>CM019697.1:42854105-44166605 GCA_009760885.1 Achatina immaculata | reverse complement strand
GGCGTACCAAACAATACGGAGTTCTGACATTGTCTTCTAGAAGCACTAACAGTTGACTCGTTGAAATCGTTTATAACTTGTGAAAGCGTTTATAATTTTATCTGCAAAGAGATCTCAGAAATAATCAGTTAATGAAGTCTATAAATTTTACATAACTTCCCAGTGCAGTGAGCATACAAATACAGTCATGCCCTGATTTAAGGCCGAAAGAGTTATTGCCGTTAGCATTTACGGCCAAGGTCCTATAGAATCGGAAAATGTTACAGAAATGATCAAAACCGGCAACTGCCGACCGCTGAGGTTGCACGCATTACACTTTATGGGTTGTGCTGGCGCCTTTCAGTCAAGCAGTGATGCACGGTACATATCGGAGTTGTAATACAGTGCTCCTTGTGGATATGAATATATATTTCTGTACATCAATGAAAAGTTATTACAGTGCAATTCTTTATTTAATGTGTAGGGATTAATATTGTGTGATCACTGCCCGCACAGATACCGCGCTAGTTTGCATTCTGTTAGTATTTTATAGTGATGGAGCCATGTTCATAGACCTTGACACAATGCTACAGTAGTGGACCCTGGTTAGTGTCTGACCTCCCTGCAGTCAAATCGACTTACGGCCAAATGTGACCAAGGCCGGAGCTTGACTCTACACACTCCCATGACATCCCGTTGGCAGCGCCGTACCTCTTATTTACACACCCACAACATGCCGTTGGCAGCGCCGTACCGCTTATTTACACGCCCACAACCTGACGTTAGCCGTACCGCTTATTTATACACCCACGACCTGACGTTAGCCGTACCGCTTATTTATACACCTACAACTTGACGTTAGCCGTACTGCTTATTTATACACCCACGACCTGACGTTAGCCGTACCGCTTATTTATACACCCACGACCTGACGTTAGCCGTACCGCTTATTTATACACCTACAACTTGACGTTAGCCGTACTGCTTATTTATACACCCACGACCTGACGTTAGCCGTACTGCTTATTTATACACCCACGACCTGACGTTAGCCGTACTGCTTATTTATACACCTACAACCTGACGTTAGCCGTACCGCTTATTTATACACCTACAACCTGATATTAGTTATAAAGCTTATCTATAATACCACAATCTGACACTAGCCGTGTCGCTCATCTACACTCTCACAGCCTAACATTAGCCGTGCCAGTCATCCACTCTCCCATAACCTGACATTAGCCGTGCCAGTCATCCACTCTCCCACAACCTGACATTAGCCGTGCCAGTCATCCACTCTCCCACAACCTGACATTAGCCGTGCCAGTCATCCACTCTCCCACAGCCTGACATTAGCCGTGCCAGTCATCCACTCTCCCACAGCCTGACAATAGCCGTGCCAGTCATCCACTCTCCCACAGCCTGACAATAGCCGTGCCAGTCATCCACTCTCCCACAGCCTGACAATAGCCGTGCCAGTCATCCACTCTCCCACAGCCTGCTATTAGCCGTGTAACTGATGTCTCTAGAATTCAAGTCTTAAAAAGGCTTCGAGTGTATTAATTAGTTCGTTGCGCTGTTAAAAACAATAACAACACAGCCATGTTATCAGCGTTTAACAGATTTAACGACCATTATGTCAATATTTGTCTAAGATTTTACGACATTCATTAAGCACGAGTTTAAACTGCCTACCTTTTCTAACTACGCCGCCACACACGAGCGAATTTGACCTTGTGAAATAAATTGCCGTTTTCTGTCTTACTGGAAGTTTATGCCTTTTCTCCAGGCAATAAGTCCGCTACTTGTATTTATCTCTTCATGCGCTTTTATTTATTGTCAAGTAATTCACTGTTCAATCTTCACTTTTATTGTGGAATTTTATAATGAATTAAAACTTACACGTTTTCCAGATTCTTGATTATGTCCCCTCTCTCGTTGGGTTTCTGAATGAGCTTTGTTTTATTATGTATTACCATGAAGTCAGCTATAAAGTCACCTTCATTGAACTACTTCATCGTTAATGTGGTAGGATGGCAGAAATCTCGAACCAGTGTTCAAAGGAAATGATGAAAGGCTGCACAGCAAGCCAGCCTCTTCTGCCTGAGCTGAACTCAGTGAGGGGCAAGCGTATCAAGCGAGGGAGATCTCGGATCGTGGAGCCAGAAGAGACACTGCCAGCAGTCTGCGACCCAGACCAGATTCTCCCTAGAACCGGAATGGACTAACTTGTCAAATATGCAGAACATAAAGAAGATCGTGATCTAGCTTGGTCGTGAATGCGGAGACTGGGCTCAGGGTAAAACAGGAGCCCCAGGTGCTGGATCAGATTCAGCGTAAACTCCAAACCACATGACCCTGTGATCTTCACAGACGGGTCAGTGGCACAAGGCCTAAAAAGTGGATGGGAGCTATGTTGTTCACCGTAAACTCAAACAGGCCGCGAGTAAATCAGGAGCATATAGCAACTAGCACTTCGAGCACGAGAACGGAGGTGGAGGCAGCATCATCATCATCATCATGTGCCGTGCCGACTGGCTTGGCTATTATGCTTCTCCAGAGTACACGATCCTTCATGCAGGCCATCAGCTCAGTTGGTGATCTCCTCTCACACCATCCCGTCAGACTGTCCAGTATCATTTCTCTTGGTCTTCCTCTTGGAGGCAGCATCAGAAGCAATTTCCTGGTTGCTGGAGCAGGACGACTCGCACGAGGCCATTGCAACACACTCAGAGCATGTTACGGAGAATCGAGACACATTTCTTCCGCAGGGAGTGGGTCCAGCTTCCATTGGGCTCTCGGTTACCCAGTTTGACGTGGATCTACTGCCTGGGTAAAAAAGCAATGAGAAGATGGACATGCTGGCAGGCACGTCATCAATTCAAGAAGCCTTAAGAATGGAAAAAGAAGAGATTGCAAGAGCCGCACTGGGCAGGCTGCGTGTGGATGATGACATCGGGTTGAATGACAACAAACACACCTGGAGAATGATGGAACTGGGGGGAGGGGGGGAGGAGAGGGGAAGTGGACGTTTTTCCGAACGAAATGAGTTAGCGCGTTACCCACAACCATCAAGTGGCTGACTCCATCGGCAGGTGCTCGCTTCAGTGCGCGTTGGAAGTGAAGGCGGAGCACGTATGGGAATACTCGGAGTGCGAGGATCGCAGTCTCTGGTTACAGATTGAAAGCCTAGAAATGGAAATCGTCACAAAAGTGGGTGGTCTTTAAGGAAGACTGACGCATTTAGAGACCGGGGGCGGGGGCGCAAGACAGAGAGGAAGCTGTGAGGCTTCATTTGATGACCATTGTTACTATGAGTCAGTGTAGATTAGTTATGATTACTTTGGGCTTTTAGCTGTTGGCTGTACTTTTGGTTCGTTGGGGCATGAAAGAGAACATCAAACCAGAATAAAGCCAGGACGGTTTTTTTTTTTGTTAACAGTCAATGGGATATATCTGACATCCTAGTCGATAGTGACTGCTTAAGGAGCATGAAAGTTTATGCTCTTCTGCTGGTTTGTGGATTAGATATGACACGCGTTCAAGATGAGTTGCGGACCATGAGTTGACTCAGAGAAAAAAACAAAGAACTAGCTACTAACGATGACTGGTCTGGCTTGCGTCTTTTGTGAGCGATGTATCATTAAAATGTCATAGAAAGCCCTCACCCGTTTTAATTTAAAAAAACAGTTTTTTAAATATGTCTTAGTACCAGAAAACAAGATTCCGAGTATTTAAATGTTACATCGAGCCAATTTTGTTTCATGGATGTGAAGCGTGGTCCATGAATGAGAGGGTACAGCGAGAAATGGAGACCATGGAAATGTGGTTCATAAGAAGGATGTTGAAGGTATCATAGACAGCTAAGAAAACCAGCGAAGAAGTCTTGAGAGAGGCTGGAGTTAAAAGGCAAATTACAGCAAAGATCAGAGGCAGATGAGCAAGATTTATAGGACATTTTCTGAGAAGAGGAAAACTGGAACACATTGTGGCAACTGGAAAAATTGAGGGAAGATATACTAGTTTTCTAACTAATGTCTTAGTTCCTTACTAGTATAGATTTTCACGAACTTAAATTCTCAGACTCTAAATGTACAGTTACACAGACAATACAACAGTTTGGAAATCACTGACACCCGAATTTTATGGAATCAAATAAACTACGTATTTATTGTGAAATGAAAGGGTGGTGATCCGTGAGGATGGAGAATATTGATTGCAATAAGTGAACAAACCACTCCTAACCTTGACGAGAGCTTGTTCGCCATATAAGGAAGGAGTGGGCTACATTACACTCACACTCAGACCACCTGTCAGACATACAGCATGAATGCACATAAATGTCAACTTACATTCTCACAAAAAGCCTTTCCATGGATCCGTAAGAAAATAACACAAGTATCGGACATTATAAGTCCTACAATGACTTATTGAAAGAAGAACTATTGTTACATTCTTCAGTTACAAGTAAACATACCTGAATCCATGGAAGGAAAACTCAACTCACATTCCATCACAAATTACTACACAATTTCCTAGAACACTTTCTAATCCATAATGATATCAAATCTCTCAACGATCTATAAAAAAATCTCACTCAACATAATCACATAACTAAATCACTAATCACAAGCCTGCCACTATGATTCTCACACTTCTATCTGCTATCCTAATCCCACATTCTAATCTCCGCTTAAACAACAATCCATAATCCTCCTACTTAAAAGTTCAGCGCTAAAATATCCTGGACAATTTCTAGTTTCATATTTTCGTGAACATTCGTCCATGAGAAAGTCTAAACTTCGAAAATCGCCTGTTTAAGACCTTGGACCAGTCTCTGAAAAACAACCTAATTTTAGCTAGCCATAAAAACAAGTCTAGAGAAAGTTCAGTCAAAATCTCGGGATTTCAACGTCCAAAAATGACCTTCAATGAAAAAATAACTGGATATTCCAAATTTAACTTTTAATAAAAACATGTCAGGATAAAATTCGCTATTCCCCGAGATTTTCCAAGGTCTTAAATAAGCTTGAGTAAAATAAAAAAACATGCAAGTAAAGTTCATCAAACATGATCATACATCTCGGGATTTGCAAAGTGTCAAGAATGACCTTCCTTTACACTAACAATCTACGTTATAATTAAATAAGGGATTTAATCAGTTAATCAAAATACCAAATATACCATGAATTATATCCCTTAGATAGAATAAAGAACAGAATTAAAAGAATTCTGTTACAAAGAAGAGACAGGAAGACAGAGAGAGAGAGAGAGAGAGAGAGAGAGAGAAGTTACTGGATGGGCTGTCAATGTGACTAGGAAGAAAGTCACCGGCGGATCTCATAAGTCTAAAGACAGGGAATTGTGGAGAGAAATGATCGCCTACGCCACGCGGCACGGCACTTGATTGATTGATAGTAACAGAATTCTTCTTTGAGGGCCTGCTGAATTCAGCAGCTTTCTAAGCAATTGGGGCTCATTGATGCAGACAAGTCACGCCTCCAGTACTCTTTTTTTCTTGATTTATTTGCCAATTGTCGATCCCAAGAGTGCGTATATTTTCCTCTAGGTTGTCTCGCCATCGTTGTCTAGGTCTTCCTCTTGGTTTGTTCCCTTTCATCACTTCTGTAAAGACCATCTTTTTTGTCTATCACCCTCTATTCTGTCTAGATGCACAAGGCATCCCAGTCGGCTGGTTTCATAATGGCTGTTATAAGTGGTGGATCAAAGGTATTGTTGAGACTCTAAACACCATACACACTGAAACAGGTTAAACAATGGAATGTTTTAAATTTAGTCTAAAAGATTTAATTATTCCTGGCATTGAGAGAACAATAACGGAGGGTATAATTCCTGGGAAACGAAGAGAAGAGCTTGCGAGGATTCGAAGAACCACCGTTATTGCCGAGACTCTAAACACCATACTCACTGAAGCAGGTTTAACCAATGAAAAGTTTTTCTGACTGTTTATCAAGTTAGCAGCTTTCTGCGAAAGAACAGGCGGCATGAATGAACCAAAATGATAGTATATAAACAGTGATACGGCCAACAAAAGAAGTGTGGTCGTGTATGTGTGTATGTGGGTGTGTGTGAATGAATGAATGAATGAATGAACGACCTTTGTTTTCAAAGGGTGAAGATTTGGGCACTCAGGCCCTTCTTACATTCTGCCCTTCACTACTCATCTGTCATTCTTGCCGCACATCGAAGAGAGAGAGAGTGTGTGTGTGAAAGAGGAGAGAGAGAGGAGAGAGAGTGAGAGAAGAGAGAGGGGAGAGAGAGAGAAGAGAGAGAGGAGAGAGAGGGGAGAGAGAGAAGAGAGAAGAGAGAGGAGAGAGTTTTTCTCGACACAAAATAAGAAAGTTAACGAAGAAAATTATTCCCGAAATGTTAATCCAGACAATCAAGAAAACAAAAATTCAGAAGACATTAGCAAAAATTTATTACCTTTAATTAATTACTGGAAAATGTATAAACTACGAAAAAAGTAGGAACAGCTTTATTATTTAACGAGCACACATTTGTGACGTTTCGGTGTGAACCTTAATCATACAAAAACACACAGGACGAAGGAATAGAGAGAGAAGATAAAATATAAATTCACATGATTGCTATGCTTAAAAAAATAGGAATGGAAAAAATAGAATAAAATAAAATGAATGGAGCACTTAGCTGTGACATGTAGGAAGCTGTGACTTGTAAGAGGCTGTGTTCAGAAGTGCGCTTGGTGGAGTGTAGAGAATGTTTAAATGGAGACTTGTGATGTGTGATAGGTGGGTCATAAGTGGGGATGTGGCGGTGAGTGGGGAGCGTGGAAAGGGGAGGGATGATACAATAACAATCTAGCCGGAAGAAGAAGGTAGAATAGGTGATTGTAGTTGGGGTAGAGAGGTTGTAATCTGATGCCGTGAAGAGGTTCCCCTTCCTTATCTTATTGGTTAACGATTCTGTTTTCTGGAATCTCTCCGGACCTTCCCTTGCAACAAGAGACAAGAAAGCGCCCTGAGCCTGGGAGAAATGCACCGGCTGAACACCTGCTATCTTTGGGCCTGGGGTCAGGTGCTGATTTCACCGAGACGTCTCCAACAGGATTCAAACCACCGACCATTGGCGCAAGGGATAAGTGCATTAACCACTTCGCTATCTAACGCTCTTATGAAAGGATGAAAGTTTCAAGAAAAAATAGCAAAAGAGAGAGAAGAAGAAGAATCAGAGAAGAAGAGGAAGAGGAGAAAGAAGAAGGAGAAGAAGAAGAAGAAGAGGGAGAATAAGAAGAAGAAGAAGAACAAGAAGAAGAAGAAGAAGAAAAAGAAGAAGAAGAAGAAGAGGGAGAAGAAGAAGAAGAAAAAGAAGAAGAAGAAGAAGAGGGAGAAGAAGAAGAGGGAGAAGAAGAAGAAGAAGTAGAAGAAGAAGAAGAAGGAGAAAAAGAGAAGAAAGAAAGAAAGAAAGAGAGGATAGTGTTAGACAAGAAAGAACTTTTCCACAAGAGCCTTCATAGAAAGAGACATGCAACGTTACATCCACTGTAGCCGCAAGCAACGTTACATCCACTGTAGCCACAAGCAACGTTACATCCACTGTAGCCACAAGCAACGTTACATCCACTGTAGCCACAAGCAACGTTACATCCACTGTAGTCAACCTAAGACAGTGATACATGGGACAGGTAGAGAAGATCGGTATCTGTTCTTTGAGTCTACAGAACATTTAAAACGACACTGTGGATGATAATAGCCTGGTGAATGATTAAAATATGATGAATGATAATAGCCTGGTGAATGATTAAAATATGGTGAATGATAATAGCCTGGTGAATGATTAAAATATGGTGAATGATAATAGCCTGGTGAATGATTAAAATATGATGAATGATAATAGCCTGGTGAATGATTAAAATATGATGAATGATAATAGCCTGGTGAATGATTAAAATATGATGAATGATGAGGCGTCCAGGCATACAGCTCTGGATTAGGGTACCATTCTTACCACATTAGCACTAGACAAGGAAAACAATGGAAGAATATAGCCCCTGCAAACTGGTGCAGATAAGATGAGTACCTCCAGCCATGAGTCTATCACAAAGTACCACCACAATTACGAGTCTTTAAGGTAACTTGACTACGAATTACAGATTTATCACCAGACACAATCCCCTGCTACAATCCTTCATTTGATGTAAAGAAACCAGTACCGAAAACTATACCATTTCTCTTACGGCACCAGTTGTGCGTGTCTGCGATGCCCGTTGTTGGCCGTGATATCGAGTTCCTTTTTTCTCTGAGTCTTTGCTCAGATAAAAACTGACAGTTCTGTTACTTTGTGTGTGTGTGTGTGTGTGTATGTGCGTATGTCTGTCTGTCTTATTCTGTCGTACCAGCACCTATGAAGTATTTAGGTGGGACCTCAACTCTTTTGCTGTTATTTGCTTTATCGTTTGCCCTGTCTACAATGGCTACTAGTTCCTGCAGTTATTCTTGTCTGTCTGTCTGTCTGTCTGTCTTATTCTGTCCCTCCACAAACTCTCTCACACTCGAACAACTAGCTCGGTGAGATGTCTTGAACACCAGCCAATCCGCGTCCATCCGTCCTGCCCCATTTATTAATTCATCATCATCATCATCATCATCATCATCACCATCATCCTGCAACATCATCATCAGGTGCCCTGCCGGCTGGCGTTGGCTATTATGCTTCTCCAGAGTACCCGATCCTTCATGCAGGTCATCAGTTCAGTTGGTGATCTCCTCTCACACCATCCCATCAGACTGACCAGTATCATTTCTCTCTGTCTTTCCCTGGCTCTTCTTTCATCTATTTTTCCTGTTATAATATTATCAGTAAATCAGCAGACTGGGTGAATTTAAATCTCGTTAGTTTTCAAGTTGAGTCTCTACCCAGGGTTCAGTCACACCGGACAATATTATTCTTCTGCTGTATGAATGACAAAGTATAATGAATGATAAAGTGAAGTGAACGATAAAGTGAAGTGACTGATAAAACGTAGTGAATGATAAAGTATAGTTGAATGATAAAGTGTAGTGAATGATAAAACGTAGCGAATGATAAAGTGTAGTGACTGATAAAACTAAGTGAATGATAAAGTGTAGTGAATGATAAAGTGTAGTGAATGATAAAGTGTAGTGACTGATAAAATGTAGTGAATGATAAAGTGTAGTGAATGATAAAATGTAGTGAATGATAAAGTGTAGTGACTGATAAAGTGTAGTGACTGATACAACGTAGTGAATAATAAAGTGTAGTTGAATGATAAAGTGTAATGAATGATAAAATGTAGTGATTGATACAACGTAGTGAATGATAAAGTGTAGTGTATGATAAAGTGAAGTGACTGATAAAACATAGTGAATGATAAAGTGTAGTTGAATGATAAAGTGTAGTGAATAATAAAACGTAGTGAATGATAAAGTGTAGTGAATGATAAAATGTAGTGAATGATAAAGTGTAGTGAATAATAAAGTGTAGTGAATGATAAAGTGTAGTGACTGATAAAACGTAGTGAATAATAAAGTATAGTTGAATAATAAATTGTAATGAATGATAAAATGTAGTGATTGATACAACGTAGTGAATAATAAAGTGTAGTTGAATGATAAAGTGTAATGAATGATAAAATGTAGTGATTGACACAACGTAGTGAATGATAAAGTATAGTGAATGATAAAGTGTAGTGAATGATAAACCGTCAGTCAGTCAGTCACTTGCATGTCCCTTGTGGAACTTTGCCTCCCTACAGCTCTCTTGTACACCTCTCGGTTGTAAACAATATGCCCTGCTGCTGATGCATCCATTTCTAGATTATCAACGATGTCTTGCAGCCATATTCACCTTGATCTTCCTCTTTCTTTTCCATATTATCTACCCTTCCAAGACTGTCTTCTCTAAATTATCATGACGTTTAATGTGTCCAAAATATTTATTTTTTCTCTGTTTAATCCCCTATTTACTAGCCAGCCTTCTTCAATATTAAGTTCTTGTAGTATGGATACACTAGTTCATTTTAGTGTCCATGATATTTAAAGAACTCTTCTGTAGCATTTACATTCACAGCCATTTATGTGTTTCTCAGCTGTTTTGTTAAGTGTCCAGGTCTCACAGGCATATATAGCAATGGGGAAGATGCATGCCCTTAAAAATCTTATTTTTGTAGTTCTGTCTGTTCCTCTCCACAGCTTCTTTAGTTGTTTTATTTTCTGAAGAGCGATAGATGTCCTCCTTTTAATATCCCTCAGTGTATCTCCATTATTAGTTAGTAATTATCAAAGATATTCAAACTTCTCCATCTATTCCAATTTTTCCTTTTCGACATATATTTCAGATGCCTTATTTGTTTTCTCATTTGTCATCGACTTAGTTTTCTTCGCATTAAGATAACGGTTTTGCTCTTCACTGTTTTTACGGACTGACATAATTAGTTTTTCAATTCCTTTTTTTGTGTTGTTGACAGTAACACTGTGTCATCAGCATGTCTTAATCTCTGGTATTTCATAACCTCCAGTTGCTATGGCATCGTAATATTCTTTGTCTACATCTTCTCTAACATTCTTCATTATATTTTCAGTATACAAGTTAAATAATTAAGGCGAGAGCATGCACCCCTGACGGATCCCTTGTTTTATGTCAAACCAAGTTGTTATTTAACCATTTATTCTTACTGCTGCCTGTTGGCCTAAATACAGTAGCGATATTAATTGTGCTACATTAATGCAATAATAAAACGTAGTGAATAATAAAGTGTAGTGAATGATAAAGTGTAGTGAATGATAAAGTGTAATGAATGATAAAGTGTAATGAATGATAAAGTGTAGCGAATGATAAAATGTAATGAATAATAACGTTTAGTGAATGATAAAATGTAGTAAATGATAAATGTGGTGAATGATAAAATGTAGTGAATAATAACGATTAGTGAATGATAAAATGTAGTGAATGAAAAATGTAATAGGTGATAAAATGTATTGAATGATAAAGAGTGGAAAGTGTAGTGAATGATAAAATGTAGTGAATGGTAACATTTAGTGAATGATAAAATGTAGTGAATGATAACATTTAGTGAATGATAAAACGTACTGAATGATAACATTTAGTGAAGGATATAATGTAGCGAATGAAAAGTGTAGTGAATGATAAAGTGTAGTGAACGCTAAAATGTCGTGAATGATAAAGTGCAGTGAATGATAAATTGTAGAAAGTGTAGTGAATGATAAAGTGTAGTCAGTGATAAAATGTGGTGAATGATAAAGTGTAGTGAATGATAAAGCTTAATGAGTGATATAATGTAGTAAACTACGAAGTATAGTAAAGAAAAAGTGAAGTGAATGATAAAATATGGCGAAGTAAAAAATATAGCACATAATAAAATGTAGTAAATGACCAAATTTAGTGAATGAAAAAGAGTAACTGATACAAAGTGTAGTTAATGATAAAGTGTAGCCAATGCTAAAGTGTAGTGAATAAAAAAAGTGTAGTAGATAATGAAAAGTGTTGTGAATGATAAAGGGAATAATGTACTGAATAATAAAACGTAGAGAAAGATTAAACGGTTGAAATGGTGAAATGCAGTGAATGCTGCAATGAAGTGAATGAAAAAAAAGTAGTAAGTAGTAAAGTGTAAATCCACAAAACAACACTTCTTGCACATTCAAGAGAATAAAGACTAGAATATTGGATAAGCCTGTGTGGAAAAGTCTAAATTCTCATTACAAAAATAAGTTTCTTCATATTTTTAAAATTGCGTAACAAATATAAAAAGAAACAAGACAAGCAAGGGAAATTACCCACAATTTTGTCCAGTCAAAGTAATCCGCCTTTTTTTTCCTATCAGTCTAAGTGGGAAGTAGAATTAGAAAGTAAAGACTAGACATCAAATGTTTACAGTAAAGTCTCCGAATACTATGGCAACAATAGTACCATCTCAACAATAGTACCATCGCAACAATTGCTCGAAGGTAGGACAATGAGAATAATAACATAATTTCAGATTTTTCAGCTGATCGTCCCATCTCTTTGCTCGAAAGAGAAACCTACATTGTATTATACCTTGTATTAGATCCTGTAACTTTAAAAATTTGTTTCGTGATATTTATTTCTGGTTATTCTTGGCAGGGGTACCGAAGAAACCAGAACCAGGATATCAATGGCAAAGACGGCTTTGGGGGGAAAAATGAAGAAGATATTAACAATTCAAAAAATGTCATTAGAAATAACGAAGAGAGTTCTAGGACGCTATGTAGAACCTGTTCCACTTTATGCAAGTGAAACATGGGCCATGAATTAACAATTAGAACAAAGAATAAAGGCTGTAGGGATGTAGTTCTTTCGCATACTATGGACAACCAGAAAGACAAAAGAAGAAGTGTTACAGCAGGCTAAAGAATATCTCAAACTGGTGCCATATATAAGAGCAAAAAAAAAAAACAATCAAAGTTTCTCGGACACATCAGCAGGCATGAAGGTCTCAAAAAATTGGTCATGACTGGAAAAGTAAATGGCCAAAGGGTAGAGAGGGCGAAGAAAACAGACATAACCACCTGGCATGACAGCATGGTTTGGTGTGAAAATAACTGAACTGGTTCGAGACACGAAAGATTGAGCGAGTTGGAGAGAAATGACCGTTTACGCCTAACTGCATGGCACTGATCTGATCTTGACAAATGTGTGGGTTATCTGAAATATGGATTTATAACAGCATCAAATAACCAGACACAACAATTCTGTCTACTGTGTTAAAAAAAACATATTTCCAAATGAAGCCGTGAAAACTTCTAGGATACTTGAACATTTGAAGAAATGCATTCAAATAGACAAAAACTTAAGATATTTTCAATCAATTTGAGAGAACTTTTTTGAGATAGCTTTTTTTTTTTTTTAGAGAGAACTTTCAGAAACAGAAAACTATAGGAAATCTATTTGCTAGCAATTTACAACAATCCAACGGTGGTTTGCATGCATCACACAATATTTCATTGCTGATTTCCAGATCTGGTGAGCCTCATACAATATTTCATTGCTGACTTCCAGATCTGGTGAGCCTCATACAATATTTCATTGCTGACTTCCACATCTAGTGAGCCTCATACAATATTTCATTGCTGATTTTCAGATCTAGTGAGCCTCATACAATATTTCATTGCTGATTTCCAGATCTAGTGAGCCTCATACAATATTTCATTGCTGATTTCCAGACCTGGTAAGCCTCATATAATATTTCATTTCTGACTTCCAAATCTGGTGAGCCTCATACAATATTTCATTGCTGACTTCTATATCTGGTAAGCCTCATACAATATTTCATTGCTGACTTCTATATCTAGTAAGCCTCATACAGTATTTCATTACTGACTTCCAGATCTGGTACGCCTCATACAGCTGGATAACAAGTTATTCTGCCAGCAGTAGGAGAAGTTATGCACGCAGTTTTCTTGCACAAGTCACCGAACACAATTATTGCAGCCGTTTCTCCTCAGCGATAACTCTGTTTAAAGAAGAGCTGATGAAATGGCTAACAATATTGAAGATGCTCCGAGGAACCTGCCGAGATCAAGAAATTAAACTTTGCTTCTCTTTTGTGTTTGCTTTGTTAATAATAAAACTTTAGTTCAAGACCTGCCGTTTCCAAGACAGCTAAGACAATACAACAGGAGCGTCAATATTTTGTTTTTGTAGAGAATTGTTTTTAAAAAGGTTTCCAAAACTTGTGTCCCTACATGAAACTCATACATCACATTAGAAACTGAGAAAATAATGCAGTAGGTGAGTTATAAATGTATTTCTTTATATTGTTAAATTGGTTTGCTTGCTGAAGTTTTTAGTTGTGTAATGCATGTCCTAGTGTAACAAATTAGGAGTAGTACATAAGAGGGTTTTGAGGATGTGGGTGGCGAAGTGGTTAGTGTACTGGTCTCTCATGGCGAAGGTCGGGGGTTCGAATCCGGCCGGAGGCGCCCCAGTCACCCAGCTGTAGAAATGGGTACCCGACTTCTTCTGGAGTTGGGGAAGGAAAGGCGGCCAGGCGTGATACTGACCACATCACCCTCTAATGTGGTGACAGGTCAAGGAAAATATGGGCATTAACACCATATCCCTATGTGTCTCTAAGACATGACTGGGTTACTTTTACCTTTTTACCTGGGAGAAAGGGGGCGGCAGGCTAAACAAGTCTGGGAAACACCTGTCTATTACAACAACAGCAACAACAACAACAACAGCAAGAACAACAAAATTTGTAGACTTGGCACACACATACAAAAAAAGGCCGGAAATATCCGTCGGAATAATTTATCTGGATAATTTTGTGTTGTTTGGGGTGTTCTTTGTACAGGTAAGTGTCTTTATTTGTGACTGCTTGTTACTAGCAGTAGTTTGCAAGTGTAGTGATGTTCAATAATGTATTGCTGGCAGATACATGCAATATATATATGTAATTTATCAACGTGTGATTGGTTCATTCAGAAAATAACAATAAATGTTCATTTAATAATACATATGTTATCTTGCTTGGTTCATATGCCAGTTGTTGTTATTTTCTTATATTTAATATTGTACGACGGAGTGAGTTGATATTCCGCTTAGCGATGATGATTTTCTTGGAGTGATGATGACAATTTTATTAGCGATAAATGATGATTTTCTGGATGACAAATGTGATCACTTTATTAGCGATAAATAATGATTTTCTGGATTATAAATGATAAATATGATGATTTTTTAACGAAAAATGAAGATGACAGTGATTTTCGTGATGGTGAGTGATGATAACGGTGATGTTCTTGGTGATAAGTGATGATAATGGTGATGTTCGTGATGATAGTGGTGATGTTCTTGATGGTAAGTGATGATAGTGGTGATGTTCTTGATGATAAGTGATAGTAATATGATAGTAATATCACACTATCACTACTCTTTTTTTCCCCAGGAGCGTAGATACGCAAAGAATCAGTAACCTAATTTAGCTTTTATCTTAGCTCTTGTGGCCTGGGGAGTTCTGGAAATCATTTTCCATGGAGCGTATGATTTAGCCTGGGCATAATCTCAGCCTAGACTCACTTGGAGAAGAGAAATTATGACAGTGCTCAGAGACAAGGGATGCACATGGAAGGAAGCAGAGAATATTTCCAAGAACAGGGATGACTGGAGAGCCCTTATCGGTGGCCCATGCTCTCAAGGGAGTGAAAGGTGATGATAATGATGATGATGATATTGATGATGATAATGATGATGATAATGACGATGATGATGATGATGATGACGATGACGATGATGATGATGATGACGATGACGATGATGATGATGATCTCAGCCATCACGTTTGGTTTTTCAGCCATCACGGAAATGACTGTTCTTCAGTATGTTTCACACAAGAGCCAAGAAGTTCCTCCAGATGTTCAGAGGAATGCATTGCCTCTGTGCTTTCTCACAGGTGGGAGCAATGGACATGAGTTCGCGGAAGCCAATGTCTGTGATGTTGTGTGCGTAGGTAAGGTTGCCGCACTCTCACGCACCAGGTGAAGCTTATTATCCTAGTGTGAACGTGCAGATAAAATTTGTCAGGTTGGTACAGATAAGATGTGTACATAATTGTTTATGTGGTTTATTTATAAATAAGAAGTGTACACACACGCTCTCGCAAACACACACACACACAGATTCATATACAGAAACCTTGTAAAATAAATCTTTATTTGACCGTTTTCTACCTCTGCCAAAGAAGGTTACGGAAGGTTACAATTAGCTTTTCATTTGACATATATGTCGTTTCGATGTTATTCCTAGTTTTTTTTTTATACAAGTGCATATATTTTTTAAAAACATCTCTAAGAACGCCATCCATTCATTGTATCCCGTTCTGCTGCTCTGCTGCTAATGACAGTAATGAAAGCACCAGTGCAGATAAAAAACAGAGTAATTTCCCTTGACTTTTGCCTGCACTTCCTAATGCACGAGGGAGACGGTATACAGCAGGGGTGGCCAAACTTGCCCAAAGTAAGAGCCACGTGCGATAAACTTCATATGTCTGAGTGGACTAGAAGCCAAGGTTACACCCCATGGGCCAGTCTGTTGAATGATTAGTTATTACCAGGCAAATAATTACAGAGCTTGATTTTAAAAAATATCTTTGATATTAACTGTGATGTTAGAAATAAGGATTTAAGCCAATACACTTCAGCGAACCGCCACTGCATGTCAGATAGTCGTATGTGGTTCGCGAGTCGCGTTTTGGCCACCCCTCATATAGAAGACGGAAACAGAGAGAAGAGAGAGAGAGAGAGAGAGAGAGAGAGGTGAGAGATAGAATGAATGAATGAATGAATGAATCTTTATTTTTAAAGGATAAATAACTGGGCACGCAAGCCCGTCTTACATTCTGCCCTTCATCACTCCATCTTTCATTCTTCCCACACACTCGATTTAATACAAGTACACAAATTATATTAGGAAAAAAACATATCAAAAGAGTGTAAGATTAAACTATTACATTCAAAGTAAAAGAGAAGAAGTAATTAACCTAATAAAATAGCACTCACATACACACATACACGCGCACACACAGACATATTCATTCATTCATTTGCATGTCCCTTGCAGAACTATGATTCCATAACAGCACTCCTGTAGGCCTCTCGTTTGTAAGCAAGATGCCCTGCCGCTGATGCATCTATTTGCAGATTCTCAACGAAGTCTTGCAGCCATCTTCGCCTTGATCTTCCTCTCTTTCTTTTTCCCATTATGTACCATTCCAAGAGGTCTTATCTAGATTATTATGAGGTTTAATGTGTCCAAAATATTTCAGTTTTCTCCCTTTAATCCTCTTGACTAGCCAGCCTTCTTCAATATTAAGTTCTTGTAGTATATATATATATATTATATATATATATATATATATATATATATATGGACATATACATAATCAAAAATACATCGTCATTACAGATCTTCTAACATATGTTTTTAACAAACATTAAAATAATTTCTAACAATATCTAACAAGTTACTTTTCGAACCATGTCATTTTAGTATTTGGTGGCTGGCGATTCATGGGCTGTGAGAGTGCTGGTTATTCTATGGAGGCATATAATTACAAGCAAGTAAATAATGTAACAGGTTTGAGTTAAAGAATGAAGTATTACTAATGGATTTTAAATGGTAGGGCAGGGTTTCCAGAGTTGTACTGCAGAGTATGCAAGGCTTTTCTTGTACAGATCAATCCTGGGTTTAGGAAGAAGACAGTTTTTAAAATGCTGGCTATGTTTAGTGTTATACGTAAACAGTGACCACAAGTAAGGCGGAGCATTGTGCGACGGAATTCTGTGAACAAACTTAACTTTATTAAAAATGATTCTATTTTTGAGGGGTAGAATTTTGAGTTGTTTATGTTGATCTACAGTCTGTACTGGGTGTTTATCACAAATCAGATGTAATGCTCGGTTGTGAAGTGAGTGGAGCCTTTTTGTGTTTGAAACTGGGCATCAATCCCAGATTGTGGAACAGTAATCTAAGTGTGTTTGTATGTGTGATATGTAGTATATCCTTCTTGTGTCTTTTTCAATAAAGTGTTTAATTTTGGCTAGTTTCTATGCAATCAAGTTTGTTAGGTTATGTACGTGAGAATTCCAAGTTAAATGTTGATCAATGATGAGTACCAGAGTTTTATATTCATGAACATTTTCTATTGCCTTAGTACCAGCACAAAGCTGTAGTGAAGGTTTTGTTGCATTCTGCAGTTTCTGTCTTGTAGTGATGAGCATGGATTTTGTTTTGTTGGTGTTTATCAACATATCATTTTTATTACTCCATTTTTATTACTCGATTTATTAAAACAGTTGATATCATTTTTGGAGCGTTGTCTGTAGGTTAGTGATGTCACAGTCACCACTGTAAACAATACAGTGATCAGCAAAAAGATCACATGAAGAGTGCTTTAAATGTAGTGGTAAGTCGTTAATGTAGATAGCAAAGAAAAGAGGACCAAGAATGGAGACTTGAGGAATACCAGTATCAACCACAGAAGAGTCAGATACTTTGTTTCTAAAGCAAACTACTTGTTTTCTACCTGAGAGAAAAGATGTAATAAATTTTGTTAGGTCAGGGTGTAATCTATAGCCTTCCAGCTTTTTTGCAAGAATTTCATAATTGATCATATCGAAGGCTTTCTTGAAATCAACATAGACAGCACCACACAATTTGTCATCATTTATATTAGACAGCCAGTTTTCTGTCATTTTAGTTAATGCTGTGTGGCAGGAGTGATTTGGTCTAAAACCTGACTGACTGCCTCTTAGTAGACTGCTTTCCTGCATGTGTAGAAGTGTTAACTTGTGTATATGTTTTTCAAGAGGTTTAGATAATGATGACAGAATGTATATTTGTCTATAGTTTGAGAGGTCACTAGTCTGTCCAGATTTAAAAAGAGGCAAAACTTTGGCGAGTTTAAAAGCGTCAGAGAAATAATGTTTGTCAATGCACAAATTGTATAAGTATGTTAGTGTGTCTGTAATAACTGGTGCAGGGTAGCGTAGTATCTTGTTACTAATGTCATCACATCCTGCTGAGTTAGTGTTCTTTAAAGACCGGATGTAGTTACAAGCCTCACCTTCTGCGAGGAAAGGAATATTTAGTTGTTTTAGCTTTACACATTTACTATCGCTGTAAGTTTTCAACACACTCAGGTCGCAATTAGGGGGTCGGTAATGAAGATATCAGAATACAAATTTCTTCCCTAAAATGTTCACCGAAGTTAGTGCAAGTATGTTCACCATTAGGTGTTTGTGGGTGAGATTGCTTCCTTCTATTTACAAATTGATTTACTATCAGTTTTGTCTTTCACTAAATTTCTGCAGTAATTTTTCTTTTCCTGCCTAATTAAATACTGCATATTATTCCTAAGTGAACGATAGCTGCTGAAATTTCTGCTTTTATGAGCTTCACCCCGTTCCTCATGAATTGCAAGATATCAGGAGTTATCCATGGGGATTTTGTTACCAGGGAGAGAGAGAGAGAGAGAGAGAGAGAGAGAGAGAGAGAGAGAGAGATTCTATAATTCAACAAGTTCATTGTATTTGGGGAAAGAATAGATTCTGAGAAATGAGCAAAACAATCAAACTAGAAACATTTTTTTTCCCCAACAACAGAAAGCTATTTGGTTATTAAGGGGGAAATACTCCAGGAATTAAAAGACGTAAACGGAGAAATCTAGATCATTCAAATGTGGGCAGGGAAGATCATAGCCGTGTCTGTTCCATACAGACGTTTGCGTGCGCGTGTCTGACTGTAGGAATGCGTGCGCATGTCTGATTGTAGGAAAGTGTGCGCATGTGTGACTGTAGGAATGTGTGAGCATGTCTGATTGTAGGAATGTGTGCGCATGTCTGATTGTAGGAATGTGTGCGCATGTCTGACTGTAGGAATGTGTGCGCATGTGTAACAGAATAGCCATTCTGTTCAGAGAGTTTTTGTGTATTGCTAATAATTGTGTTGCGTAGACTACGTCATTAGGAAAGTACGTGTGCAAAGAAGTCGTTAAAAAGGTCCGTGTGAAAAAGCCGGTCGTTAGGCAGTTTTTTGTGTGATCGTTGAACTGGATGGACGTGTTGGGCGAACGAGAATGGGGTAGGGCGAGTCTTGTTGTCAGAATTAGTTTAGTTTGTCTTTCTGTGTGGCTGCAGTCCTTGGTTAGCCTGTAAGTATGGTTTTTGGTATGAATAAATCATTTGTAAGGTTTTCCTTGCCCAATTGGCGTAGATATTTCACGCCGGGCATTTGTTGCTGTGAATTTCTGTAATAAATGTGTGTTGTCTGATGATAAACTACACCAATTGGCTTTGTGGAAATTCTCATTGTTGACCGGTTTGTTTTGGTCGGAAGACTGCCAAGTTATGTTCAAGTTGTTGTATTTGTACTATCTTTTGTGGAGTTGAAGCCTGGGTGTCTTGTTGTATTTTCTCAGTGTATAATATAGAAAATTAGGTGATGGTTAGAACACCAGCAACAAGAAGAAACTTATAAGTTGAAACTGCACTCCACAAGAAGATACAATCAAACCAGTAGTCTCCTTGTAAGGAGAACTCTGCTTCAATGGTGCCGTATCAGGCCACTTGTCACGTCCAGTGTGTTTGTTTACATGTTTAACAGTTCATGCACGTTTTTTCTAGCCCACAGTTGTGTGTTGCTAGTATGTTTCGTCAGTGGTTTTCAAGTTTTGGTTAGGGAATAGTATTTTTGTTAGTGTCAGAGACAGTTATCGTAGAGGTTATTCAAAACGGCGATGATGTCCGGCCTACCCAAAAGAAAGTTTGTGTCACATCTAGTCCTGGGTCCTAGGCAGTGCAGCTACTGACGCTTACCTGTGCCTGCAAGCAAGTCCAGTGAGACTGAACCTGAACTACTATCCGGTGAGGAATCAGAGCGGTTTGTTCCAAGCGACATTTACTTCTCAACCAGCTCCATCCGGTCCGGGGAGGTAACATGTTGACAAAATTAACGGTTTTCCACAATTTCGGCAGATAGACAGGAGTGGACATTGATACATGGACAGTCGTTGTTTGTGCTTCTTTATGTGTGGTGTAGGATTTCAGACATTGTAGATTCACTTATATTGGAATAGACATTGTAGGACATTCTTCTCCAGTGTTATTAGCGGGACTTTATTGAACATTGATTTTAGTGGTGATATTTGGAACAGTACATAGACTTCTTGTGGCTTTTCATTTAACTTAGGACTTCAGTGTAGTTAGTTAGTGCGTGGTATGGTATTTAATTGATTTTCTTTTCTATGGTTATTAGTTGGATGGCATTAGTGCATGATAATGAATAATTGATATGCCATTGTTTTGAATAATTGTTGACATTACTGTATATGGTGGCATTGTATTGATTCCAGTGATATATACTAACAATAAGTAGAGTGCACTACGGATAGACGCACAATGGCTTCAGCTCCATCCACGTCAGATTTGCTGGGGTTATTACAAGATACCCTGTCCCAAGTCAGCAATGACTTGAGGTTTTCCCACGTCATGTCAGCTGTAGCAAAGTTCGACGGGGACCCAGCAAAATTGAAACCATGGCTGGATGAGATTAATAAGATTATGGACATGCGGAATGCTGATGTGCCCAGTAAGAAGAACTTGGTGTATTTACGCACCACAGGTTCGCTGGCAGAGTTCGTTAAACAGCGACTCCAGATTCAAGAGACATGGGAGGAGTTCGTATCTGTTTTATTAGCACGATATGGGGTGCTGCAGACTCCTCAGGAGGCCTGGCATACGCTAGCCTCTACTCGACAGTCTCCTGGAGAGCCCATTCAAGCGCTGGCTGATCGCATCAGTGAGGCAGCCAGAGTTGCTTACTCTGAGGCGGAATGGGTAACTCCGCTGGCGCAGAGGCAAATGGTGCAGTCGTTTGTAGATGCACTACTTTCTCGCGCATTGAAATCAAAATTATTAAGAGATAAACCTGTTCTGTTTTCACAGGCGGTGGACTTAGCCTTACAAGAAAATGACCTCATGAAGTCGGTGAATCTTAGTTGTAGTTCCCGACAAGCTTTCATTGCAGGTTCTCGACCCTCCGGTGAGGTGACGACACACAGAGAGTCTCCTTGTGTGGATTCGCAGAGAGTACAGTTACTCTCATCAGGAGAACTCTCGACGGACGTCTTCACACTTCGAAGCGGGTAGGATAGACCACCGGAGATCGAATACCAGGAAGGCTAAACCTGCGAGTACACTACCACAAGAAACTAGATCTTGTTATAACTGTGGAAGGAGAGGTCACATAGCCCGATTTTGTAAGCAGAGTGAAAGGAAGGATCGTGTACATTTAAACTGACAAGTCGGCGCATGAATAGCTCCCATGTGTCCGACCGTATCTTTACACCATCTAGATCTGCCAAACACTCTGTCTCATTTTCGCATGCGACACCACTACGCTCGGTGGCTGCGAATCCCCCGACTCCTACTTCTGTCCTTGTTTCTGTTGATACTTTTAGAATTAGAGCATTGTTAGACACAGGAGCTAGTGTCTGTCTTATCAAGGATTCTGTATACAGATCCTTACGTTCTGCTCCTAAGCTCTTGCCCGCTAGAATTACTCTGCAGACTGTTACTGCAGCTTCCATGAGAGTACTTGGCAGAGTTTACCTACCTATTTCTATTGCTGGTGTCACTGTTTCTCATTGCTTTTATGTGGTTCGCAATGAACCGTTCCGCCATTCTGGGGCGTGATTTTTTGTCTCGTTCTGGTGCTGTCATCGATTACAATTCTAATACACTAAACATACATAACAAGAAGATTCCTTTAGAGTTAGATGCACACATTGCTTCTATTCTTCGTGTCCAGCGTTCTTCTCTTCTTTCTCCACGTTCCGTCAATCTTATTCCTCTTAAACTGAAAGCCCAACCATATTTTCCATCTGGCAATTCTTATATGGTTCAGGGTATTGAGACACCATTCTTACTGTCCCAACCGGAGATAGAGTTGGTGGACTCAGTATGTGAGCTCCACACTAATCGCTATCCCGTGTTGACAGTAATTAATCATTCTAGTAAACACATCGAGCTCAGACGTGGATGTGTTTTGGAAAATTGACACCATTCACGGAGTCAGTTGACTCTATCCAGCAAGTTTCTGGTACTGAGGAGACAACACCTGACAGTCGTTCTGAGACTATCGTTCGACAGGTTCAGTGCCCTGAAGTGCACAAGGACATAATATCCAGGTTGTTGACACAGAACAAGGATGTCTTTGCCTTGACTGATTCCGAGATATCGCATACCTCGACAGTGCAGATGGAGATTGATACAGGCGATCATCCGCCAATCTCCAGGAAACCCTACCGCACTCCGTTGGCGAGTAGAGAGGTGATAGAGAGGGCCGTCGAGAATATGTTGCGTGACGGAATAATTTCTCGCACGATCTCAGAGTGGTCATCACCAGTTGTCTTGGTGACTAAGAAAGATGGTACCCATCGTTTCTGCTGCGACTACCGTGCACTCAATGCGGTGACCCGTTCATTGTCATATCCATTGCCACGCATTGAGGACATCCTGAGCACGATAGGCAAAGCCAAATTTTTCAGCACTTTGGATGCTCGTTGTGGCTTTTGGTGTATTCCCTTGTCCAAGGACGCTCAGCAGAAGTCAGCTTTTAGCTGTCATCTTGGTTCTTTCTGTTTTAATTACATGAGCTTTGGTTTAAAAGGGGCACCATCTACCTTTGTCGCACTCATGGACACAGTATTACAGGGCTTAGGCAAGTTTGCACAAGCCTATATTGACGATATACTGGTGTTCACTGATGGAACGATCGAAGACCATGTTCGCGATCTTCAGGCGGTATTCGACCGATTGCGTGAGCACCAGGTCAAGCTCAAACCATCCAAATGTCACTTTGCGGCCTCTGAGACAAAGTATCTCGGGTATGTCATCAGCCAGTCAGGCATATCTCCTGATCCTGAGAAGGTCAGAGCCATTGCCGACATGCCGTCTCCTTTGAATGTGAAGGAGGTGCGCTCTTTTTTGGGGACGTGCAGTTACTATCGACGTTTCATTCCCCACTTTTCGGAGATTGTGGCTCCCATAGTGGACCTCACCAAGAAGGGTCATCGGTTCAAATGGTCTCCAGTCTGTCAAATGGCGTTCGAGTCTTTGAAGGATCGCCTTGCGAAAGTACCGCTTCTCTCGCATCCTGACTTGCATAAGCCACTTACATTGTATACAGATGCTTCCAATGTTGCGGTTGGAGCCTGTTTGGTGCAGACAGCTTCCTCTTCTGATGGACTCTCAGTTGAAGAGCCCTTATATTTTCTTTCGCAGAAGCTGTCGCGCTCGCAGACTAAGTGGTCTACTTTCGAGAGAGAAGCGTATGCTGTCCATTACGCCACGCAGAAGTTGAGATATTTTCTGGCGAATAGACATTTCGCTGTGAAGACTGACCATAGACCCTTGGTGGACGCATTTCTCAGCAAACAGGAGATGTCAGACGTCAAGTTGCAGAGGTGGTTTGCTAACCTCCGCACCCTGGACCTTCAGATGTTCTTTCATCCAGGTGCGCGGGAGACAACGTTGGCAAGTTTCGATCGTGCCACTTCTCTACCAGTACCAGTTCACGTTCTTGATGGGGACGTCCCTCAGTCACAAGGATCTGAGACATATGTCGTAAAGTCAGTGAGCGTTGTGGAGGCCTATTCACAGGCAGAGCCCCCGCTTGTAGTAGATTGCTCTGTGCAGACTGACTTGCCGTGTCCCTGTCAGCAGAAAGAGAGAGTAGAGAGGGCGACTAATACATTGTGTCCTATGGTTCAGGACGTCGCCATTAATGTATCGTTGCCTGGTGGGACCTTTCAGAGGCAATATCAGCAAGATCGTTGTAGATCTTACTTGCCGCGTCCCATTAGACAGAGATTTTCTCTTCCGCCGCCTCCTCGTTTTGTTCCCAGGCTCCCACCGTGGTACCTGAAGGAAACCCAGCAGAGAGTGGTCCCTAGAGCTCCTCCCTCAGACCACTATATGGAGGTGGATGCTTCCGCCTCAGCAGTTCCTATGTCGGTGGATGACTTGCGACCTCGGCATAGGCGGAAGAAACGGAAGAGAGCCGATATCTGCCATCAGTCTCAGAAGGAACACTGTCCTCACAGTGAAGATTATTTCCCTGAAGAGACTTCACCTAGTGCCGATTGCGATACGGAGATTGATCAGTTGTACGTCTCCGATCGTAAGCTCGTTGTGGCAATAGGGCAGATAATGGATACCGTGGACTTAGAAACGTTCACGATGAAAGATCTCCATAAAGCACTTATGGAAAAGTTCCCACTATTGGAACTAGATGGCAGGAAGCAGTTCATAGAACGTGTTGTGATCAACATATTAACTGCGATTCCTTCTACTGAATAGTTTGAAATCTATAGGGATTTCTAAAGAAAAGCATAATAGACACTAGTTGGGTAGTGTTCTTCGAAAAAGGAGTTCATCCTTTGCTTCTATCCTATTTCTATGGCAGTAGAAATAGATGGTGTAGTTCACAGAACTCAGTATTAAAAATGTTGTAAATATGTATATTTATGTTTGCACCACAAATGTTTAACGTACTTAATTTGTACAAATTGTGGGTGCATGAAATTTTTTTTGTAGCTGCATATTCAGCTTTAAATTCATTGTTATCGCTCACAGTTCGTGAGAGTTTTCTGTGCAAGTTCGCAATTTTTTTTTGTTTGGTTGGAGATATTTGATGGCCAAATATCTACCTTTAGGGGGTGGGGAGATATTCTGTAACAGAATAGCCATTCTGTTCAGAGAGTTTTTGTGTATTGCTAATAATTGTGTTGCGTAGACTACGTCATTAGGAAAGTACGTGTGCAAAGAAGTCGTTAAAAAGGTCCGTGTGAAAAAGCCGGTCGTTAGGCAGTTTTTTGTGTGATCGTTGAACTGGATGGACGTGTTGGGCGAACGAGAATGGGGTAGGGCGAGTCTTGTTGTCAGAATTAGTTTAGTTTGTCTTTCTGTGTGGCTGCAGTCCTTGGTTAGCCTGTAAGTATGGTTTTTGGTATGAATAAATCATTTGTAAGGTTTTCCTTGCCCAATTGGCGTAGATATTTCACGCCGGGCATTTGTTGCTGTGAATTTCTGTAATAAATGTGTGTTGTCTGATGATAAACTACACCAATTGGCTTTGTGGAAATTCTCATTGTTGACCGGTTTGTTTTGGTCGGAAGACTGCCAAGTTATGTTCAAGTTGTTGTATTTGTACTATCTTTTGTGGAGTTGAAGCCTGGGTGTCTTGTTGTATTTTCTCAGTGTATAATATAGAAAATTAGGTGATGGTTAGAACACCAGCAACAAGAAGAAACTTATAAGTTGAAACTGCACTCCACAAGAAGATACAATCAAACCAGTAGTCTCCTTGTAAGGGGAATCCTCCTTCACATGTCTGATTGTAGGAATGTGTGCGCATGTCTGATTGTAGGAATGTGTGTCCACGTCTGATTGTAGGAATGTGTGCGCATGTCTGACTGTAGAAATGTGTGCGCATGTCTGATTGTAGGAATGTGTGCGCATGTCTGATTTTAGGAATGTGTGCGCATGTCTGACTGTAGGAATGGGTGCGCATGCCTGATTGTAGGAATGTATGCTCATGAATATGCAATAAAGCCTTTCTCTCGGGACGCAGATAAGAAACGAAGAAATTGAGGAAATTAACAAATGCTGTTACAGGGGACATGAATTAAGTATGGAAATATTAAAATATTTTCAAGTTTTGCACGCAAAATGGAAACTTAATTTTGTAAGAAGTGGACAATTATTGCGCATTATTTTCAGCTTTATAGGAAGGAGGTAGATGTAATATATTTTTTATTTTACTGAGAGGGTTGACTAGTGTTCTATAGAACTGGGGTAGTTTTTACTGGATTGAGATGGTTTTGTTGTCAAGAACTCTCTGAAGTGCTTTTAAGAACTGGCTGTTGTCTTACTTGGTTTTGTATCCAGAGGGTTAGAGGTTAACGGTGTTTCTCACGTCCTTCACCGTTTCTGAGATATCGGCCTCATAACGGCGATTCCAGGAATTGAAGTAAGATGTCCTAACATATTTTGATCCGTCTTTATCAGGATTTTGACAAGATATACTGGATTCAGGACATTGGGTGGGGGTGGGGGGGGGGGGGGGGGTTCTTTCTGTGTTGAAGGTTCTAAAGCTGAGAACGTATCCATTTCTGATTATGCGTTGTCTGAATGTTTTTAAGGTTTTTTTTTCTGTTCTCTTGAAATACTTTCAGAACTGATATGGGAAGAGTTATTTTTCTTGTTAATTATACAGGTTTCTGATTATGTTCGGACCATCCTTCTAAGATTTCAACATTTTTTTCCATTAGAAAAAAGTGCAAACTCTTGTTTCCAGAAATCATGTCACAGTGCTTGAAGTTTTTCAACAATATCCTTTAACACTTCTTCTTCTTCTTATTATTACTATTACTATTGCTTTTACTACTACTATTACTACTCCTACTGCTGTTACTACTACTAATACTACTACTACTACTACTACTACTACTTCTGCTATTACTATTGCTACTGCTACTACTACTACTGTTGTTGCTGCTGGTGCTGCTAATACAACTACTACTACTGCTACTACTACTACTGCTACTACTAATACTACTACTACTGCTACTACTATTACTACTACTACTACTATTACTACTACTGCTGCTGCTACTACTACTGCTGCTACTACCACTGCTACTACTACTACTGCTGCTACTACTACTATTGCTACTGCTATTATTGCTACTGCTACTACTACTACTACTACTGCTGCTACTGCTGCTACTACTACTACTACTACTGCTCCTGCTGCTGTTACTACTACTACTGCTGATGCTGTTACTACTACTACAGCTACTACTACTCCCACTGCTACTACTACTACTACTACTACTACTACTACTACTACTACTTCTGCTACTACTATTGCTACTACTACTACTTCTGCTACTACTATTGCTACTGCTACTACTACTACTATTGCGGCTGCTGCTGCTGCTACTGCTACTACTACTACTGCTACTACTACTACTGCTACTACTGCTGCTGCTACTACTATTACTACTGCTACTACTACTACTGTTGCTGCTGCTGCTGCTACTACTACTACTGCTACTACTACTATTACTACCGCTACTACTACTACTACTACTGCTGCTACTACTCCTGCTGCTACTACTACTACTACTACTACTGCTGCTGCGACTACTATTATTGCTGCTACTGCTGCTGTTGCTACTACTACTACTACTACTGCTGCTGCTGCGATTACTATTATTGCTGATACTACCACTGCTACTACTACTACTACTACTATTGCTGCTGCTGCTGTTACTACTACTGCTACTGCTACTATTGCTACTGCTACTACTACTACTACTGCTGCTATTGCTGCTACTGCTGCTACTACTGCTGCTGCTGTTACTATTACTACTGCTGCTGCTGTTACTACTACTAAAGCTACTACTACTCCCACTGCTACTACTACTACTACTACTACTACTTCTGCTACTACTATTGCTACTACTACTACTTCTGCTATTACTATTGCTACTGCTACTACTACTACTATTGCTGCTGCTGCTGCTACTACTACTACTGCTACTACTACTACTACTACTACTACTGCTACTACTGCTGCTGCTACTACTACTGCTGCTACTACCACTGCTACTACTACTACTACTACTTCTGCTACTACTATTGCTACTGCTACTACTATTACTGTTGCTGCTGCTGCTACTACTACTACTGCTACTACTACTATTACTACCGCTACTACTACTACTGCTACTGCTGCTACTACTGCTGCTGCTACTACTACTACTACTACTGCTGCTGCGACTACTATTATTGCTGATACTACCACTGCTACTACTACTACTACTGCTGCTGCTGCTGCTGCTACTGCTACTGCTACTATTGCTACTGCTACTACTACTACTACTACTGCTGCTATTGCTGCTACTGCTGCTGCTGTTGCTACTACTACTGCTGCTGCTACTGCTTCTGCTACTGCTACTACTACTACTACTGCTGTAACTACTACTACTACTACTACTACTACTACTGCTGCTGCTACTACTACTACTGCTACTATGATTATTATTATTATTTGAGCAGCGACGGATGGCGTTGACGATCCTGCTTCCCATATAGTGCGGTCCGTGGTCCTTGGATTAGTCCAGATACTTTTCTCTTCCCCCCCCCCCCTTTCCCCCCATGCCACGTGGTCAGCCCACTGAGAGATTTTTCTCTTGTCCTTCCTCTCTTCCAGTCATGGCCAGGTTCTCCAACTTCTGTCTTCTCGTAACATGTCCAGGAAATTCTGTCTTCTCGTAACATGTCCAGGAAATTCTGTCTTCTCGTAACATGTCCAGGAAATTCTGTCTTCTCGTAACATGTCCAGGAAATTCTGTCTTCTCGTAACATGTCCAGGAAATTCTGTCTTCTCGTAACATGTCCAGGAAATTCTGTCTTCTCGTAACATGTCCAGGAAATTCTGTCTTCTCGTAACATGTCCAGGAAATTCTGACTGTCTTCTTCTTATCATTTCATCTAGGTTTCGTTGTTCTGAAACTTCTTTGAGGACTTCTTCGTTTGTGTGTGTGTGTGTTTTTTTTTTCAGTATATCCAGGGTATTTTGGTGCTTCTTTCTCCAAAACCACTTTTCCCTTTGCTTTCAGTTTATTTGATATCTTTAACAAAGACTGTCTTTGAACCAGGTGCGGCCGCTGGGTGGAGGATGGTGTAACGGCCTCTAGATATAGAGGTCAGCTGTGAGTACGTGAATAAGCAGGTAAAAACACATGATGTGTCTATTTCATTGTGGTACCCGGGACCTGGGTATATGCCAGGGGAGCAAAGATTAGGACCACTGTACCCCACCAAGGATGAACGCAAAGGGCAGCAACTCTATCCGACGAAAAAAGCTAAGACGGGTACAGAAATGGAAACATGGAAAGCTCAGATTTCATTTCACGAAAATAAAAAAAAATTATCACGAGAATTGGGCCCGGCATAAAGGATAGCTCGATTTTAAAAATGAGAAATAAATTAAGCGGCATACATGCTTTTGGTAAATAAAAAAAAAAGTGAAATGAAACTCAGAAAAGTGGGTATTTTTATTATTACTGACAATCATATTTAGGTTTTGAAAATTACGCCGGTTAGATGGCCGCCATTACATTAGATATATTCCGCCAGGCGTCTGGAAAATTCCTGCATTTAACATGTTCAAAGGGATATTTTGAATGCAGTGTCGGATTCGATCCTTTAGATCCGCAATTGACTGTGGTCGACTAGCACACACTTCTTGAGGTACCCCCATTGAATATCCTCAAATCTGGAAATAAGACGACTGGGAAATGCTTGTCGCAGCATGGCCATGGACTGACGGGTTGTGTGGGCAGTTGCTCCATCTTGTTGAAACCATATTTGTTTCTTACGCATATCTACTATATTGGCCAACTCTGGAGTGAAGTATTCAGTTAGCATCTGCACATAGTGATCTGTATTAACAGTAAGAAGATGCTAGTCTTCGTCTTCAAAAAAATATGGGCCAAAGACGCCGAATGATGCAACGGCACACTACACTGTCAGTCGTTCACTATGGAGCGGTTTCTCATGCAGTAATTGTGGATTTTCAGCTGACCAATATCTGCAATTCTGCTTGTTCACACTTCCGGACAACTCAAAATGTGCTTCATCGGACATTATGAGGTTACTGAGCAAATTTGAATTTTCTTCAATGCGTGCTAGAAAATCGGTAGCAAAGTCAAGTCTGTTAATTTTATTGAAATCATTCAGCAGCTGCACAACTTACAAGGGTGGAGATCCAGATGATTATGAATGATGCGACGTAGCGAGCGATTCAACATACCAAGTGCCAAAGCGTGCCTAACAGCTGATCGCCGAGGGCTACTAAGAAGTGCATTGCCGACTTCTTGAGTACGTTCAGGTGTCTGTTGAATTCTTTTCTCGGACGACCAGTAGACTTGTTATTAAGCCAATTATCAGTTTCCTTCAAATTTTTGATCCACCTCAAAATTGTTCTCCGATCGGGAACATTATCAAGGGGATGCAACTCAAAATCGAGAGGAAAATTTTGTTGTACAGTAACAGACGATTCTCTACTTTTAAAATAAGTTTCAACGGTGAATGCACGATGTTGTGTTTACCATGAAGCCATTGTTAAAAGTTACCTTTGTCTGCTGCATCTCTGACGTCATGGTTTTTTTTCCACACGTATTAAGTTTCTGCGCACTACGTCATGCTTTATGCCGGACCCTGTACGAGTATATCCATTTCGAATTCTCCAATAGAAGGCCAAGAATCTAACATCCATTTTGAATTCTCCAATAGAAGGCCAAGAATCTAGTATCCATTTTAAATTCTCCAATAGAAGGCCAAGAATCTAATATCCATTTTGAATTCTCCAATAGAAGGCCAAGAATCTAATATCCATTTTGAATTCTCCAATAGAAGGCCAAGAATCTAATATCCATTTTGAATTCTCCAATAGAAGGCCAAGAATCTAATATCCATTTTGAATTCTCCAATAGAAGGCCAAGAATCTAATATCCATTTTGAATTCTCCAATAGAAGGCCAAGAATCTAATATCCATTTTGAATTCTCCAATAGAAGGCTAAGAATCTAATATCCATTTTGAATCTCCAATAGAAGGCCAAGAATCTAATATCCATTGTGGATGTAAGATATTTATCAGTCGTGTGAATCGTGGGAATAGAAGCAGAACTGTTTACAATTGTTTAATCAACCGTCTTCCTCATCACTAGAATTGACACGGTAACGAAATGGTCAATAATTGGTCATTGATCACTGGGTCAACGTTCTCAAGTGTGGGGAAAATAATCGAACAAATGTGTGCTGCCTTGTCGCGTAGTGAGTAAGTCAAATATTGGCCGTGACGACAGAACTGATTTCATGGTCTTCTTCTTCTTATATATATATATATATATATATATATATATATATATATGACAAAATGTTACGCATATACATGGGTTTCAACTGTCCTGTAATTAGAGTAGTCTAAACGCAGAGGATTACAATGGACCCTTGACACAGTGCTGGAGGACCTTGACTTTGCGGACGATATTTGTCTATTATCAAGCAGTCACAAAGATATGCAAGATAAAATAAACAAGCTAACTCAGAATGCAAACAACATAGGACTAAAGATCAACGTAGGAAAGACAAAGTTAATGAAGCAAAATGTGAACAACAGAAATGTACTCAGAGTAGATAACAAGTTAGTGGAGGAGGTCAACGAATTTGTATACCTTGGCAGCAGAGTAGTAGAAAATGGAGACAGCACAGAGGACATCAACAGCAGACTTACTGGAGCAAACCAGGCTTTTGCAATGCTGCAGAATATATATATTGGCCAAACACTATAAGAAATAACATCTTATAGCAGAAATGCAGATGAAACCACTGACAACAATTATTGAGGAAAGACGCTGGCGATGGTTGGGACATGTGCTCCGAATGACTGACAACTCACTACCAAAAATAGCACTAAGATGGACACCACAGGGGAGCAGAAGTAAGGGTAGACCAAAAGAGACATGGAGAAGAACAACAGAAAGGATGTTGAGCAATAGAGGGCTCACCTGGGCAAGAGCAGAAAAAAAGGCGAAGGACAGGCATTTGTGGAAAACCCTTGCGGAAGCCCCATGTGCCCTGGGCACTTAAGGTTCAGAGAGAGAGAGAGAGAGAGAAAATCTCAAAGAAATAAGAATCAAGAGAGCAAAATGCTTTGCCCATGTAAAAAAAGACATAACAGTATGATACTGACGAACACAGTATATGGAAAGGTGGAAGGAAACAAAAGAGTTGACAGAAGTGTAGGATGGTAAGATAGCCTGGGAGGGTGGGTAGGTCACATCTTGTCTGTGTGCATCATCCAGGAGCAAGGAAACTGAGCATTCATTACTGCCAACTTTCGTACCTAAGACAGCACCAGCACGTGCTCCCGAGGTTGAGGATGATGATGTCGATGATTATGATGATGATGATGATGATGAGAGAATCTGCTCACTGTGTTCTGATCAGTTCAAAAGCTTTTCTTTCCCCTTACCGATTGGTCAGTGCGCAAGCTGAGATATTTTTCTATTGGGTTTCCGTTTCTTTTTTATCCATTGAATTTTCCAAATATTCCCACGTTCTCAAGCTTCCGTCTCAGTTTGATATTTGTCTGCTTTAAACAAAAAAATCTCTCTTCTTAGACAAAAGTGATGTTGTGAACTTTCTCCATTACTCCTAAGGGACTTGTTTGTCACCGTGTTAAGTGTGAGCATGTTTTCGTTTCTGCGTCTGCCGGCACGAAAGCGAAACGAAACATAGTTCCGAAAAATGTTTTGAGTAATTAGATTCCCAGGGATATACATTATTCTTTACGGAACGCGGCCAGGTGTTGGAGAGCATTATGTGTGTTGTTTTTTTTCTGCCTGGAAGTTTTCGTTTCGGGTTTTCTATAATTCTGCGTTGTGGTGAGAAAGATTGTTAAGCAATGAACTCCACCTATGCCTTCTCATGTATGTAAGTTTTTGTTATAAGTTGTCATAAGTGTGACTTGTTTTAAAAAATGTGTATGAAGAAGATAAGTTGACTGCGGCGTTATGTTACAGGTGTGGAGATGGGTTATGGGCCGATTAAGAATCGTAATTTGTGTATAGTGATATGACTGTATAGTGATATGACTGTATAGTGATATGACTGTATAGTGATATGACTGTATAGTGATATGACTGTATAGTGGTATGTATATATTGTTGGCCAGTCGTGTGTAATATTAACACATGCTGGAATACAGGGGCACATTTCAATTTCACTGACGATCATCAATTGTTCAGTTCACATTAAGTTTTTGGTGCATTTGAATTCACACATATTTCCGCCATTTAATATTTTATATTCAATATTTTATATTCGATATCATGTGCTCATTTCGAATTATGTGTTTATGCTTCATGATCATTATTATGTTTCATTAACATCAGCTGCCATCAGAATAAGTATCCCCTTGATGATTTGTCTGTTTATGATTGTTTGTGTTGGTTAGGGGAACTAAACTGATATAAATGTCGTGAGATTATAATCTTGAATTACTGAATTCATGTCCATGCTGTCTGTGTGTTGTGTGAAGTTTAGAAATGTTGTTCATCTCGAGCAAAGATTTACGTTAAGTTGCAATAGAGGTAGAATATTGATGAAACATATGATAAAGAAAGTTCCTGGGTTCGGATAACTGGTAAAACAAGGTCAAGATAAAGAATGATTCTCACCAGCACAATAGTACCTTAAAATGAAAAAAAAATCGTTTACTTCCCACAAGCACAGATAGTACGGTAAAGCGTGGAGAAGAAACCAGAAGAAAAAGATTAACACCCCCTTTTCAATTCATAATATAAATATAATGGCATTCTCTATATTTAATAGCACTACGATGGACACCACAGGGGAACAGAATTAAGGGTGGACCAAAGGAGACATGGAGAATAACAACAGAGAGGACGTTGAGCAATAGAGGGCTCACCTTGGCAAGAGCAGAAAAAAGGCTAAGGACAGGTGTTTGTGGAAAACCCTTGCGGAAACCCCATGTGCCCTGGGCACTTAAGGTTCAGAAAGAGAGAGAGAGAGAGAGAGAGAGAGAGAGAGATTTTCTTATTTAAGTCTCATATTGCATACTCTCGGCTGCTACTCTGTGTAATCAAAATGTTATAATGTTGAAGAGTTGTGGCAGCTGTACATGGGACAAGTCCATAGACGGTCCCATTTTCTTCTTCAAAGGAAGATCTCAGTACAGTGACATGGGTTCCACGGCAGCGGCGAGAACATTGACGAAGTGAAGATGGCGTGGAGGGTAGGGGTGGGGAAGAGGGGGGGGGGTCAGCCGAGACTGACCTAGAGACCTGGTCTTTATCATGTCAGGCAACCTTACTCCATGTTTTTCTTTATCTTTCAAGCTTTGATTTCTGTTCGAAATTTTTAATGATTTTCTAAAGCCTCTCTCTCTCTCTCTCTCTATCTATCTATCTATCTATCTATCTCCCTCTCTCCCTCTCCCTAGAAATAAAAGATAAACACTCTCTTTATGTCTGTGCAGATGTTTCCCCTAACCACATCTCTTGCGCATGGTCGCACGTCCTGATCTAATTCTGAACATTTACGTCATTCTGTTCCGGCTTTGTTTCCTCATCTTCTCTTCTTTATTTCATTTTTCGTCTGGGGTCAGTGTCTCCCAATGTGGGTCGTACGCCAAAACGGGGGGTTGGGGGGGTGGTGGAATTAATATTTTGAGGGGCGATTTACAATATATTTATATCATACTTTTTTCAGAACTCAGTGGAGGAGAGGAAGTATGTCTATGTGTGCGTGGTGGAGGAGAGGAAGTATGTCTATGTGTGCGTGGTGGAGGGGAGGAAGTATGTCTATGTGTGCGTGGTGGAGGGGAGGAAGTATGTCTATGTGTGCGTGGTGGAGGGGAGGAAGTATGTCTATGTGTGCGTGGTGGAGGGGAGGAAGTATGTCTATGTGTGCGTGGTGGAGGGGAGGAAGTATGTCTATGTGTGCATGGTGGAGGGGAGGAAGTATGTCTATGTGTGCGTGGTGGAAGTATGTCTATGTGTGCGTGTATGGGGGAGGGTGGAGATAAAAAAAAATCTTTGAGATTTTGAAGATGGGGCTCGATCCAAAAAAAAAAAGGCTTTTGAAACACTGATCTAGGCTTTATCATTCATTCATTTTCGTCGTCGTTTTTTTTTTAAACGATTTCTACATGCGGGAAAAAAAACCAACTTCGTTCCAAATCTCAAAACTCGCTCTAAGACTTGTAATACTAAAGCTGAATGTCTATGTCTTCTGTCACAAAATTTTAAAAACAAATTCTAAACTTCTGCTATGAAGTTCTGTTTCTTGTTTGTTTGTTTGTTTGTAAAAGATTACGGCAATAATCTATTCATTAGTCACACAGTTCCAATATTAATTTCAACACCTACCATGGGACATGTTCTCAGTTTTCAAAATACCAACCTGACATCTTCAGACAGAAATTAATACGCTAGCGTCATACACCTGTGTGTGATATACCTGCAGTTATCAGGTAATGTTTTGTTAAGTTTGGCAGGTATGTGTGTGTGTTAAAACTATTTGGCGGGAGGAGGGGGAAATCTGCTTTTAGTTTTCCAAATATGAGAGTAATTTGTGTAATCTGCTGTAAACAAAAGTACCACATATTAAGAAAACTCATCTATCTATCTATCTATCTATCTATCTATCTATCTATCTATCTATCTATCTATCTATCTATCTATCTATCTATCTATCTATCTATCTATCTATCTATCTATCTATCTATCTACCTACCTACCTACCTACCTACCTACCTACCTATCCATCCATCCATCCATCCATCCATCCATCCATCCATCCATCCATCCATCCATCCATCCATCCATCCATCCATCCACCACCCACCCACCCACCCACCCACCCACGCACCCATCCATCCATCCATCCATCCATCCATCCATCCATCTATCTATCTATCTATCCATCTATCCATCCATCCATCCATCCATCCATCCATCCATCTATCTATCTATCTATCTATCTATCTATCTATCTATCTATCTATCTATCTATCTATCTATCTATCTATCTATCTATCTATCTATCTATCTATCAGTCTGACTGTCCGTCCGTCTGTGTGTGTCTGCTTGCCTGCCTGCCTGCCTACATATCTACATGTCTGTGTGTTTGTCTGTCTGTCAATGACTGAATGTTTACGATAACAAAGACTTATGGGCGAGATGTGGTGGCAGACTAAGGAAAGCACCAAGGAGACAGGACAGACAGGAGAAGACAGAAACCTGCAAAATGATGTCCGCCAACCAGATCAAGTTTTATCATTAAGTAAAAAAAAATCTCATGCAATATCATATTATTCCATGAGACAAAGTATCACAGAGGTACGATGTGATCTGTATTTTGTGCGTCATATCACATTAGTTCTTGCGCATTTTATCAGTCCCAGATTTCTTTCAAGTGGCTGCTACATGTGGGCCTCTGCTGACTCCTATTTGTCTGCTTTATTCCCGGATATTTCCCATGACAGCCATTCGAAAGGTTAGCATTTTAATCCAGTAGTTATTATGTAGCTGTCTCTCATATCTGTTAACATAACCTACACTGAGTTTCCCGTGTTGTTAGCAGTATCTACTCTGAATCCGAATATGAGTCTTGTTAAGAAATCGAATTTTCTGTGTTGTGTGGTGTGTCTATGCACCACGTCTTTTTATTCTTGGATTATGGTCTTTTCTTTTATATATAATTCTTAACCGAACATCTTTCTAAAACACTTTCTTAAACAATTTTTTTTTTTAGATTGCTTCCTATTATTTTAACATTTTAAATCATGCTTCCTATTAACATTTTAAATCCTGCTTCCTATTATTTTAACATTTTAAATCCTGATTCCTTGTTCGTACTAGCCATGCAAGTAATCTTGAAAGCAGCAGAAGGAGCAGCAGAAGGCCCAAGGTTCAAAAATGGATGTCAAATGCCACCACTAAAAGCATTCATGGATGACACAACAGTAATAACAACCAGTGAAGCACAGGCACGAAAGATGTTAGAGCGTTTGGACAGCCTTATCATATGGTGCCGCATGAGCTTCAAGCCAAAAAGTCAAGAAGTCTGTCACTCATAAAGGGGAAAGTGATAGAAAGATCGTACACTGGCAAATCAAATAATCCCAACTGTAGGGGAAGAGCTAGTGAAGAGCCTTGGCAGAGTATATGATGCTTCCATGAAAGACTCAAACACAATGAAGCAGGTCATAGAAATGGCACAGAATGGACTTAACATCATACTTCTGTGAGAAGTACAATGACCTGGTCAAGCAACTGAGGCAGGGTGCAGGAGTCAGGGCAAAAGTGATAGCTGTAGAAGTGGGAGAGAGAGGATTCGTAGCAACATCAGCATATGACCTATGTAAGCAACTGGGCATAAAGAGACAAAGGCATTGAAAAACCTTTCAGAAACAGCAGAAAAGGCATCATGCTGGCTATGGAGTATGCGAAACAAGCATTGAGAACATAAATGTCGTTTGCCACAACCAATACCAGTCCTCCGTAGCTAAATCGCTAAAGACGCACTTCAAAAGTGCAGTGCTAACTCAGTCCCGTGACGAAAAAGCAAAGCAACAACTCACAAGACCTCTGGGAGTCATGACCCAGAGGGGCCCACCCCCTTTAGAGTGTCAGGAGTTTAATAGGGCCGAAACACTTGTCTGAGGGGGGGGGGTACTTTCTCTGATGATATGAAGGAGTTGTGTTGTTGTTTCGCTCTCTATAGTAGAGAGTTTCCTGCATAACATTTGAAACCCTGCTTCCTATTATTTTAACATTTTAAATTCTGAGTATTTTTGTAGGACATTTTTACTTTTTTTTTCTTTTGGCATTTTAACATTATTAGCACCAGTCTGGGGTGTTAAAAAAATGTAATTTAACATATTTATTCTCCGATCACCGGTGGCTGCCAGTCGTCGTGAAAACAGTGCTTGTTGTTAGGTGACAGTATCATTAGTCTGGGTATCTCAGCTCTTCCTGGCGCACTCTTCATACATATTCAGGAGGGGCTGGTTTTATTTCTGAATATTTCTTTCCCTAAATTTAGATTCTGACACTGGAGGAGCTGAGAAAAGGAAAGCTGACCGGGGGAAAGAAATATGCCGGTATTAAGCTGGCCAATCAGGTCCAGCTCTCCATCGCCGCGTGGCATGTCTAGTTAACAGATAGTTGCTCTCTTGAAAGCTGGATACGGAGTAGGGTCTTCTGCGGGTGAAGCTGCGTCGTGTTGCTGATGTAGAGAAAGAGGTTTCCCCGGCGGCACCAAGCAAAAGAGGATGCCTGGAAGTTGCCAGAAAGTCAGGAAGGTCGTGGGGGTGCCGCAGAAGGTGACAGAAATTTTCATAATCAGCTCGTGACTGAGAGAATTAATAGAGCCCCTGATCGATTGTTGCAGGAACTGGGAGAATTAATAGAGTCCCTGATCGATTGTTGCCAGAACTGGAAGAATTAATAGAGCTCCTAATAGATTGTTGCAGGAACTCTCTCTCTCTCTCCCTGAACCTTAAGTGCCCAGGGCACATGGGGCTTCCGCAAGGGTTTTCCACAAATGCCTGTCCTTCGCCTTTTTTTCTGCTCTTGCCCAGGTGAGCCCTCTATTGCTCAACATCCTTTCTGTTGTTCTTCTCCATGTCTCTTTTGGTCTACCCTTACTTCTGCTCCCCTGTGGTGTCCATCTTAGTGCTATTTTTGGTAGTGAGTCTTAGGTTGCAGGAACTGGGAGAATTAATAGAGCCCCTGATCGATTGTTGTAGGAACTGGGAGAATTAATAGAGCCCCTGATCGATTGTTGCAGGAACTGGAAGAATTAATAGAGCTCCTAATAGATTGTTGCAGGAACTGGGAGAATTAATAGAGCTCCTAATAGGTTGTTGTAGGAACTGGGAGAATTAATAGAGCTCCTAATAGGTTGTTGCAGGAACTGGGAGAGAAGGAGACGAAGATGTGTGCCGAGTGTTTAGAATATGGTCACTATCACTAAGGGAATAGGCTTTGTAGATAGTTTTCATGGGGTTGGAGTTTATTAAAAGATTGTTTATTTATCCCAGATGTTTCTTGTGCGTCAAAAAATTACTTGATTTGCTGTAAAGTACTGAAGTTTGCAGTTTCAGAAAGATCAAGGATAAAAAGCCGGTTCGAAAAGAATATGCACGCAATTTTTATGAACGAGAAAACAAAATAGCAATCTTTATAGTTCTCTAGGCTGCGTCAAACTAGAATACACAGAGACTATAGGGAAACTGAAATACCTAGAGACAATAGGAAAACTGGAATACCCAGAGACAATAGGAAAACTGGAATACCCAGAGACAATAGGACAACTGAAATACATAGAGACAATAGGAAAACTGGAATAGCTTGAGACAATATGAAAACTGAAATACCTAGAGACAATGGGAAAACTGAAATACCTAGAGACAATATGAAAACTGAAATACCTAGAGACAATATGAAAACTGAAATACCTACAGACAATAGGAAAAACTTGAGGAACAGAGGAAGACAAAGAAACAATATATTTGACATACTAAAAGAGTGGAATAGAGCAAGGTCCAACACATATCTTACTGACAGAGCAAAGGATGTTTATGGAAATCAGTGACGACCAACGCCTTCTTGGCATGGACCAGACACAAGCATACACATACAGAGCCTGCGTCGTCGTCATCGTCATCATCGTCATCATCATCATCATCATCATCATCACGAGATACCTTACCGAAAGATGTTGATACTTCTCAACGTATCTCGATCTATGAAATTTCCCATGAGCTCAGTTTATGACTTACTCTCCCACCACTGCGCTCTATGATGATCGGTAAAGATCTTCTCTCTCTCTCTCTCTCTCTCTCTCTCTCGGTCTCCTTCTCTCTCTCTTTCTTTCTCTCTCTCTCTCTTTCTCCCTCTCTCTCTTTTTCTCTCTCGTTCTCCCCCCTCTCTCTCTTTCTCTCTCTCTCTTTCTCTCTCTCTTTCTCTCTCTCTCTCTTTCTCCCTCTCTCTTTCTCCCTCTCTCTTTCTCCCTCGCTCTCTCTCTCTCTTTCTTGCCCCTGTCCTCATTCATCTTCCCATGCTCTGCGCGCCAGCAGAAAGACCCAAGGCTATTTGATAAAATTTCACTTGTTGTTGTATGTAAATATTTTTTTACAGAAGCTGTAATGAGTGTGTTTGATAAACAGAATCCCGTACACACTAGTCAGCTTACACGTAACAAATGGGGACCTGAAACGTTAAGGACAAATATGTTCCATAACTGATTCCGACAGCAAATCAAGGGATATGCCTGGTAGGGTACAGAGATACTAATCTTTGCTCCCCAGGCATATACCCAGATCCCGGGTACCACACTGAAATAGACACCTCAGGAAAGCAGGAGTACAGGTAGACCAAAGGGGACATGAAGAAGAGCTATATAGAGGATGCTGAGTAATAGAGGGCTCACTTGGGCAAGAGCGAGCACAAAAAAGCAAAGGACAGGCGTGTATGGAAAACCCTTGCGGAAGCTACACGTGCATCGGACAACTAAAGACTCAGAGAGAGAGAGAGAGAGACAGAGAGAGAGAGAGGGACAGAGAGAGACACAGAGAGAGGGACAGAGAGAGACAGAGAGAGAGGGACAGAGAGAGACAGAGAGAGAGGAACAGAGAGAGAGGGACAGAGAGAGACAGAGAGAGAGGGACAGAGAGAGAGGGACAGAGAGAGAGGGACAGAGACAGAGAGAGACAGAGAGAGGGACAGAGAGAGAGGCAGAGAGGGACAGAGAGGGACACAGAGAGGGACAGAGAGGGACAGAGAGAGGGACAGATAGAGAGGGACAGAGAGAGAGGGACAGAGAGAGGGACAGAGAGAAGGACAGAGAGAGAGGGACATAGAGAGAGAGGGACAGAGAGAGAGAGGGACAGAGAGAGGGGGAGAGAGGGACAGAGAGAGGGACACAGAGAGAGGGACAGAGAGAGAGACAGAGATAGATCTGAAGTTGAATCTTTCTATTATTCAAACCCTGTTCTTCTCACAGACCCGCCGATGGGGCAGTAAATTTGTAAAATAACTCAAGAAAAGAAATTAGAGATGAATTTTACATAGAGAACCATGAACCATAGAAGGTGATAGCAGCTGAGAATGAAATGACTTAGATGTGTATGACGGCACCTCATGATCAAGATGACAGGACATCAATAGGTACATGTTCCGGTACTTCATGATTAATATAACACACATTATGTTCCGGTACTTCATGAATAATATAACACACATTATGTTCCGGTACTTCATGATTAATATAACAGACATTATGTTCTGGTACTTCATGATTAATATAACAGACATTATGTTCTGGTACTTCATGGTTAATATAACAGACATTATGTTCTGGTACTTCATGATTAATATAACAGACATTATGTTCTGGTACTTCATGATTAATATAACAGACATTATGTTCTGGTACTTCATGGTTAATATAACAGACATTATGTTCTGGTACTTCATGATTAATATAACACACATTATGTTCTGGTACTTCATGATTAATATAACAGACATTATGTTCTGGTATTCATGATCAAGAAAACAGACAATATGTACTAAGGGGAAAAATATGCCATTAAAAATAAACAAAGTAAAATGATCTTATATAGTTGAAACTAAACCCAAGCTAAAAGCCAACGTGTAAAACAAATATGAGCTGAGAGATGTAGGTCGTTAATTTTCTCTTTTATCGGTCAGATTAGATAGTCACTATTCTCTTTTATCTGTCAGATTATGTCGTTAATTTTCTCTTTTATCTGTCAGATTAAATGGTTAGTTTTCTCTTTTATCGGTCAAATCAGATGGTTAGTTTTCTCATTTATCTGTCTAATGTCACGTTTTTGCACATAACCTGTTTTATTATAACCTGTCTTCAGTTTATGAAGCAAAATCCGGTAACAGAATATCTTTATACACTGTTCACAAACAGAAACGCAACAAATACGATGTTGCGATTTAAACTGAAGTTTGCTGATCAGACAAGGGCAAATTACCTGAAACGTTCACTTGGACATCAACTTTACGTGCTGACCTGAATTGTACTCAGCAGATGATTCATGAGCACAGAAAAGCGACACTAGTCAAAACAGCATTTTTGACAATAACTCATGACAGGTTCACGAGAATCCCGTGAAACTTACTGAACACAAAACTCACTGACCATGTTATTGAATGCCTATAAAAAACTGACGATCCTCGAATCAACTCATTTGAAAATTCAGTGCGCAAGTATGGCTCATCTCACTACAGAACTACGATTCACCATCATTGGACGTTTACAGACTGGACAGTCACAAAGTGTAGTGGCCAGACAATTTAATGTGGCTAGAAGACCCTACAGAGGTCCTGTTCTTACGGACCGGCATCGCCAGAACCGACTGCAGTTGGCGAATCAATATCGTCAATGGACAGTTGCGAATGATTGGAGAAGGGTATGATTTAGTGATGAATCATTCTTTCTGCTCTAGCGACAAGACAGATGGAGAAGAGTTTACCAGAGTTCATGAGCGCTACGCCCACAAATGCATAGATGAGGCTATTACACATGGTGATGGAGGTGTACTGGTGTGGGGGACGATCAAAATCATGGGAATAAGTGACCTGGTGCAAACTGAAGGACGCCTGGGCTCTAAGGACTGTTATAGCCGGAGGTGGGGTGGAGGATACCCTCTCCACTCCAATTAAATGTCTCTAATGCGTGCGTGTCAAATAGCCTCTGACAGTCAAGTCCAGCTCCTGGCCTTCTCGTGGTGGAGCTGTTCAAACTGGCAGGAGAAGTGGCGAAGGCGAATATCTGGCGCCTGAAAACCAGACGCTTCGGGTAAATGAGAGATTCTTCAGCTGCCATGCGTGGAGTGGGGCTCCTCCAGGCCAGTGAAGAAAGGTGCGAATGGGGTTGCCGCCCGGCGCCACCGTTGAAAAAATGAAAGAAAGTGAACTAATCAGTAGTCTCGAGGTTAGGACTGCTCAAATCACGGCACCTCTGCTCTGGAGGTCGGACACGTCCTATGATGTGCACCCTGAACCGGCTTAAACCAGGGGTTAAACTAAGACACTACTGGCGATATTCTTCGTCTGCCGTGCGTGTTGTGAAACTCCTCCTGGCCAATGAAAAAAAAATGCGAATAGGGTTGCCGAGCGGCGCCACTGTGAAAAGGTGATGGAAAGGATAAAGTGAAGATTAATCAGTATTTCAAGTAGTCTCGCGACGAGAGCTACTCATACCACGCCACCTCTTCTCTAGAGGTCGGCCACGTCCGATATACATCCATGCTGGTGAAATATGACTAAACTGGCTTAACCTAGGGGTGAAACTTGAAAACTACTCATGTCATGGTACCTCCGCTCTAGAGGTAGACCACGACCTAAACGCGCCCATACTGGGATAATACGCCTATACCGGTTTAGTGCATGGGTCAAACCTACTAGTTGGGAGGATTCGTCCTCCTGGACAAAAGCTCCGTCCTGGTCACAACTAGGAAGGGTAGCGGCCAACGACCACAAAATGCTGAAGTCAGAGACACTGGACCAGGGCAGTCTAAATAGGCAGGCACCTCTCACCCGACAGGGATATACTGATATCCAAAACACGTCGAGGTTTTCCTGTGAGAAAGTCCAACTCTAGATTAAACTGGTGCAACGAAAACCACGGTGTCACGCAATCCTGCTTCTAATACCCACCGAGAATACAGGCCCAAGCCTTGCGATACTCTGAACCCCGTAAGGGCCACAAGAGATCCCCGAGAGTAGCACATGACCAATCAAGGACCACAGGAGTAAATTCAGTAGAATCTCGGGGCGATCTTGATGGTAGAAGCGAAAGAAGAAGAAGAAGAACGCCTGAATCCCCAATGATACGTCGCTGAAGTTCTTCGTCCTCACGTCCTTCCACTTATGGCTGTACCAGGGTCGTTTTTCAGCAGGTTAACGCTCGACCTAATGTGGCACAACTCACCACCCTGTTCCTCGCTGACAATAACGTCCAAACCATCCTGTGGCCATCCATGTCATCAGACAATGAACCCAATAGAACACTTACGGGATGAACTCAACAGACAAGTCCGCCAGCGAGACGTGGCGCCAACCAATCTCCAACAGTTGTCTCTTGCACTGCGGGAAGAATGGGCAACCAACCCACAACAACAGATCCATGGGATCTATCGTATCCATGTCAAGGAGATGTCGTTCTCTGATACAGGCCAGAGGAGGCTATACACCTTACTGAAACGAAGGCCTCAGTCGCAAGGAATAAAACTCCAAACCAAATTTAATGAACACTATTTCATTGTTAAAGTCTTAAAGTTTCTTCATGCCAAGATTGAAACATTAATTCCGTAAAATAAAATGTTGATACAAGTTTGAAATTTGATGTCCATTACGACTACAGTAGTGTTAGGTTTCTTTTTTTTGAACAGTATATAGAAATAAAAGCTTTTCGTTCTCTCATCAAACCACGTATGTGATTGGGATAATGTAATGTATAACAGTGTCGCCCTTGAGCTCTGTTGTTCTGCGGCTCTGGTATCTTTTGTTGGAGATTTGAACAATGTCGATGGTCTACTTTAAAGAAAGATTGATTTAGCAGAAATAGTTGATTTGAACCTTTTTTTAACACATGGCTAAGAAACTGTTTTTCTCCTTTACTTTCATCATTCTTATCTTTCTTCACCATACTTATCTTTATCAGTGGACATGATTATCATATTCTTTCAACACCGAAGGTCTGTAAGTCCGATCTGACATCTCAACTTAAGGCGTCTCCGATTACGATTGTATATATATATATATATGTCTTTCTGTCTCTCTGTCTCGTTTTCTCTCACTCTGTACCTGTCTTTTCGTCTCTCTCCCAACATCTGTTTGATGTCGAATACATGCCTCTATGAATCATAAAATGTAAAAGTTATTTTAGACTGCTCTTACAGACACCGAATACAGTTAATTGTTTATTCTGAATAGTCCCGAAATTTTTGTTTAATAGATAGTCATTTATATGTGTATATAGTTACTTCTGTACTGAGTGAATGGATAAGAGCGAAACGTAAATGTTATATTTTATTTTATGTCTCTCAGCTTCAATGTTAGTTATGTTTGTTACATGAACAGCATATTTGTAAAACGTTTGGAATATAGTGAAAGATGTATGATAAAGGGCAGAATGTCAGACGGCCCTGCGTGTCCAATTCTTAACCCTTTTGAAATAAAGATTAATCAATCAATCAATCAATCTGTCTAGTTTTCTCTCAGTCTGTGTCTATCTCTCCGTCCTCTCTCTCTCTCTCGTTTTCACTCAGTCTGTATCTATCTCTCCGTCTCTCTGTGCTTCTCTCTCTCTCTCTGCTCCTCTCTCTCTCACTCCCTCTCTCACTTTATGTACCTCTCACTCTCTCTGATTCTCTGTCTCTTTTTCTGTCTCTCTCTGCTTTTCTCTCTTATTCTTTTCTTTTCTCTCTTTCACTCTCTGCTTTTCTCTCTCTCTCTCTCTCGCTGCTTTTCTCTCTCTCTTTCTCTCTCTGATTCTTTCTCTCCCATTCTCTGCTTTTCTCTCACTCTCTACTTTTCTCTCTTGCTTGTAATTATATGCCTCCATAAAATAGCCAGCACTCTCTCAACACATGGCTCGTAAACCATCAAGTACTTCAATGACATAGTTAGAAAAGCAACTTGTTAGATATTGTTAGAAATTATTTTAATGTTTGTTAAAAAAACACATGTTAAAAGATGATTTACAATGTATTTTTATTTATGTATATGTCTGCATGTGTATGTGTGCGTGAGTGCTATTTTATTAGGTTAATTACTTCTTCTCTTTTACTTTGAATGTAATAGTTAAATCTTACACTCTTTTGATATGTTTTTCCTAATTTAATTTGTATATTTGTACTAAATCGAGTGTGTGGGAAGAATGAAAGTTGGAGTGATAAAGGGCAGAATGTAAGACGGGCCTGCGTGCCCAATTCCTTATCATTTAAAAATAAAGATTATTCATTCATTCATTCATTCTCTCACTCTCTACTTTTCTCTCTCTCACTCTCTGCTTATCTCTCTCCCATTCTCTTTTTCCTCTTTCTCATTCCCTGATTTTCTCTCTCTCTCTCTCTCACTCTCTGATTCTTTCTCTTTCTCTCACACACTTCCGCTTCTCTCTCTCATTCTCTGCTTTTCCATGCTTTTTTCTCTCTCACTCTCTGTTTATCTCTCTTTCTCATTCTCTGCTTTTATTTCTTACTCTTTCAGCTGTTACAATTTCTTACTCTATCAGTTGTTACAATTTCTTACTCTTTCAGCTGTTACAATTTCTTACTCTTTCAGCTGTTACAGTTTCTTACTCTTTCAGCTGTTACAATTTCTTACTCTTTCAGCTGTTACAATTTATTACTCTTTCAGCTGTTACAATTTCTTACTCTTTCAGCTGTTACAATTTCTTACTCTTTCAGCTGTTACAATTTCTTACTCTTTCAGCTGTTACAATTTATTACTCTTTCAGCTGTTACAATTTATTACTCTTTCAGCTGTTACAATTTATTACTCTTTCAGCTGTTACAATTTATTACTCTTTCAGCTGTTACAATTTCTTACTCTTTCAGCTGTTACAATTTATTACTCTTTCAGCTGTTACAGTTTCTTACTCTTTCAGCTGTTACAATTCTTACTCTTTCAGCTGTTACAATTTATTACTCTTTCAGCTGTTACAATTTCTTACTCTTTCAGCTGTTACAATTTATTACTCTTTCAGCTGTTACAATTTCTTGCTCTTTCAGTTGTTACAATTTCTTGCTCTTTCAGTTGTTACAATTTCTTGCTCTTTCAGCTGTTACAATTTCTTACTCTTTCAGCTGTTACAATTTATTACTCTTTCAGCTGTTACAATTTCTTGCTCTTTCGTGCCTGTAAATGCTTATATATTTTCCTTCTTAAATAGCGAGAATATCATGTTCCCTTACCTATACTGTGCGATAGCCAGAATATCATATTATCTTAGCTGTGCTATGCAACAGCGAGAATATATTTTCTTTGCTGTGTTATGTAATAACGAAAATATCATAATTTCTTGGCTATACTGTGCGATAACGAGAATATCATGTTTCCTTAGCTATAATGTGCAGTAGCCAGAATATCATATTTTCTTAGCTATGTTGTGCAATAACGAATATCATAATTTCCTGGCTATACAATGCGATAACGAGAATATCATAAACTATGCTGTGCAATAGCGAGACTATCATGTTTCCTTAGCTATACCGTGGACTAGCCAGAATGTCATATTTTCTTAGCTATGCTGTGAAATAGCCAGAATATCATAATTTCTTGGCTATACTATACAATAACAAGAATTTCTTTTTTTTTTCCTTCCTTACATTGTGTTGTGCAATAGACAGAATATTACATTTTCTCATCTAGGCTGCAATATCAGGAATATTATATTTTCCCTACTACTATAATGTGCAATAGAAAAAGGATATCCTATTTTTTTTCTCTCGCTGGGTCTGAGATAAAAAAATATATGTGTGAGCTTATTTCTTTCTTCACTCCTAACATACGAACTTACATGCTGCAGCAGCAAACTTGCTGTTGTCCTGCATTTCTTGAACGCTTCTAGCCCTCAGCCCATCAATTTCATGTTTTGCTTTACATAATTTACATCTAGGCGATTAGATCATCGGTTGATGTGTTCGCGGTATAACATAAAATAAAACAGACAGTTATCCCAAGGTAAATTCAGCTTTTACTTTTTCAACAGCTAAAATATTGTCCTTGAAATAACTTTAACTACTTGCGCAGGAAGAATGATGTCCGTTTGTCGTGTTATATTACAGCTTTGAAGCAGTTAAATTACAGCTTTGAAGCAGTTAAATTACACATTTGAAGCAGTTAAATTAATTCACTGTTGTTACAATGAGATATATTTTAAAATAACAAATATTTTTAAAACTTTAGCATCTGTGGGTTTTTTTTTTCTTAAAATTGTAATATAATCTGACCAAAAAAATCTTTCTTTTTTTTTACCGCAAATAATGTAGATTTTCATTTTACTATATCTGTTAAATCTTGTTGGCAGAAATGCAGAAGAAGCCACTGACAGCAATTGTTGAAGAAAGACGCTGGCGATGGTTGGGACATGTGCTCCGGATGACTAGCGACTCAGTGCCAAAAATAGCACTAAGATGGACACCACAGGGGAACAGAAGTAAGGGTAGACCAAAAGAGACATGGAGAAGAGCAACAGAAAGGATGTTGAGCTAATAGAGGGCTCACATGGGCAAGACCGGAAAAAAGGTATAGGACAGGCATTTGTGGAAAAGCCTTGCGGAAGCTCCATGTGCCTTGGGCACATAAAGTTTAAACAGACAGACAGACAGACAGATAAACAGACAGACAGACAGACAGATAGATAGATAGATAGATAGATAGATAGATAGATAGATAGATAGATAGATAGATAGATAGATAGATAAAGAGAGAGAACGACAGAGAGAGAGAGAGTGAGATGTGTGTTACAGATATCTCACGGGAAGGTGGACTTCCTGTAGCAGTAATATCTTGACTCAGGCTAAGTCCTCCATAAAACCAGAACTTGCAGGAAAGGACCAGAACCTGATAAAGATATAGTAGTATGCTTCCTTACATACCCAAATTATATTAGTTGTCTTGTTTTTATGATTTTCAATATTTTCCTTTTCACTAATATACTGTTTAAAAAAAGACACGCAACAAATACGATGTTGCGATTTAAATTGAAGTTTGCTGATCAGACAAGAGCATATTGTCTGAAACGTTCACTTGGACATCAACTTCACATGCTGACCTGAATTGTACTCAGCAGATGATTCATGAGCACAGAAAAGCGACACTAATCAAAACAGAATTTTTCACAATAACTGATGACAGGTTCACGAGAATCCTATGAAACATACTGAACACAAATCTCACTGACCATGTTATTGAATGCCTATAAGGTATTGACGCTCCTCGAATCAGTTCAATTGAAAATTTAATGCGCAAAGTATGGTTCATCTCAATACAGAACAACTACTCATCATCATTGGACGTTTACAGACTGGACAGTCACAAAGTGAAGTGGCCAGACAATTTAATGTGATTAGAAGCACCATTAGTCGCCTTTCGAGACGATTTCAAGAAAGTGGCTCAGCTGCAGACCGGCCGCGCAGTGGAAGACCCATAGTCACAACTTCTGTCCAAGACCGTTTTATACGGCTGGGTCACCTCAGGAATCGATTTGCATCTGCGTCCTCAACAATCCAGTCAATGACAGCAGCTCGCCAGGAACCGACAGCACGACGCTGATCTTTTGGTTAGAAGACCCTGTTCTTACGGACGGCATCGGCAGAACCGACTGCAGTTGGGGAACCAGCATCGTCAATGGACCGCTGCGAATGATTGGAGAAGGGTTTGGTTTAGTGATGAATCATTCTTTCTGCTCCAGTGACACGATAGACGGAGAAGAGTTTACCGCAGAGTCTATAAGCGCTACAGCCAGAACTGCGTGGATGAGGCTCCTCCACATGGTGGTGAAGGTTTACTTGTGTGGAGAACGCTCAACTTCATGGAAAGAAGTGACCTGGTGCAAATTGAAGGACGCCTAAATGCCCAACTATACGTTGCTGAAATTCTTTGTCCCCATGTCCTTCCACTTCTGGCTGTACCAGGATCGATTTTTCAGCATGATAACGCTCAGTCATAAATGAAATTTATTTATAAATCATATTTATCATGTGGCACAACTCATCATCCAGTTCCTCGCTGACAACAACGTCCAGACCATTTTGTGGCCATCCATGTCATCAGACAATGAACCCAATAGAACCCTTATGGAATGAACTCAATAGACAAGTCAGCCATCGAAACATGGCGCCAACTAATCTCCGACAGTTGTCTCTTGCACTGAGGGAAGAATGGGCAGCAATCCCAAAACAACAGATCCAGCGGCTAATCGGATCCATGTCAAGGAGATGTCGTTCTCAGATACAGGCCAGAGGAGGCCATACACCTTATTGAAACAGAGGGCTCAGTAGCAAAGATTAAAAGTCCAAACGAATTTTAATGAACATCATTTCATTGCTAAAGTCTTAAAGTTTCTTATGCCAAGATTGAAACATTAATTCCGTAAAATAAAATTTTGATACAAGTTTGAATTTTGATGTCCATTACGACTACAGTAAAGTTGCGTTTCTTTTTTTTCAACAGTATAGTTGATTTTTCACTGTATTGCTCGTTTTTTTTTTGCGTCCATATAATACGCCCTAATTTTCTATACATCAACATTTCAAGGGCTTCAATTTTTTTTCTCTTATATTGTCTTATTCAAGGTCCAGGCTTCTACACCATAAAGGAAGAGCCCGTGGTGACACTCCAGGGTAAGAATTATTTCGACAGACTGAATTTCCGCGCTAGAAACATGTTTTAATTAATGCAATCCTGGATATCAAGACCAGATGTGGTCGGTCAGCTCCTTGAGAGCGTTCTGACCTAATCTGATGGACGTGATGTCGCCAACATCGGCAGCAAATGTTGATGGTCATCAAGGCCGGGGTAAATCACTTTTGATCTGCCTGGATGCTCTCGTTATCTCAGCGTGGCTAGTCCTTCCCGCTCTAATACTTAAAAAAAAAGAATTCAATCAATCAAATTATCACCTATTTTTCTCTGCCGTGCTTAATTTACTAAAGTGTTTGTACTAGTGGCTATATTTATGTCTCTAACATCCTAGACTCCTGTATTTCACTTTGTGATACGAACATCCCCGTCTGTTTCTGATATTTAATGGATTGAAGACGAAAGGCAGATAGTATACAGGTAAAAAAAAAAGAAAAACGTTGGATAGTCTGAAAAAATGATATGACATATCATTGACAAGATGATGGACAGGATCTCCGAGGAATAAAAAATTGCTACGTCGATGCAAAACTAACCCCCCCCCCCCCCAAAGACCCCCATCTATCTCCTTTCATCCACTACAGGACCCTCCCTTTCTCCGTGAAGCTCTCTTGACCACAAGGAAAACTCTCCGTGTCCCCTAACAATGCACGGCCTGGACCCGCCCCATAGGACCTTATGACAGATAACACGTAGGATGAAGAGTCACTGAGAAACACGAATATCCAGGTATTTTGTCTTTGCACATGATGATGATGTCTGTATTTGTTTGCTTACTGACATTTTTTTTTATCTGAACTGTCCTTATCACACCTCTCACTTTTTGTTTTTTTTTTGTTGCTTTGTCCTTCCGTGCTGCTCATTATCCTACTGGTGATATAAAAGCTCATCTAGATCCCGGCTGGATATTTATCCACAGGCTCACACCATGTTACTGTCTCGCGTAACGTGTTTGGACATTTTGATAAACCGACTCCCCGACAATTCCCGTTAGGCTTACGGCTGGGAATGTTTTCTGCTAATCCTGACATAGTTACATCTAAAATGATTTATGAACGGGTCTGTGCTTCAAAGTTTCGTGCACTTCTTGTTATTTTGCACAATACACACAAAAAAAAAAAATGGTATAAGCAAAGTATTACCGTCTGTTCCGGGTTTACTTTCCCTAATAAGTATTTGCGGATATCGGTAAAATTGACGGGAAAAGAAATGAAATTATGAGTTTTCAATAAAGTTAGGGAGGATTATTGACATTTCTTTTTTCGTTTTGTTTAAAATCACCACCATGTTCTAAATTTTTCGGAATCATCGCCTAGCTCCGTGCAAGACACAGGACTTAACGGTTGACTCTCATGAAGGAGAACAGCGGCTATTTATGGATTGATTTCGCAGCGAAAGAAGGCAATAATCATTGTAATAATCTGTAATCAATAAGTAAATAAAGGGTCCAAAATGAATTTTAAAAATTGTGAGCTACGTCGTTTTACAGATGTTTCTCTTTGAATGATGGCAAGTCGCTTAGAAGCTTATAAAAAGTATGTGACAACCATAGTATCAGATAAAGATCGTAGCGTTTTGCACATACTCTTTAAAAAAAAAAGAAATGCAACAAATACGATGTTGCGATTTAAACTGAAGTTTGCTAATCAGACAAGGGAAAATTGCCTGAAACGTTCACTTGGACATCAACCTCACGTGCTGAACTGAATTGTACTCAGCAGATGATTCATGAGCACAGAAAAGCGACACTAGTCAAAACAGCTTTTTTCACAATAACTCATGACAGGTTCACGAGAATCCCCTTGAAACTTAGTGAACACAAACCATTATATTGAATACCTATAAAAGAATGACGATCCTTGAATCAATTCGTTTGAAAATACAATGCGTGTGTATGGCTCATCTCAATACAGAACAACGACTCATCATTATTGGACGTTTACAGACTGGACAGTCACAAAGTGTAGTGGCTAGACAATTTAATGTGATTAGAAGCACCATTAGTCGCCTTTCGAGACGATTTCAAGAAACTGGCCCAGTTGCAGACCGGCCGCTTGTAGTGGAAGACCCATGGCCACAACTCCTGTCGAAGACCGCTTCATACAGCTGTGTCACCTCAGGAATCGATTTGCATTTGCATCCTCAACAATCCAGTCAATGACAGCAGCTCGTCGAATTTCAGATCAAACGGTAAAGAACCGGCTGCACGACGCTGGTCTTTTGGCTAGAAGACCCTACAGAGTTCCTGTTCTTACGGACGGTATCGGCAGAACCGACTGCAGTTGGGGAACCAGCATCGTCAATGGACCGTTGCGAATGATTGGAAAGGTTTTGGTTTAGTGATGAATCATTCTTTCTGCTCCAGCGACACGATAGACGAAGGAGAGTTTACCGTAGAGTCTACAAGCGCTACGAACAGAACTGCGCGGATGAGGCTCCTCCACATGGTAGTAGAGGTGTACTGGTGTGGGGGAGGGGGGGCGATCAACTTCATGGGAAGAAGTGACCTGGTGTAAATTGAAGGACACCTAACTGCCCAATGAAACGTCGCTGAAATTCTTCGTCCTCACGTCCTTTCCCTTCTGGCTGTACTAGGGTCGTTTTTTCAGCAGGATAAAGCTCGACCTCATGTGATATAACTCACCACCCAGTTCCTCGCTGACAACAACGTACAGACCATTCCGTGGCTATTCATATCATCAGTCATGAACTCAATAGAACACCTATGGGATGAATTCAACAGACAAGTCCGCCATCGAGATGTGGCGCCAACTAATCTCCAACAATTGTCTCTTGCACTGCGGGAAGAGTGAGCAGCCATCCCACAATAACAGATCCAGAGGCTAATCGGATCCATGTCAAGGAGATGCCGTTCTTTGATACAGGGCAGAGGAGGCCATACACCTTACTGAAACGGAGGCGTCAGTCTCAAAGAATAAAAGTTCAAACCAAATTTAATGAACATGATTTCATTGTTAAAGTCTTAAAGTGTCTTCATGCCAAGAGTGAAACATTAATTCTGTCAAATAAATTGTTGATACAAGTTTGAAATTTGGTGTCCATTACGACTGCAGCAGTGTTACGTTTCTTTCTCTCTCTCTCTCTTTCTCTCTCTCTCTCACTCTCTCTCTCTCTCTCACACGCATGCACGCACGCACACACATACACACACAGACACTGATGAGAATCGTCCAGAAAAGTGTTAAAACAGGTACCTGACTTCTGTCAGAACTATGGGAGGACGGACGGCTTTATAAGTCGAGGTAAACATGGACAAATAAATCAACGCATAATGCATCCCTTTCTTCTTTTACTTTTCGGCCCCGTGTGTGAATAATCCATGTCCAAATATTAGATGTTTTGTTTCGTGTGTAGCGGATAACATGTCAGCCGACAAGGTGATCATTTTGTGAAAATAACTGTGAAAGTATCACACACGGGCAGCGCTAGCAGCACCGAGAACGTGTCAGTGTCGGATAGAGCGTTATAGTTTATGCATCACATTCATGCATCTCTGTACCCATGTAGAGCAGGTTCCCATCAGTCTGCGCCAGCTACGACTGTTACGGCCTCCATTTCACGGACTTACAAAGGGCAAGGATTGTCCCAAATCTCTGGATGAATATTTAAACAAATATTTAACCGTAGTGCAGCCATGGGGAACATGATCAATGTAACACGTATGTACATAGAAGTAACTACATACATTATAAATGACTATCTACTAAACAAAATTTTCGGGACTATTCAGAAAACAATTAATTGTATTCGGTGTCTGTAAGAGCAGCTTAAGATAACTTTTAAGTTTTATAATTCATGGAGGCATGTAGTCGACATCAAATAGATACTACAAGCTTTCCCAGAATAACTAAAGCTTTTCTTGTAAAGATCAAGTCTAGGTTTTGGAAGACATATGTTGTTCAAGCGTTGGCTGCACTTTGGGCTAAATTTAAACAGGTTCCATAGATAAGGCGGGGCATGCCGTGAAAGAATTTGATGTACTAACTTGGCCTTGTTGAAGAGGAACCTGTTCTTAAGAGGTAGTATTTTGATACGTTTGTGATGATTAGTTGTTTGTGCTTGATCTTTGTCACTAATAAGCTTTACTGTTCGCTTTTGGAGAGAGCAAAGCCTCTTTGTATTTGACACTGAGCAACCATCCCAAACTGTTGAGCAGTAGTCTAAATGTGTTTGTATATGAGCTATGTAGTATGTCAGAGACAAGACAAGACAAGACAAGACAAGACAAGACACTCCAAAATAATCCCACCAGTGTTAGTAAACCTTGCACACCAATACAAATCAAAGCTCAGAGACAAATACAGGATAAACCCAAATAAATCGAAGCGCAACATATTTTAAACCCAGCCCATATTTTAAAATTATAGAGCAACTTCCTTTTAGTTTATTTGTACCAAAATTTTCCCAAAAATTTTACTCTGCTAGAGCATGGAAATTAATTCAAGAGACAAAGAATTAAATGGTGGACATGTTTCAAAGAGCCGTTTTTCTACTAGCATTAATCGTCCTCACGCGTTGCTTTTTTCATCATCATCTTCCATGCCAAATTTTGCGATAATCATAAAAATCCTGCATTTTAAATCACAGTTATTTTTTTCTAGTTTAATCATGGCGTAATTTTTTCCCTTTACATCCTGCTGCTACCCTTTTTTTGTTTTTTTTTTTAAGAAAAGTGTTTTCTTGATAATTTCAATCTTCACTGTCATTCATCTGCCGACAGCTTGTATCCATACGCCCTTTTTGCTCAAATTGTTCCCCCCCCCCCCCCCAACCACCTCTTGTCACAGTTCGTGGCCCTAAAATTCCAAGTTTAATTCCAACTCCAGACGTCGCAGAACAAACGGCCACGTTAGAGTTCTCTTTAATAAGTAAAGGCCCAAGAGTGTAGTGTCTGATTCGAGAAAACAGAGCGGAGAGCCGAACTAAGAAGGAAAACAAAGCAGTACTAACACTGCAACTGTCAGATTGTTAGTCACAGCGAGCGTCAGTGTAGCGAAGCTGGATAGAAATGTTTTTCCCTCTGCCGGAAAGGTGTAGATTCGCTTCCAAGATCTAGGGCTACCCACATAACGCGACTATAAACTAACTGGCCCCTGACAACTTTAAGATATTCATCGTCATCTTGTGCCGCCTCCACACGGTAGGTTGGGCTGCACTGAATCTCTGCTCTGCTCTGTTTCTTGTTTTCTTAGCGAACTCAGCCAATCTTGTCCTTCTCTTGATGTTGTGCATCCATCTATATCGCTGTCGTCCTCTTGTTCTCTTCCCTTCGATTTTGCCCTCAAGATGGGTCTTCGATATAGTATTGTGGCTCTTGATATTTCCAAACTGTCTTAGTTGTCCTGTTTATTTTTTTATTTTCAATATTTTTTTTCTTTCACTTCTAGTTGGCTTAGCACTTTTTTCTTTGTTTTATTTTCTTTTTTTTTTTTTGTCCACGGCAAGCTCACTATTTTTTCTATACATCCACATCTTGAGGGGCTCAATTTTATTTTCTCTTGTATTATTCAAGGTCCAGGGTAAAGGAATATTATATGACACAAAAGTAATAAAAAAATATTGTCTGCAAAAGAAAGGCTTACAGTACATTCACTTATAAGTACACAAAGGCAGAAGCGAGTTTTCAAATTAAGATCCTTTCTGAGCATTCGGTTGTAAGTATACAAAATTAAAGGAAAAGAAGATTCAGATTAAAATCAGGTGTAAATTTGTTCGTAAGTGTATAAAGATAAAATAGAATACTTAATGTTAAAATCAGTTCTTTGAACAGAGGCCATATGTTTGGAGTGCGAGGAAGCTAAGACAGAAGAAACGATACTCACAGGAGAGTGCCGAGGAAGCTAAGACAGAAGAAAAGACACTCACAGGAGAGTGCGAGGAAGCTAAGACAGAAGAAAAGATACTCACAGGAGATGCCTCCAAGTTACTTCTCGTCCAACACTGGAGAAAGAAGACACACAAACTAAACCCCCCCAAAAAAATTAAACCCACCAGACTTTTTCCACAAAAGTTTTAAAATTGTAATCAGAAACAGAGACTGGCATGATGGCTTCATCATTTTAATACTACCAGACGTAATCACGATAAGGGGGAACAGTTCAGAAATAAGATACCACCAGCTGAAGGAGGTTCTAATTTTTATAATTTTAAAGATTAGAAAGAAATTTGAAAAAAAACATATCCGCCCGATTTCTTTCAATAAGGGAAAGAAAAGCTACTATTTTGTAATTCACAGTAGGTGTCTTTATTCATTCCAAATAAATGTTATTTTGTCCTGTGTTTTCTAAGAACCTTATGAATATCTTATTTTCTTCGAAATATTATATCATTTATTATCAAGCACGTGCTTCTTCTTCTCTCTATTATTTCATTGAAGATATAGAGGTAATTGGGAGCGGGGGTGGTGGTGAATAACATCAGAAGAAAGCTAACTTGAAAGATTAAAAAAATATGGTATACAGGGTGTCCCAAAAGTTTTCTTACACTTTTCAGACGCTACTGTAGAAAGATAAATGCAACGACATGAAGAAATTATGTCAGCCTAAACTCACCATCCCGTTCTCCCCCCAGCCCCCACCATATCTCCCTTCCTGGTGACAAGTAAAGAAAGAACCATTACCGCAAGCGTCTACCGTCACGGCACATGATGATGATAAAAAATAGAATATGATTCTTGGTCATTTCTGATTTACTGGAGCTGACAAATGTACAGCGTCGCTGTAGCAGCCATCTTTGTGACTCCCTGACAACTGTACAGTTTCGCTACAGCAGCCATCTTTGTGACTCCCTGACAACTGTACAGTGACGCTATAGCAGCCATCTTTGTGACTCCCTGACAACTGTACAGTGACGCTATAGCAGCCATCTTTGTGACTCCCTGACAACTGTACAGTTACGTTAAAGCAGCCATCTTTGTGACTGACAACTGTACAGTGACGCTAAAACAGCCATCTTTTTGACTCCCTGACAACTGTACAGTGACGCTATAGCAGTCATATTTGTTCCGACAGAAGTTCAAGTTTCGCCTGTGATAAAGTAAAAGTTCAAGTTTCGACCTCGAACAAACCAAAAGTTCAAGTTTCGACGGTTAGCAAATGGAAGTAATGTTTTAAAAATCGAAGATGGACATTCCATTTCTTTTCTGTTTTATCTGCAAACAAGACGGAGCTCAATGTTCCATCTTCTCGAATCCGCATCACGTGCCCTGACTGATGTTCTAAAACTTGAGACTGTTTGGTCTTCCATCTAAGTTTCTTCTTTGCTTTTCATTGTTATCTTCGTGTATTTATTTAATACACAAATACGTATACACACAGGAGAACGATATGAGAGACATTGGATGAAAGAAAGAATGAACTTTATCTTGAAAAGGTGAACAAATGAGTGCGCAGGACCGTCTGACATTCAATTCTTAATTCCTTTGCCTTCATTCCGTTGCAGTCATTCAGCGTGAGTATAGAGCTAGTGTTATATACGTATATCTTATCTTATATCTTATATCCTTCCCGTGCCGTTAAACGTCACATAGGGCTCGCAAAGTAGTTCGCCAATTTTTCCTGTCTTCAGCGAGTCTTTAAACCTCATCAAAGGATTCTATGCCTGTTAACTTGGCCTCTCTTAATAATGTCCTCTTCAGAGTTTCACGCGGTCTGCCCCTTTTTCTTCGGCCTGTTGTGTTCCACTTGATAGCTTGTTTTGGGATTCTCTGATCATTTCTTCTCATCAAGTGACCAACATATGTCCATCTCCTTTTCCTGATCACCCATGAGACTGGTTGTTGTTCAGTCATCTGTCTTATCTCTGCATTGTTCTTGAATTCATTCCACTTGATGCCGAGTATTTTCCTTAGGCATTTGTTTTCAAAAGAGTCTAATTTCTTTTCTATTTCATTAGTTGTTTTCCAGCTTTCACATGCATAAATGAGGGTGGATATTACATTTGAATTGAATAGTCTTAACTTGGTTTTTGTGCTTATAACTTTTGAATTCCATATGTTCTCAAGATTCTTGAAGATTGATGCTGCTTTTGCAATTCTGATCCTAACTTCCTTTCTAGTGTCACCATCCTGGTCTATGTAGCTGCCAAGGTATGCAAATTGATTGACTTCTTCAATATCTGTCCCTTCTATGTGTATTTTTCCATTTTGATTGATGGGAATTTTCATTATTTTTGTTTTGTCCTTGTTAATTTCAAGTCCTATTTTGCTAGCCAGTGAAGACAGGCTATCTGTTTTTTCTTGCATGAAATTCACATTATTACTGATAAGAGTTATGTCATCAGCAAAATCAAGATCTTCTAGTTGGGTCCCATGTACCCAGTCAATACCTGTGTTACCTGTGCAGCATTTTTTCATTATGAAGTCTATTGTAATCCCAAAAAGTAAAGGAGACAGTATACATCCTTGTTTCACATCTGTTTCAATCTGGAACCATTCACTCATCCCTTCTTCTGTTTTGACTGCACAACCATATCCATTGTATAAGTCCTTAATGATGTTGACAATTTTAGATGGTATTCCATATAGACATAAAATTCTCCATAATGAATCTCTGTGTATGCTATCAAATGCCTTTTTAAAATCTATGAAGTTCAGTATTAATGGTTTCTGCTTTTCAATATGTTCTTCAAGTATTATTCTGAGAGTAAAGATCTGGTCGAGACAGCTTCTCCCTTTTCGAAATCCTGCTTGTTCTTCTCTCATTGCAGTATCCACTATATCTTTGAGTCTATTCAAAATGACCTTGCAAAATACTTTTGACACAACTGATATTAAGGTTACTCCTCTCCAGTTGTTACAGTCACTAAGGTTGCCCTTTTTTGGTATTTTAACAATGATTCCTCTCTTCCAATTAGAAGGGACCTTTTCTTCTTTCCAAATTTTGTTAAACATTCTCTGTACTTGTCTCATGTATACGTATACGTATATGCAGTCAATAAATGTCAGTATAGAACTAGTGTTATATACGTACATGCAGTCACTCAATGTCAGTATAGAACTAGTGTCATATACGTATATGCAGTCAATAAATGTCAGTATAGAACTAGTGTTATATACGTACATGCAGTCACTCAATGTCAGTATAGAACTAGTGTCATATACGTATATGCAGTCATTCAACGTCAGTATAGAACTAGTGTTATATACGTATATGCAGTTATTCAACGTCAGTATAGAACTAGTGTTATACGTATATGCAGTCACTCAATGTCAGTATAAAACTAGTGTTATTTACATATATGCAGTCACTCAATGTCAACATAGAACTAGTGTATAGTTCATATAGTTTATATGTATAAAAAGCCACTCAACTTCAGTATGGAACTAGTGTTTTATATATATGACCTATGTAAGCAACTGAGCATAAAGGGACAAGCAAGAGCAAGGGCATTGAGAAGCCTTTCAGAAACAGCAGAAAAGGCCTCATGCTGGCTGTGGAGTATGCGAAACAAGCATTGGGAACGTAAGTAATTTCATTTGCCACAACCAATACCAGTCCTCCGTAGCTAAACCGCTAAAGACGCACTTCAAAAGTGCAGTGCCAACTGGAAGATCACGGGTTCAATCCCGGGACCGGAAAAAAAAAGCAACAACTCACAAGACCTCTGGGAGTCATGACCCAGAGGGGCCCACTCCCCCCTTAGAGTGTCAGGAGTTTAATAGGGCCGAAACACTTGTCTGAGGGGGTACTTCCTCTGATGATCTGAAGGAGTTGTGTTGTTGTTCCGCTCTCAACTGTAGAGAGTTTCCTGTATATATATATATATATATATATATATATATGCAGTCATTCATCGTCGGTATAAAACAAGTGTTATATACATATATGTATACACAACGTCAGCATAGAACTAGTGTTATATACGTATATACAGTCATTCAGAGTCGATATATAACTGGTGTTATATATCTATACGCCTCATTTAAAATAAGTATAGAGCTAGTGTTAAATAGATATAAAGAACAATAACCAAACTGAAATGGAATACTTTTTTGCACAAGTTTTTGTAATACACTCCGTAATATAATATTTAAATAAACGTAAAATAGAGCTATGTGAACTATGAAAAGATGTTAATCTCTCTTTAGATATGATATTTATGTTTCTAGAATACATAGTTTATTTGTATTTTTAAATTTTAGGTTGGGGGGGGGGGTTGTTAGTGGTTTTATTGTTATTACTTTTAATACTTTCTAATACTTTCTAATCTGGTGGTCCGTGATCAGTGGTGGTACTTTGGTAATACTTGAATAGCCTGAAATTGTCCTTTACCAAAACCTGTTAATTATGGGCAACTAAAACTTTCCCTTCTTAGGATAAAAGCCGCTTAGTCTTTCGTGCGATGTGACTAACAGCCTTAGCCTGGAGTAACAAGTTTAGTTATCAGTGAAAATGCCTAAGTGACAAATTGCAATCCGTTGCGTACAGCTACTCTACATACTTCCACGTTAATTAAAGCCACATTAATATACAAAATGATTAGCATGATCGCATTGTTTCAGTATTTAGCGCAAGATATGGTGATTGTTAAGAATGTAAAGCTTTGAGGTAAACAACCGTCTTAAGGAGACACACACACATAGAAAAGAGAGAGAGAAGAGAGAGGGAGGAGAAATAGAGTTACGAACATTTCTAAAAACTTTTAAAAGCACAATTATATTTTTTATAACGACAAAACAAGTATGAAGCTGAAATACAAGGTCCGACAATTAAGTAATGCGACAGATTTTATTATGGCCAAGACAAAAAATGCCATATATGAAGCAAAGCTGGAATCCAAAGAGGCAACCTTCATCTATGATCTGGCAACTCCCCCCCCCCCCCCCCCGACAAGCAGACGACAGACAAGCCGCCATTTTGTTGACCTAGACAGAGCTGCATTGTTACGTAATCGCATGGAGCAAAAAGCTAACATTAAAAACTCAGAAAAAGTGCCATTGAGACAGATAAATTGATGCGAAAAGTTTATGGGGATAATTGTTTATCTCGTGGACAGATATTCAGGTGATATTCACGATTCAAAAGCTGTCTGGAAACGATTACAAATGCAACTAGGCATGGACCCCCAATTTCTGTTCGTAATGAGGAACTCATTGCAAAAGGCAAAGAATGGATACAAGAAGTTCGTTGTTTGACTGTGAGGATGATGGGAGATGAATTTGTTGTTAACTAGAGACCTTTCATAAAATTTTAGTTCAAGATTTGAGCAAGGAAAAAGTTGATTGCCGGTTTGTATCACATTCGTTGTCTGATGGCAAAAAAAAAAAAACGGCGCGTTTAGTAAGCAAAAGACATCATCAAAACTCAAAACGTGTCGCAGAAATAAACATTTCTTAAATTTGATTGTTGTAGAGGATGAAACATGCATTTTCCTCTATTATCCCACACCTAAACGCCAAAGTGATTATTGTAAGTCAGCATCATCACCAAAAGGCAACAAAATTCGTCTTCGCAAATCGAAAGTGAAGACAATGTTGGTGTGCTTCTACGACAGCAAAGGAGTTATTCACAAAGAATTTATTCTAGAGGGACAGGTTGTCACTGCCAAAGTTTAAGTATTTTGAAACGTCCATTGAAAAGGATTCTCCGAGTCCGACCTGAGTATTCAGCACCTGGCAGTTTTTTCCTTCTTCATGATAATGCACCGGCTCACCGGGCGGTAGTTGTACAGGAATTTTTTCCCAAAAAACAAGTGTGTGTTCTCAACCATCCACCCTATTCTACAGATTTTTCTTCCTGTGATTATTTTCTGTTCTCAGAATTAAAGTTACCATTGCAAGGCTGCTTCTTTGACGATACTGATGACATCCAAAGGGCCGCAATATCGAGTTTAAGGGACATACCAACAGAAGAAATGCAGAGGTCATTTCAGTGTTTGTTAGATCGTGCCACTCTCTGTATCGATGCAAAAGGGACTTACTTTGAATCAAATACAGGTTATATCTTCAGTTATTGTTTAATTTATTTTTTATGGAATTAGTCTCATTACTTAAATGTCGGACCTTGTATATATCAATGAGGAAAAATTGGAACAGTTGGAGAGTCTTGAATATCTTGGATCATTTCTAACTAATAATGAAGATACAATGAGTGATATTAAAAGGAGGACATTTATCGCTCTTCAAGAAGTAAACCAACTAAGAAGCTATAAAAATAAGATTTTTAAGAGCATGCAACTTTCCCATCGCTGCATATGCCTGCAAGACCTGGACGTTTAACACAACAGCTGAATGTAAATGCTACAGAAGAGTTCTTCAAATATCATGGACATAAAAAAAACAAATATATCCATACTATAAGAACTTAATATTGAAGAAGGTTGGCTAGTAAGGAAGATTAAACAGAGAAAACTTTATTTTGGATATATTAAACGTCACAATAATTTACAGATGACAGTCTTGGAAGGGTACATAATGGGAAAAAGAAAGTGAGGAAGACCAAGGCGAAGATGGCTGCAAGACATCGTTGATGATCTGCGAATGGACGCATCAGCAGCAGGCCATCTTGCTTACAACCAAGAGGCCTACAGGAGAACTGTTAGGGAGGCAAAGTTCATGTAAATGACTAACTGACTGACTGATGATGATCCCAGCCAAAGACGCACAAGGCAGTGGATACCTTTCTCCGCTAGAATCTTGTGAAGGAAAGGCGCTGTCAGACGGACCTCCCGTTGTCTCTTGTAACGAGCAGAAACTTGAAATATCCCATTATATGAGTCAAACCGCCGAGACCTACAAGACCTCTATTTATCCCCTGAAAACTGAAATGTATAAAGCAGAAAGGATAAGAAAAGTTACTTCTCATGTGCCATTAGTCAAGGAAATTATGGACCCTCAAACCACGTGCCCTGTTTATCTGATTGCCATGTAAACGGGCCGTTTTCTTGTCTTGCCTTGTCTCATTCCTCGTGTACCCCTCGGTACACGTCTTTATAGAACTGGGTGGCGTGATTTATATAACGGGATATTTAAGGTTTCTATAACTTTCTCCCTCCATCTCATATTTTCATATTTCCCTTAATGTCAGCCACACATTTCTTTACGCGTTTACTATCAACTTTTGAATAGCGCGTTCGACAGACATTTCACGTGATGTTACTCAAGTGTGGTTTGTTGATTCAACGGCCATTTGTAGTATTCGGGCTATGGGGTCCCGAGAAGCTGATATTCAGAATAATGTGTTAATATATATATATATATATATATATATATATATATATATATGGTCATGAAAGTCCCCAGTCTGCCACTTACATGCGTTAGAATGTCAATTCAAACGCAGAAATCAAGATCAATATCTTCCTTAGGAGTGTGACAGCATCAGAGACGTGTAAGATTCTGAAAGATGCGGTCTACCCTTGCCATGTTCAGCAGTTTACCGCCAAACTGGGACGGCCAAAAAAAAAAAACAAAACCGCCAATAGTAAGATCTCTACAGAGAAGCAATCATGAGAGCATGCGGACGAAAATAACGTATGAACATTGCTTTCACATAGTACCCACGTTAATTTCACACCGCCCATACGATCGCTGTACAGATTGTGGAATTTCAATACTCCAGCACGTAGCGTACAAGTTTAATCAAATCGGATCAACAACTCTCTCCCCAGATTCCACATTTTCTCCGTCAACGACAGATATATTAGTTGAACGAAAAACGTTCTCCGCACAGGTAGTACTGTGTGCATTGCCTTCTTTATTAACAGTTACCTTTCACCAGCAGTGGTGTCTGTTGCTAACTTTATTTACAAATGATGTATCATCAGTAATGGTGTTTATTGCCTCATTTATTACGAGTCACGTATCACCGATAGTGGTGTCCATTATCTCCTTTATTACCAGTTATTTGTCACTAACAGTGGTGTCTGTCGTCATCTTTATTATCGGTTTTTTATCACTAGTAGTGGTGTCTGTTGTTATCTTTGCTGCCAGTTATTAGTCACCAGTAGTGGTGTCTGTTGTCAACTTTATTATCAGTTATTTATCACTAGTAGTGGTGTCTGTTGCCATGTTTATTACCAGTTATTTGTCATTAGTAGTGGTGTCTGTTGTCATCTTTATTACCAGTTATTTATCAACTGTAATGGTGTCTGTTGTCATCTTTATTACCAGTTATTTATCAACTGTAATGGTGTCTGTTGTCATCTTTATTACCAGTTATTTATCACTAGTAGTGGTGTCTGTTGTCATCTTTATTACTAGTTATTACCTCTTTATTAGGCTAATAGGCATTTCAATTTAGTCACGTGAGTTTTTGTTTTCATGTTAACGCAGTTTGATAAGTGATTTAACAACAGAAAAGTTAAAATGAAGTTCTTATAAACGAAGTTTTAAGATTGGATGTCTGCTTTATAGCATCTGATAAAGTACTGCGTCGCTGATGCTTATCTTGGAAAACAGCCATACGCTTTTATACTTGAAGCATGAACTTGTACAGTTAGAACTCATCATGTTGTGCCAACAAGCCTCACTCTTGCAGGTACACGTTGGTCAAGAAACTTTTTTTTAAAGACAATTTTTTTAATATTCCAAATTACAGACAAAAAATCTTTAGGATAGGAAAATCCTTCGCAGGATCTTCCATCACGTTTGAGGAGATTACAGATAAGAGGGAAAAATATATGTATATAAAAAGAATTTTGTTTTTGTTTGAAAATGTACTTTTAGTTAATGCGGGTACATTACTCTCATGTGCATGAATTTTTTTTTTTTTTTGGTTTCAAGATAGTCCCAAATGCGTTGGCCACATTTTCACTTTCGTTTCAATAGAACTAGAAGTCCAAGGGGTATTCAGTCAGTCAGTCAGTCAGTCAGTCATTCATTCAGTCAGTCACTTGCATGTTCCCTGTGGAACTTTGCCTCCCTAACAGCTCTCCTGTAGGCCTCTCATTTGTAAGCAAGATGCCCTGCTGCTGTTGCATCCATTTGCAGATCATCAACGATGTCTTGCAGCCATCTCCGCCTTGGTCTTTCTCTCTTTCTTTTTCCCATTATGTACCCTTCCAAGATGGTCTTCTCTAAATTCTCATGACGTTTAATGTGTCCAAAATATTTAAGTTTTTTTCTCTTTAATCCTCTTTACTAGCCAAACTTCTTCAATATTAAGTTCTCGTAGTATGAATATACGACTCGTATTTGTTCTTTTTTATGTCCATGACTGACAACTCACTACCAAAAATAGCACTAAGATGGACACCACAGGGGAGCAGAAGTAAGGGTAGACCAAAAGAGACATGGAGAAGAACAACAGAAAGGATGTTGAGCAATAGAGGGCTCACCTGGGCAAGAGCAGAAAAAAAGGCGAAGGACAGGCATTTGTGGAAAACCCTTGCGGAAGCCCCATGTGCCCTGGGCACTTAAGGTTCAGAGAGAGAGAGAGATGTCCATGATATTTGAGGAGCTCTTCTGTAGCATTTACATTCAAAGGCATTTATGTGTTTCTAATTATTAAAGGTATTAGAAGAAAAAAGAGAATAAATATTACTTTAGACCAAAGCGAAGCCACTTGTCCGACCACCCAAAGACTTCTTGGCTGTAAATAAATTAAATTTCTATCTGACACTTGTTTTCACAGGACCGAACAAGAAAAACTGATGGTCGTTGGCAGGGGTGGGGGGGGGGGGATCCAGGGAGAGGAATTAAAAGTGTGTGTTTGTGTGTGAGGGGAGAATTAACACTCGAAACTTGCTTCCTCATGTCCGTCTCCTCCGATGTGTCACCAGTTCTGGGGGGTAAACTGCGTCACGCCGTACCAATATGTCGAGAGCCAGAATAACGAAGTCTTCCATTACGATAGACGGTGTTTGAAGTCTACCTCGGACAGACATGTCACTCAGCTGTACGAAAAATGGGTACCTGGTTCCTCTTGGAGGTGGAGAAGTAAGAGGCAGACGCCAGGTCCATCACTGTCCAGTGTGCTGACCGGTGAAAGACCAGTGTGCTGACCTTTGGTGTCATTACGATATGATAGGGCGTCCTTTACCTTACAAATATGTCAATGCTGAGTGTTTCTCTATGACTACCGCTTCTCTGAAACATTTGTATTAGCTTATATCTTTAAGATTTTTTTTTATTATTTTCTTCTTATTATTCTTCTTATTATTCTTCTTTCTTCTTCTTCTTCTTCTTCTTCTTCTTCTTCTTCTTCTTCCAACAATTACTGAATTGAGCAGCTTTAAACTTAAACTGAGGATCATTACTGCAGACAAGACACGTCTCCGATCCTCTCCCTTCTCGATCTTGTCAAGTGTTGACTGCAAGAGCACGCATATCTAGCTAAGCTACACTGGTCGCAGAAAAGGAAATGGACACGGCCTAGCTCTGTTGATGGTTTGAGGGAACCTGCTTCATTACACTCGGGACATGCCCATAGGTTTCCTGCATTCAACATCAGGATGTCCTGCAGTTGTTTTGGCTGATACAACGCTAGCACCGTGTTGGTTGTAAAATGGCTCGTGTTCTAGCACACAATGGGGTCTGTGCTTCAACTTCCTCTGAGAGCATGTGATTTACTGAGGCGGGGGTTTAAATGTACGTTTGAGGAAGGTTTTCCGCAGCGGAGTCTTTGCTCTGCTGCTTGAGAGACTGATATATATCTTGTTTGTCGAAACCGATGTTTCCTAGAGGGTTAGCCCCTGCTGCAAGCTGACCATCTTCTTCGTTGCCAATAACGCCGGAATGTCCCAGGCAGTTTATCCATGCGATGTTTTGTATTTGCGTTTTGTATAGTATGTCCGAGCACTCTCTTCTAAGGATACAGTGTTCTATCTTTCTTAATAGGCTTCGAGAGTCCATGATGATTGTATTTTGCTGTAAATTCTGAGCCATCAGCCCGTTCAAGAGAAGGAATATACGTCGACATCGGGAACAAACATAATTTGTAAGGAACAATTTTTTATAAATAGGAAACTACGAGGCTTTGGTACGGTAAAGTAAGAGAACAAATTTTGTAGGATTCTTCTACAGCGTACTAACAAAGTTAGCTAGTTGGCTAAGTCGATAGTACACTGTTCTCTCGTGGCTAGACGGATGTTCGTCCTACCGGAGTCCGTGTTAGAATCCCAGGTAATTCTCTTGTGATTTTTCTTTCTCTCAAGTCTCATTAAAGTGCTTTGTCTACGATTTTTTCGAGGTCTAATCAAACATAATTTGTAATGCTAGATAACTCCACAATTGTAGATATTACAGCATAAAAGTTAAAGGATCTAAAACAATAAATGCAGAAAAGGAGCAGCAGAAAACTTATTATAAAAAATGAAATCTTATTTTTTTTTCTTCTCATTTCTTCTTGGTTTCTAAGAAAAGAAAAGTTCGTTCCAAGGTGAAAGCAACTGTCACGAAGCAATCAAAAATGAGCACAACTGATTCTAATTGTCTGAAGAGTAAGTGTGCGCACGCACAGACTTTCCTTAGGGCAGTTTTTTTTTTTTTGGAGTTATTTCTGCCTACTAACTCACAGTTTGTGAAATTTTAGCTCACAGTGTGTCAGTAAATATGATTAGTTATTGTAGGGAATAGATAAGTACAAGTTACCTAGGTTAGTTGGCAACCTTAGCGTAGAAATAATGAGTCAGCAGCTGGACAGCTTAGGAGTGCGCAGTTTGAGAGAGTCCAGTTCGTGGACCCAGTATATAAAGATAACATGACAGAATTTTAATAGGTCAAGATTTGTACTCTGAGCGGATCGGAGGAGGTAATGCTATCGTTCGAAAGCGTATGAGAGTGTATTTCGTCTGTGAATAAACATGGAAGTAAGAGAACACAATTGTGTAGGATTAGACCTCGAAAAAATCGTAGACAAAGCACTTTAGTGAGACGTGAGAGAAAGAAAAATCACAAGAGAATTACCTGGGATTCGAACCACGGACTCCGGTAGGACGAGCAGCCGTCTAGCCACAAGAGAACAGCGTACAAACGAACTGAGCCATCTCAGACCCCCCCCCCCCCCCCACAAAAGGTTTTTTGAAAGCGAAGTCATTAGTAACTGTTCACCCGACACGAGGGAATCGTGAAACCCGAAAAAAAAGAGGTCGTGACACAAAAATTAGCTTAGGTTCAGTCTCTCTAGTAGGTACCAATTTTTAGACAAACACACGGTCTCCTGCCGTGTCTGGTGCATATTTGAACAACAACAACAACAACAACAACAAACGAACGAATACTTTTTACATGAAGTTAGTTTCAGTTATAGTTTCAGATATTGTTTCAGGAACAGTTTTTAAAATACATTTATAAAAAAAATTGTGGATAAACATGTACGTGTTAAGTTAATACTGTGGTTTATATTTCTCTCATGTGGACGCGTGCAAGGCTGTGCTTTCGACTCTTCCGTTACACATCCCGACACACTTAGGTATGATTAAGATAACTGAATGGCATATGAATAATTATAATTCTAGAGTAACATATTTGTCTTTGTAAGATTTAGGGGTTTTTTTTTTTTTGGTAATGTGCAATGATGACTCATGTGTGCATATGAATAAGTATTGCTGAAATTTATGAATATGTATGTTGCAACAGTTATTGCCAGTTAGTTCCTTATAATACATCAGATACTCAATTTTAGATAGAAAGAAGAAAAACAGAAGACCACCAGCTCATAGTTCTAGATAGATAGCAGAAGAAGAACATCACCTCACAGTTCTAGATAGATAGAAGAAGAACACAAGCTCATAGTTGTAGATGGATAGAAGAAGAACAAAAACTCACAGTTTTAGATAGATAGAAGGTTCTAAGGACTGCAAACGCGCCACAAACAGCCTCTGGCAGTCAAGTCCAGCTCCTGGCCTTCCCGTGGCAGAACTGTTTAAACTGACAGGAGAAGGGGCGAGGGCGAATATCTGGCGCCTGAAAACCAGTTACTTAGGGTAGATCAGTGGCACGTTTGGTAGCTCATCTGCCGCTGTTGGCGAGATCTTCAGCTACCGTGCGTGGAGCGGTGCTCCTCCCAGCCAATGAAGAAATTTGCAAATGAGGTTGCCGCGCAGCATCACTGCGGAAAAGGTGGTAGAAAGGATAAAGCGAAGCAAACAGTCAAATCACGGCACCTCTGGTCTGGAGGTCGGCCACGTCCTGAGTGCAGTCATATCGGGTGAAATGCATGAACCGGCTTGTCCTAGAGGTTAAGACACTGCTGGCGAGACTCTTCAAATGCCGCGCGTGGAGTGAAGCTCCTCCCGGTTAAGGAAGTAAATGCGGAAAAGAAATAAAGGTTGCTGTGCGGAGGCGACGTGAAAAGGTGGTGGAAAGTGAAGTTTAACCGGTATGTCCAGTAGTATCGCTACGAGAGCTATACCACGGCACCTCTGCTCTAGAGGCCGCCCACGTTCGAAATACACCTACACTGGTGAAATATGCCTAAACCGGCACACACCAGGGGTGGAACTTGATGGCTAGACATGTCATGCCACCTCCGCTCTAGAGGTCGATAACGCCTGATAAACACCCATACTGGTGAATTTTGCCTAAACCGGCTCATACCAGGGGTGAATCCTGAAGGCTACGCATGTCACAGTACCTCTGCCCTAGAGGTCCGTCCCGTCCCAAACACGCCATACTGGGATAATGCCTAAACCGGCTCAACCCAGGGGTAGAAGTCACTAGTGGCGAGGATTCGTCCTCCTGGACAAAAGCTCCATCCTGGTCACAACTAGGAAGGGTAGCGGCCACGACCGCAAAATGCTGAAGTCGGAGACACTGGACCAGGGCAGTCTAGATAGGCAACCACCTCTCACCCGGCGGGGATGTTTGCGTATCCTAATCACGCTGAGGTTTTCCGGTGAGAAAGTCCAACCCTGGACTGGATGGACAACCACCTCTCACCCGGCGGTGATACACGGGTATCTCAAAACACGTCGAGGTTTTCCGGTGAGAAAGTCCAACTCTGGCCTGGGTGGGCTACCGCCTCTCACCCAGCGGGGATGCACTGATATCCTAAACACGTCGAGGTCTTCCGGTGAGAAAGTCCAACCCTAGACTAAACTGGTGCAATGAAAACCACGGTGTCACGCAATCCCGCTTCCGAGACTCACCAAGAATACAGGCTAAAGCACCGTGATACTCTGAACCCCTTGTGGTCCTCTCGTGGATCTCGTGTGGTCTATTTTGGACCACATAGGAGACCACGGGACCTAACGAGGACCACAGGCGTGAATTCAGTAGGTTCACAGTGCGGTTTTTTGGTGGTAGAAGCGAACGAAGAAGAAGAAGAAGATAGATAGAAGAAGAACAGAAGAACACCAGCTCACAGTTCTAGATAGATAGACAGAAGAAGAACACCAGGTCACAGTTCTAGATATACAGAAGAAGAACACCAGCTCACAGTTCTAGATAGATAGAAGAAGAACAGAAGAACACTACTTCACAGTTCTAATTAGAAGAACACCAGCTCACAGTTCTAGATAGATAAAAGAAGTATACTAGCTCACACTTCTATATAGATAGAAGAAGAACACCAGCTCACAGTTCTAGATAGACAGAAGAAGAACATCAGTTCACAGTTTTAGATAGATAGAAGAAGAACATCAGTTCACAGTTTTAGATAGATAGAAGAAGAACAAAAGAAGAGGTGAAGCTCGCAGATACAGGAAGTTAGAGGAAGAAGAAGAAGAAGATGATGAAGAAGAAGAAGAAGAAGAAAAAGAAGAAGAAGAAGAAGACCAGTTCGCACATACAGGAAGATAGAAGAAAAAGAAGAATAAGAGAAAGAAGAAGATGAAAAAGAAGAAGAAGAAGACGAAGAAGGCCAGCTCGCAGATACAGGAAGGTAGAAAAAGAAGAAGAAGATGAAGACCAGCTCGCAGATACAGGAAGAAGAAGAAGAAGGAGAAGAAGAAGAAGAAGATAAAGAAGAAGACCAGTTCGCAGATACAGGAAGAAGAGGAAGAAGAAGATTTGTTTAGCATTTATACTTTACATGAAAATTTATTTTGACGCTTAAAACACTTATTATATCTTATATCCTTCCCGTGCCGTTAAACGTCACATAGGGCTCGCAAGATAGTTCGCCAAGTTTTCCTGTCTTCAGCGAGCCTTTCAACCTCATCAAGGGATTTTATGCCTATTAATTTGGCCTCTCTTAACAATGACATATTCAGAGTTTCACACGGTCTGCCTCTTTTCCTGTTGTGTTCCACTTTATAGCTTGTTTTGTGATTCTCTGACTATTTCTTCTCGTCACGTGACCAACATATGTCCATTTCCTTTTCCTGATCACCCATGAGACTGGTTGTTGTTCAGTCATCTGTCTTATCTCTGCATTGTTCTTGAAATCGTTCAACTTGATGCCGAGTATTTTCCTTAGGCGTTTGTTTTCAAAGGAGTCTAACTTCTTGTCTATTTCTTTAGTTGTTTTCCAGCTTTCACATGCATAAATGAGGGTGGATATTACATTTGAATTGAATAGTCTTAACTTGGTTTTTGTGCTTATAACTTTTGAATTCCATATGTTCTCAAGATTCTTGAAGATTGATGTTGCTTTTGCAATTCTGATCCTAACTTCCTTTCTGGTGTCACCATCCTGGTCTATGTAGTTGCCAAGGTATGCAAATTGATTGACTTCTTCAATATCTGTCACTTCTATGTGTATTTTTCTATTTTGATTGATGGAAATTTTCATTATTTTTGTTTTGTCCTTGTTAATTTCAAGTCATATTTTGCTAGCCAGGTTATCTGTTTTTTCTTGCATGGAATTCACATTGTTACTGATAAGAGTTATGTCATCAGCAAAATCAAGATCTTCTAATTGGGTCCCATTTACTCAGTCAATACCTGTGTTACCTGTGCAGCATTCTTTCATTATGAAGTCTATTGTAATTCCAAAAAGCAAAGGAGACAGTATACATCCTTGTTTCACGCCTGTTTCAATCTGGAGCTATTCACTTCTTCTGGTTTGACTGCACAAACATATCCATTGTAAAACTCATTGACTGCACAAACATATCCATTGTAAAAGTCCTTAATGATGTTGACAATTTTAGATGGTATTCCATAAAGACTTAAAATTCTCCATAATGAATCTCTGTGTATGCTATCAAATGCCTTTTTAAAGTCTATGAAGTTCAGTATTAATGGTTTCTGCTTTCCAATATGTTCAAGTATTATTTTTAGAGTAAGGATCTGGTCGAGACAACTTCTCCCCTTTCGAAATCCTGCTTGTTCTTCTCTCATTGCGGTATCCACTATATCTTTAAGTCTGTTCAAAATGACCTTGCAAAATACTTTTGACACAACTGATATTAAGGTTACTCTTCTCCATTATTGCAGTCACTGAGGTTGCCTTTTTTGGTATTTTAACAATGATTCCCTTTTTCCATTTAGAAGGGACCTTTTCTTCTTTCCAAATCTTATTAAACATTCTCTGTAGCTGTCCCATGTTGTCATTATTGATAGCTTTTAACATTTCGGGTGTTATTTTATCTTCACCTGCAGCTTTCCTGTTAGCCATTAGATTCACTGCTGTTTCAGTTTCATGCAATGTAATTTCATCTAGATTGGCATTTAATTGTTGGGCTGGTAAATCAGTTTCAAGGTTTAACAATTCTTTTGATGTGGTCAATTAAGTATTTCGTGGAAGTGTTCAGCCCATCTTTGCATTTTGTCTTTACTTGATGTTAAACACTGGACATTAATAAAAGGTGATGTTAGTTTTCTTTCCCTGGACCCATAAATAGAAGGTAACCGCGCTTTAATGTGCTTGATACAACGCAGCACATGTATAACATTTTCCCTGCACACTGGATGTATAATGAAATGAAGTTTATGTACTAATTATGCATGGCACGTGACCACACGGCTGCACTGCTACACCATGGAGGCACCTATGGAATTTGTGTCCATATTTTCTTTGTCTTGTCGGCACACTAGAGGGTGATGTAGTTAAAATCATGCCTGGAGTCTTTCTTTCTCTCACTCCCCCCCCCCCCCCCCGGGCACCATTTCTAGAGCCGGGTGACTGGGGGCGCCTCCAGCAAGATTCGAACCATCGACTTTCGCCATAAGAGGCTACTACACTAAGCACTTCGCTACCCAGGCGCCCTCATGACAGAAAGTACTTGTATATTTTCCACATAAGACACGTAATATAAGATAGTATCATTCCTTTTCTTGAATGGGACACAGAATATAATATATTTGGGCCCACCCCCCTTAGAGTGTCAAGATTTTAATAGGGCCGAAACACTTGCCTGGGGGGGTACTGCCATATTATCCGTATAGCTGGGGTGGAATACACAGGCTGGCCGCAGACCGTGAGAAGTGGAGCGAGTTTGTTATTGCCCTGCAAAACCCCACAAGACGTACCGGCCCGTGATTACTTAACCAGTCGCCGACCATGGACATGGATGGATGAATATTTTTCGTTCAGTCAGTCAGTCAGTCAGTCAGTCAGCCAGTCAGTCAGTCAGTCAGCCAGTCAGTCAGTCAGTCAGTCAGTCAGTCAGTCAGTCAGTCAGTCAGTCAGCCAGTCAGTCAGCCAGTCAGTCAGTCAGTCAGTCAGTCAGTCAGTCAGCCAGTCAGTCAGTCAGTCAGTCAGTCAGCCAGTCAGTCAGTCAGCCAGTCAGTCAGTCAGTCAGTCAGTCAGCCAGTCAGTCAGTCAGTCAGTCAGCCAGTCAGTCAGTCAGTCAGCCAGTCAGTCAGTCCGTCAGTCAGCCAGTCAGTCAGTCAGTCAGTCAGTCAGTCATTTTGCATGTCCCTTGTGGAACTTTGCCTCCCTAACAGCTCTCCTGTAGGCCTCTCGGTTGTAAGCAAGATGCTCTGCTGCTGATGCATTCATTTTCAGATTATCAAAGATAAGAATATATTTTCCGTTAAAAAGTAAAAAGTGCACTCGTCTAGCAACCAAATGGTCGAGGGTTCGAATCCCCCATTTTCCGTTACTGAACAAAATATAACATGTTAGTGCATTTTCCTTTAATGACACATAATGTAATGTATCTGTGTATTTTCCATACTTGAAAACCAACATTTAGCAATTCTCTACGAATTAAACCAAGAATTACTAATGAATCACTTGTTAATTTGACACGTCTTGTCTTGTCTTGTCTCCTACCTCATATATCTTTCAAAGCTGAATGGAACAAATAAACGCCTTGATAGGGATCGGCAATTTGGGATATTTAAGGTTCCTGTACTTTATTTATTCCATCCGTCTCTAGCGTGGGCGGACCTCCTCCTATATTACCTACAGTTATTAGTATGAACCCCTTATTTTGATGGCAGACTATCTAGCGATGGTCATGTAACGCGTGCAACCCATGTGGGAGTTGCTCAGAAATAACTCCATCGGGGGGCAAAGATTGGAGTAGCACCAGTACTACATTACATCCGGAAACAGCAGAGCAAATCGTTTGGCTGCATTTGACACATCTCGCGTAGATAACGATTGATCATTTTATCGCTACCGAGGACATCAACTTTGTTTACACAGCTTCGTATATTTTGAGTGAAATTATTCTTATTTTCGTTACCTCGTGTATATATTAAATAAGCGTTTGGGGGGGGGGGGGATCTTTGTCTGTGTGGTAGAGAAGGGGAGAGAGAGATAGGAGTGGAAATTGGGGCAGCTGTAAAATAAACAAAAGACAGAATGATGGGTAAGAGGTAAATTACTGAGCATCCGCAGATAGCCGACACAAGATGAAACGCATATAAATGATTTCATATGCAAGCGAAGGCAAACAATTTAATTAACAGATTCAGAAAAAAAAATAACAATGAAGGACGCAGAAAAATAAATAAAGAGGAGAAAGACAGGGAAGAAAAAAATGGAGAATAGATGGCTAATTACACAAACAAACACAGACAGAGAAGGAAAAAAATGGAGAATAGATGGCTAGTTACACAAACAAACAAAGACAGAGAAGAAAAAAAAAATGGAGAATAGATGGCTAGTTACACAAACAAACAAGCAAACATGTGGCCTGATGAACGGGGTAACAAGAAAAACAAGTGGCACGTGGAAACATCAGCAGACTGACGGGATGTGAAAGTAAAGTGAAATATTTTATAGGCTGATGGAGGGGCGTGCGTAGGAGGACAGAGCTGGTGTAAAAACAGGATTACAGACAGGTAGACAGACAGGTAGACACAGGCAGGCAGACAGACAGACACAGGCAGGCAGACAGACAGAAAGACAGACAGATACAGGCGGACAGAGTCAGACAGACAGACAGACAGAAAGACAGACAGACACAGGCAGGCAGAGTTAGACAGACACAGACAGACAGACACAGGCAGGTAGAGTTAGACAGATACATATAGACAGACAGACTGACAAACAGACACAGGCAGGCAGAGTTAGACAGACACAGACAGACACAGGCAGGCAGAGTTAGACAGACACAGACAGACAGACAGACAAACGACTGACAGACAGACATAGGCAGGCAGAGTTAGACAGACACAGACAGACAGACAGACTGACAGACAGACACAGGCAGGCAGAGTTAGACAGACACAGACAGACAGACAAACGACTGACAGACAGACAGACACAGGCAGGCAGAGTTAGACAGACACAGACAGACAGACAGACTGACAGACAGACACAGGCAGGCAGAGTTAGACAGACACAGACAGACAGACAAACGACTGACAGACAGACAGACACAGGCAGGCAGAGTCAGACAGATAGATAGATAGATAGATAGATAGATAGATAGATAGATAGATAGATAGATCATTCATTCATTCAATCATTTGCATGTCCCTTGCGGAACTTTGCCTCCCTAACAGCACTCCTGTAGGCCTCTCGTTTGTGAGCAAGATGGCCTGCTGCTGTTGCATCCATTTGCAGATCATCAACGATGTCTTGCAGCCATCTTCGCCTTGGTCTTCCTCTCTTTCTTTTTCCCGTTATGAACCCTTCCTAGAAGGTCTTCTCTAGATTATCATGACGTTTAATGTGTCTAAAATATTTAAGTTTTCTCTCTTTAATCCTCATTACTAGCCAGCCTTCTTCAATATTAAGTTCTTGAAGTATGGGTATTTGTTCTTTTTTTGTGTCCATGATATTTGAAAAACTCTTCTGTACCATTTACATTCAAAGGCATTTATGTGTTTCTCAGCTGTTTTGTTAAGTATCCATGTCTCACAGGCGTATGTGACAGACAGACAGATAGATAGATAGATAGATAGATAGATAGATAGATAGATAGATAGATAGATAGATAGATAGATAGATAGATAGATAGATAGATAGATAGATAGATAGATTTAACCTTGAAATACAACTGAGCTTAATCTTGAAAGAACAGGAAATTCTGTGAATTCCAGTAATTGAATTTATAAAAACAGAGACGTGTTTTATATCATAAAATCAATGGTGTGCATGCATGCGGGTGAAAGGAAAATGAGAATTTTTGCAAACGTAGAGAACTTATGATGCCAGATGTCTCTTTATGATTTTGTCATCTATCACTGCATGCTGAATCCACAACCTTTACCGATTCAATTTCTGCTTCGGTTAGAAATAATAATCGACCACACCCAAAGGAATTGATCAACCTTGAAACCAACTTACCCATCCTACGATTAAATGTCAGCCTAGATTAAATTACATTGAACGAAACTGAAACAGCAGTGAATCTAATGGCTAACAGGAAAGTTGCTGGTTACGATGAAATAACAATGGAAATGTTAAAAGCTATCAACAGTGACAACACGAGACAACTACAGCGGATGGTTAATAACGTTTGGATAGAAGAAAAGGTCCTTTCTAAAAGGAAGAAAGGAATCACTGTTAAAATATATATATATATATATAAGGCAACCTTAGCGACTCCTATAATTGGAGAGGAGTAACTTTATTATCAGTTGTGTCAAAAGTATTTAGCAAACTCATTCTGAACAGAATTAAATATATAGTGGGTGCTGCAATGAGAGAAGAAGCAGAATTTCGAAAAGGGGAGAAGCTGTCTCGACCAGATCTTTACTCTAAGAATAATACTTGAAGAACATACTGAAAAGCAGAAACTGCTAATCTTGAACTTCATAGACTTTAAAAAAGGCATTCGATAGAACACAAAAAGATTCATTGCACAGAATTTAAGGCTATGTGGAATGCTATCGAAAATAGTCAACATCATTAAGAATCTCTACAACAGATATGTCTGTGCGGTCAAAACAGAGGAAGGGATGAGCGAATGGTTCCAGACTGAAACAGGTGAAACAAGAATGTATATTATCTCCATTGCTGTTGGAATTGCCATAGACTTCATAATGAAAAAATGTTGCACAGGTAAAACGGGTAAGATCATTTGGGTACATGGGACCCAACTGGAAGATCTTGATTTTGCAGATGACATAAGTCTTTATCAGTGACAATATGAATTCGATTCAAGAAAAAACAGATATCCTGTCTTCACTGGGTAGCAAAATATGACTTGAAATTAACAAGGAAAAAACTACATCGAGCGGGATGGTGACACCAGAAAAGAAGTTAGAATTATAATTGCAACGTAGCATTGCCCTTCAAGAATCTTGAGAACATATTGCACCCAAAAGTTATAAGCACAAAAACCAAGTTAAGATTATTCAATTCAAATGTAATATCCACCCTTATTTACACATGCGAAAATTGGAAAACAACTAAAGAAATAGACAACAAATTAGACTCCTTTGAAAACAAATGCCTAAGTGATTAGAAAAAAGAGATGGACATATGTGAATTACGTGATGAGAAGAAAGAATCAGAGAATCTGAAAAACAAGCTATCAAATGGAACACAACAGGGCGAAGAAAAAGAGGTCTACCATGCGAAACTCTGAAGAGGACATTGTTAAGAGAGGCCAAATTACCAGGCATAAAATCTCTTGATGAAGTTGAAAAACTCGCTGTAACCAGGAAAACTTGGAGAGCTACTATGCGAGCCATATGTGACGTTTAACGGCACGGGAACGATGTAAGATGTAAAATGTAGAAATAACATATATAAATAATTCATGTTTTTCTGATGTTCCGCTTTACGACATTTCCTTTTTCCGATCATCGGTCTATTGATTTTGTATTTTAAGTTTACACATTTTAAAAGAGTGTACAGTATTTATTTCATATAAAACCAGCGACTTTTTGTGTACCAAGTATAAAACCATTCTAGATCATTTTTATGTTTTAAAATGTTGCTTGTTTATTGACAGTAAAGAACTAACTAAATCAAGGATTCGAACCAGGGACTCAACACAGGACTAGAACCAAGGACTCAGCACAGGAATAGAATCAAGGACTCAACACAGGACTAGAATCAAGGACTCAACACAGGACTAGAATCAAGGACTCAACACGGGACTAGAATCAAGGACTCAACACAGGACTAGAATCAAGGACTCAACACAGGACTAGAATCAAGGACTCAACACAGGACTAGAATCAAGGACTCAACACGGGACTAGAATCAAGGACTCAACACAGGACTAGAATCAAGGACTCAACACGGGACCAGAATCAAGGACTCAACACAGGACTAGAATCAAGGACTCAACACGGGACTAGAATCAAGGACTCAACACGGGACTAGAATCAAGGACTCAACACAGGACTAGAATCAAGGACTCAACACAGGACTAGAACCAGACGTCGAACCTTCAATCAAACAATGGATCTTGCTTTGCTTTCTCTGGCTGGTCCGTTATTCATTCTGTGGCCCGAGTCACGGGCCATTCTGTTACTGTTTTATGTTTAAAATGTTTCTAACATCTGGCTTTGCTAAATAGTTCTTTTCAAATCACAAGAGCCAAATCATTTCTATTTAATGTATTATACACAAAATTCCATGTTCAGTCGAGTTATTCACTTACTTGGATTAACTTTCATGTATAGCATCTTCTGTTTAGCTCTCTAATTTTCAAGGACTAACTTATTCGTCATAAAAGTTTCGCATGAGCATCAACAAACATGAAAGTATCCAAATTTTCGAATCTCTCTTTCAAAAACAACAAAATTAAGGAGGTTACCTAACTTGTGTGTTTCAACTTCCGCCCCACGAATTCCGCACAAAAAAGTCAAAATAACATTTTTTTTTTAAACTGCTGTACTTTTTACCACTTCCGCTCCTCGCCCTTTCTAGTTCAAAATTCTTGTCTTGATCTCATGGGCATAGATCTCCCCAAGGAGGAGTCAGACTGTTTATAGAGCTTCGGTGAACGCCAGCTGGATTAAGATAATCAAGATGGCTGATCGCAGGAGATCAAGGGTATTTCTGAGCCAATTTTCAGCCAAAACGTCAAAATATTCGAATCTTGAGTAAAAGAATAAGAAAAAAGAAACTCAGCTTTTTCCTCTTTCCTTTTCCATGCTTTATATTTTCTAACCATTAGAGTTTTCATCTATACTTAACGAAGCAGATAACTTAACACTTAACTTAACACTTAACGTAACATTTAACACTTTGGTTGCTATCAGGCGTAGAGAGGCTGCATTTCAAGTTTAAGAAACATACGATTTAAATCCTTCACTTCTGCCCTAGCACGGAAAGGTGCTGAAGTCGGAGGTACCCAGCCAAAAGTCGCATCGCAAAAATCAGGGTACCACAGGGTACTGGCATCATCGCCAGTGTGCATACGAAGAAGAAGAAGAAGAAGAAGAACTCTTTCACTTGAAAACAACACTACCATAGTTGGAAAATCTTGCACGCCTGTTTGAATCACAACTCAGTGCAATATTTAAGCAAAGTCGGAATAAAATGAAAACTAGCACATTTCCAACACAATCCATATATTTTTTTTTTAACTACAGAGTAACTTCCTTTCAACTTCGTTCTAACAAAATTTCTTACCAAAATTTATTCCGGCAGAACATGGAAATTAATTTGGGACTGAAAGACTTAAAATAAAATTGGTGAAAACTTCACTAGGTAACAAATATTTCCCGCTGCTGAAAAGGTAGGAAAGATTTAATTAGTAACTAAAATACGGGGGCCTTGTTCTGTGCCATTAGCTATGGCAACTGTTTCAATCTAACTCAGAGTTTAGCCAAGGGTTAAACAATATCTGTCCTCCAAAAACCTAGACTTGATCTGTTTAAGAGAAATCTTTGCTTCCCCTGCTGATCACCTCCAGAATACCCTCTCTTCTTTGTATTATATATATATATATATATATATATATATATATATATATATGTTGAATTCTTTCCAGGCTAAATGTTTACGAAGAATTAGAAAAATATTTTGGACAAACACCATAAGAAATAACATCTTATTAGCAGAAATGCAGATGAAACCACTGACAACAATTATTGAGGAAAGACGCTGGCGATGGTTGGGACATGTGCTCCGAATGACTGACAACTCACTACCAAAAATAGCACTAAGATGGACATCACAGAGGAGCAGAAGTAAGGGTAGACCAAAAGAGACATGGAGAAGAACAACAGAAAGGATGTTGAGCAATAGAGGGCTCACCTGGGCAAGAGCAGAAAAAAAGGCGAAGGACAGGCATTTGTGGAAAACCCTTGCGGAAGCCCCATGTGCCCTGGGCACTTAAGGTTCATATATATATATATATAAAACCTGTGTTCTTTCTTTCAGCTGCAAACATAGTTTGATGTCGATTACATCCCTCTGTTTCATAAAATTTACATGTTATTTTAGACTCTTATTACAGGAACGAAATGTAAATGATTTTACATTGAACAGTAGGGGTTTTTTTCTGAATAGTAGTTTGGTAGATATCTTTCAGTGTGAGACTGAGAGAATATAGTTATTTTATGTATGAAGTGAGTGGATAAGAGTGAAACGTAAATTTGTCTTCAGTTTTTGTTATTTGACTTTTAATTATGTTAATTATGTGCATGAAATATGTGTACTATATGATATAGAATGTCTGAAATAGAGAGAAAGTTGTGTGATATAAACGGTTACATATAGACGGTATGATATAGAACATTAGACGCGTCTGCGTGCCTAATTCTTCATTCACCCTTTGCAAAATAAAGTTTAATCAATCAATCAAAGGCATTTGATTATTTCAAGTTTAGCACAAAATGTTATCGCTGCTCGACACTCCTCTGCATTTTGACCGTTACGCGATGCTTAAACAGCTGTCCACTTCGCAAGCGATCCGCACTCTGTAAAATCTCAGAGCCAAATGACGAAATATCGACCCTTTACCTAACATCCAACACTAACCTTCAGCCTCAGAGATTCCACCTCCTGGCCCTGCTGATTGGCTGAATAAAATAAGTCTCATTACTTACCGGACACACCGTGTATATAGTAAAAGAAACGTTTCTTTTAATACTGGTAAATGTCAGAAAATGAACATAACTTTTATATCCCTTGAGCACATAGACCTCCTGCAAGTCAGTGCACTGCTTGCGTCGCTGCACTAGCTTCTACAACCCTTAGGAGAAGAAGCTTTTCGAGTGCTCCTGAATCCAGGTGTGCCCGGTTTCCTTAATCTTAATCAGCACGGTTTCCTTAATCTTAATCCGCACGGTTTTCTTAAGGAGAACTTACGGCAGCGTGGAACCTCTTTCAGTGGACCAAAGATGTGGTAATTACATAATGCCAAGTCAGGGCTGTAAGGGGGATGAGAAGGACGTTCAAACCGCAGCCGCTGCATTGCTTCCGCCGTTGCGGCCGCCGCATGGGACCAAGCATTGCCGTGGCTTTGACAGCATTGCTTTGTTTTTTCTTTTGCTGCGATTTGCAGGGTTTCATTTTCTTTCTTCGCGTAGCTCAGTAGACTGCAGTGATCAGTATGTGTCCTGTGGTGATTTCAGCTGGCTTCGTTCCTTCTTACCAAAGAAATCTCATTACGGCGAGTTGTTCAGCAACTGCAGAAGCTGGCGAGAAAGCATCCATAGTTTTTTTGTCCTTGGTCTCTGCTAGACAAAAGGCAGAGTTGATAGTGGCTTGTTTTCCCTCTCGGCTTAGTGGGTTTCCGTTCTGTCGGAATCCGTGGTTCCTCCATACCGTTGATGTGTGATAACTTATCATAATTGAATTACGTGCACGTCTATACATGCCTATCACATCCTTGCACTTGAAAGCCACTGTTGATCTGAAGCAGGTTCCACGCCATTGACGGCGTCGTTCAGCCAGAATGGTTATACACGACAAAGGTAACATTGCTACGATATTATAACCTTTGACCCTTCAGAGGGCTACTCAACCCACGTGACTAGTCAGTTCACGAGACAAGAGATTGTTTGAAGCGAGAGCACAGGAAAGAAAAGGAAGATGAGAGATAAGAGGGAAACAAAAGAATCCAAGACGGCTAACTCCAAGAGGAACAGCTTTTCCTAACCTAGCAAAACCAGGAAATTCTTTTGGTCATTTGATTCTGTACTTGTTCTGGGTCAGGTAAGGTGAATTCTAGAGAGACTTGTGATCCCTATGTCTGATCTGTTCCTTAAAGAGAGGACGCCAAAACTAAATGTGGCCCATTAAACTTCGTCTCTGCCGCGACAAACGTCTGAGCATAGTCTACCTGTTTCCTTCGCACATTTTCACCAGCGTCCCTGCAAAACATCAAAGCAGAAATTAAAGCCCACAGTCTGTTCCAGCAGGTGCAAATTCTTGGTGCACAGCTCCCTTGATGTCACAGAAAACGGATCACCATAACCTTGGTACTTCCTTTCGATTGTCCGGCCCCGGGGTTTTGGTTATTCCGGACTTTTCTAAGTGTATGAACAATGTCGCGTTGTCTCCGCATTTAATAACACGAGGATGAGGAGACTTTCCTGGTCCTACATCTGGTGCTACAAGGAGCAAGTACGATCCAGCTGCACGACACAGTTCAGAAGTTCATTATCACCGGACTCTGCAACACCAACACCCTCACACAAACCCCCCTCACACCAACACCCTCACACAAACCCTTCTCGCACCATCACCCTCACACCAACACCCTCACACCAACACCCTCACGCAACCCCCCTCACACCAACACCCTCACACCAACACCCTCACACCAACACCCCTCACACCAACACCTTCACACCAACCTCCTCACACCAACACTGTCACACCAACACTCTACACCAACACCCTCACACAAACCCCCACTCACACCAACACCCTCACACAAACCCTTCTCGCACCAACACCCTCACACCAACACCTTCACACCAACACCGTCACACCAGTCCCCTGACACCAACACCCTCACAACAACACCCTCACACCAAACCCCCTGACACCAACACCGTCACACCAACCCCCTTATACCAACACCCTCACACCAACCCCCTGACACCAACACCGTCACACCAACACCCTCACACCAACCCCCTGACACCAACTCCCTCACACCAACACCCTCACACCAACACCCTCACACCAACCCCCTGACACCAACACCCTCACACCAACCCCCTTATACCAACACCGTCACACCAACACCCTCACACGAACACCCTCACATAAACCCCCCTCACACCAACACCCTCACACCAACTCCCTCACACCAACCCCCTGACACCAACACCCTCACACCAACTCCCTCACACCAACCCCCTGACACCAACACCGTCACACCAACACCCTCACACCAACCCCCTCACACCAACTCCCTCACACCAACACCCTCACACCAACTCCCTCACACCAACCCCCTCACACCAACACCCTCACACCAACTCCCTCACACAAACCCCCTGACACCAACACCAACACCGTCACACCAACACCCTCACACCAACTCCCTCACACCAACCCCCTCACACCAACACCCTCACACCAACACCCTCACACCAACACCCTCACACCAACCCCCCTCACACCAACTCCCTCACACCAGGAGAGTTTTACAGCGACCTGTCTGAAACATTTGACCCTTTATCTACCAGAGTGACCACTGCTGCGACTACAGAGAGAAACGTGTTGGAAGTTTACCTGTTTCTTAGGTACTTTCACTTCTCAATCACTTCAAAGGGCAAAGATAAGGCTCTTTATATAAACGTAAACCCTTCTTTTATGTGGTCTTTTGTTTAAACTTTTACAAGCATGCTCGGACAGTTAGAAGCTACACGCTATTTACAAGCATGTTCCTAAGGTAGAATCTACACTCTGTTTACAAGCATGTTCTTACAGTAGAATCTACACCCTATTTACAAGCAAGTTCCTACAGTAAAATCTACACACTATTTACAAGCATGTTTCTACAGCAGAATCTACACACTATTTACAAGCGTGTTCCTACAGCAGAATCTACACACTATTTACAAGCATGTTCCTAAGGTAGAATCTACACGCTATTTACAAGCATGTTCCTACAGTAGAATCTACACCCTATTTACAAGCATGTTCCTACAGTAGAATCTACAAGCTATTTACAAGCATGTTCCTACAGCAGAATCTACACACTATTTACAAGCATGTTCCTACAGCAGAATCTACACACTATTTACAAGCATGTTCCTACAGCAGAATCTACACACTATTTACAAGCATGTTCCTACAGTAGAATCTACACTCTATTTACAAGCATGTTCCTACAGCAGAATCTACAAGCTATTTACAAGCATGTTCCTACAGCAGAATCTACACACTATTTACAAGCATGTTCCTACAGCAGAATCTACACACTATTTACAAGCATGTTCCTACAGCAGAATCTACACACTATTTACAAGCATGTTCCTACAGTAAAATCTACACACTATTTACAAGCATGTTTCTACAGCAGAATCTACACACTATTTACAAGCATGTTCCTACAGCAGAATCTACACACTATTTACAAGCATGTTCCTACAGCAGAATCTACACACTATTTACAAGCATGTTCCTACAGCAGAATCTACACACTATTTACAAGCATGTTCCTACAGCAGAATCTACACACTATTTACAAGCATGTTCCTACAGCAGAATCTACACACTATTTACAAGCATGTTCCTACAGCAGAATCTACAAGCTATCACTACAAAGCATGCCCCGAATTCAGCGGATGGTCCGGCATGCAAAGATCAGAGTTTAACCCGCCTGACCAGGAAATCCTTACGAATACTCCCGAGATATATCATCATCATTATCATGTGCCATGCCGACTGGCGCTGGCTATTATGCTTCTCCAGAGTATCCGATCCTTCATGCAGGCCATCAGCTCAGTTGGTGATCTCCTCTCACACCATCCCGTCAGACTGTCCAGTATCATTTCTATTGGTCTTCCTCTTGATCTTCTTCCTTCTATTTTTCCTGTTGTTATAATATTTTCAATGCCCCCTCTTCTCTTCTCATTGCATGTCCTATGAAAGTACATTCTCTCTCTCTTATCTTTTTGACAAGGTTTTTTGTCTCTCCAGCTCTTCTCATACATTCTTCATTAGTTATTTTTGCTGTCCAGGGGATTCGCAACATTCTTCTAATAAACCACATTTCTGCTGCTTCCAATGATTTTTGTGCAGACCTGCCTATTGTCCATGATTCACTTCCATTATAACAAGATAGGTTCAATATAGCATTTTAGGACTCGTTTTCTAACATTCATTGATAAGGATGTGTTGGTTAATATGTTTCTCATTCTCTGAAATGCAGTCTTTGCTTGGCCTATTCTGTTCCTAATTTCTGTTCTGCATTTCCCATCTGAAGTCGAGATATACAAAACATTTTTCTGCTACTTAGAACATGTTCTGCAATATTTCTGTCCTACACAACAACTCTGGTTCTTTTACTTAGAACATGATCTCCAATATTTCTGTTCTTTACAACAACTCTGGCTCTTTTACTTCGATTATGGTCTACTTTTAGAACATTTCGGCCCCTTTTTTAGAATATGGCCGCTCCTTTAGGTATTGCCTTGGTCGCTAACTGTTGGCGTTTTTTAGGCATAACCTTGGTCGCTAACTGTTGGCGTTCTGTAGGTATTGCCTTGGTTGCTAACTGTTGGCTTTCTTTAGGCATAACCTTGGTTGCTAACTGTTGGCTTTCTTTAGGCATAGCCTTGGTCGCTAACTGTTGGTGTTTATAACATCAACATATTTCTCACGGCGGATCAGAAATGCGACTCATCTTTTAACGATTACTTCCTGCTGAGTTTTTAACTATTTTGGTTCGAGATTACTCTTCCTTGTGTGGCACCCTGTATATTACATCTACATTACACCGTAGTTAGCGCAATTAGTAAGTTGTAGATATAATCATTCAGTAACAACTGTCGGTCCTCTAACGAGATTAATAGAGGGGGCCGTTAACATTTTTAACTTTAGTTTTGTGTGCGTGCGTGCGTGCGTGCGTGCGTGCGTGTGTGTGTGTGTGTGTGTGTGTGTAAAAAACTTCATTTATGATCTCTCTGGACTAGCCCCAGTTGAGAAACACTGGTTTAGAGATATTGACCAAAACGGAGATGATGGCACAAAGAAAACGAAGTTATGAATATTCATGTTCACTCTCCTGTCGTTATCTGTCTGAAGAGCTTCTTGGCTGTACCTCGTGCCCGTCTTATGCAGGGAAAGAAAAGAATAAATGTTAAATTAATGCGAGAACAAATGTAAAACCTGAAGAAGATGCAAGTAAAGAAAATTATAAAGTTGAAACAAACAAAAAAAATTAATGAACATTTCGGCCCACACACATTTTAACGCATGCGCAGCTGATGGCTATCTGACCCAGGTAAGGGGGGGGAACACTTCGGATAAAATAACAGCAAAGAGAAGATTCTTTTTGACGAAATATGATAGAATTTTAGCAAGATTTTTAGCAAGGAAATTGCCAAAACAAGGGAGAAAACATAAATATTTCAGGCAAGCAGGAAACGAATCAATAAAAACATTACGCGGCTAATAATTATTGGAACTTCATTTTGTAATAACTGCTTTTGTTTTGTTTTTTTTTAATTTGTTCACTTGCAGATGTGTTTCATTAATGTTACTTAAAGTAATTACTCTTGTATGTTTGTTTCTTTCCTTCTGTCTGTCCATTTGTCTATCCTTCTGCTTGTCAATATGCTTGTCTGTCTACCTGTTAATATGTTTGTCTGTCTGCCTGTCACTTTGGTCCTTTTCTTCGTCTGTCAACCTGTATGGCTATCCATACTTTGTCCTGCTGCCTGCCAGCCTGTTTTGTCTTGTCCTTAAGTTCTTCTACCTGCCAGCCTGTTTTGTCTTGCCCTTAAGTTCTTCTACCTGCCAATCTGTTTTGTCTTGCCCTTAAGTTCTTCTACCTGCCAACCTGTTTTGTCTTGCCCTTAAGTTCTTCTACCTGCCAGCCTGTCAGTCTGTACGTAAGTCCTTTTGCCTGTCGACTTGTTCATCTATTTGTCCCTCTGCCTATCTGACTGTCTCTCTGCCTCGATGTCTTTGTCTCTCCAGATGAAGGAACACAGAGTTAGACAGGTACGTGTGCCAAATTCTAAATCGCAGGAAAATGAAAGTTAGTTCCTTAGATCTTTTTGTTGAATTTTTCCTTCGTATACATTTTTGCATTGTTTCTTCTATCTACTACCTTTTCCCTTTTGCAGTTTTTCCACTTTTTAACGTTTTCGTCCATCTTTTTCTTAGCTCCCGTTCTCTTCTTGTTCTTGCTCTTCTTCTTTTTTATTCTTCTTCTTCTTCAGCTTTCCGAGCCATTAAGGCTCATTGCTGCAGATAAAGTTCGCCTCCATTCCTCTCTATTCCTAATCTTCTCTCTCCAGTTGGTGACACCAGTATCTTTTATATCATCTTCTATTTTGTCTTTCCATCTCTGTCTTGGTCTACCCCTTGGTCTTGTTTCCCTCATCTGTTCCTTTTCAAACATTTTATTTATTTGTTAATTTTTATTTATTTATTTATTTTTTAGCTATCTTTTCGGTCTCTCTCACATTCATTTTTTTGCTTCATTGTTTATTCTCTGTTTCGTTTTTCTTATTCGTCACAATTAATAAGAAGTAAAAAAAAAGAGTTGTCATTATTTTGTAATATATCAGTGGCTATTTTTTAAAAAAAGTTAATTTACTTTTTAAAATGAGTTTTCTTTAAACAAAAGAATGAAAAAAAAAATTTTATATATAGCAGCTCTTCTTCCCCCCCCCCCCCCCCCTCAAACTTTCATTCAAATCCAACCATCCTACCTTAGTTTAGTGTCGGCAAAACACACACATAAAAAGAATATCAAATATGAATTCTATGTAAGCTCTGATCTATACATTCAACAATAAATGCAGATAAAACATACATCGAAGTTACATGACATTATTGCATACGGGTCTACCCAGAATCACATACAGAAATTTCAGTTAGTCTGTAAACAAACGTTGTATGTTACGTAGGTTAAGCTATGATCTCTCCTGGGGGGGGGGGGGCATTTATTAAAGGTCAAGCAGTTAATGAAAAGTCTGAGTTTAAAAAAAGGAATACAGCTTATGAAATTTAGGCAGGATGGAAGAACACTCAGAGGTGAGCAGCAGAGTAAGCAAGTCAGTCCTAGGGTTTTGGAGAAAGGAATTTTTAGACGCTGGCCATGTGTTGGGATAGGTTTTAACAGTTGCCGCAAGTAGACCGGAGAAGGAAAGGGATGGAATAAGTACACCAAACTTTACAGTTACTAACTCACTTAAAAAAAAACCACCATTATTTTATGCTGGCCAGATTCGAATACATTTTACTGACTCGGTTCCAACCAGTCTTATCTATTCCCATTATTCAGCCGCCCCATTGGTATGCAAGCATAAAGATACACCACTTCCAATCAAGCTTACTGTTCGGTTCCACTTTTGCATATCGTACCATCTTTTCCTTTACCCACACGTTAATCCTCTGTGCTTGATATAAACATGACTGGCAAATATGGTCTGGAACTCTGGCCCCCTGAGTTATTATTTCTCTTCTCTTATTTTTCACCCAAAAGCCCCCCCCCTCCCCCCCCCCACCTTCCCCATTTTTCTCGTTCTCTCCAGGGTACCTGGCCGCGCTACTTGTTTGACTTCTTAACCAAGACTGCATCTAACCACATTACTTGCTTAACGTTCTAAGTATGACGCTGTCTAGACACATTACTTGCTTAACGTTCTAAGAAAGACGCTGTCTAGACACATTACTTGCTTAACGTTCTAAGAAAGACGCTATCTAGACACATTACATGCTTAACGTTCTAAGAAAGACGCTGTCTAGACACATTACTTGCTTAACGTTCTAAGAAAGACGCTGTCTAGACACATTACTTGCTTAACGTTCTAAGAAAGACGCTGTCTAGACACATTACTTGCTTAATGTTCTAAGAAAGACACTGTCTAGACATATTACTTGCTTAAAATTTTAACAAAGACACTGTCTAGACACATTACTTGCTTAACGTTCTAAGAAAGACACTGTCTAGACACATTACTCTACTCGCATTACTTGCTTGACATCTTAAGCAAGAGAGTCTTTGTCTCCTGATCCTGATTGCCATTTTTGCGTTTAGTTACTGTTTCCTTATTTTCGTTGTCCTTGAAAAAGTCATTTCGCTGAAATATTGGTTTATTGCTATTTATTTTCCATTTCTATGTATTCACCTCAGTTTTTCTTCTGCAGTTATTTCTCATTTTTTACATTTTTCCATCATTTTTATTTTAGTAAAACTGCATCACACGCTTCTGACTATCTGGACTCCAGCTAGGAATCCTTTCAGTTCTTGCTCCTCTGTTCTGTTTTGTTTTTTATAACCGCCCGCCGCTTCCAACCCGACTTGCTTCCAACCCGAAGTCTACAACTATGAGATGCCCGAACCGAATGTGGGACACTCTCTCTACCGTAGAGAGTGGAACAACAACCTAACTCTTTCAGATCATCGGAGGAAATACCCCCCCCCCCCCCCCTTTCAACTACAAGTGTTTCGGCCCCATGAAAGGGGGAGGGCGGGCTGGGCCATCTGGGTCACAGCTGCTAGGGGTCTTTTGAGTTGTTTATTATTAATCTATTATTATTACGTCCCGTCCTGGAATAGAACCCCCGATCTTCCAGCTGGCACTGCACTTCCAGGCGCATCTTAGCCATTCAGCTGAGGAAGACCAGTATTAGACGCGAGAAATGAAATTATTTAAGTTCTCAGTGCTTGTTTCGCATGCTCCACCTTTTCTACTGTTTCTGAAAGTCTTTTCAGTGCCTTTGCTCTTGTCTGTCTCTTTATGCCCAGTTGCTTACATAGGTTGTATGCTGATGTTGCTATGAATCCTCTCGCTCACATTTCTACAGCTATCACTTGGCTCCTGCCCCGTGCCTTAGTTGCTTGACCAGGTCGTTGTACTTCTCACATGAGAATAAATGCTCCTCTATTCTTGTTTCGTATGGAACGGTAAGCTCGGTATGATGACCACGACAAAAGAAAAAAAAATCCACTTCAAATTGTCATTTAATGGACGATAGTAGAGCAGACTAAATGTTTAAGGAAAATTAGAGGAATATTTTAGTCAAACACCGTAAGAAATAACAACTTGTTGGCAGAAATACAGATGAAGCCACTGACAGCAATCGTTGAGGAAAGACGCTGGCGATGGTTGGGACATGTGCTCCTGGTGACAGACGTCTCACTACCAAAAATAGCACTAAGATGGACACCACAAGGGAAAAGAAGGGAAGACCAAGGGAGACACGGAGAAGAACAACAGAAAGGATGTTGAACAATAGAGGGCTCACCTGGGCAAGAGCGAAAAAAAAAGGGCAAAGGACAGGCGTTTGTGGAAAACCCTTGCGGAAGTCCCATGTGCCCTGGGCACTTAAGGTTCAGAGAGAGAGAGAGAGAGAGAGAGAGAGAGAGAGGGAGAGAGCAGATGAAAAATAGCAGTACCATATTAAATACACACCTAATCAAAAACTAATCACGAAATAATATCACTGCACATTCCATTATTGCTCTAGTTCGCCCACAGGACTCGTTTTTTTTTTTACAATATTCTGTTGAAGGTCACTCGCTTTAAGAAACAGAAAAAAAGACCATTAAATTAATTTTTAAAAAAAAACAGAAAGGAAACAAAGAAACCGGAGCCCTAGATTCACTCGTGACATCCCAGGACTGAAGGAGACACGCCCCCCTGGGGTTTGTGAGTGATGAAAAGCTCTTGACTACTGTGAATTCATCTCAAAGGCATATTAAGTTTTACTTTTACGAGCAACAGGGAAAGTATACTTCTCCCAGTAGCTTCATTTTAAAACCTATAATTCTCTTCCCTACTTCACCTCCAGCTCAGGATGAGAGGAAATCTTTTATAAATGAGTGCATGCCCTGGCCCTAGAGTTATGTCTATTAAACATTTTAAAGTTTATTTGCACCGTGACAAATTAGGACATCATTAAACGTCCTTCTGATTTTTCCTTCCTGTTTCTTCCTTTTTTTTCTAAATGAATAACCCAGTCTCAGATATGAATTTTACTATGGCCTCAAAAGCTTTTAATTTATCAAACAATTCTGTTACGAAGAACCGGTTTGATCTCGTTCAAACCTTCGCTTCCAACCGGTTTGATCTGGTTCAGGCATTCGCTTCAGGGTGTATTATTACCGCATCATTTGCGGGTAGCGTAGCTTGGTTTTTCCATTTTGCATCACAGTTGTGTTTTTTTTTTCTGTCATCAGCGATACCTTTCAACGTTCTCTAAATTAAAATTTGCTTCAGATGTAAGATGTCATACTCCAAATTTTTAATTTTTGACTCTTGCTTTTTGCTGGCCATGCAGAACTATTATTGGGTCACGTTGGAAGATTGGCAGTCGATAAAGAAATCGATAACAGCTGAAATAAGAGCCACTTTATGTGAGAAATAACAGTCATAGGACTTAACATCTTTCTGTATTACTCACGTAGAAAAGAAAAATTTGCAAAGATGGCAAGGAAAAGTAAAGGTAAAACCCCGTTTCCACGACATTAAGCCATACTGTGGATACGGCGTTTGGCCTATATTTTCACGATCTTCGGCTCATGAAAGTATGGCCAAGGAATGTCGATCAAAAATCTAGGAAGGTCTTGATTTCCAGCCGCGTATGGACATTTCAACGTTTCTTATCAAAACTTAATCAGTGAATTTTAAAATGTAATATGTATTATTAAACTCGGATATGTTGCGTACTTTAGTCTGTTTGAGGCAAAACGAAAGCCTCTCGCTGAGCAACAGGAACCGAAGATAAAAAGAGTTAGATTCGATCGTTTCAAATTATAGCAATTTCGTCACATAGTAGACGCCAAGATTACAGCATCTGCAGATTCCTGATCTTTACGGCTGCTTCAGTTGACAAGAACTCTCCCCCCCCCCCCCCCCCAAAGTTACACAGACAAAGACAAACCAAACAACAGTAATCTAGGGCCTAACTTTGAAGTATATCTGCAAAATGAACATTTGATGAATCCCATTATTTCTATCCATTACAAGAAAAAAGGCAGGAAAGAAAACGAAAAACTACTTATCTCATTAGTGGTGCACGTTATCACTCTTTCTCAAAAGATGATTTTCGCCCCAGTTCCAATTCAGTTATGGCTTGGAAGGACGTAAGAGAGGCTGTGAGGAGACACATGACATCACGAAAGTCCTTAGTGGTAAATACAAAAACAAAGGGATGTAAGTTCTTTTCATATGTAAGATTGGTATCTTCAGATACATCTTTAGGTGGAGGGAGGGGGATATGGAGCGGGTGGGGGTGTGGATGAGAGATGAAGGTGAAGACGAACCCCGATGGTGGTTGGTCAGAGACCTATATCTGATCGCTTACCAAAAAACCCTGCCGCGCCTCTCACTTGGTGTACACCAGAAACTGGCTCAATCTGGCTAACCAGGAGAGGGTTCGCTGTTGCCTCCAGGATGGTGGACTCTACTAAAAAATAACTACACCTCATAATCGGGTCTCTAAAAGCAGTCGCGGAAACCCATTCCCCATTCGGTAAGGTGCTTCGTCTCAAACACAATTACCACAATAGATAGGAAGAAGTTCTTGCTCTTAGTTCTATGGGATAAAAAATACAACAACAAAAGCAACAGCAATAATAACAATAACAAAACAGCAATAAGCAGCAACAACAATGCAAATTTTGATCCGAATATGATGTTGTTATACCTATAAAATGGACAGTTTCTATGTAATTATATATAAAATGGATCATTTCTATGCCATTATATAAAATGGATAGTTTCTATGTAATTATATGAAATGGATAGTTTATTTGTAAACGTTGACCTGAATCTGACAATGTGTCCTACCTATAAAGTGGATAGATTTTTATGTAAATATTGTTCTGAATCTGACATTATATTATCCTTAGATTTTATGTAAATATTGATCTGTGAAGAGGATTAAACAAAGAAAACTTAAATATTTTGGACACATTAAACGTCATGATAATCTAGAGAAGACCGTATTGGAAGGGTACATAAATGGAAAAAGAAAGAGAGGAAGACCAGGGTGAAGATGGCTGCAAGACATCGTTGATGATCTGCAAATGGATGCATCAGCAGCACAGGGCATCTTGCTCACAACCGAGAGGCCTACATGAGTGCTGTTAGGGAGCCAAAGTTCCGCAAGGGACATGCAAATGAAAGAATGAATTGATATGAATCTGACATTGTATAACCCTTATAAAGCAGAAAGTAGTGACGAAACCTTGATTGAATCTGACATTGTTTATCTCCTTTTATGCGATTTACAAACAAGATTAATTTATGAGCCACGCATAGAAAGTATGATCGGAAATTTCCAGACTGGTCCCATAAATAAGTCTTAGCCGCTATAACCATTGAAGTAGTTCCCTTGCGCAAGGATACACCGGTCACGGCGCCCTCTCCGTTGCCGGAGCGCTCCTAGGAAGTCCGCTCCGATGATGTTGTCTAGCACTATCTGCAATTCCGTCCGAATGCCCTCAGTGTTGTCAAAGCTACACCCATTCAGCATCAATTTTGGGAACAGAAATAAGCCACACGGGGGCCCGAATCCAGCGAATAAGGAGAGTCAGAGACGGCAGCCATATTGTTCTTAGCCAAAAAGTTCTGGGCGTTGCGCGTAATGTGACCTGGGGCGTTGTCATAATGAAGCAGCTAAATATTTCTTCGCCACAGGCTGGGCTTGGCACTAACAATATTTGCCCTTATAATTTCTTTATTCCATCACTGATTCAGCAGTTACCGTATGCTTGCAGAGTAGCTAAAACTATTCAGTACGAGAGTAAATTTGTTTATCAGTTTGACTATATTTGAATGCGAGAACATAAATTAAATTTTTAATTTAAACTCCACAACTAAACCTGCAAAATAAATCTTACAGACACATACGTCCATCAGGGTCGGGGGCGGAGGGGTGTTTGGGGGGAAAAAAAGGAGGGGGAGGGGAGAAAGATCTAACCGTTCTTCCATCCTACATCCTTCCCGTGCCGTTAAACGTCACATAGGGCCAAGTTTTCCTGTTTTCAGCGAGCTTTTCAACCTCATGAAAGGACTTTATGCCTACTAATTTGGCCTCTCTTAACAATGTCCTTTTTAAAAAAAGAGTTTCACATTGTCAGCCTCCTCTTCTTTGGCCTGTTTTTTCCACTTAATAGCTTGTTTTTGGATTCTCTGACCATTCATCATCATTATCAGGTGCCGTGCCCAATGGGGTTGGCTATTATGTTTCTTCACAGTACCCGATCCTTCATGCAGGCCATTAGCTCAGTTGGTGATCACCTCTTACACCATCTCGTCAGACTGTCCAGTATCAATACTCTATGTCTTCCCCTGACTCTTTTTCCTTGTATTTTTCCTGGTGTTATAATATCTTCAATGCCCCTCCTTTTACTTTCTCCTATGAAAAAACATTGTCTCTCTCTTACTTTTTTTAACCCGATTTTTTTTTTTTTTTTGGTCTCTCCATCTCTTCTCATACATTCTTCATTAGTTATTTTTGCTGTACAGGGAATTCGCAACATTCTTCTAATAAACCACATATTTCTACTTGCTTCCAATGATTTTTGTGCAGATCTGCCTATTGTCCATGATTCACTTCCATATAGTAAGATGGGTCCAATATAGCATTTTAGGACTCGTTTTCTAACATTCATTGATAAGGATGTGTTGCTTAATACGTTTCTCACTCTCTGAAATGCAGTCTTTGCTTGGCCTATTCTGATCCAAATTTCTGTTCTGCATTTCCCATCTGATGTTATTACTACTCCAAGGAATTTGAATTTCTGCACCTGCTTTAGAATAGTCCCGTTTAATTTTATACTGCATTTTGGTGGATTCTGTTTCTTTGATATAACCATAGTCTCTATCGTTTTGATGTTTAAGGCCTTTCTGTTCACTTCCTTGAGCGACTTTATATAAGAGATTTTGCAGGTCTTATCGGTTCTCAGCTATCAGTACTGTGTCGTCAGCATACCAAATGTTGTTAATATTGACCATTACACACACCAATATCTTAGGCGAACCCCCCCCCCCCACACACACACACAAAATTGCATCCACATAATGACTAAAGACTACTACCTACCAGCGAAGAGCCAGCAGGTATCAATGGCTCTCTGTCGCGTCCTTTTTACTTCTTGACCCTACACCGACGAGCCAAGCCAAATTGTGTACCCTCCTTGTTAAGCTCACGTTTTGTGTCAGCTTCAGCTGGTACATGCCGGTATTAACCACTCACGCACGAGCAGAAACAAAAAAGGAATCCCTGGGCGGGGGGGGGGGGGTTGCGATGTGCTGCTGTAAAGGACTGTAGGTATTAATTGTTCATTACATTATTCATTATTGTTTTATGTGTATATTTTATATGCGTACATTGTTTATATGCATACATAATACTTGCACTAGAGCCACCCAGAGCAGTGTTGTAAGGAGGTGCTAACTTATTTCCCCTTCTCCCCCCCTCTCTCTATCTTGGTCTCCCCCCCCCCCTCCCCATACCCCATCCACCCACCCACGCTATATCGATTAGTCATTCTGTTTTAATCCATTATAGATCCCTTTCAAAACAGAGGAATCTCCTCAAAGCCTCCTCTCAGAAGTTATGCTTACTGTTATACCCCCGACTGATACATCAGCTGGGCCCCTCTTGGGCCCGAGTAGTACCAGACCGATAACTGAAGAAATGTGTTAGAATAAGGAGTAGGGGTAGACCAAAGGAGACGTGGAGAAGAACAATAGAGAGGATGCTGAGCAATAGAGGGAAAGACAGGCGTTTTAAAAAAGGCGGAAGACAGGCGTTTGTGGGAAAAGCCTTTCGGATGCCCCATCTGCCTTGGGCACCTACGGGTTCAGAGAAAGAAAGAAGAGAGAGAAAGAGAGAGAGTGAAAGAGAGAGAGAAAGAGAGAAAGAAAAAGAGAGAAGAGAGAGAGAAAGAAAGAGAGAAAGAAAGACAGAGAGGAGAGAGAGAGAAAGAAAGAGAGAGAGAAAGAAAGAGAGAGAGAAAGAGAGAAAGAAAAAGAGAGAGGAGAGAGAGAAAGAAAGAGAGAGAGAGCGAAAGAAAGAGAGAGAGAGGAGAGAGAGAAAGAGAGAGAGGAGAGAGAAAGAGAGAGAGAGGAGAGAGAGAAAGAGAGAGAGGAGAGAGAGAAGAGAGAGGAGTGAGAGAAAGAGAGGGAGAGGAGAGAGAGAAAGAGAGGAGAGAGAGAGAAAGAGATAGAGAGAAAGAGAGAGAGAGGAGAGGGAGAGAGGAGAGAAAAAGAGAGAGAGAGAAAGAGAGAGAGGATAGAGAGAGAGAGAGAAAGAGAGAGAGAGGAGAGAGAGGAGAAAGAGGGTAGAGAGGAGAGAGAGAAAGAGAGAGAGTTGGAATAAATGTTAAAAATTTGAATGGCGGAATGTCAGACTGTCCTGTGTGTTCCAAGTCTTCACCTTTGGAAAATAAAGTTTGCTGCTTCGCACATTATTATTTCCTCTCACTATTATTTCATATTTCTTTCTTCCTTCTTATTCTGCATATCCTTCGAGGTCGTAATTTGATTACCTCCGCTACATTCGCGTTATTTCTGCCTGCAGACTGCCATGGGTTTCTTGTCTGTAGAGGTGTATTATTTTCTTATGAATATCTGAATAGGAGTGTTTTGTGTCTGAAGTTTTTGGTGTCTCATTTACACGTCCTTATCTGGAACATGGTGACAGCCGCATGTAGTGTCTTGTCTTTTTTTTTTGTTTTGTGTCTCGTGTAATGCGCTGTCGACGAAGCTGTGGTTCTTTGTAATAATGTATGTTATTTCTCCCTTCACAGCACACCACCTGGACAAGTTTTCTAAACTTTCGGAGGTGGCGGGTTTCCTAGAGTGCTGGTATCTGGTTTGTTGGTTTAAGCCCATATTTTATAATGTGTTTTGGACATGACAAGTGTATTCAGTCAAAGTGAAGTTTGGTGTTTGGTTTGTCGGAGGAAAGTACAGTAATTTGGTCAGTCGGAGGGGAGTCTGATTTCACAGTCTGCGTGGGTCAGCCGGGAGTAGTAATTTGTATTTCTGGGGTAACTGTATTTTCTTTTCTTTTCTTTTCTTTTTTTTTTTTTTGAGTCATCATTTTGTTTAGAACAGAATAGGCTGAGGAATTATTGCATTTCAGAGAATGATAAACGTATTATGCAACAGATCCTTATCAATGAATGTTAGAAAACGAGTCCTGAAATGCTATACTGAACCTGTCTTGTTATATGGAAGTGAATCATGGACAATAGACAGGTCTGCACAAAAGTCAGTGGAAGCAGCAGAAATGTGGTTTATTAGAAGAATGTTGTGAACTCTATGGACGGCAAAAATAACTAATGGAGAATATTTGAGAAGAGTTGGAGATAGAAAAAAATCTTTTAAAAAAATAAGAGAGAGAGAGAGAGAGAATGTACTTTCATAGGACCTGCAATGAGAAGAGGGGGGCATTGAAAATATTATAACAACAGGAAAAATAGAAGGAAGAAGATCAAGAAGAAGACCAAGAGAAATGATACTGGACAGTCTGACGAGATGGTGTGAGAGGAGATCCCAAACTGAGCTGATGGCCTGCATGAAGGATCGTGTACTCTGGAGAAGCATAATAGCCAAAGCCAGTCGGCATGGCTCCTGATGATGATGATGATGATGAAAATTTTTTAAATGGATTTGTCACTTTCTGCACTTCCGAGATTTTATAAATTCTTCTCTCGTCTTCTTTGTCACACAACACTAAATCATGATCAGAAATGTAAATGAAGATATTTACTGAGCCCACTTCTGTAAATAAATTCTATCTAGCAGGTTTGTGCAGTGAATCCAAATCTCATTAAGTGTCATGAATACACTGTTCTGGAAATATGAGGTTTGAGTTCTAGATAGATGAGGTTTAAGTTCCAGAAAGATGAGGTTTAAGTTCCAGAAAGATGAGGTCTGAATTAAACATGTAATAGAACGGAGGCAATTAATTCTAGGCACGAAAAGGGCCAAAGAAAGTGGAAAAAAAAAACCGTTGGAAAACGAAGTTCCATTTGGAGTAGTATTACGAAACTTATACCAGGTATTTGTCGTTCTCGCTCTTAGATTTGGAGCTTAAATGTCGGCGTAACCTATGAAGAAATCATCAGAGTTGTTGAAGGTATAAAGGTAGACAGTTCTCTGAAACATCAGTTCACTTTTTTTCATTTAATGTTTATTTCTTGTGTGTCTTGAAGAATCCAGGCCTGTGAGATCTCCTTCTTATTCGGATGATTTTTAATTTAATACACCAGTGACAGCTGCGATATTTCATAGACTTCAGAGGTTCCCAGCCTGAAAATGTTGAGAACCACTAATGTGACCACTTTTTCTCGATGGTTATTTCAAATAATGTATCTTCTTCCTACAAAACGGGGTTACGGATCGGGATAATAAAACCCAGCAATCCACTGTCTTAGATACACTCCAGAAAGACAACCGTAAGCTACCTTAACCCATTCCAAATCCGACTTCTTGCGTTTGTTTCATAAGCTTTCACCAGGGAGTCAGTGAAGAGAAGCCAGTTTAGGAAGCATCTTCAATCAAATCAAAGCGTGTGAGTGTCGAAATGCTTAGAGCACTCGCCTTTCATGGCCAGTTAGAGGAGGGTGCTGTCGGTGTTTTGCCTCTGGATCTGGATGGTTTCCCCTTGTTAGTTAGTAGTTAATCAGAAAGAACTATCATCCATGCATTCCGGACATATCCATGGGTGCTCTTATCTCCGCGTCACTATCTCTTTTAGCGTACACTAACTGATGACACCTGTTCTTTGATGATTGACCATACCTCTGGAGCTCTTGATGAATTTTCATTTTTAGCTAGCCCAAGCTTCGTCCCAACTCTTTAATTCTCGACGATGACGCTGATTCACAGTTATCAATGAAGTTCCTTGTTCGATCAGGTTTTTTTTTCTTAAATATCACTGATAATGTCGATTCGGTTCATTGCCTGCCAAATGATTTGTTCTTTCATTTCTTCTGATACCCGCGTGAGTTGGTAGAAAAACTGATGTCAGCCACTGGATCTGTGACATCTGCAGGGACTCGAGTCACTCTTGTCACAGAGAGTCAGCGTGAATTTTCTTTAGCATGTTCATCGAGTAGGTCAAGATGTCTTGTGGCTGGAGCCAGCTCAGAGCTTTTGTCACTGCCATGGTTTACACTGTGTGGCTGCTTGTTGTTGCAGCAAAAGCACCGCTGGCTTCTTTCACTGTTATGCCATTCGAGTTCATTGTAAAAACTCAAGCACGCCTCGTGACCCGAACCACCGATCCGTCTGTATAAATAACAGCGTCACCATCTCTGGTGTTTTCACTAGTTAGTGCTCTCACCTCAACATTTACTGCAGCAGGAATATGATTTCTGCGTTATCTGCCGAGTGTAATATAAACAGGCAGAGGCACTTTGAAGTTTGGTGACCCGGGGCCCCAGTCCTGGTCGAAACCTATGTTTTCAGGAGAGAACACTTCAAGGATTACATCTTAAGCACAGTCCATTCAGTTTTCCTCTCTTGAGCCTGTTGCCTTTTGCCCTTACCAGCTCACCATGGAGTGACTGGATTCCGGCTAGTATAGCAGTGTGGGAGGCAGTCGTGTGCATTATTATTTGGGAACAAATAGCGCCCCTGGTGTGCAGACATCCTTGTACTTCCGGATGGGCAAGTCACCAGAAGCTTCGAGAACGGTCACTTGATTTGGGGGTGGGGGTCTCGTGACGACCTGATTTTTGGGCTGAATGAGTTTAGTGTTCGTCTTCCAGTGTGGTTGTATGTAGCAATTAGGTCATCATATAGTCTGGTTAGTATTTGCTGCATAAATTGTCTTCTTGGTGTTTTGGTAACTGGCATGCTTCTTGGTTGTATGCTGGATTGCCATATGGCAGGGCAACCTGCCGGCATACCATCATTGGTTTTTTTTTCCTGTGAGTCATTATTTTCCATTTTCACCCAGTCCATCCATTAAACGACTTACTGAAATGTTTACGCCAAGTTGTTTAGTTGTTGCAAGGTGTATTGTGCCAACTAATAGCTGTTGTAGAGTTTGGGTTGTGTCTGAGAGCTGAATAAAGTGTTTATCTACTTCAGGTCAACTTTCGGGTGGAAGACTGGAAGATGTTCAAAATGAGTTGGACTAATTTGAGATTAGTTTTAGCTGCGGTTAATAGCAACACCGATACTATTTCACTAGCAGTGCTTCTCAACCTGGAGGCATGATGCTCTGTGGGGAGGAATTAAATTGTTTACCGTTTCAACAATGATCACGGAATTTATAATGGTTAAAATCATTTCTCTGCGATGATTTAATATATAGTGGAGGATTCCGGGTCAGCTTGGATTGAAAAGGAAAGATTAGGACATGGGGCACTGAGAACCATTTGGACATGGGACACTGAGAACTACTGGGACATGGGACACTGAGAACCATTGGGACATGAGACACTGAGAACTACTGGGACTTGAGACGCTGAGAACCACTGGGGCATGGGACACTGAGAGCCACTGGGGCATGGGACACTGAGAGCCATAGGCATCGCTTGAACAAAGGAAAACAAAATAATGACCAGGCGTGACACCAGCCACGTAACCCTCGAAAGGGCCAGAAAAGTCAAGTAAAATTACACAAACCATCCTTCCCGCAGAGACACAAAACCTAGCATCAAGTTCCTAGAATCCATAAATGGCATGGAACTCATTCCCAAACTCAAGCCACCCTCTCCTTTTCGCATGTTTGAACCTAACCCAATTGGCCTAACAATTTATCAACGAATTATCAATAGCCTCTTGGCTGTAGCATTCGGTGTCAGAATTCATTTTATTTGCTTTCCATCGCTTCTAACTTGCTTACAGGAGAACGATGAAGCTCGTGTATCTATCTATCTATCTATCTATCTATCTATCTATCTATCTATCTATCTATCTATCTATCTATCTATCTATCTATCTATCTATCTATCTATCTATCTATCTATCTATCTATCTATCTATCTATCTATCTATCTATCTATCTGTCTGTCTGTCTGTCTGTCTGTCTGTCTGTCTGTTTAGCCTGCCTGTCTGTCTGTCTGTCTGCATTATCAGAATCCATTATTTAAGGCCAACTATTGACTCTAGCTGACATTAAGTTGAAAACAGGAACGTGCAGTCTTCACGTGTCCGGATTTTCCCAGAAATTTACCCCAAAAAATCCCAAACTTGTCTGTTTTTATAGTTTCTAGTTCCAGTTTCTGATTATTCCAAGAAGTTGTCTGTGTAATTTAAGACAGAGTATGGTAAATCTCATGTTTAGCGATAATTTAGAATAAAATAATATTTCCGTAATTTTTTTTTACATTGTTTTAAAATATTTCTCATCTTAATTGTTCATAAGCTGAATGAATGAATAATCTTTATTTTTAAAGGGCAAAGAATTGGGCAAGCTGATTAGAATGAGCTAGGAGATGCTCTTAATAAATATTAAAACATACGGTTTCTATGCTGAGTTTGATTAAAATCTGATAATTCCTCTACAAAAAAGTTTTCTGTTTAAAACCTAGTACAGCTTTGTGAAGCCTTTGATAATTTACAGCATTTCACGGGATAAAGAGACGTTAGAAAGGCTTTAAATGACAAAGGATGATCTTTCGTGCTGATGCAGCTGTGAAGATGAAAAATGAAAGTAGCGTGGGCGATGATAGGAAGTATAAGCATCATCCCCCCCCCCCCCACTTGTATCGCCTCGCCCTGTCACAAACGCCCTGACTGCGCATGCGCGACAGGTATTCAAACTCCAGGGCACATTCTGCAGCTCTGCTAAGAAGTCCAGAAAGTTCCCGTCACATGGTGCTCCGCTGAAAAGCAGACTCTGGGGATGCACACCTTGACCTCTAAGAGACTGCACAGTTTATCCGAGCAATGAATATCAACGTCTTAGTCTAAAACCGTGGAACACACAAGAAAAACGACCTAAACTGGAGCAAAGAAGAAAAATAAGATAAAACCATGTAACACCCCCCCCCCGCCAAAAAAAAAACCCATAAAACCATGGGACACAGAAGAAAAATAACATAAAACCATGTAACACACAAAAAAATAACGTAAAACCATGGAATACACAAGAAAAATAACATAAAACCATGGAACACACAAGAAAAATAACACAGAACCATGGAACACAAAAGAAAAATGACAGAACCATGGAACACAGAAGAAAAGTTACACAGAACCATGGAACATACAAGAAAAATGACACAAAACCACGGAACACACAAGAAAAATGACACAAACCCATTGGAACACACAGGAAAAATGACACAAAACCATGGAACACACAAGAAAAATGACACAAAAACCATGGAACAAACAAGAAAAGTGACACAAAACCATAGAACACACAAGAAAAACAACAGAACCATGGAACACACAAGAAAAATGACACAAAACCATGGAACACAGAAGAAAAATAACACAGAACCATGGAACACACAAGAAAAATAACACAGAACCATGGAACACAAAAGAAAAATAACACAGAACCATGGAATACACAAGAAAAATAACATCATTCTATGACAGTCTTGTCAGAAAAAAGGTTCATGAAAAAAAAAGCAAACAGTAATAAGGTGTCGTCTTGAACTTTTGATCAAGGCAGGGATTTCTTCGAACTGTTTTATAACTGACTTACTTTACTTTTACTTTCATCCGTCCTCTCTTAACCTGAGGTGTCTAGGCGAGATGCAGCTGACGTTTTTGAGCCATATGGAGTGGCCTCGGTGATGTTTATGCCATAATTCGTGAGTGTAACTCCATCTATCCATCTTTTCCAGGGTCTTTGTCTTGGTCTGACGTCTTTAGATCTTAAATACCTCCATCTGCATGCAGTGGCTGACAGTGCTCTTCTTATGCTGACTGACTCATTCTTTTGGACTATTTAACAAGTCTTTGATGTTTTTCTGAATCTCAGACTCCTCTCCCCTTATCTGTCTTATTCTTGTCACGGACTATCAGTGGAGACTTTTATTCCGCTTTTTAACACAACCTGGGATGTAAACAGAGTTTCGCTGTAATCAAATGTAGGCCCCAAAATGTCATATAGTAATGGAGGAGGCAAGAGGTGAACTTTGTTACGACTAGCCAATCAAAGTCGGCCACGACCTTACTTCACTTCCCAGCGGCGTTTCTAGAAACAGGATGTGTCATCATAGCCTTGGTTGAAAGGGTGAGAGATCACTTGTCATATGGAATTGGTAAAACAAGTTTAGAAGCGTACATAATTTCAGTACAATCCAAGAAGTAACAATATTCACAGCATGGCAAACATTGAGGACCTGGACCCGGATGGTTTTATATGAGAATTCCACCTTTTATTTATCGTAGACGAGCTGAGTGTAAATATTTTGGAAACATTAAACATCATGATAATGTAAAGAAGATAGTCTTGGAAGGGTACATAATGGGAAAGAGAAAGAGAGAGGAAGATCAAGGCGAAGATGGCTACAGAATATCGTTGATGATCTTCGAATGGACGCATCAGCAGCAGGACATCTTTCTTACAACCGAGAGGCCTACAGGAGAGCTGTTAGGGAGGCAAAGTTCCGCAAGGGACATGCAAATGACTGACTGACTGAGATAAGCTGTGAAGTCTTGATTCAAGGTGTGCTCTGAGGGCCAACTTTACCTTCGCCACCACTAATCTTGTCAGTTGTTTCTACAAATGCTAAATTTAAAAAAAAAGACAAATTTGTCCCTATTATGCTTTGGAGGCACCTAAGGGATTTGGTATTAGTGCCCATATTTTCATTGCCCTATCGGTACTCTAGAGGGTGATATGATTAGCGTCATGTCTCTCCGTTTTTCCTTCCCCAACTCCAGAAAGAGCCAGGTACCAGTTTCTATAGCTGAGTGATTAAGACGTTTCCTGCCGGATTAGAAGCACCGACCTTCGGCAGGATTGACTAGTGCACTAACCACTTCAGTACTCATGCGCCCTACACATGTTACAGGTCCACAAAAATATTATAACAGCAAATAATACGTGTGTTAATGGTTGCAGTGAAATTGGTCCCAGAACAGAAACAGAGTCTGCGAAGAGAGCGTTGTGGATGTGGCCTGGGAGAAAATGGGGACGGCACCCCGAACAAGGCTGAGAAACACTGATGTACACGGTTTCTTTCAGCGAGTACCTTGCCTAAATGTTAACATTCCCTTATCTTCGTACAAGACAAGGATATTCAGTCACTGTACCTACGCTTCCGCGAGTAATTCTAAGTCGTATGCAAATTGTAATTTATTGCAGTCAAAATAACTGAAATGCCGAGCTTTGAAAATGAGGATAATTTTCAATGTTCATGAATAAGCCAGCATAAAAACTGAATATGAAAATATGTAATGAAGGGAAATTTAATTTTATACGACCATAAAGAAAGTCATTTTTTGCTGATGATAACGCACTTATAATGGATAATTTAACAAGGACATGTAAAAGCCACAACATGAAGGCCATAGCGAGAGAAGAAATACAAAGATCTTCCCAGACAACCAGCCCTTGAAACAAGTGAAACACTTCAAATACCTAGGTAGCATAATATAATCCTCAGGGAAAAATGACAGCGAGATTGAGAACAGATGCAATAAAGTAAACCAGGTCATTGGAGAAATGACTCCTTTACTGGAAAAACAAATATATCACAAATGAAACAAAAATGGCACTGTACAACACAATTTTCCTCCCAACTCTGTGATATCAATGTCAAACACGGACACTAACAGCCAAGAACAAAAGAAAACTCATCAAGACAGAAATGAGATGTTTAAGGAGGATACTAAGTGTGACAAGAAGAGACCAAATAAGAAATGACACCATCAGGGCAAAGGTAACACCAGTATTACACTATAACCAGAAACAGCAAGTCAAATGGTTAGGCCATGTTACACGGTTACCACCAGACATTATATCACAGACAACATTCACACTAAGATTTGTAGGTAACAGAGGAAGAGGTCGCCCACGCAGGAGATGGAGAGAGGAAATTACAGAAGCATTAAATATCCCCTTATATGAAGCAAATCGTCGAGCCCTATCAAGACGTCTATTTGTCCCCTCAACACCGAAAGGTATATGAGGTAGAAGACAAGACAAGACAAGCCTCGTGATATATATTGATATATGTATATATATATATATATATATATATATTGATATATATATATTGTGATTATGTGAAGTGTCATTGAGTTTTTAGCTGGAATACATTAGAATTTATCACGAATTATTGGAATATTTAAAAAATGATTTCCTTTCATCCTCGCCGTCAATGGCCCAAACATCGACACCAATTTCTCTCATAAACGTGCCAGTTCGTCTCAGGTTTTCAGCATCAATGAAGGGCTGAGGTCTAGCCAGGTTCTTCGTCTGAGTAGGTTGTGTAGCTGACCATGTCTGGAGGACATATTGTCTTGTCCTTTTCTCTTTCCCGCTGAGCGAAATTTAAAAAAAAAAACACTGACTAAACACTAAAGCCAGATACACTGACGTGGTGGTGGCGCATATAGAGAAGCTGAGCTGGTAATGATCCATCATTTTTGTGCACGCCAAAAGGGACGTGAAGAGAGAGCCCTGACAGACATAGCGTCATCGGCAGCCGTTATCTAGAGAGGAATTATCATCATTACACGGTAGAATTGGAAAGCGCTGGACCGTGTAGTGGTCAGAATGAGAGCACCAGCGTTAATTTATTACGTGCCGTGCCGGAGTGGTGGAGCCGTAGTAGCAATAGCAAAAGTAGCGACATGAAGCATGCACAGCAGCAGTAGCAACAACATAAATATATTTATAATTACAGTAGTTAGGAAAACAGCGAGAAAAATAGCACTAGTAGCAATAACTCACTCCCACGTTTCTCCACTCACTCGCTACTTTACTCTTACGTCGCTCCACTCTCACGCCCCTCCACTCACACGCAGCTCCACTCTCACGCCCCTCCACTCACACGCAGCTCCATTCTCACGCTCCTCCACTCACACGCAGCTCCACTCTCACGCCCCTCCACTCACACGCAGCTCCACTCTCACGCCCCTCCACTAACACGCAGCTCCATTCTCACGCTCCTACACTCACACGCAGCTCCACTCTCACGCTCCTCCACTCACACGCAGCTCCACTCTCACGCTCCTCCACTCACACGCAGCTCCACTCTCACGCCCCTCCACTCACACGCAGCTACACTCTCACGCCCCTCCACTCACATACAACTCCACTCTCACGCCCCTCCACTCACACGCAGCTCCACTCTTATGCCCTCCTCTCACATGCCGCTATACTCTCACGCCCCTCCACTCTCAAGTCGCTCCACTCTCACGTCCCTCCACTCCCACGCCCCTCCACTCAAGTCCCTCCATTCCCACGCCCTTCCACCCTCACGCTCCTCCATCCCCACGCCCCTCCACTCTCACGCCCCTACACTCCCACGCCCCTCCACTCTCACGCCCCTCTTCTCCCACGCCCCTCCACTCTCAAGTCGCTCCACTCTCACTTCCTTCCACTCTCACGCCCCTCCACTCCCATGCCCCTCCACTCTCAAATCCCTCCACTCTCACGTCCCTCAACTCCCACGCCCCTCTACTCTCAAGTCCCTCCATTTCCACACCCTTTCACTCTCAAGTCCCTCCACTCCCACGCCCCTCCACTCTCAAGTCGCTCCATTCCCACGCCCTTTCATTCTCACGCCCCTCCACTCACACGCCGCTTCACTCTCAAGTCCCTCCATTCCCACGCACTTCCACTCAAGTCCCTCCATTCCCACGCACTTCCACTCTCAAGTCCCTCCATTCCCACGCCCTTCCACTCTCAAGTCCCTCCATTCCCACGCCCTTCCACTCTCAAGTCCCTCCATTCCCACGCCCTTCCACTCTCAAGTCCTTCCATTCCCACGCCCCTCGACTCTCAAGTCCCACCATTCCCACGCCCTTCCACTCTCAAGTCCCTCCATTCCCACGCCCTTCCACTCTACGCCCCTCCACTCACACGCCCCTCCTCTCTCACATTGCTCATTGACACTAACGAACAAAATAACGACAGGGCCGTCTTTTCAGGGATCACCTTTTTATGACATTATCTAACGCAATCGCTAATATAAACACATACCCACTCAACCCCCCCCCCCCAAAAAAAAAAATGTCTATGCAAACATCATCCTTCTGTATTCTACAACAGTGATTCCCAAACAGTGTGTCCAGGCACTTTGGTATGCCGCAAAATTTTGGAACCGTGCAATGAAATTTCGTCATCTGAATTTAAAAAAAAACACTATTACTGCAGTCAGTATCTGGTTCATTCTACGCAACTATACTTCCATTTTGCTGTAGTCTTGAATTCGGGCACTAGATGGAAGCACATGACAGACGACATTTTGTTTCGCGATGGTCAACTTTTACTTCTTCTTCATTTGAGTTTTGTGTCACGAGTTGGAAGCATGAGGGTTTTGTAATAAGGTAATAAATGAAGTTTCTTTGAAAATGCTAAAAACTATATTGTTAACTGCACGAGATTCAAAAGTTCAAAGGTTCAAAATCAGACTCCGGTGTAAATGCATTCATGACATCCTCATACATGCTTCGTCCCATACTGCAGCATCGTTCCAAGTTCCCGTCAGGTGTTGGTTCTTTACGATGTCTTCTCTGCCATACATCTCAGATTTTCCACCAGCGCCCTTAATTTGTCCCAGCTCCAACAATGTTCTTCCATCCCTGCTCTTCATTTTCCCGTAGTTTTTCCAAAACGGCTTTCGCAGTGTCACCCTTGTCCAATCTCACCTGCCATTTATTTTATCCTGTTCAACAAGTCTGTCTGCCACTTCATTGCCATGTACTCCCACATGCCCTGGACAAAAAAGCCACGTTAAGCTCTTCATAGTTGACTGACTTAACAGATGAACCCATTCTTTTCGAAGCAATTTTTTTTTCCTCTCCAGCATTAGGAACACAGGTGTCGCAGTCTGGAAAAGTTTGGGAACCGCTTTTCTACACCCAATGCATGCCTGGTCATTAAGGACACAGCACTCCAGACTTAAGTAATCGCGCTGCCATTAAAGTCCAATTACAAAATAACTAGTCATTGTGACCAAATCAGCTGCTGTCACCGTGATATTTTAACCTCGGAGTCTGACAACATAAGATTGTATACCCGGATCGAGTTACGTAGAGTCTGCATCCCATGGGATCAGATATCACAACATTCCTATTTTCGTTCCACTGTTACACCGCCTGACATGCAGATAAGCGTTTCCCTCTGTGATATTACAAGAGTGTTTTAGCTCTCTGTTATCTATACATGCACTGAAAAAAAAGGCTATATGTCGTTTTATTTTATTATGATTATTTTTTGTTTGCTGGAGGTCCTGATCTAACCCGATGTATGACTGGGATACGCCTTTACTTTGGAACAAGAACGGCAAAAAAGTACACAGAAAATATCAGGAAGATGAAACTGTAAGTCAATTTTTCTGAGGGGTTTTTGTTTTAAAATATCAATCAATCAATCAAGTGCTGTGCCTCGTGGCGTACACGATCATTTCTCTCCACAATTCCCTGTCTTTAGACATGATTATGAGATCCGCCGGTGACTTTCTTCCTAGCCACACCGACAGCCCATCCAGTAACTTCTCTCTCTGTCTTCCTCTTTCTCTTCTTCCCTCAGTTTTTTCCAGTTGCCACAGTGTGTTATAATTTTCCTCTTTTCAGAAAATGTCCTACACATCTCGCTTCTCTGCCTCTTATCTTTGCTGTAATTTGCCTTTTAACTCCAGCCTCTCTTAAGACTTCTTCGTTGGTTTTCTTAGCTGTCCAACCTTCAACATCAGTATTATAAACCACATTTCCATGGCCTCCATTTCTCGCTGTACTCTCTTATTCATGGACCATGCTTCACAACCATAAAACAAAATTGGCTCGATGTAACATTTAAGTACTTGGAATCTTGTTTCCAGAGATATGTATCTGTTGCACAAGATGTTTCTCATTTTAAAATACCGCTTGAAGATATTGTGATAATAGTCGGTTTTCAGGGTGAGGGTAATAGGTTAGGGTGTTGATATGTGCAGTCTGTTATAAATTTACAGAAATAACCGTAAAAATAATACTGTATTTCAGCGGTTCTAAACCTTTTGTCGGGGCTGCTGCCACCTTGTCTCCAAACGCACCTCCCCCTCACGTCGGGCCACACACAAACACACACCTAAATTAGTTCTGATAACTCCCTACTCCTCACTTTTTTTTCTCATCACTCACTAGATTTTCTCATTCTCATTGTCCCCCCCCCCCCCTCCCTTTCAACCTCCCGTCTCCGTAGAGCCGTGTTCCACATTTTTTTAAAACAGCTGGTGTATGCCATTAAAATAGTACGGAAACGTAGACCGAGGCAATTTAGAAGGAAAACTCGTGAGGTCATCGAACCGGTCACGTGATGCACAAAGGGCGATTGTGAAAGTAGAGAGAGAGAGAGAGAGAGAGCGCCAAATACAACAGGGGACAGGAATGACTAGGGAAATCCCACTTTACCTGAACGCAAGTACAAAAATAGAAGCTAGGTCTGGTACAAATTTAACCGTAGTAACTTAATGTCAGACACGTGGGAAAGTAGAAGGCAGTTAAAAAAAAACTGATGGCCGATGAAATCGTCAGGATTACGTATACCTGAAAACTATCTTATATCCTTCCCGTGCCGTTAAACGTCACATAGGGCTCGCAAGGTAGTTTGCCAATATTTCCTGTCTTCGGCGAGTCTTTCAACTTCATCAAGGGATTTTATGCCTGTTAATTTGGCTTCTCTTAGCAATGTCCTCTTTAGAGTTTCACGCGGTCTGCCTCTTTTTCTCTGGCCTGTTATGTTCCACTTGACAACTTGTTTTGGGATTTTCTAATCGTTTCTTCTCATCACGTGACCAGCATATGTCCATCTCCTTTTCCTGATCACCCATGAGACAGGTTATTGTTCAGTCATCTGTCTTACCTCTGCATTGTTCTTGAATTCGTTCCATTTGATGCCGAGTATTTTCCTTAGGCATTAAATTTCAAAAGAGTCTAATTTCTTGCCTATTTCTTTAGTTGTTTTCCAGCTTTCACATGCATAAATGAGGGTGGATATTACATTTGAATTGAATAGTCTCAACTTGGTTTTTGTGCTTGTAACTTTTGAGATATCGTTACGGAAACTCCTGAAAGCTCAGAGTAACATTATTAACACCAAACAGAGTGTGGCCTGAATGTGTGTGTTGAGAAGTAGGTTTCTGTCACATTTCCTCAGTTAATAAACTGTTGAAATATCAGACACGAGTTACAGTGTCCAATCTTTGGTATCGAATCTCTGATAAATGGTGTGAAGTCGTATGTTACTGTTTATATGGCGGGGCACTAGTTGGTACCACTGAATATTATCTTGGACTAGTTGTTTTTTTTCTGAATACTGAATAGTTCTGAATTAGCTATTCACTGTTTCCAGACATCAGCTTCAGTTCCAGATTCTTTCTAACCTTGAGTTGGCACAAACAAAAGAGGAAGGACGAATACAACAGACTGATAGAAGCACAACATATGAAGAAGCAAACAAAAACTAAAAGCCATACGTAAAGACAAATGAATAAAACAACACGCTATATCCAAAAAAAAAAAAAAGATGAATTCTACAAACTCTCAAGAAATGAGTAAGTGATAATCCAGCCAGTCTCAGCCTCTAACAGGAGAAGCTCTGCAGCGATGCTGAAAAGCGAAGATGAACTGCCGCAATTGTGAGAGGGATTGGTGTTCAAATCTGAACAATCGACGAAGAAGAAAGACGAAGATTGCTGCATTAATATCGTTATTATTATTATTATTTCAATTTAGAGATTAGGAATATCAAGTTTACTCTTATTTATTCCCAACTGCTTCAGGCAGTTTCATCATTCTAGTATCCCCCAAAGTGAGGAAAAAGTGTTGCTAATTTGCTAAAATTTCAAATAAACAAAATTAGTTTGTATTTTTTTTATTGCAGTATTTGACCTGAAATTATTCCTAAAATACAGAACTGTTGCCCTGATTAGTCATGCCAGTAAAATTCTGATCAAAATCATAATGGGTAGACTTCGTAAGAAAATAGAAGAAGAAGTCATTATGGTCCAAGCTGGCTTCAGGCAAAGAAGAGGATCAAGGGATCATATATTCAATATAAGAATAATAATAGAGAAATGCAGAGAGTTTAATGGAAATCTATATTTATCCTTTAGAGACTACTCAAAGGCATTTGATTGTGTACAACACCAGAGACTTTGGAAAATAATGAAAAAAAATGGGATTTCCAACACATCTGATATAATTAACATCACTGCTGTATCTAGACCAACAAGCAGCATGTAAGAATAAATGGTGAAACAATAACTTGGTTTGATATAAAACAAGGGGTCCGTCAGGGATGCATACTGTCGCCTTACGTATTTAACTTGTATACTGAAAATATAATGAGGAATGTTAGAGAAAATGTAGACAAAGAATATTACGATGCCATAAAATTGGAAGTTATGAAATATCAGAGATTAGGTATGCTGATGACACAGTATTACTGTCCACAACACAAAAAGAAATGGAAAAACTAATTATGTCAGCCCATAAGAACAGCGAAAAGCAAAACCTCTATCTTAATGCGAAGAAAACTAAATTGATGACAATTGACAAAACAAATAAGGCAGCTGAAATATGTACCTGTGAGGAACAACTGGAAGAAGTGGATGTAACAGAATAGCCATTCTGTTCAGAGAGTTTTTGTGTATTGCTAATAATTGTGTTGCGTAGACTACGTCATTAGGAAAGTACATGTGCAAAGAAGTCGTTAGAAAGGTCCGTGTGAAAAAGCCGGTCGTTAGGCAGTCTTGGTGTGAATGGGGAAATGGATGGACGTGCTTTGTGGAACGGTGTGTTTGTCTCGAGAATTGTGATAGAGAGAGCATTGTTGTTGTAGAATTAGTTTAGTTTATTTTCCCTGTGTGAGTTGCAGTCTTTGGGTAAGCTTGTAAGTATGATTTTTTTGTAGGTATAAATCATTGTAAGGTTTTATTTGTCCATGTGGCGTAGAGGTCATCTCACGCCGGGCATTTGTTACTGTGAATTTCTGTTCAGCCTGATGGCTACATTCCCATCATCATGATTTCATCCCTCAGTTTGGTCCATTAATAAATGTGTGTTGTCTGATGATAAACTACACCAATTGGCTTTGTGGGAATCCTCATTGTTGACCAGTTTGTTTTGGTCGGAAGACTGCCAAGTTATGTTTCATGGAGAGTTTTGAATATCTTGGATCACTACTAACTAATAATGGAGATACAGTGAGGGAAATTAAAAGGAGGACATCTATCGCTCTTCAGAAAGTAAAACAACTAAAAAATCTGTGGAGAGGAACAGACATAACCATAAAAATAAGATTTTTAAGGGCATGCATCTTTCCCATCGCAACATATGCCTGTGAGACCTGGACTCTTAACAAAACAGCTGGGAAACACATAAATGTCTTTGAGTGTAAATGCTACAGAAGAGTTCTTCACATATCATGGACACAAAAAAGAACGCTGGCTAGTAAAGAGGATTAAAGAAAGAAAACTTAAATAATTTGGACACATTAAACGTCATGATAATCTAGAGAAGACCGTCTTGGAAGGGTACATAATGGGAACAAGAAAAAAGAGGAAGACCAAAACGAAGATGGCTGCAAGACATCGTTGACGATCTGCAAATGGATGCATCAGCAGCAGGCCAACTTGCTCACAACCGAGAGGCCTACAGGAGTGCTGTTAGGGAGGCAAAGTTCCGCAAGGGACATGCGAATGAATGGATGAATGAAATTTGACGATTTCTGTTCTAAAGATCTATAAAAATGCCACGACTTATCATGCTAAAGTTTTCCTCCCCAGATTGTTTTGTTCATCTGTTGTCACATAGCAAGGCATTCTGCGTAAATATTGTTTGCGTGTGTTGATTTTTAATTGACATTCTCTTACAAGTACGCCCATCCTTCTTTTTATTTGTGTGTGTGTGTGTGTTTTGCTTTCTTTTTTTTCTGAAGCTGCATTGCTCATAGTTGTGCCTCGCTACGTCAGTGCACCAGATTTACCTGCACTGATTAACACAATTTTCTAACAAAAACAAAACAAGAGTGTTCAAAATCTCTCTAAAAAATCTGTCATAAAACGTCCTGTTTACATCCTGTATAAACTGGCTCTTTTGGCATCCCTGAAATCTAGATTTGTTTATACCATGCAGTAGAGCGTAAAATCCTTGGAAGTTTATTTCAGAAAAGGAGGAAAACAAAGATAGACAACTTACCGGTAAATTCATCAAAGTTCTGGTGATGATGGCATTTCTGAAATATTAAGTACACGCGACAGGTGAGTTATTCCCCCGTATCTATCAGTTCATCTTGAGAACATTGCAATAATTACCAATGTCAAGAAATTTTTTTTTAAAGGAGGTTACGCAAATATCGTTCAGGTACATGCAGGTGAGAAAATCACTGTAATCGCGTGTTTATATTTATATTTTTGTTTATGTTTTGCGTAAGTATAAGCAATTCGTTCATTGAGATGTGAAATATTTAACATAAATTAGTATAAATAAGACACTTTAAATCATCGAGTAATAACAAAAAGAAGAAAATAAACGGCGATTTTGCTTCAGTAAAGCTTTGACATTATGTTCCTCGATTTGTTACTTTTACACGTTAGAAAAGTATTTTTACACATCTGTTCTCGTGCTAGAAGACACTGCCTGTTTTGGCAATCAGCGACCCATAACTGACATGCTGGGGTCAGGATTCAAGAACCATAGCTAACACGCTGGCGTCAGGGTTCACGGACCATAGCTGATATGCTGGCGTCAGGGTTCACGAACCATAGCTGATATACTGGCGTCAGGGTTCACGAAACAGGATCTGACATGTTGGCGTCAGGGTTCACGAACCATATCTGTTCAAGAACCTGTCCTTGATGCCAGCCTCTCTGTTGGTACCTCCAGTAACGTTCCTAGCCTGGCTAATGGTGCAGGGATCACCACAGTCCCCAGGGTGGTGGAATCCGCTAAAGAAGTATTGCACACCCACTGCTTTTCAGCTGCACTCATTGGTTGGAAAAAACAGCTGTCATAACCCGCTACGAGGCCGACACGATGATGTGTCTCAACATCTTCACAGCATCGGCTGTAAATAACACCAGCTCGCAGCTCCAAGGAGACTGAAGACAGGACAATACAAGACATATCACTACTTTAAAATCGCCTCAACACATGTTCGAGACTGATAAGAAAACACTCTAAAACAGAGAGTTAAAACATCGCACTTATTCCATATTCTTTAATCATCATCATCATCATGAAAATGGTGAAATATGTGAACTTTTAAAAATACATGTAGTTTGTTAAATATTTAGCGAAATGTTAGAATGGTATATAAAACACACACACACACACACATATATTCATTCATTTGCATGTCCCTTGCGGAACTTTGCCTCCCTAACAGCACTCCTGTAGGCCTCTCGGTTGTGAGCAAGTTGGCCTGCTGCTGCTGCGTCCATCTGCAGATCGTCAACGATTTCTTGCAGCCATCTTCGTTTTGGTCTTCCTCTTTTTCTTTTTCCCACTATGTAACCTTCCAAAATGGTCTTCTCTAAATTATCATGACGTTTAATGTGTCCAAAATATTTAAGTTTTCTCTCTTTAATCCTCTTTACTAGCCAGCCTTCTTCAATATTAATCTCTTGTAATATAGATATATTTGTTCTTTTTTGTGTCCACGATATTTGGAGACTCTTCTGTAGCATTTACATTCAAAGGCATTTATGTGTTTCTCAGCTGTTTTGTTAAGTGTCCAGGTCTCACAGGCATATGTTGCGATGCATGCCCTTAAAAATCTTATTTTTGTAGTTCTGTCTGCTCGTCTCCACAGATTCTTTATTTGTTTTACTTTCTGAAGAGCAATAGATGTCCTCCTTTTAATTTCCCTCATTGTATCTCCATTATTAATTAGTAGTGATCCAAGATATATATATATATATATATATATATATATATATATATATATATATATATTTGTCTAATACTGGCCTAGCCCGTGACCACGCGAATGATTCCTCATTGTAACTAGGTCATCGTGTGGCCAGGTGAGACTACAATGGCTGGGATAATTTATTTCGTCATAAGCTAACAACGTTATCTTGTAGTCGAGACGATGATTTAGAAGAAGCTAGCCAGACAAGAAGATGGGTTGGGCTGCGGCCGGCGGCTGTAAAGAATTACTCGCTGAACAAAAGAAAGGCGGTAAATACCAAGCTACGTGGCTGCGACAAAGTCCCCACCCTGACAATAACACAGACCAACGAGGGACATTGCTTGGTCGTTCTTTTCAACAACACGCTGGATTATGAGTGAGTGAAACAAGCTTTCAGGGTGTACTACCACGGCCACACAGAAGAGAGGGCAGACAAAAATGGTACATATGTGGAGGAGTTTACACAAACACCGCTTTGAATAATCCACCTGCACCATACCAGAAATAAAATACTGGTTCAAGGCTGTGCTCATGATGTCGACTCTTGGTTGACAGATGACTTCAGTCGCATTCAAGATGGGGCTTTAAAGCCTTTCCTGCGACTGTCAAGTACAGTGAAGCCATCTCTGTCATCTGTTGCCATGAGTGACAGACTGGCCATCACCACAAGTGACGGACACGACGCTATCGTCACTAATATCAGTCAAGTCGCTACCACCACCAACGACATGCAAGAACAAGTCACCATCAGCTACGAAGGACAAGAGAACATTACAATCAACAATGTCGAGACAGTTACTACAACCTCCGACAGACAAGAACAAGTCACCACCAACTACGAAGGACAAGAGAAAATTACAATCAACTTTTTTTGGTGGAAAAGCGCTCTCGAGTTCCGTGCGTGGGGAGACAGGCTTTCGCTCCCTTCCCGGAAAGTGAGAGTTAAGGTCTTTCGATGCAGAAGCGAGTGGTTTGTCCGTTGAGCGAAGCATGTAAACGGCTAGCCAGCCAGGTTCGTGCTAACGATGTAGTACGGTTTTGTCGACCGATGATCTCGAAATTGGCCCATCTCTCGTAAAGAGTATCGGGTCTGCAATATGTAATGTGCGTTGTTTGTGGGTGCCGGGGTTTCTTCTCGTTCGTTAGAGCAGAGAGAGCCGCCAGCCGCCCCCGCTGGTTAAGGGAAATGAAACGCCGCCGGGGTCGAAAGGGATCCGCTCTGAGCAGAGCGCTGTCTCCCTTGCCCCGCGTCTGTCTGTCGGCAGATATCCGACAAAGGTTCGGTGAAGAAAGCTATCTGGTTGATCCTGCCAGTAGTCATATGCTTGTCTCAAAGATTAAGCCATGCATGTCTAAGTTCACACTGTCTCACGGTGAAACCGCGAATGGCTCATTAAATGACACGATCCTACTTGGATAACTGTGGCAATTCTAGAGCTAATACATGTTTACCAATCTCCACCCCTCATGGAAAGAGCGCTTTCATTAGTTCAAAACCCGCTGCTGGCGAGATTCTTCAGCTGCCGTGTATGGAGCGGTGCTCTTCCCGGCCAGTGAAGAAAGGTGCAAATGGGGTTGCCGCTCGGCACCACTGCGGAAAAGGTGGTAGAAAGGATAAAGCGAAGCAAACAGTCCAATCACGGCGCCTCTGGTCTGGAGGTAGGCCACATCCTGAGTGCACTCATATCGGGTGAAATACCTGAACCGGCTTAACCCAGAGGTTAAGACACTGCTGGCAAGATTCTTCCGATGCTGCGCGTGGAGTGAAGCTCCTCCCGGTCAAGGAAGAAACTGCGAAAAGAAATAAGGGTTGCTGTGCGGTGCCGATGTGAAAAAGTGAAGGAAAGGATAAAGTGAAGTTTTATCGGTATGTTCAGTAGTATCGCTGCGAGAGCTACACATACCACTGTGCCTTTGCTCTAGAGGCCGAAATACACCTACACTGGTGAAATATGCCTAAACCGGCATACACCAGGGGTGAAACATGAAGGCTACACATGTCACGGTACCTCTGCTCTAGAGGTCGATACGTCCCAAACACGCCCATACTGGGATAATATGCCTAAACCGGCTCAACCCAGGGATGGAAGTTACTAGTGGCGAAGATTCATCCTCCTGGACAAAAGCTCAATCCTGGTAACAACTAGGAAGGGTAGCGGCCACGACCACAAAATGCTGAAGTCGGAGACACTGGACCAGGGCAGTCTAGATGGGCAACCACCTTTCACCCGGCGGGGATGTATGCATATCCTAATCACGCTGAGGTTTTCCGGTGAGAAAGTCCAACACTGGACTTGATGGACAACCACCTCTCACCCGGCGGCGATACAGGGGTATCTCAAAACACGTCGAGGTTTTCCAGTGAGAAAGTCCAACTCTGGCCTGGGTGGGCTATCACCTCTCACCCAGGGGGGATATACTGATATCCAAAACACGTCGAAGTTTTCCGGTGAGAAAGTCCAACTCTAGACTAAACTGGTGCAACGAAAGCCACGGTGTCACGCAATCCCGCTTCTGAAACCCATCAAGAATACAGTCTCAAGCCCTACGATACTCTGAACCTCTTGTGGTCCTCTCGGGGATCTCGTGTTGTCCTTTCGGGGACCACATGTGGGACCATGGGACTTAATGAGAACCACAGGCGTAAATTCAGTAGGATCATAGGGCGGTCTTTTTGGTAGAAGCGAACGGAGAAGAAGAAGAAGATTACAATCAACAATGTCGAAACAGTTACTACAACCTCCGACAGATAAGAAAATGCTACCGCCACCACTGTCATTCTGATCAACTGTCCCAGTCCTGATCTTACCTACAAAGCCCTGTCAGATCAGGCAAGCACCTCAGCTGAACCCACTGAGGTTCAGACAATGTTAGAACACTCTACCAGCAACAGTTTAGCTGATGTGGAAAATCTACCAGCAACAGTTTAGCTGATGTGGAAAATCTACCAGCAACAGTTTAGCTGATGTGGAAAATCTACCAGCAACAGTTTAGCTGATGTGGAAAATCTACCAGCAACAGTTTAGCTGATGTGGAAAATCTACCAGCAACAGTTTAGCTGATGTGGAAAATCTACCGGCAACAGTTTAGCTGATGTGGAAAATCTACCGGCAACAGTTTAGCTGATGTGGAAAATCTACCGGCAACAGTTTAGCTGATGTGGAAAATCTACCAGCAACAGTTTAGCTGATGTGGAAAATCTACCAGTAACAGTTTAGCTGATGTGGAAAATCTACCAGTAACAGTTTAGCTGATGTGGAAAATCTACCAGCAACAGTTTAGCTGATGTGGAAAATCTACCAGTAACAGTTTAGCTGATGTGGAAAACCGAGACGACAGTGAAGCTCCAGCGCCTGAGTTCTCTGCATCCAGTGTGGCTGATTCACCACATGTATCTCAGCAACCTACAGTTGTCGAGGAAAAATTAGCTACATTATGTAGCCAGAACATATTTGATGTAGTCAAAGACCTCGTCATAAACCATATTACTGACATGGCAGCGGAGATTAAGCACTCATTCAAGCTGGAGAATGACATTCTCAGAGCTGAACTTAGGTCTCTGAGAGATGAAAACACTAAAATGAGACTCATGATATCAGAATGGCAGAGTGAGCTACGCAGACACAGCAAGGAAGTGATGACAGGTATTGAAGAAGTGACCGCTGACATAGATAATATGGCTGTAAAATCATGCACAAGTGCATCAGATATCAACAAAGAAAACACGTCACAGCAAAGAGCTGCACAAGAGAAACACGCCAGCACCACAACACCTATAAAGGCAGCACCTGAAAATATAGCTTATCCTATGGATGTGCAGATAAGTAATAGGTTTCAAGCTTTACAAGATAGCCCCACTTTACATAACCATAAAGCAACAAGGACCCAAACAGAAATCTCAAACAAGACATCCACTCCTCAGTCACGGCCTCATAAACATCAACAAGAACAAGATACACAACAACACAGTAACAACATCAAAGAATATACGACACACTTGATAATCGGAGATTCCTTACTTAAATTAATCTATGCTGAGCGCATGTCAGTTACCTCTGAAGACACTGTCTCAGTCATGCCAGTACCTGGAGCTGGTATTATAAAACTAACGCAGACACTGAGACGACTTGACGTCGATCAGAGAGTGAGGAGAACGACCGTACATGTTGGCTGACAGCATAAACGGCCAGAGTCTTCGGCCCTCTGATATACAGGACTTGATATCCACCATCAAGAAAAATTCCCCCACCACTTCCATAAACATATTATCCATCATTCCACCTTGTTCTGGTCCTGGAAGTCACATAGTAGATATAAACAACAAAATACTACAAACATTCTGTCTACAGAACACAGTAGTATTTATAAACAACACACACACCATTTTTTACTTCAGCCACAGGTGCTCCCAAAACCGCCTTTGCGGGGACCACATCCACATTAACAGGACTGGCAGCAGCATTCTTGCCACAAATATCAAATACCCAGCAAGAACAGAGCAGAACATAACAACACACTCAAATAGCTAGAAACAGTTTAGACAGCCACCCACATCTCGTAGCTCCAGAAACACACACTCTTCCCCAACTACAAGACTCCAAGGACCCTCAGAAACACACACTCTTCCCAAACTACAAGACTCCAAGGACCATCAGAAACACACACTCTACAACAACTACAAGACTCCAAGGACCCTCAGAAACACACACTCTACAACAACTACAAGACTCCAAGGACCATCAGAAACACACACTCTACAACAACAACAAGACTCCAAGGACCCTCAGAAACACACACTCTTCCCAAACTACAAGACTCCAAGGACCCTCAGAAACACACACTCTTCCCAAACTACAAGACTCCAAGGACCCTCAGAAACACACACTCTTCCCAAACTACAAGACTCCAAGGACCATCAGAAACACACACTCTACAACAACTACAAGACTCCAAGGACCCTCAGAAACACACACTCTACAACAACTACAAGACTCCAAGGACCATCAGAAACACACACTCTACAACAACTACAAGACTCCAAGGACCCTCAGAAACACACACTCTACAACAACTACAAGACTCCACAGGACTCTTAGAAACACACACTCTACAACAACTACAAGACTCCAAGGACCTTCAGAAACACACACTCTACGCCAACTACAAGACTCCAAGGACCCTCAGAAACATCGCCCTCTGCCTCTCTACCATTGCCCTCTCCATCCACTGGCCCACTATACGAATCCATGTTCCCGCCCCTGCCTACAAGGCAAGCTCAACAAATTATACGAACAGTTTTTACAGCGAACAACATGGAGACTCCTGCACAATCACCACTTAGGAATATCATAACAACTATACTGACACAAACACAAGAACCTCTCATCATTATCCATGGAACTTTCAGCTACAATATCTAATGCAATTTAGTCCTGCAGCTCTGAGCCACGTATATATGATATCCCTACTACTACACAATCAACACGCAACACCCACATACAGACACCAGATAGTTTGAAACTTCCAGCACTTTTTAACTTCTGTAGATAAACTTAACTGAACTAAAACAAAACCAAACAAAGACCACAGAACTTCTTACAGCAGAACAGACATTTCTTAGTGCTAGCTACAGCTAATAGTGTCATCAAGTCTTTTATAATTTACACTTACATAACGTTCATTGCATTGTTGATTTTTTGTACTTTTTCCATTATTTATTTGTCAGTATATTATACATTTAGTTAGATTCATTATCTCTACTAGCTTAAACGTATGGCTATAATTATATGATTGAAGTCTGACTATTGCACGAGTAAGTCTGTCTGACCAGTTATTTTATTTTTACTAAAATATAATATTTGTTACATTTTTATATAATGACACAGAAAGCGGAAGAGTGGCTGCGACACGATGGCCTACGTTTTGGCCACTTAAATGTTTATCACTTGTTAGGAAAACTCCATGAGTTTACACATATACTTCAACAACATTTTCATAGTTTTGGCTTCTCTGAAAGCAGATTACATAAAAACATCACTGACAATGATATACGAATAGATGGTTTTAATTTGATCAGGCGCGACCCAAATAGGAAGCCAGAGACAGGTTTAGTCGTTTACATTTCTAACATAATTAAATTTTATAGAAGAGAAGACCTGGAAACATCATCATTTATAGAAATTAAAATATCAAATCTTAGTCCAATTCTAATTAGTTTTATATACCGAAATCCAAATGCTTCAGCCGAGTGATATGATCACTTTGCGACCATGATGGATGATGCTCTAACTTATAAATTCAAGGACAAAATCATTATAGGCGACTTCAATATAGATCTTAATCAGCCCAATCCTACATGGAAGAATATTTTAACGTCCTACATTCATTCATTCATTTGCATGTCCCTTGCGGAACTTTGCCTCCCAAACAGCACTCCTGTAGGCCTCTCGGTTGTGAGCAAGATGGCCTGCTGCTGTTGCATCCATTTCCAGATCGTCAACGATGTCTTGCAGCCATCTTCGTCTTGGTCTTCCTCTTTTTCTTTTTCCCATTATGTATCCTTCCAATACGGTCTTCTCTAAATTATCATGACGTTTAATGTGTCCAAAATATTTCAGTTTTCTCTCTTTAATCCTCTTCACTAGCCAGCCTTCTTCAATATTAAGCTCTTGTAGTATAGATATATTTGTTCTTTTTTGTGTCCATGATATTTGGAGAACTCTTTTGTAGCATTTACATTCAAAGGTATTTATGTGTTTCTCAGCTGTTTTGTTAAGTGTCCAGGTCTCACAGGCATATGTTGCTGTGGGAAAGATGCATGCCCTTAGCAACGTCCTACAACTTCTCCATGATTGTTAACAAACGTACTAGAGTAAATGAATCATCATCAACACTAATAGCTCATATTTATGTAGCTCATCCAGGAAACATTACTGAATGTACTGTCCCTCATGTGTCGCTGAGTGATCACTACCCGATCTGCTGTACGTGGTCACATAAGGGGTATAAAATGCCTAAACACAAACATACCAGCATCAAATATATGAACTTTAAAAACCTTAACTTGGAATTATTTTTAACTGCTCTAAAAGCTTCGCCTTTTGCGTACGTTTTCCAAATGAGGCTATCAAATACTGGATCGAGATATTTCGAAATATTTTTAACAAGCATGTCCCCATCAAAGAAATGAGAGTAAAACACGTAACAAAATCCCCATGGATAACTCCTGATATCTTGCAACTCATGAGGAAACGGGATGAAGCTCATAAAAGCAGAGATTTCAGTAGCTATCGTTCACTTAGGAATAAGGTACAGTATTTAATTAGGCAGGAAAAGAAAAATTACTTCAGAAATTTAGTGAAAGACAAAACTGATAGTAAATCAGTTTGGAAAGCGATTAATACTCTTGTAAATAAAAGGAAGCAATCTGACCCAGAAACACTTAATGGTGAACATACTTGCATTAACTTCAGTGAACATTTTAGGAAAGAAATTAGTATTCTAAAATCTTCATTATCGACCCCTAATTGCGACCTGAGCGTGTTGACAACTTTCAGCGACAGTAAATATGTAAAGCTAAAACAAATTAATATTCCTTTCCTCACATCCGGTCTTTAAAAAACACTAACTCAGCAGGATGTGATGTCATTAGTAACAAGATACTACGCTACGTTGCACCAGTTATTACAGACATACTAACATGCATATACAATTTGTGCATTGACAAACATTATTTCCCTGACGCTTATAAACTCGCCAAAGTTTTGTCTCTTTTTAAATCTGGACAGACTAGTGACCTCTCAAACTATAGACCCATATCCATTCTGTTATCATTATCTAAACCTCTTTAAAAACATATACAAAAGTTCACACTGCTCCACATGCAAGAAAACACTCTGCATCAACTACAAGACTCCAATGACCCTCAGAAACACACTCTACAACAACTACAAGACTCCAAGGACCATCAGAAACACACACTCTGCATCAACTATAAGACTCCAAGGACCCTCAGAAACACACACTCTGCATCAACTACAAGACTCCAAGGACCCTCAGAAACACACTCTACACCAACTACAAGACTCCAAGGACCCTCAGAAACACACTCTACAACAACTACAAGACTCCAAGGACCCTCAGAAACACACTCTACACCAACTACAAGACTCCAAGGACCCTCAGAAACACACACTCTGCATCAACTACAAGGCTCCACAGGACTCTTAGAAACACACTCTACACCAACTACAAGACTCCAAGACCCTCAGAAACACACACTCTACACCAACTAAAAGACTCCAAGACCCTCAGAAATACACACTCTACACCAACTACAAGACCCCAACAACCCTCAGAAATACACACTCTACACCAACTACAAGACTCTAAGGACCCTCAGAAACACACACTCTACGCCAGCTACAAGACTCCAAGGACCCTCAGAAACATCGCCCTCTGCCTCTCTACCATTGCCCACTCCATCCACTGGCCCACTATACGAATCCATGTTCCCGCTGCCTACACGGCAAGCTCAACAAATTATACCAACAGTTTTTACAGCGAACAACATGGAGACTCCTGCACAATCACCACTTAGGAATATCATAACAACTATACTGACACAAACACAAGAACCTCTCATCATTATCCATGGAACTTTCAGCTACAATATCTAATGCAATTTAGTCCTGCAGCTCTGAGCCACTCATATATGATGTCCCTACTACTACACAATCAACACGCAACACCCACATACAGACACCAGATAGTTTGAAACTTCCAGCACTTTTTAACTTCTGTAGATAAACTTAACCGAACTAAAACAAAACCAAACAAAGACCACAGAACTTCTTACAGCAGAACAGACATTTCTTAGTGCTAGCTACAGCTAATAGTGTCATCAAGTCTTTTATAATTTACACTTACATAACGTTCATTGCATTGTTGATTTTTTTGTACTTTTTCCATTATTTGTTTGTCAGTAAATTATACATTTAGTTAGATTCATTATCTCTACTAGCTTAAACGTATGGCTATAATTATATGATTGAATTCTGACTATTGCACGAGTAGGTCTGTCCGACCAGTTATTTTATTTTTACTGAAATATAATATTTGTTACATTTTTATATAATGACACAGAGAGCGGAAGAGTGGCTGCGACACGATGGCCTACGTTTTGGCCACTTAAATGTTTATCACTTGTTAGGAAAACTCCATGAGTTTACACATATACTTCAACAACATTTTCATAGTTTTGGCTTCTCTGAAAGCAGATTACATAAAAACATCACTGACAATGATATACGAATAGATGGTTTTAATTTGATCAGGCGCGACCCAAATAGGAAGCCAGAGACAGGTTTAGTCGTTTACATTTCTAACACAATTAAATTTTATAGAAGAGAAGACCTGGAAACATCATCATTTATAGAAATTAAAATATCAAATCTTAGTCCAATTCTAATTAGTTTTATATACCGAAATCCAAATGCTTCAGCCGAGTGGTATGATCACTTTGTGACCATGATGGATGATGCTCTAACTTATAAATTCAAGGACAAAATCATTATAGGCGACTTCAATATAGATCTTAATCAGCCCAATCCTACATGGAAGAACATTTTAACGTCCTACAACTTCTCCATAATTGTTAACAAACGTACTAGAGTAAATGAATCATCATCAACACTAATAGATCATATTTATGTAGCTCATCCAGGAAACATTACTGAATGTACTGTCCCTCATGTGTCGCTGAGTGATCACTACCCGGTCTGCTGTACGTGGTCACATAAGGGGTATAAAATGCCTAAACACAAACATACCAGCATCAAATATATGAATTTTAAAAACTTTAACTTGGAATTATTTTTAACTGCTCTAAAAGCTTCGCCTTTTGCGTACGTTTTGCAAATGAGGCTATCAAATACTGGATCGAGATATTTCGAAATATTTTTGACAAGCATGTCCCCATCAAAGAAATGAGAGTAAAACACGTAACAAAATCCCCATGGATAACTCCTGATATCTTGCAACTCATGAGGAAACGGGATGAAGCTCACAAAAGCAGAGATTTCAGTAGCTATCGTTCACTTAGGAATAAGGTACAGTATTTAATTAGGCAGGAAAAGAAAAATTACTGCAGAAATTTAGTGAAAGACAAAACTGATAGTAAATCTGTTTGGAAAGCGATTAATACTCTTGTAAATAAAAGGAAGCAGTCTGACCCAGAAACACTTAATGGTGAACATACTTGCACTAACTTCAGTGAACATTTTAGGACAGAAATTAGTATTCTAAAATCTTCATTACCGACCCCTAATTGCGACCTGAGCGTGTTGACAACTTTCAGCGACAGTAAATATGTAAAAATATTATAACAACAGGAAAAATAGAAGGAAGAAGATCAAGAGGAAGACCAAGAGAAATGATACTGGACAGTCTGACGGGATGGTGTGAGAGGAGATCACCAACTGAGCTGATGGCATGCATGAAGGATCGCGTACTCTGGAGAAGCACAATAGCCAACGCCAGTCGGCACAGCACATGATGATGATGAAATATGTAAAGCTAAAACAAATTAATATTCCTTTCCTCGCAGAAGGTGAGGCTTGTAACTACATCCGGTCTTTAAAGAACATTAACTCAGCAGGACGTGATGACATTAGTAACAAGATACTACGCTACGTTGCACCAGTTATTACAGACATACTAACATGCATATACAATTTGTGCATTGACAAACATTATTTCCCTGACGCTTATAAACTCGCCAAAGTTTTGCCTCTTTTTAAATCTGGACAGACTAGTGACCTCTCAAACTATAGACCCATATCCATTCTGTTATCATTATCTAAACCTCTTTAAAAACATATACAAAAGTTCACACTGCTCCACATGCAAGAAAACTGTCTACTAATAGGCAGTCAGTCAGGTTTTAGACCAGATCACTCCTGCCACACAACATTAACTAAAATAACAGAAAGCTGGCTGTCTAATATAAATGATGACAAATTGTGTGGTGCTGTCTTTGTTGAATTCAAGAAAGCCGTCGGTATGATTGATCATGAAATTCTTGCAAAAAAAGTTGGAAGGTTATATATTACACCTTGACCTAACAAAATTTATTACATCTTTTCTCTCAGGTAGAAAACAAGTAGTTTGCTTTAGAAACAAAATATCTGACTCTTCCGTGGTTGATACTGGTATTCCTCAAGGCTCCATTTTTGGCCCTCTTCTCTTTGCTACCTATATTAACGACGTACCACTACATTTAAAGCACTCTTCATGTGATCTTTTTGCTGATGACTGTACTGTTTACAATAGTGACTACGACATCAATAACCTACAGACAACGCTCCAAAATGATATCAACAGTATGATTAAACGGAGTAATAGAAGTGGAGTAATAAAAATGGTATGTTGATAAACACCAACAAAACGCAATTCATGCTCATCACTACAAGACAGAAACTGCAGAATGCAACAAAAACTTCACTACAGCTTTGTGCTGGGACTAAGGCAATAGAAAATGTTCATAAACATAAAACACTATGACTCATTATTGATCAGCATTTAACTTGGAATTCTCACGTACATAACCTAACAAATTTGAGCGTTTAAAAAACTGTCTTCTTCCTAAATCCAGGATTGATCCGTACAAGAAAAGCATTGCATATTCTGTGATACTGCTCTGGAACACCCTCCCCTACCATTTAAAATCCATTGTAATACTTCATCCTTTAACTCAAACCTGTTTCATTATTTACTTGCTTGTAATTATATGCCTCCATAGAATAACCAGCACTCTCTCAACACATGACTCTCCAACCATCAAGTACTAAAATGATGTAGTTCGAAACAATAGTTCGAAAAGTAGCTTGTTAGATATTGTTAGAAATTATTTTAATGTTTGTTAAAAAAAACATATGTTAGACAATATGTATTTACAATGTATTTTTGTTTATGTATATGTTTGTATGTGTGCGAGAGCTATTTTATTTTATTAATTACTTATTCTCTTTTACCTTGTATATAATAGTTAAATCTTACACTCTTTTGATATGCTTTTTCTCTAATTTAATTTGTATATTTGTATTAAATCAAGTGTGTGGGAAGAATGAAAGATGGAGTGATGAAGAGCAGAATGTTAGACGGGCCTTCGTGCCCAATTCTTTACCCTTTAAAAATAAAGATTCATTCATTCATTCATTTATTCATTCACTCACTCATTCATTCATTCGCTTGGTATGCTTAATTATCTAGAACGGTGCTGTATAGCTTTAATGGATTCAAGGGCCGTAACTGTATGCCGAAATCTGTTGTCCTGTACCCAGGCAGTCTGTGTAAATATTGTTTGCGTTTGTTGATTTTTGATCCACATTCTCTTATGCCCATCATTTTTCTGTGGTAGCCCGCGTGTAATTAAACTAGTTTTTGCCAACTTGCAGAAAAGGTGACAATTATGAAGTAAAGGTGAAATGAGTGTTCGAGTAATGTAAAAAAAAGTTTCTGTATGTTTTTTAAACCGTGCTTGTGCTAATTTATCATCAGATAAGTTACATTTTTATAATAACCTCGCGCGCCGTTAAAAGGCCCTGCGGACCAGATGTAACACGCGGGCTGTCAATCGGACACTCCTGGCCTAGACAAAAAGATGCGTTATTTTCATTCATCTCCATCCACAGAGAGATCTTTATGTGTCTCCAACAGTTTTAATGTCTCCAACAGTTTTAATGTCTCCAACAGTTTTATTGTCTCCAACAGTTTTATTGTCTCCAACAGTTTTATTGTCTCCAACAGTTTTATTGTCTCCAACAATTTCGATGTCTCCAACAGTTTTAATGTGTCCAACAGTTTTAATGTGTCCAACAGTTTCGATGTGTCCAACAGTTTCGATGTCTCCAATAGTTTTATTGTCTCCAACAGTTTTATTGTCTCCAACAGTTTTATTGTCTCCAACAGTTTTATTGTCTCCAACAGTTTTATTGTCTCCAACAGTTTTAATGTCTCCAACAGTTTTATTGTCTCCAACAGTTTTATTGTCTCCAATAGTTTTAATGTCTCCAACAGTTTTATTGTCTCCAACAGTTTTATTGTCTCCAATAGTTTTAATGTCTCCAACAGTTTTAATGTCTCTACCAGTTTCTATGTCTCCAACAGTTTTATTGTCTCCAACAGTTTTTATGTGTCCAACAGTTTTAATGTGTCCAATAGTTTCGATGTCTCCAACAGTGTTATTGTCTCCAACAGTTTTAATGTGTCCAACAGTGTTATTGTCTCCAACAGTTTTAATGTCTCCAACAGTTTTAATGTCTCCAACAGTTTTATTGTCTCCAAAAGTTTTATTTTCTCCAACAGTTTTACTGTCTCCAACAGTTTTAATGTGTCCAACAGTTTTAATGTCTCCAACAATTTTAATGTCTCCAACAGTTTCGATGTCTCTAAAAGTTTTATTGTCTCCAACAGTTTCGATGTGTCCAACAGTTTTAATGTGTCCAATAGTTTCGATGTCTCCAAAAGTTTTTATGTCTCCAACAGTTTCGATGTCTCCAAAAGTTTTATTGTCTCCAACAGTTTCGATGTGTCCAACAGTTTTATTGTCTCCAACAGTTTTATTGTCTCCAACAGTTTTATTGTCTCCAACAGTTTTATTGTCTCCAACAGTTTTATTGTCTCCAACAGTTTTATTGTCTCCAACAGTTTTATTGTCTCCAACAGTGTCGATGTCTCCAACAGTTTTATTGTCTCCAACAGTTTTAATGTCTCCAACAGTTTTATTATCTCCAACAGTTTTATTGTCTCCAACAGTTTTATTGTCTCCAACAGTTTTAATGTGTCCAACAGTTTCGATGTCTCCAACAGTTTTATTGTCTCCAACAGTTTTAATGTCTCCAACGGTTTAGATGCTCAAACAGTTTTATTATCTCCAATAGTTTCAATGTCTCCAGCAGTTTCGGTGTCTCCAACATTTATATTGTCTCCAACAGTTTCGATGTCTCCAGAAGTTTTATTGTCTCCAACAGTTTCAATGTCTCCAAAAGTTTAATTGTCTCCAACAGTTTCGATGTCTCCAACAGTTTTATTGTCTCCAACAGTTTCGATGTCTCCAAAAGTTTTATTGTCTCCAACAGTTTCGATGTCTCCAACAGTTTTAATGTGTCCAATAGTTTCGATGTCTCCAACAGTTTTATTGTCTCCAACAGTTTTAATGTCTCCAATAGTTTCGATGTCTCCAACAGTTTTATTGTCTCCAACAGTTTTATTGTCTCCAACAGTTTTATTGTCTCCAACAGTTTCGATGTCTCCAACAATTTTAATCCATACTTTTCTCCTGTGGGCACGTTTAAGTTTGTAAATTCTGGAGAGCCGGAGACCCCATTTCAATGTGTGTAGTGGGATCTGAACAGCCTTCATTGTGCAAACAATGACGATTTTAAAAAAAATAAATAAAATACAAAGATGCGGAAGAAAGGGAGAAAAAGAAAAAGAAAATGATGGCTTTTCCAGGAAGACGAATTATTAACCATAATGGCGCAGGAAGACAAGAAAATGAACAGGAGTGCCCACAACTCCAGAAAATGAGGAAAAAAAATGAAACCTTTCAGATGTAATAAATCTGTTATACTGTATAAGAAAAGGAATACCAAAAATGATTTATCAGTCCGCGTTGCTCTGTTCACTGGGTCATATAGAGAAAATCAGCAGAGATCAGTTTTCCAAAATGTATAAGGTCTGTTAAGAATAATGAAGAATGCATGAGAAGTGAGAAATGTTTTTTTTTTTTTTTTAGCGTCAAAAGAAGCAATGAATATTTATTGAACATGCTACGTGAAACAGGAAGTTTGGAAACACCATGACAACAAGGGGAGATAAATCTGAAAACGAGACAGAGAACACAAATGGCGTTCCAGTCTGATACAGCAAATAGAAAGGTAATTCACCAAACCAATATGGTAAACCACCTCCCAAAATGATGCCTTCTTTCGCGAATGTCAGACATAATATCTTCACGATCATCATAATTGAAGGCTTAGGATTCTGTGAGCGGGCAATGATCTTTCTACTCGAGTTACAAGCTTGGGGACACAGGTGGCTTGCACAAAGTGAGGTGTTGGAGAAAATGGTGTATAGTTTATGTCGGAAAAAAATAGTATACAAAGCATTTTGTATGCGAGAATATATATATTTTACTCTATTTATGTATAGTTTAATTATGATTATTTACTTCCTAATTGTCATCTGTTCTCAGTCTTACATAAGTTAGCAAAAAGTTGTCGACTTAAATGTCGCCCACCAGAAGAGGACTCTTGCCACAAGAGAATGTGGATTAGAAGAAAAAAAAACAGCAAATGCAAACAATATTTACACAGAATGCCTTGGTACGGGACAAGAGATTTCTGTATACATTTGTGGCCATTGGAGCCATTGAACACCCCGGTTCTAGATACTAAAAAGAAGGAGGAGGAAGAAGAAAGAAGAAGAAGAAGAAAAAAGAAGAAGAAGATGATGATGATGATTTCTTTGAATTATTATGAAATATGTGCGATGTTTTCACTCTCTCTCTCTCTCTCACTCTCTCTCTCTTTCTCTCTCCCTTAGAGGGTGTCCTTATCACAGTTAAGCATGCGCCGTGGCACCTTTAAAACAGTGATATGTCTTATTTTGTCCTGTCTTCATTCTCCTTGGAGCTGCGAGCTGGTGTTCTTTGCAGGCGATGCTGTGAAGATGTCGAGACACAGCATCGTTCGCCTTGGCAGCGGGTTATGACAGCTAATTTTTTTCAGTCTCTGGGTGCAGTTGAAAAGCAAGGGGTGTATAATACTTCTTTAGCAGACGCCACCACCTTGGGACTAAGTATAACAATGTTTTGTTCATTTATATTGTTATTTTGAATGTTCTATTATCATCACATCTCACCTTGGTACATCACACGTCGAAGTTTCACATACATGGCAATAGATGAGGCCTCATAAAACATTTCACTGATTCATTTTAATTTGACAAATAATATCAATATGATCAATACGTATAGCTGATAACTCACTTGTAATAATAGGCATAGGCAAGATTATACACATTTCATTATTTTCATCATAGTAGCACGTCTTCTCACAAAATCACAATATCATAATTCTCAAAATTCTCATAATTCTACAAGCAGTATTTAAGCAGCGTTCACAATATTCAGAAAAAGAAAATGATGGCTTTTCCAGGAAGACGAATTATTAACCATAATGGCGCAGGAAGACGAATTATTAACCATAATGGCGCAGGAAGACAAGAAAATGAACAGGAGTGCCCACAACTCCAGAAAATGAGGAAAAAAAATGAAACCTTTCAGATGTAATAAATCTGTTATACTGTATAAGAAAAGGAATACTAAAAATGATTTATCAGTCCGCGTTGCTCTGTTCACTGGGTCATATAGAGAAAATCAGCAGAGATCAGTTTTCCGAAAATGTATAAGGTCTGTTAAGAATAATGAAGAATGCATGAGAAGTGAGAAATGTTTTTTTTTTTTTTTAGCGTCAAAAGAAGCAATGAATATTTATTGAACATGCTACGTGAAACAGGAAGTTTGGAAACACCATGACAACAAGGGGAGATAAATCTGAAAACGAGACAGAGAACACAAATGGCGTTCCAGTCTGATACAGCAAATAGAAAGGTAATTCACCAAACCAATATGGTAAACCACCTCCCAAAATGATGCCTTCTTTCGCGAATGTCAGACATAATATCTTCACGATCATCATAATTGAAGGCTTAGGATTCTGTGAGCGGGCAATGATCTTTCTACTCGAGTTACAAGCTTGGGGACACAGGTGGTTTGTACAAAGTGAGGTGTTGGAGAAAATGGTGTATAGTTTATGTCGGAAAAAAATAGTATACAAAGCATTTTGTATGCGAGAATATATATATTTTACTCTATTTATGTATAGTTTAATTATGATTATTTACTTCCTAATTGTCATCTGTTCTCAGTCTTACATAAGTTAGCAAAAAGTTGTCGACTTAAATGTCGCCCACCAGAAGAGGACTCTTGCCACAAGAGAATGTGGATTAGAAGAAAAAAAAACAGCAAATGCAAACAATATTTACACAGAATGCCTTGGTACGGGACAAGAGATTTCTGTATACATTTTGTGGCCATTGGAGCCATTGAACACCCCGGTTCTAGATACTAAAAAGAAGGAGGAGGAAGAAGAAGAAGAAGAAGAAGAAAAAAGAAGAAGAAGATGATGATGATGATTTCTTTGAATTATTATGAAATATGTGCGATGTTTTCACTCTCTCTCTCTCTCTCACTCTCTCTCTCTTTCTCTCTCCCTTAGAGGGTGTCCTTATCACAGTTAAGCATGCGCCGTGGCACCTTTAAAACAGTGATATGTCTTATTTTGTCCTGTCTTCATTCTCCTTGGAGCTGCGAGCTGGTGTTCTTTGCAGGCGATGCTGTGAAGATGTCGAGACACAGCATCGTTCGCCTTGGCAGCGGGTTATGACAGCTAATTTTTTTCAGTCTCTGGGTGCAGTTGAAAAGCAAGGGGTGTATAATACTTCTTTAGCAGACGCCACCACCTTGGGGACTAAGTATAACAATGTTTTGTTCATTTATATTGTTATTTTTGAATGTTCTATTATCATCACATCTCACCTTGGTACATCACACGTCGAAGTTTCACATACATGGCAATAGATGAGGCCTCATAAAACATTTCACTGATTCATTTTAATTTGACAAATAATATCAATATGATCAATACGTATAGCTGATAACTCACTTGTAATAATAGGCATAGGCAAGATTATACACATTTCATTATTTTCATCATAGTAGCACGTCTTCTCACAAAATCACAATATCATAATTCTCAAAATTCTCATAATTCTACAAGCAGTATTTAAGCAGCGTTCACAATATTCAGTAATACAAAAGCTCTTGGTAACAATTACTGTACGATCTCTTGCTACACTAGTTCAATCTAACACTATGTCTCTATCTCTACATTTCTCTTGCTGAATGCCTCTTCCCATCCTCTCTGCGTCTCCTCTCTTTCTCCTCCTCTCTCAGAACCCCTATCTGCTCTTCGCCCCTTCTTCCTGAATCCTCCTCCCTTCTTTATATTCGTAAGTTCTGACCACGCCAAAACCGGTCGCAACTGGCGTCTTCGCTTTAAGTCTCTTTCATCTCCGTCATCTAATTGTTACCTCCCATTAACAAGTCCACCATCTCTTTCATGTTACCTGCTTCGGGACCTAGTCCGTTCTCTGTTCAGTCTTTGATCTACTGGTCAATTGTTCCCCCTCGGCTACTGCAGGTGTGCGCGAAGTCGCACCTCTAGAACTGGACCACTCTCACGATCTATCAGATCTATCGATACGGTTTTACCTTTGATCAGGTCTTTGAAGTACCGAGTATCCGTTCCTCGCTCCTCTAACTATAACTTCTCTGCCCCCCAATACATTCTGAACTATATTCCTGATCATGTCACTAATACTAATAACAATAATAATAATAATAATAATAACTATAATCATTACTTACAAGGCTATGCTACATAAGGGGGTCCCTGTCCCGTTCGCCTGGCTAGGCCTGTTATAGCAATATATTGAATGTTAGGATGAAAGATAGACAGCTCATATGAGAATTGGAAAATTTAATATAAAATGAGCTATCTTCTAAAGTAATCAGCTGTTTGTGAGTAGAGTCCATCTGCTTTGTCTCGGGTTGCACGAGGGACACGGTTAAGGTATGACAGGGAAAAGGTCAGATGAGAGAGAAATCATATGACCGAGGGACAGGTGTGTTCTGTTTATCGTCTGGGCAAGACGTAGATTTAGGCTGTTAGAAATGTAGTCGTTAAAGAAAGAGTTGTAGAATAGTGTGTGGTAGGATGTTCTGATGGCGACAAACGTCTGCTGGGAATATATGTTATGTCGTGGAATTGTAAATTACGTCCAGTCTTGTGTTCACGGAGTTTGTTGATGCCTTGTCGTCCTCGTCCTATCGCTCATCGACTCATCGTCAACCCCGTGCATCATTAAAGTCACATCAAATTATAAAGTTGCTGTTTCTGTATTACTGTTGCCACTGAAAGAGGATGAACGTACCTGGGAGCAAGTAAGCCTGAGAAGTGAATAACAAAACAGACGCATAACAACATAGAACAGTCGTGGATTAAAATGGGATAAAAGCTAACAGTAATGTAAGAAAGAACATTAGTACAGTGGACACTATTGAAACTGACTCAGAGATGAATAGCAATAAGCAACAAGCTTACATTTACAGTTTACATCTACACATAGACGAGCAGAAGATAGAAACACAGAGGATTCTGCTTTACTGTTACTGGAGGTACCAACAGAGAGGCTGGTATCAAGGGCAATTTCTTGATCAGCTCTTGTTCGTGAACCTTGACGCCACGCCAACATGTCAGCTATGGATCGTAAACCCTGACGCCAGCATGTCAGCTATGGATCGTAAACCCTGACTCCAGCATGTCAGCTATGGTTCGTAAACCCTGACGCCCGCATGTCAGATATGGTTCGCTGATTACCAAAAAACAGGCATTGTTTTCTAGCACGAGAACAGAGATATTTGTTTAAGAACACTCTTCTGCTTTCTTTCACATCCACATTATTTTTTCTAATATTTTCAAGACCATATACAATTAATCAATCAAGTGCGTTGCCGCGTGGCGTAGGCGATCATTTCTCTCCACAATTCCCTGTCTTTAGACTTGATTATGAGATCCGCCGGTGACTTTCTTCCTAGCCATGCTGACAGCCCATCCAGTAACTTCTCTCTCTGTCTTCCTCTGTCTCTTCTTCCCTCAAATATTCCAGTTGCCACAGTGTGTTCCAATTTTCCTCTTCTCAAAAAAATTTCCTACAAATCTCAAATGCCTGCCTCTGATCTTTGCTGTAATTTGCCTTTTAACTCCAGCCTCTCTTAAGACTTCTTCGTTGGTTTTCTTAGCTGTTCATGGTACCTTCAACATCCTTCTTATGAACCACATTTCCATGGCCTCCATTTCTCGTTGTACTCTCTTATTCATGGACCATGCTTCACATCCGTAAAACAAAATTGGCTCGATGCACATAACATTTAAGTACTCGGAATCTTGTTTCCATTGATATGTATTTGTTGCACAAGATGTTTCTCATTTTCTGGAATGCTGATTTGGCATGAGCATGTCTGTTTTTTATTTCACACATTTCTAATACACTCTCTTCACCCTTCTATGTCTGTATTTGTTCCTTTTGGAGAGGAAATTGCATTTATGCTCTTGATGTTTTTCAGCACACCAAATTAATGTGCGTAAAAAAAAGTCAAATCTATGAGTGGGAACTGAAAGTGGACGAAATACCACATATCAAATCTATGAGTGGGAACTGAAAGTGGACGAAATACCACATATCAAATCTATGAGTGGACACAGAAATCGAAGTAAATACCAAGTACCAAATCAATGAGTGGTCTTTGAAAGTGGGCGAAATATCAGGCACCAAATCTACGAGTGGGCACCGAAAGCGGACGAAACACCAAGGTGTGCAGTTTGAATTATCTGAGAACAGCAGGAAATCTGTCCCAGATAAAAAGAGATGGCGACTGCAGTAAAACTGGTTTAAATAATAAAGGTAGATAGAGGTGTATGGTTTAGTATGGTGTACCAATGTGGCAGAGGGAATGAGTAAAGTGAGAAAAAAACGAATAGAAAGTATGAGAATGTGTAAATGAAAAAAACATACAACATCCGATATTTCGGCGTGAGAATTTTTCGAGGAATACGTGCAAAAACGAGACAAAAAACAAATAACTAAAAGAAGAACTTATCTTAATATAGTCTACTCCAGAAGTAGGAAACAGAGAAATGCGTGTCCACTAGAAGATGCATAGAGACCACGCGGGTCACACGAGGATAAGCCAATAGAGCCAATCGTAAAGAAGAGATGGAGAGAGTAGAGGAAAACAGGTGATTGAAGGGGGGGGGGGGGAGGAAGGGCAATAGAAACATGATAGCCGCTAGAGGAGAAGGTGTCGGGTTGGGGGAGGGGGAAAGGGGAAGCGGAGAGATAATAAATGAAGAACATAAACACCCGCGTGGTCTCTATGCATCTTCTAGTGGACACGCATTTCTCTGATTCCTACTTCTAGAGGAGGTCATATTAAGATAAGTTCTTCGTTTAGTTATTTGTTTTTGTCTCGTTTGTGCATTTAATCCTCGAAAAAGGCTCACGCCGAAATATCGGATGTTGTATGTTTTTTTTCTTTTACACATTCTCATACTTTCTATTCGTTTTTTTCTCACTTTACTCACTCCCTCTGCCACTTTGTAGAACTACACCATACACCTTATATCTACCTTTATTATTGAAATCTGCCCCAGAGACACAAGCTAATATGTAATGAAAAATCAATACATCGTTGAAATAATCTAAACATATAATTTGCTTGGTTGTCGGTATAGTCCCAGTGACGTAATAGAATGAAAGTATTGGAAGAGAGAGTAATTTTGTGGTGGGTGTGGGTGTGTGTGTATACAGATTGTTTCGTTTCATTGCCAGGGATTAAAGCTTTAAATGCTCCCCATTGCAGAATGCAAATATCATAAACATCTGACGGCTTTCTTCCGTAGTAATAATCATTTGGATAGCGTGCTTTTGTTCGTGCGTTTTTTTTTGGTTTTGTTTTCTTTTGTTTTGTTCTTTCTTTCTTGTGAGGTATAACATTCAAAGAAGGTTGATTCTGCTCCTCGAAAACGGTAACATTCAAGCGGGAAACATAAACGAATTCGAGTTGAAAAAGTCATATTTTCATTTCTTCTCTCGTCAGTTTTGACGAGTTACGTCTTGTACAGCAATAATATTATGCATGTATCTATGAAAATCTGATAAGCAGATGTATCCTGTGGGAGAACACGTGATTATTCATCTGGCCCCCGCATCTGGATTAAGCTGCTTCAGTCAACAGGGGATATGTTATATGATTATTGTTGAAACCAGAAAATAGGCGGCCCCAGAAGAACAAAGATAAAGAGGATAATCAACTTTAAATGTGTATTGAGCTATTATCACGCTCCCCTCCCCATATCCAACCAACCCACACCCCTTCCTCCCGCCTTTTCCGACTATGTCCAAAACACAACCGCAAGCGGCGCGTAGAGTCGGGAAAAACTCCGGTACCAAGCTTGCCATTTCTGTGTTTTTTATGCTAATATTTATTTATATATTGTTTCTGCATTTATATTCCGTAGTTCTATGTTCTTTCACTAGTTCTACTCGTATTTTTAAATGAGTTATTTCTATATTTCTACTCTTTTCTTATGCATTTCTGTATTTCTATTATTTATTTCTGTATTAGTTATATATATATATATATATATATATATATGATTTTTTTCTGTATTTTATTTCTTTATTTCTGTGTTATTTTTGTATTTCTATTCTTTATTTCTGTGTTATTTTTGTATATCTATTCTTTGTTTCCGTGTTATTTCTGTATTTCTATTATTTATAATATTATTATTATTATTATTTATTATAGTTCTGTGTTATTTCTGTGTTATTTATTACAGGAGCTTAATATTGAAGAGGGCTGGCTAGTAAAGAGGATTAAAGAGAGAAAACTTAAATATTGTGGACACATTAAACGTCGTGATAATTTAGAGAAGACCGTATTGGAAGGATACATAATGGGAAAAAGAAAAAGAGGAAGACCAAAACGAAGATGGCTGCAAGACATCGTTGACTATCTGCAAATGGATGCCGCAGCAGCAGGCCATCTTGCTCACAACCGAGAGGCCTACAGGAGTGTTGTTTGGGAGGCAAAGTTCCGCAAGGGACATGCAAATGAAGGAATGAATGTTATTTCTGTTTTTCCGGTCTCTAATTCTGTATTTCGCACCAGTTCTTTATATCTCAAAATAGTTTACATAATGTCTATTTCGATTATGTTTTTCTCTGCTTTTCCCGTTTATTGTGCTTCCTTTCTCTCTTTTTTTGTGTAATATTTTCTTGTTAAATTCTTTTGCAAAGTAGTTCGCCAATTTTGCCTGTCTTCGGCGAGTCTTTCAACCTCATCAAAGGATTTTATGCCTGTTAATTTGGCCTCTCTTAATAATGTCCTCTTCCGAGTTTCACGCAGTCTGCCTCTTTTTCTTTGGCCTGTTGTGTTCCACTTGATAGCTAGTTTTGAGATTCTCTGATCATTTCTTCTCATCACGTGACCAACATATGTCCATCTCCTTTTCCTGATCACCCATAAGACTGGTTGTTGTTCAGTCATCTGTCTTATCTCTGCATTGTTCTTGAATTCATTCCACTTGATGCCGAGTATTTTCCTTACGTATTTGTTTTCAAAAGAGTCTAATTTCTTGTCTATTTCTTTAGTTGTTTTCCAGCTTTCGCATGCATAAATGAGGGTGGATATTACATTTGAATTGAATAGTCTTAACTTGGTTTTTGTGCTTATAACTGTTGAATTCCATATGTTCTCAAGATTCTTGAAGATTGATGTTGCTTTTGCAATTCTGATCCTAACTTCCTTTCTAGTGTCACCGTCCTGGTCTACGTAGCTGCCAAGGTATGCAAATTGATTGACTTCTTCAATATCTGTCCTTTCTATGTGTATTTTTCCATTTTGATTGAGAGGAATTTTCATTATTTTTGTTTTGTCTTTGTTAATTTCAAGTCCTATTTTGCTAGCCAGTGAAGACTGGCTATCTGTTTTTTCTTGCATGGAATTCACATTATTATTGATAAGAGTTATGTCATCAGTTCTTTTATATTGGTATTTAAATCTTGTCAAACAGAAACGTCTTGCACAAGTGCTGTGAACTCCATTTTTCCGGAACGAGAATTGCAAGTTTATGCACATCAGTTGACTCTTATAAAAATGGATGTAGAATTTCCAACAGTTCAGTAGAAAAGGCATAAACAACGGAGAACTCATACTTATAGTGCATGTCAAAGGGACTACACGAGGGTTTGTAGATAATCTCTCTCTCTCTCTCTTTCTCTCTCTCTCTTCTGCGAAATATAAGTCCGAGTTCTTTCTGCTCACTGCACGCGATCTCGATATCCTTTTCATTAGTATCAGCATATCAATCAAGCTCGTAGTTTCATCACATCAGCGTGACTATCCGATTCTAGATCTCTCTGTCAAATTCGCAAGGTGCACTTCAACCAAATCTCTCTCTCTAAATCTCCTACGACACCTGTCTGAAGCTGTTTATCTGCCTCTATCGGTACATCTCTCCTGGTCTTGATCTATCTATCTAAGTCTCTGTTTGAGTGATCGAGTATCTTGTTCTCGGAGTTGTAGCTCTGCCAGCGAGTCTGTGTGTGCGTATGTCTATGCGTACATCTCCGTCGTTAAAAAAATCTTATGTTTCCAAAACAAAATTTGAACATGGCATATAAACAAACGTTAAAACTGAATTGTACATTTATAAACATGCATGGTTACAGAATAAGGAGTATTTGAACTGAGTACTGGAACTTGTGATGAAAATTGGGTGCGTGCAAATGAGATATAATTTTAATTGCAGTGCAGATGAAAACAGATTACATCATTATTTCAAATATATGGTCAGAGGTTTAGGTGGTTGTGTGGGTCATCAGAGGTTTAGGTGATATTGTGGGCCATCAGAGGTTTAGGTGATATTGTGGGCCATCAGAGGTTTTGTTGGTATTGTGGGCCATCAGAGGTTTAGGTGGTTGTGTGGGTCATCAGAAGTTTAGTTGATATTGTGGGCCATTAGAGGTTTAGGTGATATTGTGGGCCATCAGAGGTTTAGTTGGTATTGTGGGCCATCAGAGGTTTAGTTGGTATTATGGGGCATCAGAGGTTTAGGTGGTATTGTGGACCATTAGAGGTTTAGGTGGTATTGTGGGCCATCGGAGGTTTAGGTGGTACTATAGGCCATCGGAGGTTTAGGTGGTATTGTGGGTCATCAGAGGTTTAGGCGGTATTGTGGGCCATCTTTCAGCCCTTTAAAAAAAACTCCTTAACCCAAGTATACTATATGTTTGCTTTGCTTACCGATCGTCATTCTATGTCTCTAACTGAAAATTCCATCTATCTATCTATCTATCTATCTATCTATCTATCTATCTATCTATCTATCTATCTATCTATCTATCTATCTATCTATCTATCTATCTATCTATCTATCTATCTATCTATCTGTCTGTCTGTCTATCTGTCTGTCTGTCTGTCTGTCTGTCTGTCTATCTATCTATCTATCTGTCTGTCTGTCTGTCTGTCTGTCTGTCTGTCTATATCGTTTCTTTTTGAGGAAGTGCATGGTGCTGGTAATAGGTTAGTTTTATTCTCCCTTTCTCCCTCTCTCCTGCCCTCAGCATGAATAGTTTGACTCTCAGACCCTACGATCTTCATGTCCTGATATCTACCATTAAACATACATTTCCGAGCACGTCAATCTTCATATCCTCAGTCATACCTGCTTGCGCTGATGCTGGCCGTCTCTTGGCACACAACAACAGCAGAATTCTCAGCACACTGTGCCAACAAAACAACTTGAGCTTCATCGACAACACCCAGTTCTTCACTTCGGAGCCTGGGGCTCCTAAGAAAAGACTTCATCTGAACCAGATCCACACCAGCAAGATCGGTACTAGCATACTAGCCAAAAATATCAAGTACCCCGCTAGAACGCAACAGGACAGAGTGCCACCACCAGACAGCATGAAGCAGGGAAAACAGGTAAAAACCCGGAACACACCGGAGACGACTTATCCTCTGATTACGCAATCACCTGTGTCCTCGCACCAGCATGCAGTATAAAATTAAACGGAACTATTCTAAAGCAGGTGCAGAAATTCAAATACCTTAGAGCAGTAACAACTTCAGATGGGAAATGCAGAACAGAAATTAGGAACAGAATAGGCCAAACAAAGATTGGATTTCAGAGAATGAGAAACATATTAGCCAACACATCCTTATCAATGAATGCTTGAAAACGAGTCGTAAAATGCTATATTGAATGTGATGTCTGTCATCCACAAGCAACACATGTCACCGATGTTCAGGCAATAGGAGCTGTGAAAATTTCATGAAATATCTGTCATTCAATTAATTATCATTGAAACTTTACAATAATAGTTTACTAGTTGTAGAAAATAGCTCAGATTTAATGTGTTTAATTCAGTTTGATGAGTGGTTACGAAAGGATAGTCTTAGAACTGGTCATATAAACATTTACCACCTGCTAGGGAAACTTTCTGAAGCAACTAACATAGTTAATCACAATTTCCATGTCTTTGGCTTTTCAGAAAGTCGTCTAAATAAAAACATAACTGACGAAGACATTAGGATAGACCGTTATAATTTAGTTCGACGTGACCCTACTAGGAAGCTTGAGACAGGATTAGTTGTATATGCTACCACAGCCATACACTCTTGCCGTTGAACAGACCTTGAGACACCAGATATTGAATGTATGTGGTTGGAAATCAAACTTCCAAAGCAGAGCCCAATCTTAGTGGGGTTTCTGTATCGTAATTTAAATGCAACAGCATCGTGGTATGATCAGTATGATGGATTATGTTTTGTCTTTTAATTTAAAGGATATAATTATTCTTGGTGAATTCAATATTAATTACAGACAAACAGATGCTACATGGAATGATACTGTTTTATCATACAACGTATCCCAAATTATCACTAAACCTATCAGAGTAACTGAAACATCATCCACATTAATAGATCATATATATGTAGTTCATCCAGAAAACATTATAGAATGTAAAGTCCCTCACACATCACTGAGTGATCACTATCCGGTCTGTTGCACATGGACACGACATGGCTTGAAAATTCCCCAGAATAAACATACCAGTGTTAAATGTAGAAGTTTTAACAAATCCAGCTTAAAATCATTTCTGAAAGAGTTACAAGCAGCAGCTCTAGATCATGTGTACCAACTAACTGACCCTGATAAGGCCCTGGAATACTGGATAAAAACCTTCAGGGATATATTTGACAAGCATGTTCCTATTGAAAATATTATAACAACAGGAAAAATAGAAGGAAGAAGATCAAGAGGAAGACCAAGAGAAATGATACTGGACAGTCTGACGGGATGGTGTGAGAGGAGATCACCAACTGAACTGATGGCCTGCATGAAGGATCGGGTACTCCGGAGAAGCATAATAGCCAACGCCAGTCGGCACGGCACCTGATGATGATGATGTTCCTATTAAAGAGGTGAGAGTTAAACATCAAGTGAAGTCCCCATGGATAACACCTGAGATAAATCAAGTCATGAGAGAAAGAGATCTTACTTACATCTTATATCCTTCCAGTGCCGTTAAACGTCACATTGGGCACTCATAGCTGTTTGCCAAGTTTTCCTGTTCTCGGCGAGTCTTTAAACTTCATTAAGGGATGTTATGCCCACTAAACTGGCTTCTCTTAATTTTAGAGTTTCACGTGGTCGACCTCTTTTCCTTCACATGTTGTGCTCCACTTGATAGCTTGTTTTGGTATTCTCTGAATGTTTCTTCACATCACATGGCCTACATATGTCCATCTTCTCTTTCTTATCACCCATGAGACAGGTTGTTGTTTGCTCATCTATCTTATCTCTGCGTTGTTCTTGAATTCGTTCCACTTTATACCAAGTATTTTCCTTAGGCATTTGTTTAAAAAAGAGTCTAATTTCTTGTCTATTTCTTTAGTTGATTTCCAGCTTTCTCATGCATAAATGAGGGTTGATAGCACAGCGGAATTGAATACTCTTAACTTGGTTTTTGTGCTTATAACTTTTGAATTCCATATGTTCTCAAGATTTTTGAAGGACAATGCTGCTTTTGCAATTCTAATTCTAACTTCCTTTCTAGTGTTACCATCCTGGTCTACGTAGCTGCCAAGGTATGAAAATTGGCTTATTTCTTCAACAACTGTTCCTTCTACGCATATTTTCCTTCTTGATTAATGAGAAGTTTCATTATTTTTTGTTTTGTCTTTGTTAATTTCAAGACCTATTTTGCTAGCCAAGGAAGACAGGGAATCTGATTTTTCTTGCATCGATTTCACATTGTCACTGATAAGAGTTATGTCATCTGCAAAATCAAGATCTTCTATTTGGGTCCCATGTACCCAATCAATGGCGGTTTTACCTGTACAGCATCTTTTCATTATAAAGTCTATGTCAATTCCAAAAAGCAATGGAGATAATATACTTCCTTGTTTCACGCCTGTTTCAATCTGAAACCATTCGCTCATTCCTTCTTCTGTGTTGACTGCACAAACAGATCCGTTTTAGACATCTCTAATGATGTTGACAACTTTAGATGGTATTTGATATAGTCTTAAAATTCTCCACAGTGAATCTCTGTGTATGCTATCAAATGCTTTTTAAAGTCTATGAAGTTCAGGATTAATGGTTTCTTCTTTTCAATACGTTCTTCAAGTATTATTCTTAGAGTCTGGTCCAGACAGCTTCTCTCTTTTCAAAATCCTGCCTGTTCTCTCATTGCAGTATCCACTACATCCTTAGTTCTATTCAGAATCACTTTACAAAACACCTTTGACACAACTAATAGTAAGGTTACACCTCTCCACTTATTGCAGTCACTGAGGTTGGCTTTTTTTTTTGGGGGGGGGGGGTGTTTTAACAATGATTCCCTTTTTCCATTTAGAAGGGACTTCTCTTCTTTCCAAATTTTATTAAACATTCTTTGTAGTTGTCTCTTGTTGCCACTGTTAATAGCTTTTTTAACATTTCGACTGTTATTTCATCTTCACCTGCAGCTATATTGTTAGCCATTAGATTCACTGCTGTTTCAATTTCATTCAGTGTAACTTCATCTAAGTTGACATTTAGTTATGGGACTAGTAATTTTAGATTTACTAATTCATTTGAGAGTGGTCGATAAAGTATTTCTTCGGCCTATCTTTGCTTTTGGTCTTTACTTCATGTTAATAGGTAGTCTGTTGTGCTAAAGACTGGTCTTTTTCTGGAGGTAATAGCACCTGTTAGCTTCAGACCCAAATAAGGAATTCACTAGCTACCGATTACTTAGAAATAGAGTCCAGTACTTAATTAGGCAATAAAAGAGAAATTACTTTAGGAACCTAGTTCAGAATAAATCAGACATTAAGTCTGTCTGGAAACCAATTAACATTCTAGCAACAAAGAGAAAGCAGTCTGATTTGCAGAGATATATTCATGTTCTCACTTGTGAAGAGCTCAGCAATCACTTACTTCAGAGAAAAAGTCAATATCTTAAAAACTTCACTACCGACCTGTACTTCTGACTTAAGCGAATTAAATAAATTTATAGGTAGCAAATGTGCAAATCTAAAGCAAGCCTTTATTCCTTTCATGTCAGTTAGTGAAGTTTACAATTATTTTCATTTTTAAAGAACAACAAAGCACAGCAGGACTTGATGAAATCAGCAACATGACATTACGCTACTCAGCCCCAGTAAATGCAGATACACCAACATACATTTACAATCAGTGCATTGCGCATTGTCATTTTCCTCAGGATTTTAAAATTGCAAAAATATATCCCAAATCTGGTTCAGAGAAAAATCCCTCAAGCTATAGGTCAATTTCCATTCTATCAACTCTGTCAAAACCCCTAGAAAAACACATACAAAAAAACAATGGCCCTAGAAAAACATACAAAAAAAAACAATGCAAGAAAATGATTTGATTGTTGACTGTCAGTCAGGTTTTAGGCCGAAACATTCCTGCCACACAGCTCTCACAAAAATGACAGAATGTTGGTTATCTAATATAAACGATAATGAATCATGCGGTCCTTTCTTTATTGACTTTAAAAAAGCATTTGACATGATTGATCATGAAATCCTAGTTAGAAAGCTTTAGACTTATAATTTACACCCTGACGTGACAACATTTATTATATCTTTTCGTTCTAACAGACAGCAAGTAATTTGCCTCAAAAATTCTAAGTCAAATTCATGTGTGATTGATAATGGTTCCACAAGAATCTATTCTTGGTCCTCTCCTGTTTACCATCTACATCAATTATCTTCATCTCAAAAAATCATCTTGTGACCTCTTTGCTGATGACTGCACAGTTTACACTCCTGACAATGACTGTATTAACCTTGAGTCAACGCTTCAAATTGAAATAAAGTCTAACTAACTGGAGCAACAACAGAATGCTCATAAACAGCATTCATTCATTCATTTGCATGTCCCTTGCGGAACTTTGCCTCCCTAACAGCACTCCTATAGGCCTCTCAGTTGTTCGCTTTGGTCTTCCTCTTTTTCTTTTTCCCATTATGTATCCTTTGAAACTCCTCCCGACTTTGAAAAAGGATGCAATTAGGCTTGCCGCGCGGTGCCTCAATAGGAAAAGCGATGGAAAGGCTTAAGTGAAGTTTAATCGGCATGGCCAGTAGTCTCTCGGTGAGGGTTACACATATCACGGCGGCACCTCTGTTCTAGAGGCCAGCCACGTCCTATGTACACCCGAACTGGGAAAATGTGCTTAAACCGGCTTAACCCAGAGGTGAGACCTACTCGTGGCGAGGATTCGTCCTCATCAACAAAAGCTACGTTCTGGTCGCAGCCAGAAAGGGTAGCGGCCACGACCACCAAACGCTGAAGTCGGACACACTGGACCAGGGTAGCCTAGATTAGGCAGTCTTCTCGCACACGGCGATTTTCATATCAAAACCACGTCGAAGAAACTCCGACTAGAAGCTCTCTGGTGCAATGAAAACCACAATATCACGCAGTCCCGTTTCAGGGACCCACCAGGAATATAGGCCATAGCCCCCTGATGGTCTGAGCCTCCATCCTAAATGAGATATATCTCGAGGATCACAGGAGTAAATTCAATAGCAGCACGGGGCGATCTTGGCGATAGAAGCGAACGAGGATGAAGAAGAAGAAAAAGAAGAAGAAGATCTAGCGTGAACATTGCTATAGTTTACTGTGTTCACTTATATAGCGTGAATATCACTGTAGTTTCCGGTGTTCACTTATCTAGCGTGAACATCACTGTAGTTTACTTGCTCTTGGTTCACTTCCCTGAAGTATGGTTTTCTTTGCAGTATAATGGCTCCTTACGCGAACAAAACATTTTAACTCTTTCGCCCTTGATTGAATTTCCACGCTCTGGCAGAACAAACTTTGGTGAGACATTTTGCTAGAAATAAATAGGAAGGAAGTTAATCTTTCATTCATTCATTCATTTGTATGTCCCTTGCGGAACTTTGCCTCCCTAACAGCTCTCCTGTATGTCTCTCGGTTGTGAGCAAGATGCCCTGATGCTGATGAATCCATTTGCAGATCATCAACGATGTCTTGCAGCCATCTTCGCCTTGGTCTTCCTCTCTTCTTTTTTTCCCATTATGTACCATTCGAAGACGGTCTTCTCTAGATTATCATGACGTTTAATGTGTCCAAAATATTTCAGTTCTCTCTGTTTAATCATCTTTACTAACCAGCCTTCTTCAATATTAAGTTCTTGTAGTATGGATATATTTATTCTTTTTTGTGTCCATGATATTTGAAGAACTCTTCTGTAGCATTTACATTCAAAGGCATTTGTGTGTTTCTCAGCTGTTTTGTTAAGTGTTCAGGTCTCACAGGCATATAGTGCAATGGGAAAGATGCATGCCCTTAAAAATCTGATTTTTGTGGTTCTGACAGATTCTTTAGTTGTTTTACTTTCTGAAGAGCGATAGATGTCCTTCTTTTATTTTCCCTCATTCTATCTCCATTATTAGTTAACAGCGATCCAAGATATTAAAAACTCTCCACTTCTTCCAGTTTTTCCCCAATGATACACATTTCAGCTGCCTTAGAAATAAGTCGGAAGGAAGTTAATCTATAATTTTACAAAAATATGGACTCGGTTAGAGATATGCTACTTTTCATTTTATATAGACTGCCTAAATATCACTCCGAGCATTGATTGACATAGGTGTGCAAGATCTAACAACACTGCCAGTGTTGTCTTGGAGTAAAAGAGTTAACTTTTAGTTATTTCTGTCCTCAGTTTCAGTTGATCTTCTACCTTTTTTTTGTCTACGCCCCCTCTTTTCTCCTATCAGTTACATGTCCGACTCTTGATCATCTCCAGATTTCAAGAACCTTAACTTTTTCATATGCTTCTTGCGATATACACTGTACACTGCAGCATGTACTGTTCTACTGCTACAGATATGGACATGTGAAGCAGAAATCTATATATCTGTGTTGTTGTTGTTTTTTTTTGTCGGTGGAACTTGTCAAAGTAACCTGCCAACTTAGGTCCACAAAGGATGCTAGGACAGCCAACGTGGTAGCTACTACATTCAAGCCGACTTGAAGCCAGCTACCACGATCTTCACGATACAGTGACTAGTAGACGCCTCGCTATTTTTTAAAGGATGTATGAGTATACATCAGTAGTTCTAAATCTTTCTTCCATGGACCCCTACTGGGGGGGGGGGGGGGGTCTTTAAGGAACTTTTTTGAATGTCCATTCAGTCAGTCAGTCATGTGCATGTCCCTTGAGGAACCTTGGCTCCCTAAACAGCTCTCCTGTAGGCCTCTTGGTTGTGGGGCAAGATGCCCTGCTGCTGATGCATCCACAAATAAAGTGGATGTTGAGCATAAAAAATACTTACATCAAGCTTTTGTCATCTTGCAACCTCTTGCGGAATATTCATAACTGTACACACCTAATCCTGTGAGAGATAATGACGGCTGTGGTAAAACTGGTTCTGGTAATAAGGGTAGACGGAGGTATAAGGTTCAGTTTTACAGAAAGATAGAAAGAGTGAGGAAAGTGGGTAGAAACAAGGATGTCAGAAAGTAGGATGAGTACATATAAATGAAGGACTTTAAACAATCCAGTATTTCGATAAAAAAAAACCTTTTTTCAAGGATCACATGCAAAAACAACACAACAGATAAAAAAAAACACGAGAAACAGATAAAAGAAAATTAAAAACTTAGCTTATTTGGTCTTCTCTTTGTAAGATAGACGGGTATACAAAGGAGAGACGAAAATAAGCTAAGTGTTTAATTTTCTTTTATCTGTTTTCGTTTTTTATCTATTGTGTTGTTTTTGAACGCGATCCCTGAAAAAGGCTTTTGCCGAAATATCGGATTGTTTTATGTCCTTCATTTATACGTGCTCATCTTACTTTCTGCTATTCTTATTTCTGCCCACTACTCACTCTCTCTATCTTTCTGTGAAACTGAACCATACGTTTCTGTCTACTTCCAATCTAGTTCTCAGACTTAGATCTTTACTGCCGTCAGTTATAGAGTCAGTACTCTGTGTGTTAGCATTCTCAGACTTAGATCTTCACAACCTCCGGACTAAAGGGTCGGTGCTCTGTGTGTTACCATTCTCAGACTTAATTCTTCGCAGCCGCCAGACCAAAGGGTCGGTGCTCCCTGTCTTAGCATTCTCAGACTTAGATCTTCACAACCTCCGACCTAAAGGGTTGGTGCTTCGTGTCTTAGCATTTTCAGACGTAGATTTTCGCAGCCTCCGGACTAAAGGGTCGGTGCTCCGCGTCTTAGCATTCTCAGACATAGATCTTCACAACCTCCGGACTAAAGGGTTGGTGCTCTGTGCCTTAGCTTTATCTGAGCTCTATTGTGTGTTTTAATTTTAATGAGGAGCCACAGCTCTTCTCATGAGTTCTCTATCGCCATAAAAAGCTCAAGAACCACTGGTAAAAGTATTAAAAATAAAATTTTTAAAAGTTCTAAAATTCTATCCGGGGGAGGGAGGAGGAAGGGAAGATGTCTCACTGCTTGAGAACCACTGTAGACTAAATTCATTTCACTAAGGAAGCTTTCATATCTGTAACAGAGCTTATATTTTACTAGGGAAAAGTTCACATCTGTAACAGAGATTATATTTTACTAAGGAAGTGTTCACATCTGTGACAGAGCTTATATTTTACTAGGGAAAAGTTCACATATGTAACAAAGCTTATATTTTACTAGGGAAGAGTTCACATCTGTAACAGAGATTATATTTCACTAGGGAAGAGTTCACATCTGTAACAGAGCTTATGTTTTACTAGGGATGCGTTCACATCTGTAAAAGAGCGTATATTATACTAGGGAAGTGTTCACATCTGTAACAGAGCTTATATTTTACTAAGGAAGAGTTCACGTTGTAACGGAGCATATAATGTACTAGGGATGCGTTCACATCTGTAACAGAGCTTATATTATACTAGGGAAAAGTTCACATCTGTAACAGAGCTTATATTGTACTAGGGAAGACTTCACGCCTGTAACAGAGATTATATTTTACTAGGGAAGCGTTTACATCTGTAACAGAGCTTGTATTTTACTAGGGAAGTGTTCTCATCTGCAAAAGATGTTACATGTTTGTGTTATGTAATATCAAATAAAGGTTTTCATGCTTAATTTTAAAAAGAAAAGACGGAAGAACGGAGACATCAGGAACATTAATGTCAACAGTGATTTGTTAAAAATACAAATCTGTTTGTACCAGTAAACTGAATGTATTCGAGGTATATGTGCTGTGATTTTCTGCAGGCAAACAGATGTCTCCTCTGAGTATACAATTTCAGGTCCATATTCTACCATCGTAAAAGAATATTTAATATGTAAGGAAGGAATGTAGAACTTGATATTTATGTGGATGCCTAATGGTTTTTTTTAAATGCGACCTGCTAGATCTCTGCTTTCCGTGGAACTGCTTATTACTGTATAACGAATAACAAAAACTGCAGTTTCAACGCTTCAATAAAACAAAATAATATATTTGAATATAAATAGTTTTGGACCAATGAGTAAAATAATGTAACTCTATCGAGAACTTTCTTTACTCGGGTAAAAAATAAAAACAATTTAAAAAACACAAGAGAGAGAATGAAAGCAGTGCTAAGGTATGTCGCAGAAAATCAGTCAACAAGAGCTAGGTGAAACTGGAACCCAGATCTACTCCGTTGTTCTCATAATAACAGACCTGTTCCACTCATTCATTCTGGTCAGCGGCACAGGACTTGGTATGGCTCTTACACTTGAAACTACGGAGTTGGTGGCACCAAGAGAGCGTTTCCAGGCAAATTAAACACGAGAGAGATGAGATGTGGGAGGATAGAGGACAAATGTGGCAGTAAATAGAACGAGTGTGACTCCAAAGAGAATGAGTGTGACAGGAAATAGAACAGATGTGACATGAAGGAGAACGAGTGTGGCGTAGAACAGAAAAAAAGTAACATGAAAAGACACGAATGTGACAGGAAAAAAACAATGAATGAATGATCTTTATTTTTAAATGATAAAGAATTGGGCACGCAGGCCCGTCTTACATCATGCCAAAAAAAACCAAACAATTATGACATGAAAGAGAACGAGAAAGATGATAAAGAGAACAACTGTGACATGAAGAACGAGTGTGACTCAAAGAGAACAACTGTTACATGAAAGAGAACAACTGTTATATGAAAGATAACAACTGTTACATGAAAGAGAGCAACTGTTACACTAAAGAGAACAACTGTTACATGAAAGAGAACGAGTGTAAAGTGAAAGATAACACCTGTTACACGAAAAAGAACAAAAGGTTACATGAACCAGAATAACTGTTACATGAAAGAGAACAGTAGTTATATGAAAGAGAACAAAAGGTTACAAGAAAAAGAACAACTGCTACATGAAAGAGAACAACAGTTACATGAAAAAGAACAACTATTACATGAAAAAGAATAAAGAAAACAAATGTTAGATTAAGGAGAACAACTATTACATGAAAAAGAATAATGAACACAAATGTTAGATTAAGGAGAACAACTATTACATGAAAAAGAATAAAGAAAACAAATGTTAGATTAAGGAGAACAACTATTACATGAAAAAGAATAACTGTTACATGAAAGAGAACGAGTGCGAAGTGAAAGAGAATGAATGAGTGGGTAAACAGAAAAGGGTGAACATGAAAAACAACGAATGTGACGGTAAAAATAATAAGTGTGACATGAAAGAGAATGAATGTTACGGTAAAGAGAACAGTTGTGACATAAAAGGGAACGAGTGGTCGGGGAACAGAACGAGTGTGAGATGAAAGCGATTGAATGTGACGGGAAACAGAATACGTGTAATATGAAAAAGAACGAGTGTGAAGGTAAAAATAACAAGTGTGACATGAACGAGAACAAGTGTGAAGGTAAAGAGAACAAGTGTGGCATGAACGAGAACAGGTGTGAAGGTAAAGAGAACAAGTGTGGCATGAACGAGAACAAGTGTGAAGGTAAAGAGAACAAGTGTGGCATGAACAAGAATAAGTGTGAAAGTAAAGAGAACAAGTGTGAAGGTAAAGAGAACAAGTGTGAAAGTAAAGAGAACAAGTGTGACGTGAACGAGAACGAGTGTGCCAGGAAACAGAACGAGTGTGACGGTACACAGAACGCAAACTTACCTGCCGCTGGATAGTACGCTGTATTATTTCCACAAAAGACGCAGTTTTTGCCCGCGGCCTTGCAGTGCATGGGAAAAAGAACCACTCGTTGCTTTGTTAATATTACACGTATCTGTGTTCTATAGTTGCATGTTTATCAGTGCTTCAAGTTCACTTATAACAGTGCACTAAATTTAAAGTTCACTTATAACAGTGCACTAAATTTAAAGTTCACTTATAACAGTGCACTAAATTTAAAGTTCACTTATAACAGTGCACTAAATTTAAAGTTCACTTATAACAGTGCACTAAATTTAAAGTTCACTTATAACAGTGCACTAAATTTAAAGCTCACTTATAACAGTGCACTAAATTTAACACTGAGTACTTCAACCACTGCGATGTTACGAAGCAAATTAAATACCTCACGGCAAACAGCACAAAATCTCAGACAACTTGTTACATAAAAAAAAAGCCCTTGAGGGGAGGGGGGACGGGAAAGCTGCAAGTAACAGGCTACATTTTTTAAAAAAATTTTGCCAAGAAAATTACAGCTGAGACGTACGTGAGCATTGCGTGTTCGAAATCCCTCATCTATTCGGTGCAGATTGATATATGTTGTGAATTATAATCATCTGTTTGCACTGGAAGACACTCGTCCTTCTTTTTTTTTTTTTGGACAGGGCAAAAGTTATATTTTAACGTCAGCTTCTGATTAATCACATTTAACGCATGCCATTAACGCGTTAAGTATTTATGAAATTAAATATTTTAACGCAGCGTCTAAATGCGTTAATTTAGAGAACACGTGTGGGACAAATCTTGGAAACAAAAATACTAAACAAAAGTATTTGGGCGGCAGCCCCTATTTGCCAAGTTTCATATCTAAAACCCGCGATACGTGGCAAAGTCAACGAGGACAGGGAATCTCGCAGACATCGAGTGGCCGGTGAATTGATTGGAAGCTTGGGCAAGGTAGAGATATCACACTTTCTTGTTACTGACGCAGGCCAGTGCCGCGACAGACCCTTGGGGGGTGGAGGGGATGGGGGGGGGGGGGGTGATGTTCTGTGACGCCCTAACGCCTGCAGGTTAGTTATTCAGGTCAGACACGTGTGACACCTTAAATGCAAACTAACTTAAGATGGGGCTTTGAAAGAACACGGGCGACCAGGGGCCTCTAGCTGTTTGTGGCTGGGGTATCAAAGTACCAGAACTAGAGTATTCTTGGTTTCCCAGTCATTTGAGACCTACCCAGGGGAACTTTTTCTTTTTGCAGGGACCCTTCTGAGAAGTGAGATTTTGATTGTTTCTTTGTTAGTCTTAATACTAGCGTGTAAACGTACTAAGTCATTAGATGTCTAAGCTGAGATTTTTATCCACTGGGCTTGTGTTAAGAAGAAGGTGGATATTTGCAGTCAGAGGCGCTTTTATATGTTTAAGGCCCAGTGCTTAACAGTGCATGACCTGGCACAGTATCCTCTGTTGCTGTATGTGGGCCTTGAGTCTGTAACAGACTTCCAGAACATCATTCAATGATGGGTAGCAGAGAAAGAGAGAGATTGATTGATTGATTGATCAAACGGAGATAGATTGATTGACTGATTGATTGATTGATCAATCGGAGAGAGATTGATTGATTGACTGATTGATTGATCAATCGGAGAGAGATTGATTGATTGATCAATCAAAGAGAGATTGATTGGTTGATTGATTGATCAATCGGAGAGAGAGATTGATTGATTGATTGATCAATCGGAGAGAGAGAGAGAGAAAGAGAGAGAAAAAGAGAGAGAAAAAGAGAGAAAGAGAGAGATAGAAAAAGAGAGAGAAAAGAGAGAACGAGTGAGAGATAGAAAAAGAGAGAGAAAGAGAGAGAGAGAGAGAGAGAGAAGAAAGAGAGAGAGAGAAAGAGAGAGAAGAAAGAGAGAGAGAGAGAAAGAGAGAGAGATTATAATAACTACACGGGCAGATAGATACAAGAATGAACTTGTCTTATGGCTGCATTAGTAAAGTAATAATACGTTTTACACTGGAAACTTCTGACTGCTTCCAGTAAGCTGACTTCTAGCTCAGACATGTACCGGCTTACTGCTAATGCAGATGGTGCAAGAAAGGACGGAGCAAGAACAAACACTGTTTACAAATATTATCACTGTGTTTGCACTGACCGTATGAATGACTGGGTGAGAGTTTCTGTTACAGAAATGATACACTGGATATATTGTAACAAGTTTCCATGTGTCTTATTTCAGGCAAAACTAAAACGGAATCACAAGTGGGAAAAAAACAGTTTTGAATGGAAAGTTTTTCTTTAAGGTAAATGATATCGTAGTATGCAAATATTGCACTTAAAAAGTTTAAGTACCATCGTGAAAAGTTGCACTGGATCATCATCTACAGATAAAAGAACAACAGAAAGGATGTTAAGCAATAGAGGGCTCACCTGGGCAAGAGCAGAAAAAAAAAAGGCAAAGGACAGGCATTTGTGGAAAACCCTTGCGGAAGCCCCGTGTGCCCTGGGCAGTTAAGGTTCAGAGAGAGAGAGAGAGAGATAGAGAGAGAGAGAGAGAGAGAGAGATAAGCCATTAACAGAGGGAGCGTCGTTCACTATCGTTGAATCGGCGCGCCTCCAGATGACACTGAACTTTAGGAGGTGGCAATGGCAATGTATCAGGAAAAACGCAACATTATCACTAACGAAATGGATTACTAGAATAGTCAACCAGTTAACGTTGTCGTTGATCGAGGCCTACGGGACGTTATTCGTGTCGCTAGTGGAAATCAGTCTTAAACGTTGCCTTCCTGGCCTGTCATTAGCAGTCGAATAGACGATTTGTATGAGCAAGAGAGAGAGAGGATCTCATTTGTTCTAACAGGCGACTATTATCGTCCTTGGTTCACGAAAGTTACCTCGGCGCCACTGATAATTTCTTTCGACAAAAACTGGATGTTTCATTCGGTTGCAACTTTGCCTTTAAACATAATGACGAAGGAAACTATTCTGGAAATCGGTCAGAAACTTGTTCATCAGCAGCAAAATCATGGAGAGTTAATGAGAAAGCCATGACCTTTGTCACGGAAAATGCGCGCAATGTGGCAACTGTTTTAAGAATGCTGCCCTTTCAGACACGGCCTTCGGATGTCTGTAAAGAAAACAGTTGCAGAGATGTAAGACAGTTTAAACACAGTTCTGAAAACAGAGCTGAGTTTGCAAGTCCATGAGCCGCGACTGTATTAGCGACATGAGATGTTTATTCATGTTTATTCCAACATGTTGTAAATTCATGTCTGCAGATGGATCGAAAGATTGCGTAACAAAAGAAGTTGTGCTGAAAACTCTAGAGTAGTCAAGGAGCAAACACAGCCTAACTCTGCTAACAGAGACAGAGATTGTGAGAAAATGCAACTGGTACAAAACCGTTCCTGATCCCTGTTGCTACTCCACAGAATTACCGGTTGGCTGGGTGTAGAGAGCAGTATGTTTCCTGCGCAATGATCCTTCAAGAATCTTGAAGTGGAGATGGCACTATCTGTTGATGACCCTGCCAACATCCTATGTTTCAAGAATGCTTTTTAGCCACTCTCAAACCAACCCAAACTGAACCTCAACCTCTCATGGCTGAGAACTGGGACCTCGCTGGACCCTCGCTTCAAGAATCTTAAATGCGTGCGAAAGGACAAAAGGATCGAGGTTTGGCAAAAATTGCAGGTTCTTCTGCAAAAAAAAAAAGTCTGACAACACACAGCAGAAAAAAGACCCGGGGAGAAAAAATGCGAATGCACGAACTGTCATCAAACTCTGAAGACGATCCACTCACACCTCTCCCTTCTTCTTCCTCCATGAACATAGTTGTTGAGAGATACAGACTTTTGCAACAAACTGACACTGACTTGGATCCATTACATCGGTAGAAGCTATAGGAGGACAAATACCCAGTTCTGGCTAAGTTAGACAGAAAATATTTACCACTCCCAGCCACCATTGTCCCATGAGAACCTGTGTTTTTTTTTATCTAGATATGTTGCTATTTTAAAAAGAAAACCATCGTTTGAAGCGACTAATGTTCCACTTGAACAGTTCTACTTGAACGGTTCCACTTGAACAGTTTGCTGAATAAATAATTTAATAGTCAGAAGATCAATTACTTTTGCATCTTACTATCCTTCTACTGACATCATCATTTCGGTCTGATGTGCTTAAAAAAAGTTATTTTTAGCTGTTGACTGATTAATCTTTCATTGTTTTGTTCAATTAATTTATGTTACTAAAAATTGTTATTAAATTATGTGGAAGAATTTAATATGTGCAGGCAAGCAGCTGTTATAACTGTGTTTATATTAGAAAGTATCACGAGACTGTTTTTGCTTTATAGAGCAACATTAACATGCCTGGGAGAAAAACAGTCAAGTTTGATCAATATACGAATAATCTTGCCATTAGAAACTTGAATCGTGAGAGAAGAAAAAAAATTGTAATCGAAGAACAACTATAATTTAACCAATTAGGTAACTCAGGCAAGGGAAGAGATAAGACCATAGCAAATCTAGGTTGACTGGCAACCCTAGCGTAAGAAATGATGGGTCAGAGACAGGCTAGTACCGGAAGTGCGCAATTCTGGGAAAGGTCGGTTTCTGGCCCGGTATATAAAGGAATGATGTTAGAGTTTTAATCGGTCGAGATTTGTAAGCTGAGCAAGTAGGAGGCCAGCGGATCGGGAGAGTCATTGTTATTGTTCAAGCGCGAATGAGATGCTCATTCGTCGAAAGAGAACCAATGTATCCGTGTAGGTTAGTAGGTTTATACTTTGTGGATGCACGCGAGCTGTGCAGTCGACTCCTGAGATACAATCCCGATCCGCTTAGGTAAATATTTTGTTAGTGAATGGTAATGAATGGTAACTCAGTTGAATGTGTAATTGTTCTGTGTAAGATTTTGATGTTCTTTTTTTTTGGTAATGTGGATGTGATGTTTTATACGTGGACTAAATTTTTATATTACCGAATTTTTGCATAAGCATGTGCATAATGCTTACCAATTACCTACGTTTCTATAATCTGAATATCAATCATTTTAGTATGATAGTTTGTGATTATATATATATATATATATATATATATATATATATATATATAATATATATACGATTACGGATGAAGACTACGCCAACCCAGATATACGTATAAGGTGTTAGATTGATTCCTAGAAATTCCAATGTCGATAATAATTTTGTAGAAATCTAAATACGTAAGGAAATTGTTTTAATGATTTTGTTGATAACTGTATAAGCTGATGAATAACGACATATACAAATGATAACCCTTTGTTTGACTTTGCTAACTGTGTAAAGAAATGATTTAACAACAATATAAATTTATGATTATTTGAAGAAGAAGTATTGATTGTGTTTGTTTGTTTGTTTATCTTTCTTTTCTTGATGTAATGTGTGAATGTTTGGTCTGTGCAATCTTCAGACTTCAATCTTCATGTACCTATAAAGATAAGATAACAAAAAAAAAAATACAATATGACAACTTATCAATCACAGACAGTTACAAGTCCATTAAATAATATAATTCCTACAAAATGGTTTTTAAATCCTATAATTCCTACACTCACATACATCGTTTCCTTGTTAGTTTGATTTTTATTTGAAATGAGAATTTATTAATCCCCTTACAAAACAATCTTTCTAAATTGCATAAAAATGTAATAGCTGCTGATTACTTTCATATAGATCTCAGGTGTCCTGTGACGGTTCTTCTCAGCGTCATGTGGCGGTTGTTCTCATTGTTATGTGACGGTTCTTATCAGTGTCGTGTGACGGCTCTTCTCAGGTGTCACGTGACGGATCTTTTCAGTGTCATGTAGCGGCTCCTGTCAGGCTATATGTGACGGTTCTTCTCTGTGTCACGTGACGGTTGTTCTAAGTGTTATGTGACGGTTCCTATCGGTGTCATGTGACGGCTATTCTCAGGCTATAAGTGACGGTCCTGCTTTCCAGAACTCTATTCCAGTATATTTAGTTCGTATTCTTGTGTTTATTATGACTACATAAAATGAAAGGACAGCGGGACGACCCAATTCCCCCGCCCCCCCCCCCCCCAAAAAAAAAACAGCGAGTGTATTTACGTAGGTGATCATAATTCACAACAACTTTCCATGCTTTTCTCGTCCTTAATTGTTTTTCTAAAGACGTTCTCAGAAGTCAAGTCTTTAGAATAGTTAAGTCTTCCTCACGCATGGTCTTCAGATACAGTGAAGAGAAGATACCGCAAACAAAAGAGACCCATTTCCAGCAGAATAAAATGAGTCAAGATAGTCTTGCCGAGCCCAGAATCAGATGGAAAACGGAAACAATCTCATAATAAGACACTACACACACCAAACTAAAACTATGATATCACTGTAGTCTACCAACTTTTGTACACTTCTGATGATGAGAAAGTTTCCAATTTTTGTTTCAAGCTCAATCTCTCGGAGATAAACCAGCTTATATTTTCTCATTACTAATAATAGGGATACAATGAGGGAAATTAAAAGGAGGAAATCTAATCTATTGCTCTTCAAGAATTCAAACAACTAGAGAACTACAAAAATAATATTTTTAAGGGAATACATCTTTCCCATCGCAGCATATGCCTGTGAGACCTGACCTCTTAAAAAAAAAAACAGCTAAGAAACGCATTAACGCCTTTGAGTGTAAATGCTATAGAAGAGTTCTTCAAATATCACGGACACAAAAAAGAACAAATATATCTATACTACAAGAACTTAATATTGAAGAAGGCTGGCTAGTGAAGAGGATAAAAGAGAGAAAACTTAAATATTTTGGACACATTAAACGTCATGATAATCTAGAGAAAACCATCTTGGAAGGGTACATAAAGGGAAAAAGAAAAAGAGGAAGACCAAGACGAAAATGGCTGCAAGACATCGTTGATAATCTACAAATGTTATCGACAACAGGGCATCTTGCTTACAATCGAGAGGCCTACAGGAGAGATATTAGAGAAGCAAAGTTCTGCAAGTGACACGCAAATGACTGAATGATTTTCTCATACTTCTAGTATCATCAACTCACACTTTTATTTTCGTCTTTTCATACTTATATTCTAATCTTTTCATAGTTATATTCTAATCTTTTCATACTTATATTCTAATCTTTTCATAGTTATATTCTAATCTTTTCATAGTTATATTCTAATTTTTTCATACTTATATTCTAATCTTTTCATACTTATATTCTAATCTTTTCATAGTTATATTCTAATCTTTTCATAGTTATATTCTAATTTTTTCATACTTATATTCTAATCTTTTCATACTTATATTCTAATCTTTTCATAGTTATATTCTAAGTTTTTTCATACTTATATTCTAATCTTTTGATAGTTATATTCTAATCTTTTCATTCTTTTAATGTCATCTTCTGGGGGGGGGGGGGCACTGTCCGATCAGGCAGTCAAGGACTCATGGCTGACTTGCCAGCTTTGACAGTTTGGCCAACCAACTCTCCGTTGGTGCTCCCGGTAAAGGACCAGGGATTGCCATAGTCTCCCCTGGGCGCGTGGGATCTGTTAAAGAAGCATTGCATATCCTTTGTTTTGATAGCTGAACCCAGACACTGGAGAGAATATCCACCATAACCAGGTCCCAAGCCGACGCTACGCTGTGCCTCGGCATCCTAACCGCATCGGCTGCAAAGGATACCACTTCGCTGTTCCAGGGAGATTTAAGAAGGGTACCAAGATCTGAGGAGGACATAGGGACTAAACTTGAAGTTAGAAGACGCAAGCGCAAGGGAACTGTACCTCTGCAATACAAATATTGTTTGCTGGTACTGTGGTACTGTGTACTTCCAACGTTGGTGGCAAAGTCAGCCATGAGAGAAGCTTTTCAACAAGACGATGTTCGGCAAAACCCACATCACCTGATATCTTCCTGGTTCAAAACCGACCCTTTAGACGAAAAATGCCAAAGAAGTAAAATAACGGTACATGCGCAGATGATACTTGCAGTGTATAAATTTCGTTAAACATGGGACAAATTAAATAAAAATAGCCAAATGATAAGGCAAAAACAACTTTTTTTAATGAAATGAAGATTTTTTTTAGATGGATGTGGAAATCAATGACAACCAACGCCTGATTGGCATGGAGCAGATAGAAAAAATGAAGGAAAGAATATTACAGAGAGCACTACAGTATTAGAGACAATATTGCTATATGGTTGTAAAACTTGGATGGTCAATAAAAAAGCAACAGAGATGTGGTTTTGGAGAAAGCTGTAAAACACATACCATGGACAGACAGAATAACAAACGAAGAGGTACTGAAAGAAGCTACAGTACAACGAAAATGACGCTCAAAACTTCTCAGGCGTGTCCTGACATGACAAAATGTGGACAACTTAGTAATTTAAAGGGGGGGGGGGGAAGGAATAAAGGAAGACCAAGAGAAAAGTATCTTAGTGGACTGAACAAGTGGCATGAAAAAAAAAAAGAATCTGAACTAATCGGGAACACGAAGGACCTCATAAGCTGGAGAAGCATGATCTCCAACGACATCCGACACGATACATAATAATAAAAAAAATAACTGGGAACAAACTGCGGAATTAGATAACAAAATAAAATAGGAAAGGAACGTGCAGCTTTTTCACTATAGAGGTAAAATACTAACAAGAAAGAACATACCTGAATGATTAAGAAAAAGTAATACTTTAAGGTAGCAATACTACCTGCGCCTGTGAGAAGGCAGGACACCTGAGTGATGTAATGGGCATTACGCTCGTTTCTCATGCGGATGTTGGTAGTTCAAATCCGCCAAATGATGCAACATTCCCTCCTCCCCCCCCCTCCAATCTCCCAGTTGTAGAAATACGTATTTGGCTCCGTCCGGGGTTGGAGATGAAAAGGTGCCCTGGCAGAGTACTGACCACTTGATCCTCTGATTTGCCGTCAGGTCAAGGTAAACAATATGGGTGCTCTCTAGACGCTTCTATGGCAGTGACAGGGCTACGTTGTGAGGAATCATAGGCTAAAGCAAAGAGACGGAACGGAAATTGGAAATACGATTCTGGAGAAAGACGCTGCATATACCTCGAGGTCAGGCTAGATCAGCAGGAGATCACCAGCGGAGCATTTTAGAACTAGAAAAATAACTTAGAAATAAAAAAAAAAATAGAATGAATTAGAAACTGCTGATATTTCACGGGAAGACAGAAATAGGGAAACTGGAGCACTCAAAGGCTAAAAACAACAAAGAGAACTAGAGGCGAATCTTCAGAAGCTCGTCAGACGGAGCGTGACCAGAAAGGCAACGAAGCTGACAAGACTCGCGCGCGCTTGAGAAGAACCATCGTTAAATGTCTGATGATACGAAAACCAGGTGACGATGGCGCTTATGAATCGGGCGATGATGGCAGGCAAATGATTACATCAGCTGGACGGTACAGAAACGCTTAATCATTATTTTTTAAAAATATTAAATAGGAAAACATGTCGACTATATATATATATATATATATATATTTATAATTTGTACATTGCAGTGATAGATAACATACATCACTGGCACACAATGAATCGCTGACACCTTTATCCGAAATACTGATTTTAGCAAGTAACACTTTAACCGAGCAACTAATATGAACGAATGACACTTTTAACTGAACAGTTCATTTCGACAATATCACATGAAGTTGCGGGGGAAAAAGCAACTTAACAAAAAAGAGAGAGATAGATAGATAGATAGATAGATAGATAGATAGATAGATAGATAGATAGATAGATAGATAGATAGATAGATAGATAGATAGATAGATAGATAGATAGATAGATAGATAGATAGATAGATAGATAGATAGATAGATAGAGAGAGAGAGAGAAATGTACCAAACCAGGGGAAAAAAGTGAGGGGATTTTTCAAACACAAATTAAACTCCACTTGTATCTCTTTCAACTAGTAAAAGAACTTCGACTATTTTGGATTTCACATATCTTTTTGAACTAGTAAAAGAATTTCTACAGTTTTGAATTTCACATATTCCAGAAGCACAGTTACTGAAAAGTTAATTACCGTCACAAAATAATGTTTTTAAAATCTTGTAACAGTTATGTTCAAAGCTAACAGTTTCGTTAGGAATATTACTTTGCCTTATGGATGTATTTTCACATACTCTTTGACTTTGTGTAGTGTGAAAAAATGAGTGAAATATATCCACCGCTCAAATAATGGCGAATCTATTTGAAATTAAACGACGAGGAAAAGGAAAAGCTAGCTGGACCACGCGGCAACGCCTGGCTGGGCTGTTCGGGAACGTATGAGATCCGCGGTTTGCGGCTCGCAGCAGACCAGGCCATCGAGCAGTTGGCGCCACGGTCGACAACAAAATTGGCAAAGTGATTATCGGCCCCTTTTCTGTTTGGGGAGTGGAGGGTAGGGTGTTGAAAACTCGTGATGGTACAATAGCCTAATATACTTCTTCCTTCCCTCCTTTCTGAACAGTGTCTCCCATCCTCCTTACTGTCCTGGTGTGCGCACTTTTGTAGAGGTCATTTGTTGCTCCTCATGTCGTTTGTTTCTCTCTCTCTCTCTCTCTCTCTCTCTCTTTTTGGAAACGGGAATAAAATTGCCGGGCCAAGTATTTAAGGTTTATTTCTGCCCCAAGCCAGAGCCTCCTAGAGGACAACACCGGATTTTCCAGGATTGGGACACATTACAACGTTTTCTTATAATCGTCTTATCATCCTCTCTTCTTACAGTCAATAATCATCATTGGCGATATTACAGTTATCACAGACATTATCCACAGAGTCCTTTTGTCGGTAAATGTTTTTGAGCTATTTTCTATGACAATGAACTCCCAGAAGTTTTTATTCATGTTTTTATTTGTTAGCAGTTTACACTGATATGCAGTTTGTGACAGATGCTGTTTACACACTGGTATACAGTTTGTGACAGATGCTGGTTACACTGATATACAGTTTGTGACGGATGCTGGTTACACTGATATACAGTTTGTGACGGATGCTAGTTACACTGATATACAGTTTGTGACAGATGCTGGTTACACACTGATAAGTGGTTTGTGATATACGAGTATGCTTTTACAAACAGAAGAATGCGCCGTTTTCAGTTAAACTTGTGAAAAATTTATGGAAATGACGGATAAAGGTCTGCTTGTATGTCAGCTCTACTCTGCCATGTCCGAGGCAGCGAAACAACCACATATTCAATCAGATCACCAGTGATGTAACTTTTCGGGCGAAATCTGAGTCACGTAGAAGCACTTTCACACTTTTAGATGAAATATCCCGGCTTGTGATTTAGCCCGAGGTCCGTCTGTTATCGGCATTTATAGCTTTTTTTAAAGTTAGATGTACGCGTTATCTTTATGTTTTCCAGCATCACGACACGCTGTTGAGCTTCAAGATTTCCATTGTGTACTTAGAGTGAAGTGCATCTAGTGCTGATGTCTAGAAAGATGCTTATCTGGTTTGTGGATTAGTATAAGGTACCAAGAAAGTTTGACAAAGCCATGTTTCTCGGTCAGTTTGTAATGTAAAACATCTAGGAGACTATTTTTTTTTCGCTGTCGTTACATCAAACAAGATGAAAACTAAATAAAAAATTTAAGAACAGAATCCTGAGAAGAATTTATGGACCGGTAAGAGATCCTGTAACGGACAATAGAAGATATGAGGTAGCAGAGAAATCTATACGTTGTTTAGCTCTCCATTTATAACAGCCATTACGAAAAACAGACTGAGTTGGCTCGGGCATTTAGAGAGAATGGAGGAGAATAGACAAAGATGGTTTAAACTGAAGTGATGAAAGGGGATAGACCAGGAAGTAGACGTATAAAGCGGTGGGGAGACAACCTGGAGGAAAATAAACACGTTTTTGAAATCGACTATTGGCAAGAAAAGATCAAGAACAGAGAAGAATGGAGACGTGTCTTGTCTGCAGCAGTGAGCCTCAGTGGCTAGGGAAAGCTGCTGAATTCAACAGCTGCTCAGAGAATAAGATGAACTTAAGTTTCCCACTTGAACAAAATTAATGAACAAATGTGAAAGCAGCACTGCTCCATGTTATTGGGATATATGACACTGGTGCGAATACTTTCCTTGGCCTGACAAGTAGGGGGAGGGGGGAGAGGGGGAGGGGAAGCCGCCTTCTCGTCTCTGTCTCTGGGAGACACCGTGTGCCTTTGTCTATAACTGTGTGTCCAGGGCTTCTGTGACGAAATCAAACCATCTTGGCCATGACAGTGTAAGATATTCTAATAATAAGGGAAGTAAGTTTGTATTTTTCGTTGCAGATTTAAAGCCCCTGGTATTTTTTTTTTTTTAAGATAAGTTTAGTTTTCATAAGATTGAAGGGTGCTACACCCTTCGCACGGGATCTTTGAATTTGGTGCTGAAGGTCTAAGTAAATTAGAAAAGACCACCTTGGAAGGGTGAATAAGAAAGAGAGGACGACCAAGGTGAAGATGGCTGCAAGACATCGTTGATGATCTGCGAATGGACGCATCAGCGGCATTGCATCTTGCTCAGAACCGAGAGGCCTACAGGAGAGCTGTTAGGGAAGTAAAGTACCTGCAAGGGACATGCAAAATGACTGACTAGTCTTAGAAAGACCTGGAGGCTTGTGAGTTAGTCCGGGCTTGAACGTTGTGTAACGTAGACGTATTATTTTTTTTTTTTTGTAGCTGTGGTTTTATCTAGAATGTAGTTTGTGAGAGAGTTTCAGTGCAAGGTCTTATGGCGGTGACTTGAGTTATCCCAGTGACCTGCCCAGAACTATGTTCATTTTTGTTGGATGTTCAGTTTGATATGTCACAGTATATGTTTCCTTCATCAAGTCGTACCCACCCATCTTCGTCTATGATGTGTTATTAAATTTTAATTGCACTTAGCGGAACATCGACTGACGCCTTCGTAACTTGTAATAGTAGACGTGAGAGTGGTTAGTGGACCTCAGTGCTATTCTTCACTAGGTGCAGTTGTGTGATTAACACAGGACAAATGTCGTAGTATCTATAGAAGCAACATCCAGTATTTCAGCATGAGCCTTTTTTTCAAGGATTACATACAAAAATAAGCATAATATAAAATAAGAAAAATGAAAATAAAAAACTTAGCTTTGTGGCATCCCTCCTTGTACACAGTACAACAGAATGCGCCCTAAAGACAAGGCTGGGAGACCACAAAGGAAAACATAAAACTCTATTCCTTTCTCCCAGCTTCTTAGGTTGCGACGTTTGTGTACTGAGGGTGGCGATGTCCATGATGAAGCTCACAGGATGTTAAATTTCTCCAGCCAACACGGTTACCCAGAACGTGTTCTCACGTCGTCTTGGAACCGCATCGGTCATATATCCCGGCAACAGGCCCTCACTCCTAAACCGCCCTGTAGCTCGGACAGAGTCATACTGGTACTCACGCGCCACCCCCATAGTTTGGCAGTTAAGAACATACTGTTTCGCCATCTCTATCTCCTCCAGACCGAGGCTGACACACGTGAACTCTTTGGTGAACACCCATTGGTGGCCTATGGACAGAACAAAAACCTCAGGGGCCTTTTAGTTAGAACTCGTCTTAAGAAGGCCGACTCATTTTATGGTACAAAAACGTTGTAGACGTCGTAGATGCAACAATTACCCGTTTGTTATTGAGGCTAGCCAGATCTCCTTTCCTAAGTCCACATTATCAGTTCATGAGGGCTTCACCTGCACTTCACGCAATGCCATTTACGCCATTATGTGTAAACGTTGCACTATGAAGTATATAGGGGAGACAGTTTTACGCTTAGGAGACCGTTTTCGTCAACATCTTATCTATATTTCCAAGAGGGCATGGACCCCTGTGGCAAAAACATTTGCCAAAGAAACCGCAGGGGAAAACGGGACATCTTTGTTAGTGCAATTCGCTCCTGTTTTTCTGATGTACGATCTCGGAAGGCTCTAGAACAGCGCCTTATTGTCCAGTTTGGCTGTCTCCACCCAGCTTGAATTAACAATATATTTAGCTTCCTTTAAACTCGTTAGATTTCCACCTATGTTCTGCTGTTTATACTCTACTTTCTTGTCCTAGCCCCGTGTATTTCGTTACATTTCTCCATTCATGAGTTTTACGTTGTCTCCCAGCTTCCCTGTTTTTTCCCCTGATCTCTCTCCTGCGCCCCGCCCCAAACCTGTATCGTTCTCTCCCTTTCACCACCTGCTAACATCCGATTGGTTCAATTTGTTCTCCTTTGTGGTTTCCCAGTCTTGTCTTTAGGGCGCATTCTGTTGTATTGTGTACGGGGAGGGACGCCACAAAGCTAAGTTTTTCATGTTCGTTTTTCTTCTTTTATTATATGTTATGTTTGTTTTTGTATGTATTCCCCAAAAAAGGCTCATGCCGAAATGTTGGATGTTGTATGTTTTTCGTTATTTGTGTTTTTTTTTCTCACTTTTCTCACTCCCTCTGTCGCTTTGTAAAACTGTATCATACACCTCTATCTACCTGTATTGCTAGAACCAGTTTTACTGCAGCCGTTGTCTCTTTTGTCTATGGAAGCAGCCTACGAAACATTATTCAGTCTCGACCAGCAGAAATTCCATTCATAGCCAAATATCACTCTAATAACTACATTAAAACTACATGTTTGTTTTTTTTTTACAAAAACACATTTCATACTCGACAATAGCACAGTGCACTAACCACTCAGCTACCCGCCCGCTCGCCTATGAGTAAACTTCTAGTCTGGAAGTTTAAAAGTTTGCTTACCTTCTTTATTTTATCATTCCTCTTGCACGGTGAGGTGCCGAGGGGAGATGCTGCTGACGTTTTCTGGGCCTTATCAGTGGCCTCAGTGATGTCCAAGCCGTAACTCCGTTTCTGTAAATGGATCTATCCCATCTTTTCCGGGGTCTTCCTCGTTATCTGTGTCCTATCGCTCTTAAGTCTGTAATAAATGAAAATCCATTGTTGTCTATGTAGGCCTGACTTGGACATTACAATGTCGCAATCAGAACTTTCCTCAAGAACCTCGTCGTTCCTCCCCCCCCCCCCCCCCACGAAACTTTTTCTTTAAAAAAATCGAAGTCACACGGGGAGCATCATCAAGAACAAAATGTATGTCTTCTTTCTTTTCTTCTGCAATATTTCGCTAAACTTCCGAAGAAACTAGACTAGGATTTCAAGAACAGATGTAACCTCATACAAAAAACTGGATACGATGATTCATATTCTTGACGCGCGCTGTTATCATTGATACGCGCTTACGACACGTCTCTGGGATTGCCTTACTCAATCAAATTTATAAACAAATCTCAGTGGCACGTAGCAAGCCAGGCTGTTATTAATGATACAATGAACAGATATCAGGGCAGTCTGACAATATGGAGAAGAGTTTGCGTGGACGAGAGTTTCTCGGAGAGGAAGAGAGAGAGGGAGAGAGAGGGAGAGAGAGGGAAAGAGAGAGAGAGGGAAAGATAGATAGAAGGAAAGAGAGATAGAGGGAGGGAGAGAGAGAGAGAGAGGGAAAGAGAGAGAGAGAGGGAAAGAGAGGGAGAGAGAGGGAGAGAGAGAAAGAGAGAGAGGGGGGAGAGAGAGAGGGAGAGAGGGAAAGAGAGAGAGAAGGAAAGAGAGACAGAGAGAGAGAGAGGGAGAGAGAAGGAGAGAGAGGGGGAGAGAGAGAACGAACGAACGGACAGACTTTATTTTTGAAGAGTTAAGAATTGGTCTCACCGTCTCCGTCTGCTCTTCATTCTGAGAGGGGGGGGGGGGGGGAGAGAGAGAGAGAGAGAGAGAGAGAGAGAGAGAGAGAGGAGATTTGTTTTGCAACAAAAGAGACAACCAACACAAAAGTGAAGATAACCAACATTAAAGTGAAAACTAAACTCTTAGATCAACTCCTGTTCACTTCGGGCGAAGCGAAATACGTATTTACGTAGGAGCTTTTTATATTCATTCATTCATTTGCATGTCCCTTGCGGAACTTTGCCTCCCAAACAGCACTCCTGTAGGCCTCTCGGTTGTGAGCAAGCTGGCCTGCTGCTGCGGCATCCATTTGCAGATCGTCAACGATGCCTTGCAGCCATCTTCGTTTTGGTCTTCCTCTCTTTCTTTTTCCCATTATGTACCCTTCCAAGACTGTCTTCTCTAGATTATCATGACGTTTAATGTGTCCAAAATATTTAAGTTTTCTCTGTTTAATCCTCTTTACTAGCCAGCCTTCTTCAATATTAAGTTCTTGTAGCATAGATATATTTGTTCTTTTTTGTGTCCACGATGTTTGGAGAACTCTTCTGTAACATTTACATTCAAAGGCATTTATGTGTTTCTCAGCTGTTTTGTTAAGTGTCCAGGTCTCATAGGCATATGTTGCGATGGGAAAGATGCAGGCCCTTAAAAATCTTATTTTGCTTTTTATATATGTATATATATTTCTTTAGAGCTCATCAGTTTCATATCGCTGAGATATACACTTGTAGAAAGTACGGTCTTAGCTCCCATACATTCTTTGCTCCAATGATTTTAACGTGATAAGTGTTGCCTATCCTTACCCAGTTCTCCATGAAGAGCCAGGTACCTATTTCTACAGCTGATGGCGTCAACAGAGATCGGAGCCGCCAAACTTCGCAACAGACGACCACACTAAAAAGACTGCTACTCACGCGTTCTGTAAATGGTTCTACCAGAAGAGAGTGGTTTTCAGTGACGACTACGATAAGGATTAAATAAATAATAATGATAATAGCAATAATAATATTATTATTGTTGTTATCATCATTATTATTATCGCACACTGAATGTTGATGATTATCGGGATTAAGAGAATGACTCTGGTAAGCAAGTAAATATGTGACATAATCCCATGATCATGGTCTTGACCCACGACGTTGGAGGCTAAAGAGTCTGTCGTACTTACATAGCACTTTTTCCGGAGATACGTTGCTGCGTTCATTCAGGAAAGGATTGTGACAGTATAAGTTTGGGGTTTGGAGAAATCTATTGATAGAAGAGTACATACGGAACGATGCGCAGGAAGTAGACGTCCAAGCTGGAATTATGAACTGAGCACCAACTAGTTAGACAGAAAACGAAATGGAACAACGATAGTGAAGACAGAATAGACAGATTTTCTCTGGTACCCATTTTACAAGGCTGGGACGACAAGGGGGCCGTATTGGTCGGGAAAAAAACCCCACTCAACTGGGGATTCGAACCTTCGACCATTGAGTGCTCTAACCACTACGCTAGCCGGTGAAGTTAGTGAACCCTGATGAAATGGTGAAGTTAGTGAACCCTGATGAAATGGTGAAGTTAGTGAACCCTGATGAAATTCCCTCCTCCCCCATCTACACACACGCTTCCCCTTCCACCTTCAGTGGTCTTGTCCTGAATGCAGCGATGATAAACCTTATCCAACAGTGATACCTTATCCAGTAGTGATGATAAACCTTATCCAACAGCGATGATAAACCTTATCCAACAGTGATGATAAACCTTATCCAACAGTGATACCTTATCCAGCAGTGATGATAAACCTTATCCAAAAGTGATGATAAACCTTATCCAACAGTGATGATAAACCTTATCCAACAGTGATACCTTATCCAACAGTGATGATAAACATTATCCAACAGTGATGATAAACCTTATCCAACAGTGATGGTAAACCTAACCCAATAGTGATAATGAACCTTATCTAAAAGTAATGATATACCTTATCTAACAGTGAGATAAAAATTATTCAGCAGTGACGATAAACTTTATCCAGCAGTGACGATAAACCTCATCCAACATTAATAACATACCTTATCCAGCAGTGACGATAAACCTCATCCAACATTAATGACATACCTTATCCAACAGTGACGATAAATCTTATCCAACATTAATGACATACCTTATTCAGCAGTGACGATAAACCTCATGTAACATTAATGACATACCTTATCCAACAGTGACGATAAACCTCATCCAACATTAATAACATACCTTATCCAGCAGTGACGATAAACCTCACCCAACATTAATGACATACCTTATCCAACAGTGACGATAAACTTCATCCAACATTAATGACATACCTTATCCGGCAGTGACGATAAACCTCATCCAACATTAACGACATACCTTATCCAGCAGTGACGATAAACCTCATCCAACATTAATGACATATCTTATCCGGCAGTGACGGTAAAACGTCAACATTTTTTTTCGAATAATCATTCCCCCACCCCCACCCAAAGACCCTCTACTTACTGTGGACTATCTTTAATCAGATTTAGACTTTTCAATGGTAGAAAATCGATGAATAAATCAGCTACTGAATCAATAAATGAACAATGAATCATATCCATCCATCCATCCATCCATATCCATCCATCCATCCATCCATCCATCCATCCATCCATCCATCCATCCATCCATCCATCCATCCATCCATCCCTCCATCCATCCATCCAAAACTAGTCGATCAAATTCCTGTTCGCGGTGTCTTACCATGAGCGCGATATCCTCATGGTCTCAAACAAGGTCTAAGAAAATCATCAAACAAGGATTTCAGCTCGCAGAGATCTTTAAGCAACAGTGCGGCCGCGTGTGTATGTGTGGATGGGTGAGTGTATAGGTGTGGGTGTGGGTGTGTGGGTAGGTGTTTGTCGAAAAGAACACTCGTTAAGACTAGTCCATCGGTTCAGTTATACTTAGGTCCTGGTCTAGACACCAAACGGTCCCTTGTATAATTAGTGCCACGGTTATAGATCTGGGGATATTTCTGAGCTTGAAGAACACAAGAAGCTGAAGATTAACCACGGTAGGGATGGGAGACAGGGGAAGTAATGAGAGACAGGGGAAGTAATGGGAGACAGGGGAAGTAATGGGAGACATAGGAATTAATGAGAAGCAGGGGAAGTAACGAGAGATGGGAGAATTCAGGAAGGATACATTTAGAAACATAAGGAGAATTTGTGTATTTTTGTCAGGTTACTATGTCATGATGGACTTCACTTCTTGCTTCGACAGCGATTTTTTTTTGTTTCGTAAAAAACGAGAAAAAGAAAGAGCGAGGAGGGACATTTTTTATTCGTCTGTTATTCACATTTAGAACAGTTTTCTCATAAATGTAGTAATAAAAGTGATGTAATAATAATAATAATATGTCGGGACGCCTCTTGGGTAGCCCTGGAATCTTGATTCTAGCGCGGAGAGACATTCTGGAATGATAAGTCACATTTAAGGCAAGACTGTTAATGTGCACATATCCCATGGTTACATACATACCTGGATGCACAGATGGTTATGGGTGCACAGAGGGGCATGGGTACACATGAGAGGTGTGGATAGACGCGAGGGGTATGGATGGACGGATAGGTGTGGATAAACGCGAGGGGTATGGATACACGGATAGGTGTGGATAAACGCGAGGGGTATGGATATACGGATAGGTGTGGATAAACGCGAGGGGTATGGATACACGGATAGGTGTGGATAAACGCGAGGGGTATGGATACACGGATAGGTGTGGATAAACGCGAGGGGTATGGATACACGGATAGGTGTGGATAAACGCGAGGGGTATGGATACACGGATAGGTGTGGATAAACGCGAGGGGTATGGATGGACGGATAGGTGTGGATAAACGCGAGGGGTATGGATGGACGGATAGGTGTGGATAAACGCGAGGGGTATGGATACACGGATAGGTGTGGATAAACGCGAGGGGTATGGATGGACGGATAGGTGTGGATAAACGCGAGGGGTATGGATACACGGATAAGTGTGGATAGACGCGAGGGGTATGGATACACGGATAGGTGTGGATAAACGCGAGGGGTATGGACACCTATAGGCGTATGAGTACCCACGAGAGCCATGGATACACGCGACGGGTATGGATACACACGAAGGATATGAAATTACACAGAGAGCCATGGATACACGCGACGGGTATGGATACACACGAAGGATATGAAATTACACAGAGAGCTATGGATACACGCGACGGGTATGGATAACACGAAGAGTATGAAATTACACAGAGAGCTATGGATACACATGATTGGTATGGATGTAAAGAGGGATATGGATACAGACTAGGAATATGGATACACGGAGGGGTACGGATATTTCTACTGATACTTTTCATTCTGTCGATTATAGGTTTACTTCTGGTGAATTTATTTCTTTTGACAGACACATCCATCAGACTGCAGATATACCTTCCGTTTATTTATCGTTTTAAAAGGTAAATTCCTGCGCTTGTAGCTTGAATGTTGCCGTACCTTTTTTTTTGTTGATAGTTTAAAATTCTTCCCATGCCACGGGTCCATTTGTGGACCCTGCCGGTGTTCCGTATGATGCTTAACAACGTTAAACTGTTCTATGCTTCGTTTTGTTAAAAGAAAAGTTGCTAATTTTTATTTAACCTATCACTGCGCATGCAATGTGAAAGTAGAAATTCCATTTCCTTTGGCGGACATTACGATTTTAAGTAGTAGTTTTTGTGAAGTTTTTAAATGTGATCGGCATACGGTTGTTTTTTTTTTCGTTCATTAATTTTTTAGAGTTCTCTCCCCTTTTACTTTGCTGTCCGCATTAATTCTTGCTGAAGTTTGCATTCTTTCGCTCATAGTTCTCCATGTCTCATTGCTCTTATATAGCAAAGACCACTTGAGACTTAGTTATCTTCCCTATGTTCTTGAAAACTTCAATATTTTGGACACGTTAAACGTCATGATAATTTAGAAAAGTCCATCTTAGAAAGGTACATAATGGGAAAAAGAAAGAGAGGAAGACCAAGCCGAAGATGGCTGCAAGACATCATTGATGATCTGTAAATGGATGCATCAGCAGCAGGCCATCTTGCTCACAACCGAGAGGCCTACAGGAATGCTGTTAGGGAGGCAAAGTTCCGCAAGGGACATGCAAATGACTACTACTACTACTACTACTACTACTACTACTACTACTACTACTACTACTACTACTATATTCTTGTCTTGTGTTATCTCCCTGTAACTGAGAGCTGGTGTTCTTTGCAGCCGATGCTGTGAAGGTGTTGGGCTACAGCATCGTGTCAGCGTGAGAACGGGTTATGTCAGCTATTTTTCAGTCCTGGAGTACAGCTAAAAAGCAGGGTGTGTAATGTTTCTCTAGCAGACTCCACCACCATGGGGACTATGGCGATCCCTGCCCCGTTAGTCAGGCTAGGCCTGTTACTAAGTGTACCAACGGAGAGGTGGAACGGGGTCTTGGTCAGCTATGGTTCGCTAAGCCTGACACTAGCATGTCAGCTATTGCTCTAACAGCGTCTTCATCCCGTCTCTAAGTTCTTAAAAGTATGTAAGTTTAACCTTGTGTCAGTTAAAGTCACCTGCAGCTGACATTTTGATATGCGTATGATCCTTGAAGAACCGTATTTATATAATTTTATGTCCCCTACTCCAAGATTCAGATTGTAAATATTTGAACTGATATAAAAGTTCGACAATTAAGTAATGAGATTGATTTTATTATGGCCAAGACAAAAATGCCATCTATGAAGCAAAGCATAGAATCCAAAGAAGCAACCTCCATCTATGATCTGGCAACTTTTCATCGCCGCCCGATAAGCAGACGACAAACAAGCCGCCATTTTGTAGACCTTGTTAGAGGTGCATTGTCACATAATCAGCATAGAGCAAAAAGCTAACATTAAATTCTGTTTAAAACTTGCAAAAAGTGCCATTGACACAGTTCTGATGCGACAAGTTTATGGGGATAATTGTTTATCTCGTGGACAGATATTCAGGTGGTATTCACGATTCAAAAGTGGTATGGAAACGATTACAAATACAATTAGACATGGACTCTCAATTTCTATTCGTTATGAGGAACTCATTGCAAAATACAGAGAGCGGATACAAGAAGATCGTTGTTGACTGTGATAATGATGGCACATGAATTTGGTGTTAACCGAGAGACTATTCGTAAAATATTGGTGGAAGATTTCATTCATTCCTTTGCATGTCCCTTGCGGAACTTTGCCTCCCAAACAGCACTCCTGTAGGCCTCTCGGTTGTGAGCAAGCTGGCCTGCTGCTGCTGCATCCATTTCCAGATCATCAACGATGTCTTGCAGCCATCTTCGCTTCGGTCTTCCTCTTTTTCTTTTTCCCATTATGTATCCTTCCAATACGGTCTTCTCTAAATTATCATGACGTTTAATGTGGCCAAAATATTTAAGTTTTCTCTCTTTAATCCTCTTTACTAGCCAGCCTTCTTCAATATTAAGCTCTTGTAGTATAGATATATTTGTTCTTTTTTGTGTCCACGATATTTGGAGAACTCTTCTATAGCATTTACATTCAAAGGCATTTATGTGCTTCTCAGCTGTTTGTTAAGTGTCCAGGTCTCACAGGCATATGTTGCGATAGGAAAGATGCATGCCCTTAAAAATCTTATTTTTGTGGTTCTGTCTGCTCCTCTCCACAGATTCTTTATTTGTTTTACTTTCTGAAGAGCAATAGATGTCCTCCGTTTAATTTCCCTCATTGTATCTCCATTATTAGTTAGTAGTGATCCAAGATATTCAAAACTCTCCACTTCTTCCAGTTTTTCCTCATTGATACATATTTCAGTTGCCTTGTTTGTTTTGTCAGTTGTCATCACTTTAGTTTTCTTTGCATTAAGATAGAGGTTCTGCTCTTCGCTGTTCTTGCGGACTGACATAATTAGTTTTTCCATTCCTTCTTGTGTTGTGGACAGCAATACTGTGTCATCAGCATATCTAATCTCTGGTATTTCATAACCTCCAACTGTTATGGCATCGTAATATTCTTTGTCTACATCTTCTCTAACATTCCTCATTATATTTTCAGTATACAAGTTAAATAAGTAGGGTGACAATATGCAAATTGGAAGATTTGGGCAAGACAAAAAAGTTGCTTGCCTGTTTGTACCACATTCGTTGTCTGATGACAAAAAACGTCAGCGTGTTGAATACGCAAAAGGCATCATCAAAACATGCCGCAGAAATAAACGTTTCTTAAATTTGATTGCTGCAGAGGATGAAACATAGATTTTCCGCTATGACTCCACAACTAAATGCCAAAGTGCTCATTGGAAGCCATCATCATCATCACCAAAAGTCACAAAAATTTGTCTTCAGAAGTCAAACGTGAAGACAATGTTGGTGCACTTCTACGACAGCAAAGGAGTTATTCACAAAGAATTTATTCCAGAGGGGCATACTGTCACTATCAAAGTTTATTTAAGTATTTTGAAGCGCCTATTGAAAAGGATTCTCCGAGTCCGACCCGAGTATTCAACACCTGGCAGTTTTTTCCTTCTTCATGATAATGCACCGGCTCACCAGGCGTTAGTTGTACAGGAATTTTTGAACCAAAACAAGTGTGTGTTCTCAACCATCCACCCTATTCCCCAGATTTGTTTCCCTGTGATTATTTTTTATTCTCAAAATTAAATTTGCTATTGAAAGGACGCTTCTTTGACGATACTGATGATATCCAAAGGGCCGTAACATCGAGCTTAGTGGCCATACCAACAGAAGAACTGCAGAGGTCGTTCCAGTATGTGTTAGATCGTGCCACTCGATGCATCAATGCGCAAGGGGGTTACTTTGAATGAAATACAGGTTATATCTTCAACTGTTGTTTATTTTATTTTTTATGTAATTAGTCTCATTACTTAATTGTCGGCCCTTGTTTATGTCAGTCAGTCAGTCAGTCATTTGCATGCCCCTAGCAGAACTTTGCCTCTCTAAGAGCTTTCCTGCAGGCCTCTCGGTTGTAAGCCAGATGCCCTGCTGTTGATTCATCCGCTTGCCAACGATGTTTTGCAACCATCTTCACCTTGGTCTTCCTCTCTTTCTTTTTTCCATTATGTACTCTTCCAAGACAGACTTTTCTATATTATCATGACGTTTAATGTGTCAAAAATATTTAAGTTTTCTCTGTTTAATCCTTTACTACCCAGCCTTCTTCAATAATACGTTCTCGTAATATGGATATATTTGTTCTTTTTTTTTTATCCATGATATTTGAAGAACTCGTAGCATTTACATTCAAAGGCATTTAAGCGTTTCTTAGCTATTTTGTTAAGTGTTTAGGTCTCACGGGCATATATTGCGATGGGAAAGATGCATGCCCTTAAAAATCTTATTTTTGTAGTTCTGTATGTTCCTCTCCACAGCTTCTTTAGCTGTTTTACTTTTTGATGAGCGATAGACGTCCTCCTTTTAATATCCTTCGTTGTATCTCCATTATTAGTTAGTAATGATACAAGATATTCAAAACTCTCAACTTCTTCTAATTTTTGCTCATGGATATATATTTCAGCTGCCTTATTTGTTTTGTCAGTTGTCATCAATGAGCTTGTATATGTATGTACTTGTAATCTTTTTTTATTTTTTTTTCTTTTGTTTTTTTTCTTTTCAATGATGAGAGGTAAGAGAGATTATATGACACTGGTTATCTGTAATGATCAGGAGAAGGTTATATAGTCTTATCGTGTGTCATTTTTATACAAGTCAGGGGTTCCAACACTTTTTACAATTACAGAACCCCAACGGATTGTGTTGTGTGTATATATATATAATATATATATATATATATATTATATATATATATATTAGCTTCGCCGGACTATTGAAACATATTTCCACTAATGCTGTCAGATAAGTTGTGATAAATGGTGACAGTTGCCGAGTTTTACTTCACACATGATAACTAGTAGAAAGGCTGCAGAAAGAACGTTCTTCTAATCTACCGAATTTCAAATAAGGAATGTTCAGAGACTGTGCCCCATGCTCGATTATTTGCTTTCATACAAGCTAGAGCTATGGATACACGCGACGGGTATGGATAACACGAAGAGTATGAAATTACACAGAGAGCTATGGATACAATGATTGGTATGGATGTAAAGAGGGATATGGATACAGACTAGGAATATGGATAACACGGAGGGGTATGGATATTTCTACTGATACTTTTCATTCTGTCGATTATAGGTTTACTTCTGGCGAATTTATTTCTTTTGACAGACACATCCATCAGACTGCAGATATACCTTCCGTTTATTTATCGTTTTAAAAGGTAAATTCCTGCGCTTGTAGCTTGCATGTTGCCGTACCTTTTTTGTTGTTGATAGTTTAAAACTCTTCCCATGCCATGGACATTTGTGGACCCTACCGGTGTTCCGTATGATGCTTAGCAACGTTAAACTGTTCTATGCTTCGTTTTGTTAAAGAAAAGTTGCTACTTTTTATTTAACCTATCACTGCGCATGTAATGTGAAAGTAGAAATTCAATTTCCTTTGGCGGACATTACGATTTTAAGTAGTAGTTTTTGTGAAGTTTTTAAATGTGATCGGCATACGGTTGTTTTTTTTTTCGTTCATTAATTTTTTAGAGTTCTCTCCCCTTTTACTTTGCTGTCCGCATTAATTCTTGCTGAAGTTTGCATTCTTTCGCTTATAGTTCTCCGTGTGTCATTGCCCTTATATAGCAAAGACAACTTGAGACTTAATTATCTTCCCTATGTTCTTGAAAACTTCAATATTTTGGACACGTTAAACGTCATGATAATTTAGAGAAGTCCGTCTTAGAAAGGTACATAATGGGGAAAAGAAAGAAAGGAAGACTAAGGCGAAGATGGCTGCAAAACATCGTTGATGATCTGTAAATGGATGCATCAGCAGCAGGCCATCTTGCTCACAACCGAGAGGCCTACAGGAATGCTGTTAGGGAGGCAAAGTTCCGCAAGGGACATGCAAATGACTACTACTACTACTACTACTACTACTACTACTACTACTACTACTACTACTACTACTACTACTACTACAACTACTACTACTATATTCTTGTCTTGTGTTATCTCCCTGTAACTGAGAGCTGGTGCTCTTTGCAGCCGATGCTGTGAAGGTGTTGGGCTACAGCATCGTGTCAGCGTGAGAACGGGTTATGTCAGCTATTTTTCAGTCCTGGAGTACAGCTAAAAAGCAGGGTGTGTAATGTTTCTCTAGCAGACTCCTCCACCATGGCGACTATGGCGATCCTTGCCTCGTAGCCAGGCTAGGCCTGCTACTAGGGGTACCAGCGGAGAGGTGGGACGGGGTCTTGGTCAGTTGTGTTTCGCTAACCCTGACGCTGGCATATCAGCTATGTTTCGCTAACCCTGACGCTGGCATATCAGCTGTGTTTCGCTAACCGTGACGCTGGCATATCAGCTATGTTTCGCTAACCCTGACGCTGGCATATCAGCTGTGTGTCGCTAACCCTGACGCTGGCATATCAGCTATTTTCGCTAACCCTGACGCTGGCATATCAGCTGTGTTTCGCTAACCCTGACGCTGGCATATCAGCTATGTTTCGCTAACCCTGACGCTGGCATATCAGCTATGTTTCGCTAACCCTGACGCTGGCATATCAGCTATGTTTCGCTAACCCTGACGCTGGCATATCAGCTATGTTTCGCTAACCCTGACGCTGGCATATCAGCTATGGTTCGCTAACCCTGACGCTGGCATATCAGCTATGGTTCGCTAACCCTGACGCTAGCATATCAGCTATGTTTCGCTAACCCTGACGCTGGCATATCAGCTATGGTTCGCTAACCCTGACGCTAGCATGTCAGCTATGTTCGCTAACCCTGACGCTGGCATATCAGCTATGGTTCGCTAACCCTGACGCTGGCATATCAGCTATGGTTCTCTAACCCTGACGCTAGCATGTCAGCTATGGTTCACTAACCCTGACGCTAGCATGTCAGCTATGGTTCGCTAACCCTGACGCTAGCATATCAGCTATTGCTCTAACAGCGTCTTCATCCGTCTCTAAGTTCTTAAAAGTATGTAAGTTTAACCTTGTGTCAGTTAAAGTCACCTGCAGCTGACATTTTGATATGTGTATGATCCTTGAAGAACCGTATTTATATAATTTTATGTCCCCTACTCCAAGATTCAGATTGTAAATATTTGAACTGATATAAAAGTTCGACAATTAAGTAATGAGATTGATTTATTATGGCCAAGACAAAAATGCCATCTATGAAGCAAAGCATAGAATCCAAAGAAGCAACCTCCATCTATGATCTGGCAACTTTTCATCGCCGCCCGATAAGCAGACGACAAACAAGCCGCCATTTTGTAGACCTTGTTAGAGGTGCATTGTCACATAATCAGCATAGAGCAAAAGCTAACATTAAATTCTGTTTAAAACTTGCAAAAAGTGCCATTGACACAGTTCTGATGCGACAAGTTTATGGGGATAATTGTTTATCTCGTGGACAGATATTCAGGTGGTATTCACGATTCAAAAGTGGTATGGAAACGATTACAAATACAATTAGACATGGACTCTCAATTTCTATTCGTTATGAGGAACTCATTGCAAAATACAGAGAGCGGATACAAGAAGATCGTTGTTGACTGTGATAATGATGGCACATGAATTTGGTGTTAACCGAGAGACTATTCGTAAAATATTGGTGGAAGATTTCATTCATTCCTTTGCATGTCCCTTGCGGAACTTTGCCTCCCAAACAGCACTCCTGTAGGCCTCTCGGTTGTGAGCAAGCTGGCCTGCTGCTGCTGCATCCATTTCCAGATCATCAACGATGTCTTGCAGCCATCTTCGCTTCGGTCTTCCTCTTTTTCTTTTTCCCATTATGTATCTTCCAATACGGTCTTCTCTAAATTATCATGACGTTTAATGTGGCCAAAATATTTAAGTTTTCTCTCTTTAATCCTCTTTACTAGCCAGCCTTCTTCAATATTAAGCTCTTGTAGTATAGATATATTTGTTTTTTGTGTCCACGATATTTGGAGAACTCTTCTATAGCATTTACATTCAAAGGCATTTATGTGCTTCTCAGCTGCTGTGAAGGTGTTGGGCTACAGCATCGTGTCAGCGTGAGAACGGGTTATGTCAGCTATTTTTCAGTCCTGGAGTACAGCTAAAAAGCAGGGTGTGTAATGTTCTCTAGCAGACTCCTCCACCATGGCGACTATGGCGATCCTTGCCTCGTAGCCAGGCTAGGCCTGCTACTAGGGGTACCAGCGGAGAGGTGGGACGGGGTCTTGGTCAGTTGTGTTTCGCTAACCCTGACGCTGGCATATCAGCTATGTTTCGCTAACCCTGACGCTGGCATATCAGCTGTGTTTCGCTAACCTGACGCTGGCATATCAGCTATGTTTCGCTAACCCTGACGCTGGCATATCAGCTATGTTTCGCTAACCCTGACGCTGGCATATCAGCTATTTTCGCTAACCCTGACGCTGGCATATCAGCTGTGTTTCGCTAACCCTGACGCTGGCATATCAGCTATGTTTCGCTAACCCTGACGCTGGCATATCAGCTATGTTTCGCTAACCCTGACGCTGGCATATCAGCTATGTTTCGCTAACCCTGACGCTGGCATATCAGCTATGTTTCGCTAACCCTGACGCTGGCATATCAGCTATGGTTCGCTAACCCTGACGCTGGCATATCAGCTATGGTTCGCTAACCCTGACGCTAGCATATCAGCTATGTTTCGCTAACCCTGACGCTGGCATATCAGCTATGGTTCGCTAACCCTGACGCTAGCATGTCAGCTATGTTTCGCTAACCCTGACGCTGGCATATCAGCTATGGTTCGCTAACCCTGACGCTGGCATATCAGCTATGGTTCTCTAACCCTGACGCTAGCATGTCAGCTATGGTTCACTAACCCTGACGCTAGCATGTCAGCTATGGTTCGCTAACCCTGACGCTAGCATATCAGCTATTGCTCTAACAGGGTCTTCACCCCGTCTCTAAGTTCTTAAAAGTATATAAGTTTAATCTTGTATCAGTTAAAGTCACATGTAGCTGACATTTTGATATGCGTATAATCCTTGAAAAACCGTCTTTATATAATTTTATGTCCCCTATTCCAAGATTCAGATTATAAATATTTGAACTTATATGAAAGGTCGACAATTAAGTAATGAGACTGATTTTATTATGGCCAAGACAAAAATGCCATCTATGAAGCAACGCATAGAATCCAAAGAAGCAACCTCCATCTATGATCTGGCAACTTTTCATCGCCGCCCGATAAGCAGACGACAAACAAGCCGCCATTTTTGTAGACCTTATTAGAGGTGCACTGTCACGTAATCAGCATAGAGCAAAAAGCTAACATTAAATTCTGTTTAAAACTTTGAAAAAGTGCCATTAATACAGTTGAACTGATGCCACAAGTTTATGGGGATAGTTGTTTATCTCGTGGACATATATTCAAGTGGTTTTCACGATTCAAAAGTGGTGTGGACACGATTAAAAATGCAACTAGACATGGACCCCCAATTTCTATTCGTAATGAGGAACTCATTGCAAAATTCAGAGAACGGATACAAGAAGATCGTTGTTTGACTGTGAGGATGATGGCAAATGAATTTGGTGTTAACCGAGAGACTGTTCGTAAAATATTGGTGGAAGATTTGGGCAAGACAAAAAAGTTGCTTGCCGGTTTGTACCACATTCGTTGTCTGATGACAAAAAACATCAGCGTGCTGAATACGCAAAAGGCATCATCAAAACTTGTCGCAGAAATAAACATTTCTTAAATTTGATTGTTGAGGAGGATGAAACATGGATTTTCCGCTATGACTCCACAACTAAATGCCAAAGTGTTCATTGGAAGTCATCATCATCACCAAAAGGCACACAAATTTGTCTTCAAAAGTCGAAAGTGAAGACAATGTTAGTGCGCTTCTACGACAGCAAAGGAGTTATTCACAAAGAATTTATTCCAGAGGGGCATACTGTCACTATCAAAGTTTATTTAAGTATTTTGAAGCGCCTATTGAAAAGGATTCTCCGAGTCCGACCCGAGTATTCAACACCTGGCAGTTTTTTCCTTCTTCATGATAATGCACCGGCTCACCAGGCGTTAGTTGTACAGGAATTTTTGAACCAAAACAAGTGTGTGTTCTCAACCATCCACCCTATTCCCCAGATTTGTTTCCCTGTGATTATTTTTTATTCTCAAAATTAAATTTGCTATTGAAAGGACGCTTCTTTGACGATACTGATGATATCCAAAGGGCCGTAACATCGAGCTTAGTGGCCATACCAACAGAAGAACTGCAGAGGTCGTTCCAGTATGTGTTAGATCGTGCCACTCGATGCATCAATGCGCAAGGGGGTTACTTTGAATGAAATACAGGTTATATCTTCAACTGTTGTTTATTTTATTTTTATGTAATTAGTCTCATTACTTAATTGTCGGCCCTTGTTTATGTCAGTCAGTCAGTCAGTCATTTGCATGCCCCTAGCAGAACTTTGCCTCTCTAAGAGCTTTCCTGCAGGCCTCTCGGTTGTAAGCCAGATGCCCTGCTGTTGATTCATCCGCTTGCCAACGATGTTTTGCAACCATCTTCACCTTGGTCTTCCTCTCTTTCTTTTTTCCATTATGTACTCTTCCAAGACAGACTTTTCTATATTATCATGACGTTTAATGTGTCAAAAATATTTAAGTTTTCTCTGTTTAATCCTCTTTACTACCCAGCCTTCTTCAATAATACGTTCTCGTAATATGGATATATTTGTTCTTTTTTTTTTATCCATGATATTTGAAGAACTCGTAGCATTTACATTCAAAGGCATTTAAGCGTTTCTTAGCTATTTTGTTAAGTGTTTAGGTCTCACGGGCATATATTGCGATGGGAAAGATGCATGCCCTTAAAAATCTTATTTTTGTAGTTCTGTATGTTCCTCTCCACAGCTTCTTTAGCTGTTTTACTTTTTGATGAGCGATAGACGTCCTCCTTTTAATATCCTTCGTTGTATCTCCATTATTAGTTAGTAATGATACAAGATATTCAAAACTCTCAACTTCTTCTAATTTTTGCTCATGGATATATATTTCAGCTGCCTTATTTGTTTTGTCAGTTGTCATCAATGAGCTTGTATATGTATGTACTTGTAATCTTTTTTTATTTTTTTTTCTTTTGTTTTTTTTCTTTTCAATGATGAGAGGTAAGAGAGATTATATGACACTGGTTATCTGTAATGATCAGGAGAAGGTTATATAGTCTTATCGTGTGTCATTTTTATACAAGTCAGGGGTTCCAACACTTTTTACAATTACAGAACCCCAACGGATTGTGTTGTGTGTATATATATATATATATATATATATATATATATATATATATATATATTAGCTTCGCCGGACTATTGAAACATATTTCCACTAATGCTGTCAGATAAGTTGTGATAAATGGTGACAGTTGCCGAGTTTTACTTCACACATGATAACTAGTAGAAAGGCTGCAGAAAGAACGTTCTTCTAATCTACCGAATTTCAAATAAGGAATGTTCAGAGACTGTGCCCCATGCTCGATTATTTGCTTTCATACAAGCTAGAGGTATGGATACACACGAAGGGATGGATACATAGAGGGGTTGGATAAACACGAGGGGCATGGATATACACTATTTTTATGGATACACAATATAGGTATGGATACACCCGCCCCCATACACACACACATTGACTTAACTAAAAATCTCGGAATCTAATGCCAATCTCAAGATCCCTGTAACATGTATTCTCTTACAGCAGAACAATGTGTTAAATATGTTGTTATAGAACTAGGCATATAAAGATATGCGAAGCGACTTTATTCATCATTCAGTCATTTGCATGTCCCTTGCGGAACTTTGCCTCCCTAACAGCACTCCTGTAGGCCTCTCGGTTGTGGGCAAGATGCCCTGCTGCTGATGCATCCATTTCCAGATCATCAACGATGTCTTCCAGCCATCTTCTTTCTTTTTCCCATTATGTACCCTTCCAAGACAGTTTTCTCTAGATTATCATGGTAGCCTCTGTATTAAGACTGATAATTAAACAATTACTATATATATTTTCTCCTCAGTGATACATACTACAGTACTCTGTCAGCCCTCCAGACCTCTTGGAGACTGACCTCTGTATGGAGCTGTCTTCCATTATTTCAATATATATGGGCCTTTATGTGTGCTTTCTAAGTAGCAGCAACGTACATCTTCAAATACTGACAAACCATGGCACTGAGGAGAATACTGAGAGATTTTCCATCTTAAATTTAGGGACAAAAGAAAACTTACATTTGGAGCTTAACACTGCTAGTTCTGTGAATATGAGAAGAAGAGACATACCCAAGTAAACTTGCAAAGATTCCCACACTGGTCGGAGCACATAGTGGATTTGGTTCATGGAGAACAATACATATCTAACATCAAGAATGATAACTTTCGAAACGTATACAGTAAAAGTTATGATTATTTCCCCTCGAGGTGATTGCCGGTACTTAAGTAGTGCAGTACTTAGAATTATGTTGCTCACATATGTTCCTACATATGCATACACTGTAGTGTATGTGCACTGACACTCAGATTCAGTATGTAACTGGTATACACTGACATTCAGATTCAGTATGTAACTGGTATACACTGGCATTCAGATTCAGTATGTAACTGGTATACACTGGCATTCAGATTCAGTATGTAACTGGTATACACTGGCACTAGAATATTCCTAAGCTGAAAACAATACAGACTGTGAGATCAGCAAATTAAAAATAAAATGTACTTCTATAGTCATTCTTCATTAGAAAGATCTCTAAATTTACCTCTTTTATATCACAAGTCTATCTCCCTTCATGGGGTTATGCATGATATAAAAAAAAAGCGTGTGACAGTATATTGATCATCATCATCATAGCCTTTCACTCTCTTAAGAGCATAGGCCACGGATAAAGGCTCTTCAGTCATCTTTGTTCTTGGAATTATTCTCTGCTGCCTTCCATATGTATCCCTTGTCTCTGAGCACTGTCATAATTTTCTCTTCTCCAGGTAAGTCTAGGTCTTCCTTGTTTTCTATGTCCTTGAGGACTCCATGTCAGTGCGTGTCTTGCTATGCTGGTGTCTAGTTTCCTCAGAGTGTGGAAAATCCACCTCCACTTCTTTGACATGTTTTGTAGTGTCATAGGTTTTTGTTCTGCCCTTTCCCAGACCTCTTCGTTCTTGATCTTGTCCTACTATTTAATGTTTAAAATCTCCCTCAGGCAGTAGTTCATGAATGTTTGTATCCTCTGTTGTATTGTCTTGGTCATAACAGATTTCTGCGAACCATATAGTAGGACAGTCTTTACGTTTGTATTGAAAAACCTACGTTTGGTTCTTGTTTCGATGTTCTTAGATGACCATATTATGACTGTATATTGGCAAGGGAGTAAACCATGAGAAATGTGTACTGAAGGTGATAACGTTGTGTGCGAGGTTCTGTCCCTCTAATCTGCTGATACTTCCCTGCACTTTTCGGGCTGATACATCCGGCATTGGGTTTTGTCTTGTTATTCAACAACAGACAGATCGCATGGTTGTTTATATATTCAGATATGATCTGTTTAAAAAATAACAGAATATTGTTCCAGTATCACCTGCAAGTAGAAAATAGCCCGTCCCACTTTCCTCAAAACAAGCCACATCATCAAATTCATGTACAAGTATATCTGGGCTAGGTTTACTAATCCGGTGGTACCGGGTTTAAGTTCCAGCACTGGGATTTCTTTTTCTAGTACACGCCAATAAAAAGTCCCCGGGTCCACACAGCCTCTATAAAAAGGTACCAGAGAAATCTGGGAAGGTAAATGCGGACAGGCGTGATACTGACCCATATCAGACTTTCTTGTGCCGAGGATCGTGGGAAAACGGGTCTGACGCCATATCCCCAGTATGTCTTAATGGGCCTGACGCCATATTCCAAATATGTCTTAATGGGCCTGACGCCATATCCCCAGTATGTCTTAATGGGCCTGGCGCCATATCCCCAGTATGTCTTAATGGGCCTGGCGCCTTATCCCCAGTATGTCTTAATGGGCCTGACGCCATATCCCCAGTATGTCTTAATGGGCCTGACGCCATATCCACAGTATGTCTTAATGGGCCTGGCGCCATATCTCCAGTATGTCTTAATGGGCCTGATGCCATATTCCCAGTATGTCTTAATGGGCCTGGCGCCATATTCCCATTATGTCTTAATGGCATGGAATTGGGGTGATAAACAAAAGTGTTCCTTTAAGTGAATGCAGAGATTATGTTGACTAGACTATGAGTGAATGCAGAGGCTATGTTGACTAGACTATGAGTGAATGCAGAGACTATGTTGACTAGATTATGAGTGAATGAAGAGACTATGTTGATTAGATTATGAGTGAATGCAGAGACTATGTTGACTAGACTATGAGTGAATGCAGAGGCTATGTTGACTAGACACTTCACTCGCTTGTACCCAACGTTCGCTATACATTTTATTTGTAGTCAAAATAATCATGACTTCGTACAGAACACACACGTTACAAAAACTGGCCTTCCACCACCAACAGTTTTTTTCTGTGTCACGGAATGAGTTGTGTAACGTTAGCTTGCGGATGAAGAAAGAACTCACGTTTTCGAGGCAGAAAGAATGTGAGAATTCCCCTGTTAGGCAGAAATAATGAGAATTCCCCTGTTAAGCAGAAAGAACGCGAGTATTCTCCTGTTAGGCAGAAAGAACGCGAGAATTCCCCTGTTAAGCAGAAAGAACGCGAGAATTCCCCTGTTAGGCTGAAAGAACGTCAGAATTCCCCTGTTAGGCAGAAATAATGAGAATTCCCCTGTTAGGCAGAAATAATGAGAATTCCCCTGTTAGGCAGAAAGAACGCGAGAATTCCCCTTTTAGGCAGAAAGAACACGAGAATTCCCCTGTTAGGCAGAAAGAACGCGATAATTCCCCTATTGGGCAGAAAGAACGCGAGAATTCCCCTGTTAGACAGAAAGAATGTGAGAATTCCCCTATTGGGCAGAAACAACGCGTTAATTCCACTGTTTGGCAGAAAGAAGGTGAGAATTCCCCTGTTAGACAGAAATAATGTGAGAATTCCCCTGTTAGACAGAAATAATGTGAGAATTCCCCTGTTAGACAGAAAGAATGTGAGAATTCCCCTGTTAGACAAAAATAATGTGAGAATTCCCCTGTTAGACAGAAAGAATGTGAGAATTCCCCTGTTAGACAAAAATAATGTGAGAATTCCCCTGTTAGACAGACAGAATGTGAGAATTCCCCTGCTTGAAAAGTGGTGATCGTTTGCTTATTCTCACTGCTGACTAAAATTACATAAGGTTTTTGTTCATAAAGTTTAGCTTTCTTCCTTACTGCTGCGTTTTCTTTATTTATATGTGACTGTGGTTCAGTGAAACAGGAACTGGATAGGTACAATGCGGAACTCCTGTGCATTAATTTTTTAGCCTCCATTCTGGCAATAGCTGACTTGCTAGCGTCAAGGTTGGCAGCCCGTAGCTGACCAAGATCCTGTTCCACCTCTCCGTTAGTGACCCAGTAGTAGACATAGCCTGGCTAACAGTGCAGGGATCGTCACAGTTCTCATGGTGGTGGAGCCTGATGAAGAAGTATTGCACAACCCCTGCTTTTTAGCTGCACTCGGATTGAAAAAAAATAGCCGCTAGAATTCTCTCCCAGTCTGATACGATATAGTGCTTCAGCGTTTCCACAGCATCAACTGCGAAGAGCACAAGCTCTCAGTTCCAAGAAAAAGAAGAATCTCGGATTTAAAAAAATTCAATGTTGCCCCCCCCCCCCCAACTCCCCTTTTTAAAAAAATTTAAAGTTATATGGTCAAGGGACATAACCACTAAATTAAACAATTGTTGTCATTAATTCCCTTATCCTCTAAAAATTTTCCAACAAAGATCTATTTTATGACTGGTGCACCCTGATAAATGTAAAGTGCAAAAACTATTTACTATACTGGCATAAAAGAACTTTTTTTTTTGTTATTTACCCGTAAAAATTGCGGTTCCCAAATTTCATAATCAGGACACACTGCTTCATTTAGCAGTCACCATAAATAAGCAGTCTTCTAGCCCACACTTCAAGCTTTTTGTAGGAAATATTCAGACCTCAACAGTGTCAATCATTACTCATCCTCAAACAGAGAATTCAGATACTCGACAGACTGTTGCTGTCTTTGTCGTCGTTGTTGCTGCTGTTGTTGTTGATGATGTTGCTGTTGTCGTTGTTGTTGTTACTGTTACTGTTGTTATTGATGTTGCACCTACAGTCCGCAGCACATTCAGAAATATAAGCCACAAACAAAGTATCTACGGTTCATACGTTTTGTTCTTGTTGCTGTCATGTTGTTTTGTTCTTGTTGCTGTCATGTTGTTTTGTTCTTGTTGCTGTCATGTTGTTTTGTTCTTGTTGCTGTCATGTTGTTTTGTTCTTGTTGCTGTCATGTTGTTTTGTTCTTGTTGCTGTCATGTTGTTTTGTTCCTGTTTCTGCTACTGTTGTTGCTGTTATGTTGTTTTGTTGTTGTTGCTGTTATGTTATTATTGTTGTTGCTGCTGCTGTTACATTGTTATTGTTGTTGCTATTATGTTGTTATTGTTGCTGTTATGTTATTAATGTTGTTGTTGCAATTAATTTTTTATTGTTTTTGCTACTGTTGTGTTGTTATTGTTGCTGTTATGATGTTATTGCTCTTGTTATTGTTATTTGTGTTGTCATTGTTTTTGTTGCTGCTATTATGTTTTTATTGTTGCTGTTGCTGCTGCTATTTTTGTTCGTGGTACTGTTCCTGCTATTGCTGCTGTTCTTCTTCTTGTTGTTGTTATTGTTATTGCTGTTGCTGCTATTGTTGTTGTTGCTGGTGTTCTTGCTATTGCAGCTGTTCTTATTGGTGTTGTTGTTGTTGCTGCTGTTGTTGTTGTTGCTGGTGTTATTGCTATTGCTGCTGTTCTTATTGGTGTTGTTGTTGCTGCTGCTGTTGTTGTTGTTGCTGGTGTTATTGCTATTGCTGCTGTTATTTTTGTTCCTTCTTTTGGTATTGTTTTTGTTGGTGGTATTCTTGCTATCTCTGCTGTTCTTATTGCTGTTGCTATTGCTGTTGTTATTGTTATTGCTATTGCCGCTGTTATTGTTATTTTGCTATTGTTATTGTGGTGTTATTGTTGTTGTGATACTGTTGTTGTTGTATTTTTACTACAGCCCACAGCTTCTTATTAAACATAAGCCACAAACAAAACATTCTATGTTCAGACTTCATGCATCGAAGGAGATGATGACATCCTGTTGTAACTGTTATTATTGTTGTTGCTGTTATTATTGTTGTTACTGTTACTGTTGTTGTTGCTGTTATTGTTGTTGTTACTGCTATTATTGTTGTCGCTGTTACTGTTGTTGCTGTTACTGTTGTTGCTGTTATTATTATTGTTGCTATATCTGTTGTTGTTTCTGGTGTTGTTGTTGTTTGTGTTGCTGTTATTGTTGTTATTATTGCTGTTTTTATTGCTGTAGTTACTTCTGTTATTGTCCTTACTGATGTTGTGTTGCTATTGCTGTAGTTAACTTTTGTTTTGTTGTTGCTGGCAATGTTGTTGTTACTATTGCTGTTGTTATTGCTGTTGTTGCTGCTGTTATTGTTAGTGTCCTTGTTGATGTTTTGTTGTTGTTTTTGTTGTTGTTTTTTACTCGCGCTACAGCTTCTTCATGACTTTTTCTGCTCATGATGTTTGTCTTATTTTTGCAAATGTTGACCATATTCTCTTTAAAAAAGAGATTTTCCCAAATCAGTTCGAATTTTTTTTGTACCCCTGCCATGTTAAACAATATTCATCTATATTGCTGTTGTTGCTGCTGTTATTGTCATTGTCCTTGTTCATATTGTTGTTGTTAACTTTTGTTGTTGTTGTTATAACAACAACAATAATAACAATAATAACAGCAACATTGTAAGTAAATTAGCCAAAGTGAGGCAATGTAATGGCGTTGTAAACTGGAAACGAGAAAAAAATATCTTAATATCTTAAACGAGGTGTTCAAACTTGTGAATCTATCACAGAAAAATATCACCACCGTCAAGTGATAATTTCACAATGACTCTCACATTTCTCTCCCACTACGCCACTTTCTTTTTAAAATAAACTGTAATAGAAAGTAAAGACAAAATTTGAGCACGCAGGGATCAAATTATGTGCAGGAGGAGAAACACTGAATCTTTGATTAGCTGCTGCTATGTTTGCATCTTTTTAATTGTGTCATCTACGCTTTTTTTCCTAACGTTTACTTGTATTTTGCTGACAAGGATATTTGGAAGAACATACAATGGAGTGGCAAAATGCAAACTTCGACAAAATTTAAAAAATGTCTTCCGTCCACCCAAAAATTAAAACGCAGACCACGAAGAACCGGAAATGTAAATAAATTCGAATATCTATGTTCAGCCATCGCCGATAATAGACACTGGATAGTGGAGATTGAAAGAAGACTAGCAGTTAAATCGAAGAAATTATCACAAAAGAAGAATATGTAGCAATGTGTCAGCAAGAAAACAGAGGCACGTTAACTAAGAACTTCATATTCTCCATGGCAACGTACGGACGTGAAACGTGGACACTCAACAAGCCACTAGAAAAGAGCATAAACTGCGTTGGAAATGAAATGTTACATAAGGGCACTTAGGATATCAGGGATAGAAAGAAAATCAAATAAAGAGATATTGACGGGATTGGATGTCGTAGAAAACTGGCTTGTAAACACCATCGAAGTTAGAAAGATGAGATGCTTTGGCCACATCAAGAGACTTAATGGTTTGGAGAGGTTGATAGCAGAAGGCGTCGTGCCCAGACAAAAGAGACACAGGTGGACTCGGGACATCATGGAAAGTCTGAACATGTCATTGCGAGACGCTGGTCAACTTGCGCGAGACCGTATTGCATTCAGGGAGGTAGTGAGAGAGGGACAGCGTTCTGGAAAGGGCACTTAACATGACAAAACTTCCGCCCACACAAATGATACAGAAATTTAGCTAAAAGTTGTTGAATGTTATGTATACTCAACACTCCTCTGTGATGTCAAAGCTTGAACACCAAATAAGAAAATGGAAAAAAAGGGGAAAAAAGGGTCTTTGAAATATGAATTTACAGGAGAAATGCGAGAATTCCAAAAACAGAAAAGCAAATAAATAAAAGAACTGATGAATGAAATGAAACTGGAAATAAAAATAGTGAAGCATAAAATAACCAGACAGTTAAAATACTCAGTAACACACAATAATTAGTGTATAAGTATATAACTATACACGAAGCACTGCAGTAAAGCTGTGATACCAGAATGTATAAACTAGGAAAAAGTAGGAGCAGCTTTATTACTTAACGATTACAAAGTTGTGACGTTTCGGCGTGAGCCTTAATCATACAAAAACATACAGGACGAAGAAATAGAGAGAGGAGATAAAGTATAGATTCACATGAATATTATTAAAAAGAAAAAAAATTAAAAAGAATACTTAGCTGTAAATTGTAAGGTGTGACTTGTAGGAGCAGCTTTATTACTTAAAGTAACATGCTACTAAATTCATTCCTGACACACACCGCATGTTAAAGTACTCGATCACATCAAACGGCGTAATGCCGTTTATGACAAATGTACTTGCAGGAAACGTTAAAGTACATAGTAGCTAGAGGAAGACGATAACGACGTTAAATGTTTAGACAGCGTCAAAAGATTGGCAGGATTAAGCTAGGCCGGGCAGACTGGGAAAGCAGGAGGACAAGTTAGAGATTCCTCAAAGCTAACTTACCTGGCAAAATCACACTTGATGATGATGATGATGATGATGATGATGATGATAAGAACTAATTCTCGGTCATCCACCAGCACAAGTATAAATTTAGAACTACACGGACCCAGACAAAAACGACGAACCAGAAAGACATGCATCGAAGAGTTTTATGTTGGGCACCAGTAACCAGACAGTACGTCAGACCTCATCTAGAGCTTTAGGTTGGACACCAGTAACCAGACAGTGCATCAGACTTCATCTAGAGCTTTAGGTTGGACGCCAGTAACCAGACAGTACATTAGACCTCATCTAGAGCTTTAGGTTTTACGGCGGTAACCAGACAGTACATCAAGCCGCATAAAGAGCTTTAGGTTGGACGCCAGTAACCAGACATTTCATCAGACCTCATCTAGAGCTTTAGGTTGGACGCCAGTAACCAAACAGTAAATCAAGCCACATGAAGAGCTTTAGACAAGACACTGAAAATCTTAACTACCTGAGATACATACAGCAGACATAATGTAAAACGACGTTTTGCTGAAGATTCAGTCAGTCATTTGCATTTCCCTTGCGGAAATTTGCCTCCCTAACAGCTCTCCTGTAGGCCTCTCGGTTGTAAGCAGGATGACCTGCTGCTGATGCATCCATTTGCAGATTATCAACGATGTCTTGCAGCCATCTTCGCCTTGGTCTTCCTCTTTCTTTTTCCCATTATGTATCATTCCAAGACGGTCTTCTCTAAATTCTCATGGCGTTTAATGTGTCCAAAATATTTAAGTTTTTAGTTTGATCCAGTGTTTTTCCTTGGTAACACCGTCAGGATTTTGTCAGTAATCACAATTACCAATACTGACTTCTGTCTCACACTCTTCCTCAGTGTTAAAATTAGATCTTTTCCGCCCGGGGGACTCGCCAACAGATCTTTTTTCTATCTGACCTTCCATATTGCTATTAGGGTTTCTTGGTATGTTTACAGAAGGTAGTTTTCCATTGCTTTCCTTCCAGGCAGTGACTGTACTAGTTTACTGAAGAATTTCTTCGAAATATTGAAATATCTGTTCATACTACAATAAAAGACGTATTTGCAGGTCATTTTTTTTCCTTTAAGGGAACCAAATGCGAATTTTAAAAGAAGAAAAAAAACTTACTTCTTTAACTCTTTTCTTACCTCGAGCTCATTAAATTGTTTTAAAAAACAAGAAGAAGAAAAAAAAACATTTAACGGTATATGTCATCGCTCTGGTTTTGTTCTTTATTTTGAAGATTCAACTTTTAACTTACAATGCAAGGTAAATATAAGCATCTTGCCATTTCCAGGTTTAGAAAATGGGATCTGAGTTTATAATAAATTATTTTGGTGTGGTCTATGGAATTTTTTTTTCTTTTTCTACAACTGTTAATAAAAGCAAATATTAGATCTCCTTTCACTGTTCTGCAGATCTCCAGAAAATTAGACTAAAATTTTTCTGTCATCCAAAGACAAGATTTCTCTGGACTAGACACTATGATTGCTCTGGACTAGACACTATGTCAGGGGAGAAAATCACACTTAACGATCTGCGGTCGAAGATACGGAGAGCTCTGAAACGTGTGAATTTTTTTTTAAATCAAAGAGAGCAATTTTACATTTATTATTTTTTTGGAAGCTATAATAATGTCTGATGAAGACCGAACAACTTATAATACATCTTTCTTATGTTGTCGTTAGCTTAATGATGACTGTATTTGGATAACGGCTTGTAGGTTTTGGTCATATGTTCGACGGCTTGGTTGCTAACGACGCGTGGAACTGACGTCACCAGCTCTTGCGGTCCAATAAATGCTCCTTGTTAGAGGAGAGATGAGGTACGCCGGAGTGGTTCATCTCAGTGTCAAGGTTTTGATGAATATCCGATAAAGAGCTACAAGATTAGATCTTCTTACTGTGAAAAAAAAACAAGAAAAGAAAAGAAATATGAATATAACTGTGAAAGAAAAGGGAGTAAAGGAATAAATAATTTTCAATCTTTATAAAAAGAAAGGCTTTTTTAAACGGCCGATAAAGGGTTAAAAGTTCACAGTTTTGAATAGAAAAAGTAATAAGATTTTTAAAAAAAATCAACTAGGAGATATAGCAGAATATGTATAATGGAGGAAGGTACTTTATCGTAAAAATAGACATACATATTTCGTTAACCCTTACCGAACCTCAGGAAGAAAGGCGGGGGTTTAGTTTGGGTGCCGGATTAAAAGCGCGGGTGTTGATATTAAGAAGTATATAAAAGGTCAAATCCCCGTTTTAACGCCATAAGGCATACTGGGGAGACAGTGTTAGGCCCGTATTTCCACGACCTTCCGCACGTGAGAGTGTCACGTGGTCAGTATCACACCTGGCCCCATTTACCTTCCCAGATTTCTCTGGGAACCCATTTATTTTTAGAAACTGGGTGAACCCCGGGTACTTTTTGGTGTCATGGTACCAGAAAAAAAAACTCTTCTGGGACTTGAACCCGGTACCACCGGATTAGTCGGTCGGGCGCCTAACCATTCAGCCAACCAGGCTGCCGTAAAGGTAATATATTCGACGTTCAGAACTGACACAATACAGTCATCTTTGGACAGAGCTTTAGACGAAGAAAAGTAAGCTAAGCTACAGACGTAATGCTTGGTGGGGATAGCTACACTAAACAGACAGCTTATCAGAACGAAACGATCTTCATTGTAAGTCTGAGTTAATAAATGTGCAGTAAGGCTACTAACAATATTAAGGTTACTAACAAGACTAAGATTACTAACAAGACAAGGTTACTAACAACACTAAGGCTACTAACATGAGTAAGATTAATAACAAGACTAAGATTACTAACAAGACTAAGGTTACTAACAAGACTAAGGTTACTAACAAGACTAAGGTTACTAACAAGACTAAGGTTAATAACAAGTCTAAGATTACTAACAAGACTAAGGTTAATAACAAGACTAAGGTTACTAACAAGACTAAGGTTACTAACAAAACTAAAGTTAATAACAAGACTAAAGTTACTAACAAAACTAAGATTACTAGCAAGACTAAGATTACTAACAAGACTAAGGTTACTAACAATACTAAGGCTACTAACAAGAGTAAGATTAATAACAAGACTAAGGTTAATAACAAGACTAAAGTTACTAACAAAACTAAGATTACTAGCAAGACTAAGGTTATTAACAAGACTAAGATTACTAACAAGACTAAACTTACAAACAAGACTAAGGTTACTAACAAGACTAAGATTACTAACAATACTAAGATTACTAACAATACTAAGATTATTAACAAGACTAAAATTACTAACAAGATTCCTCCTGAAACTTCTCCTGGGATGCTGTTGTACTCTAAGCCCTCTCATGATATTTGCTCTTGTCCCCAGAGCAGGAAAACAGAGAAGGAGCCCTCTCTGAAACAATGACAGCAAACATTTTCCTCTGGCGTAGTGGCTCCACAATTTTATCCATGTCAATATATCATAAATTCATTGGCCGGCAATCGATTGCAGCACATCTCATTAGCTGCTCTTTATAACATGCCATCAACAAACATTATTATCTCACTGTAGTGGCTAGAGGTTGAGGTGACATTTTCTTTTTTTCTTCTTAAGAAATTTCAGTGCACAAAATGAGATGATTGCCACACGGAAAATGAAAAAAAAAAGGTCATGCAGTTCAGAAATGACTAAAATGAAAAAGCATGATAGACAATCCCCAGAGGCATGGCATCTAATGATGATGATAGATTTTCGTGCAGCGCAATTATTTCCTCATTTAGGCGAATGTTCTGTAGAGATATTACTACTTCCGTTTCCGATATTTATCCACGAATGATGGGAAATAAAGTCACACAGTGACGTGGAACGAGCAAAAGATCAGGAAAAAAAAATGTATTCGGTGCATGTGGTGTAAATTGAATTTGGGAAACTTTCATTCGTTATATGAGTTGCCGGATAACATTGGAGATTATGCTTTCTCTGCCTTGTCCAGTGCTTGGTGTCCCCAATGAATTTAGACACTTCTTCTCTATTCACTTGCCACTTCAGTCAACTGAATGGGATTTTTTTTCCTCTCTTGGCCTTCCTTTTTATCCCTGGAATTTTCCAGCCATCACTAGGTTCTCTCATTTCTGTCTTCTCATGACATGTCCAAGAAATTTTGGCTGTTTTTTAAAAAATTATTATTTTAACTAGTTTTCGTTGTTCTGAGACTTCTCTGGAGATCTCTTCGTTTGTTTGTCTGTCTGTCCAGAGTATTTCCTACATCTTTCTCCAAAACCACATCTCTGTTGCTTCTTAACTTCTTAATCACCTGTTCGTTAATCGTCCAAGTCTCACAACCATTCACCAATTTTGACTCTATATAGAACAATAAAACTTTGTTCTCACTTTTTTTTCTTTAGCATCTTATTTGTGCCACAAGGAGCTGCTCTTGTAATTCATTTTTCAAAATCTGATTTCGGTTATACACTTATCATCTGTTGTTGTTATTCCTAGGTAACTGAATTTATGTGTGTATGCACTTATCATCTGTTGTTGTTATTCCTAGGTAACTGAATTTATGTGTTTATGCACTTATCATCTGTTGTTGTTATTCCTAGGTAACTGAATTTATGTGTGTATGCACTTATCATCTGTTGTTGTTATTCCTAGGTAACTGAATTTATGTGTGTATGCACTTATCATCTGTTGTTGTTATTCCTAGGTAACTGAATTTATGTGTGTATACACTTATCATCTGTTGTTGTTATTCCTAGGTAACTGAATTTATGTGTGTATGCACTTATCATCTGTTGTTGTTATTCCTAGGTAACTGAATTTATGTGTTTATGCACTTATCATCTGTTGTTGTTATTCCTAGGTAACTGAATTTAAATGGTTATGGCCCGTTTGATAGGATGCTGCTAATTTGTCTCTTCAAACTTTTTGATCTGTATTGTATCACTCTATTAAACATATATAACCTATCACTCTGTTAAACATATATAACTTATCATTCTGTTAAACATATATAACTTATCACTCTATTAAACATATGAGAATGTATAAACTAGGAAAAAGTAGGAGCAGCTTTATTACTTAACGATTACAAAGTTGTGACGTTTCGGCGTGAGCCTTAATCATACCAAAACATACAAGACGAAGAAATAGAGAGAGGAGCTAAAGTATAGATTCATATGAATACTATTTTAAAAAAAATTTTTTTTTAAAGAGTACTTAGCTGTAAATTGCAAGGTGTGGCTTGTCCGGCAGTGTGTGTCAGGAATGGATCTAGTGGGACGTGGAGACTGTTTAAATAGAGACCTGTGACATGTGGTCAGTGGGTTGTAACTGGGGGTGGTGGATGGGGAACCGGGGAGGGGAGAGAGAGTGACGCAATACCGACCTAGCTAGGGGAAATTGAAACAGATGATTGGGGAAGAGGGGTTGCAGAGAAGAAGGGTTGCAGAGAAAATAGCGGGGTTGCAGAGTGATGCTGTGAGGAAGTTTGAAAAGTAAGAAGGGGTGGATTTAGTGGAGAGGTACTATAATGATTGAAGAAGATGATGTTACGTGTAACTAAACAGCGAGTTTAACCCATGTGGTTCCAGCGTCCCATAATTTTGAATGCAGCGGTTCTCAAGTGCCAGGCGGCTTGTGTCATCTGCGTGACATTGTTTAATGGCTGTTACCAGAAAATCAGATTTGCCTGTGTGGTTTGGGCCATTGAAATGATTTGGGACTGGTTTCGAAGCATGCTGGGCGATGTCGTACAGATGTTTTTGCATGCGGTCTCCTAATCTGAGGCCAGTCTCACCGATATATGTTATCCTGCATCTTTTGCAAACGATGACATATATCACATTTCGGGACCCGCATGTGAATCCCTCATGAAGAGTGAGGATAGTTTTGGGAAAGGTGATTGTTTTTGTTTCCCAAACTACGTGGCAGGTAACGCGCGGGGGGCGGTTACATTTTCTGGTGCCAACATATGTAAGGCTCTGCTTCAAGTGGCTGTGGACGAGGATGTCCTTAAGGTTTGGCTCACGTTTGTATGCCAATAGGGGTGGATCAGAGAAAATGTTACGAGTGTCGGAGTCGAGTTGGATTATCGGCAGATGACGATAAAGAATTTTCTTAACCATCTGACCGTGCGGGTGGAAAGGCAGTGCTAACTTAACTCTGTCAGATGGAGTAACAGGCTTTTTCCTGAATACTTCTTCGCGGCTCACTAGTTGGATACGGTTGAAGGCTTTACGAAGGACCTTTTCTGGGTAGTGGCGATGACGGAAAAATTCTAATAACTTGTTGGACTGATTTATAAAGTCCAAATTATCCTGACATATGCGGCGAAGACGGAGGAGTTGGGAGTATGGGATGGAGTTCTTACAGGCTTCAGGGTGGGAAGAGGTGTAAAGCAAATAGATGTGGCTGTCGGTGGGCTTGTAAAATACAGAGGTGACAAGCCTGTTTGTGCCAACAGAAATTTTAATGTCTAAAAAATTAACAGACTTGTCAGAGATTTCATAAGTGAATGTTATGTTGTTACTGAGTATATTGGCGAATTCAATAACTTTTTAAGCTCTTCATGTGGCATACTTGTAATTCCAATGTCATCATCGATGTACCTTTTATAGAATTCTGGAAATCTGCCAGTGTAGGTTTCCCATAATTTGACTTCCAGAAAGCCCATAAATAGACATGCATAACTGGATGACACAAGCCGCCTGGCACTTGAGAACCGCTGCATTCAAAATTATGGGACGCTGGAACCATATGGATTAAACTCGCTGTTTAGTTACACGTAACATCATCTTCTTCAATCATTATAGTACCTCTCTACTAAATCCACCCCTTCTTACTTTTCAGACTTCCTCACAGTATCACTCTGCAACCCCGCTTACTTTTCAAACTTCCTCACAGCATCACTCTGCAACCCCGCTATTTTCTCTGCAACCCCTCTTCTCTGCAACCCCTCTTCCCCAATCATCTGTTTCAATTTCCCCTAGCTAGGTCGGTATTGCGTCACTCTCTCTCCCCTCCCCGGTTCCCCATCCACCACCCCCAGTTACAACCCACTGACCACATGTCACAGGTCTCTATTTAAACAGTCTCCACGTCCCATTAGATCCATTCCTGACACACACCGCCGGACAAGCCACACCTTGCAATTTACAGCTAAGTACTCTTTAAATAAAAATTTTTTTTAAAAATAGTATTCAAGTGAATCTATACTTTATCTCCACTCTCTATTTCTTCGTCCTGTATGTTTTTGTATGATTAAGGCTCACGCCGAAACGTCACAACTTTGTAATCGTTAAGTAATAAAGCTGCTCCTACTTTTTTCCTATTTTATACATTCTAGTATCACAGCTTTACTGCAGTGCTTCGTGTATAGTTGTATACTTATACACCAATTATTGTGTTATTAAACATATGTAACTTATCACTCTTCTAAACAGTTACTATATAGACAAACACGTAGAACACTTTAGCAGGGCCAGATTCATGGGTTACATAATAGGAACAAGTAACCTGCGTTTAGCAACAGCGGGCATTACTTGTCTTGTCTTGTTTTGTTTTATCTTGTCTTGTCTTGTCTCGTCTCTCCCTTGAACTATGAGGCGGTGTTCCGGTAATGTGGCACAACATCGTGTCGGCCTGGGAACAGGTTGTGCCAGTTATTTTTCAGCAACTGAGTGAATCAAGATTCACAGAGATTCATCATGGAGAATGTAAAGGGTATATGAAATACCATCTAAAATTGTCAACATCATTAAGGACTTACGCAATGGATATGTTTGTGCAGTCAAAACAGAAGAAGGGATGAGTGAATGGTTCCAGATTGAAACAGGCGTGAAACAAGGATTTATACTGTCTCCTTTGCTTTTTGGAATTACAATAGACTTCATAATGAAAAAATGCTGCACAGGTAACGCAGGTATTGACTGGGTACATGGGACCCAACTAGAAGATCTTGATTTTGCTGATGACATAACTCTTATCAGTAACAATGTGAATTCCATGCAAGAAAAAACAGATATCCTGTCTTCACTGGCTAGCAAAATAGGACTTGAAATTAACAAGGTCAAAATAACAAATAATGAAAATTCCCCTTAATCAAAATGGAAAAATACACATAGAAGGGACCGATATTGAAGAAGTCAATCAATTTGCATACCTTGGCAGCTACATAGACCAGGATGATGACACCAGAAAGGAAGTTAGGATCAGAATTGCAAAAGCAGCATCGATCTTCAAGAATCTTGAGAACATTTGGAATTCAAAAGTTATAAGCACAAAAACCAAGTTAAGACTATTCAATTCAAATGTAATATCCACCCTCATTTATGCATGCGAAAGCTGGAAAACAACTAAAGAAATAGAAAAGAAATTAGACTCTTTTGAAAACAAATGCCTAAGGAAAATACTCGGCATCAACTGGAACGAATTCAACAACAATGCAGAGATAAGACAGATGACTGAACAACAACCAGACTCATGGGTGATCAGGAAAAGGAGATGGACATATGTTGGTCACATGATGAAAAGAAACAGAGAATCCCAAAACAAGCTATCAAGTGGAACACAACAGGCCAAATAAAAAGAGGCAGACCACGTGAAACTCTGAAGAGGATATTGTTAAGAGAGGCCAAATTAATAGGCAAAACATCCCTTGATGAGGTTGAAAGACTCGCCGAAGACAGGAAAAATTGGCGAACTACTTTGCAAGCCCCATGTGACGTTTAACGGCATGGGAAGGATATAAGATATAAGAGTGTATCAAAAAAGCACGGGGGGTGGGAGTGCAATGCTTCTTTAGCAGACTCCATCACCATGGGGACTATGGTGATCTTGCCCCCCTTAGCCAGGCTTCTCCAGTTACTGCGGGTACCATCTGAGAGGTGGGACAGGGTCTTGGTTCACCAACCCTGACTTTAGCATGTCAGCTATGATTTGCTAGCACTCATACTAGCATGTCAGCTATGGTTTGCTAGCACTCATACTAGCATGTCAGCTATGGTTTGCTAGCACTCATACTAGCATGTCAGCTATGATTTGCTAGCACTCATACTAGCATGTCAGCTATGATTTGCTAGCACTCATACTAGCATGTCAGCCATGGTTCGCCGACCCTGACTCTAGCATGTCAGCTATGTTTTGCTAGCACTCATACTAGCATGTCAGCCATGGTTCGCCGACCCTGACTCTAGCATGTCAGCTATGTTTTGCTAGCACTCATACTAGCATGTCAGCTATGGTTCGCCAACCCTGACCCTAGCATGTCAGCTATGTTTTGCTAGCACTCATACTAGCATGTCAGCTATGGTTTGCTAGCACTCATACTAGCATGTCAGCCTTGGTTCGCCGACCCTGACTCTAGCATGTCAGCTATGTTTTGCTAGCACTCATACTAGCATGTCAGCCATGGTTCGCCGACCCTGACTCTAGCATGTCAGCTATGTTTTGCTAGCACTCATACTAGCATGTCAGCTATGGTTCGCCAACCCTGACCCTAGCATGTCAGCTATGTTTTGCTAGCACTCATACTAGCATGTCAGCTATGTTTTGCTAGCACTCATACTAGCATGTCAGCCTTGGTTCGCCAACCCTCACACTAGCATGTCAGCTATGGTTTGCTAGCACTCATACTAGCATGTCAGCTATGGTTCGCCAATCCTGACTCTAGCACGTCAGATATGTTTCGCAAACCCTGACTCTAGGACGTCAGATATGTTTCGCAACCCCTGACTCTAGCACGTCAGATATGTTTCACAAACCCTGACTCTAGCACGTCAGATATGTTTCGCAAACCCTGACTCTAGCACGTCAGATATGTTTCGCAAACCCTGACTCTAGCACGTCAGATAATGGGTAGCTGACTGCCAAAACAGACAGCGCCTTCGTTCCCCACCCCCTCCGCCCTCCCCCACTCCCCAGGCAATACATAAACATCCATAGGAGAAGCCCATACTATATTTATCGTTAACTAAAGCTAAGACGAGTATGGGCAATGAGGGAGTATTAAGTTTGTTTGGTAATCTTATTTATTGTTAGCACAAAACAGTGCATTGTTTGTAAATGAAAGAAGAACCGCATATATTTGTAAAGAAAAAGAAAACGTATCTCATTATTTGTAAAGAAAAAAAAAGAATCGCGTTGCTGGTCTAATTAAATTATTTTCCCAAAATACAAAAATGAATGATTGATGGAAAGAATCCTTTGCTGAGGAAATTTTTACACAAAACTGAACCCAGATTTGCTTTCTGGATGAAATCTGAGCCAAAAAAAAAAAATGCAAAGAGAGAGGACGCGACAGCAAATAAATCAAATATTAATAAACCGGTTAACAGAAAAAAAAATTATGTGAAATTTCTAAACATCAGAATATATACTTTTCAAGCAAAAGATATGCAACATACTTCCATGGACTGAACGTATATGTGAAACAGTGCCGTGTGATGTAGGTGTGGTCTATTATGATTTTATCAGAGACGCACCCAACTAACTAAAATTTGCCATGTGCATCCACTTCTTAGTGCCAAAGCAAGTTGTGGCGTGATTTCGGTGTGACAGACAAGATATAGCTCGATGTACATTCTTCCTCGGTTGTGGAGAGTGCAGAGAAGTATGTTTCTCGGAGAGAATTAAAGGCCTCTTTGATTTACCAGGGGTGATTGATAGGTTCTCGGCAAAAGGTATAAATACTTGAAACACACAGTTGATATTAGGTGCATTTGTAGATCAGGTTAATGTAAGATTAAACACCAAGTTTCAAGAAATAACTGCAACCAGTTTTTTTTTACAGGCTACTGAAATGGTAGGGGGCGGCAGACATTGAGAAAATGGATACAATTTCTAATCGAGCAGTCATTCGCTACCTCTGCATCAAGGGCTTATCATCGAAGGAGATCCATGAGGATATGGTAGAGACTCTAGGGGAGAGTGCCCCTTCTTACAACACAGTGAAGAAATGGGCAGCTCATTTCAAAGATGGAATGGAGAATCTGGAAGATGATCCCTGTCCAGGAAGACCAAAAACAGTAACCACCAATGAAACCACCGGCAGAATCCATGACATAATAATGGAGGATCGACGACTAACGGAGAGGTACATTGCTACTGAGCTGGGCATCTCCCAGGAACGTGTTCATGCCATTATTCACAATGATCTTAAAATGACAAAAGTCTCTGCTCGATGGGTCCTGAAACTTCTTGGAGCTGATCACAAACGACATGGTCTCAACATGTCAAGAGACAATCTTGGCCATTTTTCTGCAGATCCTGAAAAGTTTCTTCAGCAATTTGTGACTATGGATGATATCTGGGTTCATCTATTTCAACCAGAAACCAAAGAACAGTCAAAGCAGTGGAAACATCATGGATCCCCACCTCCAAATAAAGCAAGGGTGGTTCTGTCTGCAGGCAAAGTGATGGCTTCCATCTTTTGGGATTCAGAAGGTGTGCTATTGGTAGACTATCTTCAAAAGGCCAGAACTGTCACCTGGGCCTATTACGCTAATCTTGTGAAGCAACTGCGGGTCATACTGAAGAGTGTGGAGAGAAATTGACGAGAGGAGTTATCTTTCATCAAGACAATACTTCAGTTCGCAAGCCGGTGGAGGCAATGGCAGCGCCTTCCAGCTCCTTATTCCCCATATTTGGCCCCTTCGGACTACTACCTGTTTACCAAACTCAAAAAGGAACTCAGTGGTCGCAAATTTGCTTCAGATAATGATGTCATTCATGCTGTAGACCACTTTCTATTGCCACAAGATGCTGACTTTTACAAAGAAGGGATCCGTATGCTCCAGGATCGCTGGACTAAGTGCATAAACTTGCAAGAGGATTATGTTGAGAAATAACCCCAAAAAGTTGTCCACAAATAATCCGTTGTACCTTATGCCGAGAACTTATCAATCACCCCTCGTAATTTCCGTTTTGAACTCCGTGTCAGATTTTTCTGTGATCTTCAGCATGGCTTTCAGTTGCCAAGAACACAGATCAGTTCTTCGTTACAGACCATCACCCAAAAGATGTATGTTGGAAGTAGATACACCCGCCATTAGAGAAAGCTGTCGTTAGTAAAACAGAAACTTTTTTAAATAGTAGCCCCCGAAACTGGAGGTATTTTAAAGTATTTAAAAGATATTGTGATACAGAAGAGTGAAGGTTGAAAAAAAAACACTTGGTTATTTTTCTATCCCATGGACGTGTCTGTTTATGTTTAATGGTTGTTCTCTCCCCTGTTGGACTCGTCGTGGGCCGTGCAGAACGTGCTCAGTCGCGCTGGACGAAGTCTCGTAGGGACAACACATCAAAACTTTGTGGCCACGATGTCGCCGACATAGAAGAATACAGCAGTCCCAGTTGACAATGTTGTCTTCAGAGCGGGTCGCTGGGAACTGCTGCGTAGCCGTGTAAACGGACACATTCAAGCACAGAGCGGGGGGCCAAATCCATGTCGAGAACATTTACTTGTTTGACATAACATCACCTGTGTGATGGAGCAGGGCGAGTCGCGTGGGGTCATTGTAACAAACCCACAAATCATGTGACGGAGAATCAGGAGAGATTTTTTCCGCAGAGAGTGGTCCAGCTTCTAGGGTGGGGGGCTCTCTGTTATCCAGTTTGACGTGGATCTACTGCTCGGGTCATGCTGGAATCAAAGGCATATGAGACAGCGAACAAATCGACAGGCAGGGCATCAATTCAGGGAACCCTAAGAATGGACAAGGAGGAGGACTGCAAGAGCCATCTTGGAAGGCTGCGTGTGGAGGATTACATCGGGTTGAATGATGACAATCACATCAAGAGGATGATCGAATTGAAGGAGAAGAGGGGAAGTGGATGCGTTCAACAGCAGAAGTGGTTTACCGCGCGTTACCCACAACCAGTGTGTGGCCTTCTCCATCAGCAGGTGCACGCTTCACTGGGAATAGGAAAGGAAGGCGGAGCACCATACGGGACTGCCCGGAGTACGGGGATGCCAGTCTCTGGTTAAAGCTGGGATGATTCTATTGAAAAAATTTCACTATAGAATGTATAGGAAAGTAGAGATCTGAATGTTTGTGTCTTAATGAGAAATGATGATGATGATGATGAATAGAGCACTCTAGAACTGATTCTTCACAGTGTATCTCAGACGCGCCAGCGTTAACATTGTATGCAGGAAACTCTCTACTGTAGAGAGCGGAACAACAACACAACTCCTTAAGATCATCAGAGGAAGTACCCGCCCCCCTCAGACAAGTGTTTCGGCCCTATTAAACTCTTGACACTCTAAGGGGGGGGGGGGGTTGGGCCCCTCTGGGTCATGACTCCTATAGGTCATGTGAGTTGTTGCTTTTTTCGTCCCGGGAATGAGTTGGCACTGCACTTTGAAGTGCGTCCCTATCGATTTAGCTACGGAGGACTGGTACTGGTTGTGGCAAACGACATTTATGTTCTCAATGCATTGTCTCATTTCAAAACAGCATTTTATTTCATACAAGTTCCCGCTCCTTCAACCAGGCCGCTCGTATTTCCGGTTCCGGTATCGGTCTTCTCACTTCCTGCGTGACACAGGTGGCCGATTACAATGTTTTGTATCCAGCTCTACTACTTACAAAGGAAACGTGACTGCCAGAGCTGAGAAGGCTGTAATTTAAACTTTTCGTATTCGTCGGAGAAATAATGGTGGGTAGGTGGGTCTGTCACTTTGTAATACTTTATGAAAAAAAAAAACATACAAGAATAAGTGACTTCGATGTAAGACAAAAGTTTGCCAATATACATTTTGCAATTTAACGAAATGGTGAGAATGTCAAATGGCTATAATTCTTTGAAGAAGCGATTGATAAAGATGGAACTGAAAGCAATATTTTGATCAGAAGTTCTCTGCTGAGGAAATGGAAATGTTAATAAAAAAAAAAATTGCAAGAAAGTGGAGAACGTACTTGTCTAACACACCATTCAATTTATTCATAGGTTGGGGATGAAAGGCAAGATAAGAAAATAGTCGGTTTGTGATCTGAGAGAGAGAGAGTGAGAGAGAGAGAAAGAGAGAGAGGAAGACAGATAGTGAGAGAGAGAGGAAGAAAGAGAGAGAAAGAGAGAGAGAGAGAAAGAGGGAGAGAAAGAAAGAGAGAGTAAGAGGGAGAGAGAGTGAGAGAGAGAAAGAAAGAGAGTGAGAGAGAGGAAGAGAGAGAGTGAGAGAGAGAAAGAGAGAGAGAGAGAGGAAGAGTGAGAGAGAAAGAGAGAGAGAACGAGAGAGAGAAAGAGAAAGAGAGAGAGAGAAAGGAGGAGAGAGAAAGAGAGAGAGAACGAGAGAGAGAAAGAGAAAGAGAGAGAGAAAAAGGAGGAGAGAGAAAGAGAGAGAAAGAAAGAGAGAGAGAGAGAGAAAAAGAGAGAGAGAGAGAAAGAGAGATTGACTGATTGATTAAAAGGGTTAAGAACTGGGCACGCAGGCCCGTCTGACATTCTGCCCTTTATCATACATCTTTCACTCTATTCCAAACGTTCTACAAATATGCTGTTCATGTAACTTACATAATTAACATTGAATCTAAGAGACATAAAATAAATATAGCATTTACATTTCGCTCTTATCCATTCACTTAGTACAGAAGTAACTACATACATACAGAAATGACTATCTACTAACAAAAATTTCGGGACTATTCAGATAAACAATTACAGTAACTGTATTCGGTGTCTGTAAGAGCAGTCTAAAATAACTTTTAAGTTTTATGATTCATGGAGCCATGTAGTCGACATCAAATAGATATTGGATTGTAGCTGTAGAAAGGAGTATAATTTATATTTTTTATACAGAATGGGAGGGTATTCCAAAGATGAGCAGCAGAATAACTAAAGCTTTTCTTGTAAAGATAAAGTCTATGTTTTGGAAGACATATGTTATTCAACCGTTGGCTGCACGTTAGGCTAAATTTAAACATGTTCTATAGATAAGGCGGGGCATGCCGTGAAAGAATTTAATGTACTAACTTGGCTTTGTTGAAGAGGAACCTGTTCTTAGGAGGCAGTATTTTGATACGTTTGTGCTGTTAGTTGTTTGTGCTTGATCTTTGTCACTAATAAGCTTTACTGTGAGCAAAGCCTCTTTGTATTTGACACCAAGCAACCATCCCAAACTGTTGAGTAATAGTCTAAATGTGTTTGTATATGTGATATGTCTTCCTTGTGTCGTGATCGATGAAGTGCTTAATTTTGGCTAAAAGGTATACTTTTTGTGCGATGAGTCTTTTTGACCTTGAGTTCCAGATCAGATGTTGGTCAGTAATAAGACCCAGTGTTTTGTGTTCGCTTTTGTGCTCGCTAACGTTTTCTATCTGTGGTGTTTCCGTGCTGAGCCGAAGTGTTGTTTTTGTTGCGTTTTGTAGTTTCTGTCTTGTTGTTATGAGCACTGATTTTGTTTCATAGGTATTTATAACCATGCCATTGTTTTTGCTCCATCTAATTAAATTGTATAACTCAACCTGAAGAGTTGAGTCTAGATTAATACAATCGTAGTCACTGGTGTAGACTGTGCAATCATCGCCAAAAAGGTCACAAGAAGAGTGTTTAAGATGAAGTGGAAGATCATTGATATATATAGCAAAGAGCAACGCGCCTAGGATAGAACCTTGTGGAACACCAGTGTCTGCTATAGCAAAATTTGATAGAGAATTGTTGAAGAATACTACCTGTTGTCTGTCTGAAAGAAACGATGCAATTAATTTTATTAGGTCAGGGTGCAATTTATAAGTCTTTATTCTTCTTACAAGAATATCGTGGTCAGTCATATCAAATGTCTTTTAAAAGTTGACAAAAATGGCACCACATAGTCTGTCATCATTTATGTTTACTAACCAGTTTTCTGTCATTTTGGTAAGAGCTGTGTGGCAGGAATGATTGGGTCTAAAGCCTGACTGACTGTCTATGAGTAAATTGTTCTCTTGCGTGTGTCGTAGAGTTAATTTGTGTATGTGTTTTTCGAGTGGTTTTGATAATGACGATAATATGGATATTGGTCTATAGTTGGTAAGATTGTTGGATGAGCCAGATTTAAAGCGAAAATACACTTTAGCAGTTTTAAAAGCCTCGGGGAAATACCATTTTGCAATGCACTGATTGTAAATGTATGTTAGTGTATGTAAAATGACAGATGCAGCATAACGTAAGATCTTATCGCTAATATCATAACGCCCAGCTGTATTGTTGTTTTTTAAGGCCAAGAGATAACTGTGAACTTCACTGACTGTTAAGAATGGAATATGTAACTGTAACTAATCAATACATCTGTTGTCCTGGAATGTTTGTAGTTCATGTAAGTCGCATACAGGAGCTGGTATTGATGATTTAAGAACGTTGATTTCTTCTCTGAAATGTGTACTGATAGGTGCGCTAGTGTATGCAGGATTGATGGCTTGAAAATCAAATTCTTTTCTTTTATTTGATATAGAATTTATGGCTTTCCAAATTGATTTACTCTCTGATTTATTCTGTACTAGATTCCTAAAGTAATTTTTATCTCTTGCCTTATTAAGTATTGAACTTTGTTTCTGAGTGAACGGTAGGTCATAAAGTCCTTGATTTTGTGCGCCCGGTCACGTTCTCTCATGGACTGTAATATTTCAGGTTTTATCCAAAGTGATTTCGTCTGGTGTTTTACTCTCACCTCTTTCATGGGGACATGTTTGTCTAATATATCTCTGAAAATCTTTAGCCAATACTCTATTGCCTCATCAGGGTCAGTTAGTTGGTACACGTGTGTAAGTGAAGATTCTTGCAAATCATTAAGGAATATTTCTAGGTTAAATTTTCTGAAGCTTTTAAATTCCATACGAGTGTGATTGTGTTTAGAAAGTTTATATCCCTTTCTTGTCCACGTACAACAGACTGGGTAATGATCACTTAACGAAGTATGAGGGATGTTACATTCAATGATGTTTTCTGAGTGGACTACATATATATGATCTAATAATGTGGATGATACTTCCGTTACTCTAGTAGGTTTGGTGACAATTTGGCAAAAATTTTAGGATAATATAATATTGCTCCAAGTTGGATTTGATTCTGTTAGATTTATGTTGAAATCTTCAACAATGATAATATCTTTGAACTTAAAGGTTGAAACCAACTTGTCATATACCTTACACCTACCACACAGCAAACTAACTTGTCATATACCTTAGATCTACCACACATCAAACTAACTTGTCATATACCTTAGACCTACCACACAGCAAACTAACTTGTCATATATCTTAGATCTACCACACAGCAAACTAATTTGTCATATATCTTAGATCTACCACACAGCAAACTAATTTGTCATATACCATAGATCTACCACACAGCAACCTAACTTGTCATATACCATAGATCTACCACACAGCAACCTAACTTGTCATATATCTTAGATCTACCACACAACAAACTAATTTGTCATATATCTTAGATCTACCACACAGCAAACTAACTTCTCATATACCTTAGATCTACCACACAGCAAACTAACTTGTCATATATCTTAGATCTACCACACAGCAAACTAATTTGTCATATACCTTAGATCTACCACACAGCAAACTAACTTGTCATATATCCTACATTTACCACACAGCAAACTAACTTCTCATATACATTAGATCTACCACACAGCAAACTAACTTGTCATATATCCTACATCTACCACACGACAAACTAACTTCTCATTTACCGTATTTCTACCACACAGGAAACTAACTTCTCATATACCTTAGATCTACCACACAGCAAAATAACTTCTCATATACCTTAGATCTACCACACAGCAAACTAACTTGTCATATATCCTACATTTACCACACAGCAAACTAACTTGTCATATATCTTAGATCTACCACACAGCAAACTAACTTGTCATATATCTTAGATCTACCACACAGCAAACTAACTTGTCATATACCTTAGATCTACCACACAGCAAAATAACTTCTCATATACCTTAGATCTACCACACAGAAAACTAACTTGTCATATACCTTAGATCTACCACACAGAAAACTAACATATCATATATCCTACATCTACCACACAGCAAACTAATTTGTCATATATTCTACACTTGCCACACAGCAAATTAACTTGTCATATACCTTACATCTACCATACAGCAAATTAACTTGTCATATATCCCACATCTACCACACAACAAGCTAACTTCTCATATACCTTAGATCTACCACACAGCAAACTAACTTGTCATATATCTTAGATCTACCACACAGTAAACTAACTTGTCATATATCCCACATCTACCACACAGAAAACTAACTTTTCATATACCTTAGATCTACCACACAGAAAACTAACTTCTCATATACCTTAGATCTACCACACAGTAAACTAACTTTTCATATACCTTAGATCTACCACACAGTAAACTAACTTGTCATATACATTAGATCTACAACAAAGAAAACTATCATATCATATATCTTACATCTACCACACAGTAAATTAACTCCTCATATATCCTACATTTACCACACAGCAAACTAACTTGTCATATATCTTAGATCTGCAAAAAAGAAAACTATCATATCATATATCTTACATCTACCACACAGCAAATTAACTCCTCATATATCCTACATTTACCACACAGCAAACTAACTTGTCATATATCTTAGATCTACAACAAAGAAAACTATCATATCATATATCTTACATCTACCACACAGCAAATTAACTCCTCATATATCCTACATCTACCACACAGCACACTAACTTGTCATATACCTTAGATCTACCACACAGCAAACTAACTTGTCATATACCTTAGATCTACCACACAGCAAACTAACTTGTCATATATCCTACATCTACCACACGACAAACTAACTTCTCATTTACCGTAGGTCTACCACACAGCAAACTAACTTGTCATATACCTTAGATCTACCACACAGCAAACTAACTTGTCATATATCCTACATCTACCACACAGCAAACTAACTTGTCATATACCTTAGATCTACCACACAGCAAACTAACTTGTCATATACCTTAGATCTACCACACAGCAAAATAACTTCTCATATACCTTAGATCTACCACACAGAAAACTAACATATCATATATCCTACATCTACCACACAGCAAACTAATTTGTCATATATTCTACACCTACCACACAGCAAATTAACTTGTCATATACCTTACATCTACCATACAACAAATTAACTTGTCATATATCCCACATCTACCACACAACAAGCTAACTTCTCATATACCTTAGATCTACCACACAGCAAACTAACTTGTCATATATCTTAGATCTACCACACAGTAAACTAACTTGTCATATATCCCACATCTACCACACAGTAAACTAACTTGTCATATATCCCACATCTACCACACAACAAGCTAACTTCTCATATACTTTAGATCTACCACACAGTAAACTAACTTTTCATATACCTTAGATCTACCACACAGTAAACTAACTTTTCATATACCTTAGATCTACCACACAGAAAACTAACTTCTCATATACCTTAGATCTACCACACAGTAAACTAACTTTTCATATACCTTAGATCTACCACACAGTAAACTAACTTGTCATATATCTTAGATCTACAACAAAGAAAACTATCATATCATATATCTTACATCTACCACACAGCAAATTAACTCCTCATATATCCTACATCTACCACACAGCACACTAACTTGTCATATATCTTAGATCTACAACAAAGAAAACTATCATATCATATATCTTACATCTACCACACAGCAAATTAACTCCTCATATATCCTACATCTACCACACAGCAAACTAACTTGTCATATATCTTAGATCTACAACAAAGAAAACTATCATATCATATATCTTACATCTACCACACAGCAAATTAACTCCTCATATATCCTACATTTACCACACAGCAAACTAACTTGTCATATATTTTAGATCTACAAAAACGAAAACTATCATATCATATATCTTACATCTACCACACAGCAAATTAACTCCTCATATATCCTACATCTACCACACAGCACACTAACTTGTCATATATCTTAGATCTACAACAAAGAAAACTATCATATCATATATCTTACATCTACCACACAGCAAATTAACTCCTCATATATCCTACATCTACCACACAGCAAACTAACTTGTCATATATCTTAGATCTACAACAAAGAAAACTATCATATCATATATCTTACATCTACCACACAGCAAATTAACTCCTCATATATCCTACATTTACCACACAGCAAACTAACTTGTCATATATTTTAGATCTACAAAAACGAAAACTATCATATCATATATCTTACATCTACCACACAGCAAATTAACTCCTCATATATCCTACATCTACCACACAGCACACTAACTTGTCATATACCTTAGATCTACCACACAACAAACTAACTTGCCATATACCTTAGATCTACCACACAGCAAACTAACTTGTAATAAACCTTACATCTACCACACAGCAAACTAATTTGTCATATAACCGAGCAAACTAAATTAATTTGCCATATACCTTACATCTACCACACAGCAAACTAACTTGTCATATACTTTACATCTACCTCACAGCAAACTAACTTGTCATATACCTTACATCTACCACACAACAAACTTACTTGTTATATACTTTACATCTACTACAGAGCAAACTAACTTGTCATATGCCTTACATCTACCACATAGCAAACTAACTTGTAATATACTTTACATCTACCACACAACAAACTAACTTGTCACATACCTTGCATCTACCACACAACAAACTAACTTGTCATATGCCTTATCTCTACCACACAACAAACTAACTTCTCATATACCTTACATCTACCACACAACAAAAGAACTTGTCATATACCTTACATCTACCACACACAGCAAACTAACTTGTCATAAACCTTAGATCTACCACACAACAAACTAACTTGTCATATACCTCCAAGAATGGTAATATCTTGGAAGCTAAAGTTTGAAACTTCATCTATCATAGTCGTAAAGTGATCGTACCACAGGAATGAAGCATCTGGATTACAGTACAAAAGTCCAATAACTAATAGACTCTGGCAATTTAACTTCCGCCCAAATACACTCTACCTCCGATGATTCATGGTCTCCTCTAAACTGGATAGTTGTGGAGACATACATTACTAGACCTGTTTCTAGTTTCCTGGTTGGATCACGCCGGATCAGGTTAAAACCGTTAATTCTAATATCTTCATCGGTTATGTTCCTATTTAAACGGCTTTCAGAGAAGCCAAAAATGTGGAAATTTTGATTTAATATGTTTGTTACTTCAGGAATTTTACCTAATAGGTGATATACATTCAGATGGTCTTTTCGAAGTCCTTCTTTATGTAACCATTTTTCAGTAGGTGGGGTCATTTTATTTTCCTGTCTACTGTTATTGGTTTGAAAGTAATTCCTATCATTACACTTAATACTGAAGTGAATAAACTTTTAAATACTACACAGAGACACACTCTGTATATTAAACTTTCAACTGGTACACAATTCACCAGCTGAAATAATTGGAGGCTGAAAGAGAGACACGCCTAACTACTGAATAATTAAATGCTGAAATATGCGATTTCACTAACAAGTGGAGTAAATGAGTATATAGTTCTCACACACAAACAGATACAACTCACAAACTGCAAGGACCTATAGAAAGTTGACAAGAATTAGAAAAATGGATACAAAAGAAAAAGGGCAAGAAATAACATGCAATAATAAAACGTAAAGAATTCTAAATAAACTTAAGAAAAAAGATACAAGTCACTATGTCCTGCTGAGTAATAATTCTTTTTCGACATTGGGGGTTGAAGGTTTCAGTTTGTGATGGATCACGATGATATTGCCATCAGTCTAAGGCATGTGGTGTCTGTAAGGTACCATGCCATGTGAATTATGCAGAGATAACATATAGGCATGACTCAAGGCTGCAGGGCTAAATTGCAACAAATACTGCAGCTCCAGATTTCTTTGAGGATGTTGCATGGAACGTGCTTGTGTGTTGAGCTCTTCCAATGAGCTGTGCGACGGAGGAAGAATCCTGACGTTGTTGACGCTCGTATCAGCTCGTCTGACCGTCTGAGGCTGACGTGAGGGTAGGGGTGGAAACATTGTGTCATAGTCGGTGGTTTGCTGTGGAACAGGTGGTGCAGATTTAGGGAGTCTCTATGGTTTTAGTGCTCGGAGATGAGCTTGCTTTATGGGGAGGGGTTTGTTTGCGGACATCCAACTGTACTACGTCTTTCTGTAGCATACGTTCTGGAAACTTTAGATTTTTGACAAGGATGCTAACAATAGAAGAAATAGAGGCACTAGAGGAGACAGGAATACAAATAATAACCAAGTTACTGAATGACATTTACAACAGTGGTTATATTCCCAGTGACCTGATTAAATCCACGTTTATAGCACTACCAAAGAAACCAGGTGCAAAGGAATGTGACGACCACCGGACTATCAGCCTCTCATGTCACATAACGAAGCTACTTCTGAGAATCATTATGAGAAGAACAAGGAAAAAGATAAAAATCGAAATAGCAGATGAACAGTTTGGATTTGTTGAAGGAAAGGAAACACACAATGCCATTTATGCTTTACGAACACTAACAGAAAGAGCTTTAGAAGTACAGAAAGATCTCTACTTATGCTTCATTGATTACACCAAGGCATTTGACAAGGTGAAACATAGTGAAATTATTAAAATGCTTGAAGACATCAATATAGATGGCAAAGACTTTAGGATTGTAAAACATCTATACTGGCAGCAAGAAGCAGCAGTTCGAGTTGAAAATGGAATTGGAAAATACCAACCTATAAAACAAGGGGTGCGACAAGGATGTGTACTATCTCCAGACCTTTTTTCTCTGTACAGCGAGAATATTCTAAGAACAATCATCACAGAACCAGGCATAAAAAGTGGAGGATACAATATTAACAACCTTCGGTATGCTGACGACACAGTACTGATAGCGGAGAACCAACAAGACCTGCAAAATCTCTTGGATAAAGTCGCCAAAGAAAGTGAACAGAAAGGCCTTACTTTGAGCATCAAAAAGACAGAGACTATGGTTATATCTAAGAAACAGAATCTACCAGCTATGCAGTATTAAATTAAACGGAACCATTCTAAAGCAGGTGCAGAAATTCAAATACCTTGGAGCAGTAATAACTTCAGATGAGAAATGCAAAACAGAAATTAGGAACAGAATAGGCCAAGCAAAGACTGCATTTCAGAGAATGAGAAACATATTAGCTAACACATCTTTATCAATGAATGTTAGAAAACGAGTCCTAAAATGCTATATTGAACCTATCTTGTTATATGGAAGTGAATCATGGACAATAGGCAAGTCTGCACAAAAATCATTGGAAGCAGCAGAAATGTGGTTTATTAGAAGAATGTTGCGAATCCCCTGGACAGCAAAAATAACTAATGAAGAATGTATGAGAAGAGCTGGAGAGACAAAAAACCTTGTCAGAAAGATAAGAGAGAGACAATGTACTTTTATAGGACATGCAATGAGAAGAGGGGGCATTGAAAATATTATAACATCAGGAAAAATAGAAGGAAGAAGATCAAGAGGAAGACCAAGAGAAATGATACTGGACAGTCTGACGGAATGGTGTGAGAGGAGATCACCAACTGAACTGATGGCCTGCATGAAGGATCGGGTACTCTGGAGAAGAATAATAGCCAACGCCAGTCGGCACGGCACCTGATGATGATGATGATGATGCTGGTACCAAGTTTTGATGTATGTATGTGGTCCCTGTACATCCTTTTCTTCGGGGCACCGGGGGCTGAGATGAAGAACACAGTGTGGTCTATGAAGACAATGTTGTTAACACGACAGTATGACTGATGTGCCTTGTTGTTGATGTCTACCAGGCGGCGTCCAGGACCGGAGCAGGGTGGAATGATGGAAAAATAGGAAGATGGCTGTGTGGTAGATGTAAGGTATATGACAAGTTAGTTTGATATGTGGTAAATGTAAGGTATATGACAAGTTAGATTGATGTGTCGTAGATTTAAGGTATATGACAAATTAGTTTACTGTGTAATAGATGTAAGGTATATGACATGTTAGTTTGCTGTGTGGTAGATGTAAGGTATATGACAAGTTAGTTTGATGTGTGTTAGATGTAAGGTATATGAAAAATTAGTTTGCTGTGTAATAGATGTAAGGTATATGACAAGTTAGTTTGCTGTGTGGTAGATGTAAGGTATATGAAAAATTAGTTTGCTGTGTAATAGATGTAAGGTATATGGCAAGTTAGTTTCATGTGTGGTAGATGTAAGGCATATTACAAGTTAGTTTGATGTGTGGTAGATGTAAGGTATATGACAAATTAGTTTGCTGTGTAATAGATGTAAGGTATATGGCAAGTTAGTTTGATGTGTGGTAGGTGTAAGGTATATGGAAAATTAGTTTGCTGTGTGGTAGATGTAAGGTATATGAGAAGTTAGTTTGCTGTGTGGTAGATGTAAGGTATATGAAAAATTAGTTTGCTGTGTAATAGATGTAAGTTATATTACAAGTTAGTTTGATATGTGGTAGATGTAAGGTATATTACAAGTTAGTTTGATGTGTGGTAGATGTAAGGTATATGACAACTTAGTTTGCTGTGTAATAGATGTAAGGTATATTACAAGTTAGTTTGCTGTGTGGTAGATCTAAAGTATATGACACGTTAGTTTAGTTTGCTCTGGTATATGACAAATTAGTTTGCTATGTGGCAGATCTCTCGTTAGTTTGTTGTATGTATATATATATATATATAACGACTGTGGTCTATGATATGTTTGATGCATGGATGATCTCGGGTATGCAACAAGTTAGTTTGTTGCATGAAAGATTTCTGACATATGACAAAGGTTAAGAACTGTATAAAAGACACTTTTCTATATTCTTTTGTATAACAGGTAACAAACATGTTACTGTAGGAAACAATACAATGTAATGATAACGTTAGATTACAACTGTCGAGTTAGATATAATTTAATAGTTTCAATGCTTACAACATAGTAAAATGCAACATTGTCTGTTGCTTCATAGAAAAAGTAGTAGCAATAGAAATACGCCCAAAATACTAAGTCCAAACTTAGGCAGTCTCATATTAGTACAGTCAGATATTAGGAAAGTTGTAAAAACTATAGTCCGTAATCAGTGCAGATATGAATGGAAGAAACAACTGAAGTGCAACAACGAACCAGATCCAATACACCATCTACAAAGACACCAACAAACCATCCTCTTCCACCTAAGGTCAGGCCACTGCAGACTACTGAGCCACCTACATCGACTCGAAATGTCTCACACAGGCGAGTGTCCATGCTGCAGTGGAGTCCAGACTCCAGAATATATCCCACAAGAGTACCCAAACCATGCGGACCTGAGGCGTGAGACATGGCCAGAGGACACACGCTTGGGGCAAAAGCTTTGGGGTATCAGGATCTTGAGAAAATTACGGGCTTTGTCATGTCAACAGGGATCAGGATCTGATGTGACCAACAACCTCGAACGCAGAAAAACAAGAAGAAGCTTAAAATAAAACAAAATATTAACACAGTCCCGACTATAAATCTTGCTTGAAGAAATGTAACAGTTAAAAGGAGAACGTTTTACTGACAAAATAAAAGTGCCCTCTTTCTTTGTTCAAACAACTGGGGGGAAAGGAGAAATTTGCTAGGAACAAAGAAAGGAAAATGTGACAGGTGAGATTAAAGAATATACGATAACCCATCCTAAGTTCTTCTTCTTCTTCTTCTTCTTCTTCTTCAGCTTTCCGATCCATTAAGGCTCATTGCTGTAGATAAAGTTTTCTTCCATTCCTCTCTGTTCCTCTACTTATTCTCTCTCCTGTTGCTGACACCAGTTCTTTTATATCCTCTTCTATGTTGTCTTTCCATCTCTATCTTGGTCTACCCCCTCGGTCTTGTTTCTCTCAATGCTTGCCCCTACATAATTTTCGTTTGTTCTCTTCCATTCTTTCTACATGACTTCTCTATCTCTTTCGTAACACTACTCTTTTTTTATGGAGATGTGGTAGTTGGTCCCACGTTCCAACCTGGAAGACCAGGGTGCAAGTTTCATTTGACCCCAACCCGCTCAGACCTTCCCAGCCTGGTTGGACCTACCACGAGTAAAACTCCCGTTGGTATAGCTCTTATGGGTGGTCAGAGTATGCAAGCTGTTACGCCACGACAAGGCTACACCATCATGTATATAAGTTACAGCGTATTAATCCTGAACATTTGTATGACACTTCTTATGTTTCGTTTATTTTATTTTCTCGTATTTTTACGATTTCTACGTAGGTTCACTAAAGTGTTTCATTAGAAGAACAAAAAAAAAAAAAAATGTTAGTGCCCGGATGAGGAAAGCTTCTGATGTTTATGCGCGGTGTTCTCGGCAGAGTCACGAGACTTGGGCGTGGTTTTAGAAAAAAGAAAGAAAAAAGCCACTCTTTGAGTTAATATTGATATATTAGTCATGAAAGAGACATGAAGGTCAAAACAAACTTTAACCATAACTTAGTTTTAGTAACAATTTGATCTTTTGTCGAGAATTACAACTTGAGTATTAACGGATGACATTTTTTTGGCACCTTCGATAACTTTGCAGTCTTTGTTACTGAACATTTGGGTATCTGAAAGTGTTCTTATTGTCTTTTTTAAAGTAACATTTATTAATACAATCAATAAACATTATTTTTTTTTAGTCAGAATTTTCAGGTAGCTCCTGTTTTAAGAGTAACCTTACAGAAACTGTCTCAGAGGTTCTGAACAAACAAACAAACAAAAACAGCTATCACAGAAGAAATAAGGATATTTACGCTTATAGTTATACAATATTTTTATAATCTGTGCAATTTATTCCATGAGACAGAACTGCAGATATAGACAGAAGAGGAAGAAGAAGAAGAAGAAGAAAAAGAAGATTGATTGATTGATTGATTGATCGATCTTTATTTCAAATGGGTTAAGAATTGGGCACGCCGACGCGTCTGACATTCTGCCCTTTATCATACATCTTTCACTCTATTCCAGACATTCTACAAATATGCTGTTCATATAACAAACATAACTAACATTGAAGCTGAGAAACATAAAATAAAATATAACATTTACGTTTCGCTCTTAAACATTCACTCAGTACAGAAGTAACTACATACATTATAAATGACTATAAGTAACTACATACATTATAAATGACTATCTACTAAACAAAATTTTCTGGACTATTCAGAAAACAATTAATTGTATTCGGTGTCTATAAGAGCAGTTTAAGATAACTTAGAAGAAGAAGAAGAAGAGCAACAACAACAACAGCAACAACAGAAGCAACAACAGCAGCACCAACTACAGTAGCAACAACAACAACAACAAGAAACACGTAATAATAATTTCCAGCACAAACATAATATCTCCCTAACGACCCACTAATCTACAGACAACGCCTATAACTGCTTGACTGATTTACAACACTGAAAACGAGGATTCTCTTTCCAGTGTAAACATCGCTTACATTGTTTCTCTTACATTTCACAATGTTATCTCCAAATTGATTAAAGCTGCTGACATCGGAGACTTGACAGGACTTGGGTTCCGCCCATAAATAGCCGCGTCCACGGCTTTGGTTCGCACTTCTTGCCCTCCTGTTGGCAAACATACGTAAGAAAACTAACGCAAAAAACTACTACTCTATTCTACTAGTTTGTATTCGTTTGTAATGTCAGTTGACAATCTACGCAAATTGCGAGGCAAATGATAAGGACACGTAAGCTGCTGACATGTTTAGCACTGCTTATGTATAAATATATACAAGTGTATATTTAGTGTGAGAAATTCTGAAGGTCAAAATCCTGTATTCTACTTAAATCTCATTTTCCCAGTTTTGTCTTCTTTTTTATTTCAACTATTCCAGGTTTGTCCGTGACCTATCCGCTCTTTTTTTTATATAACACAGATTATCGCCTCCTGTCTGCATGCCCCTTCTGAGTTACCTTTTCTTGGATTTTCCCATGTTTGTCGGGTGAAGTTTGTAATTAACTTCTCTTAATGCAGTAATTTGATTTCTTTTTAAACCTTCTCTTGTCTTGCTGAATAGTAAACCATGTCCGTCATATCTAGCTTTGTAGTCTTAGATACAAATGTTTGTGTGAACAAAATTTCAAGAACCTTCTGATCACTTTTTCTACTTCATACGCGAAGAGTACTACATCTTACATCCTTTCCGTGCCGCTAAACGTCACATAGGGCTCGCATGGTAGTTAGCCACGTTTTCCTATCCTCTGCGAGCTTTTCAACCTCATCAAAGGATTTTATGCCTACTAATTTGGCCTCTCTTATCAATGTCCTCTTTAGAGTTTCACGTGATCAACCTCTTTTTCTTCGGTCTGTTGTGTTCCATTTGATAGCTTGTTTTGGGATTCTCTATTTCTTCTCATAACGTGACCGATATATGTCCATCTCCTTCTTCTTATCACCTATGAGACAGGCTGTTCGCTCATTTGCCTTATCTCTGCCTTGTTCTTGAGTTCTTTCCACTTTATACCGAGTATTTTCCTTAGGCATTTGTTTTCAAACGAGTCTAATTTGCTGTCTTTTCTTTAGTTGTTTTCCAGCTTTCACATGCCTAAATGAGGGTGGATATTACATTTAAATTCAATAATCTTAACTTGGTTTTTGTGCTTATAACTTTCGAGTGACACAAGTTCTAAAGATTCTTGAAGGTCAATGCAGCTTTTGTAATTCGAATTGTAACTTCCTTTCTGACGTCACCATGCTCGTTTATGTAGCTGCCGAAGTATGCAAATTGGTGTACTTCTTTAACATCCTTCTTCATTCTACGTATATTTTTCCTTCTTGATTAATGAGAAGTTTCATTATTTTTGTTTTTTTCCTTGTTAATTTCAAGACTTATTTTGCTAGCCACCGAAGACAGGCTATCTGTTTTTTCTTGCATCGAATTCACATTGTCACTTATAAGAGTTATGTCATCTGCGAAATCAAGATCTTTTAATTGGATCTCATGTACCCAGTCAATAGCCATTTTGCCTGTGCAACATTTTTTCATTATAATGCCTGTGGCAATTTCAAAAAGCAAGGGAGATCATATACATCCTTTTTTCACGCCTGTTTCAATCTGGAACCATTCACACATTCCTTCTTCTGTGTTAAATGCACACACATATCCGTTGTAGAGATCCTTAATGGTGTTGACAGTTTTAGATGGTATTTTATATAGTCTTAAAATTCTCCACAATGAACCTCTGTGTAATGAAATGTCATTTTTAAAGTCTATGAAGTTCAGGACTAACGATATTTGCTTTTCAATATGTTCTTCAAGTATTATTCTTAGAATAAAGATCTGGTCGATACAGTTTCTCTCTTTTCAAAATGCTACTTGTTATTCTCTCATTGAAGTACCCACTATATCTTTACTTCTACACAGAATAACTTTGCAAAATACTTTTGACACAACTGATAATAAGATTACTCCACTCCAATTATTGCTGTCGCTAAGGCTGGTTTTTTTGTTGTTGGTATTTTAACAATGATTCCTTTTTTCCATTAAGAAGGGACCTTTTCTTCTTTCCAAATCCTATCAAACATTCTCTGTAGTTGTCTCATGTTATCACTATTGACAGCTTTTAACATTTCGGGTGTTATCTCATCTTCACCTGCAGCTTTGATGTTAGCCATTAGATTCACTGCTGTTTCAACTTCGTTCAATATAATTTCATAAATGTTCACATTTAGTTGTGGGATTGGTATGTCGGTTTCAATTCTTCTGGATGTGGTCGATTAAGTATTTCTAGGAAGTGTTCAGCCCATCTTTGTTTTTGGTCTTTACTTGATGTTAATAGGGTGCCAGTTTTGCTAAGGACTGGTCTTTCTTTAGATGAATAGTACCTTTTACCCTCTTTGGTATGTTATATAGAGTTTTGCTGTCTTCTGTTTTTGCTGCTTTCTCTGTTTCTTTCGCCACAGTGTCTGTGAATTCTCTTTTGTCTCTTCTAGCTGAAATTTTTACTTTATTGTCTAGTTCTTTGTATATTGCTTTTGCCAAATCTTTTCCAAGATCTGTCTTTACATTCGACATGCCTAATTTGGTTGCATGTTTTTCATGTATTTCCATGTGTTTTCCGATACCCATGCTTTTTCTATGTAGTTTTTTTTTTTTTTTTTGCAGTCAAGCACTTACTTTCGCTGCTGTGATTATGGCTGTGGTGTAAGAATTCCATAATTCATCTATATCTATCTTCTCTACCTGAACTGAGTGCTGCGAAGTGATTGGTACGTCCAAGATTGAAATTATTGTTAATATTTTCTTTCTTTAAGCTGTTTATTTTTCGGAGTATTGATTTCTTGTGTTGGCTTTTCAGTTTTAGACTTATTTTCCCTATGCACAGGTGTTTAAGGATTTTGTTAATGATTTGTTGTATTTGGTGATCGAAATCGTCTTTTATTTCATCATTTGCATTGTTCATGTTTGCATATTAATGTATGATTGTGATCACGGTTGACATCTGCACCTCTGTATGCTCTTACATCTATCGGAGATGTTCTGAATTATTTTCTAATACAAAAATGATCAATCTGGTTTCTGGTTCTATCATCTGGAGATATCCACGTTGTTTTACGTATCTCTTTTATGGAAATAATTTTCCTCCACTGATCATGCCCTCTGTTAGACATATTTTCTGTTAGACATAGTTCAATTAGTCTTTCTCCATTCTGATTTATTGTATCCTTCTTTCCCCATTACATTTTCGACATCGGTGTTATCTTTTCCTACCTTGGCGTTGAAGTTCCCCATGGCAAGTAAGATGCCGTGTTTAAGGACTTTTGTTAAGAAGCTGTTTTAGCTGGTGACAGAAATCGTCTTTTATTTCATCATTTGGATCGTTCATGTGTGCATATCATTGTATGATTGTCATTCTTCCATGTCTTAGTTTGTATCATGCTCTTGTTATACGACTTTTCACTGGTTCCCATTCTATAAGACTCTTTGCTGCTACATTTGACATAATTATACCCACTCCTTCTTGGTATTTCCCATCGTCTCTGCCTGAATGTATTATTAACTTAGGTTTTCTGACGTTCTTTTACCTGCTTCTGGCCGTCGCATTTCACTGATGCCCAGTACATCTAGGTGGTATCTATCCATTTCTCGGATTACTTGAGCAGTTTTTGATAGTGAAGAGTGCTTTTAAAAATACTGAAATTCAAAGGTCCTACCATTTCCATTATGAAATAATCATATGAATAGGGTCTACTACAATATGTACGAGGGAAAGTCACTAAAGAACTCGCAAATTGAAATATTTTATCAGTGGCAGTTATCAGGTAGTATTTAAATATATCCTTAGATAGTACCATCATCCAACTTTATAATAGTTGTATGTAGGGGGCGCTGGGAGTTACGTGCGCATGCGCAAAGCAATAACAAAATGGCTACCCAACTGTTAGTGTGTACCAAAGAAGAACAGAGAAGTGTAGTGCGATTTCTGTGGGCTAAATGACATTCAGTTGAGGACATTTATAAGGAAATTATTAAAGTTTATGCTGAAAAGTGTTTATCACGTAAAGCGGTCTATAACTGGGTAAAAGAATTTCTCAGGGACGCATCGAAATTGTTGACAAAGTCCGACTTGGCTGTCCTGTTCAGATTGCAACAGAAGCGACTTGCAATGTGTGAATGAGATTATCAGAGCTGGTAGACGAGTAACGATAGACAGTGTAGCAAGTGCAATCGGATGTTCACATGGCTTAGGCTACATAATAATGCATGAGCAATTGAATTTTCGGAAAGTTTGCTCACGTTGGGTACCCAGATATCTGAATGATGAACACAAAATGAACCGATTTGGTTTGCCATTACAGCATCTCTGTCATTATGCAAATGAAGGTGAAAACATGCTCCACAGGATTATTATTGGAGACGAATCTTGGGTGCACCACTACCAACCAGAATCAAAACGTGCCTCAATGCAATGTAAACACCCGTCATCGCCATGCGCAAAAAAAATTTCAAGATTACGCCTTCTACGGGGAAGGTTATACTGACAGTGTTCTGGGATTATCAAGGAGTGTTGTTAACCAAGTTCCAGAAGTATGGTGACAGTGTGAATTCTGTATCGTACTGTGATGTTCTGTTGATGCTAGGGGATGCAATTCGAAGAAAACGTCCTGGTCTGCTGACTAGAGGTGTGCTTCTCCTTCATGACAATGCCAGACCATATACGGCTCGGTTAACCCAAAAGAAAATTAGCCAGTTGGGTTGGGAAGTTATTGAAAATCCACCCTATAGTCCTGACTTAGCTCCAACTGATTTTCACCTGTTTAGTCCACTGAAAAGCCACCTTGGCGGAGAAGATTCTCCAGTGACGAAGAGGTGGAAACAAATAAAACCGTTCAGAAATCGGACTCCCGATTTTTACTCCATGGGTATTGCATCACTGATTACACGATGGGACAAATGTTGGTGGCGATTACGATGAGAAATAGGAGAATAATGTAGGTCCAAAAATTAAAGTTTTCAAATTACTGTCGCATTTTTTTTTGGTAACAGCACTTGCGAGTTACTTAGTGACTTCTCCTCGTATAATATTGAAAGTTTCTGGTTGGATAATGTTGTAATGAAGTAGTGTTCTCTGATTAATAATGTCTTATAATTCTGCCACTTGAATCGATGATATTGCTGGACTTGAAATGATGGCGATTGTCACATATAGCAGTACACTTTGGCCGTTTAAATGTTATCAACCTAAAACACTTCCATTCTGCATTGTTAACAAGTTGTGACCTCGAGAATATTATCTTTCTCTATTGTCGCACTTTTAATTTATGAATGCATGTTACTACTTTTTTTTTTGTTTGTTCACTTCACAAGGTACCATGTGGTTCACCACAAGACTGAAATTTTAACACACAGAGTCACCATAAAATTCAGATGGTTTGTTCTTGAATCAAATTATAATTCACTTTTAATACTCATTAAACGAAATTCATAGGTATTACATTGAGACATCTCCGAAATAATTTTACGCAAAGTTCAAAAAAACATAAAATCTTCTGCATTTCTCACGCAGGACTGATAATCACTTTTCATCTCGAAATGGTGTCTTCTGTCTGCCTAAACTACCTCTGGTTCTAAACTGCTTTTTTCTATCTCCTGAATACCTGATGCCTGTCCTTCTGCTCTGCCTGTTGTCGTTCACCTATCTATCCTTCTATTCTTCTTTTATCTCTATCTCTTTCTTCTCTCTTCCAAAACTGCATGCCTGGCTTATGTATTTAAGTCAGTTGTCCAATAGGACACACCTCTAGATCTTTCTATTGGCCAGCTAGTTGACTACATACTGATTGGACTTCGGGATAAGTCGGTCCACTCCCTCTGGTCATCTTATTGGTCCGTTAGACTATTCATGTGTGCAAATTGCGTCCTAAGATTAGCAAATATGCCTCACCTGTCAGTAAATCTGTTGCGTCAAATCCGTCGATTCAGTTTTCTTGCGTGGGTAAACTCGTTTTATCCAGTATCAAGTGCTTGAGGTACCTACGGGGGTTATCTGTTTACACAGTGTCCACCTGTCTGTCTCCATATTGTTGATTTAACCATTCAGTTTAGCCGTGTCAGGACTAGTATAATCTGGGTGTATCTCTCTAATCTGCCTTCCCCTCAGCGTCATACGTCTAGTAATTTTGTTCATCTATTTAATTCTGTCGTAATAATACTACTACCGTGGGAGTGTTCCTCGTCAACCTGTTCTCAAATTTTCTATCGTTTCTTACCTACTTTCTACTTATCAATGATGATCACAACTATAAAAAATGCTTATAATCGTAATAATAATAATGACATTAATAACAATAATACTATACTAACCTATAAGATTACAATAATTACTACAGTCATAACTTACAAGCAACCATGCTACATATAGCCGTATTTTAAAACGTGGCGTCTTGCAGTGCAGCAGCAAATTCTCTTCACTTCTCACGGTCAGCCTTGGTATTGTTCCCAAGTTGTGCTATGTGCTACTCATTTCTACTCCTACAAGTTCTGCGCTAGCTAGCCTTTGGTCGACCTCTCTTTCTATTTCTCCATGTGGCGTCCGTCACATGACTGTTTTAGGAATGTTGCGAAGAAGAAGAAGAAGTTTCTTCAGAACACATGACAATCTACTTCGAACGTGTTTTTTTTTTTTTTGCTTTTATAAAATCATATCTTGTAGTTTACATTGGGTAAATAGGTATCTATTATATATTGTTTGAAATTTACGAACCATTAAGTTATAAACGAAATGTGAAAAAAAATAATGAGCAAGGAAATTATTATTTATGGAACACCGCGGCCTGGTATACGTGACACTTTCAGCAAGGCAAGGCGCCATTTTGTAGGTCATTTTCATGACTACATCCCAAGGACAAGGAGACGTGGACCTGTCAACACTGACCAGCAGATAACCTTCAACTCTGACGTCATCATCAGCGGAGTTTATTCCAGATCTAGGTCGTACGGTACGTACAGTGCGGCCCGGCACGAGTTCGCTCCTCTTTGCCCGCGACCTCCCTTGCAAGGCGCTGAAGTGCGTACATTTCTGCGATGGTTTAAGAGATTGGATTGACAAAGTGGATTTGTGGGATAGCTCTGAATGACCGGAAGTGTGAACTGTAAACTAGTTTTGGAAATTACAAAAAAAAAAAAAAAAGTTCGTACTTTATCACGTGAACTGGAATGACGTCACAAGTTTCTACGCGCCAGAGTGGCACAGTCGCAATAGACTGGTATCTAATACGAAAATAGCAGCTTGCTGACGCCTTGTCGCACTCCAGTACCTTTGGGATCGAGACATATCTGCACTATAGACACTGCCTTTGAAAAAAATGCAGAATATCCACCTGCAAGACAAGGCACATCAAAGTATACACTGTACCCGCTGATGGCAGTGAATTATGAGAAAACTTAACTTTCATGTAAACATCAGTTCTATAAGTATGCTAAGGCCACGCATAAACTCACGGTGAATGAATGTAATATACGCCAATTTTAAACTGAAAGTGATTAATTTACTTTGTTAATCGAACTTTTCATTGAAGAGATGCGTTTAGTTTCTACAATTGATTGTTAAATTTAGCAGAGCATAATCGGTAGAACATAATCAGTCCAATATGTCAGAGATCACCTACTCATAAGAGAACTGCTAATCAGTATCGTATGTTATGTGTAGGTTGAGCCTGCATGTTACGCGATTTACATGGCAACTGGTAAGAATATATATATATATATATTTATACATATAATTTTACTGTGGCTTTGGGGGGTGGGGTGGGGGTGGGGTGGGGGTGAAGGCGCTGTCCGATGGGGGCAATCAGAGACCCATAGCTGATATGCTACCGGTTGACCAAGACCCTGTCCCACCTCTCCGCGGAATAGGCCTAGCCTGGCTAACGAGGCAGGGATCATCATGGTCCCCATGGTGGTGGAGTCTGCTAAAGAAATATTGCACATCCCAAGCTTTTTAGGTGTACTCCGGAACTGAAAAAGTAGCTGCCATAACCCACTCCCACGCCGATACGATGCTATGCCTCAGCACCTCTACAGCATCGGCTGCAAAGAACACCAGCTCGCAGTTACAGGGAGTTCATACAAGTACAAGTACAAGTACTGTGACATTGAACTAGAGGTCGTGTGAAAGAAATTGGAATAAACGTATTATTTATTGATAAAATTACGTTATTTTGTGAATTCTCTATATCCTAGAGCGGATATTAAATAAATCAAAAGCTTACTGGCAGGTTTCACTGATGCGACAAATACGTCAGTCCTTATTTTGTCAAAAATTGGCTTACAACACGGAGTCACTTTGCAATGGATTCCCTCTCACTGTGGGATAACAGGCAATGAGAAAGCTGATCATCTGGCCAAATATGGCACTGAAATGAAGCAACCAGACATACCGATCACCTATAATCAGAAGAAAAGCATGATAAAAACCTACAGGAAGCCACAAACACCACCACATGATGACTATCACATGCTAAACAGAAAGGAACAAGTCACCATCTTCCGTCTCCGAACAGGACACAGCCGACTTCGAAGTCATATGTATACAAAGTTTAAGGTTGGTACTACTAATCTATGTACATGTGCCCAGTTGCCCCAAACTGTGGAACATATTGCTCCAGAACTGCACCAACTACGAGACACTGAGAAATAATTACTGGCCCAGTGAAACCACTAAAGAAGATAAGCTCTACGGTTCCATACATGAGTTACAAAAAACAGTGAAATTTATCTAAGAGACAGGACTGCAGATTTAGACAGACAATGCGTACGAAGAAGAAGAAGAAGTCAGTCCTTATTAACGTCTGGTTAGCTGAGTGGTTAAGCGCCTGGTTTACTAATACGGTGGTACATGGTTCAAGTCCCGGCTGTTTGGATTTTATTATGGTACCACCACACCAAAAAAAAAAAAGCCCCGAGGTCGACCCAACCTCTAAAAATGGATACCAGAGAAATCTGGGAAGGTAAATATAGCCAGTCTGTGACTGACTACGTCACATTTTCATGTGCCGATGGTCTTGAAAATACGGACCTAACACCTTAATGACATGGAAAGGGCAATTTTACCTTTATTTTTGCCATATTAAAGAAAGAAAAGCATGATTTAGAAGCACGTACGCTGATGGGATGTTGGAGTTTCTTTATAATAAAATACATTCTCAGTGAAAGATGTTACTCTTGACTTAAACTGGAAACAGAAAAAGGATGCTTTGGCTTCCTTCTCACTGTAAAATCATAACAGAATTTTCTTACTACATGCAGGATTTTACATATCATGCATAGTCTCTAGTTCACATGTTATAGACAAAAATAATGCTGGAAATGGATCTGTCATGTTTTCCGAATAGACCCCAGAAATTTAGCTAAAATAACCATGAGATGGACTCTTGTCTTGTCCTTCCTCATGTACTGCTAGGTGTAGAGATGAAGTGCAATTGTCTCCCAATGGCTCGCCTGTTGGCTTCATACAATGAGATGATCAGGGACTCTACCATCGGTCCATCTTTTGCATGGGGGGCCCTTTCCTCTGCCTTCGTGTGGTCTGAAAAACATTGCTCTCTGTGGTACACGTTCTGTTGGTAGTCGTGACACATGACTGAACTATTTTATTTGCTGTTTTTGAATATAGTTCAGATCGGGTTCAACTTCTGCTTTATTTCTAATGACATCATTCCTGATTCTGTCCTTTCTTGATATTCCAAGAATTCTTCTCAAGAATCTCATTTCAGTTGTAATTTTCCTCTTGTCTTTCGCTGTCAGCGTCCATGCCTGGCATTGGTAGCACAAAGTTGGTATGAAGATAGTCTTATAGATAGTTCTTTTGGTTTCCAGTGAGACATGCTTGTTGTTTAGTATGGGAGCCATTTGCCCGATAAGTTGGTTTGCTTTGTTACTTCTGTTTTCGACCTCTATGTCTTTTTCCCTTTTGTTGAGAAAATGCTTCCGAGGTATTTGAAATGCGTTACTTGCTTCATAGCATAGCTTTCCAGCGTAATGTTTATTGGTGTGTCTACTAGTAAGAATAAATGGTGAAACAACAACTTGGTTTGACATAAAACAAGGTGTCCGTCAGGGGTGCATATTGTCACCCTACTTATTTAACTTGTATACTAAAAATATAATGAGGAATGTTAGAGAAGATGTAGACAAAGAATATTACGATGCCATAACAATTGGAGGTTATGAAATACCAGAGATTAGATATGCTGATGACACAATATTACTGTCCACAACACAAAAAGGAATGGAAAAACTACTTGTGTCAGTCCGTAAGAACAGCGGAGAGCAGAACCTCTATCTTAATGCAATGAAAACTAAATTGATGACAACTGACAAAACAAACAAGGCAGCTGAAATATGTATCAATGAGGAAAAACTGGAAGAAGTGGAGAGTTTTGAATATCTTGGATCACTACTAACTAATAATGGAGACACAATAAGGAAAATTAAAAGGAGGACATCTATCGCTCTTCAGAAAGTAAAACAAATAAAGAATCTGTGGAGAGGAGCAGACAGAACCACAAAAATAAGATTTTTAAGGACATGCATCTTTCCCAACGCAACATATGCCTGTGAGACCTGGACTCTTAACAAAACAACTGAGAAACACATAAATGCCTTTGAATGTAAATGCTACAGAAGATTTCTCCAAATATCGTGGACACAAAAAAGAACAAATATATCTATACTACAAGAACTTAATATTGAAGAAGGCTGGCTAGTAAAGAAGATTAAAGAGAGAAAACTTAAATATTTTTGGACACTTTAAACGTCATGATAATTTAGAGAAGACCGTATTGGAAAGATTCATAATGGGAAAAAGAAAGAGACGAAGACCAAAACGAAGATGGCTGCAAGACATCGTTGACGATCTACAAATGGATGCATCAGCAGCAGGCCATCTCGCTCACAACCGAGAGGCCTACAGGAGTGCTGTTTGGGAGGCAAAGTTCCGCAAGGGACATGCAAATGAATGAATGACTGTTGGTCATGATTTCTGTTTTATTATACATTTTTTTTTGCCTGGGCTAATTTTCATACTGTGTTCTTTGCATGCATTATTCAGTCTATTAATGTGATCATGCAAGCCTTCTTCTGAGTCGGCAACTAGAGATTGGTCATCTGCAAATAATAGTTCGTTTATGGTTATATCGTCTTCTGTTTGTTCTATTTCATTTTGTTGATTTTTTGCTGTCCTTATCAGTCCAGCTTCTCTACAGATGTTATCGATACATGTTATAAATAGCAGCGGTGATAAGATGCAACCTTGCCGAACGCCAGATTTAATAATAAAGAGTTCAGAATGTTCCCCTATTGCTCTGATGATCCCACTTCCGTTGTTGTACAGACTCTCACACAGATTTATTAGATGATTGATAACCCCATATTGTTTTTGGACTTCCCATAGTTTGCTCCTGTCTTCTCTGTCGAATGCTTTTTCCTGGTCAACAAAAGGCAAGTAAAGGCTGTTATCATGAGGTGGACACCCGAGGGGAAAAGACATAGTGACCGACCAAAGGCTACCTGACGGAGATTTGCAGAAGCGGAAATTACTAGCATACGGCACAGTTCATACATAATACAAAGGCTGGCCGCAGACCGTGAGAAGTGGAGAGAATTTGTTGCTGCCGTGCAAGACGGCACAGGGCGCACTGGGCGATGGTTGCTTAGCCGACTGCCTACCATAGACTTGAGTGACTGTGTGGGTTTATCCGAACAGCTATCTTTTTGTTGTCGTTAAGACAGAATGTTAGGAGCTGTTTAAATATCGAGCAACAACGACAGTTAATTCATTATATAATCAAATAGTTAATATTTACAATTTTGCTATGGAATTTTGTTCATTTTTATCGCCAAAAGCAACTGTCTCATCATCTCGTCTGCCCCCATCCCCACCCCAACCCTTCTTTGCATTCTGTGCCTACTTTAGTCTCTTCGTCCTAAATAAAGAAAACTACGATCCTTTCTTTCTTTTTTTTTTCTCTTTCTGATCCCTCCCTCTTATCAAGTACACACTGCCGTACTGACCCCTGTCACCTCGACAGACCTCTCATGACATCTGTATCTAGAGAAGAGAGATTTCCGTAGCGCAGGATCATTAGCGCGCGTTCTGCAGGAGCAGACTGGCAGAAGTATAATGGCTGAACCTGAGAACTGCCGCGTTCCATTGACGTCAGCGCCATCTCGCGTTTATAGGGAGGAATAAAGAAGCTCGTTTTATCTTTGTCTTGGTTGAGAAGCTGGCGAGGGTTAAAGTCTTTCATGATAAAAAGTTCACTACATTGTAATAATTATTTTTTCATCATCATCATCATCATCTTCGTCATCGTGTGCTGAACTCCTTGAAAAGTTGGCTGTGACACTCTCTCCCCTTCCCCAGATGTAAAACTTGACAAGCAGAAAAAAATGTTTGTTCTTATTTAGGTTTCGTATTGTTGTTGCTTTTACTCTTCTTTAGTAGTGTTTAAATTACCAAAAGAAGTTTTAAAAGAAAAATAAAAAGAACTCTGAATGTACTTTTGTACATTTTACCTCTGTCTTTTTTTTTCAATGATCTGCTCCATATCCGGTTTCTGTTTCAAGTGTCCTAAAGCCTTTGGCTCCGAGATTTTAGTCCTGTGTCAAGTGTAAATATATGAAGCAAGCAACTGAATGATCCTTCTGGCTTTTTCTGTGCCCAAAGATTTATAGAAGATACGAGGTAATTCTCACTTAGATATGATATAGGTGCTATATTTCCATATGGAGCACATCACAACTTTGATTTCATGTTCCGTAAAGAAGGTATATTTGAATGCCCTCTCATAACTTTATTGGTCTTTATCAGTTTCAGAGCAACAGAAAAGACCTTTCTATGTCAAAATATTGAAATGTTCTACAAAGACAATGCAGCAAATGTGTAAATTAGAAACTATACGGGAAATGTGGAACGGTCCATGGAGATCTGGTAAGAAAGTGACGAACTCTTTTTCTTTATTTTTTGAGATTCGTTCAGATTACAAATGGTCATGAATATAATGCTCACTATAAGTACCGCTTTATAAGGGAAATAGCAAAGCTTCAAGAAGATTGGTTAGTTTACCGTCATGTTGTCGACCACAGTCTTTTGTTGTTGTTGTTGTTATTTTTGTTGTTGTTGTTGTTGTTGTTTCTGGAGTCGCTTGCCATGCTGTGAGACATGATCCCACATGAAGGGAGCTAATTCATACGTGTATATCTCTTCACCCTGTTTTTAAACGACCCGGAAATAATAGACATAGCACTGTCCCCGGAGACTCATGGAACACCTAGACCGGATGGTCGACGAACTCTAGATTCCTGTGGTCAGGGCTAGTCAGAGGAGCTAATCGTTCAGGAACGTGGGATCGAACCTGACATTGCCATACCTGCCATGTTTACAGAGTTCATCGGTTTCAGGTATTCCGACTTGCTCAAGACAGGATTGACTGGAGGACCTTTATTTATATCGTATGCTCCATTGGGAGTACAGAGGACTGATGATGATGATGAATGATGATGATGATGATGATGATGATGAAGAATAATGATGATGATGATGATGAATAATGATGATGATGATGATGATGAATGATGATGATGATGATGATGATGATGAATGATGATGATGATGATGATGATGATGATGATGATGATGATGATACAGAGTTCAACAACTTTTCTTTTCCTTGACTACATAACGAGCAAGACATTTCGCTAGAATCACGACAGCACATATCCTCAACGCCCGGGTGAGCTTACACACCCGATTATGTTAACCAGAACATCAATGCGACAACGTGACACGTAAGGGGAAAAAAACGTCATTATCATGCGCTATATTGATCAGCCAAATTATAATCAACAATAAGCATTTCCTTGGGTTTTTTTTTCATTCGTTCATAGAACAAAGGGAGTTCACTGTGTTTTATTTCCACAAATATTCAGATCCAAAGACAACTGTCCTCAGCTGTTGAGCGAAATTTCTCAAACCTCGACATTCTAGAATTTTGCAGGGCAAATTTTCATAATTCGTTAATATGTTAGCTTTTCCCTCTTTCTCTCTCTCTCTCTCTCTCTCTCTCTTCTCTCTCTCTCCCTCCCTATGTATGTATGTATGTATGTATGTATGTATGTATGTATGTATCTATCTATCTATCTATCTATCTATCTATCTATCTATCTATCTATCTATCTATCTATCTATCTATCTATCTATCTATCTATCTATCTATCTATCTAGTTCTGAAACTTAAAGAAATGTTGGAATTTCATGAGAAACTATGAAACCCTAAAAAATAGTTTCCCACAAATCTAAAGCTCACTAACTGGACATACTTTTTGGTGGATGCTGCATCATGTAGGGGAGGTAATGATTTAAACCTTTGACCCTTTGAACATTTTCTTTTTCTTTATGGGTGTAAACTTAAGGCTTTAAAAAAAAACGACAATATCTTCTTGTTTTCAAACGCTTTTAAAGCCATGATAAATTACAAAAGTGTGCACTACAAGGGATATGTTTTACAGTACGCCATGTTTGATAAAACCAGGTTGTTTTCTCTAAGAACACAACAAACAAACAAAAAATTCAACTTGGTCACGAGTTTTCAAGTATTGCTGTTAATTAACCTAAACCGACTTCTAACTCGAGTACTCTTATTTTTGCTGGAAGCTGTCGATTCCATCCTAGTACACTTTTTTTATTGACGGAGTAAGCGTCATCGCAGAGCGACCTTTCTTAAAGAAATCGATTATGAAATTGTTACCTGTTTCGTGTGTGTGTGTTTTTTTTTTTTTCCTTTAGGAAACGATTTCGATTATTATGTTGGATGTATTTGCTCAGACGATTCTTGCGAAAGGTCTTCATTCACACGTTGCAGGACAATATCGCGCGTTTTCAGTCGTTGCTCTGTTAAGCGTGGGTGTAGCGTGGCGGACTAACACACTCAGAGAGTCATAGTTCATCAGGTTTTTCGTAAGAAGCGAACCGTTTTGCAGGAAATAGGTGAGAACCGACAATTATTGTTTTTAACTTTTGTTTATTACCTTTCATATCTCCTTCTATTTTATACGCGCTTCGCAATCATCTTCATCATCATCATCATCATCATCGTGTGCCGTCTTCAGAACGAGGGTTGGCGATATAATAGAGAGAAAAAAAAAGTTTCCTCATTTTCTCGCCTTTAACCAGGCTGTGTCATGCCCACTCTTGTGAGTTATCTTCCTATCTACATCTCTATCTGCCTCTCGCTCTTTTTTCCTTCCACTTTTCTTTCGAGTATGGTCTCGTCTAGCAACCAAATGGTCGAGGGTTCGAATCCCCAGCTGAGCGGGATTTTTTTTCCGACCAATACGGCCCCGAGGTCGACCCAGCCTCGTAAAATGGGTACCAGAGAAAATCTGGGAAGTAAAGGCAGCGAGGAAAGGAACTGGTCACCCTACCTCATACGCTGATGACCCAGCATAATGAGGTCTCTAACGCTTCACCCCCTACGGCATTTGCTATGGGACTATCTTTACTTTTTTATGGTCTTAATTGTATTATTATATCTTGTGATATGGTTAAGCCAGTTTGTTTAATTGATCCTTATTTCTCCCAGAAGTTCACACTTCGTTTGAAGCCGTCCTAAAACTTGTACATTTGTTCTTTTTCAGTTTTCAAGATTTATGGTCTAATTTCCGGTAGCATTTCTGCTGGGTTTGTCCTTTTCTCCAGCTTTTTTATTAGAATCCAGCCTTCTGCTCCAGACAGTTTTTTCTGAATACACACAGCATTTTATAAATCTTTGTTTTTTTCTTTCGGACATATTCCCGGATAACAGCACTATCTTCATGGCATTGAATGTATGTTTTGAAATTACCTTTATTTTTAAAAAATGTATATTGTCACAATTTTAGCATTTGTTTCAACAGTCAGCACTGGAAAGTTGATATTAGTCTTTGCAGAAACAAAATATTGGATGGCAGCACTGATGTAGTATGTCCAGGGAAATTACCAAAACCCCTCTGACAAACCTTCTAACAAGGCACCCCTCTGGCAAACCTTCTAACAAGACATCCCTCTGACAAACCTTCTAACAAGACACCCCTCTGACAAACCTTATAACAAGGCACCCCTCTGACAAACCTTCTAACAAGGCACCTTCACCGCTCCGCCTCGTGCCTTCAGTCTCCCTGACAACGTTAAGCTGGCAATAAAATGTAGCTGTCACATCAGACATGATGGCAACCCCGGGGGTGGGGGGTGGGTGGGCGGTCTTCTCAGTGTTTAGTCTGGTGTGAATCAGAATTTCGAAAAAAAAAACCAAACATCTTTTGCATTTTGAGTTAAGGATCGAAAGAAGCACATAAAGATTTTGACAAATTTCGACCTATTCCACCAAATTTATTACCAGAAGAACTTCATAGGTGTTCCTGATAGCGTGTTTTACTTTTAGACAATGTTCATTTGTTTACCAGTTAAATTTCCTCCCAATATTCCATTAAAAAAAAACATTGTTTCGGAGCATTTTTAAAGGGTCCCGGTTCTTTCTGTCCTCAAATAATTTTTAAAATTATCCTTTTGCTTTCTGGTTTTTTTTAAGCGAATTCTGAAAAAGACAAAAGAGTTATTTACAGTATGTTACTAACAGAGAAAAGAGAAAACTTTTGAAGGTCATCAGTTACTGTAACCGGTTTATATTAACAAAAGCCTAGTAAAATGCAGCCAAGGAATTCGGCTGGAGGATAGTCAGGCCAGAAGTAGACCGGCGAAGCAAAGTGTGCTCGGAGGTTCAGCATGTGAGCATTTTGTATTAAATATCGGTGCAAATATGATAAGAAAAGAAAAATAGCTCAAACATCTAATTCTCGCTGACATAATTGTAATTGTAATAATTGACAAAACTGGAATATACTTCATGGAAGACAACAGACAGGTACAACTGTACCCGTTCAAAAAATTCTAGCGCGATCACTCTTTCTCTCTCTCTCTCTCTCTCTCTCTATATATATATATATATATATATATATATATATATATATATATATATATATATATATACATGTGATAGTTTGAAAGCAAATCAAAGATTTAGTAAAGTGAGAAAATGAGGAGAATCAAATAACTCTCATGTGACACCAAATAACTCTTCCTTATTTTGGAGACAACTAATATAATTTTTTTTAAGTTTTAGAGAAAATTATATGCACCTTCCCTCGATAAGTGGTAGATGAAACACTTTTATATCTGAGAAAAAGAAGAAAAAAAATAGAAAGTGAATAATTAAAACTCGAATCGCAGACACTCGTTAGACGAGCAACAGCCTAGTGCAGCGGTTCCTACACTTTTCTAAACTGCGACACACCTGGAAACACAAGTTTCTATCCCGGCACACCTATGTTATTAATGCAGTTAACAATATATTTTTAGCATTTTCAAATGAAACTTCATATATTACCTTATTACAAAAGTTATTATAAAGTACAAAACAAATAAAATAATTTAAGGACTTTATTTTGAAATAAAAATTGTTTCAACAAAGCCACACTTACGACTGATGTAGCTTGCAAAGATGTCTAAATTTAACATCACATTTCTAGTATTTTACGACACACCAAAGTGCTGGACACACCGTATGAAAAACCCTGCCCTAAACAATATTTAGCAAAATTGATAATTTTGCATCCCTAGCGTTTCCAGTTTGCTAAACACTTATAGTTGTCTAAACCGTATGCTATTCTCCGCTTCACACAACTAAAACTGCCGGTTTGTAGAGAAACTGTTTAGGAAATAGTGGTATAAACGTAAAAAAGAATTCACGCGCATGTTATTCGTAAAAGCGAGGTTTCACTGAAAACTCGGTTCCCTTCTTGTCAAGTGGAGAGTTGTACTCGTGAACCGAGAAATCCAGACTGGGAATGTTGCTTTGCCATTCAGTAAACGAAACTGGAAATTGATGATGATGATGATGATGAGTTAAACATTATATTTTCTAGTTCCAAAGCTACAACACTGTCTTCATCATTCCAGGTTAAACTCTTTCGCTTCTAAAAAAAAACACTGGCAGGGTTGGCAGATCTTACATACCAAAGCAACTCAGTGCTCAGACCAATATTTCTCTCTCTCTCTCTCTCTCTCTCTCTGAACCTTAAGTGCCCAGGGCACATGGGGTTTTCGCAAGGGTTTTCCACAAATGCCTGTCCTTCGCCTTTTTTTCTGCTCTTGCCGAGGTGAGCCCTCTATTGCTCAACATCCTCTCTGTTGTTCTTCTCCATGTCTCTTTTGGTCTACCTTTACTTCTGTTCCCCTGTGGTGTCCATCTTAGTGCTATTTTTGGTAGTGAGTTGTCAGTCATTCGGAGCACATGTCCCAACCATCGCCAGCGTCTTCGTAAACATTCAGTCTGGAAAGAATTCAACTTGTTTTCTATGGTTTTGGTGATTTTCCAGCATTCACTTCCTTAGAGTAGTACACTTAGAACATTACTCTTAAATATGCTGATTTTCATATTCATGCTTAGTTTTTTAGATTTCCATATAGAAAAGATCAACATAGGAAAGACAAAGCTAATGAAGCAAAATATGAACAACAGAAATGTACTCAGAGTAGATAGCAAGTTAGTGGAGGAGGTCAACGAATTTGTATATCTCGGCAGTAGAATAGCATGAAATGGAGACAGCACAGAGGACATCAACAGCAGACTTACTAGAGCAAACCAGGCTTTTGCAATGCTGCAGACCAATATTTAATCGAGTCTAAATAGTCATATAACGAAGGTATCCCATTGTTTCTAATCCAACCCAGATTTTAAATTATAGAGTAGTATGGGTCAAAATGTGGAGTACAACAAAGAAAGATGAAAAACTACTGCAAATCCTTGAGAACAAGAACCTAAGAAGAATCTCTGGGTCGATAAAGGATACCAAGTGTGGAGAATGGAGAGCTAAAAGGAAAATTGAACTGAACAGCTTATTTAAATCTCAACGAATTATAAATGTCTTGAAACTGAACAGACAACGCTGGTTGGGCTATGTAGAAAGAATGGAAGAGAACAGACAAACAAAACGTATGTATCCACAAGAGATGAGGGAAACAAGACCTAGGTGTAGACCAACACAGAGATGGAAAGGCAACATAGAAGAGGATATAAAAGAAATTGGTGTCACCAACTGGAGGGAGAAGATCAGGAATAGAGAAGAATGGAGGCGAAGTTTATCTGCAGAAATGAGCCTTAATGACTTGGAAAGCTGTAGAAGAAAAGTAGTTTCTTTCTATTTTCTTTCTACCAAAAATTTCTCATCAGAATTTATCATTGCAAGGCACTGGAATTACTCCGTGAGTGAAAGTTAAAAGACAATGCTTTTACTAGCCTCTGTTAGAAGACACGCTAAGAGCTAAGACATTACTTAAGAGCTGGCGAGATTTTTTTTTTATATTTGTCTTTCCAAACTCATATTGTCTGGTTAAGGATTTTGGTCCAAATGTTATATGTTTTGTCTTACATTTAGGTTGATCGATCTTTTTACCACCATTTTTATCTTTAAGCTGCTGTCAGCAGTTTAGCGTCTGTGTTTCTATATTTATGTCAGGTGTTTACTGACGTGACAAATCAGCTGAGAAACACATAAATGTCTTTGAATGTAAATGCTACAGATGAGTTCTTCAAATATCATCATCATCATCATCATCATCAGGTGCCGTGCCGACTGGCGTTGGTTATTATGCTACCCCAGAGTACACGATCCTTCACGCAGGCCATCAGCTCAGTTGGTGATCTTCTCTCACACCATCCCGTCAGACTGTCCAGTATCACTTCTCTTGGTCTTCCTCTTGGTTTTTTCCCTTCTATTTTTCTGTTGTTGTAATATTTTCAATGCCCCCTCTTCTCATTGCATGTCCTATGAACGTACATTGTCTCACTCTTATCTTTTTGACAAGGTTTTTTGTCTCTCCAGCTCTTCTCATACATTCTTCATTAGTTATTTTTGCTGTCCAGGGGATTCGCAACATTCTTCTAACAAACAACATTTCTGCTGCTTCCATTGCTTCAAATACCATGGACACAAAAAAGAATAAATATATCTATACTACAAGAACTTAATATTGAAGAAGGTTGGCTAGTAAAAAGGATTAAAGAGAGAAAACTGAAATATTTTGGACACATTAAACGTTATTATAATCTAGAGAAGACAGTTTTGGAAGGGTACATAATGGGAAAAAGAAAGAGAGGAAGACCAAGGCGAAGATGGCTGCAAGACATCGTTGATAATCTGCAAATGGGTGCATCAGCAGCAGGGCATCTTGTTTACAACCGAGAAACCTACAAGAGAACTGTTAGGGAGGCAAAGTTCCGCAAGGGACATGCAAATTACTGACTGAGTGACTGGTTGGTGTCACTGCAAAGGTACTTTACACCTTTTTTATACCTCAAAAATTATATTTGAACGATCTTCTTAAAGTGGTTTTGTGTACACAGTTTGATACTATAAATACATCGATGGGAATGTTCTGTAATCATTTCAGATTCAGTGGAATTGATCAAATTAACCATGTATTGTTATATAAAAGAGTGTTTCTCAAACTTTCTTTGTCTGTCTAGACTCTTGAAATAATCTTCGGGTTCCAGGAAACACTTGGATAAATATTATTATAATCATATATTTTTTTAAATCTTCACTTCCAACAAATTTTTACATGTCATTTAACAACTTTCCATCATTACGCAATAAAACTATATTTGAAGAAAACGCAAGAACTTGAGCTGCATGCTTATGGTTTTACAATTTTGATGAGTGTGGAAAAACCCCATCATTTTAGCGTTTCAAATATTTGATCAAAGGTTTAGGTGTTTTATGAAGGTCATTGCCGCTTTTTTGTTTTAGGATGGAAGCGGGCTGGGCCTGGGAGCATACAGGATGCAAGAGGTCTAAGGTTGAGCGAGGGTTAATACTGAGACATTAAGAGGATTGCGGGGGAGGGGTGTGGATATGAATAGATCCGGGGGTAAGTGAAGGAAAACATACAGTGCATTTACGTGGAGACTGTGGGGGGGGGGGGGGGTGTGAAAGGATTTGCCTGAGAACGGGCACAGATGAGAGTTCTTTGTCTTGAACAAACACATAGTGTGAGAACGACGCGTGTCAGATGAGAGTTCTTTGTCTTGAACAAACACATAGTGGGAGAACGACGCGTGTCAGATGAGAGATCTTTGTCTTGAACAAACACATAGTGGGAGAACGACGCGTGTCAGATGAGAGCTCTTTGTCTTGAACAAACACATAGTGGGAGAACGACGCGTGTCAGATGAGAGCTCTTTGTCTTGAACAAACACATAGTGTGAGAACGACGCGTGTCAGATGAGAGCTCTTTGTCTTGAACAAACACATAGTGTGAGAACAACGCGTGTCAGATGAGAGCTCTTTGTCTTGAACAAACACATAGTAGGAGAACAACGCGTGTCATGTCGTGGTTTTGTTGTAGGGCGGTGAGGTAACATTATGAAGAATCTGAGCTTTCAGATTTTTGGTGAGGTATGTTAGGGTCTTATGCCCACAGAGGGATACGGTAAAGAGAAACGAACCTAATGCCTTCAGTTTCAGAAGCAGCGTAGCTATTTATTTTACCACGCAAAAGAGAAAAGAGCAGCGTCATATTTCTTCTTCTTCAGCTTTCCGAGCCATTGCTGCAGATAAAGTTCGCCTCCATTCCTCTCTATTCCTAATCTTCTCTCTCCAGTTGGTGACACCAATTTCTTTTGTACCCTCTTCTATGTTGTCTTTCCATCTCTGTCTTGGTCTACCCCTTGGTCTTATTATATTTTTGTAGGTTGTTATTTTTGTGTTTTGGGACAGGATTTTAACAAGTGTTGCATGGCAAAGTATATTTTATTCCCTATCTGTACTCTGCTTTTAATTTCTTCGCTTACTGTGTTGCTTCTGTTGAAGGTTGTGTCTAGATATTTGTATGTTTCTGCTTCCCTAATAATCTTATCGCCAACATTGATATAATCTGGGTCATATTTAGTGTCATATTTAGTCCACCATAATGGAGATATTATAGATTTAGAAATTTGCATTTAAAAACACATTAATTAAACGTGGGGTAAATAAATATTAACAATTCTGACCCCATTCTGGGATCACTCTTGGCGGGACGTTCGGAAGAGATTCCACATGACAGCATTGATCTGTGCCGCAAAATGGAGGCCCGAGGCAGACGGGAAAGCATTGATCAGGATGATGTCTGATGTTTTTTCGCAAAATTAGCCAATCAATACAAAGTTCATCAGAATCTCTAAGAGAACAAGTGTACTTCAGAAAAGAATGAATGTTTTATCCTTTATCTAATTAAGATCATTTTTTTTTTCTGTTTTGTCTAACCATTTTTGATTTGGTTGTTCTATGCCTGGGCTTTGTTCTCCTGGGAATTCTAATACAATATATAATGCTTTCATTCGGTGCTGTCGCGTAATTAGAATGTGTTAGTAATAGAATGTAAGACTGTGTGAGAGTTTTGATAAATGCTCTCCACGAGGATCTCATGAGTCTCATGTTGAAATTTCTGTTCCTGAAGATTCTTCTCATCTCCAGCGCATGCGTCATAAACTGCCGCGTTGTTACATTTTGTTTGGACAAAAATCAAACAGCGGAAGAAAATGGAGAAAATTTGAAAATCTGTTTTTCATAAACCTGGTCGTCGTCGTCGTCATCATCATCATCATCATCGCCTTTCACGCCCTTGAGAGCATAGTTCACGGATAAAGACTCTTCAGTCATCTCTGTTCTTTGAAGTATTCTCTGGTAATGAGTAAAGATGAGTACTGAGTAAAACAAATACCTAAAGAAAATACTCAGCATCAAGTGGAACGAAATCAAGAACAATGCAGAGATAAGACAGATGACTGAACAACAACCAGTCTCAGGAAAAGTAGATGGACATATGTTGATCACGTGATGAGAAGAAACGATCAGGGAATCATAAAACAAACTATAAAGTGGAATGCAACAGACCAAAGAAAAAGAAACACACCACGTGAAACTCTAAAGAGGACATTGCTAAGAGAGGCCAAATTAGTAGCCTTTATTCTCTTGATGAGTTTGAAAAGCTCGCCGAAAACAGGAAAACTTGCCGAACTACCTTGCGAGCCCTATGTGACGTTTAACGGCACGGGAAGGATGTAAGAAGATATAAGAAGAATGGGTAAAGAGAAATTGGCAGAGAGGTGCAAGAGTTGGAGACGAGGTACTGCAGAAGGCTCATGACAATTTTTCATGGAGAAATATTTAATCAGGATTTAATCATCTGCATCTAAGCCATATTCATTAAAACATAGTGTAAAGTATGAGAAAGCTGACAGTTTTGATCCTATTTTGATGATCACTTTTAGTAGAGTATTACGAAATAGCCTCTTAAGCAGAAAAACTGACAGTTGTTTATGGAAGTTGTCCGAGCCAAGCTTTGCTGAACAATTGCTCTCATGACTGATTCTATCAAGAATTGATTTCGCATGAAATGTCTCAATAGAACCACACCATGCTCCTCTTACATGCCCATGTCTCTTATTCTCTACTCAGATTTCTGTAGGATCCTCCTTTCCTGCTTACAAGGGTCAGTATTACTACATATTTCTGTAGTATCCTCCTTTCCTACTTACAAGGGTCAGTATTACTACATATTTCTGTAGTATCCTCCTTTCCTACTTACAAGGGTCAGTATTACTACACATTTCTGAAGGATCCTCCTTTCCTACTTACAAGGGTCAGTATTTCTACAGATTTCTGTAGTATCCTCCTTTCCTACTTACAAGGGACAGCGTTACTACAGATTTCTATAGGATCCTCTTTCCTACTTACAAGGGACAGCGTTACTACAGATTTCTATAGGATCCTCTTTCCTACTTACAAGGGACAACGTTACTATAGATTTCTATAGGATCCTCTTTCCTACTTACAAGGGACAGCGTTACTACAGATTTCTATAGGATCCTCCTTTCCTGCTTACAAGGAACAGCGTTACTACAGATTTCTATAAGATCCTCTTTTCTACTTACAAGGGATAGCGTTACTACAAATTTCTGTAGGATCCTCCTTTCCTACTTACAAGGGACAGCGTTACTACAGATTTCTACAGGATCCTCTTTCTTACTTACAAGGGACAGCGTTACTATGTGGAGTCTCCCAAAGTGACATGGGTTATTGTTTCGTTAATTCTTTCCAGACTTTTTGACCGAGAGATTGTTTTTTTTTTCAATTGCTTCAAATATATCTCACAGAAATCATCATTATCATCATCATCATCATCATCATCATCATCATCATCATCATCATCATCATCATCATCATCGTCGTCGTCGTCGTCGTCATCGCCATCGTCATCATCATCACCATCATCATCATCATCGTCATCATCATCATCATCGTCATCGTCGTCATCGTCATCGTCATCATCATCATACTTAACGATCTACTTACGTCTAAAGTAGTTAGTGATTACATTAATCGGAAACTACCTGTAAATTGCCGATTAAGAAAAGGAAAAAATCGAAACTTTTGGAGATCGGCGATTACCGTAGCCGATTTATATTATAAAAAATCTAGTTAAAAAGCACTAAAAGAAGTCGGTTGAAGAATAGTTGGGCCATTAGGATGATGATGATGTTCATTTTGCATGGAGAAGAATCAGCGTTTTTTAACTTTGGTTCAGCTTGTGAGAGTTTTGTAAAGATTAAATTTCAGTGATAATAAGTCAGTCAGCAATTTGCATGTCCCTTGCGGAACTTTGCCTCCCTAACAGCTCTCCCGTAGGCCTCTCGGCTGTAAGCAAGATGCCCTGCTGCTGATGCATCCATTTGCAGATCATCAACGATGTCTTGCAGCCATCTTCGCCTTGGTCTTCCTCTCTTTCTTTTTCTCCTATTATGTACCCTTCCAAGACTGTCTTCTCTAAATGACGTTTAATGTGTCCAAAATATTTACATTTTCTCTCGTTAATTCTCTTTACTAGCCAACCTTCTTCAATATTAAGTTCTTATAATATGGATATATTTGGTCTTTTTTGTGTCCATGATATCTGATCGAGACAGAAAACATGTTAAGATGAGAACAAAAATTCACACGAACATTCACTTTCGGCTGAGATTTGTAAAGTATGTTTAACTTTACATTTATAAAGTATAGAGAACTGAATGATGTACTGGCACGCCCGTTATTACGGAAAGCACGTCTTGCAAAATGAAATAAAAGTGCAACTGGACCGGTTTCAAAAAGTCATAACGCGGTCACTGCTAATAGTATTTGTATAATTCCGTGTTTATCACGTATTTTATATGTAACGTTCGTCAACCATATTAATATTTGTTGCTGCATGTCACCATCAGATTGTGCTAGCGTCTCAGAAATGCTTACCTTGTCTTCCCACTTGATGTTCATTTCTTTAAAAAAATTAGCGGATATGGAAGCCGATTTTGCCACGTCTTTAATTTCTTGATTTAAGTCCGTGTAAAAGAGGGTGGTAAGCTTGTATATCTGATTAATCAGAACCTTTATCGGTGGTATTAATCTTCTATCGTTCAGTGCATTTTCTCTTAGTTTGCCAAATGTAATAGCTGTCTTTTCTATTCCTGTATTGATTTCTTCATCTACAGAAACTGGCGCAAGTGGAGAATCAAGATAACTGATTTTATCAGTTGATTCAAGTATGCTTTCGTTAAATGTTAAAAGTTATATTGTATCGAGTCTAGCATCTACATTATTTTTTAACCTTGTCGAATTAAAAAAATATATTTGATGTTAGAAATTTAACTATTTAACTCCTAAGCAACGCTGGCAGTGTAAACAGATCTCACACATGTCCATACGAATCAGTACTCAGCGCGATATTTTGTCAACATCGAAATGAAAAGCAGCATATTTCTAACCCTGTCCAATTTTTTTTTTTTGTCAGAGAGCAAACTTCCTCCAGTTTCCTTCTACCAAAATTTCTTTTCAAAATGTCTTCTAGCAGAGCATGGAAAAATTAATTCAAGAGTGAAAGAGTTAAAGCCCGAACCAGTGGGATTTTTGTTGCTACAGTAATTCAGATTCGGAACTCGCAGAGAACTTAAACAGAATGGAGCGCTAAGAAGCCAGTTAGTGGAGTAAGTTTCCTGTGTATTTGTCAGAGCTCACGGAGTAAAATTTGCTAGTAAATCTTTGCTCTTTCCCTCGTTTTCAGTTAATCTCGTATTACTTCATAATGTTGTGTTTTCTGTGACAAGTCATCTAGGTGTCGTGTTGTGTTCTTTTTTTGTAACAAATTATTTGGTATTTTGTAGTTTTATATAAAATATTTTTTTGGTGACAAATCATAAAGTGTTTTATATTATTTGTGACAAATCATCTTAGTGTTTTTTCCTTTGTGATAATTCATCTTAGTGTTTTTTTTTCTTTGTGACAATTCATCTTAGTGTTTTTTTTCTTTGTGACAATTCATCTTAATGTTTTTTTGGTGACATTTCATTTTAGTGTTTTTTTCTTTGTGACAATTGATCTTAGTTTTTTTTTATTTGTGACAATTCATCTTAGTGTTTTTTCTTTGTGACAATTCATCTTACTGTTTTTTCTTTGTGACAATTCATCTTAGTGTTTTTTCTTTGTGACAATTCATCTTAATTTTTTTTTCTTTGTGACAATTCATCATGGTGTTCTATATTATTTGTGACAATTCATCATAGTGTTTTTTTCTTTGTGACAATTCATCTTAGTGGTTTTTCTTTGTGACAAATCATCATGGTGTTCTATATTATTTGTGACAATTCATCATGATGTTCTCTAATTTTTTTTACATGTCATCTTAGGATTCTGGGGTTTTTTTTTTGTGAGAAGTCAATTTAGGGTTCTTTATTTTTTTTTTTTTTTGTGGCGTGTCATCTTGGCGTTCTGTATTCTCTGTGACTTGCCGTCTTCTAGTTCTGTGTCTCCGATCATATTTACAGAGTCACCCACTCCGAATAGAACCGGCTTCAGCTTGTGAATGAAAATTTCATGTCTGTTTGCTGGCTGACTGGCAGGTCATGTCTGTTTGGTGGCTGACTGGCAGGTCATGTCTGTTTGGTGGCTGACTGGCAGGTCATATCTGTTTGCTGGCTGACTGGCAGGTCATGTCTGTTTGCTGGTTGACTGGCAGGTCATGTCTGTGTGGTGGCTGACTGGCAGGTCATGTCTGTTTGGTGGCTGACTGGCAGGTCATGTCTGTGTGATGGCTGACTGGCAGGTCATGTCTGTTTGCTGGTTGACTGGCAGGTCATGTCTGTTTGCTGGTTGACTGGCAGGTCATGTCTGATTGGTGGCTGACTGGCAGGTCATGTCTGTTTGGTGGCTGACTGGCAGGTCATGTGAACGTTGTTAGCGCTCACGAAGATAAAGAAAACAGTCTAGAGCGCATTGTGTAGGGTGAACTAGAAATCATTGTTTTTGGACATCAGTAAAACATAATATGGCGAAGGTGGTGGATCGGGTACATCGATCTGCTCCAGGAAGAAAAGTTTTTGCCACTGAGCGGGAAATTCTTCTTCTTCTTCTTCAGACTTCCTGGAACTGAGATCTGGCGTTCTTTGCACCCCGATGCTGAGAAGATGTTGAAGCACGTCATCTTGTCGGCTTGGGAGTGAGTCATGGCAGCCATTTTTTTCAGTCCTTTTAATTCAGCTAAAAAGCAGGGGGTGTGCAGTATTTCTTTAGCAGACTCCACGACCATGAGGTCTGTGATGATCCCTGCCCCAGCTAGCCAGGCTAGACCTATTACTGTGCCACCAACGAGGAGGTGAGACAGGGTCTTGATCAGCTAATGGATGTACAGCCCTGAAGCTAATACGTCAGTTATAGGTCGCTGATAGCCAAAACGGACAGCGACTTCTCCCTCACAGAGCGGTTACAAAAGAATTCAGAAATACCATTTGTAAAATACTTATGCTGTATCTATTATAATTTGTTATTTACGCTTGAATTTTTTCACGACCAAAGTATTCCTTTGTTTCAGATAATTGAAGTATATATATATATAACACGCCTGCGTTTTTTACTTCTTTCAAATTTCTTGAAGATTCAGTCCTTGATTTATAAGCAGCCGAAATGAAATTCGCGAGTGAACTATTTCACTCTTAAATCTACAGAACAACACCCGCCATGTTTTATTTATTATCACGGAAACTGTGTTTTACTCGGAAAAGATACCACGCTTTTTTGTTGTTGTTGTTGTTGCTGCTGCTGCTGCTGCGGCTGTTGTTGTTGTTGTTGTTGTTGCTGCTGCTGCTGCGGCTGTTGTTGTTGACATATCCGGAACTTTAAAATGAATAATTCGCATCTATGGAAGACAAACATAAGGCAGCAATAATTTGTTTTACTTGTTTAAGCTGTTAAAACGACTCATGAAACCCACAGAGTTAAACAAGCTCTTCTTTGTTTTTAACCAGTGTCATTTCAAATGTAATGTGAATGGCTCTATTGCTGGTAGCCTCAAGGTAACGATGCAGCTTTGAAACGCAGGGTACATTTATTTCAACTAAAAAAAAAAAAACTTAGGTGGACTGGTTTTTGAGATGAAAATATATGTAAAGATCGGAGTCCTAGATTGCTGAAAGGTTTGTAAGGGCAAGTTGCTTGTGGTAGTCGCTATTGCCTGATGAGATATAGCTCGTATATTATAGTTGTGACTTTAACCTAGTGGGGCAAGACGGCTTGCTCAAACGTATTTCTTGGGTAAGTATTACCAAATAATTAAGATACCAGTAAACCGTTATAAACTTTACTTCTCTAAAGATATTTTAAAATATCAAAATAATAACTGTAAAAACGAAAGCTTCTATCACTTTTTTGCTCCATGGCAGTGATTTTACTGTGATTCTATTCTTCGACAGGTGTGACTAAAGTACACTCCAGTACGCCTCGCCGTGCAGGTATATATTCTTAATGTTCAGAGAGAGTTTTTCACCTAAAGCAACCAGTAATATTTGAATTAGACTCTTTTGAAACAAATGCCTAAGGAAAATACTCTGCATCAAGTGAAACGAATTCAAGAACAATGCAGAGATAAAGCAGATGACCGAACAACAACCAGTCTCATAGGTGATCAGGAAAAGATGATGGACATATGTTGATCACGTGATTAGAAGAAACGATCAGAGAATCCCAAAACAAGCTATCAAGTGGAGCACAATAGGCCAAAGAAAAAGAGGCAGACTGCGTGAAACTCTGAAGAGGACATTGTTAAGAGAGGCACGGGAAGAGTTTAACGGCACGGGAAGGATATAAGATATAAGAAGATACAATTATTTTATTTGGTTTACCTCACGTAGAAATGTACTTGAAACAATGTAGAAAAATTATGCTGTAAATATGTTACATTCCACAGCAAGATCTCAATTTCAATTGTAAAAAAATGGGCAGAAACGGGTTAATATACTAAGAGGACAGCTCGAAAATCTAGTATTGAACTGCATTATCAGACTCGGGGAAACTGGAGAAAATATATATTAAAATATACATTGACGCGAACGGGTTTTCATACACGCAGCCCGCTAAAAGTTCTGTAGCGCGAGAAAGGATATGAGTGCTCACAAGAGAGTTTATAAAGATAAGAGTTCAAGACTTATCCTTCAGGCCATGTTCTTGGATAATCACTTGTGTCTGACAAATCACTGCTGGTAACTGCTGCTGCTGCTGCTCCTGCTGCTTGGACTCTGGGGAGTTGTTTTTTTTTATGAACAACCACTTGAACATGTTTGTATGTACTTTTATATGTGTTACTGTAAGAATACACGTTATATCTATGTTTTCATAAGAAGTATTATTCTGGGTTCATGAGTGTGGACGTCATGAGATTAGGTGAGTGATATAAAGGCATATTTCGCATTAGAACGCGATTAAGAAGCAGATTAATGTAAGATATTACAGGTTCTGCTCAGCCACTTTTCCTTTTGCTTTCCAGCTGCGCGTAGGTAAACATGTCCGGTGAGTATATTTCCTGCTTACCTTGGACCTCTGGCCTTTCGGTGTTGCACAAACCCCCTATGGACTGCCAGCCATCTCCAAAGGAAGGATCTGTCAATCAGCTCCAGCGAAAGTATTTCCCTAGCAGCTTCAGAGGAAGGATCTGCCACTCACCTCCAAAGAAAGAAGCTGCTAATCAGTTAGAGAAGGAAGGATCTGCCAATGAGCTCCAGAGGAGAGATCTGCCAATGAGCTCCAAAGAAAGGATCTGCCAGTCAAATCCAGAGGAAGGATGGGCCTATTAGCTCTAAAAGAAAGATCTGCCAATCATCTCCAAAGGAAAAAAAAATCCAGCAATGGGCTCCAAAGAAACACTCTGCCAATCAACACCAGAGGACGCACAACACCCATATGTCTGAAAATCTAGCAGAGTTTCATGGAATACCACAAAGTGATTGGGTACACAACCTCGCTACCAACTGTTTTAGGATCTCTTCTTCAGAATATCTCTTTCAAGGTTCACTCCTGTTGCCTTTGACTCTCCCACCCACACGGCAGTGGGTCTGACAGGGGCGGGTAGCACTGATTTTTGTTGTACTGTAGCAGAGTCAACTCGACTAAGGAGTAGTATAAGTTTTCATATAAACTGACTGCCCTCAGTTAGACTTACCGTCCAAAAAAAAAAAGGATGTTAAATTTAGTGTGTGATATTTATTACAGTTATTGAAGTTGTATGTAAGTATGCATATATGCAAGAATAGTGCTCCAGTCAGAACACTTAGGCCGCGGTCTCAGAGGGGCGCAGTTTAGATCTCTTGGAGGCAACTTTATATACGGATTAACCTTTGCCGTGAGACTAAGTGGACATTACTTGTATGTTTAAGTGGGTTTCCCTACTTGTGTGTTGTTTTTTTGCGCAATAAAAGTACGTATGCGAGTGTAATCTATTTTATATATAAAATCATTAGTGTAAAATGCAGACAGATTCTAAGCGGGTTCTTCTCTCCTAACTAAATGCTTGTTTGCCTCTTTATTATTTGATTATCAGTTATTCTCTTGCCATTATCATGTCTTCTCTATTCTTGCATTATCTTGTCTTGTCCCCATCCTCGTACAGCTTTCAGTGTTGAGAAGACAAATAGACGTCTTGGTAGTGTTCTGCGATTTGCTCCATATAAAGGGATATTTCAGGTTTCTGTCATTTTCTCCGTCCATCTCTTGCGTGGGCGGCCTCTTCCTCTGTTTCATGCAGTGAGTGAGTGCTTTTTTGTGGTCTGCTGTCGGGTGGTAGCCGTGTAACATGGCCAGACCATCTGACTTGTTGTTTCTGGATGTAGTGTAATATTAGTGTTACACTAGGCCTTGCCATGATTTGGTCTCTGCTCGGCACATTTAGCACTCTCCTCAAACGTCCCCTTTCTGTCATTATTCGTAAAGAAAAGAATAATAATAATAAACTAAAAAATCATCAGTTTTTGATGTGCTCTCTTTACGTAACAAGTGTTGGTTGTTACGAAGGGACGTTACTTACCATGTTCTGTGTCTAAGAGTAATCAGATTACAGTAGCAGCCCTTAGACATAAGAAATGTGTACAACGCATATGTTATTAATATCATATCTGACATTTTTGCTAAAAAAAAAAAAAAACCCTGGATTTCGTTCTGATAAAATTCATAAATCATTTGTTCACCTGTGTTTTTTTAAAACTTAATAAGGTTCAATATTCTACTGTCACCTTAATATGTATATGTACATACGTTCTCTTCCATTCTTTCTACGCGGCCAAACCCGTGTAATGTGTTCAGTTTCAAACTGTTAATAAGTCGTTGGGATTTTAATAAGCTGTTAAGTTCAGTGTTCTTCCTAGTTCTCCATTCTCCACTGCTGAGTCCTTAATGGCCTCAGAAAGTCTTCTTCGGATCTTTTTCTCACAGACCTGCAGCTTTTGTTCATCTTTATTTGTTGTACTACATGTCATGTATGAATCAGAATAAATACACAGACAGACAGACAGACAGACAGACAGGCAGGCAGGCAGATAGATAGATAGATAGATAGATAGATAGATAGATAGATAGATAGATAGATAGATAGATAGATAGATAGATAGATAGATAGATAGATAGATAGATAGATAGATAGATAGATAGATTACATGGCTGCATTTTTTCCTCTCCATTCTCCGATACTCCAGTATTCCTCCCCGTGCATCTAAATACGTATTCTCAGTCTTTAAACTCCAGTATTAAGTTTCATTACACACCTAATTTCACATCCACTTCACCTACATGGCCCTTGTTGCGGGTCCCCACTCCACGACCTTATCACGAAAATACAGTTTTATCCTGGCTGTGCTGTTCGGGGGACATTTTTACATTAAAACCATTAGACGCCGTGAACTTTCGAAGACCCTTTGTGCCCAGTTTAATGAGAGGAGTCTCATTTCCCGTTGTTGCCGTAATTGTTTCCTTCACATGAAGAGTCATATTATCAAGAAGCTATTCACAGCGTACAATGTGCTTAGAAGGGTCATGCATCAAGACATATTGTATAGACTGTAACAGGTACAAGAAAATGACGAGAGAGAAATAAAAATAGAATTGGTTTCTGGAGTTGTTTACTTTTCCAAATTAAATGTTACCATCTACCGAGAGTTACACATAATCTCAGAATAAATAACATGCCATTTGGGTATTTATTGCTGCCTAAATCACATGACACGTTTTTCACCCTGCTTACTACACCATCCTGTAACATGAAGGAGTGGCAATGAAGTGAAGCAATCTACCAAATTCTCCTGTTCTCTTCGATGTAGTGGAAGTTACAACAAACATAACATCTTCTTCTTCTTATCTGTCTCTTTAACGCCATTAGAGTCACTGGGAGTTTCAAGACGTCGGCCCAGGGCAGGAAAGGCCGGGGCAGCTGTCATGCTATGTTTCCTCGGTGCGTCTTTCACCACATCTATCCATTTTTTTCTTTCGTTATCCTCGCGCAAAAAGGAATGGAAAACTAATTATGTCAGTCGGTAAGAACAGCGAAGAGCAAAAACGTCTCTCTTAATGCGAAGAAAACTAAATTGATGGCAACTGACAAAACAAACAAGGCAACCGATATATGTATCAATGAGGAAAAACTGGAAGAAGTGGAGAGTTTTGAATATCTTGGATCACTGCTAACTAATAATGGAGATACAATGAGGGAAATTAAAAGGGGGACATCTATCGCTCTGCATAAAGTAAAATAACTAAAGAATCTGTAGAGAGGAACAGACAGAACTACAAAAGTAAGATTTTTAAGGGCATGCATCTTTCCCATCGCAACATATGCCTGTGAGACCTGGATACTTAACAAAACATCTGAGAAACACATAAATGCCTTTGAACGTAAATGCTACAGAAGAGTTCTTCAAATACCATGGGCACAAAAAAGAACAAATATATCAAACTACAAGAACTTAATACTGAATAAGGCTGGCTAGTAAAGAGGATTAACAGAGAAAACTTAAATATTTTGGACACATTAAAAATCATGATAATCTAGAGAAAACCGTCTTGGAAAGGTACATAATGGGAAAAAGAAAGAGAGGAAGACCAAGGCGAAGATGGCTGCAAGACATCGTTGATAATCTGCATATGGATGCATCAGCAGCAGGCCATCTTGCTCACAGCCAAGAGGCCTACGGGAGTGGTTTTAGGGAGGCAAAGTTCCACGAGGGACATGCAAATGAATGAATGTGCTCGCGCCTTACATCCAGATGTTTCGAGTTCTATGCGCGCGCAGGCTGGTTGTTCTGGATTCATGTGCTGGTTGTTCTGGATTCATGTGCCCTAGTTACTTAATTCTATGATTTTCAATGTAGTCCTTGTCAGGTGTTATTCCAATTATTCGCCGGAATATTTCATTTCGCACTTGATCTCTTCTTGTCTTGTTTACTATTTTTCTTAAGCATTTCATCTCTCATGCTGTCATCTTTCTGTCATGGTATTTATTGAGTGTCCTTGTTTGGCACTAATAGCACAGAATCTGGGTGAATATTGATTGTGAAAGAGCTAGGAGGTTTTTTGTTGTTGTTGTTGTTGTTTTTGGTGCCCATCCAGATATTTGAACGTGTTGGGATTAGTGCACGTTTGTAGTGGCATTGTTTGCTTTATGATTATAAATATTCGATTTCTCTTGTCTTTTTTTTTCCATCCTGTGTAAATGTGCTTCCTAGATATTTGATTTAGTACCCAGCTTAAGTTGGATGCTATTTATATAAATGTTACATTCTCTTGGGATTCTTCTTATCATTAGTGTTTTCTGTTTTCTCGATATTTATTTTCATAGTGTATTCTTTGAAAGCAGCAGTAAGAATAAATGGTAAAACAACTTGGTTTGACATAAAACAAGGGGTCCGTCAGGGGTGCATATTATCGCCTTACTTATTTAACTTGTATACAGAAAATATAATGAGGAATGTTAGAGAAGATGTAGACAAAGAATATTACTATGCCATAACAATTGGAGGTTATGAAATACCAGAGATTAAATATGCTGATGACACAGTATTACTGTCCATAACACACAAAAAAAGAATGGACAAACTAAATATGTTACTCTGTAAGAACAGTGAAGAGCAAAACCTCTATCTTAATGCGAAGAAAACTAAATTGATCACAACTGACAAAACAAACAAGGCAGCTGATATATGTATCAATGAGGAAAACTGGAAGAAGTGGAGAATTTTGAGTATCTTGGATCACTGCTAATAATGGAGATACAATGAGAGAAATTAAAAAGAGGACATCTATCGCTCTTCAGAAAGTAAAACAACTAAAGAATCTGTGGAGAGGAACAGACAGTTCTACAAAGATTTTTAAAGGCATGCATCTTTCCCATCGCAGCATATGCCTGTGAGACCTGGACATTTAGCAAAACAGCTGAGAAACACATAAATGCCTTTGAATGTAAATGGTACAGAAGAGTTCTTGAAATATCATGGAAAGAACAAATATATCAATACTACAAGAATTTAATACTGAATAAGGCTGGCTAGTAAAGATGATTAAAGAGAGAAAACTTAAATATTTTGGACACATTAAACGCCATGATAATCTAGAGAAGACCGTCTTGGAAGGGTACATAATGGGAAAAAGAAAGAGAAGAAGACCAAGGCGAAGATGGCTGCAAGACATCGTTGATGATCTACAAATGGATGCATCAGTAACAAGACATCTTGCTCACAGGAGTGCTGTTACGGAGGCAAAGTTCCGCAAGGGACATGCAAATAAATGATGATGATGATGATGATTCTTTGCAGCCGCTGTTGAGGCTGCTGATGTCATTTTCGCAAACTTAAGTGATATTTCGTTGCTCAGAATTCTAGATTAAATTTGCCCTGATTCTGTTAACACCTGCTATAGCTTAGGTCAGTGGTTTCGAACATGCGGTACGCGGACCACTAGTGGTCATCGAAGTATTATCAACTAGTCCACAGATGCGTTATCGATCTGGTAGTAAGTACAATATACTTCCTCGTCTGATTCTTTGACCAGCTGTTGAATTCAGCAGCTTTCTGAACCACTGAGGCTCATTTGCTGCAGACATGGCACGCCTCCATTCCTCTCTGTTCTTAATATTTTCTTGCCAATTTATCGATTTCAAAAGCGAGTATATATTCTTCTAGGTTGTCTCGCCATGGTTGTCTAGGTCTACCTCTTTGTCTAACCCCTTTCATCACGTCTGTATAGGCCATCTTTCTTTGTTTATCCTCCTCCGTATAAATGGTGTTAATCTTGTTTAGTTGTACTCCATGTTTCTGATCCGTATAGTATAACGGGTCTAATCTGTGCACTATAAAGTATTAAATACCATCTATTGCATAAAAACATTAAAGGATTCATGACACTGCGATTCTCGACATATAAAATGATGGCCCATAACTTATGTGTGGTTGGAAAAGTTGTTTTGTCTTGTCCTTCCTCATTTACTGCTGGGTGTTGAGATGAAGTGCAGTTGTCTCCCAGTGGCTCGCCTGTTGGCTTCGTACATTGAGATGTTCAGTGACCCTGCTATACCATCGATCCATCGTATGCATGGGCGGCCCCTTCCTCTGCCTTTGTGTGGTCTGTAAAACATTGCTTAGTTTTACAGTTGTCATTGGGCGTAGAAACTATGAGAACCACTTTTTTTTTTTGGATAACCGAAGCTGTTCTTTCTCTATCTGTTTGTTATCTGAAGCAGAAGCAAATTTTTAAAGTAATCGATAATTCTATTTCCTGTCTCGTAGACTCTCATCATAATTCTTTCCGCATAAATTCTGCAGCTGTAATGATTGACATTATTCTGAGGTGTATAATTTAACACACACACATACTTAACACACACAAAAACACAGTAGCTTTTCATTATTTGTTGATTTTAGACTTTTTCCTGTATGGATGATATTTATACATAGTCTTGTTAGTTGCTACATCTTTTTTTTCCCTATTACAGATAACACACAATAGTTCATAGAAGCTCTACATTTTCCTATGTTATTCTTCTTTGTCATTCTCCCATGACATGAGATCCTTTAGTCAATAACAAAATAAAACATGATTCATTATCACAGATAAACAACAAAAAGTGATTCATTGGCGAAGACAGCGCTTGTCAATCTTTTTTTTTAAATTTTATTTTAGGTAGCGGCACACGGATAAAGCTAAAACGGATAAGGGCAAAGCCATATTGCCAGTGCATACTATTATTATTATTATTATTGTTATTATTATTATTGTTATTTGAAAAAGGAAAATTGTATTACTTAAAACGCTGTCCGTTTTGGCGATCCTCTACCCGTAGCGTTAGAATTGGCGAAACATAGCTGACCAAGACTCTGTCCCACCTCACGTTGATGCCCCCCAAACAGATAACATTTCTTTTCTTGTCTTGGTAATACAGGACAAGACAAGACAAGACAGTACAAGGCGAGACGGCATTACAGGACAAGACAAGACAAGACAGGACAAAGCGAGACAAGATACTACAAGACAAGACAAGACAGGACAGGACAAGACAAGACAGGAGAAAACAAGACAATTTGAACCGATTAAAACTATTCCTTTCTGATCCTTAACAAAACTCAAATTGGCACATCTGCAGATCTTTTCGGGGCACAATAGTTGACAATAACTGACCTAAGGAACACAAATGTATGATGATGATGATTGATGGTGGTGGTGGTGGTGGTCGTCGTCGTCATCATCATCATTATCAAGCACATTAAACAAAAGAAAATTGTGGGAGAAAGAAAAACAACTGGAAGTCAAAGGGCATGAATGTAAAGACAGGTTCGTACTTTGACTACACACACTGACGGAACTAAACATGTGATGCTACATTTACTGACGGAACTAAACATATGTTGCTACACTTACTGACGGAAATAATGTGTGATGCTACATTTACTGACGGAAATAATATGTGATGCTACATTTACTGACGGAAATAATATGTGATTCTACATTTAGAGACGGAAATAATATTTGATGCTACACTTACTGATGGAAATAATATGTGATGCTACACACACTGACGGAAATAATATGTGACATTACACACAGTGGCTGAACTAAATATGTAATGTTGTGCACAGTTACGGAACTAAATATGTGATGTTACACACAGTGATGTGGTGTCTGTCTTCTTGCATATATATATATATATATATATATATATATATATATATAATCTTCAGCACTGGCTGTTTATTTTCTACTATATGACTTTTATAAACTATTCATATTTTTATACAACTTGTAAAGCTTTCTTCGAATCCATCCAGAATTGCTTCTAACTCTGGCAATACTTTTTTTTACCATTCGTCTGAGACTCTTTCATAAACGGTATATTTCTAATGACTCGCCCTAAAAAAATTGCTTTCGATTTGGAACCCATGACTACCACGTCGATTCCTCAACCTTGGGCTTGATACGGTCGTATATGTTTGCTTGTCTGTATGGGGGAAATCGATTCTGTATTTGTTTCACATTTTCGAAAACAATGAGATGGGATGTGATATGGAATATCGGAGAGTAAACAGTAAAATTTCAATGTATAGATGCATTTAGGACTGGTAGTAATGTAGCAACGGTAGACAATAAATGGAGGCGAGAGATCATTGTTTAAGTCAGTGACATATAAATCATTTTAATTTTATAAGCAAAAAACCCGGGTCTTCATATTTATGAACTGGTAGACTTCGGTCCAGTTTTAAAGAGCTAATGAGCAGCCGTGTTCTGTCGTGGCTTCCGTATTACAGGGTGAATCAATGCGTGTATGTAGGATATGTTGCTTTTTCGTCATCTTACAATCGATGTTCTTAAGAAAGGTGTTATCAGTTGCAGGCATCTCATTGGCTGATTAGTCACTAGGCTGGGCAGTTTTTAACCAAGGGCCCGAAAGGTCAGGGATTTCGGTGCCACAGTAATGAAAACAAAAAACCTCTAAAATACAGATTATTATTTCGTGTGGCAATCATTTATAACCATTATTTGCTGGGCCACTAGCATTTTCATCACAAAGACAGTGATACATCAGTTGCTAAAGTTCTATGTGATACCAAGTCAAATAAAATAGTAGAAATCATGCCTAAAAGAGAATCAGGTCATATGCCATGACATGAGAAGTTTGGTTCGCAGAGCCTTAATAAGTTCATTCTGTTGGTTAATCTTTCGCTGCCAAATAATTTATCGATAAATGTGCTGATGTTAAAAGTAATAGATTTCAGGACTAGATTTTGTCCTTTCGTATACAATCAAAACTACTACGCTTGCGTTTGTCATTTTTTTTCCCTCGCTTTAATGTTAACCTTTGACCCGTTGTTAATCTAATAGACTTCGTGTCTGTTCATATCACGTGATGTGTTGAGTCGTTCTGAGATAAAGTGGGGCCCCGCCCTCCCTAGCCCCACGTGCCGGTTTTGATGTTTTATATGCAGTGTGTCAGTGGTTTTCAAGTAGTGGCCCTTTAAGTGGGACATCTATCTATCTATCTATCTATCTATCTATCTATCTATCTATCTATCTATCTATCTATCTATCTATCTGTCTGTCTATCTATCTGTCTGTCTATCTATCTGTCTATCTATCTATCTCTCTATCTATCTATCCATCTATCTATCTATCAAATTACTTCTCCTCTTTTACTTTGAATGTAGTAGCTAAATCTTACACTCTTTTGGTATGTTTTTCCTAATATAATTTGTATTTCTGTACTAAATCAAGTGTGTGGGAAGAATGAAAGATGGAGTGATAAAGGGCAGAATGTAAGATGGGCCTGCGTGCCCAATTCTTTACCCTTTAAAAGTAAAGATTATTCATTCATTCATTCATTCTGTCTGTCTATCTATCTGCCTGTCTATCTATCTATCTATCTATCTATCTATCTATCTATCTATCTATCTATCTATCTATCTATCTATCTATCTATCTATGTCTGTCTGTCCGTCTGTCTATTTATCTGTCTGTCTGACTATCTATGTCTTGCTACTTTGCTCATTTGATACTTTAACCGCTTCCAAAACCAAGAGCATATTAGAACAAAACCAAGAACGCATTATACCAAAAACTAAGAACACACCAGAACAAAATTAGAACAAAATACAACCACCAGAGCAGTTTATTAAAAGAAAAGGAAAATAAACGGAACCAAACTCTAGACTTATTTTCTAACTACAGCTGTTCAAACACGCACGCACGTACGCACACACACACACACACATTGCTAAACTACTAAAGTTTCTATGATGTGTTATCTTTTACCTCCAGAGTCTAGCTTGGACGTGTGGGTTGTTTTTTTGTGTTAAGGCGTAACTTGACGTTTAATCTTCGTGTAACTTGACCGGCGGGAAGCACACACAAGTGGGAGAGATTTGATTATGCATATCAGTAGTTCTGTCTGAATCCTGCTTTCAACATGGACCTCCACCCCCCCTACCCTCCTGCCCCCATATCAACACCCCCTGCCCCCTCCCCCCATCCAACCCCCACCCCCCCCCCCACCCCCATTTTTTTTACTCCAAGACCGGAAATACAAATCATCCAGGATTTAGAGAAAATAAAATACTTTTTAAGATGGTTTCCATAATATTTCTACAGACTATTTAGTAGGGATTTGAAATTACATTTTAAAAGTTATAAATTGTAACATATATATATATATATGTATATATATATATATATATATATAGAGAGAGAGAGAGGGAGGGAGGGGGAGAGAGAAAGAGAGAGATGAGAAATGCAGAACAGAAATTAGGAACAGAATAGACAGCGCAAAGACTGCATTTCAGAGAATGAGAAACATATTAGCCAACACATCCTTATCAATGAATGTTAGAAAACGAGCCCTAAAATGCTATATTGAACTTATCTTGTTATATAGAAGTGAATCATGGACAATAGGAAGGTCTGCACAAAAATCATTGGAAGCAGCAGAAATGTGGTTTATTAGAAGAATATTGCGAATTCCCTGGACATAAAAAATAACTAATGAAGAATGTATGAGAAGAGCTGGAGAAACGACAAATCTTGTCAAAAAATATAAGAGAGAGACAATGTACTTTCATAGGACATGCAATGAGAAGAGGGGGCATTGAAAATATTATAACAACAGGAAAAATAGAAGGAAGAAGATCAAGAGGAAGACCAAGAGAAATAATACTGGACAGTCTGATAGGATGGTGTGAGAGGAGATCACCAACTGAGCTGATGCCCTGCATGAAGGATCGTGTACACTGGAGAAGCATAATAGCCAACGCCAGTCGGCACGGCACCTGATGATATTTGACTATCATAAATCCGGGTCAATCAGTTATCCGGCTCAATCAGTTATCCGGCACTAAATTCAACGAGAGACACTGGCAGCTTTCCTGGGTCCCCGCCCTGACCTGTCACTACCGTTTGGTGGCGCTAGCTGTTGCGTCCGCTGACCTTGAGCGTTTCCAAAGGCGTTTATAATTGTCTTTTGTACATTTTTATTATAACCTGCTGACATTTAGCGCCGGGCGTGGTTCTAATGAATACAAACAATGCTTCTTGTGGTGTGTCGCTCGATCATATGCTGCCCATAACAGATAAAATAGAACATCTGACAAGAAAAAAATTTACAGCATGTCTGACATCGTCTGTGCGAAGTTTGTGTGATTTCTACAGCATTGGCTCATCTACAGTCTATGACATCAAGAAACAGATAGAAAAATTACATGTCTGTAACCTTTACAGTATTTTACCTGTTTCATTAAAATGTCATTTAATTTCCATTTAACGTGTCTTTTTTCCCTTTATTAACTGTTCTGACTTATTACAGGGTATTTTAAAGGTAGGGTGAAGTGGTTAGCTGTTGGGTTAAGTGTATTCTAACGTAACCATCAGTAGTTCGGCAAAATCACCTATCAGGTATTCAACAGATCCCAGTGATGCCGAATTTGTAATGGTCATATATATTTATATGTATGTGTGTGTGTGTGTGAGAGAGAGGGAGAGAGAGAGAGAGAGAAAGAGACAGAGAGAGAGGACAGCGAGATAAAAAAGTATGATCACTTATCTACTCTATTCTGTGTCTGCGGCAAGTTTTACTGCAATAATCTTCCAATTTGCTTTGCTGTTTTGTGTGTGTGTGTTTTTTTTTTTAACAGTGCACGCAGGAAAACTGAATCCAGTTCATTTTTTTAAAATGTTGTCCACCCATGCAAAACTCATATATAAGGGCTGCCTGGTTAGTTGAGTGGTTACGTGCTCGGTTTACTAATCCGGGTTCAAGTCTCCAGCAGTGGGGATTTTTTTTCTGGTACACGCCAAATAGTCCCCGGGGTCCACCCAGCCTCTAAAAATGGGTACCAGAGAAATCTTGGAAGTTAAATACGCCCAGGCGTGATACTGACCGTATCACACTTCCACGTGCCGAAGGTCGTGGAAGTACGGGACTAACAATGTATCTCCAGTATACTTTAATGACATCGAAAGGGGATTTCCCTTTTTTATTAACCCATGTATAGCGTCGTCCATCTCTTGTTCTTTTTTTCATCAACATTTAGTCACTCTAGCGTGGTTTTCATTCTTGTATGATGGCTTTCCATTCTCATCTTTTGGCACTTCCAAGCCGACGATTAAAGTTGCTGTGAAGGATTCAGATGGAGCTTAAGTTGCTGTGAAAGATTCAGATGGAGCTTAAGTTGCTGTGAAAGATTCAGATGGAGCTTAAGTTGCTGTGAAAGATTCAGATGGAGCTTAAGTTGCTGTGAAAGATTCAGATGGAGCTGAAGTCGCTGTCGAAAGATTTGGCGCTCAGCGACCCATACGCTTGCGCCAGGGTTGGCGAACCGTGGCCGATCAAGACCCTGTCCCACGTCTCCGTTGCTTCCCCTCTTCACATCGTAACAGGCTTAGCCTTGCCAACGGCAGCAGGGATTGGCTATTGTCCTCGCGGGGGGGGGGAGGGGGGAGTGGTGGTGGAGGAATGTTGCTAATCCACGCTGCTTTTTTAGCTCCACTCAGCGACGGAAAAAAACAGCCTGTGTAACGCCCTCCCAAGTCTACACGATGCTGTGCCTCAATACCTTTACAGCATCGACTGCAAAGAACATCTAGCTCGTAGTTTCAAAGAGATACAGCAGCAGCAACAGTTTTGAATGAAGAAAAGAAACTGGCGGAGGTTGGTGAAGAGATCCCTGACACAATTTGTCACAGAATGTTTATGGAAAAAAAAACAACAAAAAAAAAAGAACAACGACGAAGGAAGGTCTCGCATTGGCTACGTAGTTTAGCCAATAAAAACAAAAATAATTAAACGTTTTCCCTCGCACCCGCCCCCGCGGTGGCTTGTACACGCCAGCAAATAATTAATGATGCCTTGAAGCCGATCTTTGACGAGCTTCCGGTCGTGTGGGCATTATTATCATCAGACAAAGTCCTTTTGTAGAATGAAGTGCACTTCTCTCAGTCTCCACACCGGGAAAATGTTTTTTCCCTCCTTTTTTATGCTGTAGAGGGGAAAAAAATAAGGAGAATGGGAAATCTTGGCATAGTAAGTCTGCTACTTCTAATGTTAATATTCTCTCTGGTCTCATTCAAACTTCAGCACACAAAAAAAAAAATGTTGAATAAAGTCTTCGCCCATAGAAATACTTTCACTTGCTGCTGGAGTCCGTGACGTTGGACGAGCGAACGACGTGTATTCGATGGTAAGTATTACCTTCCCTTTCACAGATACGAGTTTTGTTACTTTGTGCGTACGAGCTCCCATTAATACGGCATAGAAACGTCTATTTATAGAAAAACTACTTTGCTCCCATTTAGGATAATAGAGCTAGGAGTTACACAAGACTTGACACAGAGCACAAACATTTGATCTCTGGTATTTATGGTACGTAATATCTGTAATTATGTATCTCAGAAAGAGGAAACTTGCACTTGAGAAGGCTGCAGAAATACATCAGGGCAGGCGGGTTGTAATGGGGGGTGGGGGGGGGGGTGGGGGGTGGGGGCGGGGGAATCTTACACATAGGCCAAATGCTTTACCAGCGGTTTAGTTAGAGCAAGCAAATAGAAAAATAAAGAAGGGGGGGGGGAGGCGTATCTCTTAAAACTGTCAGACCCAAGAAACAGCAAAACAACCGTATAATAAACACCTCCGTTTCTTTAAAGCGGAAATGACGTCATACCTTAATTTACTTTATATTGTAGTTCACGGTTCAAAATTTGACTGTCTAAATGCCGGAACAAAGGCGTGCAGAAGGTAGTCATTGTTATTTTATTTGTAATGTTTGGAAAAAATTATCCAGGTTTCTGTAGGAAAAGATATATAAACGAACAGGGAGACATAAAGATATGTAAGCTGATTGACAGATTAGAGTAGATGGACGGACAGTTTTTTTTCTTTAGTAAATTTGACTTACCTGAGTCCTCTGTTATTTTTTTCTCGTATCCGTTCATCTTTCTTTCTTTCTCCACTGTTATCTCTGTAATTTCGTCGAGGAGTATCATTCACAAAATTCTGAGATGTTTCTTTTCTTTTATATTCAGGTGACACCATTCTTTTGAAGTTTTCAGCGAAGACTCTCCACTAAAAACAAAAAATGACTATTCACATACCTGGATTGATTGCTATCGTTGTTTTCTACCTGCTAATCGTCGCTGTGGGTATCTGGGCTTCCAGAAAGTCCAAGCAGAATGCCAACACAACCGAGTCGGAGGAGGTGATGCTTGCCGGCCGCAATATCGGCTTGATTATAGGAATATTTACTATGACTGGTAAGTATCACATTTTCTGAACTTCACAATTTTTCCACAGGACGATTTCCTTAATCATCCTTAATGGATGCAGCAGCGGCAGGCCATCTTGCTCACAGCCGAGAGGCCTACGGGAGTGCTGTTTGGGAGGCAAAGTTCCGCAAGGGACATGCAAATGAACGAATGAATGACGATTTCTTTAGTATGTTTGTCTTACTGTGCCAGTAGTTCTCAGTATGGGGGTATGTGGGTTTCACCGGCAGGAATTTCAGGTCCAAGGAGATGAATTTCAAATCTAATGAGAGCAATTTCAAAATTAAAGAGAGCAATTTCAAGTCCAAAGAGAGGAATTTCAAGTCCAAGGAGATGAATTTCAAATCTAATGAGAGCAATTTCAAAAATAAAGAGAGCAATTTCAAGTCCAAAGAGAGGAATTTCAAGTCTAAGGAGACGAATTCAAGTCCAAGAGGAGCAAGTTCAAGTCTAAAGAGAGGAATATCTCGTCTAAGAGGAGCAAGTTCAAAACTAACGAAAGGAATTTAAAGAGAGGAATTTTAAGTCCAAGAAGATGAATTTCAAATCTAATGAGAGCAATTTCAAGTCTAAAGAGAGCAATTTCAAGTTTAAGATGAGCAATTTCAAGTCCAAAGAGAGGAATTTAAAGTCTAAGAGGATAAAGTTCAAGTCTAAAGAGAGAAATATGAAGTCTAAGAGGGGCAAGTTCAAGTCTAAAGAAAGTAATTTAAAGTCTAAAGAGAGGAATTTCAGGTCTAAAGGGAGCAATTTCAAGTCTAATAGAAGTAATTTCAAGTCTAAAGAGATGAATTTCAAATCTAATGAGGGCAATTTCGATTCTAAAGAGAGCAATTCTAAAGAGTGGAATTTCAAGTCTAAGAGGAGCAAGTTCAAGACCAAAGAGAGAAATTTAAAGTCTAAAGAGAGGAATTTCATGTCCAAGAAGATGAATTTGAAATCTACTGAGAGCAATTTCAAATCTAAAGAGAGCAATTTCAAGTTTAAGATTAGCAATTTCAAGTCTAAAGAGAGATTGTTCAAGTCTAAGAGGAGCAAGTTCAAGTCTAATGAGAGGAATTTAAAGTCTGAGAGGAATTTCAAATTCAAGACGATGAATTTCAAATATATGAGAGCAATTTCAAATCTAAAAAGAGCAATTTCAAGTTTAAGATGACCATTTTCAAGTCTACAGAGAACAATTTCAAGTTTAAGATGAGCAATTTCAGGTCTAAAGAGAGGAGTTTCAACTCTAAAGAGATGAATTTCAAATCTAATGAGAGCAATTTCAATTCTAAAGAGAGCAGTGTCTAAGAAGGAGATGAATTTCAAATCCAGTGAGAGCAACTTCAAGTCTAAAGAGAGGAATTTCAAGTCTAAGAGGAGCAATTTCAAGTCTTAAAGGAGCAATTTCAAGTCTAAAGAGAGCAATTTCACGTCATAAAAGGAGATGAATTTTAAATCTAATGAGAGTAATTTGGAGTCTAAGAAGAGCAATTTAAAGTCTAAGGAGAGCAATTTCAAGTCTAAAGAGAGGAATTTCAACTCCAAGAAGAGGAATTTTTTCCAAGAGAGGAATTCGGAAGCATTTTTTTTTCCAAGGGAGCAACTGGAAACCATTTTTTTTTCTTATGGGAGCGACTGGAAACCATTTTTTTCCCAAGGGAGGAACTGGGGATTAATTTTTTTTCAAAGGAAGGAACTGGTGATCTTTTTTTTTTCAACGGATGAACTGATGGGCTTTTGTTTCAAAGGAGGAACTGGGGAGGATTTTTTCTTTCATAGGAGGGTGATTTAATATATAGGAGAGGATTCAGGGGCAGCCTGAGATCTGGGTTGCTGAGGATCACTGTCTGTAGGTTCTCACCCCAGGGGAACCTGTGGGACGCTGACTGCAAGAGTCCCCGAACTTGATTTCCACATTGCTTTTTTATGTTTCTACAGTGCATTGACCCGAGCTGAATCTAGTCCGTATTTTTTTTCTATGTTGTCCACCAATCTATATCTTAGTACGAAGGACATCACTGGTTCTGTCAAACCAGCTATAGTACACAACAACATCAATCATTGCTACTACTACCACTTTTGCGCACGTTGTAACTACTACTATTAGCGATTCTGAAACTCAGCTTTTTGCAGCATCCACGACTGCTGTTATTACTTCTGCGAGTTCTTGGTGTGCAGTGCTATTACAGCAGCTAAATACAGTGCCTACTTGTAATGCTGATCACGTGGTTTCTTATCCTAGTGTCCTACATTTCACAGTATGGAAGACATATCTGCCATTATTTTATATATCTACCCGTACATGATAATAACTATCTTGAAAGTATCTTGTAATTTCAAAAATCTGGAGCAGGTTGAAGTCTTTCTCTGAGTAGCTGAAAAATACTTTGATTCTTGTAAAATATGAAAGTGAAGGTGGTCAATCAAAGATATAGACAAAACTGTGGAAGTAGAAACAGTGAACAGAGCTTGAAGATGGACAGCCGATAAAGGAGGTGAAAATTGGCAAGTCAAAGCAATGATTAGAACGTGTAAGTGAATAAGACGAAACAATGAGTAACATCTTCAAAGGGGACAACCAAAGTGAAAAAAAAACAAAAACATCATGAATGGGTTGAGCTCTTGCGACAGCCCAGTGTTATCCAGGCTGACGTGGATGTATTGCTTAGGGCATGCGGGAGTGAACCAGAACCTGGTAATTAATTGATGGATAAATGGAGAAATATATATGTATATATATATATATATATATACGTTCATTCTGAAACTATACTTTCTGTTCCGTCGTCCTTATCAACTCATTCAAGTTTTGAGAGCATACGCAGATGCCAGATTTAAGTCAGACATATCATCATCATCATCATCTTCATCATCATCATCATCATCATGTGCCAAGCCGGAGGGGCGCCAATGACCGTGTCTCTCCACGTTTTCGGATCTTTCATGTTTTCCATCAGTTCTGTTGTTGCGCTTCTCCAATGTCCTTTTGTCCAGCCATCTGAGATTTTCTCTCTTCGTCTACCCCCTTCCTTTCCTGCGTCCCATTTTCCCTGTTGTCACGATATTTTCGATTTCCCCCTCTTCTCATTGTGGCGAAATGGTTAGTGCACTGGTCTCTCATGGCGAAGGTCGGGGGGGGGGGGTGGGTTCCAATCCGGCTGGAGGCACCCCAGTCACCCAGCTGTAGAAATGGGTACCTGACTTCTTCTGGAGTTGGGGAAGGAAAGGCGGCCAGGCGTGATACTGACCATATCACCCTCTAGTGTGCTGACAGGTCAAGGAAAATATGGGCACTAACACCATGTCCCTATGTGCCTCTAAGGCATGACAGGATTACCTTTACTTTTTACCTTTTACTATATATATATATATATATATATATAGAGAGAGAGAGCAAATGAACCTAGACTGTCTTACCCGTGGTGTGTTTATCAAGGTTCGTTTCTTATTGACTTTCTTAGGCATTCTTCATTTGTTATTTTAGTTTCCCACGGTATTCTAAACATTCTTCGTAGGAACCACATTTCAGTTGCCTCTAATGCTCTCGTTGTTGTTTTCGTTAATGACCACGCTTCGCTTGTACATAGTAATATTAGCTCGACATAACGTTTCAAGACTCTTCTTCTAGCATCTACTGACAAAGATGGATTGCACACAAAAGTTTTCATTAGTTTTCAGATAAATATAGATTCATAAATATTAGCTTGTATTTTAACCCTTTCCTGCCATTTGTCAAATATTTAGTAGACGGTGATATATCTCACAATTTAGTACAGAAGACGTAGGAAACAAAGAAACGTGTACACATCAACGTACGATAAGAGCTCTTGTAATGGGCGCAAAGAAGTGAATGCGGTGTCCTTGTTTGTCTTTGTTTTTTGTTATTCTGTGAAGTCTGGGACTTTCTTTTCAGTTATTCTTTCGTCATTTTTATTTCTCTTTCCTCTTAAGTGCTTTGTCGATACTCTTTCTCTGTCCTTCCTACTCTTTCTATTACTGATTTAAATGTTAACTTTTCTCACAGAGATAATTCATTTAAAAACATATTATTTTGTTTTTATTAATTAATTCATTCATTTATTCATTCATTTGCACGTCCCTTGCGGAACTTTGCCTCCCTAACAGCACTCCTGTAGGCCTCTCGGTTGTGAGCAAGACGGCCTGCTGCTGATGCATCCATTTGCAGATCATCAACGATGTCTTGCAGCCATCTTCGCCTTGGTCTTCCTCTCTTTCTTTTTCCCAGTATGTACCCTTCCAAGATGGTCTTGTCTAGATTATCAAGACGTTTAATGTGTCCAAAATATTATTCACGGGAAGAAAAACATTCACCAGGGGTGATTAAAATGTATACATAAATTATATTTCATTAATTTCACGGAACAATTAAAATATTCGGAAAGAGACAAAGAAAATATCAAAGTAAAAAAAAATTGAAAAGTGAAACTGTTAGTTAATTTCAGATACTTCTGGTGTGGAATTTGAAGAAAGAAGGAAAGAAAGAAAGAAAGAAAGTGTTAAAGGAGAAAAAGAGAAAACAATTAATGCTGAAAAAAATCGTTAGAGAAGCTGATTCTTACATGCATAGTCAATGCTACTGTTAGGTCAACTAGACAGCCCCTACATGGCTCAGACCACAGAAGAACGTCGTTCTGACCTTTGAGAGGTATTTTTATATAGTTTAGCTGATCTTGTCCAGGGCATCAAATAACTAGACCTTGACATGGCTTACATTCCTAATCTTTGTTGCTTCTCAGTTCTATCTCTCCCTCCCTCCTCTCTCTTCCTCCCTCATGAATGAATGAATGAATGAATAATCTTTACTCTTGAAAAATAAAGATTATTCATTCATTCATTCATTCATTCATTCTCCCTCTCCCCCCCCCCCTCAACTCCCTCTCGCTCTCTTTCTCTGCTGTCTTTCTCCATGCTTTCTACATCTACAGCGTTCATCTTTCGACAGATCATTCTCTTTGTACTTGACCATTCTCATCAATCGTTTCTTCTAGTATTTTTTTCCGCACACATTCTTTCTTGGTGATTAAATTAAATAATATGATAATAGAAATAACTGCATTCAGATATCGCTCATTTGGTTGCCATGGATATATTGACTGAATGAAATCGAACACGAGGTCCACATTTGGACAAATATAGAAATCCATTTACAAGGCAAGGGTATCAAGTTGTAAATGTACAAGGCACGCGTAGTAATAAAATTTTCATCAAAGGTTATTGATACTGCATGCCGTGCTCAAGCAACTGGACATAGCGACTTCCTTTTTTTCTTTTGGTTCGTCTTGTGGATAGAGTATAAAGTTTCTGGGTTGTTTTTTTTTAAAATTCTGATTCGTTACAAGAATATTATCATCATTATCATGTGCCGTGTCGGTAGGCATGGTTCTCAGCAGATCACGGTGGCTTTATCTTTTTCCATCATCTCCGTTGCTGATTTTCTTTGTCAGTTGTGCCATCGCTTAGACTGCCCATTATTTTTTTTCTTTTGGTCTTCCCCTGCATCTCTTCTTATTTATCTTTCCTGTTGTTATGAAGTTTTCAGGATCTCAGTTTCTCACTATATATCCAGTGAATCATCATCATCATCATAATCATCATCATCATCATTATCATCATCATCATCGCCTTTTACTCCCTTGAGAGCATAGGCCACGGATAAAGGCTCTCAACTCATCCCTGTTCTTGGAACTATTCTCTGTTTCCTTCCGTGTGTATCCCTTGACTCTGAGAACTGTCATAGTTTCAATCCAGTGGATTTGCTATTTTCTGAAGGATTAATTTAAGTTCCTTTCTACATTTTTTTCTTAGACATCCCCTGTTTGTCATTTTGGGTGTCCATTGTATTCTTAACATGCTTTTAAGAAACTACATCTCTGCTGCATCCAGTGATCTTTGCATCGATCTGTTGATTGCTCATTTCATAAGAGTGTGATAGGCTCAGTGTAGAATTTTACAAGATTATAAAAGGTCGAATTAGGTCGAATGAGCAGTCTTGTTTTCAGCCTGTTCAGCTTCTACCTTTCTGTGGCATTAAAGGCTTCATCTTCGGTATTTTGTCATTTTTTGCTAAAAATGTCAGATAATGCAGTTCAGTAAATCATAGGCAAACCAAGGTTGTTCAGCATGTCTTAGAAGCATTCCCTATATCTGTGCAATGATCAGTACAACAGTCTGTGAAAGAGAGATTTCTCTGTTGTGCAAAAATCGTCTATTACAGGGTTTCTCACCCAGGGTGGAATTACCCATTAAGGGGGAGGGGGTGGAGGGAGGCGAGGGAATTTAATGTTTGCGGGGGTGGTGACTGGACTGAGACCACAGACTGTCAGACTGTGGGAGTGGTGACTGGATTGAGACCACAGACTGTCAGACTGTGGGGGTGGTGACTGGATTGAGACCACAGACTGTTAGACTGTGGGGGTGGTGACTGGATTGAGACCACAGACCGTTAGACTGTGGGGGTGGTGACTGGATTGAGACCACAGACTGTTAGACTGTGGGGGTGGTGACTGGATTGAGACCACAGACTGTTAGACTGTGGGGGTGGTGACTGGATTGAGACCACAGACTGTCAGACTGTGGGGGTGGTGACTGGATTGAGACCACAGACTGTTAGACTCTGAATCTTCAGATGTTGATCTTTCTACAAGAAAAAAAAAAACAACAACAACAAAATATCAGCATTCTATCAATCCGTGGTCACAATTCTTTTTCTGAGACCCTAAAATTCTCAACCCCCCCCCCCCATGAGAAGAGGGAAGGGTCTAATTCCCCCCCCCCCCCGCCCCGCTTGAGAGCCCATGGAATCTATTATTACCTCATATGCCAGGAACATTACGCAACGTCCAATTAGCTGACTTTTATTGTTTGTACGTGTGTATATAAGTGAAGCTATAATTAATTTTAGTGGCTTTTAATTCTTTTTGTTTATATATATATATATATATATATATATATATATATATATATATGCAGTTCTTTAACACATCAATAGTTCATTTACATTAACTCTTCAAGAGAAACATATATGTAGGGGTAATGTATACTAGTATTCTAACTAATATCTTAGTTCCTTACTAGCATAGATTTTCAACGAACTTAAATTCTCAGACTCTAAATGTACAAGTACACAGACAATACAACAGTTTGAAGATCACTGACACCCGAATTTTATGGAATCAAATAAACTACGTATTTATTGTTAAAAGAATGGGCAGTGATCAGTGAGGATGAAGAATACTGATTGTAATAAGTGAACAAACCACTCCCAACCTTGACGAGAACCAGGCGTTCACCATAAAAGGAAGGAATGGACTACACTACACTCACACTCAGACCAACTGCCAGACATACAACATAAATGGACATAAATGTCAACTTACATTCTCACAAGAAGCCTTTCCATGGATCCGTAAGAAAATAACACAAGTATCGAAACTTATAAGTCCTACAATGCTTCAAAAGAACTATTGTTACATTCTTCAGTTACAAGTAAACATACCTGGGTCCATGGATGGAAAACTCAACTCACATTCCATCACAAATTACTACACAGTTTCCTAGAACACTTTCTAACCCGTAATGATATCAAATTTCTCAACTATCTATCAAAAATCTCACTCAGTATAATCATACAACTCAATCACTAACCACAAGCCTGTCACAATGATTCTCACACTTCTATCTTCTATCCTAATCCCACATTCTAATTTCCGTCTAAACATCATCTTACGTAAGAGTTCAGAGCTTAAATATCATCAACAATTTCTGCGTTCCTTTTTTCGTGAACATTCGTCCAGGAGAAAGTCTAAACCTCATGAAAATCGTATGTTTAAGACCTTGGACTAGTCTCTGAAAAACAACCTAATTTTAGTTAGCCATAAAAACAAGTCTAGAGAAAGTTCAATCAAAATCTCGGGATTTCAACGTCCAAAAATGACTTTCCGTGGAAAACTAACTGGAGATTCCAAATTTAACTTTTAATAAAAACATGCCAGGATAAAGTTCGCTACTCCCCGAGATTTTCCAAGGCCTTAACTAAGCTTAAGTAAAAAACATGCCAAAGTAAAGTTCATCAAACATGATCATAAATCTCGGGATTTTTAAAGTGTCAAGACTGACCTTTAATCGAATCATAACTACGTCAATCCAAGGCGTTAAAATTAGGACAAATTACTAACTTTTATCATGGATTATATCTCTTAGATAGAATAAAGAACAGAATTAAAGAATTTTGTTACAAATTCACAAAAGTTTCATAACCTCTATTTCTTCGACAAATTAAAAAAAAAGATACGTTCATACAGTTCTCATCAAAAGCTCATCATATAAAGGTCCTTAATTAACATCTTTTATTAATCAACATTTTCAATGCCACAAAAACGTGACGGGCGAAGGAAAAGAACAAATGAACTTATTTATGCACATTGTAAAAATAAACTTTAAAGATAAGAGAAACGCTTGTTTGTTTTAACATATATGGTTAATTGCAACAGCGAGCTATAGAAATTATAGAAAATTAACTATATAACTAACTCACACTGTTTAATGAGCAAACGGAAATAGTGACTGTATTCTAGAATAAGTACTCGCATAAACCGCACTTTTTTGGGTCCTGTTATTGCATTTGTTTGTTCATTGTGTCTTATTTATTTGTTTCAGCTCACATTTTTGTTGGTTCCTTTGATTTTATTTGTTTATTCTTTTTATCTTATTTGTTTGTTCTGTCTATAGTTGTTGTTTCTTTTATCTTATTTATTTGTTCTTTCTATGGTTTCTGTTTCTTCTTTGTATCTTATGTATTTGTTCCTGCTGTATTTTGTTTGTTAGCCTATTGTATCTTATTTATTTGTCTCTGCTACATTTTTGTTTATTCCTTATATCTAATTTGTTTGTTCCTGTTACATTTTTTGTTCCTTTTGCTTTATTTATTTGTTTCTTCTGTACTTTTTTTTTATTCTTCTCGTTTTTGGTCTTATTTGTTGTTCTTGCTATTGTCTATGTTCTTTGTATCACTTTTTATTTGTTCCTGTTGTATTTTTCGTTCCTTTGGTTTTTAAAAAATCGTATTTGTTCCTTCTTGGTCGGTTTTCTGACTCCTATATTATTGGATTGTTATTACATGAAAGATTATGTTTTATTGGGAAAAAGTAAAATTGTTTACCTTCACTGACAGCCAAAATAATTTCTTTTTTTTTTCTTATCGTTTCATTTTATTGTCACTTCATTTAGTTTGTATTTGCTGTTTAGCACGTGTGTTATCTTCTCTTATTTATTGATATTTAGCCTCTTTCTTTCGTTCTTTATAGGTCTTTTCTTTTAATGCAAGCACATTCATGTACGTAATTCTCTGCCTCTAATGGGACTATACTGCTCCAATTTTGGGCCTTTGAAATTTACTTTGCCCAATTTTTTCTGTATTCTGCCTTTTTTTTCTTCTTTAATTTTACTTTTCAGTACGTTATTAGTCCTTAAGTTTTCCTTCTGTCAAATGTGTCACAATTCGCTCTCATCTCGTATTTTTGTATTGTTTTATTGTCATATTTGCTTCGAGATACGTATATTCTGATTGACTAAGACACTACAGACTTCCTTGACACGATTTACTTATGAATATCCAATCCATAGTCAAGTGGAAGAGTATAGTTCATGCAGTGGGTATCTGAGATCAGTAGAAAAGGAGTGTTTAAAAAATCGATACTCTTGGAGGAAAAACTTTTCGATATCTACCCAGAGTTATCTCCTAATAGAGAGATTTGCTTTACCTGCGTATACAAACATTTGCTTGTTCAGTTTTTTGGTCTTTTGACAGGTTGCAGGAATGGCCAACTTTTCTTTCTTTCTTTCTTTCTTTCTTTCTTCCTTCCTTCATAGAAACTTGTTGACCTCAATGCAGATTTCGAATCCAGCCCGCCTTATGAATCACGCCAGGTCACACACGGCAATATTCACAGTTCAAATCTTTCTGCATTTTTTAAAATGGAAGATGGCAGTGGCAAGTAGCATTATTTTAAATACAAATAGAAGAAAAATATGCCTGTGTTTATATATAAATAACAAAGTTGTAAACATCCTGCACGTTTTTTTTTAAAACACCCTGTGGAAATCATGGCGCAGATTTTTAAAACACCCTGTGGAAGTCATGGCGCAGATTTTTAAAACACCCTGTGGAAATCATGGCGCAGATTTTTAAAACACCCTGTGGAAATCATGGCGCAGATTTTTAAAACACCCTGTGGAAATCATGGCGCAGATTTTTAAAACACCCTGTGGAAATCATGGCGCAGATTTTTAAAACACCCTGTGGAAATCATGGCGCAGATTTTTAAAACACCCTGTGGAAATCATGGCCAGATTTTTAAAACACCCTGTGGAAATCATGGCGCAGATTTTTAAAACACCCTGTGGAAGTCATGGCGCAGATTTTTTTTAACACAACCTAACAGTCGTGGAAGTAGTGGGCCTAAAGTGTTAAACCAGGTTGATCACTGATTTCGCCGTAGGCTGATTGTCCGGTACCTGTCATTTTGTGAATGAAATGAACTTTTTACATACTCATATACACACTCGCATGCATCTTACATCCTTCCCGCGCCGTTAAACATCACATAGGGCTCGCATAGTTGTTTGACAAGATTTTCTGTTTTTCCGCGAGCTTTTCAACTTCATCAAGGGATGTTATACCAAGTATTTTCCTTAGGCATTTGTTTTCAAAAGAGTCTAATTTCTTGTCTGTTTCTTTAGTTGATTTCCAGTTTTCGCATACATAAAAGAGGGTGGATATCATATTTGAATTCAATAATCTTAACTTGATTTTTGTGCTGATAACTTCTGAATTCCACATGTTCTCTCAAGATTTTTTAAGGACAATGCTGCATTTGCAATTCTAATTCTAACTTCCTTCCTGGTGTCACCATCCTAGTCTATATACCTGCCAAGATATGCAAATTGGCTTACTTCATCAACAACTGTTCCTTCTACGTATATTTTTCCTTCTTGATTAATAAGAAGTTTCATTATTTGTGTTTTTCTTTGCAAATTTCAAGACCTATTTTGCTAGTCAAGGAAGACAGGAAATCTGTTTTTTCCTGCATCAAATTCACATTGTCACTGATAAGAATTATGCCATCTGCAAAATCAAGATCTTCTATTATGTCCCATGTACCCAATCAATGCCCGTTTTACCTGTACAGCATCTTTTCGTTATAAAGTCTATGGCAATTCTAAAGAGCAATGGAGATAATATACAACCTTGTTTGACGCATGTTTCAATCTGAAACCATTCGCTCAATCCTTCTTCTGTCTTGACTGCACAAACATATCCATTGTAGAGATTTCTAATGACGTTGACAATTTTAGATGGTATTCCATATAGTCTTAAAATTCTCCACAGTGAATCTCTGTGTATGCTATCAAGTGCTTTTTTAAAGTCTATGAAGTTCAGGATTAACGATTTCTGCTTTTCAATATGTCCTTCAAGTATTATTCTTAGAGTAAAGATCTGGTCGAGACAGTTTCTCCCTTTTGAAATCCTGCTTGTTCTTCTCTCATTGCAGTATCCACTATATCCTTAATTCTATTCAGAATCAATTTACAAAACACCTTTGACACAACTGATAGTAAGGTTACACCCCTCCAGTTATTGCAGTCACTGAGGTTGCCTTTTTTGGGTATTTTAACAATGATTCCCTTTTTCCATGTGGAAAGGGGTTTTTCTCCTTTCCAAATGTTACTGAACATTCTCTGTAGATGTCTCATATTGTCACTGTCAATAGCTTTTAACATTTCGACTGTTATTTCATTTTTACCTGCAGCTATGTTGTTAGCCATTAGATTCACTGCTGTTTCAATTTCATTCAATGTAACTTCATCTAAGTTGACATTTAGTTGTGGGACTGGTAAATCGGTTTCAAGATTTATTAATTCATTTAGGTGTGGTCGATTAAGTATTTCTTGGAAGTGTTCGGCCCATCTTTGCTTTTGGTCTTTACTTGATGTTAATAGGTTGCCTGTTTTGCTAAAGACTGGTCTTTCTCTGGAGGTAATAGCACCTGTTAGCTTCTTCTGTATGTTATATAGATTTTTGCTGTCTCCTGTTTTTGCTGCATGTCTGCTTCTTTTGCCATATTGTCCATATATTCTCTTTTGTCTCTTCTAGCTGAACTTTTTACTTTATTGTATAGTTCTTTGTTCTTTTCCAAGATCTGTCTTTACATTCAACACGGCCAATTTGACTGCTCTTCTTTCATGCATGTATTTCCATGTGTTATCTGATATCCATGCTTTTCTGCGTTGACTGCAGTCCAGCACTTGCTTTTGCTGCCGTGATTATGGCTGTGCTGTAAGAATTCCATAATTCATCTATGTCTGTCTCATCTACTTCTTTGAGTGCTGCGAAATGTTTTGGTAAGTTCCAGATTGAAATCACTGTTGGTATTTTCTTCTTGTATGCTATGACTGTTTATCTTTCTGAGTATTGATTTCTTTTGTTGGCTTTTCAGTTTAAGTCTTATCCTCCCTATACACAGGTTGTGATCACCCTTGACATCTGCACCCTTATATGCTCTTACATCTATCAGAGATGTTCTGAATTGTTTTCTAATACAAAAATGATCTATCTAGTTTCTGGTCCTATCATCTGGATATATCTATGTTGTTTTATGTATCTCTTTGTGTGGAAATATTGTTCCACACATAAATACATAAATACATAATACATACATACATGTAAATACATACATATATACGTAATACATACATATATACGTAATACATACATACATACATACATACATACATTACTGGAATACCAGATCACACTGTACTGAGCGCACACATATTCTGTGGTAAGACTACTTTTAACAGAAAAAAAAACATTACTTTTATTTAACTTAGCAATGCATTTGTTGGTAGTAGTTCAAACACTGCATGTGTATTTATGCTTATTTTACACAAATATTACATTAAAAAAAACAAAAAATTCCCCCCCCCCCTTTCACTGTTGCTTGAAATCTTTTGATCCGCTAAAATCTTTAATCCAGCAGGGTTCGTGGCCTGAGGATGCCGGAAAATCGATCTTCAACCTGTACTTTAGAAATCTAAATATTTTCCTCTAAAATGGGGCTAATTTTTTTTTTACTCAGTTTGGCTGAGAGTAGCATATGAAATGTGCTTTTAGTGAATTCTAAATGCCATCTCAAGTGATTGTTTCTTATCACATTCTGGAAAACTGGACCACCTATTTCAAGCTGTAGTTTGTGAACAAAAATTTCGGAAAATGGTAGCACTGCTAAGTGGAGTCGAGACTTATCTGCACTCCTCCAGGCTCTGCGGTGAATTCCGAGGCGGAACAGAGGGTTCAGATTTCATGAGAGTGCGTTCATGGGTTTTTTTTTCTCTCTTTCTTTTCTTTCATGCTTCTTGGTTTTTTTATATTTTTAACGTTTGAGTGGTGAGGGATCCTATTACAGCAGCCTACAGTTGTTGTTGCTAATTGTCACGACAATAAACAAAGTGGGAGAGTTGTTAATGAGGGCGCGTGCAGTTTGCAAGGAATGTAAATCAAGCAAAAGAGGTTGGACAACAAGTCGGATATATTTTCATTCAGTGTTCTAAGTTAGCGTGACCTACCGAGACTCGGGATAACGGTTGTGTTTGAGCAGTGGAAGAGATGATGATGATGATGATGATGATGATGATGATGATAACACAGTTCCATTTCCTACTCTTTTTACAGCTTACGAACACACAGTTTTTTTGTGTGAAGTAATCGTTACAACTACAATTACATCTTATTATAATAGTTATCGATCTTCGCTACCAGCGCACCCATCATCATTATATTAATTGCCCTTCCTTCCTGCAGATACTCACGGGTTCCTGTCATTATCAAACTAAAAGATGTTTCTGTTTCTCACTCTGTGTTTCCTAACGAATGTTTTCCATGACGTACGTCACCATCCGACAGCGAGCAAATAGATTTTGACAATCATGCTAAGTCCACGTGGTCCGACCTTTACAGCCGCAAATAGAAACCAAGGTTTACCACTGCCAATGTCGTAAATCTTAGGAACGCAAAGCAGAGACAAATAATGAACAAGAATTCTGGGATTTATAGTATTTTTATAGAGATTTAAAGTATAATATGATGTGTTCGCAGCAGACATGATTGCTGCTGGTTTCTATAATTTGGTATCTCATAGGATCTTCTCTAAACATGAACTTAGCTTATATCTTTCCGTAACATCGATCTTGGATAGTGCTCTCATGTTGGATGGGGCAGGCTTCTCTGACAACTCCACGACAATGCATGTTCTTATTAATGCCCACCTTGTTGGTCAAGGAAATCAGCCAAAGAAATAGAAAGCAAACTGGACGCGTACGAAAACAAACATCGTAGAAAAATACTCTGTATACATTGGAACGAATTCAAGACTAAAGCAGAGATAAAAAAAATGACCATACAACAGTCTCTGCAGTGATCAAGAAGAGTATGTGGGCCACGTCATGAGAAGGAGCAACCAGAGAATCACAAAGCAAATCATCAAATGAGAGAGATCTGAAAAAAAAAGGAAAAAGAAGCTGACTTCGAGAGACCCAAATAAAAGAGCACGGACAAGTGAGGCTAATATGGCTGGGATCAAATCTCGTGATGAGGCTAAGAAGCTCGCTGAGAATAGAGATTCACGGCGAGACACACTGCTAGTCCTATGTGACGTCTGACGACACGGGAAGGATGTAACATGTTGGTCAGGCTGTTAAATTGCAGCTTCCGTAGAAGTACGAGACGCAGAAAGCTTCTGTATTCTCCGTTGTGCACATTTTTTGGGAAGAGAAACAACGAAGCTTTCGCGCAGTAAAGTAACTTAGCACAGCATTGTATGGCTAACTTTAGAGAAATACTATACATAGCACTTCATGGGGGAAAGAAAATGACAGGAGAACTACCTGGGACTCGAACCACGGACTCCGTTAGGGCAAGCAGCCGCCTAGCCACGAAAAAAAAACAACGCACTATCGACTTGGCCATCTCACATCTCCAAATGTGTTTGATGACCAAGGCTTTAACGCATATCTAACCGAAATGGTGACACTCGGAAAGGAAACAAGATGTGAACTGGCCAAATGATGGTGCGATGTTTTGTCGCGGATTGTAAGATTGTTAGGGGAGTAATTTGTCTCTTTTTGCCAACGTTTCTTAGTTGTCCCTTTCTGGCAATGTCTTTTTTGTTCATGTTGTATTAAATCTTGTTCAGTTTTAACTCATAGGTCATGATGATTGTTCTGCGGCGATCATAGATATTTCAATTCGTAGTCTCTTGTTCAGCTCTGTCAGACTGCCAGTACGTATGTGCAGATTCTATCTGTAAGCTTTGATGTAAGCCTAAATTATGATAAATGCGGTAACAAAATTTCAGTTTCTCAGTTTTCTAAACTGTACAAGGATCTTCCAATGGCCCGCAAAATGTAATAATTCACAACTCTTTGAATGAACAAAAGGAACACGTTCGTGTACAACAAACAAGTAACAGGATGTACATTCTGTACTGTTTTCTTACTTGAACGCGAGAAAGGACTAAGACATAAATTGTACGAAACGGAGAAAGACATGGCGGAAAGTAAGCGTCCATTACTTCTGGGACTCTTCTGGAAGTAGATCTACAGAGTGTTTTCACCCACACAATAGAAGATCTACAGACTATTTTCATACACACAATAAAAGATCTAAGGACTGTTTTCATACACACAATAGAATATCTACAGACTGTTTTCATACACACAATAGAAGATCCACAGACTGTTTTCATCCACACAATAGAAGATCTACAGACTATTTTCATCCACACAATAGAAGATTCGCAGACTATTTTCATACACACAATAAAAGACCTACAGACTGTTTTCATCCACACAATAGAAGATCTACAGACTATTTTCATACACACAATAGAAGATCTACAGACTATTTTCATACACACAATAGAAGATCCACAGACTGTTTTCATCCACACAATAGAAGATTTACAGACTATTTTCATCCACACAATAGAAGATCTACAGACTGTTTTCATCCACACAATAGAAGATTTACAGACTATTTTCATACACACAATAGAAGATCCACAGACTGTTTTCATCCACACAATAGAAGATCCACAGACTGTTTTCATCCACACAATAGAAGATCTACAGACTGTTTTCATACACACAAACTTCCAGCTCCTGTCGATAAGAAACTTCAGACTCTAAATAAGTCAAAGATTTATATTCTCTGCTTTCTGTCTGTGCATACACTAGAAAATCTTACTTGTTCACTTTCTGCAGTCTCTACTTTTTTTCATTGATCTCACGAAAGAACAGTCAGCAGCAGGGCATCTTGCTTACAGCCGAGAGGCCTTCAGGAGAGCTGTTAGGCAGAAAGTTCCGCAAGGGACATGCAAATGAGACTGACTGACTGAATGACAGATGTGTGGGTAATCCATCTTTTATACTCACATCACGGTAGGAACAAATCCTTAAGATAAATCCCGCAAATGGAGAAGCACTTCTTGTATTTAGTAAGGAATACACTCTGCGCAAGAAACCAAGAACTAGCACGAGCATGAGACAGGAAACACATGAGACACAGGAAACACATGAGACACAGGAAACACAGGAAACACATGAGACACAGGAAACATAGGAGACACAGGAACCACAGGAGACACAGGAGAAACAGGAAACACGGGAGACACAGGAAACACATGAGACACAGGAAACACAGGAGACACAGGAAACACATGAGACACAGGAAACACAGGAGACACAGGAAACACAGGAGACACAGGAAACACATGAGACACAGGAAACACAGGAGACACAGGAAACACAGGAGACACAGGAAACACAGGAGACACAGGAAACACAGGAGACACAGGAAACACAGGAGACACAGGAGACACAGGAAACACATGAGACACAGGAAACACATGAGACACAGGAAACACAGGAGACACAGGAGACACAGGAGACACAGGAAACACAGGAGACGCAGGAACACAGGAGACGCAGGAGACACAGGAAACACAGGAGACACAGGAGACACAGGAAACACATGAGACACAGGAAACACAGGAGACACAGGAAACACAGGAGACACAGGAAACACATGAGACACAGGAAACACATGAGACACAGGAAACACATGAGACACAGGAAACACAGGAGACACAGGAAACACATGAGACACAGGAGACACAGGAAACACATGAGACACAGGAAACACATGAGACACAGGAAACACATGAGACACAGGAAACATATGAGACACAGGAAACACATGAGATACAGGAAACACAGGAGACACAGGAAACACATGAGACACAGGAAACACATGAGACACAGGAGACACTGGGTGTTGGGTTAAAGGGCAGACCAGCAACACAGTTTTATGGAAGCATTACATTATTTTGTTTATTGAAAAACGTATCTGGTGTACATTTACAATATTTCAGTACCTTTTGAGTAAGCATTAATAACAGTGATTATCTATCCATCCATCCATTCATCCATCCATCCATCCATCCATCCATCCATCCATCCATCCATCCGTCCGTCTGTCCGTCTGTCAATCTGTCTATAGATATATGATCTAAATTTAAAGAAAAAGCATGTTGTAACTCTGCTTGAGACTTTCAAATCCAGTCAGAACATTGTTTTGGGTTAAAGATACATAGGTCGCTGAGTAACGCATATAGGTCGCTGAGTAACGCATATAGGTCTCTGAGCAGAGCATATAGGTAGCTGAGTAACGCATATAGGTCGCTGAGTAACGTATATAGGTCTCTGAGCAGAGCATATAGGTAGCTGAGTAACGCATATAGGTCACTGAGTAACGCATATAGGTCTCTGAGTAACGCATATAGGTCGCTGAGTAACGCATATAGGTCTCTGAGTAGAACATATAGGTCGCTGAGTAACGCATATAGTCGCTGAGTAACGCATATAGGTCGCTGAGTAACGCATATAGGTCGCTGAGTAACGCATATAGGTCTCTGAGTAACGCATATAGGTCTCTGAGTAACGCATATAGGTCGCTGAGTAACGCATATAGGTCGCTGAGTAACGCATATAGGTCGCTGAGTAACGCATATAGGTCGCTGAGTAACGCATATAGGTCTCTGAGTAACGCAAAGAGCGTGGTATTTGTGCCATATTTTATTTGATCTGGCTTGTTTCGGTTACTTTCACTGTCTTCCCTGGATACGTGTGTATACAGATGGATCTGCACATAATGCCATAAAGAATGGAGGGGCAGGAGCACATATTGAATATCCAAACAACACCTTTGACAAGATTTCCATACCCACTGGAAAATACTGCAACAACTTTGATGCAGAAGTTAGGGCAATTATTGCTGCAGTTGAAAAACTATCAGACTCCAGAATTGATACATGTCCTGTAGTAATTCTCACAGATGCAAGATCAGTACTGGAAGCTCTTCAGTGCAACAAAGACCTTAATGATGCTTTGTAAAAAATTTGCTTACAACATGGAGTCACTTTGCAATGGATTCCCTCCCACTGTGGGATACCAGGCAATGAGAAAGCTGACTATCTGGACAAAGAGGGCACTGAAATGGAGCAACCAGACATACCAATCACCTATAATCAGAAGAAAAGCATGATAAAAACCTACAGGAAGCCACAAACACCACCACATGATGACTATCACATGCTAAACAGAAAGGAACAAGTCACCATCTTCCGTCTCCGAACAGGACACAGCCGACTCCGAAGTCATATGTATACAAAGTTTAAGGTTGGTACTACTAATCTATGTACATGTGCCCAGGTGCCCCAAACTGTGGAACATATCCTCCAGAACTGCACCAACTATGAAACACTGAGAAATAATTACTGGCCCAGTGAAACCACTAACGAAGATAAGCTCTACGTTTCCATACATGAATTACAAAAAACAGTGAAATTTATCCAAGAGACAGGACTGCAGATATAGACAGACAATGTGAACGAAGAAGAAGAAGAAGAAGAAGTAAAACTGCATTCAAAAGCTTTTGAGTTCCAATGCAGCAACCATTATGCCGTGCGCTGCACTTTTGTTTTCTGTTTTGTTATCGATATCACGTTCTTAGACGAATCTTGACTACGAGCAGCATTGATGTGGTCCGAGCAGCATTGATGTGGCCCGAGCAGCACTGATGTGGTCCGAGTAGCATTGATGTGGTCCGCACAGGGTAAAAGAAGCAAGGGATGACTCAAAGAAACATGGGAGACGTAGAGCTGAGAAACTGTTGGGCAAACAAAGGAATGACAAGAGAGACGGCCAAGAAGGATAGGGAAAGGCCGACAGAAATGGACATTTCTTACTAGCAGCAACCCCATCTTGGACATCAACAGGACAACAGAGAGAGAGATAGAGAGACAGAGAGAGACAGAGAGAGAGCACATAGAACACTGCTTCTCACTTGTTTCCTGTTGCATCTTATTTATTGTTAATTTTTTACACAAAAAAAGACGTCAGTATACACAGGGAACAATAAACCGCAGTCATTCAAAGCGTCTATATTTATCACTGTGACTTTTATGCGTATGTGTGTGTGTATGTGCTCTTTAAGCTGATTGTAGCACATACGATATATATAAAAACTGACTAAAACATACGCGGCCTGCCGACATATTATATTCTTTAACAGCGTCTCAAGCTCTTTTCGCTTTGTTACTGAAGCGAATAGGAAAAGATTCTTGGCCGCCCACAGAGTTCGAGCTCCCCCAGATCCTGAAATCAATAGAATATTCAGTTATATTCCCTGAATGTCTTGAAGGGGTGTAATTTAGACTTCATGACATGCTGGGCGATTTTTTTTTTTTGTGTGTGTGCAATAATCCAGAAAAGGGAGAACGCCAGTCGAGTTCACACCCTCGATATTATTGAGCTAATTTTTCTGTCAGGGAAAGATGTGATATGGGTTGGGGGGGGGGGGGGGGGGGGATTATCGATAAAATGAAAAGAATAGGCAAAAAATAAAATCATCTTTAAAAAGTGTGAAAGGTTAAAGGATAAAAGAAGGGACACTCCGTGTTCAGATGGGCGCCCTTGTAAAATCCAGTATTGTATCGTTCTCCGTGAGCTGCTGTTTAAGACCTTTCGTATATTTGATCATAATGGCTGTTGGAGATTCTGTGAATTGAATGCGAGCGCACATCGGAGATTAAGAAAGAAGAAGGCAGCTTGGGAATCAAATCTATATCAAAGAATGAATGCTTTTATAATAGTCGTCTCAAAACTCTGTATTGCAATATAGAAAAAAAAGTACTGATTAATTCTGTACTCATAGAAATAAATGGGATTATATTTGCTAGAAAGGAGGATGTAAGAAATCACAGGAAGAAAAGATTTCAGAATTATAGATGATGAGAGAAATCACAGGAAGAAAAGATTTCAGAATTATAGATGATGAGAAAAATCACAGGAAGACAAGATTTCAGAATTATAGATGATGAGAAAAATCACAGGAAGACAAGATTTCAGAATTATGATCCAGAATAATATATTTTTTTTTGTCTTCGATGCATTGTGTAACAATGTATAGCTTCTTTCTACAGCTTAACAACTACTCTAGGTGACATTTTATGTGTGGCAACACATTGTGCAAGCACCTGTTGTCTGTGTGTTTGTCTGCCTGTGTATCTGTCCATCTGCCTGCTTGTGTGTCTGTCCGTCAGTAAGTGTGTGTTTGCCTGTCTGTCTGCTTTTGTGTGTCTGTCCATCTATCAGTGCGTCTGTCTGTGTGTCTGTCTATATGCCTTCCTGTGCGTGTTTGTGTATGTGTTTGTCTATCTGCCTGTTTATGTACTTGTAAATCTGTTTGTGTGTGTGTCTTTCGTGTTTGTGAGTCAGTCTATCTCTCGCCTGCTGGTGTGTCTGTCTGTCAAATGAGAATTAGTCAATAAACAGTCTGAAAAGATGTCTTTGATCTTCGATCTTTACAATGGTGTTTCTGAACTGAAAGTTACTTGGATATTTTTCGCATCGTTCACCCCAGTCAGTCATTTGCATGTCCCTTGAGGAACTTTGCCTCCCTAACAGCTCTCCTGTAGACCTCTCGGTTGTAAGCAAGATGGCCTGCTGCTGATGCATCCATTTGCAGATTATCAACGATGTCTCGCCTTGGTCTTCCTCTCTTTTTCCCATTAAGTATCCTTCCAAGATGGTCTTCTTCATCATTCACCCCAGCCAGACAAATATGTACACATTAGATCATTGATTAGGGGATTAGAGGACGGGATACAGATACTTGGTGGGGAATCATCATCATCGTCGTCATCATCATCACATTATTATTATTATTATTATCATTATTATGCAATTGTACTGAATGTCCTAGGCAATTGTATCTATACTGAATCTCGATCTTAGATACTTTCATTAGTTCAGTTTGGCAATTTTCAGTCATCTCTCTTTTTTTAATCATTGTAAGACTGACATGCAAATTCTACAATACTGTCGTTGTGACGGCTTGTGCTGCTTATTTATATGGTGACTTTGATGTGAGAGTAACTGAAATATTATGACTGGTCAGTCTTGCTTCACAATCTGCAACTCATTATTTTATTATTTCTTATAGCAACATGGGTGGGAGGAGCTTACATCAATGGAACAGCGGAAGTTATAATGCGATCTGGCTTGCTGTGGTGCCAGGCCCCCGTGGGATACGCCCTTAGTCTGGTATTTGGTATGTAAAAAATTTCTAGTGCCCGTTTCTTGCTGTTCTAGCGTTGATAGGTCTTTTTTTTTAAAGATTTTCACATATAAATATCAAAACACAGACAAAACGTAGATAAAATTTGCCTCTGAATTTGACTGAACTGGCAGCTATTTGCTCGCTGTTTCCACACTTTACCGCTACACCGAGTGCTTCATGCTGTTATTAGTTCAAAGACAAAATCTGAAATAGGAATTTTAATAACGAGAAAAAAAACAACAGAAGTATATATAGAGTGCCACGTAAATGAGGAAAGTGTATACTGTACATGTTACTTGATAAAGAGCATTTACTCTTTTAAAAAATGATATTTTACGATTATTTCCCTTTTGACTACAATATGATTATTATTGGCGTAAAGTTTTAGATCATGCACTTTATGCAATCGGTATATTCATATGTATGTTTTTATGTTAGTTGTTACTATTATACATACATACATACATACAGATTAACATATGACTGTTATGGACAAGCATGTACATAAACTGAACTTCTATGATAACCTCATCTTTTCTCCAGGTGGACTGTTCTTTGCCAATAAAATGCGTTCTGAGGGGTATGTCACGATGCTGGACCCATTCCAGATCAAGTTTGGCGAGAGAATGGGAGGTTTGCTCTTCATCCCTGCCCTGCTCGGAGAAGTCTTCTGGACGGGGGCTGTTCTGGCCGCTCTCGGTAAGAATCTTAATTTTACTTTCAAGGGAGCTTTGGGCCTTGTGGTCTCAGCCGACTCTTTTCAGACTTTCTTGGTTGAAGTCTTTGCTCTCAGCCAACTCTCTTCAGACTTTCTTGGTTGGAGTCTTTGCTTTCAGCCAACTCTCTTCAGACTTTCTTGGTTGAAGTCTTTGCTCTCAGCCAACTCTCTTCAGGCTTTCTTGGTTGAAATCTTTGCCCTCAGCCAGCTCTCTTCAGACTTTCTTGGTTGAAGTCTTTGTTTAAAAGCGTTGAGTGTGGCAGCCACGTGGTAACAAGATGAAGACAGACCTTTAGAAATTATTCTCTTCTTTTCAAAGCCAAAGGTTTAAAAGCAACATTTTGCAACTGCAAGACAGTGGTGTTGGATGGATAATTACTGCACAGCTCTCAGCTAAAGAAGCAAATAATTTGATCAAAGATATCATTTCGAATATTCAAATTCTTTTTTACCTCCACCTCACGTTTTAATCATTAAAATTTTAGAGCATATGCAGAAAAAATGTCATGCCTATATAATTTTATTCCCCCTGTTGTTGCTTTGAACACTTGATGAAGTAATATCATGCCTTTATAATTCTTCCCCATCTTGCTTTGAACACTTGATGAAGTAATATCATGCCTTTATAATTCTTCCCCATCTTCTTGCTTTGAACACTTGATGAAGTAATATCATGCCGTTATAATTCTTCCCCATCTTCTTGCTTTGAACACCTGATGAAGTAATGTCATGCCTATATAATTTTCTTCCCCTTCTTCTTGCTTTGATCACCTGATGAAGTAATGTCATGCCTATATAATTTTCTTCCTGCTCTTTTTACTTTGAGCACATGATGAAGTAATGTCATGCCTATATAATTTTCTTCCTCCTCTTTTTACTTTGAGCACATGATGAAGTAATGCAGTCTTCAAATAATTTAGCCTGACCATCATTATTTAGCCTTTGATCAAATACAGCACACTCAGTCCATGTGTTTTAAGTTAAATTTTAATTTTAACCCAAAATTTTAATCAGTGGGCCAGATTTGTAACTTTACTTACAAATCTGCCAATCAGTTCTACTTCTAATTTTGTTTAAAGTGAATTTTATTGAAAAAAAAGCAAAATTTCCACTGAGATAGTTAAAAAAAAAGTCTGGGTATTTCCGACCATGTAGTGACCAAATGGGGGACATTTACTCATCCAAGCTGAAATAACATGATTTCTGGGACAAATCTTTAACATTCTGGACTGTCTTTTATAATATGGAGTGGTTAGTCATTTTAGCTATCTATCTACATTTTATTTTATTCATGAATTTATTACAAACTCTATTTTCACAGGTTCTACCCTGTCTGTCATTGTTGAGATGGAGCCCCGCCCAGCAATCATCATCTCTGCAGGCGTGGCCTTGTTCTACACTCTCATTGGTGGACTGTATTCTGTGGCCTACACTGATATTGTCCAGTTATTCTGCATTTTCTTCGGCCTGGTATGTGATAGGGTATTTTAGATATTAGTGTAGTAGGGAACGTGATACTGCTGTTGCAAATAGTACTTATGTTATTATCACTGATAATAATTTCCACTGTTGGAGGGCTGGTATAGGCTTCTACTATTTCATCACAATTGTTATCAGAATTACTTTGACTGTTCTTTGCTGTCAGGACAAATATGAGTTTTTTGTTTGTTTTTTTTTTATGATTGATGTAGTGTTACAAATAATTATAGTTATGGCCAAACACCATAAGAAGTAACATCTTGTTGGCATAAATGCAGATGAAGCCACTGACAGCAATTATGGAGGAAAGATGCTGGCGATGGTTGGGACATGTGCTCTGGATGACTGACAACTCACTACCAAAAATAGCACTAAGATGGATACCACAGGGGAAACAGAAGTAAGGGTAGACCAAAGGAGACATGGAGAAGAACAACAGAGGGGATGTTGAGCAATAGAGAGGAAAAAAGGCAAAGGACAGGCATTTGTGGAAAACTCTTGTAGAAGCCCCATGTGCCCTGGGCACTTAAGGTTCAAAGAAAGAGAGAGATAGTTATTAAATGGCAGTATATAAGACAAGCTATGTGTTTTTCCCCATCAATAACTGACTGTAGCTACTCACTGCTACCAGATAAAAGCCAAAACAGAACCTACATCTATGGCAGACATGAACATCTATGGTAGTAAATGGACAAAGAGTGGACAGAGCAGAATTTGTTAATGTGAAAGATGGCACAACAGAAAAATTTGACGCAAACTCTGTCATGGCACCTCTGGTTAAAATGAAAAAGCTGGAAGTATAATGTCATGATGTCAGATGGGAATAATGTAAATGGCATAGAAGGAGCTGTAAATGAACAGATAAGATGTCATCATTTCCTGTATATACACTAATCAATATAAAGGATGAATTTGGAGCACTTGTGTACTGGTCCAGATTACAAGAATGAGGAAGCAAACTTGTAGCAGAGAACAGTTAATTAAATAGGCCCAGGTGGTTCTTCACCAGGGGCATCCATGCTCTTTGGGGATATTGGAACCAAATGATGAGGATTCGGGACTTAATCACTGAAACATTTCCATAATCTGAAAAATTGTTGTTAGTCTTGAGTTTTCTTTCTGTACCTAAATATCGACATTTAAAGTAAAACCAAGATAATGACATCCTTTGAAGTCGTACTAGTGCATACAAGTGGCCTGGTTGGCTGAATGGTTAGGTGCTTGGTCTACTAATTTGGTGGTACTGGGTTCAAGTCCCAGTAGTAAGGGCTCTTTCTGGTACCCTCACACTCAAAAAGGCCCTGGGATCCACCCAGCCTCTAAAAATAGGTACCAGAGAAATCTGGGAAGGTAAATGTGGCCAATCGTGATACTGACCACCACATCACACTTTCATGTGTCAAAGGCATTGGAAATACAGGCCTAACATATCTCCAATGTGCCTTATTGGCATGGAAATGGGGACAGACTTTACCTTACCTTACTTTACTAGTGCATAATAGGACTTATTATGGTGGTGATTTGAACATGGGGTAAAGGAACACACTGGACAATCCACTGAGGGGTATAATTACAAAAGTGTTAAAACCCTTGAACATAGATCATCATTGTTGCTCTCCAGATAAATCTTTAAGAGCTGTAATCTCTTCTTTCTGTATATCATTCAACGTAGAAAGACTAATGGCGCAAGTTCTGCACTGGTTTATATTTCTCTTGCTCCCCCTTACCATGATTTGAGCGTTGGATGTCACCTTTATTTTGGTCACAACTCTTGAAACATGAACTGAGCGTACTAAAATTTTCTGTCTGCCTACCTGGTCCAGTTTCTCAGCTCCTGGTACTGTATATGTTGCTATCATTGCAACTCAGTCCATCCTTTCATTCCCAAAAGTGCCTGATTACCCCTAGAATGAAAAAAAAGAAACTGATTGTATGAACTATTGAAATTTATACTGACATGTGTGATACCTTTTGTACTTCGCTGGCTGAAGTTTTTGTTGGGGTAGCACACTGACCGAGTCATTCAGAATGCAGGGATGAGTGTAATTTTCTGTTACCTTCTATCACAGTGCAGAATGAAACAAATATTAGATATTTTCAATGAAGACAATATTTTCAACAAAGACATCTTGCTTACAACCGATAGGTGTGCAGGAGAGCTGCTAGGGAGGCAAAGTTCCACAAGGGACATGCGACTAACTGACTGACTGACTGATTTCATGTCTCTATTCACTCTTTCACTTCTGAATTATATTCCATGATCTGCCAGAATAAATTTTGATGAGAAATTTTGGTGGAAAAAAACTGGAAGAGAGTTACTCTATAAGTTAAAAATATAGATTGGATTAGAAATGTGCTACTTCTAATTTTAGTTAGACTTTTATCTAAATATCATTTTGAGCATTAATTAGCATAAGCAAGTGAAATCCAACAGTTTTGTCTGAGAGATGAAAAAAAACAGTTAAGCTTGTTACAGAAAGGCACTAGCATAGACCATATAAGATTTCTCCGATCTTCATTTTGCCAGTATCACAAGAGCTTGGCTCAGTCACTCAGTCATTCCGAGTTTGCTTGTTGTGGAGGTGGCTTCCTAGTCTGTGTCCTGTATGGAATCAGGACGTTACATCTTCTTTAATATGTTAGTCTCTGAGTAGGAGACTGGTTAGTATACTGGCCTTTCATGGTCAGGCCGGTGGTTGAAGGGGGCACTGCAGTCACCCCAGATGTAGAAACGGGGATCTGGTTCTTCTTGGAGCTATGGGAAATAGAAGTTGGCCAGGTACAATGCTGACAACATGGCCCTCTAGTGTGCCAACAGAGTAAAGAATATATGGGCAATATCACCATATTCCCTGGGTGTCTCTTTGGTATAACAGGGCTGCTTGTACTTTATTTTTAATAATGTGTATCATTTTTGTTTGTGCTGTGATAATTTGCCTTTAACAAATGTATCATTTTTCTAGTGTCTCTGTGGCATGATAGGGTTACCTTTACTTTAACTTCAACAAATGTATCATTTTTCTAGTGTCTCTGTGGCATGATAGTACTACCTGTACTTTGCCTTTAACAGATGTATCATTTTTATGGTATCTCTGTGATATGATAAGACTAGCTTTACTTTACCTTTAACAAATGTATCATTTTATGGTGTCTCTGTGATATGATAGGACTACCTTTACTTTACCTTTAACAAATGTATCATTTTTCTTGAGTGATATGACTACCTTTATATTACTCTTAACGAATGTATCATTTTTCTGAATCTCTCTCTCTCTCTCTCTCTCTCTCTCTCTCTCTCTCTCTCTCTCTTCCTTGCTTAAACTTATTTCTAAGTGTTTGTAATAAAGATTTCCCTTGTTTAATCACTTTGCAGTGGATTAGCGTACCATTTGCTATGACCCATGAAGCTGTACATGACATTTCTGTCAATGCCACACAAAACTGGATTCTTCCAGTGGAAACATCTGACCTTCCTGTCTACTTTGACAGCTTCCTGTTGCTCACATTTGGAGGGATTCCATGGCAGGTATGTTGTTGTTGTTCTTGTTGTTGTTGTTGTTGTTGTTTTTGTTGTTCTTGGTATTGTTGCTGTTGTTGTTGTTTTTGTTGTTCTTGGTCTTGTTGTTTTTATTGTTCTTGTTCTTGTTGTTCTTGTTCTTGTTGTTCTTGTTTTTTTTGTTCTTGTTCTTGTTGTCCTTGTTTTTGTTGTTCTTGTTCTTGCTGTTCTTGTTTTTGTTGTTCTTGTTGTTCTTGTTCTTGTTGTTCTTGTTTTTGTTGTTCTTATTGTTCTTGTTCTTGTTGTTCTTGTTTTTGTTGTTGTTGTTGTTGTTCTTGTTCTTGTTGTTCTTGTTCTTGTTGTTCTTGTTGTTGTTGTTGTTGTTGTTCTTGTTGTTCTTGTTTTTGTTGTTCTTGGTCTTGTTGTTCTTGTTCTTGTTGTTCTTGTTTTTGTTGTTCTTGGTCATGTTGTTCTTGTTCTTCTTGTTATTGTTCTTCTTGTTCTTGCCCTTGCTTTACATGTACAAACTACATGTAACTGCAAAGTTTTTAACAGATGTACGGGGAAGAGCTTGGAATAATGTCATCAGACTGAAAGGGAAGTGGGCTGCCATGGTTTCCCCATATGTCCTTAGGTCATAGATTTGGCATAAGCAGATTCTTTAGTATTGTCAACATCAGGGTTTCTCCCTGGGAGCCATATCTTCCCCTCTTCCGCTCCAAGAGAGAAATACCACAATTCAGGTAGACATGGTTAAATGATGCAAGTACCATCTTTTTTTTCTACTTACACAACTGGAGAGAGGGGGCGTCCAAGAAAATTTAATTCAAAGGGGACAGGGCACAAATATGAAAGACTGGAAAACCCTTTTCTACACCCGGGAGAAGAAACTGATCACTACCCCCTTGACCTGACACAGGTTACTATAAACAGTTTGAAGGTCAGAAGGATCTATCCCAGCTTCATTGCCTCTAGAAGATTGTCATATCCAGCTCATTCTTCTCATTTTCAATGGCAAATGCAGACAAAGACATTCTGTAAACAAAAAACAAAAAAAGCAGGGGCCATCAGTTAACAGTTTCTTAAGAAAACATCATCATCTTTTCTAATACTTCAGAAAGCATAGTCTGTTAAAGTAAAATCAAAACTTTTCAGTATATAACATGAAAAACTGAAAAAAAAAAAGTGTTATTTCACAATCATCCAATGGTTTCCTTCCATTTTTTTCACCACTACTTAGTGGTAAGTGCACTAGTCTCTCGTGGTGGATGTCAGGGGTTCAAATCCAGCCAGAGGTGCCCCAGTCGCCCGCTGCAGAAATGAGTACCTAATTTCTTCTGGAACTGGAGAAGGAAAGGCGACCGGGCATGATGCTGACCACATCACCCTCTAGTATGCTGACAGGTCAAGGAAAATATAGGCGCTAATACCATATCCCCTATGTGCCTCTAACTCATAGCAGGGGCACCTTTACCTTAGTGTTATAGAAGTGAGTTAAAGGGAAATAATTGTCTGTAATGATTTACAATTGCATAGACCAGAATGGTGACACCAGGAAGGAAGTTAGAATTAGAAGTGCAAAAACAGCACTGTCCTTATAAAATCTTGAGAACATGTGGAATTCAGAAGTTATCAGCACAAAAACCAAGCTAAGATTATTCAATTCAAATGTGAAATCCACCCTCATTTATGCATGCGAAAGCTGGAAATCAACTAAAGAAATAGACAAGAAATTAGACTCTTTTGAAAACAAATGCCCAAGGAAAATACTTGGTATAAAGTGGAATGAATTCAAGAACAATACAGAGATAAGACAGATGAGCAAACAACAACCTGTCTCATGGGTGATCAGAAAAAGAAGATGGACATATGTAGGCCATGTGATGAGAAGAAACAATCAGAGAATACCAAAACAAGCTATCAAATAGAGCACAACGGGCCGAAGAAAAGAGGTCGACCGTGTGAAACTCTAAAGAAGATATTGTTAAGAGAAGCCAGTTTAGTGGGCATAACATCCCTTGATGAAGTTTAAAGACTCACCGAGAACAGGAAAACATGGCAAACAACTATGCGAGCCCTATGAGACGTTTAATGGCACGGGAAGGATGTGAGATGTAAGAATGATTTACAATAAAATTTTATTTCATTACGTCCCATAAAAGGATGTAATGCAGACCCCGGCGTCATAAGCACAATAATGATTCATGCCCAGCTCTGCCCTGCCCTGCCCAGCTCTGCCCTGCCCTGCCCTGCCCAGCTCTGCCCTGCCCTGCCCAGCTCTGCCCAACCCTGCCCAGCTCTGCCCTGCTTTGTCATGCTGGCCAGGCTGCTCTCGTTACTGGAGGCACCAACTTAAGGTGGGGCAGGATCTTGGTTATCTATGGCTCGCAAACTCTATAAAACATTTAGAAATATACCCCTTTCTTTCAGTTAGGGTATGCAGGATTCTTTTGTACCTGAATTACCTGTGTTATATTTTTTCCCAAAGATTTTGGTGAAGATTGTAGATGATTTCATACACATGGAAAGGATGTTGACAAAAAAAAAAACAAAAAACTTTTGCCATGTTCTGTATTCAGTCAGGCACTAAAAGATTTAATTATTGATGTCCAGGTGTATTTCCAACGTGTACTTTCATCGAAGACAGCATTCAAGGCACAGATGCTGTCATATATTGCAGCCATTGGATGTGTCATCATGGCCACCCCTGCTGCACTGCTTGGCGCTGTGGCAGCTTCTACAGGTAACTTTACTTTGATATTGATCTTCACAGTGAAGTAGCCGGTTACTTTTCACAGTGAAGTAGCTGGTTACTTTTCACAGTGAAGTAGCTGGTTACTTTTCACAGTGAAGTAGCTGGTTTCTTTTCACAGTGAATTAGCTGGTTACTTTTCACAGTGAATTAGCTGGTTACTTTTCACAGTGAATTAGCTGGTTACTTTTCACAGTGAATTAGCTAGCTTCTTTTCACAATGAAGTAGCTAGTTACTTTTCACAGTGAAGTAGCTAGCTACTACTCATAATGAAGTAGCTAGCTACTACTCACAATGAAGTGGCCAATTACTTTAGCCAAAGAAATAGCTAGATACATTTCACAATGAAGTAGCTAGTTACTTTTCACAGTGAATTGGCTAGTTACTTCTTGTAGTAGCCAAAGGAAGCAGCCAAAGAAATAGCTAGATACTTTTCACAATGAACTGACTAGTTGCTTCAGCCAAAGAAGTAGTGAACTGGTTAGGGCACTAATCTCTCACAGTGAGATCGGTTGTTCAGGTCTGGCTGATGGCACCCCAGTCACACAGGTGAAGAAATGGATACCTAGGTCCTTCTGGGGCTGGGAAAGTAAAGATGTTCAGGCAAGATGCTGCCCACATCACCCTTTAGTGTTCCAGTGGTCAAGGAAAATATGGTACCCATACAGCGTGATACCTTTAGCAGTTATCTTTAACTCTGATTTGGGAACATCACATGCACAAACCTGTCTTCTACTTTCACAGTTTTTCATTATGTGAATTTTTTCAGACTGGAACAGAACTTCATGGCCTGGACCTGTACCAATTCCAGACAAGGACCTGCCCCTAATTTTGCCAATGACCTTGCAGTATTTGTGTCCTCCTGCCGTCGCCTTCCTGGGACTAGGAGCTCTGTCAGCAGCTGTCATGTCATCAGCTGATTCATCCATTTTATCAGCTGCCTCCATGTTTGCTAGGAACATATACAGATCTCTGTTCAGACATGCTGTAAGTCTTACTCAGAGTTTACATATTAATCTCATTATATTAAACAAAAAGTAATAACGGGTGGGGGGATTTTTCACATAATGGGGGTAAAAATGCATAAAATAATGGACAAATCAAGATGAAAAGCTGCACAGCAGTAAACTGGTCATGAGATGGGAGTAGGTCTCAGTATGCACCTTTAAAGTGTGTATGTGTGACACCAATGTCAAAGGCAACAAAGCTCAAAGATGTGAATTTCAAATATAAATGCTACACTTTTCTACCCTTTGATATCACTATATATGAAACAAAGGAAAAACACTTATGTGAGATAGTGCATAGTTTAATGATCTGCATGAGAGAGAGCTTAGTTTTAATGATCTGCAGAGAGAGAGCATAGTTTAATATCTGCATGAGATAGAGCATAGTTTAATATCTGCATGAGATAGAGCATAGTTTAATTATCTGCAGATAGAGACATTTATTTGTTGATTATGCACAAAATGTGAGAATAAAATAATATTATAACTGATTTTACCAAAAATATGTATATCCATTAAAGCACCTAATAGCAGCAGAAAAGATCGAAGATAGAAGAGTCAGAGGTAGACAAAGAGAATAGACATATGATGGTTTGGCATCTAGCCACAGGAAGTACTAGGTGACTAGCCTGTTGAGATGAAAAAGGGATTGAGGGTTATGGAAGGACATGATATCTTATGTCTGTCAGCATCAAAGGACGTTGAGAGAGAAGAGAGATCCTTAACAAAGAATGTAGAGAAAGTAAAAGTTAGCTGCTATTATTATACAAGAACCATAGCAAATGGTTTGAATAGAAACACAGTGTTTTACTAAGAAATGAATATTTATTAAACCCTTAAATGCTTTTCTCTACCTTTTTTTGCACTTTTTTTATACTTTTCAGGCATCTGAGCGAGAAGTGATATGGGTCATGCGTGCTGCAATTTTTGGTGTGTCTGCACTGGCTCTTGGAATGGCACTGACAGTGGAGTCCATTTATGTCCTCTGGATTCTCTGTGCTGACCTAGTTTATGTCGTCCTTTTCCCTCAGCTGATTGCGGTCATCTACGTTAAAAAATCCAACACTTATGGCTCTTTGCTTGGATACATCTTAGGCTTGTTTTTCCGAATTGCAGGTGGTGAGCCAGCCATAGATATACCAGCCCTGATAAAGTACCCTCTTTACAACCCAGAAACTGGCGTACAAGGATTTCCTTACAAAACCCTGGCAATGCTGATCACGTTGTTTTCACTGGTAGCTACATCCTACATTACACATTACCTGTTCACATCTGGGTTATTACCTCGACGTTTGGATATTTTCATGTGCATTGTCAATATTCCAGATGAGCAGATGATCTTGGCATCCAGAGAAAGCTTGGATGAGAGAACCAAGTTTGGTCTTTATGGGAGAGAAAATGGAGGGAAAGTCAATCCTGCTCTCAAATTCTCCAACGAGGACCTGATAACAACAGGATCGGCGGACTCAGACAGTGAGCAGTCCAGAGATGGGAAACCCGGGTTCATTCAGTAGATACTGTTGGTAATATTTAACCAGTCTTTGTGTAAACAGAGTCTTTGTGTAAAGGGACCAGTCTCTGTATAAACAGATCAAACTTTGTACAAACATGCTTTCTTTAGTTATGTCATCTGATATGGTTGGTTGTTTTAAGCCATTTTTGTCACGGAGGTTTTTTTTTTAAAAATATATTTTAATGAGTGTTGCTAAGAGTGGGAGATGAAGAATTTGTTTCTCTTCTTTTTTTAAACTAAAAACAAAGGTTGTTTGGGGTAGCTGTGACTTTTGAGAATTGTTGTGTACTCACCATTCTGTAATTGAAAAAAAACACTCTCATTCTTTTCAAATACATATTGATCACATTTTTTTGTTTTCCTATGATGAGCATATACCATGACAAATGTGAATGTGTGTGGTGTATGATAAGGGAGCATAAGACAGTACCAAATCTGAGAGAGAAGACTGACAGATGTTTATAGATACAGAGCTCCTCTGTTTCTATCTTAATTGTTTGTAGCTACATCAGAAATGAATGAAAGACTAGAAAAAGTCTTTGGCTGAAAGACATGTATTTATAAATCTTAGAACAGAAGTATTAGCCACATTAAAAACAACACATTATATGCTAACTATTGATTTCTGGCATTAACCCACAAATACATATACAAATAGAATTGCTAATACGAAAAAAAATATCAAGAAGAAATTTGTACTCACACATTGTACTTCATTTTGTTATGAGGAATGGATCAAACCTGTATTAGATATGCATCAATGTTATGAGACACAAAACTATACATTGTATCCTATACTTAATACTTCTGTTACTTTCTTTGTCCACGATATATTAATGCAGAAGTATTACATTTCCATAACAAGTTACTTATACCTTGTACAAAAGATTTCACAGGTTAAAGCTTGAAAGAAATATGTCTGTGCATAATGTTTGTAATTCATGTTCAGGAACCAAAGATTCTGTATTTAAAATTTCATAATGGATGTTTGTTTTTCACATGCCTACCCTTTGCAGAATATTGCTGTCTTGACACATAGTCTACAAGTGTCAGATTGTCAAGCAGGATCCTGCGAGTGTGGTGTTTAGAGTGTTGGTGATATTGTCTCTTTGATTGTCACTTTCCTTGTATCCCCCGGGAGCCATATCTTCCATTACTGTTCTCTCTAGGCCTTCATGTAATCTAATAGTAAAAGGATAACTTTCCTTTTGGAAATGAGGAGCCTATTTTCATTCAAATCAAGTTATTCTAAGATGTTTGCCTTGTTCTTTTATCTTTGTTAAGATTTTCTGAAACCATTTTTCATAATGAATAAAATGCGGATATTAGGAAAAAGCCAGACATTGTTGTAAATATAATAGGTAAAGTTCATTTCATTGGCAATAGATAATATGAAGGAAATCAGATCAGATCAGATAGTACCATGCCAAGAGGCATAGGTGGCCATCTCTCTTCCTCTCACCCGATCCTCTGTGTCAAGTCGATTGCTGTTTTCCTGCCAAACCATGCAGTCAGGCCATCCAGGTATCTCTGTCTTCTCCGCCCTCTCTGTCTTTTGCCATTTATCTTTCCAGTCACGACCAAGTTTTTTTTAGATCTTCATGTCTGCTGATGTGTCTGAGATACTTTGATTGTAATTTTCTTATGTACAGCATTAGTTTGAAATATTCCTTTACCTGTAGTAACACTTCTTCATTTGTCTTTCTGGCTGTCCATGGTATGCAAAATATGAAGTGATTCTATCTATTTACTCCATATGTCTTCATTTTAAAAAAAATTGTATCACAGTGTAGTGAAGAAAGATTGATAGCACTAAATATAGAAAAACTACACAACATTCCATAAACCACATAAACCATAAAAGAAAGTACTTGTAAATAACTAAGTAGTTGTTCATCTTGAAGTCTTTGTTTCACTTATACAATAATTCTCTGGCAATTTTTGCCCCTCCAATTCCTACACTGCTTCAGTTAAAAGAGGTCCTCTTAGGCTTTTTATGTTTTCATCATTAACGAGAATGATCTCCCCTTAACTACCTTTTGACAAAGCTATCAGTTCTTATACTCTGCTTCTATCAGTGAGAACTTTCCACTTGTGCCAGATGGACACGTGAAAGCAGAAATATAGAGTATTTATTTCTTATGGTATTTTTTTATGTCCCAGATCTTATCAAATTCATCATCAGGTGCCGTGCCGACTGGCATTGGCTATTATGCTTCTCCAGAATACACAATCCTTCATGCAGGCCATCAGCTCAGTTGGTGATCTCCTCTCACACCATCCCGTCAGACTGTCCAGTATCATTTCTCTTGATCTTCTTCCTTCTATTTTTCCTGTTGTTATAATATTTTCAATGCCCCCTCTTCTCATTGCATGTCCTATGAAAGTACATTGTCTCTCTCTTGTCTTTTTGACAAGGTGTTCTTGCCTCTCCAGCTCTTCTCATACATTCTTCATTAGTTATTTTTGCTGTCCAGAGGATTCGCAACATTCTTCTAATAAACCACACTTCTGCTGCTTCCAATGATTTTTGTGCAGACTTGCCTATTGTCCATGATTCATTTCCATATAACAAGATAGGTTCAATATAGCATTTTAGGACTCGTTTTCTAATTTTCATTGATAAGGATGTGTTGCATAATATGTTTCTCATTCTCTGAAATGCAGTCTTTGCTCGGCCTATTCTGTTTCTAATTTCTGTTCTGTATTTCCCATCTGAAGTTATTACTGCTCCAAGGTATTTGAATTTCTGCACCTGCTTTAGAATAGTAGTTCCGTTTAATTTTAAACTGCATGTTGGTGGATTCTGTTTCTTAGATAACCATAGTCTCTGTCTTTTTGATGTTCAAAGTAAGGCCTTTCTGTTCAGTTTCTTTGGCAACTTTATCCAAGAGATTTTGCAGGTCTTGTTGGTTCTCAGCTATCAGTACTGTGTCATCAGCATACCGAAGATTGTTAATATTGTATCCTCCAATTTTTATGCCTGGTTCTGTGATGATTGTTCTTAGAATATTCTTGCTGTACAGAGATAAAAGGTCTGGAGATAGTACACATCCTTGTCACACCCCTTGTTTTATCGGTTGATATTTTCCAGTTCTATTTTCAACTTGAATTGCTGCTTCTTGCTGCCAGTATAGATGTTTTACAATTCTCAGGTCTTTGCCATCTATACTGATGTCTTCAAGCATTTTAATAATTTCATTATGTTTCACCTTGTCGAATGCCTTGGTGTAACCAGTGAAGCATAAGTAGAGATCTTTCTGTACTTCTAAAGCTCTTTCTGTTAGTGTTCGTAAAGCATAAATGGCATGGTGTGTTCCCTTTCCTTCAACAAATCAAAACTGTTTATCAGCTATTTCCATTTTTATCTTTTTCCTTGTTCTTCTCATAATTATTCTCAGAAGTAGCTTCATTATGTGACATGAGAGGCTGATAGTCCGGTGGTCATCACATTCCTTTGCACCTGGTTTCTTTGGTAGTGCTATAAACGTGGATTTAATCAGGTCACTTGGAATATAACCACTGTTGTAAATCCAGATCTTATAAAGATTTTAAAATGTCGCCTGTCCCACAAACTGCACTGCCAAAATCTGAGTTAGTTCCCCTACTGCCAGGACCATCTAGGTGATAAAGGCAAAATTATGACTCAAGAAAAAAGGAAAATAAAAGGAAATAGGCTTGTATTTGTAGAAAAAACATTTAATATCAGCAAGTGTGCCATCAAAATATAGAACAGAAGAATGTTTTGAAACTTATTATTATGATAACAATATTAATGATGTTAAACTGAAAAGAGTAATGGAAAATTAATAATTTTTGTTCTAATCAATCTATTTTCCCCACTGTCTGACTAATGAGCTTTAGACATTTCTTATGTTCTGCAGTCCAGTGTTTCCCAACGTGGGGCATATGCACCACAGAGGGGCAGTTTGAATATTCTGGGGAGCAGAACTTAGTTGACTATTTTGCTGTGGGGTGGAGTGGGGAGGGGAGACAAAATCTTTGATGTGTTGGGGTGGGGCATGATCTTAAAAAGGTTGGGAGGCACTGCTGTAATATACACTGTATAGGAATCTCTTGTGTTCAGCAAGCATTGGTATACATAGCATAAACATCTCTTAATATCTGTATATATCGGTATACAAAGCATAGACATTTCATGTGTTCTATAAGCACTGATATACAAAGCATAGACATCTCATGTGTTCTGTAAGCACTGATATACAAAGCATAGACATCTCATTTGTTCTGTAAGCACTGATATACAAAGCATAGACATCTCATGTGTTCTGTAAGCACTGATATACAAAGCATAGACATCTCATTTGTTCTGTAAGCACTGATATACAAAGCATAGACATCTCATGTGTTCCGTAAGCACTGATATACAAAGCATAGACATCTCATGTGTTCTGTAAGCACTGATATATAAAGTATAGACATCTCATGTGTTCTGTAAGCACTGATATACAAAGCATAGACATCTCATGTGTTCTGTAAGTATTTTTATATAAAGCATAGACAGCCATAATGCTCTGTAAGCAGTGATGTACAAAGCATTTACTTCATTACAATTTGAAAATACAGGTCAACAAGATTATGTGCATTTGGGTCATATTTTGGTCATACATTATGTTTTTAATCACTGACAAGCACATAGTGATTTTGCAAATCCCTTTTAAGAAATGTACATTATGTACACATATAATTACTACTCACAATGAAGAAATTTGTGTACAAAAAAGTAAACTGAAAAGCTAATATGAACAAAGTGGAAGAAAATGTATAATAAATAACCAGCTTCTGATGGCGACCATTAGTAGACAAACTCTGTGGCGGATGTTGGAGTATGCGGCGGAGCATGTGCGGAAGTATCCTGAATGCGATGATGCCAGATTCTGAATTCCGAAATCAAAGTGTCAGTTATAAACATTTTTGTTGTCTGGGATATGTATTTATAATTGTATTTATTACTCTTTTACTGTTGTACTCCAAGAGTAAGTGTTCCTATGAAGAGAGGGAGTGATGAAAAGATAGACAGAATGCTGTTGAAAATATATGGAACATCTTAATAGCATATATATATATATATGTTTTTTACTATTTTTGTCATAATTGTCATTATGATAAACTATGTGGTTATTATTATCTTTGTTAGTTGTTATTTTTATATATCATCTTCAGCACTTTTCAGATCAAATTTGTGTATAGAGCAGTATATCAACTGAAAATGGGGGGGGGAGGGAGGGGGGGGAAAGACGCCAGTCCGATAAGGCAATCAGCAGCCCATAGCTGGCCTGCTAGCATCAGGGTTAACGACCCATAGCTGGCCTGCTAGCATCAGGGTTAATGACCCATAGCTGACATGCTAGCATCAGGGTTAATGACCCATAGCTGGCCTGCTAGCATCAGGGTTAACGACCCATAGCTGACATGCTAGCATCAGGGTTAAGGAAACATAGCTGACATGCTAGCATCAGGGTTAATGACCCATAGCTGGCCTGCTAGCATCAGGGTTAACGACCCATAGCTGACATGCTAGCATCAGGGTTAATGACCCATAGCTGGCCTGCTAGCATCAGGGTTAACGACCCATAGCTCACCAACACCCTGCCCCACCTCTCCGTGATACCCCTAGTAACAGGGCAGGGATCGCCATAGTCCCCATGGTAGTGGAGTCTGCTAAAGAAGCATTGCACACCCCTTGCTTTTTAGCTCTACTTCAGGACTGAAAAAATAGTGGCCATGACCCGCTCCCACGCCGATACGATGCTCAACAGCTCTACAGCATCGGCTGCAAAGAACACCAGCTCACAGTTACAAGGAGATGATAGCATAAGACAAGACAAGATCAACTTCAGGACATAAATGTGGTCACGTCGGCATTTCACAGAAAATATGATATCGGGATAACATAAATTTTAAACTCTCAAAAGTTCCGCAGAAGAACAAGACAAATTTACTCTGCGTAATTTGTTGGATTACTTCCCTGCATGATTGTGCTCGAGTTCTTTGGCAACTGCTGAACATAGTAAAGAAATAAGGACCAATCTGGACCAAAAGTGAGCTGATGTCTAATTCTCAGAGAGCATCAGTGAAATCTTTCAACTAGTTCCATCAACATAAGGATAATGTCAGTAAGTTCCCTCCTACAGCAGAGTCTGGAGTGATACAAAAGCCTTTTCTAAGGAGCTTCACCAGAAGGTTTTTTTTTTATATTTTGCAAAAACTGATAACTATTTCCAAGCCAATATTATATGGTAAATTTCAGGACAAAAAGAGGTCATAAGGTCACGTATGAACAAAATTATAAAGATATCTGTAAGACATATGTATATATATATATAGGATATAAGGATTATGAAGCGCTGGCAAGAGACAGTGGCTTCTGGCAAAGTTGCTCTACTGCTGTGTTACGTGTCATTTGAAATAAAAATGGGAGCAAATGTTGAAGACGTGGGATCTAGCAGCAAGACCGCAGCTTTTTTTTCTGTCACTGTAGTCAGTTGTGCAAGTCACACGTCACACATTGGTAGAATCAGGGATGAGTGAAATATTGCTCACACAATTATGCTATGACGCTGGACATCTTTCTCAAACATTTAATATCTGTCTGGATCTATCTGCGATAAAAGTAATATTCTAACATAAAGGAAATATTATTATAATGAGTGAGTGAGTGAGTGAGTGAGTGAGTGAGTGAGTGAGTGAGTGAGTGAGTGAGTGAGACGGCAATAACAGAACTTGACATTTTCGTGACACCTTTTACAAAAAATAGACATTAGGAAAACAAAGAAAATATACAATTCTCAAGGATATGTTACAAATCTTTGGGCAGTTTAAAATGGCAAGTCATATGATAAGCGTTTTTCAATAGGGAAACATCAAGCAGGATTAAAATATTTGTCAGAATATGTTGAAGACAAGACTCCTTAAGGCAGAGCTACCTGGTGCTGCGAAATTAGAATAGACAGCGTCGAACAGAACCGTAGCATTTCATATAATACCTATAACATAATACCTATTCTAGGTATTCCTTGTACATGTTTTAACAAATAGGAAAACTTGTGTACAACGACGCAGTGAAGCACAATGTGTCTCGAAAAACGCATTTAAGACTTGACAGAAAGAAAAACCGTTACAGAATCCATGGTTTCTCTTTGTGTTTTTTTTTAAAGAGATGCAAAATGAGCAAGCGGATAGTGCCCTGTCCTCTAGTCTCTGTGCGGTTGATAAGCCTGCTTGTGTTCCTAGCTCGAATCAGATCTATTGACGTGTTACATTTCTGTCTCTCACGTCATACGTGCTTTGTATTTTTCGAGATTAACCTTACAACACTGCGTGCTCTTCCCTGTTTCGTGTAACTGAGAACTTAAGGTTCATGGTAAGAGTTGCTACAATGAAGATAACGGCACACCCGCTTCATTTCTGTTGTGGAAAGATCTTTGTTTAGGAATGCTGCTTTTCTTCAAAGCTAAGCATGCTACACTGCAAAATATTGTCCCCGTCTGTCTTACGAGGAGGATTTTAAAAAAGCCTTTTGCCGAAATGTTGATTTTGTTGTATCTTCTTCTTCTTCTTCGTTCACTTCTACCACCAAAAACCGCACTGTGAACCTACTGAATTCACGCATGTGGTCCTCGTTAGGTCCCGTGGTCCCCTGTGTGGTCCAAAATAGACCACACGAGATCCACGAAAGGACCACAAGGGGTTCAGAGTATCACGGTGCTTTAGCCTGTATTCTTGGTGGGTCTCGGAAGCGGGATTGCGTGACACCGTGGTTTTCATTGCACCAGTTTAGTCTAGGGTTGGATTTTCTCACCGGAAGACCTTGACGTGTTTAGGATATCAGTGCATCCCCGCTGGGTGAGAGGCGGTAGCCCACCCAGGCCAGAATTGGACTTTCTCACCGGAAAACCTCGACGTGTTTTGAGATACCCGTGTATCACCGCCGGGTGAGAGGTGGTTGCCCATCCAGTCCAGGGTTGGACTTTCTCACCGGAAAACCTCAGCGTGATTAGGATACGCAAACATCCCCGCCGGGTGAGAGGTGGTTGCCTATCTAGACTTCCCTGGTCCAGTGTCTCCGACTTCAGCATTTTGCGGTCGTGGCCGCTACCCTTCCTAGTTGTGACCAGGATGGAGCTTTTGTCCAGGAGGACGAATCCTCGCCACTAGAGACTTCTACCCCTGGGTTGAGCCGGTTTAGGCATTATCCCAGTATGGGCGTGTTTGGGACGTGACCGACCTCTAGAGCAGAGGTACTGTGACATGCATAGCCTTCAAGATTCACCCCTAGTATGAGCCGGTTTAGGCAAAATTCACCAGTATGGGTGTTTATCAGGCGTTACCGACCTCTAGAGTGGAGGTGGCATGACATGTCTAGCCATCAAGTTCCACCCCTGGTGTGTGCCGGTTTAGGCATATTTCACCAGTGTAGGTGTATTTCGAACGTAGGCGGCCTCTAGAGCAGAGGTGCCGTGGTATAGCTCTCGTAGCGATACTACTGGACATACCGGTTAAACTTCACTTTCCACCACCTTTTCCCATCGGCTCCGCACAGCAACCTTTATTTCTTTTCCGCATTTACTTCCTTAACCGGGAGGAGCTTCACTCCACGCACGGCATTTGAAGAGTCTCGCCAGCAGTGAGACAAGCCGGTTCATGCATTTCACCCGACATGACTGCACTCAGGACGTGGCCGACCTCCAGACCAGAGGTGCCGTGATTTGACTGTTTGCTTCGCTTTATCCTTTCTACCACCTTTTCCGCAGTGATGCTGCGCGGCAACCTCATTTGCAAATTTCTTCATTGGCCGGGAGGAGCACCGCTCCACGCACGGCAGCTGAAGATCTCGCCAACAGCGGAGACAAGCATATGACTACTGGCAGGATCAACCAGATAGCTTTCTTCACCGAACCTTTGTCGGATATCTGCCGACAGACCGACGCGGGGCAAGGGAGACAGCGCTCTGCTCAGAGCGGATCCCTTTCGACCCCGGCGGCGTTTCATTTCCTTTAACCGGCGGGGGCGGCTCTCTCTGCTCTAACGAGCGGAGAAGAAAGCCTGGCCACCCACAAACAACACACGTTACATACTGCAGACCCGATACTCTTTGCGAGAGATGGGCCAATTTCGAGACCATCGGTCGACAAAACCGTACTACATCGTTATCACGAACCTGGCTGGCTAGCCGTTTACATGCTTCGCTCGACGGACAAACCACTTGCTTCTGCATCGAAACACCTTAACTATCGTCGTCCGGGAAGGGAGCGAAAGCCTGTCTCCCCACGCACGGAACTCGAGAGCGCTTTTTCGCCAAAAGAACGGTCGGCCTGCGCAACAGCAACCGCCCGCGCTGTGCAGGTCGGCGCAGCTCTGCGCGGCTGACGTTTTGTTGTATGTTCTTCGTTGTTACTGCTCGTCCTGCTTTTCTGCCATTCTTGTTCCTGCCAGCTTTCCTCATTCTTTGTGTCTTTTTTTTGTGTGTAAAACTGAACCTGTGTCTACCTTTGACTGCCCCGTTACAAAAGATCGATCCTGATACTAATACTAGCTCGGTCATGATACAGTATCAAACAGCTTGGTAAAGGGAGTGTGGAGAGGTAAGATGGGCTCTAGACGAGCTACTGTTCTCTGAACGTGGATATAGACGAACTACTGTTCTCTGATATGATTGCGGTGATATCTCTAACTCATGCATCTCCGATCCCGGCAGATCGATGTCACCTGCGCTTATAAGAGAAATGAAGAGAGAAGTGACGTTATCCATCCAGTGTGGACTAGCAAAATATCTAACCTTTTGAAGCCTGTGACTGCCATCTACTGATATCCAACCACAATTCTGCGCGTAAATAACACCTCTCTAGACAGATATTTCGCGATCTTCCATACATTCTGGTTTTGCTAAAACCAAGGATGGCCAAACCACGGCTCAGGAGCAACACCAGTTCTTTCACATTTAATGCGTAGTTCAGTATTTGCCGGTAGGTCGCATTTAACCGTTTCACGCTCTCACAAGCGACACAGCGATTGATATAATATTTGGTATGGAATTGTATTTCTGCGTTGCCGGTTGAAAGTGCTCGCGTCCTACTGTAGTTCTTCGCTTTTTGAATGAGTGTGGTGCTAACAGAAACTCACAAACGTGTCCGAAGAGCAACGTTGTCGTTATTGCTTTCAAGATGGAGGTCGGTTCTGTATGCCGAGCTACTGAGCTTAGTGCTATGGCACTACGATGAGCTTTACACTTTGTATAGACAGCACTGACAGTCATGTTTACCCGGGCAATGGTGAATTCTGATGGTCTTTGCTTGTCCCGGTTTGGCTTGGCGCCTTAGCTACGGAGTTCGTGCCGAGAGCGACGCTGACTAGTATCGCACGTGGACTGTTGTAGTTCCTAAAAAGATGTCCTCACTGGGTGGCTCATCATCAAGGACTGATATGAAGAATTATCGATGAACATTCTGTGCGCTATTCACTGGCACAGGCAGTGAAGCGATTACGAGAGTGTCTCGTTAGCGATGATACCGAGAACCTAATACTGAATACTGAATCACATAAATATTTTGGTTGAAGTCCTTTTTTTTCATCGGAATTAATACAAAAGATCACCTCATGACAAGTGCACAAATTAAATAAAATCAGGAATAAATAAGGCAAAGGCAGATTTTTTAATTACGTGAAGAAAATACTAACAAATAAGAAAATGTTTCCCAAAAGCAATGGGAAAGACTATTACAGCACTATATAGAGTCAGTATTTGCTAAATGGTTGTGAAACATGGACACTCGATAAAACGATGGCAAGGAAACTGAAAGCAGTAGAAATGTGATTTTAGCGAAAGATGCAACAAAAATACCCTGGACATACAGAAAAACAATCGAAGAAGTTTAGAGAACAACAAAAACTGGTTAAAATTATATTAAAAACACAATTTAAAAAAATGTCATGACAAAACAGAAGTTGGAGAACCCAGTAATGACTGAACAGTTGAGTGGAGAAAGGAAGAGAGGAAGGCCAAGATAAAAATATCTCAGTGGATTGACCAAGTGGCGTGAATTTTCTTAAATATATTAAATGCTACTTCACTTAAATGTGGCTCCTTAGAAGAATGCTACGAATATCATGGACAGCAAAGAAATCAAACTAGGAGGCTGGAGAGACGAGACAAACAGTAGCAAAAGTCAGAAAAAAGACAATCCAGACTTAGGACACGTTCTGCGGGGAGGCAAGCTAGAATACATTGTGACAACAGGAAAGATAGAAGGCAAAAGAAATCGAGGTATACTGAGAGAGAAAATGATGGATGGACTAAAGGCACGGTCAAAGAACACCTGCACAGCTTATGATCATCTCTCGGGACAGGGGGTTGTGGAAAAGCATGATAGTCAACGTCAGCCGGCAGGGAAATAGACAGACAGACAGACAGACAGACAGACAGACAGATAGATTAGATAGATAGATAGATAGATAGATAGATAGATAGATAGATAGATAGATAGATAGATAGATAGATAGATAGATAGATAGATAGATAGATAGATAGATAGATAGATAGATAGATAGATAGATAGATAGATAGATAGATAGATAGATAGATAGATAGATAGATAGATAGATAGATAGATAGAAATGCTACTTATACTTGTATGCTGGATTTCAATGAAGAATTTTTTTAAAAAATCAAATCAGAAAATGTTACATGTAGTGAAAGCGTACCGGAGAATCAATAATCGTAAAAGACAGTTCAGACAGTAAATAAATATTAAGTTCGTGCATTTCTCAAGATTTATATACAATCTTTGTAACAAAATGTGCATGTAGCACTTTTAAAAAAGTGTGCATAATATTTGTTCATGTCTTGCTGCTCTCAAACATCTGGAGTATGACGTATGTGGCTTACCATAAGCAAGTTTGCCCACCCCTGGCTTAGAGTATGAAAATAGAAAGCTTTCAACATTATAAACTGGGGAGACAAATCCTTCATGAAACGAGCATATACTTCAAGGGATCACCATTAATCTGGAGATGGAGAAGAAGATGGGTGGCCATTAAATAAATTGAAATTAACACAAAAAAAAATATTTTTCTGAAAACATTTTATGTAATTTCATATAACATTGACGAGCATAAAGGGGAGATGACTCTCCTGACAACTGACGCGGTCGGTTATTATAGAACTTTGTTTATACTCGTGTATCAGTACATACTGTATCTTATTTCTTGGTATTATTCTTCATATTATTATTATTATTTGATCTCCCTGGAACTGCGAGCAGGTGTTCTTTGTAGTCAATGTTGAGACACAGCATTATATTGACATGGGATCAGGTTAAGGTCCTGAATGAAGCTAAAAAAGCCCGGGGGGAATGTTTCTTTAGCAGACTCCACCACCATGGGGACAATGGCGATTACTGCCCCGTTAGCCGAGCTTAGCCTGTTACTGGAAAAAAGCACCTTGAACAGGGTCTTGGTCAGCTATAGTTCGCCAACCCAGAAGCCAGCGTGTCAGCTGTGTGTCGCTGCCTACAAATCTTGTAATGTCTGTTAACACGATGATTGAAGATCCTCATTTACTATTACAGTTGTTGCCAGACGAATGTCACTGGTACAAAAGAACGCAAAACTGGAAGGTGATATAGATGACTTCGCTGATATTCAAAAATAGCTAAGTAAAAGTTAACGTACCAGACAAATGCCTGTTTAACTTAGCCTGTCTTAAAGCCAAGACAGGAGAAGTCTTACCCATGCAGCCTTTCTGTTATAAAATATCTATCTATTGATAGCCAGTGAATGTAATGGCTAACAAAAAGCTGCAGGTGAAGATGAAATAACACCCGAAATGCTAAAAGCTATCAATAGTGACAACATGAGACAACTACAGAGAATGTTTGACAAGATTTGGAAAGAAGAAAAGGTCCCTTCTAAATGGAAAAAAGGAATCATTGTTAAAATACCGAAAAAGGCAACCTTAGTGACTGTAACAGTTGGAGAGGAGTAATAACAGTTTTGTCAAAAGTATTTTGTAAAGTCATTTTGAATAGACTTAAAGATATTGTGGATACCGCAGTGAGAGAAGAACAAGCAAGATTTCTAAAAGGGAGAAGCTGTCTCGACCAGATCTTTACTCTAAGAATAATACTTGAAGAACATATTAAAAAGCAGAAACCATTAATAGTGAACTTCATGAATTTTAAAAAGGCATTTGATAGCTTACACAGAGATTCATTTTGGAGAATTTTAAGCCTATATGGAATACCATCAAAAATTGTCAACATCATTAAGGACTTATACAATGGATATGTTTGTGCAGTCAAGAAGGAATAAGGGATGAGTGAATGGTTACATATTGAAACAGGTGTGAAACAAGGATTATACTGTCTCCTTTACTTTTTGGAATTACAATAAACTTCATAATGAAAAGATGCTGCACAGGTAACACAGGTATTGATTGGGTACATAGGATCCAACTAGAAGATCTTGATTTTGCTGATGACATAACTCTTATCAGTCATTCATTCATTTGCATGTCCCTTGCGGAACTTTGCCTCCCAAACAGCACTCCTGTAGGCCTCTCGGTTGTGAGCAAGATGACCTGCTGCTGCTGCGTCCATTTGCAGATCGTCAACGATGTCTTGCAGCCATCTTCGTTTTGGTCTTCTTCTTTTTCTTTTTCCCATTATGTATCCTTTCAATACGGTCTTCTCTAAATTATCATGACTTTTAATGTGTCCAAAATATTTCAGTTTTCTCTCTTTAATACTCTTTACTAGCCAGCCTTCTTCAATATTAAGCTCTTGTAGTATAGATATATTTGTTCTTTTTTGTGTCCACGATATTTGGAAAACTCTTCTGTAGCATTTACATTCAAAGGCATTTATGTGTTTCTCAGCTGTTTTGTTAAGTGCCCAGGTCTCACAGACATATGTTGCGATGGGAAAGATGCATGGCCTTTAAAATCTTATTTTTTTAGTTCTGTCTGCTCCTCTCCACAGATTCTTTATATGTTTTACTTTCTGAAGAGCGATAGATGTCCTCCTTTTAATTTCCCTCATTGTATCTCCATTATTAGTGAGTAGTGATCCAAGATATTCAAAACTCTCCACTTCTTCCAATTTTTCCTCATTGATACATATTTCAGCTGCCTTGTTTGTTTTGTCAGTTGTCATCAATTTAGTTTTCTTCGCATTAAGATAGAGGTTCTGCTCTTCACTGTTCTTATGGACTGACATAAGTAGTTTTTCCATTCCTTTTTGTGTTGTGGACAGTAACACTGTGTCATCAGCATATCTAATCTCTGGTATTACTCCTATCAGTACCAATGTGAATTCCATGCAAGAAAAAACAAATAGCCTGGCTTCATTGGCTAGCAAAATAGGACTTGAAATTAACAGAAATAATGAACATTCCCATTAATCAAAATGGAAAAATACACGCAGAAGAGACAGATATTGAAGAAGTCAATCAATTTGCATACCTTGGCAGCTACATAGACCAGGATGGTAACGCCAGAAAGGAAGTTAGAATTAGAATTGCAAAACCAGCTTCGATCTTCAAAAATCTTGAGAACATATGGAACTCAAAAGTTATAAGCACAAAAACCAAGTTAAGACTATTCAATTCAAATATAATAGCCACCCTCATTTTTGCGTGTGAAAGCTGGAAAACAACTTTAAAAAAATAGAAAAGAAATTACATTCTTTTGAAAACAAATGCCTAAGGAAAATACTCGGCATCAAGTGGAAGGAATTCAAGAACAATGCAGAGATAAGACAGATGACTGAACAACAAGCAATCACATGGGCGATCAGGAAAAGGAGATGGACATATGTTGGTCACATAAAGAGAAGAAACGATCAGAGAATCTCAAAACAAGCTATCAAGTGGAACACAACAGGCCAAAGAAAAAGAGGCAGACCGCGTGAAACTCTGAAGAGGACATTGTTAAGAGAGGCCAAATTAGCAGGCATAAAATCCTTTGATGAAGTTGAAAGACTCGCCGAAGACAGGAAAAATTGGCGAACTACCTTGCGAGCCCTATGTGACGTTAAACGGCACGGGTAGGATATAAGATATAAGAAGATAGCCAGTCTAAGAATACCTCCCTGTCTAGTCAGAACGTCTGCTTCAGCGAATGTTGTGCTAAGAGCGTCGGTGATATCCATGACCCATCGTCTCCTCGGCCGCCTCCCCCCCCCCCCACATCCCTCATCGGTTTGCCAAAACAACATTACTGCTCTCTAACTGGGAACTTATGTTTGCTGATCACGCGGAGTTATTGCGCTCACAAAAAAGACTAGTGTGCAGACTTTGAATAACAGCTTAGTCAACCGATGTCAGAGTGAGCACAGCTTTTGACTAGTTACAATTCAAACGGTCATACACTTGCATCAGTAGAAACGTTAATCTCAACCCTGCTCTAGCTGCCACGCTCTATCTAGACCAGTGATCCCCAACCCAGCCCTCCCTTGTCACCCCACCCTGCCTCTGAATTTTCCCCTATATACTAATTTATCATCCAGAACAGATTTTTCAGTATTATACATCCTTTTATTGTGATAATTACTGAAACTCTAGACTTGAAATTCTTCTACGGGGGGCCATCTGCCTTCCTCGTTGAGAAACACTGCTCTAAACAAAAAATCAAAACAGCAATAGGGGAGGCAAAAAAAAAATAAAAACAACATTCATTCATTCATTCATTCATTTGCATGTCTCTTGCGGAACTTTGCCTCCCAAACAGCTCTCATGTAGGGCTCTCGGTTGTGAGCAAGATGGCCTGCTCCTGCTGCTGCATCCATTTGCAGATCATCAACGATGTCTTACAGCCATCTTCGCCTTGGTCTTCCTCTCTTTCTTTTTATCATTATGTACCCTTCCAAGACGGTTTTCTCTAGATTATCATGACATTTAATGTGTCCAAGATATTTCAGTTTTCTCTCTTTAATCCTCTTCACTAGCCAGCCTTCTTCAATATTAAGTTTTTATAGTGTAGATATATTTGTTATTTTTTTGTGTCCATGGTATTTGAAGAACTCTTCTGTAGCATTTACATTCAAAGGCATTCATGTGTTTCTCAGCTGTTTTGTTAAGTATCCAGGTCTCACAGGCATATGTTGCGATGGGAAAGATGCATGCCCTTAAAAATCTTATTTTTGTAGTTCTGTCTGTTCCTCTCCACAGATTATTTATATGTTTCACTTTCTGAAGAGCGATAGATGTCCTCCTTTTAATTTCCCTCTTTGTATCTTCATTATTAGTTAGTAGTGATCCAAGATATTCAAAACTCTCCACTTCTTCCAATTTTTCCCCATTGATACATATATCAGCTGCCTTGTTTGTTTTATCAGTTGTCATCAATTTAGTTTTCTTCGCATTAAGACAGAGGTTTTGCTCTTCACTATTCTTAAGGACTGGCATAATTATTTTTCCATTTCTTTTTGTGTTGTGGACAGTAATACCGTGGCATCAGCATATCTAATCTCTGGTATTTCATAACCTCCAATTGTTATGGCATCGTAATATTCTTTGTCTACATCTTTTCTAACATTCCTCATCATATTTTCAGTATACAAGTTAAATAAGTAAGGCGAAAATATGCATCCCTGACAAACCGGTATGTCAAACCGACTTGTTGTTTCACCATTTTTTCTTACTGCTGCTGGTTGGTCTAGATACAAGAGTGATGCTAATTGTATCAAATGTGTTGGAAATCCCATTTTTTCCATTAATTTCCCAAAGTTTCTGGTGCTTTACACAATAAAGTGCCTTGAGTAGTCTATAAAGGATAAATATAGATTCACATTAAACTCTCTATATTTCTCTATTATTAATCTTATATTGAATATATGATCTCTTGATCCTCTTCCTTGACTGAAACCAGCTTGGACCATATTGACTTCTTCTTCTATTTTCTTACGAAGTCTCCCCATTATGATTTTTAACAGAATTTTACTGGCATGACTAATCAGGGCAACAGTTCTGTAGTTTGTGTATAATTTCAGATTATCCTTTTTTGGCAGTGGTATGAATAGAGTTCTTTTCCATTCTTTTGGCCAAATACCTAATTGCCATATCTTTTTACATAGTGCATGATAACAGTAGAAAAGGCAAAAAGAAAAATCAAGACAACAATATAAAAGGCATCTACTACATTTTTTGCTAAACATGATAAAGGACACTGAACAACGGAAGATTTATACTGAAACAGAAGTCCTTGATTTCTTTCTGCTTACATGAATTTTTAAACGCGTGCAACGTATTCAGTGAGTCGGTAACTACCAGGATTTAACATAGATTGGTACCAATACACGGAGCTGCTGTTTGGCTGAGTGGTTAGGCGCTCGGTCTTCTAACCCGGTGGTACCGGGTTCAAGTCCCAGCAATGATACCACCGTACCAGCGTTCACAAATGGATACCACAGAAATCTGGGAAGCTAAATGCGACCATATGTGATACACATTTTCATTCTGCCGATGGCCTTTGAAATACGGGCCTAATACCGCATCCCTGGTATGTCTTAATGGCATGAAAACAAAGAAGTTACCTCTACCTTACTCGTACAAAAAGAATTTTTTAGTCGCATGGAGAAATATGACTTTTTTATTATATATCTGCAATAGATACCTCTTATGTTAATGAAACTCATCAAGTAAATGTAGAATGAATATTTTTTTTTAACTCTTTCCTTCACTGCTTTCGAAATCTTAAATTCTTTATTGAAATACTTTTTGTTATTTGCATCGAAAAGAACAGAATAAAAAAATAGTTTTTAAAGTAAAACAAATAAAGAATCTGTGGAGAGGAGCAGACAGAACCACAAAAATAAGATTTTTAAGGGCATGCATCTTTCCCATCGCAACATATGCCTGTGAGACCTGGACACTTAACAAAACAGCTGAGAAGCACATAAATGCCTTTGAATGTAAATGCTATAGAAGAGTTCTCCAAATATCGTGGACACAAAAAAGAACAAATATATCTATACTGCAAGAGCTTAATATTGAAGAAGGCTGGCTAGTAAAGAGGATTAAAGAGAGAAAACTTAAATATTTTGGCCACATTAAACGTCATGATAATTTGGAGAAGACCATATTGGAAGGATACATAATGGGAAAAAGAAAGAGAGGAAGACCGAAACGAAGATGGCTGCAAGACATCGTTGATGATCTGGAAATGGATGCAGCAGAAGCAGGCCATCTTGCTCACAACCGAGAGGCCTACAGGAGTGCTGTTTGGGAGGCAAAGTTCCGCAAGGGACATGCAAAGGAATGAATGAGTATAGATATATTTGTTCTTTTTTGTGTCCACGATATTTGGAAAACTCTTCTGTAGCATTTACATTCAAAGGCATTTATGTGTTTCTCAGCTGTTTTGTTAAGTGCCCAGGTCTCACAGACATATGTTGCGATGGGAAAGATGCATGGCCTTTAAAATCTTATTTTTTTTAGTTCTGTCTGCTCCTCTCCACAGATTCTTTATATGTTTTACTTTCTGAAGAGCGATAGATGTCCTCCTTTTAATTTCCCTCATTGTATCTCCATTATTAGTGAGTAGTGATCCAAGATATTCAAAACTCTCCACTTCTTCCAATTTTTCCTCATTGATACATATTTCAGCTGCCTTGTTTGTTTTGTCAGTTGTCATCAATTTAGTTTTCTTCGCATTAAGATAGAGGTTCTGCTCTTCGCTGTTCTTATGGACTGACATAATTAGTTTTTCCATTCCTTTTTGTGTTGTGGACAGTAACACTGTGTCATCAGCATATCTAATCTCTGGTATTACTCCTATCAATACCAATGTGAATTCCATGCAAGAAAAAACAAATAGCCTGGCTTCATTGGCTAGCAAAATAGGACTTGAAATTAACAGAAATAATGAATATTCCCATTAATCAAAATGGAAAAATACACGCAGAAGAGACAGATATTGAAGAAGTCAATCAATTTGCATACCTTGGCAGCTACATAGACCAGGATGGTAACGCCAGAAAGGAAGTTAGAATTAGAATTGCAAAACCAGCATCAATCTTCAAAAATCTTGAGAACATATGGAACTCAAAAGTTATAAGCACAAAGACCAAGTTAAGACTATTCAATTCAAATATAATAGCCACCCTCATTTTTGCGTGTGAAAGCTGGAAAACAACTTTAAAAAAATAGAAAAGAAATTACATTCTTTTGAAAACAAATGCCTAAGGAAAATACTCGGCATCAAGTGGAAGGAATTCAAGAACAATGCAGAGATAAGACAGATGACTGAACAACAAGCAATCTCATGGGCGATCAGGAAAAGGAGATGGACATATGTTGGTCACATAAAGAGAAGAAACGATCAGAGAATCTCAAAACAAGCTATCAAGTGGAACGCAACAGGCCAAAGAAAAAGAGGCAGACCGCGTGAAACTCTGAAGAGGACATTGTTAAGAGAGGCCAAATTAACAGGCATAAAATCCTTTGATGAAGTTGAAAGACTCGCCGAAGACAGGAAAAATTGGCGAACTACCTTGCGAGCCCTATGTGACGTTAAACGGCACGGGTAGGATATAAGATATAAGAAGATAGCCAGTCTGAGAATACCTCCCTGTCTGGTCAGAACGTCTGCTTCAGCGATTGTTGTGCTAAGAGCGTCGGTGATATCCATGACCCATCATCTCCTCGGCTGCCTCCCCCCCCCCCCCACCATCCCTCATCGGTTTGCCAGAACAACATTACTGCTCTCTAACTGGGAACTTATGTTTGCTGATCACGCGGAGTTATTGCGCTCACAAAAACGACTAGTGTGCATACTTTGAATAACAGCTTAGTCAACCGATGTCAGAGTGAGCACAGCTTTTGACTAGTTACAATTCAAACGGTCATACACTTGCATCAGTAGAAACGTTAATCTCAAGCCTGCATTAGCTGCCACGCTCTATCTAGACCAGTGATCCCCAACCCAGCCCTCCCTTGTCACCCCACCCTGTCTCTGAATTTTCCCCTATATACTAATTTATCATCCAGAACAGATTTTTCAGTATTATACATCCTTTTATTGTGATAATTACTGAAACTCTAGACTTGAAATTCTTCTACGGGGGGCCATCTGCCTTCCTCGTTGAGAAACACTGCTCTAAACAAAAAATCAAAACAGCAATAGGGGAGGAAAAAAAAAAATAACATTCATTCATTCATTTGCATGTCTCTTGCGGAACTTTGCCTCCCAAACAGCTCTCATGTAGGCCTCTCGGTTGTGAGCAAGATGGCCTGCTCCTGCTGCTGCATCCATTTGCAGATCATCAACGATGTCTTACAGCCATCTTCGCCTTGGTCTTCCTCTCTTTCTTTTTACCATTATGTACCCTTCCAAGACGGTTTTCTCTAGATTATCATGACATTTAATGTGTCCAAGATATTTCAGTTTTCTCTCTTTAATCCTCTTTACTAGCCAACCTTCTTCAATATTAAGTTTTTATAGTGTAGATATATTTGTTATTTTTTTGTGTCCATGGTATTTGAAGAACTCTTCTGTAGCATTTACATTCAAAGGCATTCATGTGTTTCTCAGCTGTTTTGTTAAGTATCCAGGTCTCACAGGCATATGTTGCGATGGGAAAGATGCATGCCCTTAAAAATCTTATTTTTGTAGTTCTGTCTGTTCCTCTCCACAGATTCTTTATATGTTTCACTTTCTGAAGAGCGATAGATGTCCTCCTTTTAATTTCCCTCGTTGTAACTCCATTATTAGTTAGTAGTGATCCAAGATATTCAAAACTCTCCACTTCTTCCAATTTTTCCTCATTGATACATATATCAGCTGCCTTGTTTGTTTTATCAGTTGTCATCAATTTAGTTTTCTTCCCATTAAGATAGAGGTTTTGCTCTTCACTATTCTTACGGACTGGCATAATTATTTTTTCCATTTCTTTTTGTGTTGTGGACAGTAATACCGTGGCATCAGCATATCTAATCTCTGGTGTTTCATAACCTCCAATTGTTATGGCATCGTAATATTCTTTGTCTACATCTTTTCTAACATTCCTCATTATATTTTCAGTATACAAGTTAAATAAGTAAGGCGAAAATATGCATCCCTGACAAACCGGTATGTCAAACCGACTTGTTGTTTCACCATTTTTTCTTACTGCTGCTGGTTGGTCTAGATACAAGAGTGATGCTAATTGTATCAAATGTGTTGAAAATCCCATTTTTTCCATTAATTTCCCAAAGTTTCTGGTGCTTTACACAATAAAGTGCCTTGAGTAGTCTATAAAGGATAAATATAGATTCACATTAAACTCTCTATATTTCTCTATTATTAATCTTATATTGAATATATGATCTCTTGATCCTCTTCCTTGACTGAAACCAGCTTGGACCATATTGACTTCTTCTTCTATTTTCTTACGAAGTCTCCCCATTATGATTTTTAACAGAATTTTACTGGCATGACTAATCAGGGCAACAGTTCTGTAGTTTGGGTATAATTTCAGATTATCCTTTTTTGGCAGTGGTATGAATAGAGTTCTTTTCCATTCTTTTGGCCAAATACCTAATTGCCATATCTTTTTACATAGTGCATGATAACAGTAGAAAAGGCAAAAAGAAAAATCAAGACAACAATATAAAAGGCATCTACTACATTTTTTGCTAAACATGATAAAGGACACTGAACAACGGAAGATTTATACTGAAACAGAAGTCCTTGATTTCTTTCTGCTTACATGAATTTTTAAACGCGTGCAACGTATTCAGTGAGTCGGTAACTACCAGGATTTAACATAGTCTGGTACCAATACACGGAGCTGCTGTTTGGCTGAGTGGTTAGGCGCTCGGTCTTCTAACCCGGTGGTACCGGGTTCAAGTCCCAGCAATGATACCACCGTACCAGCGTTCACAAATGGATACCACAGAAATCTGGGAAGCTAAATGCGACCATATGTGATACACATTTTCATTCTGCCGATGGCCTTTGAAATACGGGCCTAATACCGCATCCCTGGTATGTCTTAATGGCATGAAAACAAAGAAGTTACCTCTACCTTACTCGTACAAAAAGAATTTTTTAGTCGCATGGAGAAATATGACTTTTTTATTATATATCTGCAATAGATACCTCTTATGTTAATGAAACTCATCAAGTAAATGTAGAATGAATATTTTTTTTTAACTCTTTCCTTCACTGCTTTCGAAATCTTAAATTCTTTATTGAAATACTTTTTTTTATTTGCATCGAAAAGAACAGAATAAAAAAAAAATAGTTTTTACATTAAAACAAATCTCAGAATGTCGTGTCTTGAAATGCCAAAGTTAATAACAGCTGACACAGTTGTTCTAAATCTTTCTTGGCCGTTGGCTCCCCCTTTTCTAGGTTGAGAACGGCTGTGGACCGCTCATTCATAATAAAGCAATAAATACATTCCAGATAATGCCCAATTCTATTTTCGGACGAATCCATTTGCTTGTTCGTGAAAAGCCATAAATCATTATAATGCCAAGATGTTTTTTTTTCCGAACCAATTCATTTGTTTACCCGGGGGACTCCAAAACTTCTGTGGATCCAAGGTTAAGAGTGATGGCTATAGAGCTATATTCGCTCTCAGGATTGCTAGAGAAGTGTATAAATATCTTATATATCTTGCCTTTGAACAAATGAGTTGTGGAAAAAAAAAGTTATATATATATATATACATATATATTTTTTCAAATTAAATCCTACGCGTGATGAAGCGTCTAGCAGTAATAAAGTTTTCCGAAGATGTAAACAGATTATCTTTCCTTCTTTATTTGTTTTTAGCTTTTCGTAAATGAAACTAGACTTTACTGAGATAAACACCTTACTTAATGCACTTACAGTCTTATGCGTAATGTTCTTACGTGTAGTATAATATTGTGTTATTGTTACCAGTACCAGTTTAAATATATCCAGTTTAATATTGCCTCTTTTCTTACATGAATGTCGCTTCTCTACAATATCTCCTCATAATGTCTTTCCGTTTACCAATTTATCAATGTCACCTTTTTTAACGGTTTAATAATGTCGCTCTATAACTCTCTTCTCATAAGTTATCTTTACAAGGTTATCCAGTTTATCCAAATGTCTTCTTGTTAATTCCAATTAAGGTTGCTTGATGTTCAAATATCTTTCTAAATTGTTTATCTTAAGTACTCTTGTACTGTTCATAATATTTTCACGTTTCTCCCTATACTTTAACACGCTGACAAACCATAAAAAAACTTCATTGGTCCATGAATGAAGAGAACACCTTTGGTCACGCAGACATTACATCTTACACAAATGCAGTGATATGAGGAAGTCTATTCGACCAAGATGATAAATGAATAGATTATTTACAGTTCTAGACCAATAACTCTTGTAGCACGTTGTAGAAATTCATCAGACATTTCACAAGAAAAGTCCTTAACAATAGAATATCGTCCTTAATAAGTATATGATGAGCAAATGACTAGCATTTGACGTTTATTCCTAGCTTTAAGTTCATCATTTTTATATATCTACCTACGTCTTGGTGTCCAATTCTCTTGGTCTCCGATTATCTGTGTCTTATAATCGTAGTATTGACTGTCTTCGACGTATAGCATCTGATGTCTTCACTCGCTGAGTACTGTCGAAATGGGGTCCTCTTGCCTCTTCTCTGGAATTCTTTCTCTCGACTGGTGGTTCCTCGTTCCTCGACTTTTCTGGTCGGGCCTTCTCTTTCTCTCTTGACCGTCTACGTTGCGCTGGCCATCCTTTTTGCAGTCCTGACCGGTCTCCGCTGTCCTGACCGTCCTTGTTCTGACGATGTCCTTCACTTGTCCTCTAGCCTCTATACTTCCTCTTCTTGGGGCCTCATTCCTCCTCTTGGGGGCTCGTTCCTCTCTCGGCAATTCTAACCCACCTTTGTATCCTGGTCCGGTCTGGGGCTGACCAATATATATGTTGGCTCCGCCTCTAGATGTCCACCAGTTCCTATGAGCGTCCCGATTGGTTCTCACTTCCTAACCTGTCAGATTAACGTTGTCTACTGTCCCTACCTTTGCCTGGGGCCACTTTGCGCTGTATTTACTGATGGTTAGTTCGTTTGTTTGTTTATTTGCCACGCCATTTCGTAGATTATCTGTCGCCAACAAGACCCTTGGCCCTTCCTAAATCAGTCTAGTTTCAATACCTATTTTACCACCTCGGGCTGGCTGTTTGTGTGACATTGCGTTGTTATCACTGGACCATCCAACTTTCTGGCGTCCTTCCTTAGCGTTTCCCTTATCTCGGTGTCATTGTGTCTGCCTTTTCCGTCTGTCTGTCTCCTCTGTTTACCTTTGTCAGCTTCCTGTAATGCTAGTATCATAAAAGTTTGTTTTATACCTTTTTCTAACTTTCCTACCTATTTTATATGTTGCTATTTTGCCTCCAATATATTCATAATCATATTCGTAATCATATTCATCATCACATTCATAATCATATTAATAATCTTATTCATCATCACATTCATATGCATATTCATAATCATATTCATCATGCTAGTTACGAGGGACTGTACTACAGTAACTGTTTTCTTCTATTAGAGGCATCATCATCATCATCATCAGGTACCGTGCCGACTGGCGTTGGCTATTATGCTTCTCCAGAGTACACGATCCTTCATGCAGGCCATCAGCTCAATTGATGATCTCCTCTCACACCATCCCGTCAGACTGTCCAGTATCATTACTCTTGGTCTTCCTCTTGATCGTCTTTCCTCTATTTTTCCTGTTGTTATAATATTTCAATTCCCCCTCTTCTCATTGCATGTCCTATGAAAGTACATTGTCTCTCTCTTATATTTTTTAACAAGATTTTTTTCTCTCTCCCGCTCTTCTTATACATTCTTCATTAGTTATTTTTGCTGTCCAGGGGAATCGCAACATTCTTCTAATAAACCACATTTCTGCTGCTTCCAATTATTTTTTTGCAGACCTGTCTATTGTCCATGATTCATTTCCATATAACAAGATAGGTTCAGTATAGCATTTTAGGACTCGTTTTCTAACATTCATTGATAAGGATGTGTTGGATAATATATTTCTCATTCTCTGAAATGCAGTCTTTGCTCGGCCTATTCTGTTTCTAATTTCTGATCTGCATTTCCCATCTGAAGTTATTACTGCTCCAAGGTATTTTAATTTCTGCACCTGCTTTAGAATAGTTCCGTTTAATTTTATACTGCATGTTGGTGGATTCTATTTCTTAAATATAACCATAGTCTCTGTCTTTTGATGTTCACAGTAAGGCCTTTCTGTTCACTTTCTTTTGGCGGCTTTATCCAAGAGATTTTACAGGTCTTGTTGGTTCTCAGCTATCAGTACTGTGTCGTCAGCATACCGAAGTTTGTTAATATTGTATCCTCCAATTTTTATGCCTGGTTCTGTGATGATCGTTCTTAGAATATTCTCGATATACAGAGAAAAAAGGTCTGGAGATAGTACACATCCTTGTCGCACCCCTTGTTTTATAGGTTGATATTTTCCAGTTCTATTTTCAACTCGAGTTGCTGCTTCTTGGTGCCAGTATAGATGTTTTACAATCCTCAGGTCTTTGCCGTCTATATTGATGTCTTCAAGCATTTTAATAATTTCATTGTGTTTCGCCTTGTCGAATGCCTTGGTGTAATCAATAAAGCATAAGTAGAGGTCTTTCTGTACTTCTAAAGCTCTTTCTGTTAGTGTTCGTAAAGCATAAATGGCATAGTGTGTTCTCTTTCCTTCAATAAATCAAAACTGTTCATCAGCTTTTTTCCATTTTTATCTTTTTCCTTGTTCTTTTCATAATAATTCTCAGAAGTAGCTTCATTATGTGACATGAGAGGCTGATAGTCCGGTGGTCATCACATTCCTTTGCACCTGATTTCTTTGGTAGCGCTATAAACGTGAATTTAAGCGAGTCACTGGGGATATAACCTGTGGATATAACCACTGTTGTAAATGTCATTCAGTACATTTTTTTTTAATTAGAGGGAGGCGGAGGAACCAACAACAAAAAAAAAGCGTCAAGAAATTATATTGTTTATACTCGGAAAATAGCTCATTCACTTCACCCTGATAAGCTTGTTTGCTACTACCTGCACTACTTCTTCGCGTTACACAGAGTGTGAACGTCTTTTACGAGAAAATTTATAAAGCGAATCGTTGTTTTATGTTTCCTGGAGCGTCTATTTTTACCTAGAACCAGAAAAAGGGTGGAGCATGGGCCCTTACTGAAATATCGCTTATTCTGTTTAAAAGTAAATAGCAGAAGCTACTATTTTGGCTTTTTTTTTTTACATCAGCAATCCTGGTACATCAGTCGTACCAAGTGGTGTGATTTTGACTTAATGTAAATTACCAGCTTTCCTAAGATTTATAACTTCGTAAAATCCCATACTTCGCTCCAAACTGGACCTCTGAGACATTCAGTTCACTTGAGATTTAAGTTGGCTTGTTTTACCTTTATCTCTTTTAGGAAAGTTTATGACAAACTGTAGGTGAAAGAAAGTCGGACAATAACAGCAGAAGAGTTTACAAAAGAAGAACATTACTTTTCTCTGGAATGCGTTCAGATCGTTTCAGTTCGTGTTAGGTTCTGATCGTAGTTTTAAATTGTTAATCCGTTCCGAGTGGAGTTTGCATTTTCAGAACGAAAATTTTAAAAAACTGGGCTCCACATAAGTAAGGAATAGCACTTTATCAGGGAATCTATTTGACGTCTCCACTATGGTATAGTTCAAGTCCTAGGTAATTCTTTTTCTAACTTTTTTCTCAATCTCAAATCTAAAAGTTCTTTGTAATCTTTAAGCGAAGTTTATTAACTCTCAGCTCTCTCGTGGCTAGAGAGCTGCTCGTCCTAAAGGAGTCCATGGTTCAAATCCCTGGTATTTCTCATGTAATCTTTCTTTCTCTCACGTCTAAAAGTTCATTTTCTATGATGTATTTCGAGGTCTAGCTATACAACAATGTGTTCACTATAGTATAATATTAGTAAGATTTCTACTATAATGTCTATTTCGCTGGCATCGTTTGCATATTATACTCCTAATGTTTGCTCACAACGAAACTTTTAAAAAGTATTTATGATATATGAGAGATGTAGTCGAGTTACTGAAACCTAGTGGAGTTACCAAAACCTAGTCGAGTTAATAAAGCCTAGTCGAGTTAATAAAGCCTAGTGGAGTCAATAAAGCCTAGTGGAGTTACCAAAGCCTAGTCGAGTTACTAAAGTCTAGTGGAGTTACTAAAGTCTAGTGGAGTTACTAAAGCCTAGTGGAGTTAATCAAGCCTAGTGGAGTTAATGAAGCCTAGTGGAGTTACTAAAGTCTAGTGGAGTTACTAAAACCTAGTGGAGTTAATCAAGCCTAGTGGAGTTAATGAAGCCTAGTGGAGTTACTAAAGTCTAGTGGAGTTACTAAAGCCTAGTCGAGTTACTGGAGCCTAGTCGAGTTACTGAAGCCTAGTCGGGTTACTAAAGCCTAGTGGAGTTATTAAAGCCTAGTGGAGATACTAAAGCCTAGTGGAATTACTAAAGCCTAGTGGAGTTATTGAAACCTACTCGAGTTACTGAAGCCTAGACGAGTTACTGAAGCTTAGTCGAGTTACTAAAGCCTAGTCGAATTACTCAAGCCTAATTGAGTTACTAAAGCCTAGTCGGGTTATTGAAGTATGTCTTGGATTCGACTCGGAAGCCGTAAGTAAGTCCTAGACTCGACTGTGGATTTAACCTGAGACTCGCCATGAAAGACTTCTGACGTCGAGAGGCTCGTTTGATCCCTCAGAAATTATCCTAGGATATTATTCCAGCGATTGTCAAACCATATCCACCAGAAAATTCTACTTTTACGTCGTAATGACATCATCTGCGTCACTAATCATCATTCATAAGGCTGTGTTTAACTAAATCCTACTCATAGTTCCACAGCATATTTCCTCTTTCATAAAACTGTTTTCAAGCTTTTTTTTTAAATTAACTTTCCCCACACTTTGTTTTCAAAATCACTGTGTTCCTCTAGTGTTTGGTCAAAGAATTAAGCAGGACAAGGATTCCCCTGGTTCTGAACAAATTAAAGAAAAAAAAAGCCGACACAAAATGCACATGAAACAGCTTCAGAAAGCAAGAAAGACAAGAGGACACATCGAAGAAGTCTTGGTGTCTAGCTACACGGAGAGCGCTTGTCTTTGTTTCATGTGCAGCTGGGGTTTGTGACGACTGATGAAGATGATGATGGTTGTAAATAGTCGAAGAAGATAATCAAAGTGTCTATATCCTTTTTCCAACTTCCTCAATAAAGGTGCATCCACAAAAGACTTTGCTGTAAATTAGTTGGGCCAAAGGCGGCGCACAGGGAAGAGGACAAGGCTCTCCATGTCTGGTGGTTCCTTGCTACTTGCTTTAGATCTTCGGTGTTTCTGATGAGCATTGTTGAACACTCCTTGGTGATAACTCTTCTTAGTGTGTCTTTGGGTCTACCCCGTTTTCTTTTACCCCCTGGTGACCACGTAAATGCTTGGTGTGGAAGTCGTTTTTCGTCCACATTTGCTGTAAATGTTTTATATATATATGTATATATATATGTGTATATATACACACAAGAACGCCCATGTAGCACACACACACACACAAGATCTCTCTAGTTCATTAGAAGGGGAGGAAACCTCTAAAACTACGTACACACTGCTCACCGAGAAAGCTGCAGACCCGTCTAATGGATGCTGGGAAATAAAAAAAAGAATGGGTAATGGGAGTGTAAAATCTCGGGAACTTATATAAGAATAAAGAGCAAAACCCAAAAAAAAATAAATAAACAAAAGATAAGAGGAGTGTTTCCCATGATCTCAGCCACGCCACCACTTCCCCTGCCATTAGCGGTTCTCGTTAGAGTGGAGGAAACCTCCGCAAGTGAACTCACTGTACTTCTTTGTGCTCGTTTTTTTTTTTTTTGGTAGACGTTAGTGTTCATGTCTCCCATCTTGTTCTGTTCTTGATGTTTCTATTCACTGCGATTTGCCTTTTCTTTTGCTGGGACATGCTATACCGTCAGGCCGTTTAGATATTTTCATCTCGGTGTGACTATCTGCCCTTTTTTCCCCTTTGAGTTTTCCAGTGATTACCATGTTTATACTTCTACCCTTTCATGTCAAGTTCCAACACCAAAAAAAAATCATGCAAAGTATGCAAAGTTCGCAGCTTCTGAAGGTTCTAGTAACAGCCATTAATTAGCACATGTCCTGCGACCAAGATCTGGTTGTCCATGTAAAATAAATTATTTATATTTGTTTCGGAAAGATCTTTATCGTAAAATGATATAACCCCATCAGCAATTTTATTTATTTATTTACGTAGTTTAAAAGCATTATGATTGAATAAATAAACTGAAGAGGAAGAGGGAATGGTCCTTACTTTCTGTCTTAAAAACGATGGGACTAGCAGTTCAGACAAAAACATTTTAAGAAAATAATAGTTTATAGTTTTACTCGATTTTTTTAGATAAAAATTCTGAAAAACGCTGTTCCCGCGTTATCTTGGGAAAGTAGAGGTTTGCTCGAGCTTGAAGATAATGAGGAGGAGAGAAAAAACATTTTTTATACTTTTAATGAATTGTTCCTAGTGCTGAGTGCGATAACACCAAACATTATGTAAGAAACTGTAAAGAGCGGAATAACAACGCAACTTCCTTGATCATCAGAGGAGATACCCCCTTCAGACAAGTGTTTCGGCGGTGACACTCTAAAACTGGGGGGGTTCTTTCCCTTTTTTTATATTTATCTCGTACCGGTACTGAACCACAGTCTTCCAAGTGGCGATGCACATTGGAGTGCATCAAAGCCGCTCTGTCACTGTGTGACAACTAAAATTATTTAAGTTCTCAGTAATTTTTTTTTCGCATGTTCCACAGCCAGTATAAGAAATAAAAGATAAAAAATAAATGATAAAATTGTAAAACAGCAGGACATTTTATAAACTATAGTCTCCTATGTTCACCGCCATATATATATATATATATATATATATATATATATATATATATTATCCTCCGCCTCAAGTATCCTCCGCCTCAAGTATCCTCCGCCTCAAGTATCCTCCGCCTCAGCCATCCAGGATCTGCCTCGTTTGATGCGTTTTCCCTTTATCAACCCCAGCTCCTTATGGACAGGATGATCCTCCATGGCACCAACCCCGAGCATGCTTGTGTTTAGACCTCACACTCAGCATATCAAGCAGAAAGCTCATGGATGCCACCGGAGTATCCCTGGCACAGCCCAAGACCACTCTCATTGCCTTGTTCTGTACACGCTCTAGTTTATTCAGCTGTGCGCTGGACAGGGTGAGCAGGACGAGACCAAGCTCCAACGGTGACAGTATCAGCGCATCCATCAGCAAGAAGAGAGTGCGCTGTGAAAAGCCCGCTGCGGTCATTAACATAACCACTCTCAACGCTTTCCTGCCTTTTTGTATTGCATTGTTCACATGGTGTGCAAAGAACAATGAATGAAGAGCAGGAATTGAAAAACAATGTAGCTGTGAAGAGACTGCTAGAGCTAGGACAAATTAAAGGTGCTGGGAGGAAATCCGAACTGTCTGGCAGAAAACGCATCGTAAACAACAAACAACATGTGACAGGAACTATTAGCAAACATACTCTCCAATAGATGCTTTAACAATGAAATGATGTTCACAAAATTTGGTTTGGACTTTTATTTTTTGTGACTGAGGTCTACGTTTCAGTAAGGTGTATGGCCTCCTTTGGCCTGTGTCAGAGAACGACATCTCCTTGACATGGATCCGATTAGCCGTTGGATCTTGTGGGATGGCTGCCCACTCTTCCCGCAGTGCAAGAGACAACTGTCGGAGATTGGTTGGCACCACGTCTCGCTGGCGGACTTGTCTGTTGAGTTCATCCCATAAGTGCTCTATTGAATGGTCTGGACGTTGTTGTCAGCGAGGAACTTGGTGGTGAGTTGTGCCACATGAGGTCGAGCGTTATCCTGCTGAAAACTCGACCCTGGTTCAGCTAGAAGTGGAAGGACGTGAGGACGAAGAATTTCAGCGACTTATCGTTGTGCATTCAAACGTCCTTCAATTCACACTAGGTCATTTCTTCCCATGAAGTTGATCGTCACCCACACCAGTACACTTCCACCACCATGTGGAGGAGCCTCATCCATGCAGTTCTGGGCGTAGCGCTCATGGACTCTGTGGTAAACTCTTCTCCGTCTATCGTGTCGCTGGAGCAGAAAGAATGATTCATCACTAAACCAAACCCTTCTCTAAACATTCGCAACGGTCCATTGACGATCCTAGTTCATTCACTGCAGTCGGTTCTGGCGATGGTGGACCGTAAGAACAGGACCTCTGTAGGGTCTTCTACTCCAAAGACCAGCGTCGTGCAGCCGGTTCCTGACCGTTTGATCTGAAATTCGACGAGCTGCTGTCATTGATTGGACTGTTGAAGACGCAGATGCAAATCGATTCCTGAGGTGACGCAGCCGTATGAAGCGGTCTTCGGCAAGAGTTGTGACTATGTGTCTTCCATTGCACGGCCGGTCTGCAACTAAGCCAGTTTCTTGAAATCGTCTCCAAAGGCGACTAATGGTACTTCTAACCACATGAAATTGTCAGGGCATTACACTTTGTGACTGTCCAGTCTGTAAACGTCCAATAATGATGAGTCGTTCTGTAGTGAGATGATCAATACTTGCACACTGAATTTTCAAATGAACTGATTCGAGAAATGTCAATCGTTTATAGGTCATCAATAACATGGTCAGTGAGTTTTGTGTTCAGTAAGTTTCACGGGATTCTCATGAACCTGTTATGAGTTATTGTCAAAAATGCTGTTTTGACTAATGTCGCTTTTCTGTACTCATGAATCATCTGCTGAGTACAATTCAGGTCAGCACGTGAAGCTGATGCCAAAGTGAACGTTTCAGGCAATTTGTCCTTGTCTGATCAGCTAACTTCAGTTTAAACCGCAACATCGTATTTATTGCGTTTCTTTTTTTAACTATATATATATATATTATATATATATATATATATATATATATATATATAACACTTAACACCATTTGAGATAAACCTGTTATTTCAATCATCCACTGTCTACACATAGATTGACTGATCCCAGGAAGTGGGACCACTTTCAGTCAGAGCATTCCAATATCAGCTCCTCTGCCAGTTCCGATGACAAACGTAAAGTGCCCATACTGACTAACCGTGTTGCGCAACAATTGTGAATTTTCCGCTTCTGTCCACAGAGGGGAGCTTAGTTCTTCCTTCACTAAAAGTTCAGAACCCCTGAAATATTTTTTTTCTTCTGATTTTACTTATTTTTTAGTTGATTGTCTAAGCATGTTCTTAGAAGATTAGCATCTGAGCAGTTATCAAGCCTTCAGTCTCCCGCATCGTTTGTCACAATGACACTCGTTTGTTCAACGCTGCTTTAAGAGATCAGTTTTAAAGGAAGGCTTGTTCGTCTGGCATTTGAAATCGACCTTGACCTGCAGTCAGTGGCGTTATAAATGTTACGTTTGTGAAAAGTTTTCTTATTAAAATACTGGATCATATATAATCTGTAACAGAGTAAACATCTGCTAGTTTTATATTAAAAATTAAAATATTGTTTTCGGGGTAAAAATTAGACTGCAAGTTGATTTCAAGCATATATACCGTAAGTTAAAACAATATAAGACTCTCATGAATTATACTATTTTGCTTCAGTGTTGCATCGCTTACTTTTTTTTTTCTTCTTTAGTATAATTCCGGAGTCTGTGCTCTTTTCTCCGCTTCTAGTTAATTAATTAAATGATTCTGCTTCTGTTATGTCATAGAATCTATACTCTTTTCTCTGACGGTACTTGTCTATTCAGCAAAAGTCTGTCCAAACAGATACAGTCCTCGCTTTCCGACGAAGTTCTCTCCCGACCGCGGCATCGCAAATCGAAATGGACGTAAAGCGCGTTTCATAGAGGGGTGAGTATGCGGTGTTTCACTGTCGATAGACAGACATGTTTTAAAACATAATCTAGAGTACTCGTTATAATTTGTACACGGGCTTTAAAATAATTAGTTTTACATTAAATAAGTACTATATGGTGTTAAAATTAGTTATAAACTTACAATAAGGAGTTGTATTATTTCAGTGGACGGACAGAAAAACGAATCGTCGTAAAGCGAGGACGTTAGAAAGCGGGAACTGACTGTACACACATTCATTGTGGCAACGCTATAGAAAGTAACTTGAATATAAAATAAAAGCTCTAGAAAGTAACTTGCACATAAAATAAACGCTACAGAAAGTAACTTGAATATAAAATAAAAGCTCTAGAAAGTAACTTGCACATAAAATAAACGCTACAGAAAGTAACTTGAATATAAAATAAAAGCTCTAGAAAGTAACTTGCACATAAAATAAACGCTACAGAAAGTAACTTGAATATAAAATAAAAGCTCTAGAAAGTAACTTGCACATAAAATAAACGCTCATAGGAACAAGCTTTACATACAATAACAGTACAGTTATCTTGACATTCCACTTTCGTCTTATATCACAAGAAAGCAAGCAATTAAACGAAAAATCACAAAATAAATGAAGATAAAGTAGGTGATATGAATAGATAGAAGAAAGTGTCATATGTACTTATTAACTTTTTTTAAAAACCCTAGGCTGTTGATATCTTAACAAAAACAGCAACTTGATAATAAGACATTTTATATCAGGAAAAGATAACAGATGCTATTATGTAGGCAAAGGTAAACAGTAGGATCCCCGTTTCCATGTCATTAAGTCATATTAGACATACAATGTCAGGCCCGTATTTCCAAGACCTTCAGTACATGGAAGTGTGATGTAGTTAGCATCACGACTAGCCACGTTTACCTTCTCAGATTTCTCTGGTACTCATTTTTAGAGTCCGGGTGGATCCCCCGCCCTTTTTTTTTTTTTTTTTGGTGTGGTGGTACCAGGAAAAAAAAAATCCTCTGCTGGGATTTGAACCTGGTACTACCGGATTAGAAGACCGAGCGCCTAGCCGCTCAACCACTCAGACGCTATGTGTAAAAAGCAAGGTAATGTAAATTATATGTTATTCACAGATATCTAAATGAATTAAACAACGTAAATGATGATAATGCAGACCCCATTATTAAAAACCAGCTTTCTTCACAACTTCGCCGAATAGCTTATAACCTGCTTGCTTCTCTTATCTCAAAACTCGTACATTTTCTTATTTGGTTCTGTCACAAAATTCTACCTATGGTTTCTTGTGCCGCTTTGTCATAAACACTTTACTTTGTTCTTTAATCAACTTGTTTATATGGCATGCAAGTCAATGTTGATGATATATCAAGATTTGTCATTTTTCAAAGAAAATATTTCATACATAACTGTTCTCAGCCCAGCACACGAAGGAGCATCAAGGTATTCGGCTTGTAACTATGCCGATTAGTAACTGGACTAACGTAGCAGGTAAGTTTCTACTTATCGCAATAGTTTTGTGATGTATTTACTATTTCTACTATTTTAACAAACGTTACATTTATTACTTTCTATTGTCGATAATTTCATTCTGGATAATTGTTCTGTGATACCGATACGTGCGTAACAATCTCTAAACTTGACATTTCCTTATTAATGAAGTCAATGGTTCACCGTACCGTGAATTCTCTGTGGACCTTCTTGAAGGTGAACTATGACCACTCCGAGGTAGGTTTTCGCTGACCTTGGGCATTTTCCCGTCGGTCAAGGCCATGCCAGATTTAGGCACAAGCTGAATAAGCTATTTTCACGTCTCACAATCCACAATCTCAAAATGTCAGAATTGAATGAGAAATATGTAATCAGTAAATGCATCCGTTTGGAAATGTGAACATCTTTATTACATTATATATATATAGATATAAAATTGGCGAACTACTTTGCGAGCTCTATGTGACGTTTAACGGCACGGGAAAGATATAAGATAAGATATATATATTTATAAGATATATAATATATATATATATCCTTCATTTAAGCATTTTATATATATACAAGGCTCATACCTTCTACATAAATAAAAATATCAAAAAAATAATATCTAGCACTTTATAAATAATCTATCTATCTATCTATCTATCTATCTATCTATCTATCTATCTATCTATCTATCTATCTATCTATCTATCTATCTATCTATCTATCTGTCTATCTATCTATATCTATCTATCTATCTATCTATCTATATCTATCTATCTATCTATCTATCTATCTATCTATCTATCTATCTATCTATCTATCTATCTGTCTGTCTGTCTGTCTATCTATCTATCTATCTATCTATCTATCTATCTATCTATCTATCTGTCTGTCTGTCTGTCTGTCTGTCTATCTATCTATCTATCTAACTACGTCTGTCCGTCCGTCCATAAGTCTGTTGTCTATCTATCTGTCTGTTAAGTGTCCTGCGTCTGCGTGGCGAAGTGGTTAGTGCACTGGTCTCTCATGGCGAAGGTCGGAGGTTCGAATCCGGCCGGAGGCACCCCAGTCACCCAGCTGTAGAAATGGGTACCCGACTTCTTCTGGAGTTGGGGAAGGAAAGGCAGCCAGGCGTGATACTGGCCATATCACCCTCTAGTGTGCTGACAGGTCAAGGAAAATATGGGGACTAACAACATATCCCTATGTGCCTCTAAGGCATGACAGGATTACCTTTACCTTACCTTTTACCTATTGGCATTGGCGATCATAACTCTCCACAACTCTCTGCTTTATGTTGCATCTATGAGTTGTTTTGGTGTCTTCTTTCCATGCCATCTTACCAGTCCATTCAGGAAATTTCTGTCTTAGTCTTCCTCGACCTCTTTTCTTTCCTGTTGTCACGGTGTGTTTTTGTTTGCCTTTTCTCATCACATGTCCTATAAATTTAGACTGTCTTTTCCTGGTTGGTGTAATTATTTGTCTTCTTGAGTCGGTCTATAGATAAAGAACTGTAGATATTCTGTTCTTGAGTTCCTTGATAGAATATATCAGTTATTTCGCTTTTGTATTTTCCGTTTCCAAAACACAGCCTGTCTGGCAGGCCTGCTAATATCCACCAATTGTTCGCTTGTTCGCCGTATTGTGGGCGGGGACATACTTCCAGCGGAGGCGTGGCCATGGCTGGTGTCCCTGAACTACCGCGGTCACCACTCCTACCTGGACCTTCAGGGTCTTCAGCATCTGTGTGGGGGGACGTTGATCAGCGAGCTGTGGGTTCTCACAGCAGCTCACTGTGTACAGTAAGTAGATGTTGATGGCCGTGGCTGCCACAGCTTTGGAAACGCTCTGTGATTGTAATGTTCATTTTATATTACACAAAATTTGTTTTTCCTTGCAAGTTACATACACATGTCTTTGCCTAACAAATGTCGAGAAGGTCAATGAATGCCCAAGCATGTTTCGAATCCAAAAGCCAGAATCTTTCATAAAAGACCTGCCAGATCTTGCAGATTCAGTCACTTTTGTGATAATCATATTTGAATTGTGGACACGTCTGAAGCTGCTTCCATCTCTTCTTCGGTATTATCCTTCAGAGGGCACATATCAGCAATGTCACTCCATATCCATTTACGATAGTGATTTAGTCCTCAGGACCAAACTCCAGACTTGGTATGATTACAAATTAAATGGAAGAAGAAGAAGAAGATGATGGTGATGATGATGATGATGATGATGACGACGACGACGATGACATTGACGATGATGATAACGTTGACGACGACGACGACGATGATGATGATGATGATGATGATGATGATGATCGAAGAAAAACATTTAACGATGAGGTAGAAATGCGTGTCTCTTGAGAATGAAGATCTATACCTTGATTCCTGGAACAGCCAATGAAAATTTTCTTCTTTTAATTCTCAGCGGAACTTTGAGTCACCCTGGTCTTGGTGAGCCCAAGAACTGGGTCGCCGTGCTCGGGGAATACAACAGGGGAATCACAGAGGTCACTGAGCAGAGAACAGAAGTGGGTGGAATATTCTTGAAGAACTTCACTAGTAAGTTTCTGTGGTTGATTGTTGATCATTCTGAAACTGTGACCTTCTCTTAGCTAGTTCCAAGAAGAGCTTAAAAATCACTTACTATAAGAGCTTAAAGATCGCTTACAAAAAGAGCTTAACAATCACTTATCTGTCAGAAATCCTCTTGATTAAGACGTCAACCAATTAATGCGGTACATTCATCCAGCCAGTCTTCTGTCCTCCCAGTGGAGCATACGTTTCCCCAGCCAATACTGTCTTGAACAAGTCCGGGATGTCTTTCCCGCTTCCTTTAGTTCTTCCTGTATTGTGCGTCTCCATTGTTTCCAATGGCCTGCCCCTCTTTTCCAATGAGGTGTCCAAGACAAGGCGGTATAGGGGTATCTTGTTCTTTCTATTCGTAGAACGTGGCCCGGCCATTCCATCTTCGTCTTTTGACCTCTTTAGTAATGTTCTCAATGGCTGTTCGTGTGGTTATTTCCTCGTTTGTCACGTGTTCTTCTCAGTGTATTTTACATTTTTTTCCTAAGGTATCTTCCTTCAAATCCTGTCAGTCTACTTTCCGTTCTCTGACTGGTTGTCCATGTTTCTTACATCCTTCCCGTGCTGTTAAACGTCACATAGGGCCCACATGGTAGTTCGCCAAGTTGTCCTGTCTTCGGCGAGTTTTTCAATATCATCAAGGGATGTTATGCCCATTGAATTGGCTTCTCTTAAAAATGTCCTCTTTAGAGTTTCATGCGGTCGACCTATTTTTCTTCGGCCTGTTGTGTTCCATTTGATAGCATTTTGGGGATTCTCTGATTGTTTCTTCTCATCACATGACCGACAAATGTCCATCTTCTTTTTCTGATCAACCATGAGATAGGCTGTTGTTTGCTCATCTGTCTGATCTCTGCGTTGTTCTTGAATTCATTCCACTTTATACCGAGTATTTTCCTTAGGCATTTGTTTTCGAAAGAGTCTAATTTCTTGTCTATTTCTTTAGTTGTTTTCCAGCTTTCATATGCATAAATGAAGATGGACATTACATTTGAATTGAATAATCTTAACTTGGTTTTTGTGCTTATAACTTTTGAATGCCATATGTTCTCAAGATTCTTGAAGGTCAATACTGCTTTGGCAATTCGAATTCTAACTTCTTTTCTAGTGTCACCATTGTGGCCTGTATAGCTGCTGAGATGTGCAATTACTTCTTCAACAGCTGTTCCTTCTACGTATATTTGTCCTTCGTCGTTAATGAGAACCTTCATTATTTTTGTTTTATCCTTGTTAATTTCGAGTCCTATTTTACTAGCCATTGAAGACAGGGTATCTGTTTTTACTTGCATTGATTTCATATTGTCTCTGATAAGAGTTATGTCATCTGGAAAATCAAGATCTTCCAGTTGGGTCTCATGTACCCAATTAATGCCCGTTTTACCTTTGCAACATTTTTTCATTATGAAGTCTATGGCAATTCCAAAAAGTAAGGGAGATAATATACATCCTTGTTTCACGCCTGTTTCAATTTGGAACTATTCGTTCATTCCTTCGTCTTTATTGACTGCACAAATATGTCCATTGTAGAGGTCACCAATGTTGTTGACAATCTTAGATGGTATTCCATATATTCTTAAAATCCTCCATAATGATTCTCTGTGTATGCTATCAACTGCATTTTTAAAGTCTATGAAGTTTAGGATTAACGGTCTTTGCTTTTCAATATGTTCTTCAAGTATTATTCTTAGAGTAAAGATCTGGTTGAGACAGCTTCTCCCTTTTCGAAATCCTGATTGTTCTTCTCTCATTGCAGCATCCACTATATCTTTAATTCTATTCAAAATAACTTTGCAAAATACTTTTGACACAACTGATAGTAAGGTTACTCCTCTCCAGTTGTTACAGTCACTAAGGTTGCCTTTTTCGGTATTTTAACAATGATTCCTTTTTTCCATTTAGAAGGGACTTTTTCTTCTTTCCAAAGTTTATTGAACATTCCCTGTAGTTGTTTCATGTTGTCACTATTAATAGCTTTTAACATTTCGTGCGTTATTTCATCTTCACCTGCAGTTTTGTTATTAGCCATTAGATTCACTGCTTTTTCAATTTCATGCAATGTAATTTCATCTAGGTTTACATTTAGTTGTGGGAATGGTAAATCAGTTCCAAGTTCTATCAGTTCTTTTAGATGTGGTCGCTTAAGTAATTCTTGGAAGTGTTCTTTGCTTTTGGTCTTTACTTGATGTTAGAAGTGTGCCAGTTTTGCTAAAAACTGGTCTTTCTTTGGATGCAATAGTACCTGTTGGCCTCTTTTGTATGTTATATAGAGTTTTGCTGCCTCCTGTTTTTCTGCCTTCTCCGCTTCTTTCGCCATAGTGTCCATGTATTCTCTTTTATCCCTTCTAGCCGAACTTTTTAACTTTATTGTCTGATTCTTTGTATGTTGCTTTCGCCAAAAATCTTTCAAGATATATTTTTACATTCAACATGGCTAATTTGGCTGCCCGTCTTTCATGTATAGATTTCCATGTGTTATCTGATATCCACGCTTTTCTATTTGTTGTTTGCAGTCCAGCACCTGTTTTAGCTGCTGTAATTATAGCTGTGCTGTAAGAATGCCATAATTCATCTATATCTGTCTCCTCTACCTCAGTGAATGCAGCGAACTGTTTGGTAAGTTCCAGATTAAAACTACTCTTAGTATTTTCATCCTGTAGACTTTGACTGTTTATCTTTGTGAGTATCACTTTCTTGTGCTGGCTTTTCCGTTTTAGTCTTATTTTCCCTATACACCGATTGTGACCACTGTTGAAATCTGCACCCTTATATGCTCTTACATCTATCAGAGATGTTCTGAATTGCTTTCTAATACAAAAATGATTTATTTGTTTCTGGTTCTATCATCTGGAGATATCCATGTTGTTTTATGTATCTCTTTATGTGGAAATACTGTTCCTCTAATGGCCATGCCCTTTGTTAGACATATTTCAATTAATATTTCTCCATTCTGATTTATTGTATCAAATCCTTCTTTCCCCATAACATTTTCAATGTTGGTGTTATCTTTTCCTAACTTGGAGTTAAAAATCTCCCATGACAACTAAGATGTCGTGTTTAGGGACTTTGTTAATGAGTTGTTGTAGTTGGTGATAGAAAGTGTTTTTTATTTCGTCATCTGCATCGTTCGTGGGTGCATAGCATTGTATGAGTGTCATTCTTCCGTGTCTTATTTGGAATCGTGCTCTTGGTATACGACCGTTCACGGGCTCCCATTCTGTAAGGCTCTTTGCTGCCGCAGTTCTCCATGTTTTGGGCTACATATAATAAAATGGAGCGTACAATGGATTTATAGATTCTGGGCTTGAGGCTGTCAGTGTGGCTAGGAAGAAAGTCACCGGCGGATCTCATAATCAAGTCTAAAGAAAGGGAATTGTTGAGAGAAATGATCGCCTACGCCAGGCGGCATGGCACTTGAATGAATGAGCTTGAGGCTCATATGGAGAATGGGAGATTTCCATATGTTTGCTAATTTGTTAAAGGTCTGAGATGCCTGTCCAAAACTTGTAGATATTTCCTTCTCAATATTCCTGTCTGCTGAAATGAGGCTTCCAAGATACTACTGCTTCTCTTGTCCTATTTGAGTTTTTTTTTCAGGTTCTCTTGTCCTGTCTGAGATTTTTTTGTTCAGTTTCTCTTGTCTTATCTGAGATTTTTTTTCTTCAGTGTCTCTTGTCCTATCTGAGATTTTTTCTTCACCTTTTTGTTTGTTATCTGAGATTTTTTCTTATTTTTTTTCATTGGTTCTCACAGTCTTGTCTGAGTAATTACTGCGGTTAGACCAATCTTAGAGTTAACCAAGAAGATCTCTATCAGATAATTGCTATTTTTGTGTTTATTTGCTGTATCATCATTTTCCTTGTCCGTGATAAATGCACTTCGCAAAAAATATTGGTTTGCTACTAGCTGTTTTACACTTCTACGTACGTATCTCACTGCATCTTTTGTCATTCCTTCTTTCTTTCTTTCTTTCTTTCTATCTCCTTCGTAAAACTGCACTTTGGCAAACTCTGCTTTGATAGAGCCAGTTTTACCACAGACCTCAACTTGTCTTTCTTACTTGGCTCATGGAAATACTGACAAATATTGCCATAAAGCATTGTCATTAATCATGACATCAAACAGGTTTGATGAGAACAAGTGCGCCCAGTTCTGTTGAGAAGGAAAAAAAAAACAGAAAACGTCAAACAAGCTCCATGAGAAGGTGTCACTATAGGGACTCGAACAATCGACTGAGCATAGCAAAGCATGGTCGAGTTTTAGAGTGCACAATAATTGGTGTATAAGTATACAACTATACACTAAACACTGCAGTAAAGCTGTGATACTAGAATGTATAAAATTGGAAAAAAGTAGGAGCAGCTTTATTACTTAACGATTACAAAGTTGTGACGTTTCGGCGTGAGCCTTAATCATACAAAAACATACAGGACGAAGAAATAGGGAGAGGCGATAAAGTATAGATTTACATGAATACTGTTTTAAAAAAAAATTTTTTTTAAAAGGAGTACTTAGCTGTAAATTGCAAGGTGTGGCTTGTCTGGCGGTGTGTGTCAGGAATGGATCTGGTAGGACGTGGAAATTGTTTAAATAGAGACCTGTGACATGTGGTCGGTGGGCTGTAACTGGGAGTGGTGGATGGGGAACCGGGGAGGGGAGAGAGAGTGATGCACTACTGGCCTAGCTGGGAGAATTTGAAACAGGTGATTGGGGAAGAGGTGTTGCAGAGAATAGGGGTTGCAGAGAAAATAGCGGGGTTGCAGAGTGATGCTGTGAGGAAGTTTGAAAAGTAAGAAGGGGTGGATTTAGTGGAGAGGTACTATAATGATTGAAGAAGATGATGTTATGTGTAACTAAACAGCGAGTTTAACCCATGTGGTTCCAGCGTCCCATAATTTTGAATGCAGCGGTTCTCAAGTGCCAGGCGGCTTGTGTCATCTGCCTGACATTGTTTAATGGCTGTTACCAGAAAATCAGATTTGCCTCTGTGGTTGGGGCCATTGAAATGATTTGGGACTGGTTTCGAAGCATGCTGGGTGATGTCGTACAGATGTTTTTGCATGCGGTCCCCTAATCTGAGGCCAGTCTCTCCGATATATGTTATCCTGCATCTTTTGCACACGATGACATATATCACATTTCGGGACTCGCGTGTGAATCCCTCATGAAGAGTTTTAGAGTGGAGTTTTAGAGTGGAGTTTTAGAGTGGAGTTTTAGCGTGGAGTTTTAGAGTGGAGTTTTAGAGTGGAGTTTTAGATTGGAGTTTTAGAGTGGAGTTTTAGAGTGGAGTTTTAGCGTGGATGTAGAAATGAAATGCGAGCCTCTCTCCTGCTGAGAGAGAAGAGATTGTTATATTGCTGTAGGTGGAGCAGAAAAGTAGGATCTGATCCTCGTCCATTTCAGACATATTCCCCCCCCCCCCCCCCAACGTTCTCCTTTCCTTCACTTATTTACCTTCATGTTAAACCACTACTCGGGCCCAAAGGCTGAACTTAGTGCCGATCTATACCGCCCAACGCTTGATATCTGCCTTGATTCCCCTCTGATTGTGATCTCTGCTGTTACTAATGTATATGACTTTGAACTGCACAGACCAATCACAACTGACAAGTCAATGTCAGTCTTACTTTTCAGCACACCTATCACCGAAATTTGCAGAATTTATTTATTATCACATAAACAAGAATCAGACTACTACGTTCACTTTATATATATATATATACCATTATAGACAGCCTTTTTAAAATAAGAAGGCAAGAAAGTTTTTTTAAAGGGACAGACAGGGACAGTGTCAAGCTTGTGGGTACACTTTACGCGGGGGGTAAAGACGCTGTCCTTTTTTTTATTATCAGCGAACCATAGTTGACCAAGACCCTGTCCCACCTCTCTGTTGGTACCTCCTCCCCCTCCCCCCCCCCATTAATAGGCATAGCCTGGCTAACGGTGCAGTGATCGCCTTTGTTCCCATAGTGGTGGAGTCTGCTAAAGAAATACTGCACACCCCTGCATTTTAGCTGCATCAAGGGACTGAGGAAAAAAGCTGCCATGACCAGCTCCCAATCCGAAGCGATGCTGTGCCTCAACACACTCGGCTGCAAAGAACACAAGAAGAAGAAGAAGAAGAAGAAGGTTTTACGCATCTAAATGTTATTATTTTACATATATACTACCTTTCTAACTTCAGCAACGCCGTTATCAGAAAGGGAGAAATAAATCCAAATGAAATGGACACAGATCTCTATGTGAACTACAAATGAATTTATAAAAGACACTAGAGCTAACTGTTTTGCTCTTTTTTTCTGTACTTACTTGTTTGTAGTGTGGTCTAAGGGCCAGGTGAGTCATTTTCCAGTCACTCTTTGAAGAACACAGAAATGTTTAAATCCTTTTCAGCGCCTAAAACGCCCGCACCCCCGAGCAGTTCGTAGTCATCAAAGATAAATAAATTCTCAAACATACATAGAAACTTCCTACAGTTTACCTGTCCTCACGGTCCGGTAGAGGCTGAGAACTGTGACTTGATCAAGTGTTTCTCCTTTGATACGCTTTTGAATGCGTACAAGCTCCTGTACAAAAGACTCATCAACGTCTTTCGGATAAACTTTTCCGAGATTATCTGCTGCCTCTGTATCTGTGTTTCTGTCACGTAAATTAAGATGTTGGTGACCAGGGCTGTCACAGCTTTGGAAAGACAGGGCAGCCAGGCATTGTAATTACAATGGTCATTTTATATTACATAAAATTTATTGAGAAACACAAGAACGAAATATTTGAAGGGATAAGTTTCATTACCCATCGTCCTGAGTCCCCAACGTTTCTTTCCACACAGTGCACACAACAAAATAAATCCAGAATCAAAGTATGGCCAGTGTTACATGCAAATGATAAACTATCGACAATAGATGCATAATCCAATTTCCTTAAATAAGTACAAAACTGGACTCATCTCAAGCATAACTCATTAAATCTGTTGCACTCTCAAGTTCGCTCAAAGTCTATGACCTCACCTGAAATCATAACAGTAAACTGAATCCTGACTATTTGCTGTTCTCTCTGAACTTTCACTCCATCTGGCCTTGAACTCTCAGGGTCTTTTCTAACCCTGTCCAACTAATGAACTGTCCACTGTCTCTCTGATTTATAACCCCACGTATAAAATTATCTCTGGTAAAAGCTGCCTTCCCAAAGTTTTTTTATTCCCATATTTTCTCTTGAAAAGTTCTAAAGTGGTTTATTGTTAGATGTAAACCGAAACGTCCGGATGTATGAGGACTTCACATTTGTTAAAGGTTTACACTTCTACTGGAGTTATTAAACCAACTTGTCACATTCATTATACCGGTATGTCTGGGCCCGCGTCTAAAGGACTTCTTCCTGCGAATGCCTCTGCTGAAATCCAATCTTAGGAGAAAGTCGACTTTTCTGCCTGTGTGGTCACGGCTATTCACAGCTTGAAGAGCCGCCTGCACTTGGGGCATTTTTACTTGTGACTTCACCACATGTGACTTAGGAAGACAGTTGTAAGTCTAGTGAAGCAATAATAAGTGACTTCCACATCAAATAACGTCTGGTCCCCGTGTCCTTGGCCAAGGACAGTATGTACTTTCTCCAGGCACTTGTTGTAAGTGCAAGATTGGGGGGGGAGGTAGTTTACTCTAGATAAAAGATGCACAAAGATGCGGTTTCAGTATGTTTTTTTAACTCTTTAAGGACACTGCACACTTTTACTTACTGCTGGCACACGCTGCTAACCGCAGTCAAGACCCCCCACCTCCCCCGTTTGATACGCCGCTGACCCGTAAGAAATGAAACTCTCAAAGAAGATATACGGAACGTCAACAGAGAAAGAAAGGGAAAAAAATGAAACTATTGCTAGTGCTTGAAAAGTTTTGTTACTGTAAAATATTATTTTCGTGTTTGGCGGAGAATAATATAAGTCAGGTGAGGCAATGATAAGTAAGTATCGTATCAAAGAAATAATCTGCTTGGTTTTCCTTCTTGGTCTCGTGCCTCCTGCACTTCAGCCTACTTAGGCTACTGAGTAATCCGCCCCAGTACTTCGGTCTCACCTGAGTCCACTTGTATCCGTTTTACTGCAGTTATCTTCACGTTCATGTCTTTATTTCTGTTACGTGGTTATTTTTAAAACTTCAGCGTAGTGAGTCACTCTATCTTACTCTGTTAACATGAAACACAGAGTCACACATGAAACACAAAGCCACGCATGATACACACAGCCATACATGAAAAGCAAAAACCACATGAAACACAGAGTCATACATGAAAAACAAAAGCCACATGAAACACAGAGTCATACATGAAAAGCAAAAGCCACATGAAACACAGAGTCATACATGAAAAGCAAAAGCCACATGAAACACAGAGTCATACATGAAAAGCAAAAGCCACATGAAACACAGAGTCACACATGAAACACAAAGTCACATGAAACACAGAGTCATACATGAAACACAAAGTCACATGAAACACAGAGTCACACATGAAACACAAAGTCACATGAAACACAGAGTCACACATGAAACACAAAGTCACATGAAACACAGAGTCACACATGAAACACAAAGTCACATGAAACACACAGCCAAAGTAATGAACTTTTACTTCTGAAAACGATTGAAAACACTCAGCACTATATGATTAAGATGGTCAGGGAATATTGCAACGCTGGATGAAAACTGTAATACCAGTACAACATCATAGGGAAGTTTCTCTATGGAAAGTGGCTAACGAGATAGACAGAAGCTGAAATATTTGTAAGGTATCCATTAAAGGATTAAAGAGAGAAAAACTTAAATATTTTGGAGACATTAAACATCATGATAATCTAGAGAAAACCGTCTTGGAAGGGCACATAATGGGAAAAAGAAAGAGAGGAAGACCAAGGCGAAGATGGCTGCAAGACATCATTGATGATCTGCAAATGTATGCATCAGCAGCAGGCCATCTTGCTCAAAACCGAGAGGCCTCCAGGAGTGCTGTTAGGGAGGCAAAGTTCCGCAAGAGGCATGCAAATGAATGAATGAATGAACGAATGAATGAATGAGTGAATTATGAGAAACATCTCCATCAACAATGACGGTCTGAATAACAACGAAAAACCATCCCGCACTGACTCTGTGTATGGACGTTTAGTTTGGCCAGGAAACGAGAATCCAAACTAAAGACAGAAGATTTAAAACAAAGAAATAGAACCTTTCAAACACTAACTACGTGCTTTTGTTACTGTGGTCAGTCATGTCATTACAGTATTGATAGAATCACTCACGATTTTTTTAATGAGCAGAAACGTACTCTTGGCATTTTCTACAAAGAAGAAAGTAACTGATTTAATTTGAATAAAAATTATTATTTTCATTCCTTTTCCCTTCTTTCATATCGTTTTTATAGCTTGTAATGAGTTAAAATGCATGGAAGTATTGAAAGCAGCTCTTTTACCCTGCATTCTCCTACGAGAAACTTCAACAATACGACCTTGCTAACACAGAAATTAATTATCTTGCTATCACACATTGTTTGCGTCTTACATTTTCGTACATCTGTGACAGTATTTGGCCAAGGGTATCTAACCTGTGATATAACTCGGAATCATTATTTCAGAGTTAGGTCCCATGATGGTTGTTGTGAGTGCAGAATCTTCTAGATTCTCGGAGGGTCCTAGAACAGCGCCTTATTTTCCAGACTGGCTGTCTCCACCCACCTGGAGTTAACAATGTCTTCAGCTTTCTGTAACTTATTTAGTTTTCCACTCCCCCTCCCCTTTTTTTAAACTCTACTTTCTTTCTTCTAGCTACCCCTCCCTACCGCCACCCTCTTTTCTTCTCTGGCAACATATTGGTGTTTATAGGGTCTTGTCCTATTCACTAGTTTCACATTTTCTCCCTGTAGGTGTTTATGTTCTTCATTCATTATCTTTCCGCTTCACTTTTTCCCTCTCCCCCCCCCCCCCCGACACCTTCTTCTCTAGCGGCTATCATGTTTATATTGCCTCCCCCCCACCACCCTTTCTACCACGTGTTTTCCTCCTCCCTCTCCACCTCTTCTTTACGATTGGCTCTATCGGGTATCCTTTGTTGTGGTTCGCTTGGTCCTTCTAAGACACACACTTCTCTGCTTTTTACTTCTGAGGAGGCCATATTAAGATAAGTTCTTCGTTTTGTGTGTGTGTGTGTGTGTGTGTTGTTGTTGTTGTTGTTGTTGTCTCGTTGTGCATGTAATCCTCGAAAAAGGCTCATGTCGAAATATCGGATGTTGTAAGCTTTTCATTTATACATTCTCATACTTTCTATTCGTTTTTTCTCACTTTACTCACTCCCTCCCTCACTTTGTAAAACTGCACCATACACCTCTATCTACCTTTTTTAGACTCGTGCCCGTGACTTCATTCTTTGCTCGTGGGAAGTATCTTTTGTGGCGTGGGCGTGAGATGAAAGTTTCAGCTCAGATCAGTCGGAGTTTGGTTGTTGAGGGAGAACGTAGCGTGGACTTGTTGGTGTCAGAAATGTTAAGTGTGATGCCTGGTAGTTGTGAGTTAAGTGTGTTATAGCTGATTGCTTGAATTCTTACGGCGATATCTCAGTGACTTAGCTAGATAGCATCCCGGAGTTATGTTGTCTCGGAGTATGCGTGTTGGAATCGTCTTCTGACATATTTTCGTTTCAACCATCATCATCATGTTCACGTAATAAATGGATATGAGTGCCAAGCTAATCCAGTCTTGATAGATAACCCAGTGCGCCGGTTTGTGAACGTCCTGGAAAGGGGGGGGGGGTTGTTCTGTAAAGAGTATATCACTGCAGGGAGTGTTTCGTTGTCCTGTGTCTGCATATCTGTGTCAGCACAACAGACAACCAGCAGCGTACAAGCAGAAGCAATACAATACAAGCCAAGAAGAAACACGCCCTTAGACGTGCCCGTAGCATACTTTAGACGTGCCCGTAGCATACTTTAGACGTGCCCGTAGCATACTTTAGACGTGCCCGTAGCATACTTTAGACGTGCCCGTAGCATACTTTAGACGTGCCCGTAGCATACTTTAGACGTGCCCGTAGCATACTTTCATACTTCATACAGTGTTTAAGTAGCATAAATATGGTTTATTTCAAGAAATGTGTGAATTTCCTGGACACCAAAATATAAGCTAATGGAGAATGCTTGAGAAGAGCTAGAGATGCAAAAATTCGTGTAAAAAGAAATATGAAAGAGACAATGTACATTCATAGGACATGCAATGAGAAGAGGGGGCATTGAAAATATTTAACACCGGGGAAAAAAGAGGGAAGAAGAGCCAGGGGAAGACCAAGAGAAATGATACTGGAAAGTCTGACGGGATGGTGTGAGAGGAGATCACCAACTGAGCTGATGGCCTGCATGAAGGATCGTGTACTCTTAGTCAGTCATTTGCATGTCCCTTGCAGAACTTTGCCTCTCTAACAGCTCTCCTGTAGGCCACTCGGTTGTAAGCAAGATGTCCTGCTGCTGATCCATCCATTCGCAGACAATCAACTACGTCTTGCAGCCATCTTCGCCTTGATCTTCGTGTAGTCCGGAGAAGCATAATAGCTAATGCCGGTCGGCACGACACATGATGATGATGATGATGATGATTACAGTATTTAATATTATCACATTTGTTTTTATTGTCTAGACTCATTATATTTTCAGCTTTTCCGAAACTTCGCGAGGATATAGCTCTCTTGAAACTGAAAAATCCGGCACGAATCACAAGCAGCGTTCGGCCCTTAGCCTTGGACAAGGACAGCATGCTTTCCCCAGGCACTTCTTGTAAGAGCGCAGGATGGGGACAGTTTACCCCAGGTAACAAATGCACAAATAATTGTATACAAATTTACTACCGTGATTTTTCAAGATTCCTTGTCAAACTGCAACTTTATTAGAATTATGAATAGGTTGAAGATTCACGATTCAAAATTCAGACTCTGGCTTCACTGCACTCGGGACAACCCGAACACCCATATGCTCATCAGCTTTCATCCAAGAGTTTGTTTGTTAATAGTTCCTATCAGCTGTTGGTTGTTTACGACACGTCTTCTGCCACACGGTTCGGATTTCCTGCCAGCGCCTTTAGTTTGTCCTAGCTCCAGCAGTCTCTTCAGATCTACACCGCTCTTCCATTCCTGCCATTCATTTCCCCGCAGTCCGTCCAGTACAGCTTTAGCAGTGTCCCCCTTGTCCATTGTCAGTCTGCCACTTATTTTTGCCTGTCCAGCAAGTCTGTCTGCCACATCACTGCCAATATTTGGTGTTTGACAATCTAGGAAATAACAACACTAACGGACATTGAGAACGTTACTAAAGAGGTCAAAAGACGAAGATGGAAGTGGCTGGGTCACATACTACTAATGGAACGAACAAGATACCCTTTTACCGCCTTTATTTGGTTACCTCGAAATGAAAAGAAAGAGAGGAAGGCCATTGGGGACATGGAGACGCACAGTAAAGGAAGTGCTAAAGGAAGCGGGGAAGACATGGTACTTGCTGAAGACAGAATTGGCTGGAGAACCTTTGTTGATGCCTTGTGCTCCATTGGGAGTACAAAGGAATGATGATGGTGATGATGATGATGATTATTATTTATGGGATTTAGTATGAATATAGAACAAACAGTAGAACATAATTCTATACCACATGAATTTTTGTGACATATTACCAGCATAGAAGGACTGGCGAATCATAGCTGACCAAGACCCTGTCACACGTCTCCGTTGCTACCCCAGCAACAAGACCAGCCTGGTCAACGGGACAGGGATCGCCATGTTCCCCTGGGAGTGGAGTCTGCTAAAGAAGTACTGCACGCCTTTTGCTGTTTAGCTCCGACCAGAAACTGTAAAAATAGCCACCATAAGCCCCCCCCCCCGGTGACAAGACGCCGTGTCTCAACATCTTCACAGCATCTGATGCAAAGAATACCAGTTCGCAGTTATAGGATGACAGAAGACAAGGACAAAAGCTAACCTGGCACTAACCATGTTTATATCAAACACCATGGTGGCACAGCATTAAGAAATCACAAGACTGATAATCTAATTATGTCAGTCAGTCAGTTATTTGCATGTCCCTTGCGGAACTTTGCCTCCATGACAGCTCTTTTGTAGGCCTCTCAGTTGTAAGCAAGATTCCCCCTGCTGCTGATGTATCCATTTGCAGATTATCAAAGATGTCTTGCAGGCATCTTCGCTTGAATCTAATTATACTCGTAGAGTTGGCAATTGTGAGGAAGGTTGGCTTTGTCTCTTTGAACTCGGCGATTCAAAGGATCAAAGGGTCTAATTAGCTCGTGGTTTTCTGTCGGGGCTAACCGTGTATGTTTTGGTCATAAGGTACGGGATGTGTAGTGAAATGCAGGGCTAGTTCAATCACTTGTTCCGAGGCAAACGAAGGGTAACAACATGTTACCTGGGGGAGCTGTGTATATATGGATGTGTGCTATTAAACATTCTGATATTGTGGTGTGGAATAAATGAATGTCTCTGCTGTGAACCCAACGTTATACGAGCCACCTCATGTCGTGGAGTTATTGTAAGTTATTGTATGTCTAATGCTGGTGACACTAGAAAGGAAGTTAGGATCAGAATTGCAAAAGCAGCATCAATCTTCAAGAATCTTGAGAACATATGGAATTCAAAAGTTATAAGCACAAAAACCAAGTTAAGACTATTCAATTCAAATGTAATATCCACCCTCATTTATGCATGCGAAAGCTGGAAAACAACTAAAGAAATAGAAAAGAAATTAGACTCTTTTGAAAACAAATGCCTAAGGAAAATACTCGGCATCAAGTGGAATGAATTCAAGAACAATGCAGAGATAAGACAGATGACTGAACAACAACCAGTCTTACAGCTGATCAGGAAAAGGAGATGGACATATGTTGGTCACTTGATGAGAAGAAATGAGCAGAGAATCCCAAAACAAGCTATCAAGTGGAACGCAACAGGCCGAAGAAAAAGGGGCAGACCGCGTGAAACCTTGAAGAGGACATTATTAAGAGAGGCCAAGTTAACAGGCATAAAATCCTTTGTTGAGGTTGAAAGACTCGCCGAAGACAGGAAAAATTGGCGAACTACTTTGCGAGCCCTATGTGACGTCTAACGGCACGGGAAGGATATAAGATATAAGATAAGAATGCTGGTGTGTGGTGATGTGGATGTGAAACGTGTTCACTGTTAACGGTGCTTATAGATTTCTAGTAGGTCTGAGATTTGTATAAAAGAATACCAATATCACTGATTTTCATTACCATTCGATGATATATTGTATGATTTCCTTGAATTCATGGAAACTGCTGAAATGTTTATCATATGTTGTTTGTCCGCACTTAATGTTTGCTAGTATCAGCTGATCATAATTGCATAATGATATAATTTGCTCAATTCACATGAATCATAATGTATATAATGCGACATTGTTCTCTTGCATGGAGTCATTTATTGATGATGGTGAACGCGCAGGCAGTTGTACTGCCATTTTTGTTTAGATATAATGTCTTGAGTGAGCAAGATGATAATATATGTGATAAGTATGTTTTGGCTAACTCACAATATGTTAATAGGTTTTGTGTTATAAAAAGAAAGCCAAGAGTCCTGAAGTAGATGCTGAGAATGTTAAGAGCATCACGTGAAGTGACGAATGGATTTTTGTCATGTCTGACTTCATAAGTATTTTCACCTTTGATTTTATGTTTGAAGTTATTTTGGTTGTGAAAACATTCAGCTTTTGTGTCTTTATATCAATCTAGTAATGTGTGTTACGTCGTTGTTCAGTGATTAAACTTATTATTAATTTTTGCCTTGATCAGTATATGTTTATGAGTGATCATTTGGTGCTGGTAGCGAATGAGCTGGGATTGTGTGTTTGATTTTCTTGATCTTAGGAAAAGTCACTTGGGGTAGCAAACTGGACACATATGAAAGGGCTAGGACTCCGGTTGGAAATCGTTTGGAGGGGTGCAGTTTGGGAACCCATGTACGGCCGTACTTCATATGGGAACTAGAATTCGTTATAAACGGCTAGCAGTTTAAGCCAGTCGCTGGAGAACCTCCTGCGATAAATAAAGTAAAAGTAATACAACATATTTTACATAGTGATTAATAACTGCTTCTGTTTATGTGAAAAAAAAGTTAACTAGTATATAATAATAATAATAATACTTGCTACCTCTGCAGATGACTACGGGCAGCCGCAGTATGGCAACGGGACAATGGTACCCCATGTGGCAGAGGTCAGGTGTGTAGCTAAAGAAACTTGTCGAAAGGCGTACCAGGGTGTGCCCCTACTTGTGGATGACAAGGTCGTGTGTTTCGGTTCAGATCTCGGACATGACACCTGTAAGGTAACACAGTTTTATCTCTTCTTCCAAGGTTTTGATTGTCGAAAATGTGTCTAGTCCAGGGGTTCCCCCAAATTTTTTTTTCTCAGGTCGAGGACACCTGTCGTCAATGATAAAAACTGTTTCCCGTCCTCCAACACACATACACACACATATATCACATAATACACCTTTTCTCTCTCTCTTTCTCTGAACCTTTAAGTGTCCATGGCACATTGGGGGCTTCCGCAATGGTTTTCCCCCGAACGCATCCATCTTTCGCCTTTTTCTCCGTCCTTGCCCAAATGAGCCCCCCCCCCCCCCAATCCATCACTCAACATCCTCTCTGTTGTTCTTCTCCACGTCTCTTTTGGTTTACCCTTACTCCTGTACCCCTGAGGTGCCCATCTCGAGGCTATTTTTGGCAGTGAGCCACCTAGTCACCCGAAGCACGTGTCCCCAACTATTGTCAGCGTCCTTCCTTCATAATCCAAGCCAGTGGCTTCATCTTCATTTCTGCCATCAGTGTGCCATTTATTTTGGTCTTTTTGCCAAACTGTTCGTGTAATCCTACGTAACCATTTAGCCTGGAAGTAGTTCCAGTTTGTTTTCAATAGTTTTTTTGTGTGATTTTCCAGCATTCACGTCTGAAGAGTAACACACTTACGACATTATTTTAGAATATTCTAGTTTTTTGTTTGTTTGTTTGTTTGTTTGAAAAATCAAGATCATATGCTACTTCAATACTTAGTATTAAATTTAAAACCTGAAATTCCATACTTTGATATCTCGTGAGTTTGTATTCTTTATGCCCTATAAAATAAAAATAACTTTAAAATCTAGACTTGCCACCCAAAACTTTGCAGACCTCAGAGGCTGGAACCTGGTCTTCTAGTCCGCTGGGTTTTTTTTTCCTCGTTAAATGATACGACACGCGCCCATGAGGATTCGCTTTCAATGTGACATTGTCTTTTGCCAGTTCTTCTCTATGATGGTGACTGATTTAAACATTTCTAGGTTTGCAATAGCCGTCATTGTAAAATTATAACAATTTAAAATCAGTATGACTAAAGAATGTTCTCTCATTATTCCGAATTTTTACTCGTAATTTCTACTCGTCCTTTTCTCAGGGGGATTCTGGGGGACCTCTGGTATGCAGCGGATTAGGAGGAAGTCCTGTTGTTGCAGGTGTGATATCAGTGGGACTCGGATGTGCCCAGAGCCAGTATCCTGGAGTCTACACCCGTGTATCTAATTACAGAGAGTGGATTCTGTGGACGATGGCTAATTATTGATCCACAAGCATGTACAGCCAGATCATTAAAACACTTACATTGACTTAATGATGGTTTGTGCATTAGACATTCCCCTAACAGCTAGAATGGGCTGTGCGAAGGTTGACGTAATGTGGACATCATAAGCACAATCTTTGTACTAGGAAGAAATAAAATCCAGTTAGCTCCTTCCACACCACAGACCGTATTAACAGCGTCATATAACTTCGTTCATATGGCTTTGATATTTGCTTTTGGGGATTAAAATTTTAACAAATAAGCATAAGACTTCTAGTCATGTCTTGGTAAAACATGGCGATTATATTTATTATACATATTTGTCTAGTCTCGAATTTCGATGTTTAGGAGAAAAAGTGTTAAATAATAGTTTTCCGATTTTCAATAAAATGTGAGGGGAAATCAGTCTCTGGAGTTTTTTTCTATTGATTTTCTTGGAGACGTCGATGCCTTAGAATCTAAAAATAACAAAGAAAACAAAATTTTACATAAGAACCATATTTCGTAAATACTTTTGGGTATTAGATAAAGATTTGTAACATATATCCTTAAGCATGAGCACCGTATTATGAGTATAATTTGTATAATTATTCATTTGGCTATGTTCAGTGGTGTAGGTTATAAAATATACTATCTAATAAAACCATGGGAAACCGACTAATTTGTTTCGGAGAATTTAATGTAAGACTGTTTTTTTTTCAGAACGTCTGATAACATTCCAACATAAAAAGCGTATTTTTATAATTATACAAATACGTTAATTAAAAAGAAAAATGTTTGCCCGTGATCCACATATTCATAAATAGACATATACACTTATTTATATAAGCATATACAGGCCTCTCCCTCTTTTCGACCGTTTGCTCTTTCCACTGTTTTCAGTCATAACCAAAGCCCGCCCATTCGATGCGTGATCCGATCTTTCGACTGATTTCATCACTGTTTAGCTCTTATATTTGTTAGTTTTGGAAGTAAATATTTCATTTTTAACTGAAAATGTTAGCATTGTTTTTTTTTAAGAGAAGGAATTTCTGAAGCAAAGTTATTACTCGTAGTTTGTTATTTCTTTCAAGTAAGTGTGACTAATGTGTAGCTCATTTAGCGTAATTAAGTGCAGTTGTATTGTTTTATTTAAAGATAACTTATCTGCCAATCTATGTTTTAACTCTTATCTGTCCCTCTGTGTTATAACTTATCTGTCCATCTGTGTTATAACGTATCTATCCATCTGTGTTACTACGAGACTACTACTTTGCCCTCATGTAAACTGTTGCAAGTCTGGAATAAATGCTTGTTTATTCTGGCCTACCTTGTGCGTTCATTGAAATGGCTGTCGTTCAAAGTCCTGACTATGTGTTGACTGCATTACTACCTAAGTGTAAACTAAGTGTAGACTAAGTAACTATCTAAGTGTAAACTAAGTATAGACTATATGACTACCTAAGTGTAGACTATGTGTTGACTGTATGACTCCCTTAGTTTAGATTAAGCGTAGACAATATGATTACCTAAGTGTAGACTATGTGTTGACTGTTTGAGTGCCTATCATTTCAAGTGTAGCCGGCGTTACTTCAGTGAGCACATATTTGAGGTACTCTAAACTACATCACTGGAATGAGTACTTATCTGTTCTTCTGTACACAGTGAGTGACTGGAAGAAGTATGTATCTATCCTACTATGCGTGTACTGTGGGCCACTGTGCAAAGATTACAAATATGACCTACCAAATACTGCACTTCAACGCTCTCCTACATCTATCTGGGCGCATCTTGTGCCTGTCTTTCCTTCTAGAAGACGACCCCCCCCCCCTTTCAAAAAAAAAAGTCTGTATTTTTTTATCTGTTTTTCGTGTTTTTATCTGTTGTGTTGTTTTGTTTTGTTTTTTTTATGTGATCCTTGGAAAAGTTTTTTTGTCGAAATATTAGACAGTTGTATTGTTCTTCATTTGTGTGTGCTCGTCTTGCTTTCTGCCATTCTTGTTCCTGCCCACTTTCCTCACTCTTTCCATCTTCATGTAAGACTGAGCCATCCACCTCCATCTACTTTCACTTAAGTGTACAGTGTGTAACTATCATGCAGTTCTTCGCGTAATTGAAGACCAGTTTACCGGCACACTGTACCACCATAAGTTACTGTAAGAAGAAGCTGTATATGTCTGTTTATACAAAATACTCCAGGCTACCTGTGCATCTGGCACAAAACCCGACTGAAGAAGTTCCGTTTTATTCCAATCTTTCAGCATTTTGTTCAGTGCTGTTTGCTTTGGGAAATTGTATTAGTAAAACACAGTTTTAGCATTGCTGTATGTGCGTATTTGTTTTTATGGATTGTGAGCTCTAGAAATGATCTTCTCTCCCTCTTTTTTTTTCAGTTCCGGAGGGAAGTACATGGACGTTGCTTGACGGACTGCTCGCTTCTTCTTCTTCTTCTTCTTCTTCTTCTAACACAGTCATGTATCTGCAAAACAAAATGTTCTTAGTATTTCTTAAAACTGCTTCCTCCTTCTTTTCGTGTTATCTTTTTTGTTAAAGATAATTTCCATTGCCATGAGCTCTTCGATATTTTTTTTTCAGCTTACATTCTGTGAAAATTAGTAATACTTTAGTGTACATTAGTGATAGTAAAAGTGATTATAGAGGTGGCAGCCGATGTGACGGGGAGAAATAACTTTATGTTATGTCTATAACTGTTGGTGAGGCATAACTTTCAGTGACTATTTCTGTGCGACTTTGTCTCCTTTGTGAGGTCACAACTGTCATGAGGTTGCTGGAGTCGGCAGGCCCTGGGACTTCCCAAGACGCCCTAGGAGACTTAAACGCCAGCGGCAGTTGCTCCTGGGCTTCGTTCAGGTCATGTCGGACCTGTCTCATCGCTGTTGCCGTCATCGTCCTCGTCGTCGTTACTGTTCCGTCGTCGCTGGTCTGCGCTTCAGAGAATGTTTTCCTCATCACTCGACCAGCCGCGTTGTTGTCCTGGTCGATGAACTCGGTCAAGGTGAAACTTTCATCGTCTTGGGGGTAGTCCGGCTCTGGGTATTCCATTTCTGGATCCTCTGAGCTTATCCAGCTAAGTCTGGCGGTGTCTGGGTCTTGGCCGTGCGTGGTTGGACCTCCGAAGCTTACTTTCGGGCCATCCTTGTGATACTCCAAGGAGGAAGTTGTGGTCAGGACGGAGGCTTCCACCGTCTGGACAGATTGGGTTATACTCTCTCGCTGGCCGTGGACTACATCTGCGCTGGTGGCCTGTGGGAGAACAATATATAAAACTCATTATTATCATAACATTATTATCATAACATTATTATCATAACATTATTATCATAACATTATTATCATAACATTATTATCATAACATTATCATCGAGGGCGAAGACGCTGTCTGTTGTGGCAGTTAGCGAACCTTGGCTGACCTGCTAGCATTAGGGTTAGCGAACGATAAGTGATCAAGACCCTGCCCCCGCCTCTCCGTTGGTACCCCCAGTAATAGGGCCTAGTCTGATTAACGTGAAATAAATCGCCATAGTCCTCATAGCGGCGGATTCTGCTAAAGAAGTATTGCACATTCCCTTGCTTTTCAGGCCCATTCAGGGACTGAAAAAAATAGCAGCCATAACCCGCTCCCAATCCGATACGTTGCTGTGCCTCAACATCTCCACTGCATCGGCTGCAAGGAACACCAGCACAGAGATGGATGATTGGGTGTGTGTGAGTGGGTGGGTAGATGGATGGATGGATGGATGGATGGATGGATGGATGGATGGATGGATGGATGGATGGATGGATTTTATTATTATTTCTCCAGCCAAGCTCACGCATATGTGTCTTTCTCCAGGTCATGCTGCATTGACTAAAAGTAATGTCTTATGAAATATGAAGAATAAGAATTATGAATGGTAAGAGAAGCTAATAGAAAACAGCAACACAAATATGCTCTATTTCAAATTACCTATGTTATATATATATATATATATATATATATATATATATATATATACTGTACAGTGTCTGTCCTCCCACTATAACGGCCAATGTACGGCCAACTCGACTTTCAGCGTTATGGTCTGTCCTAGATGCAGCCAAAGTGCGAGAGTTGATTGATAAGTTATCGGCATAAGGTACAAATACTTAAAACACAGTTGATATTAAGTGCAATTCTAGATCAGGTTAATGTAAGATTAAACACCGAGTTTCAAGATATTAACTGCAACCAATTTTTTTAACATGCTACTTAAGTGGTAAGGGGTGGCAGAAATTGAGAAAATGGATAACATTTCTCATCGAGCAATCATTCACTACCTCTGCATCAAGGGCTTATCACCGAAGGAGATCCATGAGGATATGGTAGGGACTATAGGGGAGAGTGTCCCTTCTTACAGTACAGTGAAGAAATGGGCAGCTCATTTCAAACACAGAAGGGAGAGTCTGGAAGATGATCCCCGTCCAAGAAGACCAAGAACGGTAACCACCGATGAAACCACAGGGGAGATTCCATGACATGATAATGAATGATCGACAACTAACTGAACGGTACATTGCAACTGAGTTAGGCATCTCCCAGGAACGTGTTCATGCCATTATTCACAATGATCTTCAAGTGATAAAGATGGGTCCCGAAACTTCTTGGAGCTGATCACAAACGACAGCGTCTCAACATGTCAAGAAACAATCTTGGCCATTTTTCTGCAAATCCTGAAAAGTTTCTTCAGCAATTTGTGACTATGCATGAGACTTGAGTTCATCACTTTCAACCAGAAACTAAATAACAGTCAAAGCAGTGGAAACATCATGGATCCCCACCTCCAAAGAAAACAAGGGTGGTTCTGTCTGCAGACAAAGTGATGGCTTCTATCTTTTGGGATTCAGAAAGTATGCTACTGGTAGACTATCTTCAAAAGGGAAGAACTGTCACCGGAGCCTATTATGCTAATCTTGTGAAGCAACTGCAGGTCAAACTGAAGGAAAAGCGTGGAGGGAAATTGACGAGAGGAGTCATCTTTTCATCAAGAAAATACTGCAGTTCACAAGTCGGTGGTGGAAATGGCTGCCATTCATGAATGCGGCTTCCAGCTTCTTGAACATCCTTCTTATTCCCCAGATTTGACCCCTTCGAACTATTACCTGTTTGCCAAACTCAAAAAGGAGCTCAGTGTTCGCAAAATTTGTGTCATATGATGACGTCATTCATGCTGTAGACCACTTTCTACTGGCACAAGATGCTGACTTTTACAAGGAAGAGATCCGTATGCTCCAGGATCCCTGGACTAAGTGCATAAACTTGCAAAGGGATAGTATTGAGAAATAACCCAAAAAAGTTGTCCACAAATAATCCATTGTACTTTATGCCGATAACTTATCAATCATTCCTCGTAGTAGTGATTAAAGTCGTTTGATGAGGTTGAAAAGCTCGCCGAAAACAGGAAAACTTGGCGAACTACCATACGAACCCTATGTTACGTTTAAAGACACGGGAAGGATGTAAGCCCAGCTTTACTAGAAATCATCTGCCTTGCCGACCTCTTGGAGTGTTTTAAACATGCCTGACCTAGTACGTAGTCGGTCAGTCATTTGCTTGTCCCTTACGGAGCTTTGCCTCCCTAACAGCTCTCTTGTGGGGCTCTCAATTGTAAGCAAGATGCTCTGCTGCTGATCCGACCATTTGCAGATTATCAACGATGTCTTGCAGCCGTCTCCGCCTTGGTCTTCCTCTCTTTCTTTTTCCCATTATGTACCCTTCCAAGCACATAGTAACCTAACGTGATGGAAATGAACATACATGAAGATATGCACAACAATTTTCAGACACGAAAGCATCAGAAAGTACTCACCGCCTCGGCATAAGTCTGCACCAACCTGGAATACAAATAAAAGTAAACGCTAACACTTCTGAGTAATTTTACTTTTAAAATAGTATTTTAAAATTTGGTCTCTATTTTGCGGGCCTTGTATTTTCAGAGGTTCTCAAATTTTTGTTCAGATAGCGACACACTTGGTAACACAAATTTCTGTAGCAGCTCACCTATGATCTTAATGGGGGATTCTTGTGTATTTAACCACATATTTCTTAGCATTTTCAAAGTCATCTCACGGACTACACTGACAACTGAAGAAAAAAAATGAGAGGCATTTTAATTTTTATTATACAAAGGCATATTATTTTCAATGTGAAATATGAACTTGCTTGGAGAGTCAGATCTCTGGCCATGTCAGCTCACGTTGGACTAAGACTAATAACTAAACTGTTATGGGGCCTCTGTAAACTGTGAGTTCCATACCTGACGGGTATTTATTATATAAAAACATTAGTGAAAATGCGCTGTCATTTGGTTAGAAGTATTTTTTTTCACTCTAAAAATTAGGCGTCAAACCTACAGCTCTCTCACGACATACCTACAGCTCTCTCACGACATATCTACAGCTCTCTCGCGACATACCTACAGCTCTCTCACGACACACCTACAGCTCTCTCACGACACACCTACAGCTCTCTCAGGACATACCTACAGCTCTCTCGCGACAGACCTACAGCTCTCTAGCAGCACACCTATAGCTCTCTCGCGGCACACTTATAGCTCTCTCGCGACATACCTACAGCTCTCTCACGACATACCTACAGCTCTCTCACGACACACCTACAGCTTTCTCACGACATACCTACAGCTCTCTCACGAAACACGTACAGCTCTCTCGCAGTACACTTATAGCTCTCTCGCGGCACACCTGTGGCTCTCTCGCAGCACACCTATAGCTCTCTCGCGGCACACTTATAGCTCTCTCGCAGCACGGTTATATCTCTCTCGCGGCTCACTAATAGCTCTCTCGCAGCACACTTTTAGCTCTCTCTCGGCACACTTACAGGTCTCTCACTGCCCACTTATAGGTCTCTCACGACACACCTATAGCTCTCTCGCGGCACACCTATAGCTCTCTCACGGCACACCTATAGCTCTCACGCGGCACACTTATAGCTCTCTCTCTCTCTCTCTCGGCACACTTATAGCTCTCTCACGGCACACCACCGTGCCGGAGCACACCGTTTGAAAGTGAAATCTAACCAGTCTCGCGAGATTTTCATGAACACAAGGGAATCAAAAGTGCAGCGCTTTCATTGGCACCCTTTACTTGTAGTATGCCTGATGCCCTCTTACGGAGCAAAACAGAGATATTTCAGAGTTCGCTGCTTTTCCTTTTTTCGAGTAAACTTCAGTAAACTGTTAAGATCCTAATGGTAAACTTTTAGGGGCGTTTCATTTCGAGATTAGACAATACCTGTCAATAGTTCAAGGTGGCCCACGCACATAAAACCGACCCCAGCATGTCTACTTAACTTGTTTAGGCCATTTTTTTGCGGTAAGAGCCCGTTTTATGTGCGTCACCTTGTATTTTGGGCTGGACGAAATATAAACACTTTTGATGGTCTGTGGAATGTGTTAGAAAACCCGAGAAGAAAGAGAAAAGTTGTAGTGTTCCAGTAAATGAGAGGCTCGCGTTGATCGAGAACATCTTAGAAAAGCAGGTAGAATTCTAAAAGAAAAAAATGTGTTCTTGTTTGGGAGTGTTTGCTAACCTAAGTTTTTTTTTTTTAAACTACAGAATATCTCTTAATTTGTCCGTCCTACCGTCCATCCATCTTCCATTCTGTGTCTGTCTGTTTGTCTGTCTATATACTTGTGTGCCTGTCCATTTTCCTGGCTATTTAAAGATGAAAATTTCTGTGTCTGCAGTGTCTGCTGTGTTTCCATGGAAACTTACCAGTCCGGAGGCTTGTGTGCTGAGTGCTTCTTGATGACTGGAAAAGGAAAGAAAACACAGTTTACAAAAATCACAACAAAGTCAAATGTGAGGGTAAAAAATCACGATAAAGTCAAATATGAGAAAAAATCACAACAAAGTCAAATATAAGGAAAAAAATAACAATAAAGTCAAATATGAGGAAAAAAATCACAATGAAGTAAAATATGAGGAAAAAATTCACAATAAAGTCAAATATGAGGAGGAAAAAAATCACAACAAAGTCAGATATTAGGAAAAATCACAACGTCAAATATGAGACATTGCATAAATATCTATCGAAGTCAACCTTCTCCACCTGATGCTCTCTCTCTCTCTCTCTCACTCTCTTTCTTTCTCTCTTTCTCTATTTCTCTCTCTGTGTCGTTCTTTCCATCTCCCTCTGCCTCTCTTTTCTCTCTCTCTTTCACTCTGTCTTTCTCTCTTTCTATCTGTCTTTATTTCTATCTTTCTTTCTCTCACTTTCTCTCTGTGCGTCTTTCTTTTCGTCTCTCTCTATTTTTTCTCCCTGTTTCTCTGTCTGTCTTTCTTTCTGTTTGTCTCTCTCTCTCTTTCTCTCTCTGTCTCTCTCTTTCTCTCTCTCTCTGTCTCTCTCTGTCTTTCGTATACGTACTCACCTAGATTTCGGTACGTATGTATGTGAATGTGCTCTCTCTCTCTCTCTTACTGTACTGTCTCGTTCATAAATACATTATTTTTGTGTAATCATTTATTTATATCTTAATAATGTGTATAATTTTAATGTATTAAAGTATATCAGCGGTATGTATATGTGTCAGAAACATATTGTATATGGGGTTTGTTATTATCTGCGGTTTTCAAGCATGCTCGAGAAGGCTTGAAACAAAACTACCACCTGACATATAAGAGAACTTTTATCTCTGTATGTATGTGCCTCGCTAGTTCGTCTTTCCCCTTTTGCTGCTCCTGCTGAAGATTTCTGGCTGAAATATTGGGTTATGTTACATCTGATATCTTTTTTTCTGTCTTTTTTTCCTCTTAAACATTATCTATAACTACTCTGTCAGTTTTAATCTTACTGATTATAAAGAAACAGTTTTACAACAAATATTATTCTACTAATTTTTTTTATTCCAGAGCATAATATTCTGGTAATATTTGCTAAAAACACCTTGCGGAAGCCCCATGTGCCTTGGGCACTTAAGGTTCAGAGAGAGAGAGAGAGGAGAGAGAGAGATTTGCTAACAACTCTATAGCGATATAAATTGTCACTAAGACGTCATATACGAACAAAATACGAACTTAGCATTTGTTAATATGAAGGCGTTTAACATTTTATTGAACTAAATCAAGCAACTCAGAGTCAGAACATATCATCATTTGATAAGGAAACTAGACCCAAACTTGAAGCAGCCGTTACTATGTAGATTAGTGAAAATAATTTAAACGGTTGTTTCCCTTTACACGTCCTTTACACAGTGAAGTCATAAGACGCAAGCACTGGGTAAACTAGACCTTGCAACACAAACATTACTTGCCTTTTTAATTGTGGTCAGTTAATACAAATCCGAGGTGATGAAGACTCAGCCATGAGAGGAGATGTTGGGCAAAATGATGGTTAACAAAACCCACAGCATCTGATAACTGCCAGTATTTTCTTTAATTAAAACTACCAATAATTTTTTTAATTATATATATATATATATATATATATATATATATATATATATATACACCTCCTATATAAATGGATGTGTGTATGTATGTATGTATGTATATATGTATGTATGTATGTATGAATGTATGTATGTATGTTCCAACATCACTCTGGAACGCCTGGAGCAATCTCAACCAAACTTGGTACACATATCACTTACAATCTGGAAATGTAATGTGGGGTAAAGCACCCTATCTCTCCTAGGGATCGGGGTACGAAGGTGGTACATACTTTCCACTAAATTGAAGGAGAACAAAAGAATGGTCTAAAATCGTGAAATAGAGCGGTGCTGGTCTATAAGCAGCATTTCTATCCTCCAATGGCAAGTGCAAATAATGTTGATGTTCTAAATAATTTTGATGGTTTCTTTTTGTTTTAATTATATTTTTAAAATAAACTTTAACCTTGTTTTTTTCTTTATATTTTAGCTTTTTATTGTATTACATAGTAGATTTAATTGCTCAGTGACATCGTGCCGTTTTCTTATTTTTTTCAAATTAGCTTTTCAAATTAGAAAGAGGGGGTAGAGAGAGAGGGAGAGAGAGAGGTAGAGAGGGAGAGAGACAGAGACAGGGAGAAAGAGTGAGAAGGTAGAAAGAGATGGAGAGAGAAAGTGAGAGATACAGTGAGGGAGAGAGAGATATAGATTTGAGATCGCCATGTTTCTCCCACGGACAACTTTATGTTGCTTGCTCAAGGGTGGGTTCACCCAATAGTTTATTTATTCTTGCTCCTGGAGGTTAACCTAAAAATGTTGTTTATAATCATGTTTTGAATTAAATTAATATTATATCGAATTTGTAAAAGACTTTACTCTATAGTTTGTATACTGTACTTATACTTTTAAATACCTGTAAATAAAATTACTTAGATATTACACTATAGACAGAATTCATTCCTTTTCCTGTCTAATAGAAGAGTGGGATAAATAAATCACCGGGCAACGCCGGGTAATCAGCTAGTAAATAAATAAAAATTAAGCGGAGATTTTTTTGGGCCGATTTTCACAACATTCATTCATTCATTTCCGTGTCCCTTGCGGAACTTTACCTCCCTAACAGCACTCCTGTAGGCCTCTCGGTTGTGCGCAGGATGCCCTGCTGCTGATGCATCCATTCACAACATTACGGAAGAAAATTCTTACTTTTCCTACACCAAATTTTGGACCCAGTAACTTTCTGTACTTGGTTTTTTTTTTTTAGACAAAGTGATGAACAATGTTTCTTGAATTCATTCACAGTAATACATCTGTGAATTTTCCACTACGCAAATAAACTTCAACAATCTTCCCCTAGTGTTAAAGTAAAACTATGGCTGCAGACTTCCGTGGTCCACGGTAAAACTATGACTGCAGAATTCCATAGTCCACAGTAAAACTATGACTGCAGACTGCCGTGGTCCACAAACTATGACTGCAGACTTCCGTAGTCCACGGTAAAACTATGACTGCAGACTTCCGTGGTTTATTAACCAAGTCCAGCAACTAGCATGTCAGCCATCATATTAGAGATTATCTATAGGTCTCTGACCACTCTACAGTAAGACTCTGGAAATGTATCATCTGTCATCTTTTTATTAGTCAGCGTTCGCCCTCAAAAGGTCGCTGGTTGCGTTTACAATATTTGCGAATTTCGGTTCGACTCACTCAACTTCGGCCTGGCTTACAAAATCAGGGTTATATTCCCGCTACTAACAACATTCCAACTACTACTAACTACTACTACTACTACTACAACTACTACTACTACGACTACTACTACTACTACTAAAACTACTACTGCTGCTGCTACTACTACTACTACTACAACTACTACTAACAACAACTACTACTAACAACTACTACTACTACTATAACTACTATTAACAACAACTACTACTACTAACAACTACTACTGCTACTACTATTACTACTACTAACTACTACTACTACTAACTACTAATACTACTACTACTACTACTATTTACAAACTACTACTACTACTAACTGCTACTACTACTACTAACTACTACTACTACTGACTACTACTACTACTATTACTACTACTACAACTACTACTACTACTACTACTACTTCTTCTCATTCTTCTTCTCCTCTTCCTTCTTCCTCCTCCTCCTTCTTTTCTTCTTCTCTTTCTCCTCTTTCTCCTCCTCCTTCTTCTTTTTCTTCTTCTTCTTTTTCTTCTTCTCTTTCTCTTCCTCTTCTTTCTTCTTCTCTTTCTCCTCCTCCTCCTTCTTCTTCTTCTTCTCTTTCTTCTCTTCCTCCTCCTCCTTATTCTCCTTCTTCTCCTTGGAAGTACGAACTTTTGTTCTTTTTCGGTCCCACTCACATAAATATATTTTTGATATGAAAGTTTTAAGGAGAAAACTTTGAATGGAAAAGATTAGTTGTTGGCTTTAGCTCACCTTTGTAGTTCTTGCTGTCGCTGTAAAACATTGAAATGGAATCGTCTTGTCGCCTGGATCCACTAAAGTCAACGTCGTCCTCGATGTGTCTGGAAATTAAGGCGAAATTTTCGTCTTCATCTGGACGTCCTTGCACGACGGAGGACCTTTCGTGGACTTCCCTAGCGCTAGTGTCTGTTGTAAGAACAACGGCTGGAGCCTGGTGTGCCTTCTCGTATTCTCTCACGGCTTCGTCGTCCGCGTTTACCCAGTCGTCAGCAACATGGTCTTCCGTGATGAGGAGACCGCGTAGGTCCTGTCTCTCCACTTTTACCTCATCCTGGAAGCTGCTGGAAGAACTGCCGTCGTAATGGACGCTCGAGACCGCCTCCTCTACCACGATTCTCGGGCGGTTCCTCGTGGCGCCGATTTCGACAATCTCTATACTACTCTCTACAGCGTCATCCTGATCTAGCACATCTGAGGTCTTCGAGAACAGCCTACTTCCTTCGTCTGCATTCACGCTCTCTGTTACAGAATGCTCCCCGGCGTATTCCACAGCAGCAGGAGTAACTATAGCATGGATGTCACTGCTTTGTCTCTTAAGAGTCACATCACTTAAATCTCTCTGCTCAGAGCCTGTAACAAGGAGGTGTCCATCAACTCCCATGGTTACAGTCTGCTTAATGATATGTCCGCGGATGTTCGCTCCAGAGCTGGGCATGGATTGGTGAATTTGTGCTTGACTTACTTCCCCTTCCGCCCTATGAACAACATGACCGAGTGTAGCGGTAACATTGTTACGATATTGTGTGTACTCATTCGCCATTTCAGTTCTAACTGATTGCGATATTTTGCCGTTGTGAGAAACTGTGATATGACCTTCAGTTACGTGTCCGTTAACCTTGAAATCACGTGTCACGTGACCAGAATTCCGGTTGTTATCGCTACCGTTAACGTAAATCACAGACACGGCTTTCCTGCGGGTCGTTTCAGCCTCGTTTTCACTTGAATGCACGTACTTTTGGGGCCTCCGTCTTCTTTTGTCTTCGCTTTCTGAACTGTCACGTGACGAGATTTCACTGAGTGACGAGAGGTCATTTTTGGCGAGGATCTTTGGTCTGTGAGTAGAATAAACGACACACAAAAATAACATGTTACTTTGTTATGTTCTATGGAGAACATGAGATCATTTGTTATGTTCTAGTGAGATGAAGAGATCAGCTTTGGAGGTAGGGACAAGAGTCAAGATGTGTATTCTGAAAAAAAAAATCACTTTGCATGACTAGTATATCATGGAAGAGGTTGTGTGTGTGTGGGGGGGGGAGGGTCCAGTCGGTGCATTACTCTGGGGCTTAGAAAGGGGGGGGGGGTGACTTCCTAAGGAAGGGCTTGGAGGGCTTCCATACAGGGGGTCCATAGTAGATGAAAACAGGATAGTATAAAGGACAAGCAGTTGGGGATGGGGGTGCAGTCGGTGCATTACTCTTGGGCCCGTGGGGCTTCCTAAGTGTTTAGAAAAGGACAGGGGGGGAGGGTTTCGGGTGGGAGTGGGGTGGTATATTAAGGATACTATATAGGGATGTTGTTTCTGAGAAGAACAACAGAGAGTATGTTGAGCTAATAGAGGGCTCACCTGGGCAAGAGCAGAAAAAAAGGAAAAGGACAGGCATCTGTGGAAAACTCTTGCGGAAGCCCCATGTGCCCTAGGCACTTAAGGTTCAGAGAGAGAGAGAGAGAGAGAGAGAGGGAGGAAGAGAGAGAGGGGGGGCAAGCAGTTTGGGGAGGGGGAGGGGTGGGGAATAGTTTTGCACCAGCTCACAAAATTCTTATCGAGGGCCTTCATCGGGGGTCGTATGAAACTTTTTTTTTCTGCTGAGGGCCGCATCTGGCACAAACTCTTGTACTGCGGACCGCACGAACTCATTTTATTTCGACAGGTTGGGGTTGGAGAGAAAATCACAGAGAATGGAAAGTAGATAACAGAATAACAAACAAATCACAGAGAATGGAAGGTAGATAACAGAATAACAAACAAATCACAGAGAAGGGAAGGTAGATAACAGAATAACAAACAAATCACAGAGAAGGGAAGGTAGATAACAGAATAACAAACAAATCACAGAGAATGGAAAGTAGATAACAGAATAACAAACAAATCACAGAGAAGGGAAGGTAGATAACAGAATAACAAACAAATCACAGAGAATGGAAAGTAGATAACAGAATAACAAACAAATCACAGAGAATGGAAGGTAGATAACAGAATAACAAACAAATCACAGAGAATGGAAGGTAGATAACAAAATAACAAACAAATCACAGAGAATGGAAAGTAGATAACAGAATAACAAACAAATCACAGAGAATGGAAGGTAGATAACAGAATAACAAACAAATCACAGAGAAGGGAAGGTAGATAACAGAATAACAAACAAATCACAGAGAAGGGAAGGTAGATAACAGAATAACAAACAAATCACAGAGAATGGAAGGTAGATAACAGAATAACAAACAAATCACAGAGAAGGGAAGGTAGATAACAGAATAACAAACAAATCACAGAGAATGGAAGGTAGATAACAAAATAACAAACAAATCACAGAGAATGGAAGGTAGATAACAGAATAACAAACAAATCACAGAGAATGGAAGGTAGATAACAAAATAACAAACAAATCACAGAGAATGGAAGGTAGATAACAGAATAACAAACAAATCACAGAGAAGATAAGGTAGATAACAGAATAACAAACAAATCACAGAGAATGGAAGGTAGATAACAGAATAACAAACAAATCACAGAGAATGGAAGGTAGATAACAGAATAACAAACAAATCACAGAGAATGGAAGGTAGATAACAGAATAACAAACAAATCACAGAGAAGATAAGGTAGATAGCAGAATAACAAACAAATCACAGAGAATGGAAGGTAGATAACAGAATAACAATAACATTTCCTTGTTTCAGGTATATGAAAAAATGTAATAAAAAAAGTAAATGTAAAGGTGACCCCCATCATGCTACAGAGAGACTTAAGGGATTTGATAAAAGTGCCCATATTTTCCTTGTCCAGTCTGCAGGCTGGAGGGTGATGTGGTCAGTCAGCATCGGACCTGGTCGACTTAACTCCTCAGTGATATGTAACAGCAACACTCAAAATAACTTCACTTCAAAACAACACTGGCAGTGCTGGTAGATCTTGCACGTCCGTGCGAATCAATGCACAGATTGATATTTAGACAATGAATAAATAAAACGGGACGTAGCACATTACTAACCCAACCCGTACTTTAAATTACTGAGTAACCTCCTTCTTCCTTCAACTAAAATATGTCTTCAAAGTTTATTTTGGCAGAACATGGAAACTACATTATGAGTGTAAGAGTTTTAATTAATAAAACAATGTCTTTCGTTTATAGAATTAGAAAACGAAGTTTCTCAAACAGAGAATTATTCTAACACTTGATCAGCAAACAAGACTTTCAGAACACTTCATTAGTTACTCTCTGTTTGGGGGGGGGGGGGGGGGGAATTCTCAGAAATAGACAATCAAGATAATATATAAGGGATTGCCGTGTTAATGTGGTAATCTAAATATTCTCAACCATAGATCATCATTACAGTTCCCTTCTCACTGTTAATTTCAGTATGTTAATCTAAAACTCTCCATCATAGATCATCATTACAGTTTCCCTTCTCACTGTTCATTTCAGTATGTTAATGTTCTGATTTGAATCAGTGTATTGCTAAATGTAAACTACACAAGCTTTTTTTTTTCTACCAAAAGAATACAAGTTTTAGCAGAATCGTTCATGAGTGAAAAGATCATAGAAATGATACTCGGCGAAGTCAACAAATACTGACGTACATCTTCTTCTAATTGCCCTGTCTAATACGATAAGTCCCGTTAATATTATACTTCTGCAATTATTGTTACTGAATAAAATGTTGGTGAATGTTATGTTATGTTAAGTCATGTTGTGTTATGTTATGTTATATTATGTTATGTTATGTTACAGATGGATCATCATCATACACTCCGTATACGTCCTTGTCCTTGGTATTCCGATCTCCTCCTCAGTATATCCCTGAGCGTACAGCGACTGAGTGTGCCAGGTCGATGTTGACTGACGATTCCTCTCACGCTCCGGGAACACCGCTCAGTCCTTCCGACGCCATTCTTCACTCTCACCTCGTACAACCAAAGCAGCCATGTCAAGTCACCTCTCTCAAAGTCCTCTGTCAGCACGATCCATCGATTGACCATCACATATGGTTTCCAAAACCAGCCAATCTGTCAGCTTCTCTCTCTCTCTCTCTCTCTCTCTCACACACACACACACACACATACACACACATACATTGCCCCAGACACCAGCAAGACCTAACACAGAAGACAAAGGTGACCTGCGAATCTTTTGATCTCTGCTATGACTCCAGCCACTGCTTGAGCACCGAACCTAACCCCCCATCACCTAATGCTCATGCTCATGGGAATCACTTTAGCACACAGACATGGATGTGACCCCCGTGATTTCCAGCCAAGACCATGACCTCTATCGTCACGCTCCTGGTCGTCATCTCATAGACGCCCCCCAGCTGTCTTCTTAAACTAATCTGTCACTAGACCGTGTGACGAATGCTCGAGAGCCCCGCTACTGGTGAGACCCATCCACGTCGGAGTCTTCGCTGTGTGTATATGTGAATATGTTTGACTGGAGCTCCACGATATTATCAAGAACAACGACAGTGTAGCCAATTAACACAACAGAAAACAAGTAAGACAAATTATATCACATAACTATCACTGAAAAACTACGAGGATCTGACGTGGATGTTGTGTACCTGTAGGACGACATCTTCCTGGGAGCTTCGCTGACAGATTCTGACATGCTCCCCCCGCTGGGGAAGTCCGGGACGTTCCTGGAAGCCTGGCGTTTTTTTCTGCGCATAACGGCAGTCCTGACCGCTTCTTTCTTCCTCTTCGTCTCTAGACGCCTAAGAGTAGTTGAGGTCAAGGCCGTTAGCTTCTTTCATTAGCAGTTATGAATAAATTATTTTCTTAAATATATCAAGCATATGCCTTAGTCGAAAAATCATCGGTTCAGTCTATATGTTAATCGTACAATCATTGATTCAGATGCAACCATTAGTTAGTCGTACAATCATTGGTTCAATCTGTATGTTAGTCGTACAATCATTGGTTCAATCTGTATGTTAGTCGTACAATCATTGATTCAGTCTATATATTAGTTATTCGTAAAACTATTGATTCAATCTATATATTAGCTAGTCATACAATCATTGACTCAGTTTATATATTAGGTAGTCGTACAATCATTTGCTCAATATGTATGTTAGTCATACAATCACTGATTCAGTCTATATATTAGTTATTCGTACAATCATTTGTCCAATCTATATATTACTCGTACAATCATTGATTCAGTCTATATATTAGTCGTACAATCATTGATTCAATCTGTATGTTAATTGTACAATCACTGGTTGTCTATACGTTAGTCGTATAATCATTGGTTCAGTCTATGATGTCAGTCGTACAATCATTCGTTTATTTTTTTATTTGTTTATTACAAAGAATAATTAGACAATTAGAGAGAAAAGAGTGCAGAGTGAGAGAGAGAGAGAGAGAGAGAGAGAGAGAGAGAGAGAGAGGCAAAATATTACAGATAAAACCCAACATGAAAAAACTCTCTGAAGTTAGAAATTACAGAAATTATCTGCCAGCACAGAACACAAAACGTGACACACAGTACATCTACAGTGCACAAACTATGTAAGATCAGACGCTGAAAACACTAGACTAAACGCGGGAGAGAGGAAAACAGTTAAGAAACTGACCGCGACTTGAACCACAGACTCCGTTGAGACGCTCAATCGCCTAGCCGTGAGAGAACAGTACACTATCAACTCGGCCACCTTGTATTAGGGGCACGGCTAAGTGGCTGCTCGCTTTACAAAGGTCAGCGGATCGAGTCACGGTTATTCTTTTACTGATTTTCTTTCTCTAATATCGAAGTCTCTCCAACTTTGGAGATATGATTATTAGGAAGCAGAAACATACAAATATCTAGGCACAACCTTCAACAGAAGCAACAGAGTAAGCGAGGAAAGAAACATACAAATATCTAGTCACAACCTTCAACAGAAGCAACAGAGTAAGCGAGAAAATTAAAAGCAGAGTACAGATAGGGAGTAAAATATACTTTGCCTTGCAACACCTATTAAAATCCAAAATCCTATTCCAAAACACCAAAAATAACAATCTACAAAACTATAATAAGACCAGTTATGTATGGATCAGAAACGTGGAGTACAACAAAGAAAGATGAACAACAATTGCAGATCTTTGAGAACAAGATCCTAAGAAGAATGTCTGGACCGATAGAGGATACCAACAGTGGAGAATGGAGAGCTAGAAAGAACACTGAACTGAACAGCTTATTTAAATCTCAATGAATTATGAATGTCTTGAAACTGAACAAACATACCTTGGCTGGGGCATGTAGAAAGAATGGAAGATAACACAAAAACGAAAATTATGTATGCACAAGAGATGAGGGAAACAAGCCCAAGGGGTAGACCAAGACAGAGATGGAAAGACAACATAGAAGAAGATATAAAAGAAATTGGTGTCACCAACTGGAGAGAGAAGATTAGAAATGGAGAGGAATGGAGGCGAACTTTATCTGCAGCAATGAGCCTTGGTGGTTCGGAAAGATGATTGATTGATTGACTGATTGATCTTTATTTCAAAAGGGTTAAGAATTGGGCACGCAGGCCCATCTGACATTCTGCCCTTTATCATACATCTTTCACTCTATTCCAGACATTCTACAAATATGCTGTTCATATAACAAACGTAACTAACATTGAAGCTGATAGACATAAAATATAACATTTACGTTTCGCTCTGAAACATTCACTCAGTACAGAAGTAACTACTGTACTGAGTACTGAGGGAGTACTGAAGAAGAAGAAGAAGAAGAAGAAGAATGTCTAAATTTGGTTTACCTAATACTTTTTTAGGCCCATCATTCATGCTTTATTGTGTGCCTCGTTGTTTCCAATTTGCTAAATGTGCACTTAAGAATGCTAAAGCAACGTTCTTTAATTCACACAGCAAAATCACATAATTTCTCTCCAACATATCACAGCACAGACTCGACATAGAAAAAAAAAGACTGCGACCGTGATTAGGTCACACCCACATAACAAAACCTTGTACAGTCACCGAACTGTGTTTGTACACAATCTGTTATACAGTAACTATAAATGAATACTGTCGCAATCGTCACTCCGCATGGCACATGATGATGATGGTGGTAATGAATAACAATGACAAGACTCACCTACGACACACCCAGGCCACACAGACTGTAAAGCCACAGATAAAGACGAACAGGATACATGATGCTGAGATAATCCCTATTAAATCTGTGTCCGATATCATTTTCCCTACGCCAGCTGCTGTCACAATGAGCGTATCATAGACTGCTTGGCAATGTGTGACTAATCACACGCGTAAATTCTATTTCCTTTATTCCTTTTATCACTGAGGCATGTCGCAGGTCGTCATGTCACAGTATAGCAGCGACTACATCCACGGTTTTCTCTTTCTTTAGACCAAGTGGTACTTCTGTAACAGAATAAGAAGGTCTTTGTTTACTGTGTGTACAGACACGAAAAAAAAGCAAGACAAAAACAAAGAAAAAGAATAATTTATTCATTAATTCTCTGAGCCTTTAAGTGCCCAAGGCACCTGGGGCTTCCGCTAGGGTTTTTCCACAAACGCCTGTCCTTCAACCTTTCTTTTTCCCCGCTCTTGCCCAGCTGAGCCGTGCCCCCTATTGCTCAACATCCTCTCTGTTGTCCTTCTCCATGTCTCCTTCGGTCTACCCTTACTTCTGTTCCTCTGAGCAACCCATCTCAGTGCTTCCTTTGATAATGAGTCACATGTTTCAGCCATCGCCAGCGTCTTTCCTCAGCTGTCAATGTCAGTGACTCCTATCTGTATTTCTGCCAGCAAGGTGTTATATCTTACAGTGTTTGGCCAAAATATTGGTCTAACCGTATGTAAACATTTAGTCTGGAAGGAATTCAGTTTGTTTTCTATAGTTTTTGTGGTTTTCTAGTATTCTAGTTCAACAGAGATGCACTGTGGAAAATCCTAAGATGGCATGGCCTCCCCCATAAGATAGTGAATATAATCAAAGCCCTATATGAGGGTTTTCAGTGCAAAGTGATCTGTGGAGAACATACCTCCAGCAGCTTTAGGGTACAAACAGGAGTGAAGCAGGGATATGTACTATCACCAGCATTATTTATCTTGGCAGTAGACTGGTTAATGAAGGAGGCAACATCAGACAAACGCAGAGGACTACAATGGACCCTTGACACAGTGCTGGAGGACCTTGACTTTGCAGACGACATTTGTCTACTATCAAACAGTCACAAAGATATGCAAGATAAAATGAACAAGCTAACTCAGAACGCAAACAACATAGGACTAAAGATCAACGTAGGAAAGACAAAGTTAATGAAGCAAAATGTGAACAACAGAAATGTACTCAGAGTAGATAGCAAGTAAACGGTATTTGTATACCTTGGCAGCAGAGTAGTAGAAAATGGAGACAGCACAGAGGACATCAACAGCAGACTTACTAGAGCAAACCAAGCTTTTGCAGTGCTGCAGACTATATGGAAATCTAAAAAACTAAGCATAAATACGAAAATCAGGATATCTAAGAGTAATGTTCTAAGTGTACTACTCTATGGAAGTGGATGCTGGAAAATCACTAAAACCATAGAAAACAAGTTGAATTCTTTCCAGACTAAATGTTTACGAAGAATCAGAAAAATATTTTGGCCAAACACCATAAGACATAACATCTTGTTGGCAGAAATTCAGATGAAGCCACTGACAGCAATTATTGAGGAAAGACGCTGGCGGTGGTTGGGACATGTGCTCCGAATGACTGACAACTCACTACCAAAAATAGCACTAAGATGGACACCGCAGGGGAGCAGAAGTAAGGGTAGACCAAAAGAGACATGGAAAAGAACAACAGAAAGGATGTTGAGCAATAGAGAGCTCACCTGGGCAAGAGCAGAAAAAAGGTGAAGGACGGGCATTTGTGTAAAACCCTTGTGGAAGCCCCATGTGCCCTGGGCACTTAAGGTTCAGAGAGAGAGAGAGAGAGAGAGAGAGAGAGAGAGAGAGAGAGAGAGTATTCTAGTATTCTAACTTTTGCAGAGTTGAAAATATTTAGGACATTACTTTTGGTAATTCTAATTTTCGTATGTGTGCGTGCGTGCGTGCGTGTGTTTTATAGGAAACATGGGGGAAAATGACAGACATACGTTAAACAAAGAAAAAAAATCAGAGAAACAAGGTTGTGTACAAGTATAGGGTAATACATGCGGGTGGATGTACAAGAGACAGTTGTGTGAGGTTCAGCGTGACGTGCGTGGTAATATAGGATAGACAGAAACTGATGGATGGGTGGATGGATGGATGGATGGATGGATGGATGGATGGATGGATGGATGGATGGATGGATGGATGGATGGATGTCATCCAGCTGGAGTGTTTTTGGATGGACAAATCAGCAACCTGTATGAACGGGTGACAATTTGCTGTGCTATATTATTTAAAAACGTAAAACACTGGCTCCCAAATGACATTTTAAAATAGAATTCACTGAAAATTAGCACTGAAAGTTGTCAGTCATGCCCGCTCCCCTACTTTCGTTGTGCATAATCATTTATATAAAGAGATAAGAGCAATGATTACTGCGGTAAAACTGGTTCTAGTAGTGAAGGTACACGGAGGTGTATGGTTCAGTTTTACAGGGGAAAAAAAAGATAGAAAGACTGAGGAAAACGGGCAAGAACAAGAAAGACAGAAGGTAACATTGAAATACAAAGGACATTCTGTGCTCATCTTTCTTACAAAGAGGACGCCAAATGAGATAAGCAATTAATTTTGTCGTCTGTTCTTCGCGTTTTTTTTTAATCTGTTGTGTTGTTTTTCTACGCGTTTCTTTAAAAAAATGGGGGGGGGGGGGGGCTTTTGTCGACATGTGGTTTATAGGAAGGATGTTGAGGGTGCCATGGACAGCCAAGAAAACCAATGAAGAAGTCTTAAGAGAGGCTGGAGTTAAAAAGAAAATTATAGCGAAGATCAGGGGCAGACAAGCGAGATTTGTTGAACATTTCCTGAGAAGAGGAAAATTGGAACACATTGTGGGAACTGGAAAAACTGAGGGAAAAAGAGACAGAGGAGGACAGAGAGAGAAGTTACTGGATTGGCTGTCAGTGTGGCTAGGAAGAAAGTCACCGGCGGATCTCATAATCAAGGCAAAAGACAGGGAATTGTGGAGAGAAATGATTGCCTACGCCAGGCGACATGGCACTTAGAATTTTGCCGAAATACTGGATTATTGCATATTCTTCATTTATTCATTTGCATGTGCTCATCTTACTTTCTGTCATTCTTGTGTCTGTCCACTTTCCTAACTTGAGAAGCATGGAGATAAAAGTCCGTTTCAAGTAGTTCATTGAGTCTCCAACATGATCCAAACTAATGAATTCTAAGTACATACAATTTATTTTGTAGGACGTCAAGTCTGGAACCAGTATATTCTTAGTAACGTTAATATACTATCACAAAAACAAACGACAATTATTGTAATGTACAGATGTTCTGAACTGACCTTAATCCCATGAGAAAGAGAGAGAGAGAGAGAGAGAGAGAGAGAGAGACTTCAGTTTTTTTTTCGAGCTAATCCATGCTGTGTTAATCCACGTATTCTACTCCAGGAAAACCAAGAAGGTAACCTTTCTTTCCAGTGCCGGCCTTCACATGATCGTTGCCAGGTCCCAAAGCTTTTCGTTTTCGCGTTGAAAGAAGAAAAGTAATCTGAGCATCCATTAGTTCAAAATCTCACTTAACTCGACGGTCTGTGGTTCACTGAAGCGAGTAGATCTTTTCACATGGCCCCTAAAAGGCTGCAAGAACAATTACGCTGTTGTTGCTATATACTTTACAAGTTAGTTGTTTCTCATAGCATGTCTCTGAACTGACTGGATAGAGCAGCAACGAAGAATCATTTCAACAGGTTGTTTTGGGGAGTCGGCGTCACTCCGAAGAAAGTGATTCGGCACCAGAGAAGGTGATTCAGTACCGTGGAAGGTGATACGACACCGGGGAAGGTAATTCGGCACCGGAGAAGGTGATTCAGCGCCGGAAAAGGTGATTCAATACTGGATAAGGTGATTCAGCCCCGGAGACCAGAGAAGGTGATTCAGCACCGGAGACCAGAGAAGGTGATTCAGCACCGAAGAAGGTGATTCGGCACCGGAGAAGGTGATTCCTCATCGGAGAAAGAAGAAAGAGTGGAAAAAAGGGGAAAATCCAAAAACTTAAAAACTTTTAGGGCTCCCGGTGGCGTTGCGGTTAGTATGCTCGTCTCTCACGCAGAAATCGATGGTTCAAGTCCAGCTGAAGGCGTCCTAGCTATCCAGCTGTAGAAAAAGGTACCTGGCTCCATCCTGAGCCGGGAAACGAAAGCCAGGCTAGCGAGATGCTGAACCACGTGACCTTCTAGTGTGTGGTCAGGTCGAGGAAAATACAGGGCACAAAACTATATCTCTACGCGCCTTCATGGCATGGTAATACCTTTGTGAGTCTTGACCCAAGGGGGCCCATCTCTCCAAGCAAAAGAGACATGATTTTAAAGTACCAAAAGCTTCTCTTATAGGGCGGTAGAAAAAGACGGAGGAGCGAGTGGGAGGAAAATACTCCCTCTAGCGGTTTAGAATAATTTTCTGTAGTTGTTATGCTTTCTTCTTCTTCGTCTTCTTTCTCTCTACTTTCCACCACACATATTCTACACGTTTTGGTGATACATAGAAATTTCAAGTACTTTTGTAACAGTATCTTAAAAGCTCATAGCCACTGATAGAAAAAAAAAGACAGCGAAGGTACTTAAAAAACGGATAATAAACCGAAGGATAACATAGGCGATCGACAGTTAGATAAACATAACATACGCGAATCAGGTTTGTAAACAAACGTATTCAGCTGTAGCAAAACTTCGTTTTCGCGAATAAATCTATATCAAACGCCCTTTCATAGTCATATCCGGTACAAAACAGCCTCTTGCAAACACTTGTTTTGAAATCAGTTTACACTGAAAGGATTTTCGGATTAGTATAGACCCGGATTTAGAAAATAAGATGTGATATTACCTCCCGTTTCTTTCTCGGTCTCTATTTCATTTCCAGTCACAAAAGACCGCGTCACTCATTTCAGTAAAAGCTATCGACGAGTCGTCGGTTACTGGGAAGCGAAAGTCCATAATAATCTTGGTTTGTTTTTCTGCTTTGAAGTCAGTTATGAATAAGTTGTACTTTAATATGTCTTTTTTAAAATGAACTTTCAGGGCTGCTCCTAAATAATGTTCATGGTTTTAAAAGTTGAATTTCAAGCACGTACTACGAGAAAAAGAATCATACTTTTATAAACGTGCATCGTGTCTGAAATGAGAAAAACCGTGTAAATATACATACTTGTCTGAATTTTATGATAGGAAAGTTTGAGTGTTTTTTTAATGAAGGTTTAAAAAAAACTTGAAGGAAATATGCTACCATTTCACTTTGTTAGGAGCTACGTTTAAAAACGTGGTTAAACTAAATGTTAAGAATTGTTATATAATTGTTTTTAACTTTATAAAAATGAATCTTGTGTATCCTTCCACACACGTTGGCAATGCATTGGTCACGTTATAAGAATGTCAGACAAATGTTTACCACGAACAGGTCTGAAGTGGATTACACAGGATAAAAGAAGCATGGACGATTAAAAAAGAGAGAGATGGAGACGTAAAACAGAGAAAAATGCTGGTAAACAAAGAACTAATACGTGGGAGACAGCCAAGAAGATGGCAAAGGACCGACAAAAGTGAGAATTCTCTTTCTACCAGCAGCTTCGTGTGTCTTGGTCACTGAAAGGACAAGAGAGAGAGAGAGAGAGAGAGTAAGGAGGAGGGATAGAGATCATCTGTACAGCGATCTTTACAATATTTTTTACAATCTTCTTCTTCTTCTTCCACAACAACAACAATAACAACAACTACTATTACTACTACTACTACTACTACTAATAATAATAATTGATCTCTTTACTTATTACTATACAGTCTCTCTTTAAGATTTCCCTTGCTCTCAATACATCTTCTCCACAAATGGCAGAAAGTTAGACGGGCCTGCGTGCCCAATTCTTCACCTGTTGAAAATAATGTTAGTCCACTCTTCCCTCCCCCTCCCCACCCTTTGACTGATTCCTGTCAATTTAATTTTACGCTTGAACTGATGAATGTCGAGAGTCCATTCTCATCAGAGGATGATATCAGTTCACTCTTGGTCTTTTCGTGCACTGTTTCACTGGCATTTGATGAATCACATGTCTTTGTTTCTCATCCTGTCTCTTCGTGTCTTATTTACTACTTTTCCTCTGGCGTCTAATTTCACAGCTGCGGAATTTGTTTTCCAGTTTTCCGAACAGTGAAAAAGTGTGACATTTGTAACAGAGTTTTGATTAGCAGCGGTTCCCTTTCTCTCCGTCTTCTTCTTTATCAGGGCATATTTATGGTTTATTAATGGAGTGAAGCGATTTGTATACCCCGGCAGCTGCATAGACCAGGACGGTGACACCAGAAAAAAAAGTTATAATTAGAAATACAAAAGCAGCATTGACTTCCTTCAAGAATCTTCAGAACACATGCCACTTAGACGTTATAAGCACAAAAACCAAGTTAAGATTATTCAATACAAATGTAATATCCACCTTCATTTATGGAGGGAAAACAGCTACAAAAATTACAACAAATTAGACTCTTTTGAAGACAAATGCCTAGGGAAAATACTCGGTATAAAGTGGAACGAATTCAAGAACAATGCAGAGATAGGACAGATGAGCAAACAACAACCTGTCTCATGGTTGAGCAGAAAAAGAAGATGGACATATGTCGGTCACGTGATGAGAAGAAACAGTCAGAGAATCCCAAAACAAGCTATCAAGTGGAACCCAACAGGCCGAAGAAAAAGAGGTTGACCACGTGAAACTCCGAAAAGGACATTGTTAAAAGAGGCCAGTTTCGTGGGCATAACATCCCTTGATGAGATTGAAAAACTCGCCGAAAACAGGACAATTTGGCGAACTACCATGCAAGCCTTATGTGGCGCTTAACGACACGGGAAGGATGTAAGATAAAATAATTTGATAAACCGTTTTATTTTCTTTGCTGTATCGCTGTTTCTATTTCTCTTTCTATTATTTTTTTTCATCTGAGATAAATAAGACAACTAAAATATTTGCAGTCATCCACCTGTTGAAAAGACTACGTTGCAATGTTAATGTTCAGTGAAGTTGATACCTTTCTTGCTGACACTCAGTCTGATTTACTTGCGTTCATCTTTCATTTTATGAGCGTGATGAGCGATGTTTAGAGAATGTTTCTGCGACTTGATAACGTTTTGGGCTGGTCTTCACGGGTCGTTTGTAAAGAGCAATTTATCTAATCTGTGTACATAAATGTATGTTATAATTGAGTGAGGAAGCTAAGGGCACATACATGAATAGGAGTATGGGGAAAATAGAGAGAACGGGATAAGGAGTGAGAGAACGAGAGAGAAAGAATGATAGAGATTGAGAGAACGAGAGAGCGGTTTGGAGAACGAGAGATATAGAGAGAACTAGGAAGGGAGAGAGAACGAGAGAGGGTGAAAGAATGAGATACGATGGAGAGGGAGATGTAGAACGAGAGAGAGACTGAGAGAAGAAAGAGAAGAAGAGATGTTAAGGAGAGATATGGAGAAAAAGAGAGAGAGAAATAATGAGTGATGGGGAGAAAACGACAGAGGGAGATAGATGTGAAGAGAACGAGAGAGGGAGATAAAGAAGGAGAGATATGGAGTAAACGACAAGGGGAGAGATATGTGGAGAAAACGACAGAGAGAGAGAGAGAGAGAGATGTGAAGAGTGAGATGTGAAGAGAACGAGAGAGGGAGATAAAGAAGGAGAGATATGGAGCAAACGAAAATGGGAGATAGCGAGATAAGGAGAGAGACAGAACGAGAGTAAAGGAGGAAAGGAGACAGAGCGAGCGAGAAAGAGAGAGCGAGCGAGAGAGAACGAGAAAGACTGAGAGATGGAGAGAGAGAGAACGAGAAGAATACGGAACAAGAGAGAACGAAAGAAGGAAAGAGAGAAGGAGAAAATAAGAGAGAAAGAGAGAAGGGGAGAGGGAGGATATATAGATATTAAGCATTACGGGGAGGGAGGGGGGACAGATTAAAGCGGTGCATTTATCGGGTAAAACTGCAGCGCGGAAGTTTCTATAAAAATGTGACATAAACAACCTTACAATAAACAGCGGACAACTGACAGGATAGAAAGCAATGTGTCAAATAGCGGACAGATCAAGAAATGTGACATAAACAACCTTACAATAAACAGCGGACAACTGACAGGATAGATATGTCAAATAGCGGACAGCTCAAGAAATGTCGATATTTTAAAAAGAATTACCAAATAACTTCTGCATTCTGCTCATTGAACGCGCTGACAACAAGCCAAGCCTCACTCTGTTGACTGAATGGAAATCAACTCCTGCGCGCTCTATCACACATCAATAAACACAAACAGAAAAAAAACCAGAAAAATAAACACATGATTTTAATATTTTACTGAAGCATGAAAGATTTAATTTTGCAGATACTGATTTTATCAGATCAAGAATTGATCTTGTCTACTTCATGCTTCCATTTCACAGTTTGACAACCACTGGATACGTACAGAAGGATTCAATAGCTACGCAGTTCAAGCCAATGTTATCTACGCTTCCGTAAAGTATACTTAACATGCTAAAGGCACGTCAACGAAGTTATATTACTATCTTGACAGCCACTCTTTTATCATAAGCCGACATAATATCTCTTATTGTTCTGTATATTTATTTTTATAAATAGAAATTCTTTTTTTAATCGTCTTGTCTTTGATTCGACCGTTAGAGTTCAATGAAAAACCGGGCTGACCAGTTTTGCTGTCAAAGAGACAAGAGTGCAGAGAACGCCGGCGTGAAAATAGCTTGTGCCGCTTCTGTATGGGGGTATAAAGAACAGCAGCCGGTGTAGTTTTAAGAAATGCATTAATTTAATGGAGACCTGACTTCATCCATTCCTGGTGCGGCTATCTGTCAGTCTGTCTGTCAAGTCGGCCTGAAATTTAGTAATATTGGTAGAGAAATGATAAAATATATTATTATATATTTTTTATTATAAATAATGATATGTTTTTGGTCATACGAAGGAGATGAACACGGCAGTGATCGCTGAACTTGAGGGAAACTTTGTAGCCAGAGGACAACAATAATAGAGGTAGAATTTTGGAGGACAACATTAAGAGAAGAGGAGTCAGTCTGACCAGGTGGGCTCTGAAAGCTGGACCATGGAGAGCCAGTTTTGGGACCCGAAGTTAGTTATTATCAGTTTGGGACTCGAAATTAATTGTTATCAGTTTTGGACCCGAAGTTAGTTATTATCATCAGCTTGGGACCCGAAATTAGTTGTTATCGTCTGTTTTGGGACCAGATATTAGTTGTTATCATCAGTTTGGGACCAGATATTAGTTATATACCAGTTTGGGACCCGAAGTTAGTTGTTATCAGTCTCCTTACCCACTTCATAAAGTAACTCATGTGCTTATTTATAAACTATTTTTTTAATCAAATATCATGAACACTGGGTTACCCTTAGCAGCCCGGACCCTAAGGCTACAAGCCCAGCTCCAAGCCCCGGCCTCCGCCCTCTCGGGGCCTTTCTGAAAGCAACAGGAAGCAGAGAAAGCTTAAGATCAGCTAGAACCAACTTCCCTGTAGAGAAAGCACAAGCATATGATGATGATGAAAAAAAAACAGTATTTTATATGGGTATTTACTGAACGCGCTCGCGTGATTGGTTTACTAATCCCGTGGGACCGTGTTCAAGTCCTAGCAGTGGGAATTAGTTTCTGTCACCCATCGTACCCAGAAAAGCCATAGGGGCCACCCACCCAGCCTGTAAACACGGGTACCAGAGAAATCTGGGAAAGGTAAATGAGGCCAGGCGTGACACTGACCACATCACACGTTCTTCCCCCGATGGTCTTGGAAATACGGGCCTAACACTGTTACCCCCCCCCCCTCCCTCAATGCCTTAATGACGTGGAAAAGGGGATTTTACCTCTACCTTTACCTGTCTTCACCGGTGCGACAGTAAACAGTTGTGCTTTTCTTTTTTACATATTTTCAATACACCGATCTGTAAAGACGATAAAACCTGGCCTGGGAGCGTCAAAAGCTGTCAGCAACTGCCGTGACTGACAGTTCGCTGTATGAGTGCTTCTAATCCACAGACTTAATACATTAATATCATATAGATATACCGTATGTGCTTTTGATCACAGTTGCATTGAGCGCGCGTACTGAATACTTTTATGTATCTCCGCAACATCAAAAAGCGTAGAGTCACTGGGTTCGTGGGAGAGTGACTCCAGCTTGTTAAAGTCAAAGAGTGACTCCATTCTGTCAAGGTCAGAGAGTGACTCCATGTTGTGAGGGTCAGAGAGTGACTTCATGTTGTGAAGGTCAAAGAGTGACTCCATGTTGTGAAGGTCAAAGATTGACTCCATGTTGTGAAGATCAAAGAGTGACTCCATTATGTCAAGGTCAAAGAGTGACTCCAAGTTGCCAAGGTCAAAGAGTGACTCCATGTTGTCAAGGTCAAAGAGCCGTGTTGGTAAAGTCAAAGTACGAAGAAAATAAAAGTGAAGAAAGCATGCACCAGTGTTTAATATTTGTTTTGCTCACGAACAAGAAAGTAATCATGAAAGAATAGAAAGCGCAGATGAGTTCGCTGTGTGGGAAGGCACATTTATCATTTTACTTTCAACAGAGTGCTTTATCTATTTATTATTTTACTTTCCACAAAGTGCTTTATCTATTTATCATTTTACTTTCCACAAAGTGCTTTATCTATTTATCATTTTACTTTCAACAGAGTGCTTTATCTATTTATCATTTTACTTTCAACAGAGTGCTTTATCTATTTATCATTTTACTTTCAACAGAGCGCTTTATCTATTTATCATTTTACTTTCCACAAAGTGCTTTATCTATTTATCATTTTACTTTCAACAGAGTGCTTTATCTATTTATTATTTTACTTTCCACAAAGTGCTTTATCTATTTATCATTTTACTTTCCACAAAGTGCTTTATCTATTTATCATTTTACTTTCAACAGAGTGCTTTATCTATTTATCATTTTACTTTCAACAGAGTGCTTTATCTATTTATCATTTTACTTTCAACAGAGCGCTTTATCTATTTATCATTTTACTTTCCACAAAGTGCTTTATCTATTTATCATTTTACTTTCAACAGAGCGCTTTATCTATTTATCATTTTACTTTCAACAGAGTGCTTTATTTATTTATCATTTTACTTTCAACAGAGCGCTTTATCTATTTATCATTTTACTTTCAACAGAGCGCTTTATCTATCCCCCCACCCCTCCCCCACCCCCGAAATCCAGTATTTGTTCGGCAACTAAAGCTAGTGAAGATTATACCAAACTTTCTCTACCCGGATTCCAGAGAACTCTAAAAGAGTTCCGTGACCGGTCTTCAGGGAGTCTACCAGAAATCCTGACCTGAACACAAAAAAATCCCTCATGGACTCTTAGAAGCTTATTATGTGCCCCCCCCCCCCCGTCTTTTTTCCTGTGTCCAAGACAGGTTAGTTAAAAAGTCATTTTTAGTTCTACACCCCACTCCCAACCGTAGTCTTGGTGTCGCAAGCCATACTTGATTAACATTTTGTAGACTATACATTTACTCTTCTTCTTATTTTCTGGCGGCAGCGACCTCTACTGGATAAACTAAAATGAACAACGTTTTGTTTCCTGTCCGCGCGAGTGACTTCATTAGAATTGCTATATTTTGTGGTGGAAGAGGCGGGATGGCGATGATGGCGTGGAGAAGAGGGGGGGGGGAGGTGAGGTACTGGCTGGGACGAGGGAGATAATATGAAGCGAAAAATGAGCGGTGGTAAATATTTTACTGCAGGGGTTTAAAAAACATTTCAAAGGGTTCCACGGGAACTAAAAAGGTTGAGAAACCCTGATCTATACCGTCAGATAAAGACCGCCGTGCTCCTTCAGCTTTGCCTGACGGGAAAGTTCTTGACATAAACTTCCATGGTGATGTAGCCTTCCCAACATGTAGGTCTCTGTTTTGTTCCACTCAGGGTTGCTGTAGCCAGTCCTCATCTAACAGAACCGCACTTTCATGGAGACTAGAGAAATGTTGTAGGGTCTGGGAGACTGTAGGGTCATACAGAGACTAGAGGAAAGCTGTAGGGGTCTGGGAGACTGTATGGTCATACAGAGACTAGAGGAAAGTTGTAGGGTCTGGGAGAATATATGGTCATACAGAGACTAGAGAAAAGTTGTAGGGTCTGGGAGAATATATGGTCATACAGAGACTAGAGGAAAGTTGTAGGGTCTGGGAGAATATATGGTCATACAGAGACTAGAGGAAAGTTGTAGGGTCTGGGAGAATATATGGTCATACAGAGACTAGAGGAAAGTTGTAGGGTCTGGGAGAATATATGGTCATACAGAGACTAGAGAAAAGTTGTAGGGTCTGGGAGAATATATGGTCATACAGAGACTAGAGGAAAGTTGTAGGGTCTGGGAGACTGTATGGTCATACAGAGACTAGAGGAAAGTTGTAGGGTCTGGGAGAATATATGGTCATACAGAGACTAGAGGAAAGTTGTAGGGTCTGGGAGAATGTATGGTCATACAGAGACTAGAGGAAAGTTGTAGGGTCTGGGAGATTATATGGTCATACAGAGACTAGAGGAAAGTTGTAAGGTCTGGGAGACTGTATGGTCATACAGAGACTAGAGGAAAGTTGTAGGGTCTGGGAGACTGTATGGTCCTACAGAGACTAGAAGAAAGCTGTAGGGGTCTGGGAGACTGTATGGTCCTACAGAGATTAGAGGAAAGCTGTAGGGGTCTGGGAGACTGTATGGTCCTACAGAGACTAGAGGAAAGCTGTAGGGGTCTGGGAGACTGTATGTTCCTACAGAGTGGAGGAAAGCTGTAGGGTCAAAACATTTATCTGAGTCGCGAAGACGTAGCACTCAACTTCAATGAGATACCACATTAGGGCTGATGAACCGCAGTCAGCCAAGACCCTCCTATACCCCTGTCATGTCTCTGGAAACAGGCAATAGCCTGGCTTGAGTGAATAGAGACAGTAATTAAAATTCTTTTGTCTGTGATGAATGCGCCAAGTTCAGATTTTCTGCCAGCGCCCTTCCTGTGTCCTAACGTCATCAGTTTCCCTATATGCACACTGTCCATCCACTCACTATATGCACATTGTCCATCCACTCCCTATATGCACACTGTCCATCCACTCACTATATGCACATTGTCCATCCACTCCCTATATGCACACTGTCTATCCACTCCCTATATGCACACTGTCCATCCATTCCCTATATGCACACTGTCCATCCACTTCCTATATGCACACTGTCCATCCATTCCCTATATGCACACTGTCCATCCACTCCCTATATGCACACTGTCCATCCACTCCCTATATGCACACTGTCCATCCACTCCCTATATGCACACTGTCCATCCACTCCCTATATGCACACTGTCCATCCACTCCCTATATGCACACTGTCCATCCACTCACTATATGCATACTGTCCATGCACTCACTCTATGTATACTGTCCATCCAGTCCCTATATGCATACTGTTCAACCACTCCTATATGCACACTGTTCTTGCACTCCCTATATGCACACTGTCCATCCATCCACTTTCTATATGCATACTGTTCATCCATTCCCAATATGCATACTATCCATCCACTACCAATATGCATACTGTCCATCCATTCCCTATATGCATACTGTCCATCCGCTCCCTATATGCATACTTTCCATCCATTCCCTATATGCATACTGTCCATTGACTCCCTCTCTTCATCTTCTCGTAGCCTGTCCAACAGGGATTTGTGTGAGCATGTTGTCTAGTTATGTTTCATGATTCGTTAGATAGAGTGATTATGATTGAGACAGTGTTTTTTGTGTATGAACTGAATTCTTATGGCGGTATTTGCATCTCAGTTCTGGTATTAGTCAATCAGTGATTTGCATATCCCTTGCGGAACTTTGCCTCTCTAACACCTCTCCTGTGGGCCTCTCGGTTGTAAGCAAAATCTCTTGCTGCTGGTGCACGCAATTGCAGATTATCAACGATGTCTTGCAGCCATCTTCACTTTGGTCTTCCTCTTTTTTCCATTATGTACCTTTGCAAGACGGTCTTCTCTAAAATCTCATTACGCTTAATGTGTCCAAAATATTTAAGTTTGCTCTGTTTAATATTCCTTACTAGCCAGCGTTCTTCAATATTAAGTTCTTGTAGTATAGATATTTTTGTTCTTTTTTGTGTCCATGATATTTAAAAGACTCTTCTGTAGCATTTACATTCAAAGGCATTTATGTGTTTCTCAGCTGTTTTGTCAAGTGTCCAAGTCTCATAGGCAAATGCTGTGATAGGAAAGATGCATGCCAATAAAAACTCTTAATTTTGTAGTTAGTGTTATATTATTATTATTGTTGTTGTATTATTGTTAAATTTGTGATGATGGGGCACTATGAACGAACGAACGAACATACTTTATTTTCAAAGGGTTAAAAATTGGGCACGCAGGCCCTTCATCATACAGCTCTCACTCAGTCACAGTCATTCAGCATTTGTTAATGAGTATAATAATCATGAAGACACAATTAAATGATTACATAAATAAATAATAAACTTATCTCTTGTCCATACACTCCACACTCTAATTTATACAACAACATGAAATAAACTTGCATTCTTACACTCATTCAAAACTAAAATTTATAGAAAAGCTGTTAAAATTACAACAATCAAGCTATGCTTTAAACTACTTTAGACTGCTTGAGGTGGGGGGGGGGGGCATATAGTCCATATCAAACAGATGTTGCCAAAGTATGAAGTTATAAGAACGAATATTAATTATAAGTTTTACATGAGTTGGTAGAGGATTTCAAAGCTGGGCAGCTGAATAAGAGAAGTTTTATTTAAACACGTCAAGCCTTTGCTGTGGGAGAATACAACTGCTTAAGCATTGACTGTGTTTTGGGTTGGATTTGAACAACGACCACAGATAGGGTGGAGTATTGTGCTATAGAATTTTATGAATTAACTTGCCTTGTTGAAAAGAAATCTCTTCTTGAGGGGTAGAATATCAAGATGTTCGTATTTAATTGTAATACGTGCTACATATTTGTCATCTATAAGCGCCCTGCTGTTCGTTTTTGAAGAGAGTAAAGTCTTTTCATGTTTGACATGGAATAACTACCGCAGACTGTGGAACAATAGTCCAAGTGTGTTTGTATCTGTGATATGTAGTATATTTTTCTGGTGTCTATGTCAAGAAATTTTTAATTTTAATGTTTAAACTTTTTGTGCAATGCGTTTGGTTAGGTTGTCTACATGATGATTCCAGCTGAGGTGGTGGTCAGTCATGAGACCTAGAGTTTTATGTTCACCAATATTCTTTATCTGTGAAATTCCAACATGGAGCTGTAGTGTTGTTGGTGAATTTGTTCAATCCTCTCGTGTTGTAATGAGCACGACTAAAGTAGGGCTCGTGAATAGCCATTACCCTACAGGTGTAACAGGGAACTAAATTAACGTGTACTTCAGTGCAATTTTCGGTACAGGTGCAGCACATAAATACACACACGCATAACTCTGCCATACTAAGAGCTACACACACACAGAGCACAGAGAGAGAGAGAGAGAGAGTGAGAGAGAGAATTTTGAATCGCAAGAGGTGGGGGAATAGGAACATCTAGTACAGTGGCTGATGTTTATAATGATGATGATGATGATGATGATGATGATATATCACAAATTACTGTAGAAAGCACCATTTTTTTACCATTAAAAACTACATATCCAGGCATGTAAGTCGTTGATTGAACCGCGAACTAAAATACTGTTTAAAGTTCTATAACCTACATCCTGAAGTTTGACAAAGCCAAAACTTTCTAAGTCGGCACGCCCTTTCCAACCAGTCTTTGACTACTGCCCACCAAGCCAGTTCATGTGTCTGTCTACTGTTGTTATGTTTACTGTTTGTTTGGCTCTCCGTAACTGGTTTATAGATGTGTCGTGACTTGAAGAAAGTAAGACTGGATATAGAATATACTGCTTTATCTTTTTTTCAAAATTAGTTAGAAAGAAGTGTACTATGGTGATGATCTTCTTCTTCTTCTTCGTTCGCATTGTCTGTCTATATCTGAAGTCCTGTCTCTTGGATAAATTTCACCGTTTTTTGTAATTCATATATAGAACCATAGAGCTTATCTTCTTTAGTGGTTTCACTGGGCCAGTAATTATTTCTCAGTGTCCCATAGTTGGTGCAGTTCTGGAGGATATGTTCCACAGTTTGGAGCACCTGGGCACATGTACATAGATTAGTAGTACCAACCTTAAACTTTGTATACACATGACTTCGGAGTCGGGTGTGTCCTGTTCGGAGACGGAAGATGATGACTTGTTTCTTTCTATTTAGCATGTGATAGTCATCATGTGGTTGTGTTTGTGGCTTCCTGTAGGTTTTTATCATGCTTTTCTTCTGATTATAGGTGATTAGTATGTCTGGTTGCTCCATTTCAGTGCCCTCTTTGGCCAGATGGTCAGCTTTCTCATTGCCTGGTATCCCACAGTGGGAGAGAATCCATTGCAAAGTGACTCCATGTTGAAAGCCAATTTTTGACAAGGCATCCTTAAGGTCTGGTAGTTTGTTGCACTGAAGAGCTTCCAGTACTGATCTTGCATCTGTGAGAATTACTATGGGACATGTATCAATTCTGGAGTCTGATAGTTTTTCAACTGCAGCAATAATTGCCCTAACCTCTGCATCATAGTTGTTGAAGTATTTTCCAGTAGGTATGGAAATCTTGTCAGTGGTGTTGTTTGGATATTCAATATGTCCTCCTGCCCCTCCATTCTTTATGGCATTGTGTGCAGATCCATCTGTATACACACGTATCCAGGTGTCACATGGATATTTGTCATCTAGAACACTAAGTGTGGCTGTTGATCTTACAAGACTGCTCTGCATCTCACCATTCTGCACACCTTTCACTTCAGTCTGAATAGTTATTTGTGTACAAACTGCTTCTTTCCATGGTGTATGCTCTGGTACAGATGATAATGGAGCAACTACAGTTGGAAGGTCAGGTATCAGCTTACGCATACGCTTGGCCTGATGAATGAAGCTGCTTCTTTTAAGCCGCCTTAGTGCCAAGTTATTGAATCTTTCCTTCAGGGGATGGCTTACGGAGCTGAGGAATTTCTCTCCCATGGTCATGACCTTTGTGTCTCTACGTTCCTTCAGCGCTTGCACACCAACTATTTTCTGCATTTCTACTATTGGTGTGGACCTCATGGCACCTGTGATAATCCGTAGTGACTGATTTTGAATCTTGTCTAGATTTTGCAGCCTAGTGTTTGATGCTGTGCACCAAGATGTTGAGCCATATTCTAAATGTGGTAGAATACTTTGCTGATATACATTCTTGTGGTGATGATGAAAGAGAGGTTTTCTTTCTTTACATTAAAATTGTTCAAATATGACTTACAACCTGACGTGACAACCTGGAAGAAGACCTACGAGACCTCGGGGTGGACAGTTGGCAGGAGAAGACTAAGAACAGAGAGGAGTGGAGACAGCTGGCAGGAGAAGACTAAGAACAGAGAGGAATGGAGACAACTGGCAGGAGAAGACTAAGAACAGAGAGGAATGGAGACAACTGGCAGGAGAAGACTAAGAACAGAGAGGAATGGAGACAACTGGCAGGAGAAGACTAAGAACAGAGAGGAATGGAGACAACTGGCAGGAGAAGACTAAGAACAGAGAGGAAGGGAGACAACTGGCAGGAGAAGACTAAGAACAGAGAGGAATGGAGACAGCTGGCAGGAGAAGACTAAGAACGGAGAGGAAGGGAGACAACTGGCAGGAGAAGACTAAGAAAAGAGAGGAAGGGAGACAACTGGCAGGAGAAGACTAAGAACAGAGTCTTGTCTGCAGCAAACGGGCCGCAGTGGCTCGTAAAGATAAATAAACGACTGAAGCTACTTCTGTTCATTAATCATTTTTTTTTTATTGTGATTTATCTTCTCTGTAAATCCTACATTGCTTCTCAATACGTTCCACTCTATTTTAGTTTCCATTACTGACATCAGCCGTATCTAGTCACTTTTATGAAAGATTCGCACATGCAACATTACCAAACACTGATAGTTTGACCAACATTCTAGTGTGACTATGTTACAAGTCACAGGGGGGACAGTGTAATACAAACCCAGCCACCCTTGTCTTCTGGAGTAAATTCACATTCATGATCATCCCAGCATTCTCTAAATCTATGCAGCTACTCACTTCCAGTCCACGTTTTGCTTTTCAAACTTCGTGTGCTCTCACTACATCCAGCCCTATATGACTCGTAATGGGTTTGTCCTTTGACCTGTAATGTGCCAACAGTATAAGATCGTATCTTTCAACACACAAACCCAAGGAAGCGATGACTCTATGGACACTTCCATGAAATACCAAACAGTGACCTACCGATGGTTGCCGGTGCCCGGGAGGTAGTCGACCACCCCCGGCCACCCTTCACTTAAAGTAGGAGTGTGTGAGGGACAGAAACATTTGAATGCGGAGTGGGAAATTTAATACAATCTTCTTCTTTTGATATGAGAGTCTGTTAGGTTGCTTCGCTGTACACACTAACATTTTCTATGGTTATGAAACATGGGCAGTCAACAAAAGAAAAGTAACAAAGAAACAAAGAAGTGGTTTTTTTATGGAATGATGGAACAGATACCCTGAACACAGGCACAATAATAAATAAATAAATAACAAAGAGGTCCTCAAAGAAGTTTTTCAGAACAACGAAAACTAGTTCAAATGTTAAGAAAAAGGAGGATCAAAATTTCTTGGGTATGTCATGAGAAGGGCTGTCTGAGTGGCGAAGTGGTTAATGCACTGGTCTCTCATGGCGAAGGACGGGGGGTTCGAATCCGGCCGGCGGCACCCCAGTAACCCAGCTGTAAAAATGGGTACCCGACTTCTTCTGGAGTTGGGGAAGGAAAGACGCCCAGGCGTGATACTGACCACATCACCCTCTAGCGTGTTGACAGGTCAAGGAAAATATGGGCACTAACACCATATCCCTATGTGCCTCTAAGGCGTGACAGGGTTGCCTTTACTTTTCTTTTACTATGTCATGAGAAGACAAAAGTTGGAGAACTTAGTAATGTTGAAAATTCAAAGGGGAAACAAAAAGGAAGAGAAGAAGGCGTGGAGAAAGAAAAGCGTTTGTTTTAATCAGAAACACCAGGGACTGGACAAGACTGACAAGCATGATCGTCTGCGCTATCCGGCACGACAATAAACAATAATAATAATAAAAATAACAGACTGCACTTGTTGCTCTACGTGTATATACTTTCTGCCTTCACTCGTTTCCTACGGAGCTTACTATTTCTGTAGACAGCTTTAACAGTTCTTTATGGTTCTCCAATTTTATATATATATAATCTTTCTTTCTTTCTTTCTTTTGTGTTCATCTTCAGAAGAGAGATAGTTACTCTATGTCTCAGTTTACAGCAAGACTGCTATATCTGCGTCTTTCGGGCCAACACATCTGTCTTCGGCATGGCTTATTGTTAGGTTCTAGTTTTTACCTTTCGGTTCGATCAATGTTCTCTCTGCCTGCCTACAGTCTATCGCCATGGGGGTACGACGTGGATGTAGAAGAGGGTCTTGGTCAGCTATGGCTCATTAACCCTGATGCAGTAATCACTATCTCATTCAGCTTGAGTACCGTGTCTCTGCCACTCCCGATCCTCATCAATACTTTGTGTTTAAGATATTTACTTTGGGTACCAGATGCCAGAACGACAGCTAAACACATCTGCTATACGCATCATTAAGTTCTTACACATCTTGCAGCAGGTTGTCATGCGTGTAGCCGGCACAAATGTTCACACATTTTCACTGATAACATACGGTAACACTATCTTAAGTAAAGTTCAAGCAGGAATATATCAACACCCCATAGAGGAATGACTTATAAGCCTTTCACGTGAGACGGGAAAAAAGACCCGCCTTTTCATAATCGCCGATCTTAGAACATATTCTTGGCCGTATTGAACGTTGGAGACGGATGTGCGCCTACAGACGTTGTTGGTTGCTCAGTAAACTGTTACATTTCATATTCACCAAGGGGGGAAACTTTCTACATTCTGATCGCTCCAAGTTCCGTATCAGTGATTACAGGTCAAGACGTGTTATGAATTACATGACAGCATACTTAATTTTTTTTTTTAACCAAAGGGGATAAATGTTGGCTTTTGTGTTCTGAGCGGTTGCAGAGTTCGTTTTAAAGCAAATAGATAAAATGGCGAATAATATTTAGAACTAAATATATAAATGCGCACAAATTCACTGGAGTAAAGAGGTGATAATGAAGTACTCAAGTTAGATGGAGGTGTATGGTTCAGCTTTACGAAAACATAGAAAAAGTGAGAACAGTTGGCAGAAACAAGAACAAGAGAAACTAATATTTTCATCTTACAAATGAAAGACCGCACAGCAATCCAATATTTCGGCAAATGTCATATTCAAGAACCACATATAAGAAAACAACACAACAGAATTTAACACGTAGCTTTTTTTCTGGTATCCTCTTTGTAAGTAGAACGGAAGCAAAAGTCGTCATTTCTCTTATCTCTCTGACTCTACCGTTCACTTCTTACATTCTTATTTGCTTATATTACAAATGTGAATTCTAGATTTTCTTTTATCTTCATGTTTCTTCGGTCTCTATGTTTTGTATGGTTAAGGCGTAAACCCAAAACGTTACAGCTGGGCCGCGTGCTCCGTCAATGAGTAAAGCTGTGTCTGCCTTTTGTTTCAAGTAGTTTAATACAATGATTTTGAAACATACACATGTAAGCTACGCTTTAGAAGCTAAACTGCTATAAAGACATGATGATGAGGATGAGACTGAAGTTCCAGGCCACGACTCTTTAAGATCGGAGTTGGAGTCCGAAGACCAAATAGTCTGGTGTTCTATGAGACTCTTCTTCTTCTTCTTCTTCTTCTTATTCCTCTTCCTCCTCTTCTTCCTATTCTTCTTCTTCTTCCTCTTATTCTCCTTCTTCTTCTTCCTCCTCTTCTTCTTTTTCTTCCTCCTCTTCTTCTTCTTTTTCTTCTTCTTCTTCCTCCTCTTCTTCTTCCTCTTCCTCTTCTTCTTCCTATTATTCCTCTTCCTCCTCTTCTTCCTCTTCCTCTTCTTCTTCTTCTTCTTCTTATCAGTCTCACTGGAACTGTGAGCTTGTGTTCTTTCCAGCAGATGATGTGGAGATGTTGAAGCACAGCATCGTGTCGGATTGGAAGCGGATCAAAGGAACTATTTTTCAATCCCTGAGTGCACCTAAAAAGCAGTGGGTGTGCAATACTTTTTAGTAGGCTCCACCACCATAGGGACTAAGGCCATCCCTGCCACGTTAGCCAGGCTAGGACTGATACTGAGAGTACCAATGGAGAGGCGGGGCAGGGGTCTTGGTCGGCTATGCTTCTCTAACCCTGACACCAACACGTCAGAGCTTTGGTTCGCAAACCCTGACACCAACACGTCAGAGATTTGGTTCGCTAACCCTGACACCAACACGTCAGAGCTTTGGTTCGCTAACCCTGACACCAACACGTCAGAGCTATGGTTCACTAACCCTGACACCAACACGTCAGAGCTATGGTTCACTAACCCTGACACCAACACGTCAGAGCTATGGTTCTCTAACCCTGACACCAACACGTCAGAGCTATGGTTCTCTAACCCTGACACCAACACGTCAGAGCTATGGTTCTCTAACCCTGACACCAACACGTCAGAGCTATGGTTCTCTAACCCTGACACCAACACGTCAGAGCTATGGTTCTCTAACCCTGACACCAACACGTCAGAGCTATGGTTCTCTAACCCTGACACCAACACGTCAGAGCTATGGTTCACTAACCCTGACACCAACACGTCAGAGCTATGGTTCTCTAACCCTGACACCAACACGTCAGAGCTTTGGTTCGCTAACCCTGACACCAACACGTCAGACCTTTGGTTCGCTAACCCTGACACCAACACGTCAGAGCTTTGGTTCGCTAACCCTGACACCAACACGTCAGACCTTTGGTTCGCTAACCCTGACACCAACACGTCAGAGCTTTGGTTCGCTAACCCTGACACCAACACGTCAGAGCTTTGGTTCGCTAACCCTGACACCAACACGTCAGAGCTATGGTTCACTAACCCTGACAATAACACGTCAGAGCTTTGGTTCGCTAACCCTGACACCAACACGTCAGAGATTTGGTTCGCTAACCCTGACACCAACACGTCAGCTTTGGTTCGCTAACCCTGACACCAACACATCATCTATGGTTCGCTAACCCTAACACCAACGCGTCAGAGCCATAGTTCGCTAACCCTGACACCAACACATCATCTATGGTTCGCTAACCATGACACCAACACGTCAGAGCTATGGTTCGCTAACCCTGACACCAACACGTCAGAGCTATGGTTCGCTAACCCTGCCACCAACACATCATCTATGGTTCGCTAACCTTGACACCAACACGCCAGAGCTATGGTTCGCTAACCCTGACACCAACACATCATCTATGGTTCGCTAACCCTGCCACCAACACATCATCTATGGTTCGCTAACCTTGACACCACACATCTATGGTTCGCTAACCCTGCCACCAACACATCATCTATGGTTCGCTAACCCTGACACCAACACATCATCTATGGTTCGCTAACCCTGCCACCAACACATCATCTATGGTTCGCTAACCCTGACACCAACACATCATCTATGGTTCGCTAACCCTGCCACCAACACATCATCTATGGTTCGCTAACCTTGACACCAACACGCCAGAGCTATGGTTCGCTAACCCTGACACCAACACATCATCTATGGTTCGCTAACCCTGCCACCAACACATCATCTATGGTTCGCTAACCTTGACACCAGCACATCATCTATGGTTCGCTAACAATGACACCAACACGTCAGAGCTTTGGTTCGCTAACCCTGACACCAACATTCCAGCTATGGTTCGCTAAGCTTAACACCAACATATCAAAGCTATGGTTCGCTAATCCTGACGCTAGCATGCCTGCATTGGATCGCTGACACCAACACCCAAATCGGACAGCGCCGTCAGCCATTATAGAATATCTTATAATTATGTAGTCTTCACTTCCTTTGTTGTAATAAGGTGTTTTATTTTTCACTTACACACAAGAGAACATATAATTTATTCTGATGCACGAAATAATACTATAATTGCAAGGGGGTTTTGGGCTATTTTAAGCAGCTGGAGTTTTTTAGGTCAAAGGGCGACAAACGTGAAAAATTAACAGGAAAAGATTTGAGGAAGTTCAGAAAATACTTGTAAATGTTTTTTGCCAGTTCTTTTGTTTTCAATCAAGAAGAAGAAGAGGATGCTGCCAAGATAACAATAGTGGTTGCCATACAGTGGATGTTGTGGTAGAAGTAGAATTAGTAGAAACAGTGATGTCACTATCTGTAGTAGCAGAAGTAATAGTAGATTCAATAGTAGTAGCATTAGTAGTCTTTCTGTTGTATTAGTGGTAATAATATTAGTAGTGATGCTTGTAGCAGTAGTTGTTGTAATAGCAGTCGTAGTAAGAGTAAGAGCAGTGGTAGTAGCAAGAGTAGTGGTAGTAGTAGTAGTAGTAGTAGTAGTAGTAGTAGTAGTAGTAGTAGTAGTAGTAGTAATCTTTACGCTGTATTTGTGATAGTTGTACTAGTAATAGTAGTAGTGATGCTTATAGTAGTAGTAGTTGCTATTTTTGTAGCAGTGGTTGTTGTAATAGTAATATTAATAGTAATAGCAGTAGCAGAGGTATTAGCAGTTGTAGCAATGATAAAAGAATTAAAAGTAGATGATTAATATGATGACTATAAGAAAGAAAGAAAGAAAGAAAATAAGAAAGAAAGAAAGAAAGAAAGAAAGAAAGGAAGAAAGAAAGAAGCCATGAAAGAAACCATGAAAGTTGTAAGATCAGCAAAAACAAAAACACCTATTTTTATCCGACATAAAATTAGCATGCACAGTTTGTTTTTTTAAACTACTATTACTTTTAAAAAATAACTGCAAATGAACCGTGCAAGCCCTCCACCCCCAGCAAAAAAAAAAAAAAGATGTACAACCAGTGGGATGTGAATCAGTGTTTATTCATAGCAACCGTCACGTGATATCCTGCTCCAACAACACGTGACACCCATTACTCTTCGTTAGTGCAAAAATCTGACTGACGTGACCTGTTAGTTGGTATTTTAAAGAAACACACAATGAACGAAAAAATGGCAGTAAAGCAGTCTGTTAACCCAAGAGTTCTGCACGTTCACCTGTGTCTCATGACGTCACGTGCGACCTTAAAGCATCACGGGACTTGACAGCTGACATGTCCAGATAACGGATTTTGAGCTGCCAGGAGTTAACCCAGGGTACCGGGTGAGAAAAGGGGGGGGGGGTCGGGAGAGGGGATGAATTCGCTGTCCGATGTGGCAGTCCATAGTGGACATGGCAGCCTCAGGTTTGGCCAGCAATAGCCGACCAAGACCCTATCCCATGTCTTCGTTGGTACCCCCACTAACAGGCCTAGTCTGGTTAATGGGTCAGAGATCGCCATAGTCCCCATGGAGGTGGAGTCTGGTAAAGAAATGTTGCACACTCTGCACTTTTTAGTTACACTCACGGAATGAAAAAAAAAACACATAGCCGCCATAATCCACTCACAATCCGACACGATGATGTGCTTTAAAAAAAACGTTACCTCATCGGCTGTAGAGAACGTTAGGTTAGCAACTCCGGGATATAGAAGAAGAAGAAGAAGAACAACAACAACAACAAGAGAAACAACAGTAAAAATAACAACAACAAAAAGAGAAACAACAATAAAAATAACAAAAACAAAAAAAGAAACAATAAAAATAACAACAACAACAACAAGAGAAACAACAATACAAATAACAACACCAACAAAAAAAGAAACAACAATAAAAATAACAACAACAACAAGAGAAACAACAATAAAAATAACAAAAACAACAACAAAAAGAGAAACAACAATAAAAATAGCAACAATAACAAAAAGAGAAACAACAATAAAAATAACAACAACAAAAAGAGAAACAATAAAAATAACAACAACAACAACAACAAGAGAAACAACAATAAAAATAACAACAACAACAAAAAGAGGAACAACAATAAAAATAACAAAAACAACAAAAAGAGAAACAACAATAAAAATAACAACAACAACAACAGAAACAATAAAAATGACAACAACAACAACAAAAAGAGAAACAACAATAAAAATAACAACAACAACAAAAAGAGGAACAACAATAAAAATAACAACAACAACAAAAAGAGGAACAGCAATAAAAATAACAACAACAACAAAAAGAGGAACAACAATAAAAATAACACCAACAACAAAAAGAAGAACAACAATAAAAATAACAAAAACAACAAAAAGAGAAACAACAGTAAAAATAACAACAACAAAAAGAGGAACAACAATAAAAATAACAACAAGAACAAAAAGAGAAACAACAATAAAAATAACAACAACAACAAAAAGAGAAACAACAATAAAAATAACAACAACAACAACATGAAGAACAAGAAGAAGAAGATGATCAGGGTAGGATGTCCAGCTGTTGATGAATTCAAAAGTGACTCTTTTTTTCCCCCCACCATACTCTGACAAATACAGTACGTTATACAGAACAACAGAAGAAACTTACAGATATAATTACATTTCAAGAAACAGTCCGGCATATGCACCCGGAACAAACGCGGTGCAGCTCGGTGACACGTAGTGTGGTAGCTTTGCCAGTATATACAATCCATGGCCTTGAATATGATATTCGCTTTGATTATTGTTTACGGCGATTAATCTCATTCTGTAGTTTCATTGTGGTTGAGGTTATCACGCCTTTATGTGGCAGAGCCAACGGCTGTGGCTGAAGACGGTTGTGCTGGTCCCTGTTTTGCGTTGCTTCTATGACAGAACTGAGATCCTTCACGTTGACTGTCCAGATTTCTGGTTGTTATGGAGATGGCGGTGGCGGCAAAGATGGCTGTCCTTGTGTGATGAACGATTGCAGGCTAGGCCAGGCTAGGGTGAAACATTGCCGGCAAAGTACTCCCCTCTCCCCAGCTGTCTAATGATGTTCATGACCACGCGCTGGCTGTCAGCCTGGCTTATGGTGTCTGGTCGGTTGTGGAATCTCCAAGAAAGTTTTCACTTTGTGCGCCAATACTAGCGTCAGGTTTGGCGAATCACACCTAATATGCTTGTGACAGTTGGCGAATCACACCTAATATGCTTGTGACATGGTTGGCGAATCACACCTAATATGCTTGTGACAGTTGGCGAATCACACCTAATATGCTTGTGACAGTTGGCGAATCACACCTAATATGCTTGTGACATGGTTGGCGAATCACATCTAATATGCTTGTGACAGTTGGCGAATCACAGCTAACATGCTTGTGACATGAGTGGCGAATCACAGCCAACATGCTTGTAACAGTTGGCAAATCACAGCTAAAATGCTTGTGACATGGGTGGCGAATCATAGCTGACCAAAACTGTCCCACATCTCCGTTGGTACCCCCAGTAACAAGCCCTGGTCGGGGTAACGGGACAGGGGTAGCCACAATCCTTCATGGTGGTGGAGTCAGCTAAAGAAGTACTGCACGTCTCCAGCTTTTCTTTAGCTCCAAACAGGGACTGACAAAAATGTCCGCCCTAACTTGCTCCCAAGTCAACGCCTTGCTGTGTCTCAACATCTTCACGGCATTTGACAGCAAAGAACACAAGTTCGCAGCTCCAGGGAGACAGAAGTATTAGTAGTAGTAGTAGTAGTATTAGTAGTAGTAGTAGTAGTAGTAGTAGTAGTAACAGAAGTAGTAGTATTAGTAGTAGTAGTAGTAGTAGTATTAGTAGTAGTAGTAGTAGTCGTAGCAGAAGTAGTAATAGCAGTAGCAGTAGCAGTAGTAGTAGTAACAGTAGTAGTAGTAGTAGTAGTAGTAGTAGTAGTATTAGTAGTAGTAGCAGTAGTAGTAGTAGTAGTTGTAGTAGTAGTAGTAGTAGTATTAGTAGTAGCAGTAGTAGTAGTAGTAGTAGTAGTAGTAGCAGTAGTAGTAGTAGTAGTATTAGTAGTAGTAGCAGTAGTAGTAGTAGTAGTAGTCTACTCTAGGTCTTCACACAAATCGCCGTTATCCACTCTCCAATTCGACATCGTGCCTGTTGTCCAAACATCTTCACTACCTCGACTATTAATACCATTCTGCTCACAAATCAACAACGAAGATGGCAGTAGATGTTGTTACAAAGACGCTGGGTTTATTTTCTTCCTAGCGCCGACTGTTGATAAGATTATACAGTGTTATTCGTGAGTCTGTAAAACATTTTTTAAAATTTGCAACAAATAAACTACGTAACGGATCGTGATTATTCTTACGTCAAGAGAGAGAGAGAGAGAGAGAGAGAGAGAGAGAGGGAGGGAGGTGGTTTGCCGCTAGGATGCAGCAGTAGCAAATATGGCGTTCATTAAACGTGAGCAGTCATTTTCTGTTTTGGAATACGCAAGAACCTCGTCCGTGGTAATTGTGCAGCGACGATTTCGTGCGGAATAACAGAAGGCAGAACCTCTTTTCAACAGCATCAAGAAGTGGTAAGCGAAATTCCGGGATGAAGGCGAGGGCTTCTCTAACACGATTCTCAGTTTATTCGCTTGGTCCTGGACGTCCCTGCCGAGGAGCTGTGCACAGACACCGTTTACTGAACGCCATATTTGCGACTGCTGCCTCCTAGCGGCAAACCACGGGAGCTCTGCACACGGGCTTTCTTTAAACAAAAAAAACTTGAAGAGTTTCTCTCTATCTGTGTGTGTGTGTGCGCGTGCGTGCATGCTTGCATGAGTCTCTCTCTCTCTCTCTCTCTCTCTCTCTCTCTCTCTCTCTCTGCGTAAGAATAATCGTGATCCGTTACGTAGTTTATTTGTTGCGAATTTTTTTAATATTTCGCAGACTTATTAATAACCCTGTGCTTTTGATTGGATTTAAGTTAATGATAAATGTTCTCTTGCGACTACTATCACAATGAAAGTAGTTTACTGTAGCAATGAAAGTAGTTTGCGGCCGCAATGAGAGTAATTTACTGTTGCAATGAAAGTAATTTGCTGTCGCAATGACAGCAGTTTATCATCACAATATAGGTTGTTTTGCTGCGGCAATGAAAGTAGTTTACTACCGCAGTGAAAGTAGTATGTAGTAATGGTAATACGAGTTCCTGCTAAAATGATCTTCCAAATGCAGTGAAAGTAGTATATATTAATATTAATACGAGTTCCTGCTAAAATGATCTCCCAAATGCAGTGAAAGTAGTATATATTAATGGTAATACGAGTTCCTGCTAAAATGATCTCCCAAATGCAGTGAAAGTAGTATATATTAATATTAATACGAGTTCCTGCTAAAATGATCTCCCAAATGCAGTGAAAGTAGTATATATTAATGGTAATACGAGTTCCTTCTAAAATGCTCTCCCAGATAATCCACGAGCTGTGTAACTAAGAACATACTAACAGTTTCTACTCTAGGGTGACACTCAGTTTACTGTCCCTACCCGTAGTACCTCGTGCTTCTCTTTTTAACTTCGTTTATGGTCTATTTTTGCAGTGGATGATGAGTAAGTCTTGAGGTACAAGAGAAAGGACTCGCATAGGGGATTGGTTGCAGAGACTTGCTTGTACTTCATAAGATGGCCCAAGAAACTGGCTGATTCCACTCCCCCCCCCCCCCCCCCCCCCCCCCCCCCCACGGAGACAAAGGCCCCGAGTCTAACCTCTCTAGCCAGACTGCATTAACGGAGAAGCTTGTTTCAGATGAACGAGACGGAAAGTTTAAGATTCATTCTTGTCCCCCTTCTCTGATGTGTCAGCCCTAAAAAGGGACATTATGCCTGTTATACTGTCTTTTTGGGTTAAAAAAATAGGCTTAAGATTTGTCACAAGAGTCCACAGACGGGTGCAGGTCGGTTCATATTTGCACAGAAAAAAGTGGTTAATATCTACGTAATCCTTGTCGAGGCAGGTTTCCTAAACCAATTATAAAGATACAAGATAAACGTAAACTCTCTCGGGTCATAAAGGCAGGCAGTAAACATGATGCTATTGGCCACATTTTCCTTGATCTGTCGGCACTACTAGAGGGTATTGTGGTCAGCGTCACGCCAAGGTGGCCTTACTTCCCAGAAGAAGTCAGGTACCAGCTTCTACAAGTCAATGACTGGAGCATTCAAACCACCTCCCCCCGGATTCAAACCACTGAAGTTCGTCATGAGAAAGCAGGACACTAATCCCTTCGCTTCTCAGACGCCGAGTGCCAGTTTCTACAGCCGGCTTGACTGGAGGGCGCTGAGATCTGTGATAGAACCCTTTGACTGTCCACTCCATGCCCTGCCAGTGGGTTTGGAAGAGAATGCTTCTCCTTCATGTTGATGACCACTCTTAACAAGAAGAAATAAACAGCTGAGATGCCCCATCTCTGAGTCTAAGCAAGAACCAAGGTAAATGTTCTGGCCCCCATCTCTGAGTCTAAGCAAGAACCAAGGTAAATGTTCTGGCCCCCATCTCTGAGTCTAAGCAAGAACCAAGGTAAATGCTCTGGCCCCCATCTCTGAGTCTAAGCAAGAACCAAGGTAAATGTTCTGGCCCCCATCTCTGAGTCTAAGCAAGAACCAAGGTAAATGTTCTGGGCATGTCACTATGAATCTGCTTCAGTTTACCTGCTTCTGATTTTCTTCTCGAGTTAGTCTTTTCTCGTGAAGATTTTTGCTAGCTCTGACAGTTCCCTGCTCTCTTCCTGTACATCTTCAGGCACTAATCACAGGTCCTGTAGACATCGTGTACGTCCACCTAAAGCATATCATAGAGGGACTCTTGCACGTACAGTACAAAACGCAGGCCTCACTGTCTAAAGTCCCGACGTATGTGTAACCCTGAAGCAAGGAAGTTCTATGCCCAATCCCGTCTCTATTTTCCCCTGGTGCTCATTATGACTTGTCATTACATGACACAATTTTCCTGTTATCCATTAGCAACTTAACGCCGACATTTGCCAGGTAAACACGAAATATCCGTGCGGAAAAACCGACGCAGATTTTCCTGTGCTGACAAAACAAATTAATATCGTTGTACTATTCTCATAGCTCGACAAAAGGGTCTTTTTTTCTTCTTTCTTTCAGCACTTCGCTATTAACTTAGAGTAAAGGTAACCCAGTCATGCCTTAGAGGCACATGGGGATACGGTGTTAGTGTCCATATTTTCCTTGACCTGTCAGCATACTAGAGGGTGATGTGGTCAGCATCACGCCTGACCGCCTTTCCTTCCCCAACTCCAGAACAAGTCGGGTACCCGTTTCTACGACCTGTTTGACCGGGGCGCCTCCGGCCGGATTCGAACCCCCGACCTTCGTCATGAGAGGCTAGTACACTAACCACTTCGCCACTCAGACACCCTGGCTTCTAACTAGTACATCAGAACTTTAAAACTCGACGGATTTTAATGAAGTGTGTCCCTGCAGAAGAGAATTTGACTATTTTCTGTGCATCTGTTCACTCATTTACTTTGCTTCTGCAGAGAGCAGAGAAGAGTTTTCACAAGAAAGTCTTAGTGCTAATGTCTCTGATGAATACTCGTTCTTTAGTGAATCTGCCATTAATTTAAAACAGTGGTTCTCAACCTTTCTGTATGCAAGGACAACTTTTCCAACTACATATAAGTTGCGGACCACCATCTTATCTGTAATATCGCAATACCATCAATTCTCATTGTCTTTGTTCATCAGATAGCACGTAATACTAACGCAATACCGCCGCCTCGGACCACCTGATAATCCTCCGAGGACCACCTGATAATCTTCCTAGAACGACCTGATAATCATCCGAGGATCACTTGATAATCTTCCTAGGACGACCTAATAATCCTCCGAGGATATACTACCTGTTGTCTGTGGACTATAAATTGGGAACCACTGATAAAAGATTCTCAAGACTCCGCTGCTTTATTTTCTGATTAAGTTCCTATTCAGAAACATAAAACATCGCTGTAAGATCAGCCCTCTTGGACACAGATTCTTGGACACAGCTTCTTGGACACAGCTTCTTAGTCACAGCTTCTTGGACACAGCTTCTTGGACACAGCCTCTTGGACACAGCTTCTTGGACACAGCCTCTTGGACACAGCTTCTTGGACACAGCCTCTTGGACACAGTTTCTTGGACACAGCCTCTTGGACACAGCTTCTTGGACACAGCCTCTTGGACACAGCTTCTTGGACACAGCCTCTTGGACACAACTTCTTGGACACAGCCTCTTGGACACAGTTTCTTGGACACAGCCTCTTGGACACAGCTTCTTGGACACAGCCTCTTGGACACAACTTCTTGGACACAGCCTCTTGGACACAGCTTCTTGGACACAGCTTCTTGGACACAGCTTCTTGGACACAGCTTCTTGCAAGTTACAGTTAACTGCCGCCCCCCCCCCCCTTTTTTTTGTCTGCTATTTTTCCCGTTCGTATTAGCAGTATATCATTCATGTGAATTTATATTTTATCTTATTGCCCTATTAATTTGTCTCGTGTGTTTTTGTGTGAAACTCTGCTCAAAAGGTTCAAAGATTCAAAAATGACTCCGGCGTCATTGCATTCAGGACGACCTTATATATGCTCCACCGCAATGCCGCTGCATCCATCCAAGAATATGTTTGCATATAGTTCTCATCAACCCATCAAGTGTTGGTTCTTTACGATGCGTTTCTGCCACACAGTAGATTTCCTACCAGCACCCTTAATGTGTCCCAGCTATAGCAGCATCTTCACAGTTACATTGTTCTTCCATTCAGCTCTTCATTCTCCCCGCAGTCTTTCTAAAACGGCTTTAGCGATGAAACCCTTGTCCGCTCTCAGCCTGCCATTTATGTTTAGCCTGTCCAGCAAGTCTGTCTGCCACTTCCTTGCCATGTACTCCTGCAAGCCCTGGACAGTAAAGCCACGCTAGGCTACTCAAACTTGACTGCCTGAACAGATGAACCCATTCTTTTCGAAGCTATTTTTTTCCCTCAGTCTTACGAAGCATACTCTGTGAATCCTTCACAATGGCGCCGTAAACTACATCATGGGCAACTATCCATTCCATTGCCGCCGATACTGCTTCACTTTCCATTCGCACGCTTGAAGTTATGACTTCAGAGGTTCTCAAACCCTGTGCCGCTACTCTTCCATTTCGGCGGACAACAACACTCCAACCGCTTCTGCTGTTCCGAGACACCGAGCCAGCTGTATATATCACGGTGACGGAAGACCCACGGTGATGCTGGATGAGATCTTGAATCCACAGCTTAACTGCCCCCTGTGCCCAGTCTCTACATTCGCGGCCATCCTGTAAAATAACCTTTGTCAGCTGAGGTCAGTCCTGTAACTAAGTGTGCTCGTTAGGTAATAAATCTTTTTCTACTTTCGTTTTAAACAGTTTTAACGTTGTGTAAGACCATCAGTCCTGTAACTAACTGTGCTTGTTAACTAATAAATCTGTTTCTACTTTCGTTTTAAACAGTTTTAACGTTGTGTAAGACCATCAATCCTGTAACTAACTGTGCTTGTTAACTAATAATCTGTTTCTACTTTTGTTTTAAACAGTTTTAACGTTGTGTAAGACCATCAATCCTGTAACTAACTGTGCTTGTTAACTAATAAATCTGTTTCTACTTTCGTTTTAAACAGTTTTAACGTTGTGTAAGACCATCAGTCCTGTAACTAACTGTGCTTGTTAACTAATAAATCTGTTTCTACTTTCGTTTTAAACAGTTTTAACGTTGTGTAAGACCATCAATCCTGTAACTAACTGTGCTTGTTAACTAATAAATCTGTTTCTACTTTTGTTTTAAACAGTTTTAACGTTGTGTAAGACCATCAATCCTGTAACTAACTGTGCTTGTTAACTAATAAATCTGTTTCTACTTTCGTTTTAAACAGTTTTAACGTTGTGTAAGACCATCAGTCCTGTAACTAACTGTGCTTGTTAACTAATAAATCTGTTTCTACTTTTGTTTTAAACAGTTTCAATGTTTTGTAAGAAACATGGAAGACAACAAAAGATTACCAGCTTGTCATCCGTCTTTGTTGAGCCATACAGAACATGGATGGGAAGCTCTTAATTTTTGCTTTTCATCGTTGTCGTCGTCATCATCATCATCATTATAATCATCATCATCATCATCATTATCATTATCATCATCTTCACAGCCTCTGAGAAAAATGTTGTAATGTAGTGCAAAACTATTTTCGGTTCCCCCACCTCCACTCCACGTTTTACCTCTTAAGTCCTCGGGCCCTCTCCTTAAGTCGGCATAAAGGCCCTTTTCTCCACACTAACCACTTTTCCCTACATTAACCACGACTCTGCGGACAAAGCACCATCATAGCCCCCTTGTCATTGGGTCTCATCATCATCATCATCGTATGCAGACGATCTCTTTCTAGATAACCCTCCTGCTTACATTCTTCACTATCTAGTAGGGTTTTTTTTCCCTTCTTCTCAGTTCTGTCTTTCCAAACTGGCTCATATCTTCACTCCATCTTCCCCCAAAACAAATAAATCCTCCATATGACTCAGTTACCCCACGTCTCTGACAGGAGGCTGACCTCCAGAAAACAAATCTCTGGCCGTCTATCTCCAAGTTCATCGGTCCCTGCTTTCCTCTCCCCCCCCCCCCCCCCCCCCCGTGACATTTTGGCGGCCCAGTATTGTCTTCAACATCCTGTTCGTGACCCAGTTTTCAGCGTAATTTTTTTTTATGAAATACAGATTTAATGAAGTTTTTCTATTAAATAAAGGTTCTTTTTTCTGTCTTATATCTTCTATCTTTCCCTATCCTCATTTTTTATGCCTTCTTTTTTTTTACATCTTTTAAATGTATCCATTCATTACGTTTCTTCTCTTTTCATCTTTTTTTCCATATAATCTTCCGATTTGTTTTTTTTTTTCATGTTTCAGAATTGTTATTTATTGTATTGTTTAATCATACCTTCTGTGTTTTTTTTTATTTTCTATTTTCCGTCGTTTTTTTTTTTTTTGGTTCTTTCTTCTTTCCGTTTTCTTCTCTCTTATTTACTAACTCGCTTTTCCCTGTTGTTACAGTCTTCCGCCTCTCCTCCTCGTGTGTCTTCTCAATCTTTTTTTAAAATTTTTCTCCATCGTTTATTCTTTTTGTTCTCTTTATGCTCTGTTTTCTAAACTGTATTTGTCTTCCTTCTGGTTTATTTTCTTAATATCGTTCTTTCTTTCTTTCATCTTTTTAATCTCCTGAAACAGACTGTAATGTTTTCCTGTATTGTAATCCATTTCAGTTTATCTTCTGTTCGTTGTTCTCTTAATCTTCCTTTCTGTTTCTCTGCTTTCCTCCCTACTCTCATATTTCAAATTCTGTTCTTTCTGGTATCTCTTCAATCTTTTTTCTTATCTATCTATCTATCTATCTATCTATCTATCTATCTATCTATCTATCTATCTATCTATCTATCTATCTGTCTGTCTGTCTGTCTGTTCGCCTATATCTCTGATTCTCTCTCTCTCTGATTCTATCTTTCATACAAACACACACACACTCTTTCCCTCTCCCTCTTCTGTACAGGCACTCTCTCTCTCTCTTTCTCTATCTATCTCTTATACTGTACAAACTCACTCATTCTCTCTACTTTCTTTCATTCAAACACACATTCTCTTTTATACAAACTCTCTCAATCTCTATCTCTCTATCTATTTCTATCTCTCTCTCCTCTTGTACACTTTCTTTCTCTATCTCTTATACAAGCTTTCTCTTTCCCTTATACAAACTTTCTCAGTCTCTTATATAAACCTTCTCTCTCTTATACAAATTTCATCAGTCTCTTCTATAAACCCTCTCTCTCTTATACAAACTTCCTCAGTCTCTTTTATAAACCTGCTCTCTCTCTCTCTCTCTCTCTCTCTCTCTCTCTCATAGAAACTTTCTCAGTCTCTTATAGAAACTTTCTCTATCTCTTGTATAACTTTCTCTTTCTCAGTATACATACTTTCTCTGTCTCCTATACAAATTTTCTCTATCTTTTATACAAACTTCCTCAGTCTCTTATATAAACTTTCTCTCTCTTAAGCAAACTTTCTCTATCTCTTATACAAATTTTCTCTGTCTCTTACACAAACACACTCTCTCTCTTATCTCATGTACAAACTCTCTCTCTCTTGCGCGCGCGCGCACAAACACACTCCTCTCTCTGTCTCTTATACAAATTCTCTTCTTCTTCTCTTCAATGTCCTACTTGTGTTCTCTTTATTTTTACTTTTTATTTATTCTCTACCTCTTCTGTACATGTCTTTTTCTCCTGAAATTTTACCACGTCCTAACATTATCTAACTTTTCTTCTATCTTTCTTCTCTTCTATTATATTATTCAGCCGTCTTACGTTTGCAAGAAAATTTCGCTTTCATAAGTTTGTGAAGTAGTTAGTGCACTAGCCTCTCATGGCGATGGTCGGTGATTCGAATCCGGGCCGGAGGCGCCCCAGTCACCCTGGTTGTTTAAATGGGTACCTGACTTCTTCCTGGAGTTGGGGAAAGGAAAGGCGATCAGGCGTGATGCTGACAACATCACTCTAGAGGATGTGCTGACAGATGAAGGAAAATATGGGCACTAATATCTATCCCCTGTATACTTCTAACTTCTGACAACTCACTACCAAAAATAGCACTAAGATGGACACCACAGGGGAACAGAAGTAAGGGTAGACCAAAAGAGACATGGAGAAGAACAACAAAAAGGATGTTGAGCAATAGAGGGCTCACCTGGACAAGAGCAGAAAAAAAGGCAAAGGACAGGCATTTGTGGAAAACCCTTGCGGAAGTCCCATGTACCCTGGGCACTTAAGGTTCGGAGAGAGATATACTTCTAAGGCATGACAGGGTTGCCTTGACCTTTACCTTTCAGAAATTTACTCTTTTCTGCCGCTATTTTCACGTCTTTTTGTTTTCCTGGTTAGCTGAGAAGGAAAACAAGAGAACCTACAAACCTTGTAGAAACGTCTCACTTTTATGGATGAAAAATACATTATATTACTTGAAACGTAGTTTTCAAAAGTAGCAGATAAGCTACCGTTGGATAGCTACAAACTGCGTAATATACGTATTTGCCCATTTGGCGTTCACAGACGTACGTTCGTATCTTCTACTTACGTAGTTAATAACTGGCTTCGCTTGCCGTTCGTTAAAAGCCTGGCCACGGCCGGCGAATGTAGGCTCTAACCGATCCACTAACAGGACCCGGATGTTATTTTGTTTCCTCAGTTCGTAGTTCTTGTTTTCTCCACCAGAATGCTAATGAAGATTTGGTAAAGTCATCCGAGCTCTTTTAAAGTGTAACAATGAAGTACAATACAGTGAGAGCGCATGTGGATTCCCCCCGTTTTTGAGCGAATTTTTGGTTAATGATGTTTCCTGTGCTGTGTGAAAAAATACTGGGCATTGTGGAGTTATCCTTTTGGTTAGGGTTGGGGGGGGGGGGGTTGTGATGGCTAACTTGTTTGTTTGTTTGTTTGTGTGTTTGTCAAGTGTTTGTCAACCCAGGATGTGTGGTAGAGAGGGGTGCAGAAAAAAAGCGAAGTCAGTTAAACTCTTTCCGTGCCGGAGGAAGAAACATGGACGTGTAGTGGAGTGCCAGAGTAAAAGCGCGGGTCTTGATATGTTAGGGGGTATAGTTATAAAATGGAATGGAAAACAGTATTTCCATGTACTTCCATGTACTTATTATGTTTCAAAGTATAACTAAATGAATGAAAATTTCATAAATGCAGAGTTTTTTAGGAAAAAAGAAGTAATGTGATGTTTTTAGACACTGATTGTGCCCACCTCACCATCGACTAGGTCTAGATTTGCACTACTTACCATCTGAGATGTGTAGATCTACAGGCCATTCCCATACCCCTATCTACATCATCAAAAATTGAAAAATTTCGGTCTTTCTTTCCTTTTTCTCGCTCGGCATCGCTCGTAACTAGGCACTCTTTCGCCATTTTGAAAAGCGTCACCGGAATCGCGGACGAAATATGTACAATCTAAATGTTACACCGGTTGTTTTATTGAAACAATGTCACTAAAGTGACCATTGGTAAGAATCGGGAAACCGGAAATGTCATAAAAGTGACCAAAGACACGGAAAGAGTGACAGTAACTCGGTGGAGTGTCATGTCCGGGCTCCAACAAAGAGGGAAATTTAGAAGAACACAACACATAACAAATCTCACATAAATTACCACTTACAACAAGAACTCCACATATCTCTCTCTCTCTGAACCTTAAGTGCCCAGGGCACATGGGGCTTCCGCAAGGGTTTTCCACAAATGCCTGTCCTTCGCCTTTTTTTCTGTTCTTGCCCAGGTGAGCCCTCTATTGCTCAACATCCTTTCTGTTGTTCTTCTCCATGTCTCTTTTGGTCTACCCTTACTTCTGTTCCCCTGTGGTGTCCATCTTAGTGCTATTTTTGGTAGTGAGTTGTCAGTCATTCGGAGCACATGTCCCAACCATCGCCAGCGTCTTTCCTCAATAATTGTTGTCAGTGGTTTCATCTGCATTTCTGCTAATAAGATGTTATTTCTTATGGTGTTTGGCCAAAATATTTGTCTAATTCTTCGTAAACATTTAGTCTGGAAAGAATTCAACTTGTTTTCTATGGTTTTGGTGATTTTCCAGCATTCACTTCCATAGAGTAGTACACTTAGAACATTACTCTTAAATATTCTGATTTTCATATTTATGCTTAGTTTTTTTGATTTCCATATATTCTGCAGCATTGCAAAAGCCTGGTTTGCTCTAGTAAGTCTGCTGTTGATGTCCTCTGTGCTGTCTCCATTTTCTACTACTCTGCTGCCAAGGTATACAAATTCGTTGACCTCCTCCACTAACTTGTTATCTACTCTGAGTACATTTCTGTTGTTCACATTTTGCTTCATTAACTTTGTCTTTCCTACGTTGATCTTTAGTCCTATGTTGTTTGCATTCTGAGTTAGCTTGTTTATTTTATCTTGCATATCTTTGTGACTGCTTGATAATAGACAAATGTCGTCCGCAAAGTCAAGGTCCTCCAGCACTGTGTCAAGGGTCCATTGTAATCCTCTGCGTTTGTCTGATGTTGCCTCCTTCATTAACCAGTCTACTGCCAAGATAAATAATGTTGGTGATAGTACACATCCCTGTTTCACTCCTGTTTGTACCCTAAAGCTGCTGGAGGTATGTTCTCCACAGATAACTTTGCACTGAAAACCCTCGTATAGGGCTTTGATTACATTAACTATTTTATGGTGGAGGCCATGACATCTTAGGATTTTCCACAGTGCATCTCTGTTGACACTGAACTCCACATATAAAAGGAAACATATGGGGCGCGAATGAATGTAAACTTCAAGAGAAATACTGAGAGTCGGGTCCCTGTATTCCAGTATGACAGGTAAACCACCTACGCATGAGAAGGCAGTGCGCTTACTAATTGGGCTATAATGAAAACCGATACAGTAATATGCCCTTTCGTGGGCAGCCGATTACTTGTCCAACATGGGCGAGGGTTTCTCTCTCAGTCGCGCCTCGTTTATGGCTGTTGATTTTAGTTTCAAGAAAGTAAATGTAGTCTATTCTGCTGTGGAGATACCCAAAGATGTGATTCTTGTGTCCATAGTTTCCTGTGTAGATACCCAAAAGATGTGATGTTTGTGTGCATAGTTTCCTGTGGAGATAACCAAAGATGTGATTCTTGTGTCCATAGTTTCCTGTGGAGATACCCAAAGATGTGATGTTTGTGTCCATAGTTTCCTGTGGAGATACCCAAAGACGTGATGTTTGTGTCCATAGTTTCCTGTGGAGATACCCAAAGATGTGATGTTTGTGTCCATAGTTTCCTGTGGAGATACCCAAAAGATGTGATGCTTGTGTCCATAATTTCCTGTGTAGATACCTAAAGACGTGATGTTTGTGTCCATAGTTTCCTGTGTAGATACCCAAACATGTGATATTTGTGTTCATAGTTTCCTGTGGAGATACCCAAAAGATGTGATGTTTGTGTCCATAGTTTCCTATGTAGATACCCAAAGATGTGATGTTTGTGTGCATAGTTTCCTGTGGAGATACTCAAAGATGTGATGTTTGTGTCCATAGTTTCCTATGGAGATACTCAAAGATGTGATGCTTGTGTTCATAGTTTACTGTGGAGATACCCAAAAGATGTGACGTTTGTGTTCATAGTTTCCTGTGGAGATACCCAAAAGATGTGATGTTTGTGTCCATAGTTTCCTGTGTAGATACCCAAACATGTGATATTTGTGTTCATAGTTTCCTGTGGAGATACCCAAAAGATGTGATGCTTGTGTTCATAGTTTACTGTGGAGATACCCAAAAGATGTGACGTTTGTGTTCATAGTTTCCTGTGGAGATACTCAAAGATGTGATGCTTGTGTTCATAGTTTACTGTGGAGATACCCAAAAGATGTGACGTTTGTGTCCATAGTTTCCTGTGGAGATACCCAAAGATGTGATGTTTGTGTGCATAGTTTCCTGTGTAGATACCCAAAGATGTGATGCTTGTGTCCATAGTTTCTTTCATTCCTCCTTCTCCAGTTCCAAAATAAGCCAAGTATTCATTTCTACAGTTGAGCATTTGGGGATGGGGTGGGGATTCGAACCACCGACCTTCGACATGAGAGATTAGTGCGCTATCTATTTCGCCAGTCAGATGGCCTCGTTATTTTCAAACTTTGCCATAAACTTCCATATTTCCACTCTTTGGCAATGGCATATTTTTGAATACTTCTGAACAAGACGATCTTTCTTCTTCTTCTTCATCTTCTTCTTCTTCTTCTTCTTCAATCTCCTTGGAACTAGGAGCTCGTTTTCTTTGCAGTCTATACGACAAAGATATTGAGGCGCAGCATTGTGTCGGCTTTGGAGTGGATCATGGCAGCTTTTTTTCAGTCTAAAATGCAACTAAAAATCAGGGGGTGTCCAATATTTCTTTAGCAGACTCCACCCCTGGCGGTGACCATAGTGATCCCTGTCTCGTTAGCCTGGTTAGGTTCCGTTACTGGGGGGAACAAAAGGAGAGGTGGGACAGGGCCTTGGTCAGCTATGGTCCGGCAACCCTTACACCAGTATGTCAGCTATGGGTTGTCACCCCTTACACCAATATGTCAGCTATGGGTTGTCACCCCTTACATCAGTATGCTATGGGTTATCAACCCTTACATCAGTATGCTATGGGTTATCAACCCTTACACTAGTAAGAAAGCCTCGTAGTTTCCTATTTCTAAAAAAAAAGTGTACCTGAAACTAACTTCAGGTAATAAGTATTCGTTCGTTCGTTTGTTGTTGTTGTTGTTGTTGTTGTTGTTGTTCAAGTTTGCACCAGACATGGCAGGAGACCGTGTGTATGTTTGACTAAAGTTAGTACCTGCTAGAGAGATTGAATCTAAGCTAAGGAATTCCTGTGGCATGACCTCGTTTCTTTCCGGGTGTCACAATCCCTCGTGTCTACTGAACGGTTACTAATGACTATGCTTACAACACCTTCTTTTTGGAGATGCAAGTTAGCTCAGTTCGTTAGTTCGCTGTTCTCTCGTGGCTAGGCGGCTGCTCGTTCTACCAGAGTCCGTGTTCGAATCCCAGGTAATTCTCTTGCGGTTTTTCTTTCTCTCACGTCTCACTAAAGTGCTTTGTCTACGATTTTTTTAGGTCCTACAAAACTGTGTTCTCTTACTTTACCTACGAAAGCCTAATTGTTCCCTATTTATATAAAAAAACGTCTTCCTTACACCAGTATGTCAGCTACGGGTTGTCAATCCTTATATCAGTATGTCGGCTAGATTGCCAGAACTGACAGCGTCTTCGACTGCGTCAGCTTGTATCCATATCTATAAAGCGCGGAACAGTGGAAAAAAATGGGAGGGGGCGTAACTTAAGTCACTGGAAAACACGTGTCAAACAAAGCTATTTAAGACAGAATCTTTGTGAAAAGTATTCAGTAAATATATTTTTGTCAGACTTCAGTCATCTCCTGCTACGTTAGTTACTGTGAACTTATGTAGTTTATGGGAAGGAACTTTTGGACACGAACTTGGTTAGATTCAGCTTCCGCGTTTGCCCATTGGGACTTTTATTTTGAAGTGATGGCGCTACATGGTTCTCACATATAAGCTTAACAACTCTGGTCTTGTATAAAGTTTGTTGTTAGGGATCCAAACTTATCTTTGAGCTTTTTCTTCATTGTCCAGTATCTCTTAATGCTGTCCGTACACGCTTTCCAAACGTTTTGCTGTTCGAAATAGTGTCTCCTGTCTGTCAAAACAGCTAAGAAACACATAAATGCCTTTGAATGCAAATGCTATGGATATGGAAGAGTTCTCCAAATATCATGGACACAAAAAGAACAAATATATCCATACTACCCGAACTTAACATTGAAGAAGGCTGGCTAGTAAAGAGAATTAAACGGAGAAAACTTAGATATTTTGGTCACATTAAACGTCATGATAATCTAGAGAAGGCCGTCTTGGAAGGGCACATAATGGGAAAAAAGAAAGAGAGGAAGACCAAGACTAAGATGGCTGCAAGACATCGTTGATAATCTCCAAATGGATGTATCAGCAGCAGGGAATCTTCCTTACAAACGAAGGTCTACAGCAGAGCTGTTAGGAGGCAAAGTTCCGAAGGGACATGCAAATGACTGAGTGACTGACTGTCTGTCAGTTCTCGAAAGAAATCAAGATATACACTTTAAATATGTCAGAGATAATCTTGAAGAATTGATCCAAATGGGTTTATTTATCTGCTGGAGATGTACTGAAATATGACAGACCCAAGACAGAAAGAGATAAATTTGTGACGTAAAATGCTTTACACTTACTGAGATATCGCCATCTTTCAGTAATTATTTTTCCTACGCAGATGAAGGCCGTCTTTCACTATTTTTTTTCTTAAACAAATAAAGATCATCTTTCACCATTCTTTCTTTCCTAAACAGATAAAGGTCATCTTTCACTATTTCTTTTTTTCCTAAACAAATGAAGGTCATCTTTCACTATTCTTTCTTTCCTAAACAAATGAAGGTCATCTTTCACTATTTATTTTTCCTAAACGAAGAAGGTCATCTTTCGCTATTTTTTTTCTAAACAAATGAAGGTCAGGACACAGAATGACAATCATTTTTATGAGCGTCAAAAAGGAAAAAAAAAATTGGAAACGTACTGGACAGATTAAGTAGAAATAAATGGAAACTGCATCGCCAATGGATTGGTCACGTGCTCAGAAAATACCTCAACAACGTTGCTGAAACAGCCAAGGGATGAACAGCTCGTAAGAAAAGAGGAAGTGGCCGATAAATGAATTTAATGAAGGGGGGAAAAACACACACAAAAGAGAACAGAGTATAGACATCAACATACATAAACAGGATGTAGATCGTAAACAGTGAATAGAATTTGTTGCCGACCTGCCGGACATACCTCCGCAGCTACATAGACCAGGATGGTGACACCAGAAAGGAAGTTAGAATTAGATTTGCAAAAACAGCATTGGCCTTCAGGAGAACATATGGCGCTCAGACGTTGTAAGTGCAAAAACCAAGTTAAGATTATTCAATTCCACCCTCACGTATGCATGCGAAAGCTGGAAAACAACTAAAGAAATAGACAACACATTAGACTCTTTTGAAAATAAATACCTAAGGAAAATACTCGGTTTAAATTGGAAATAATTCAAGAACAACGCAGAGATAAGGCAGATGAGCGAACAACAACCTGTCTCACTAGTGATCGGACTTCAATAAGAATAAAGAGTTCATGGTGAGCGCTATGACTTCAATAAGAATAAATAGTTCATTCTGAGCAATATGACTTCCCTAAGAATAAATAGTTCATGCTGAGCAATATGACTTCAATAAGAATAAATAGTTCATGTTCAGCAATATGACTTCAATAAGAAAAAATAGTTTATGCCGAGCAATATGACTTCAATAAGAAAAAATAGTTTATGCCGAGCAATATGACTTCAATAAGAATAAATAGTTCATGGTAAGCAGTAAGACTTCAGTAAGAATAAATAGTTCATGTTGAGCGCTAGGACTCCAATAAAAATAAATAGTTCATGGTGAGTGCTAGGACTTCAATAAAAATAAATAGTTCATGGTGAGCAATATGACTTCAGTAAGAATAAATAATTCATGCTGAACGCTAGGACTCCAATAAGAATAAAGAGTTCATGCTGAGCTCTAGGACTTCAATAAGAATAAAGAGTTAAGGAGTGTTTAAGTTCACTTCGAACATCCTAAAGAGAAAAATTAACGAAAGCTAAAGAAGGGCCCTCTAAAGTGATCAGGTATTGAACCTGTTTCACCAGAAACTTCAGCAACTGCCTGACTGCAAGAATGCAGTAAACTAACAAGCTTCACTACAACCAGTCTTGGTATAAAAACCAACTCTAGGACAAGCAGCTTGATCGATGATTTAAAATGTACCCCAACTTCTCGCACAACCGAAGCCGTAATGTCCACGGGACTTTCCTAATGTACGTAACTGCGCAGAAAAAAAAAAGTTTTGTTTTAATTATGCTTACCAGGTAAGCAACTGCTGGACCCTTCGTCGCGTGACACCATTAGCCTGGCCGTCTAGGGCCTATGAAAGAACTCGTGGCGTCACTAAGGAACAATTTATGGATTGTGTTTCCTCCTAGCTCTCAGCTCTCACATGACTTGCCAACTCGTCATTATAACGCAAGGTAAGTCACACGACGGCTGGCTGGATAATTCCTGTGTTTCTCTGAAATTGCGGGCACACAGGTAAGACAAATGTTGTGAATGTATTTTCAAAATGGTTGAGTGTGACTGTGTGGACATATTAAACAACACGATTTCTTATTTGCAGTTGTTGTTGTTGTTGTTTGGTTTTTCCCTCATTATGACAATTTGATATCTGCATGCTGTGCGGGTGTAAAGTGCCTTCACTTTTCTTGACCACTACAGCCAGCATTAGACGTAGATGCTGCCAGGAGATGTACTCGCTGCCTTTCTTTTCTTCAGACAGCCCCGGGGGTTCACGCCGGTGCCTGGTCGATCCGAAAAACTTCCGCCCGAGTACGAAATCGAACCAGGGACAGTCTGGTCGGCAAGCGAGTGCACTAGCCACTGCTAATTTCTTCTTCTTCTTCTTCTTCAGCTTTCCGAGCCATTAAAGCTCACTGCTGCAGATAAAAGTTCGCCTCCATTCCTCTCTGTTCCTAATCTTCTCTCTCCGGTTGGTGACACCAATTTCTTTTACATTCTCTTCCACGTTGTCTTTCCATCTCTGTCTTGGTCTACCCCTTTGTCTTGTTCCCCTTATCTCTTGTACATACATCATCTTTCGTTTGCTTTTCCATTCTTTCTGTATGACGCAGCCAGCGTAGTCTGTTCAGTTTCAACACATTTATAATTCGTTGTGGATTTAAATAAGCTGTTCAGTTCAGTGTTCTTTCTAGCTCTCCATTCTCTACTGTTGGTATTCTTTATCGACCCAAATATTCTTCTTAGGATTTTGTTCTCAAAAATCTGCAATTGTTGTTCATCTTTCTTTGTAGTACTCCACGTTTCTGATCCATACATGACGGCTGATCTTATTATAGTTTTGTAGATTATTATTTTGTTATTCTGGGACAGGATTTTGGACATTCCTGTCTTTCCAACAATTAATTTAATTCTTATTTTCCCGATATGTAATAATTTCCATTATAACAACTATATTTTCCAGTTTATGTAGAAATCAGTTGTATCACTTCTATTCGAGCATTAGCCATAGCTCAGAATTGTCCCTTACATTTTGTAACTGCAGTGGTCGGCAAACATTATCAAGTCCGTTGACAAAATCAGAATGTGGTCATCATTATCACCTTATTCACATAGCATATGGCTGTTAAAGCTTTTTCCACTTATAAGACTGTTCTGTCACAGAATGAAGAGACTGACAAAATGAAAGTATTGATGATTCTTCTTCTCTTAAGAGACTGTTCTGTGACAGAATGAAAGAGTTAATGATTCTTCTTCTCTTAAAAGACTGTTCTGTGACAGAATGAAAGAGTTAATGATTCTTCTCATCTTAAGAGACTGTTCTGTGACAAAATTAAAGTATTAATGATTCTTATCATCTTAAGAGAATGTTCTGTCACAGAATGAAAGGACAATAAAAGCTAACACTATGCTCTTCTCCAGATCAATCTTTGTTGTATACTTTTTATTTGTTTCATTCTCTAGCTAAGTACATTATAAAATACCAACAAACAAAAAAGAATTTCGGTCGAATGAGGCATTTTCTAACGTTTATTTCTCTGAATCTACCTTGCATATTGTCTTTCCTCATTCAACGTCATAGACATTAAGTTCAAGGTCACATCTTTGTTGCTTCCAGTTTAATCATTTTGTTAACTGTCCAATTTAAACAACTGTAAAGCAACATAGGAAAAAGAGCAGCATCTAAACTGATTGGAAACATCAAAGACCAAACAAGGTGAAGAATCATGATCGTCAACGAACGAATGAACGAACGAACGAACATACTTTATTTTCAAAGGGTTAAGAATTGGGCACGCAGGCCCGTCTGGACATTCTGCCCTTCATCATACAGCTTTCGCTCAGTCACAGTCATTCAGCATTTGTTAATGAGCATAATAATCATGAATACACAATTAAATGACTACATAAATAAATAATAAACTTATCTCATGTCCATACACTCTACACTCTGATTTATGCAACAAAATGAAATAAACTTGCATTCTTACATCTATCCAAAACTAACATATTTATAGAAAAGCAGTATTAAAAATAATTTTTAAAAATTACAACGCTCAAGCCATACTTTAAACTTCTTTAAACTATGCTTAGGGTGGCATATAGTCCATATCAAACAGATGTTGACACAGTTTTAAAGTTATAAGAACGAATATTACTTATCTTATCTGGGCAAGAGCAGAAAAAAAGGCGAAGGACAGGCATTTGCGGAAAACCCTTGAAGAAGCCCTATGTGCCCTGTGCACTTAAGGTTCAGAGAGAGAGAGATTACTTATAAGTTTTATGTGAATTGGTAGGGCATTCCAAAGGTGGGCAGCTGAGTAAGATAAGCTTTTTTTAAACATGTCGAGCCTTGGTTTTGGGAGAATACAATTGGTTAAGCGTTGACTGTGTTTTGGGTTGGATTTGAACAACGACCACAGATAGGGTGGAGCATTGTGCGACAGAATTTTATGAATTAACTTGGCCTTGTTGAAAAGAAATATCTTCTTGAGGGGTAGAATATCAAGATGTTTGTCCTTATTTGTAATACGTGTTGCATGTTTGTCATCTATAAGCTTTACTGCTCGTTTTTTGAAGTGAGTAAAGTCTTTTCATGTTTGACATGTAACAACCATCCCAGACTGTGGAGCAGTAGTCCAAGTGTGTTTGTATCTGTGATATGTAGTATATTTTTCTGGTGTCTATGTCAAGAAAATATTTAATTTTAGTAAATTGGTAAACTTTTTGTGCAGTGAGTTTGGTTAGACTGTCTACATGATGATTCCAGCTGAGGTGGTGGTTAATCATGAGACATAGAGTTTTATGTTCACTAGCATTTTCTATCTGTGAAGTTCCAGCGTGGAGCTGTAGTGTTTTTGTTGGTGTTGTTGTTAATTTCTGTCTTGTTGTAATGAGCATGGATTTTGTTTTTCTGGTGTTTATGAGCATTCTGTTGTTATTGTTCCAGTTAATTAGACTTTATTTCAGTTTGAAGAGTTGACTCAAGGTTAATACAGTCATTGTCACTAGTGTAAACTGTGCAGTCATCAGCGATTTAGTGTGACTCATAATGAATGAATGAATGAATCAATCAATCAATTTGTTACTGGTATTCTTATACCAGTTCTAAGCTTGATCTGATCTCCCAGGTTTAAAGTTCTATGTCCCTGTACGAATGTTCTATAGAATTCTTGCTGAGCGAGTAGAACACATTGGCTGGTTGTGATGAAACTGGTTGGCGCTTCGTCTTATTATAATGTCTTGGATGGATGGATGGATGGATGGATGGATGGATGGATGGATGGATGGATGGATGGATGGATGGATGGATGGATGGCTTAAAACCTCCGTTATAAAGTTGAGTCCTATATATCCGCCTCTATAATTTAGAACAGAAACTATATGGCTGTATCACGTATTCCTTAAAGGGCTAATTCGACTGAAGATAAATATTCTTTGCTATATTTTTACATTTAACTTTTTTTAATGAATTTTTTTACTAAATAAAGAAAGAATTTTGAAATATATATCAGTCAAACTTAAAATTTATTATGGATGTTTGGCTGAAGTTGGCTGTTGGCTTTCTTTCACGTACTAGGTAACTGTGAAGTGCGGTATTTGTGTGTTTTTTTAGCCAGTTGATAGTAGGATTTCTAAATAAATCCAGAAGAACGTTTTTCACTTCCAGTGTTGTTCATATATACCACTGTTATTGTGTGAACTATCATATTATTGATGAAGATTGAAGATGATTAAGTTGTTCTTTTGATCATAACACATCGAGGTCTCACATGCATTACCACATTCACTAGATCAGAGCAAGTCCGATGAAAAGTTCACTGCATTATTTAATTCTGACAATTAAGGTATTCGATTCAACAGTTGGTAATATCACTTGTACTAAGATGTAATATGACACAATCTTCGTTAGTTTCGTCGTTGAAGCACTTAATCATTTGTTCACAATATCAAACTCTGTCATATTCTACATGCAGCATTTCGTCAATGTTCTCAAATTCAAGATATTCTACACTTGATACAAGAATATTTCTTAACTCAGTATTATATCAAATCTGCAATACGTGGTCAACTAGTTTCTCGTCTAAAATCTCTTTACTCGAAGTTTCAAAGTAACAAATCTTCTTAACCACATAAATCACTTGAAACACATCTTCCGTCTAACACTACTTCTGATTCTGTATCGTCTCGTCCTCTTTCTTCTCTTGTCTGTCCTGCTGTTCTTCTTTTGTCTGTCTGATCCTCTCTGACAATCTTCCTCTGCCGTCTCAATCGGCCTTTGCTTATTGACCGTCTTTGGTCGGTTGATTCCCCACTCGATCATCCCTCTCTGTCTGCTGTTCCTCTCTGATCGTCTGTTCTTCTCTTGTCTGTCCTCCCATGATCGTCTGTTCTTCCGTCTGCTGTTCTTCTCTTCTCTGTCTACTTCTGACGAACCCCCCTCACTTGTCCGCTAGCCTCTAGACTTCCTCTTTTTGGGGGCTCATTCCTTCTCGTGTTCCTTCCTTTGACGTCTGGCCCGGTCTCTATTCACTGACCCACCTTGTTCCTCCGTCTTCGGGCTCCCCCCTCTGTCTCCTCTCCCCTGTACTTCCGTACTTCTTTGCCTGACTCTCTCCAACTGCCCCCCGACTTATATGTCGTAAGTCAATTGTCCAATAGGCCATGCCTCTAAATATTTAATTGCTTCTCTGGGCGAGCTGGTCACTCCTTTATTTAAAAACCGTGTGCAATAGCGTCCTAACGCTAATAAGTGTCATGCGTGTTAGTGTGCGTTAATTCCGTCTATACAATTGTCATTTACCTAAGACATTATCTTGCTCTTTCATGTCGGAGATTTTATTGTGTCCTCGCTTTTCACAGTGTCTGTTTCTTCTATTCGTCTTTTCTATTCTGTTTACACGTGCAGCGTCCAGTCATACACTGTCAAGGAAGTTTGTTTTGCCTACCTTTCTCTAATTTTCCTATTTACTTTTTCTGTTGCTATTAGATGTTACTATTATGCCTACAATATATTCATAATCATATTCATTAATAATAATAATAACAACTATAATCATTACTTACAAGACCATGCTACACATAAAATGCAGGTCTCTCTGTAGAATCCACTACCATCGGTCAGACTTAGATCTCCGCTTCACTGACCCGAGTGAAGCAGAGCAACAGGCTGACTCCAAGCCCAGTGCCAGGATATATAAAGGGTCTTGGTCAGCTGTAGCTTCTCGGGACCAAAACTATTCCAGGTTCCTCTTTATAAGAAGCACATGGTGAGCTCCCATGAACCGACATTTCGGTGGGAAAGAATAATTTTTAATTACAAGCAATGAACTCGCAATATTTCCGATGTATGCATGTACTTATCATTATATATTTATTAACGAAGAAAAATCTACTGTAATTTCCCAGGATTTTGAATGCGTAAAAGCAATAATAGCAAATAAATAAAAAATATTCTACCTCCAGCCCTGATTACAACTGTCGTGAATGAATCTTCTTGAAAATCAGCGATGTTTCTGCTGCTAATACAACTATTTACGTACAATTTCCGCTAGTGTTTTTAGTGTTAACGCAGCTGTTTATGTACACATTCAGCCAAAGTTTATGGTGTTAACGCAGCTGTTTACGTACACGTTCATTCATTGTTTCTAGTCTCAACTAAACTGCTAAAGTACAAACTCGGCTAATGTTTCTAGTGTAGCGAATCTGTTTAAGTACACATTAAATCAATCTTTCTAGTGTTAGCACAGCTGTTTACATACACATTAAATCAATCTTTCTAGTGTTAGCACAGCTGTTTACATACACATTAAATCAATCTTTCTAGTGTTAACACAGCTGTTTATATACACATTAAATCAATCTTTCTAGTGTTAGCACAGCTGTTTATATACACATTAAGTCAATCTTTCTAGTGTTAACACAGCTGTTTATATACACATTAAATCAATCTTTCTAGTGTTAACACAACTCCTAAATGCGCATCCAGTCGTCATTTGAAGCTGACAACAAACTTTTATAAATAGCAAATTCCTACATCTATTGTGATACATTCTATACACACACAAAGGCGGCCCGGTTGGCTGAGTGGTAGACGCTTGGTCTGCTAACCCGGTGGTACTAGGTTCAAGTCACAGCTGTGTGGATTTGTTTCTAATACCACTACACCAAAAAGGACCCGAGGTCCACCCAGCCTCTAAAAATAGGTACTAGAGAAATCTAAGAAAAAAAAATAGGGCCAGGCGTGATACTGACCACATCACACTTTCATGTCCCGAAAGTTTTGGAAATACAGGCCTAACACCGTATAAACAGTTTTTAACCTTTTATACATAAATAAAGGTGTAATGAAGACCCCTATACGTACATCAGCAAGCAATGAAAGGACATACCTAGGGAATTATTTCTAACAAGTTGGGACGAACTCACTGATGCGTAGCTCCCCCACCAAAACTGACATACCTGTTATTGTAAACACAGTTCATTTTTGCTAATTTATCGAAGCGTGTCGTACAATTTAGTCCCTGGTTTATCATTGTTTATGCTGTTCTGAAGATAAACTTAATTTCTATGAATTTTTTTTTTTAGCTGTCTGACCCGGTTGGTTTCATTTTGTTAACATATTTATGATTTGCATTATCGCTTCTTTGTTGTCTTCCCATTGGTGGTTGATGGGGTCGCAAATGGTTTTGTCCCAGGGATCATCTGGTCAAGCTTATTCGTGGCTGTTTATCAACGTTATCTGTCCGTATATTACGTTTTTTTTTTTTTTGCCCTATCCCACTTTTACCTTGGACTTTCCTAAATCTTACATCTTACATCCTTCCCGCGCGGTTAAACGTTATATAGGGCTCGCAAGGTAGTTCGCCTAGTTTTCCTTTTTTTTCAGCGAGCTTTTCAACCTCATCAAGGGATTTTTATGCCCACTAATTTGACCTCTCTTAACAATGTCCTCTTTAGAGTTTCACGTGATCGACCTCTCTTTCTCCAGTCTGTTGTCTTCCACCTGATAGCTTGTTTTTGGGATTTTCTGACTGTTTCTTCTGAATGGTCTTATATTATAACGTCTCTTCTTGTGTCGTAGAAGGCCCGGTGGTGTAGTGGTTAATTCACTAATCTCGCTCACCCGCCGACCAGAATGTCTCTGGTTTGATTTTGGAATTTTCTTTCGAACCGACTGGAACTAAGGGCAACCTAACCTCAAGAAATGGGTATCAGGGGCTTCCCTGAGAAAGCAAAGACAGAGGGGACAGATGCTGGCATCGCTACCTCAAGTGCTGCAGTGGCCTAGAAATGCGAAGACATTCCAACACCTCACGCACCTTCGGCACGCAAGCGCCACTGGTCATAGCTTCGTGTGCCCAGACTGCTTTGTCTGTTTCTGCTTCTGTATGTGCTTGTTTCTATTGCTTCTCCTTTCCTTTTTTTGTTTCTGATTTCCGACTGGCTATTTCTCTGTTTTTCTTCACTTTCAACCACGAAATTGTCCCATACTTTTGTATATCCTTGTTATTGATTGGGCCGAAATCTTGTATTCAAAGTAACTGCGGAAGAGTTCAGGTAAGAATAACGATTCAACTCACTTCAGAAAGTTTTGAGAAAATATAGTGAAAGATTTTTTTTTTCACAACAGAAGTAAGGGTAGACTAAAAAAGACATGGAGAAAAACAACAGAAAGGATGTTGAGCAATAGAGGGCTCACCTGGGCAAGAGCAGAAAAAAAAAAGGCAAAGGACAGGCATTTGTGGAAAAAACTTGCGGAAGCCCCATGTGCTCTGGGCACTTAAGGTTCAGAGAGAGAGAGAGAGAGTGAAAGATTTTGCACATTTTGTGAACTAAATAAGTAATGTGTTCCTTTTGGCTTTTCTTACAGTGATTTGTTTGTCTTCTGGACTTCTCTTTGTGATGTAGTTTTTTGAATCTCGGCATTTTGCTTCTGTTTGTTGTTTACAGCTGACGCTGTGTAGATTTCGTAAACATAGAACCTGACAGAAAGTGAGTTACAGTCGCTGCCGAGATTTTTGACAGACTTCATAAACTTTAGGACAAAAACAAAAAAAAGTCGATCGTTTTGGTTTTAACTAGACGAAAGAGTGGCACAACAGCCTGTTGATAAGAATAAGATAGTGTGCAACAGCTATTACCAAATCTGCTTTAGTGGGTCTCGTTCTGCATCGTCATCCACAGGTTTATCTTTGCTCTTATTCACCGATCACGATACGCCCCAGTGATACGTTATCATTGCTCTCACTAGCTGACCCCAAAGAGCTCAGTTATTATTGCTCTCACTAGCTGACCCCAAAGAGCACAGTTATTATTGCTCTCACTAGCTGACCCCAAAGAGCACAGTTATCATTGTTCTCACTAGCTGACTCAAAAGTACAGTTATTATTGCCTCATTATCTTACCCTAAAGAGCACAGTTATCATTGCTCTCACTAGCTGACCCCAAAGAGCACAGTTATCACTGATCTGACTAGCTGACCCCCCCCCCCCAAACATCATTTGTCTGTGCAGACAAATCATGCTCATATTTCTCTTATCTTAAGATTAATAATAATAACCTTTGTTCTCATTTTCTGAATATCTAAAAAGCACAGTTTTTACAAACAAACAAACAAAAAACCCTTTGATGTTTTTCTTACATCCTCTTTACTACAACTTGATATATTAATCTTAATCCTTCGTTGTTTGTGCTTTTTAAAACTCTGGCGAAGGGGAAGAGCAGGGATGGAAGGTAGTGTTTTCATGTTGATTCTCAGCCCATGTTATTTTGTAATCTGGCGTCCTTTCTCAGCAGTCTCAAGGTCTCTAAAAGACCTGAATTTGAGCTTGCCTTCTCCTATTTCAGTGGTTCCCAAAGTTTTCCATTTCATAAACTCCTGAGGGCAAAAATAATTTGCAAGCAGCATTCCCGCACCTTACCCCACACTTGATATTTAAAAAAAATCCTCGGACATTAATTTATAGTCTAAACTTACTGCATAGATCTGTCTTATGAACCTTCGCGGTCCCATATTTTGGGAAACATTGTCCTAATTCGAGACATACACAAACACGTGTACACAAACAAATGGGCTTCTAAACTTCTGCATCAGGGAAAGCAGGATCTTGTACGTGTCATGAATAATCTGTCTTCGTCTGTTGTTTACTTCCTTGAATTCTACAATGAAATTATTGTTGGAAGTAATAATAATAATAATAATGTTCGAAATACGGAAGAATCATTAAATGCCTCCCGTTTGTGTTAATAAGCGGGTACAGCACTTGTTGAGTTTAGTGCCCTTGATGGTTACTATTTAACAAGTTGTCTCCCGTCCTTCTCTAGATGTCTCTCCAGCCTGTTTCGCCTGTGTTGTTACTACCCTTTGTGCCATTCATATAATATATTCAGCATTCGATGGGTTATTTTTGCAATATTCATTAGCTCAAACCCAACCCACAGATAATTCCAGTATTCCAAGTTCGTTTGTATCCTCAAAATAATGCCATGTTCTTTTGTAGATAAACACTTTTTCAAGCATAACTTTCCTGTAGGAGTAAAGAATTGTTATTGCTGGCTCTAAAGTGAAAAAGTGTCCTCAATCTAAGTCTGTCTACCGTCCGTCTTGAGAACACTGAAGTCTTTTACAAGAATTTTAATTCAACAGAAATACTTCCTTATCACTTTAATATAAAGTTAATTCCTGGTATTTTACAACTTTTTAAAGAACTTCTGCATTTAGTTTTCTGATCATCTATGGTATATTTTGTATCGTTTTATTTCTGAAAACGTTCTTCATTTTATAAACATTCAATTTACAGGAATAAAACAAAATTTGGTGAGGGGGAGGGGGAGGGGGGAAGAACACGTTGATTAGATTCATTTTTAAAACTTCGGGTGAATGAAACATGTGAATTCAGATAAGTTGCTCCAGCTTGAGTGAGGTGTACGAAAATGAGTTGTATTTTTCTTATTTAACTTGTAAACATTCTTTTTAGACCTCGTAAGTCCTTTTTTTTTTTTGGAGACGTTTAAAACTTGCTACGTTTTATACTGTAAAGTTTTTAAAACGTTGGCAATAGTTTAACTCTTTCGACTGAAGCTTATAAACTTTGCTTGATTTATAAAGTTCGAATCAGTTCCAGAAACTTATCTTTGAGTATACTGAGATTCGATTCGACAAAGCTTCGAACTTCTCCAAAATTTTCTCAGAAACTTCCCATTTTTACATTGTTTTTAAAACAGCGTTATCTCTGCTCGGCTAAGCCCTCGCTGGATAGCCATCTTTAATGTAGTCACGGACGTTTGTTTGTCATCATTACACAGCTTAGCCTAGGCAACACCTGTTATCCTGGCCACTGGCCTTGTCGTAACTCTGAGGCCTGAGTTTTGGACTTTGAAAACTTTAGGGCAGCCTTAAACGTGCTCGTGGACTCTGGTGGACTTTACCTGTGTTTTAAATACTTAACAGGTGTGCCTTAAACCTTGCTATCTTTTCTTGGTGTTTGGTGCAGGCTGTGCTGTAGGTTTCTGTACAGGCACGAAGTTATCGAATGAAAGTGCTGCACCATCAAAGATAAAGGAATCCATTTTCCTGCGCCCACATCCGTGGACGATGATCAACAGAAGCAGTCGTCATCCATCGGCCTAGCAATAAATTCTCTCCACTTCTCACGGTCTGTTGCCAGTCTTTGTATGGCCCTTCACCCTTGCTACACCCCGCCATCTTGACTTCAGTGTTCTTCGCAAAGTTGTCCTTGATCTACTTTTCTTAATCTTTCCTTCGGGTGTCCATAACCTGGCTATTTTTAGTAAAAGAACTGGGGTCTTAATATTGAAGATTATTATTAAACTTAAATATTTTGGACACATTAAACGTCATGATAATCTAGAGAAGGCTGACTTGGAAGGGTACATAATGGAAAAAAGAAAGAGAGGAAGACCAAGGCGAAGATGGCTGCAAGACATCGTTGATAATCTGCAAATGGATACATTAGCACCAGGCCATCTTGCTCACAACCGAGAGGCCTACATGAGAGCTGTTAGGGAGGCAAAGTTCCGCAAGGAACATGCAAATGAATGAATGAATGGAGTCTGCTCCAAGTGCGTAAAGATTCAATTTCCATTTCAAGTAAAACTATGGGCAGATAGTGGTATTTCGTAATGAAGTTTCACTTTAAAAAACTTTATTAACGTTAAAACTTTTCTATTAAAGGTGAAGTTAACGATCCATAACTGATAATCTAGCGTCAGGGTTGACGAACCATAACTGATAAGCTAGCGTCAGGGTTGCCGAACCTTAGCTCATAAGCTAGCGTCAGGGTTGACGAACCTTAGCTCATAAGCTAGCGTCAGGGTTGACGAACCTTAGCTCATAAGCTAGCGTCAGGGTTGACGAACCTTAGCTCATAAGCTAGCGTCAGGGTTGATGAACCTTAGCTGATAAGCTAGCGTCAGGGTTGATAAACCTTAGCTGATAAGCTAGCGTCAGGGTTGACGAATCTTAGCTCCCTAAGACCCTGCCCCACCTCTCCGATGATACCCCCCAACCCGCAGTAACAGGCCTAGTCTGGCTAACGGGGCATGGATCGCAACAGTCCTCATGGTGGTGGAGCCTGCTAAAGAAGTACTGCACGCTTCTTCCTTTTTATCTCCACTCAGAAAATGAAAAAAAGGGAAAAAAGCCGCCATAACCCGTTTCCAATCGGATACGACGCTGTGCCTCAACATCCTTACAGCATCGGTTGCTGAGGACACTAGCTCGCAGATCCATGGAGACAGGAACTAGCAAAGCAGCAACTAGAACGTTGGACATGAACAGAAACATCTGAAGACCTAGAAATACGAGCTCATGTATGAACCAAAGACTGTAAAAATATTTGATACATCCCAAAAATACAAGTAGAACAAACAAAAGTACAACTGAATTTGAAAGAGGACAGTATGAAATTCAGTCTCGTGATTTTGATACATTAAGAAGAATAATTATATGTACAGAACATCATATTAGTTGAAAAGTTTATGAATATAAAAAAAGCTGAAAAACAACAGTACATACAGGCTGCCACTACATTTGTAAGGCTGCTACTTCACTTATAAGGCTGCCATTACACATGTATGGCTGTCACTACACTTATAAGGCTGCCACTACATTTGTAAGGCTGCTACTTCACTTATAAGGCTGCCATTACACATGTATGGCTGCCACTACACTTATAAGGCTGCCACTACATTTGTAAGGCTGCTACTTCACTTATAAGGCTGCCATTACACATATATGGCTGCCACTACACTTGTAAGGCTGCCACTACACTTGTAAGGCTGCCACTACACTTGTAAGGCTGCCACTAAACTTGTAAGGCTGCCACTACACTTGTAAGGCTGCCACTACACTTGTAAGGCTGCTACTTCACTTATAAGGCTGCCATTACACATGTATGGCTGCCACTACACTTGTAAGGCTGCCACTACACTTATAAGGCTGTCACTACACTTGTAAGGCTGCCACTACACTTGTAAGGCTGCCACTACACTTGTAAGGCTGCCACTACACTTGTAAGGCTGCCACTACACTTGTAAGGCTGTCACTACACTTGTAAGGCTGCCACTACACTTGTAAGGCTGCCACTACATTTATAAGACTGCCACTACACTTATAAGGCTGCAGTTTTAAATTCCCTACATCTAAAAAAAAAACACTTTGTTCATACTTTCTTGCCCCATGATCCATACTGGTACTTCATTTTAGCACCACCACCTTCCCACTTACTCTTGGGTTTCTTGAGATGATGATTACTAACATGTCATCAGAGCTCATTCGTTCTAACTAGCACAGATAACAGAGACCAAGATCCCGTCGTAATGGAAGATTAGTAAATACATTTAATACACAAATTGACAAGTTAACGTCTTTTATGCCGTGGCACATGCGCGTTATGGGTGGAGGAAAACTCGTGACACACATTCATTCATTTGCATGTCCCTTGCGGAACTTTGCCTCCCTAACAGCTCTCCTGTAGGCCTCTCGGTTGTGAGCAAGATGGCCTGCTGGTGAAGCATCCATCTGCAGAATCATCAACGATGTCTTGCAGCCATCTTCGCCTTGATTTTTTTTTAATGATACCATCATATCATAATCTATGTACATATGAAAAAAGATATCCGGATCAGCAAGAAACAATACGTTACCCACACTCATTACACGGGACATTGACAACCTCGCGACTTTGCTCAAACGACTCAAATATATTTTGTACGTCCGTTCTCTTGTACCTACCAGCTTGGACTCTGAATGTAAGTGAAACTGGACTGTGCTCAGCACATGACCTCAGGTGTGTCAGCTTCTTCTGCTTCACTTCAACCTCACATATCAAGAGCTGGATGTGAAACAGTTTTTTTTTCTGTATGTTCCATCAAAGCAAGAGACAGACCGAAATGTAGATCTACCTGCACCGTAGAAGTGGCATAAAAAGAAGACGAAGAAGAAGTAGTAGTAGTAGTGGTAGTAGTAGTGGTAGTAGTAGTAGTAGTAGTAGTAGTAGTAGTAGTAGTAGTAGTAGTAGTGCTAGTTGTTGTATCAAAAGAAGTGGTAGTAATAGCAGCAGCAGTAGTAATAGTAGTAGTACTGATAGTAGTAGTAGTACTGATAGTAGTAATTGTAGTAGTAGTAATAGTAACAGTGGTAGTAGTAATAGAAGTAGTAGTATTAGTAGTAGTAGTGATAGTATTAGTTGTAGTAGTGGTACTGATAGTAATAGTAGTAGTATTAGTAGTAATAGTAGTAGTAGTAATAGTGATAGTAGTAGTAGTAGCAGTAGTAGTAGTATTAGTAGTAGCAGTAGCAGCAGTTGTTGTTGCAGAAGCAATGGTAGTAAGAGCAGCAGCAGCAGCAGTAGTAGTAGTAGTAATAGTAGTAGTATTAGTAGTAGTAGTAGTAGTAGTAGTGGAGCAGCAGTAGTGGTAGTTGTTGTAGCAAAAGCAGTGGTAGTAATAGGAGCAGCAATTGCAGTAGTAGTAATAGTAGTAGTAGTAGTAGTAGTAATAGCACTAGTAGTAGTAATAGTAGTAGTAGTAGTTGTAGTAGTAGTAGTAGTTGTAGTAGTAGTAGTAGTAGTTGTAGTAGTAGTAGTAACACACAATATTCAGTTTATAGATATACAACTATACACAAAGCAATGCATTAAAACTGTGATACCAAAATGTATAAACTATAAAAAAAGTAGGAACAGCTTTGTTACATAATAGTCATAAGTTTTCCTCCATCCATAACAGCCGAAACGTCACAACCGTGTAATCGCTAAATAATAACGCTGTTCTTACTTTCTTCCTAGTTTATACATTTTAGTAGTAGTAGAGCAGCAATAGTGGTAGTTGTTGTAGCAAAAGTACTGCTAGTCTTCTTCTTCTTCTTCGTTCACTTCTACCACCAAAAACCGCACTGTGAACCTACTGAATTCACGCCTGTGGTCCTCGTTAGGTCCCGTGGTCCAAAATAGACCACACGAGATCCACGAGAGGACCACAAGGGGTACTGCTAGTAATAGGAGCAGCAATTGCAGGAGTAGTAGCAGTAGTAATAGTAGTAGTAGTAGTAGTAGTAGTAGTAGTAGTAATAGTAGTAGTAGTAGTAGTAGTAGTAGTAGTAGTAGTAGTAGTAGAAGCAGAAAAATGAGAAAGAGTACCATAAACATTAACAAACAATGAGCAAGGACAATAAACTAAGCAGCAACTTAAGCTGCAATAACAAAAAGTTCACCAGAGAACATATCTCAGAACATCAGAGAACATATCTCAGAACATCATGGAACATATCTCAGAACATATCTCAGAACATCAGAGAACATATCTCAGAACATCAGGGAACATATCTCAGAACATCAGAGAACATATCTCAGAACATCATGGAACATATCTGAGAACATATCTCAGAACATCAGAGAACATATCTCTGCACGCAAGAATCCCCATATGTATGAGGAATTATTACGGGATCACTCAAAAAGAAAGCCGAACACACGAGGGACTAATCTCCGTCTACTTGTAGAAACAGGAAAGCCAAGGAGTCGCTTATCTAGAATAATTAACCCCTTAGTCACGGTCCAGCTCTAATGCCAACTTTGACCTCGCCTCCAAAGAACTCTGGAAGACCGCATCTAGACCGCATGGCAAATGTGAACGTAAAAAAGCTGTAATTGCGGTACTGACAGTGCACTTTGTGCCCGTCTTACTTGCAATGAGGAGACCCAACAAATCTAAGTGAACTTTTCATCTATTTTTCGCGTGTTTATATGGTATGTTGTTTTTGTATGTGATCATCATCATCATCATGTGCCGTGCCGGCTGACGTTGGCTATTATGCTTCTCCAGAGTACACGATCCTTCATGCAGGCCATCAGTTCAGTTGGTGATCTCCTCTCACACCATCCCGTCAGACTGTCCAGTATCATTTCTCTTGGTCTTCCTCTTGATCTTCTTCCTTCTATTTTTCCTGTTGTTATAATATTTTCAATGCCCCCTCTTCTCATTGCATGTCCTATGAAAGTACATTGTCTCTCTCTTATCTTTTTGACAAGGTTTGTTGTCTCTCCATATCTTCTCATACATTCTTCATTAGTTATTTTTGCTGTCCAGGGGATTCGCAACATTCTTCTAATAAACCACATTTCTGCTGCTTCCAATGATTTTTGTGCAGACTTGCCTATTGTCCATGATTCACTTCCATATAACAAGATAGGTTCAATATAGCATTTTAGGACTCGTTTTCTAACATTCATTGATAAGGATGTGTTAGCTAATATGTTTCTCATTCTCTGAAATGCAGTCTGTATGTGATCCTTGAAAAAAGCCTTTTGCCGAAATATTGGATTGTTGTATCTTCTCCCTTTATGCTTTGCCCATCTTACTTTCTGCCGTCCTTGTTTCTGCCCCCTCTCCTCTCTCTTTCCATCTTTCTTTAAAACTGGGCCACACACCTTTATGTACCTTCATTGTTATAGAACCAGGTCTACCACAGTCGTCAGTTCTCTTAACTCTAGCCGTAAATGACTGTCACGTGAAACAACAATCTGTATTTACAGAGGTTTTTTCCACCTTGTTGCTTGCCCCCCCCCCGTTTGTCTTTACAGACTACCCCCCCCCCCCCCAATCTCTTCCTCTTCCCCAAAAACCTGTTCATTCTAAAATCTAATCTCGCCACTGCCGTTCATCCCTGCTCTTAAAGCACCAGAGTGCCTGTAGAAAACGTTTGACGTCTTACTAGGAAAAGTAGAGGAAAGGGAGGGATGGCGTAGAACATTGTGGGCAATAACGCTCCGTGTGGGCGTTTGAAATGATCGGGGGGGGGGGGGTGAAAGAAAAAGGTTGGGGGGGGGGGGCAGTGGAAGAAAAAGGTTGAGGGGCAGTGGAAGAAAAAGGTTGGGAGGGGGCACTGGAAGAAAAAGATTGGGGGGGGGCAGTGGAAGAAAAAGGTTGGGGGGGGCAGTGGAAGAAAAAGATTGGGGGGGGGCAGTGGAAGAAAAAGGTTCGGGGGGGGGCTGTGGAAGAAAAAGGTTCGGTGGGGGGGGGGGGCAGTGGAAGAAAAAGGTTCGGGGGGGGGCTGTGGAAGAAAAAGGTTCGGTGGGTGGGGGTTTGGGGGGGGGGGGCAGTGGAAGAAAAAGGTTGGGGGGGCAGTGGAAAAAAAAGGTTGGGGGGCAGTGGAAGAAAAAGGTTGGGGGAGCAGTGGAAGAAAAAGTTGAGGGGGGCAGTGGAAGAAAAGGTTGGGGGGGGGGAACAGTGGAAGAAAAGGTTGAGGGGGGCAGTGGAAGAAAAAGGTTGGGGGGCAGTGGAAGAAAAAGGTTGGGGGGAGTGGAAGAAAAAAGTTGGGGGGGAGTGGAAGAAAAAGGTTGGGGGGGAGTGGAAGAAAAAGGTTGGGGGAGTGGAAGAAAAAGGTGGGGGGCAGTGGAAGAAAAAGGGGAGCAGTAGGTCGGGGGGAGGGGTGTTGTAAGAAAATGAACCAGGCAGACAGGGGAAGTAATAACTTCCTTCTTAGCATTTTTCAACCTGATTTTGAGAAACCCGTGTCCCGTACGTGAAACTCACCCGTCACATTAAAAGCTGAGAAAATAATGCGCGGTAGGTGAGGTATAAATGTACTCCTTCATATTGTTAAATATACTGGTTTGCTGGCTGAAGTTTTTAGTTGCGCAATGCATATCCTGGTTTTAAAGGTCATTGTATGTGTAGTATATGTAAGGGGTGTGGGGGGGGGGGGGGGTGGGGTGAGGATGTGGCCTTGAGAAAAAGGAGGCGGCATCTGGAACAAGCCTGGGAAACACTGATGTAGAAGAAACGATGTGTAAATAAGAAAAAAGAAAAGACATGGAAACGGTATCTGTTCTGTAGTTTAAGAAATTGTATAGTTGTTTCACTTCCCGCTGCAAAATTTCTTATCTCTTTAAGAAAAAAAAAAAGGCTTATTTGCTCAAGGAAGCGTGGATAACAAATGTTTACCTAAACTTGGGAAACCACACGGTTGTCTTCGCTTGCACTGTTTACCGGTTGTGATTTTGTGCGGGGCATATCCAGGCTAAGCATCTTCAAGGCGAGGTGTAGCGCGTGACTGCCGAAACTGAATTGTAATCCTCTCGGTGATTGGTTAGCTCTGTGGGTGCATGCATGCGTTTGATGAGACATACGAAAGAGACCGGGGACAATGTTTATACGCCGAGCCAAACAGGACGTTAATTTTGGTTTATGGAGAAAGTATTCAGGACTATTCCGCTTGTGAAAAATGTTCCCCAAGGACAATTAGTTCCGGGTTAATGTGATCCGGTTATGAAGATTTCTTCCGGATATAATTTAACCCTATATTTCAACCAATAATTGTCCTCGTGTGGTTTCGGTGACGGGTACGGTGTTGCTAATGCAATTTTACACAGTCAATAAACAACCTCTACAGCTGCTAGAGTGCACGAGCTTCCTTTTCCTTTCCGGTGAGCGGATATCACATGTGAAGGGATTATATTTCAAATTATTCTCTGTAAAAGTGTTTGTTTCTTTGTTTTGAACGTTTCTTATTCATTTCTTATTACTATGAGCGAAATTTTACGTTATGCCGAAAGTAAAAAAATCTCTGCAGTGATTTTTCTTTTCACAAAAAATGTTCGTGTGTCATGGGTCGTGTAATGTAGGTAAGAATTAATGGCCATTTTTCTGCGATACAGAGTTTTGCAAAGTATACACAACAATTAACATGTTCAGATTTTGGCCAGTATTTCTTTGTCAAGACACACTATATGATCGTGGCAATGACTAGTGTTTTAATTGTTTTAATTATTATTATTATTAGTAGTAGTAGTAGTAGTAGTAGTAGTAGTAACAGTAGTAGTAGCAGCAGCAGTGGTAGTAGTAGTAGAAGAAGAAGAAGATGATGATGATGATGATGATGGTGGTGGTGGTGGTAGTGGTGGTGGTGGTAGTGGTGGTGGTGGGCGGGTTGGTGATGATGATGATGATGATGGTGGTGGTGGTGATGATGATGATGATGATGACGTATTTTGTTTGTTATTGGATGAATGCATGATCTGATCTGCACGACGCGCTTCTTAAAAACAAATTGCGTTCGTTAAAGATTTGTGAATAAAGTATGAATACACACACAGACAGCATCAGCCAAAAGTACCAAGAGACCACGGACCTTTGTTAACACTTGCCTACGGAAGGTCCTTCAGATTAGACGGCCAGATACTATAAGTAATGAAGAGCCATGACAGAAAACGAAACAACCCGCCGTGAAAGAAATGATAATGAAAAGACGCTGGAGATGGATAGGACATACACCTGGAAAGCCTACCACTAACACAACCAGACAAGCTCTCGGGTGGAATCCCCGGGGTAAGAGCAAACAAAGAAGGCCTGGAAACACCTGGCAAAGGAGTCTTGAAGCAGGAGATCAAAGAGATCGACTACAGATGGAGACGGATAGGAAAAACGGCCCAGGATTGAAATGTCAGATGAGGAAAGAGGAAACAAAATACAAATGGCAGAAAGTATGAAAGTAAGAAAGTATGAAATCAAGATGAGAATCTATAAATGAAAAACATACAACATCCAATATTTCGTTGTCTGCCTTTTTTCAAGGATTACATGACGCGCCCAAATATTGGATGTTGTATGTTTTTCATTTATGCATTCTCATTTTACTTTCATAGTTTCTGCCATTTGTATTTTTTCTCACTTTTCCTCGTTCCCTCTTTCGATCTGTATAACTGAACCATACACCTCTATCTACCTTTATTACTAGAACCATACACCTCTATCTACCTTTATTACTAGAACCATACACCTCTATCTACCTTTATTACTAGAACCATACACTTCTATCTACCTTTATTACTAGAACCATACACCTCTATCTACCTTTATTACTAGAACCATACACTTCTATCTACCTTTATTACTAGAACCATACACTTCTATCTACCTTTATTACTAGAACCATACACTTCTATCTACCTTTATTACTAGAACCATACACTTCTATCTACCTTTATTACTAGAACCATACACTTCTATCTACCTTTATTACTAGAACCAGTTTTACTGCAGTCGTTATCTCTTTTATCTGTCAGGATAGAAATAAATGGAGAGCCCTTGTTGGTGGCTTATAGCCCTACTTTGGGGTAAGAAGACGAGGAAGTGAGAGTATGGAAGCCAAAGTCCTCTGTGTAGTGTAACTTACCGAGTACCTCTGATATTGTAGCTATAAGGGTAGGCAGCATTTCATGTACCAACACGCGTAGATATAGGAGCTAAGTATTTCACTGATCATAAATATTTTGGAAGCAGTTCTAGGAAGTTCAGTAAATAATGAAAAGACTAAGAACAGTCTGCTAAAAACAATTTAGATTATTTTTTTTTAAACCCACAAAACTTAAATTTAGGCACATCGTGTGAAAAATATTGTTCCATAACATGATTCTGTCTGTTTGTCCTAGGCTTTCTCTGGAATGAACGCGTATATTCTATAAATATCTACTTCGTTGAGATACCAGGAGTCACACGAAAGCATCTCCTATTTAAAAGTGCGATCTGGCAAAAAAAAAAAGGGTAAGCCACATTTGACTTTAACCAACAAGTTTTTAAAAGAAGTTGTCAAGAGTAAATTAATCCTAAAATGTGTGTGGGGTGGGGGGGGAGGTGTAATTACATCAATAAGCGTAGCTTCTCTGACATTAATGAATAAAATACGAATGTTTATATTTTGGACAGCGTTATAGTTCTTAAAAATACTTTTCAGAACATTTTTCTGCTCATTATATTTCAGAATAAGATTCCATTCACTCTATTTCACAGCAGAGTTCTTTCCACTGTACTTGATAACAAGATTCCACCCACTGTGTCTCAGAACAAGATTCCACTCATTGTGTTTCAGAACAAGATTCCACCCACTGTGTCTCAGAACAAGATTCCACTCACTGTGTCTCAGAACAAGATTCCACTCACTGTGTCTCAGAATAAGATTCCACTCACTGTGTCTCAGAACAAGATTCCACTCATTGTGTTTCAGAACAAGATTCCACCCACTGTGTCTCAGAATAAGATTCCACCCACTGTGTCTCAGAACAAGATTCCATTCACTCTATTTCACAACAAAATTCTACCCACTATACCTCATAACAAGACTCCACCCACTATGTCTCAGAACAAAATTCCGTCCACTGTAGTTCATAACAAGATTCCGCCCACTGTACTTCATATCAGTATTCCACTAACTATACCTAAGAATACAATTCTACCCAGTTATACCTCAGGACACGATTCCACCCACTGTGTCTCGGAACAAGATTCCACCTACTGTATTTCATAACAAGATTCCACCCACTGTGTCTCGGAACAAGATTCCACCTACTGTATTTCATAACAAGATTCCACCCACTGTGTCTCGGAACAAGATTCCACCTACTGTATTTCATAACAAGATTCCACCCACTGTGTCTTGGAACAAGATTCCACCCACTGTACTTCATAACAAGATTCCACCCAGTATGTCTCAGAACAAGATTCCACCCACTGTGTCTCAGAACAAGATTCCGCCTACTGTACTTCATATCAGTATTCCACTAACTATACCTCAAAACACGATTCTACCTAATGATACCTCAGAACAAGATTCCACCCAATTATATCTCAGAACAAGATTTCACACACACTGTTCTTCATAACAAGATGTCATTCTATGTTTCAGAACAAGATTTCGCCATCTATACTTCATAGCAATATTCCAGCTACTTTGTCTCAGAACAAGATTCCACCCATCATGGCATCATTAGAAGACTGCATAGTTCTCTTGCATGGAGATGATGGTGAGCAATGGGCTAATTTTATTAGCGGCCGTTTGAGCGCCCCGCAGTACAACATCAGAAGCATATTAAGAAATGTCTGCCTTACGACACAGGCGTGCGGCGCAGGGCTGTGCACCAACCACATCCACGGCTCCACCGACAGCCTTAAAAGTATAGACAGCAACAGCAGCAGGAACAGGAACAGCTGCGCCAGCGGGTGGAAACCTTCGCCAGAAGCTGCTGGCCATCGGGACAGCGGAGTTGGAAGCCGCGCGACCATCAGCGAACTATCCACAGTTTTTGACTGCATCAACAACACCAGAGCTAGCATTGTGTTCCTGTCGCCGGATATAATCAGCTCCAGTCCGTTCCCGTTTGACGTTAGCTTGCTGAACCCCAAACGAGCCGTGTTCTTGTTTCTTGGCGTGGACATTGAGGAAGTTAGGGCATACTTCGGGGAGAGGAGCGAGCTGGTGTTCAAGTGCCGCTGTAGCATCATTGATGCTGACGAACAGTCCGTGTGCGACGCGCTGGTACAGATTATCGAGGCCTATGAGGATATGGGCGATAACGTTAGCGACGATGATGATATCTACAATATTCCCGGGTGCCCGAGGCAGCTCAACAGAATCGAAAAGATCTTCCCAAAAGAGCTGTCTGAGGTAAGTTGATCTGATGTATGGATGAGTTGTATGAGGTAAGTTGATCTGATGTATGGATGAGCTGTCTGAGGTAAGTTGGTCTGATGTATGGATAAGTTGTAGTAAAATGATGTAACATAAAACACTGAGTTATGTATTATGTGTGGTAAAATAAAGTAGCATGAAACACTGAGTTATATATCATTTGTGGTAAAATCTAATATAATATAATCTAAGTGCCATGCCGCGTGGCGTCGGCAATCATTTCTCTCCACAATTCCTTGTCTTTTGCGTTGATTACGAGATCCGCCGGTGACTTTCTTCCTAGCCACACTGACAGCAAATCCAGTAACTTCTATCTCTGTCTTCCTCTGTCTCTTCTTCCCTCAATTTTTCCAATTGCCACAATGTGGTCCAATTTTCCTCTTCTCGGGAAATGTCCTATAAATCTCGCTTGTCTGCTGCCTCTGATCTTTGCTATAGTTTTCTTTTTAACTCCAGCCTCTCTTAGGACTTCTTCATTGCTTTTCTTAGCTGTCCATAGTACCTTCAACATCTTTCTTATAAACCACATTTTCATGGCCTCCATTTCTCTCTGTACCCTCTAATGCATAGATCATGCTTCACACCCATAAAATAAAATTGGCTCGATGTAACATTTAAGTACTCAGAATCTTGTTTCCATTGATATGGATCTGTTGCACAAGATGTGTCTCATTGTCTGGAATCCTGACTTGGCCTGAGCATGTCTGCTTTTTATTTCATTGGGACATTTCCCATCAGCTGTTATAATCGTTCATAAGTACTTGAATCTATCAACTTGTTTCATATTTGTGCCATCGATGGTAAATCTACACTTTGGTGGTATTTTTTTCTTTGAGATGACCATCACTTCAGTCTTCTTTTTGTTCAGGCTGAGACCTTTATTTTTACTTTCACGAACCACGACGTCCAGAAGAGCCTGTAGCTCTCCTTCACTTTTAGCAATCAGAACTGTGTCGTCTGCATATCTTAGGTTGTTAAGGTTGTATCCGCAAGTTGTGGTAAAATAAAGTAGTATAAAACACTGAGTTATACATCATTTGTGGTAAAATAAAGTAATATAAAACACTGAGTTATACATCATTTGTGGTAAAATAAAGTAATATAAAACACTGAGTTATACATCATTTGTGGTAAAAAATAAAGTAGCATAAAACACTGAGACATACATCATTTGTAGTAATATAAAGTAAAATGAAACATTGATGCATGAATGACTGGTAGTAAAGTTTGCCTCCTTTGTTTCTTGCCAAGCAAGTGCATATTTTTATGGAGTTTTCCAGCCATTTTCTGCATCTCTTCACCATACTTTGTAGTTGTCCACTCTTCTTCCAGAGTTGTCTACTCTTCTTCTGGAGTTGTACAGTCTTTTTTCCGGAGTTGTCTACTCTTCTTCCAGAGTTGTCTACTCTTCTTCTGGAGTTGTACAGTCTTTTTCCGGAGTTGTCTACTCTTCTTCCAGAGTTATCCACTCTTCTTCCAGAGTTATCTACTCTTTTTCCGTAGCTGCCCACTCTTCTTCCGGAGTTGTCCTCTCTTCTTCCGTAGTTTATCTACTCTTCTTCCAGAGTTATCCTCTCTTCTTCCAGAGTTGTCTACTCTTCTTCCGTAGTTGTCTAATCTTCTTCCAGAGTTATCCACTCTTCTTCCAGAGTTATCTACTCTTCTTCCGTAGTTGTCTACTCTTCTTCCGGAGTTGTATAGTCTTTTTCCAGAGTTGTCTACTCTTCTTCCGTAGCTATCTACTCTTCTTCCGAAAGTCCCCTCCCTTTTTAAAGCTGTTTTGCTCTTTGTGCACCACAGATAACTAATGTTCTCGTTTTTAATTCATCTTGATATCTTTTCCCTTGCTGTTGCGTGTGCTCTCACAGAAAGAGAGGGACGTGTACGTCATGCTCGAGCGCCCGGCCGAAGACGACCCCTTGGTGATAATGGACAGTGGCCAGTCAGAGAAGATTCCACTGGCTTGTGTCTATGGAAGAATGTACAGGTTTACAGTACCAGGTGAGCGCTGGATAGAGTGTTGGCAGCACTGATGAGTGTAATCATGGGAGATAAGAGTGCAGCATCATGCTCAAAGATACGTAAAAAAATATTACCTTTAACACATGTCAGGTACAAATGTAAGCCTAAACATATTCATGCACGCATCTCTAAAGGAGAATAATGCAAAACTTGCATGCATATGATTATACATGCAAATTTAATTTGAAATACTTGGGTGCATTTAGGATTGCATGTATATACAATCACACAAACATAGTTGACACAATCATCCAGACAAACTCTCATACAATCACATAAAGATAACTGGCACAATCATACAGACAAACTTTATTTAGGATCAAACAAATATAAAACAATCGTCTAGACAAACTGTATATAAAATGGCACAAACATAATTGACACAATCATCCAGACAAACTGTATATACAAACACATAAACATAATTGACACAATCATCCAGACAAATTGTATATACAAACATATAAACATAACTGACACAATCATACAGACAAACTTTATATGAGATCACACAAACATAAAACAATCGTCCAGACAAACGTGACGTACAATCACATAAACATAACTGACACAATCATCCAGACAAACTCATACAATTAGGTAACAGTAGTTGTCTGTACTAGAGTGACGGCAAACAACAGCTGGTCAAGACCCTGTCCAAGCTTCTCTCCTAATAAGAGGCTCAGTCTGATCGTCTGGATAAAATTTGTTGTCACCCAATGAGGAGGGGAGGGAGGGGAGGAGTCTGTTAAAGAAACTACTACTGGATACTGGATACTGGATACGACCTAGCTCGGTTGCTGGTCTGAGGGAGCTGCTTCATTACACTCAGAACATGCCCATGAGTGTTCTGTATCCGACATCAGGACGTCCTGCAGTGACTTAGCTGCTTAAACTCCAACACTGAGTTGGTTGTAAACTGCTCTGCTAAAGAGGCTCTGATCCCTTTTCCCTGGTTTGTTTTTTTTTCCAGCTCCACGCCGCAACCTTCTCCCAGCACGGCACAATGTTTCTGCTTCAACACCTTCACCCTGTAGCGTGCAACAAACATCCTGCTCTTATTTCCTACGAGACTGAATAACAGCATGTAATACATTAATACACGCGTATACTGGCGTGACTGCAGCAAACATATTCATATTTTATGTTATTTTATGGTAACACAGATGCTCATGTTTCATTTTTTTTCCATAATACCGCTAACACTATGTCAGTTTAGCTGAGTGAAAGACTGGTTTTTTTTTTCTAATGTTGTGATATAATATTCTTGACGATGATAACGAAAAGAAGCTTCGATGAAGCGAGGTTAAGCAGCTACTCTGTAAGTGCGATATTAAAGCTCTGTATCTGTTCATCATTATTATTTCCCTTCACTTCTTGGGAACGTATGCCACAGAAAAAGTCTCTCCAGCCTTCCGAAATGTATAAACTGGGAAAAATGTAGGTGCAGCTTTATTACTTAACGATTACAAAGTTGTGACGTTTCGGCGTGAGCCTTAATCATACAAAAACATACAGGACGAAGAAAAAGAGAGATGATATAAACTATAGATTCACATGAATGCTATTTTTTAAAATTAATAATGAATAGAGCACTTAGCTGTAACTGTAAGAAGATGTGGCTTGTCCGACGCTGTGTGTCAGAAATGAGCATGGTAGGGCGTAGAGACTTTTTAAATGGAGACCTGTGATGTGTGGTCGGTGGGTCGTAACTGGGGGTGGTGGGTGGGGAAACCGTTTATGGGAGAGAGAGTGGTACAATGTTAACCTAGCCAGGATAAGGTGAACTAGATGATTATAGTTAGAGTAGAGCGGTTGTAATGTGATGCTATAAGGAGGTTCTGAACTATGTGTAACAAGTGAGAAGGGAGTGGGGCTTAGTGAAGAGAGATTATAATTGTTGAAGAGGGGAATGTTAGGTGTAGCTGAATAGCGAGTTTAACCCATGTGGTTCAAGAGTCCCATAATACCGAATGTTTCCGTTCTCAAGCACTATGCGGCTTGTGTCATCTGCATGACATTGTTTGATGGCTGTTACCAGAAAATCAGATTTGCCTCTGTGGTTAGGTCCATTGAAATGATTTGGGACCGGTTTCAAAGCATGCTGTGTGATATCGTACAGATTTTTCTGCACGCAGTCCCCTAATCTGAGGCCAGTCTCACTAATATACGTTATCCTGCGTCTTTTGCATACGATGACATATATTTTATTACGGGACACGCATGTGAATCCCTCACGAAGAGTGAGGAAAGGTGATCGTTTTCTCCAGCCTTCCCTGTTCTTGGATTTGTTCTCCGCTTCCTTTCACGTGTATCCTTTGTCTCAGAGCACTTTCATACTTTCCCTTCTCCAGGTAGTTCTGGGCCTTTCCTGATTTCTGTTTCTCATGTGTTCCATGTCAGTGTCTGCCTTGTTATGCTGGTGTCTAGCTTCCTCGGTGTATGGCCAAATCCATCTCCATTTTCTAGACATACTTTATAGGTTAATAGCCTCTTATTCCTCTCTTTCCCAGACCTCCTCGTTCCTGGTCTTATTCTGCCATTTGATGTTTAGAATTCATTTGTATCTGTTCCACTGAAGATAATTTTCTAGACAATGACCCTGTCGATCTACCTTCTTTTTTTTGACGCAACTCCAGGAAATACATCAGTTCATACTTCTGTGCTTTCAGGCTTTGAGGTTTATTTTCTACTTCTGAATCTTTCTGAAGAAGAAATTAACGTTTACATATGAAATAAGAATTTTTTTAAAAACAGATTTGTGATGTCTTCATTTTTTTCGACAAATGGATCACTTTTTTTTTTCAGCGCCATAACTTCAACTATTAATCAATAATTAGCCGTGAACGTAGAGATCAGTCATTTTTAAGTCTGTCAGAGTAACGCTGGGGGTCTGACGTCACTGATGTTTGCTTCTAATGACCAGGTCATAAGTGTCAGAGAAAAAAGTCATCTGTAAAGTTCTTCGGGGCAGTCAAAATGAGGCAGAGGTTGCCGTGGGCAAACAGCTCAAATGTATCAATCACATATTGTCAGATGTAAATACGGGTCTTTCTGCATACTTGAAATTCTGAAATAAATAAAATTACTATAACAAAATGTGACCAGCAAACCAACAGAACTCCCATTTATTGAGAACAGTCCTTCCCTCTCCTCTCTCTCTCTCTCTCTCTATATATATATATATATATATATATATATACATATTATTATATATATATATTATATTATATATATTATATATATATCCCGTTAATCTTATTGATTATCCTATCTGTGTTTCCATCCACTATGGGTCTCATTTAAAACAAAGGAGTTCATCCTCTAGACCCCCTCCTTCCGGCTGTACCCACCTACACTTCTTTCATTGAGGATGTTTGAGATTATCGAGACTCTAAAAGACTGAAGAAACAGATATTCTGTCAGGTTTGTTTTTCCCTAATCTTATCACTGTCCATTTGTTCTTACTGATATTATTAACTCATACACGAAAAAAAACGATCATCAAGGTTTGGTGATTTTTTGTGTACACTATTTGTAATTTGATGGTACAGTGATGATACAAGGATTCATGGCCTTTAGAATCTGGAAAGTATCCCGAATAAAGTGGAAAGATATAGTTTCTAATTTATAGTTTCAGCTTTAGTTCTTTTAATACCCCTTTTTAATTTTTGTTTCTTTCAATTAAATGCGTCCCCATAATTCTATTTTCTACATTTCAACGACCTCAGTTTCCACTTCAACTTTCTATTGTGGAATGTTCGTTTTTCTGGTCAGCTCAGGAGCAATTACTCCCCTGTTGATCCATTTCTGGCACACATGTTATCGCGGATGTGCATACTAATAGTGATGCTTGCTACAGCCACTACGCGTGCTGCAACTAGTCTTGTGGCTGTCTAACAGTGATGCTTGCTACAGCCACTACGCGTGCTGCAACTAGTCTTGTGGCTGTCTAAAAGTGATGCTTGCTACAGCCACTACGTGTGCTGCAACTAGTCTTGTGGCTGTCTAATAGTGATGCTTGCTACAGCCACTACGTGTGCTGCAACTAGTCTTGTGGCTGTCTAAAAGTGATGCTTGCTACAGCCACTACGTGTGCTGCAACTAGTCTTGTGGCTGTCTAAAAGTGATGCTTGCTACAGCCACTACGTGTGCTGCAACTAGTCTTGTGGCTGTAACAGACTCCACTATTGCACCTGCATCGAAGTTTCTGCTATTTTGAAGGGCGGGCATCAGTCGTAAAAGGAAAAGGAAAGCCCGCAATCATGGAGGCATCCAGGAGATACGATGTTAGTGCCGGTATTTTCCTTGACCTGTCAGCGCATTAGAGGGGTGATGTAGCCAGCATCAAACATGGCCACTTTTGTCCTTTCCCAGCTCCAGAAGGAGTCAGGTAACTTATTTCTTGAGCTGAGTGACCGTAGCGCCCTCGGCCGGATTCGAACAATCGATCTTCACCATGAGAGACCACAACATCAGCTACTTCGCTACTCTTGCGCGCTATCAGATGTAAGAATGACAGAAATTATAAAATTACTTAAAGAAAAAGTAAAAGGAAATTTTACTGCAAAACAACTTTACAGCATAATTTTTTTTTCTTTCGACTTATGATTCATCATGGAGTTGAAGAATGCAAAATCTTCTGTGTTCAATGTCTATGCTCAGCTTTGTGAACTGGAAGTCGGGTTGCTTCCATGAATCCTGCTGTCAGCAAGAGGTCTTCATAGAAACCCCATAGTTTCTTCTTCGAAAGAGTACAAAAATGCATTAATTATACGGCAGCGTTGGTCAGATATAGTAAACTTCGGTGATGTATATGAACAAAAAAATAAGACACAGAATAATGAGCAGTGATTCTCAGTGAAGCTATTAGGAATCGGGGGGTTGGGGGGGGGGGGGGGGTATTTGTTAGAAATGCCACTTTGTCATCAGTACCTGGGAACAAAATTCGGTCAAGCCCCAGTCGTGCAATCACGTGATTCTCCTAATAGATTACCCAGAGAGATGGCGGAAAGAAGAAGGAAGTAGTAGAGAAAGAAGGTTCAGTAAACTGTATGCTATTATCTCATACCGCTTTCTAAAAATAAAATAAACTAGGAACTTTAATCACGTGACATTGCATAATGTACGTATGTCTGCCCTTCAACAAAATGTTCTATAAACATAAGACAAATATGTACTCGGATCTTGTTCCCGTCGAATGTTAAGTTCATCTCTATCTCTCTCTCTCTCTCTCTCTCTCTCTCTCTCTCTCTCTCTCTCTCTGTGTGTTTTTTTATTTTTTAACTGCGACACAATGTGGCGGGTACGAGATATCTCATAATCTCTAACGTCAAAAGAGCACCAATTACAGAACTGTTTACTCTCACTTGAAATAGCAAATGCCAGATAAAGGGCCTTTGAATATTAGACAGAGACTTGCACGGCCGGTGTCACCTTTAGGCCAACAGTGTAGGTGTGCAGGGCGCAGACCTTAGAGGGACGCAGTACTGATCAGTGAGGGGGTGGGGGCACAGTAAGTACATGTTTATTAGTTTTAGCTATAGTGCAGAGATCGGCAAGAGGAAAGTACTCACATGATAGTGGAAATCATGGCGTCATGTAACTCTCTCTCTCTCTTTCTCTCCTCTCTCTTTTTCTCTCTCTCCTCTCTCTCTCTCTTTCTCTCTCTCCGATTCTTGTTTTAACTCCGGCACATTTTATAATAGGACTAATTGTTACGTGAATGGTTTGTTCGTCATTAATACACTGACATCTCTGGCGTGATTTCTTTGGTGGTGGTAGTAGTAGTAGTAGTAGTAGTAGTAGTAGTAGTAGTAAGAGGAGGAGGAGAAAGAGGAGTACTGGCAGTAGTAGAAGCAACAGTGATAATAATAATAACAATAATAATTAATAGTAGTAGTAATAGCAGCAGCAGTAGTAGTAGTAGTAGTAGTAGTAGCAGCAGCAGCAGCAGCAGCAGAAGAAGAAGAAGAAGAAGACATAAACCTTCCGAGGGATTTTTCTATGAGCCATTTTAATACAGCTCTGCCTCTAAGGTCCTTACTAGCGCATTAAATGTTAGAACGCAAATCGATGTTCATGGTCACATGAGGTGATAGAGAAAGCGACAAAAACTGTCAAATTGATTGGAACGTGCTGACCCGCCACTTGAGTTTTGACTTTCCCGATCCCTCAGTTTACGAGATTTCTCTCTTGCTCCCTTGTGCCAGATAATGAAACTTACAGGACCTCTTCAGCTGTTCTACATCTCCATACAGAATGTTGGTGATTGAGGAGTTTGGTGGTATCAGGTTCTTCTGAAGATCTTTCAGTGCTCTGCAGTCCAGCAGATGGTGTTTAACAGTTTCTTCTTCTTGTCTGTTGCAGTGCATGCAGTATGGTGTGTGGTCAGCGGTCACTCTGTATGTAAGTGCTTATTTAAGGTGATATGTCTTGTTCGCAATCTGAACATTGTGCGTTGGTCTCTACGACATAAGCTGCTGATGTGGTCTCCGGGGTTAGGCTTTGGCAGATGTGTATATAAGGATCTTCCATTTGGATTACTGGCCCAGCTGTCCATCCACTGCTGCTTGCAGTTGTTGTGTATAATGTGTTTAGCTGTTCACATGTTGGTGGGGGTGTGGGGCTGTGACATGGTGGCTCTACTCTTTGCCAGTCTGTCAGCACGTTCATTTCCTCTGATATGTATGTGCCCTGGTATCCACTATAGGTTGGTCTTGATGTCATAGGAGGCGAATTGGTTTATTGCACTGAGTATGTCAGTTGTAATGTGATCACCTCTGGATATATCCAGTTTTCAAGGGCCTGGATAGCAGACTGGGAGTCTGAGATAATACCACGGTTTTTTTTTTTAGGTGAGAGGCACTGTTTTTGTATATGGTGATGGTGGCTGCCAGGGCTGCTAATACTGCCTGCATCTCTGCAATATAATTGGAGCAGAGAGATCTACAAGGAGCAGAAATATGGCTTGTCTTGTCTGGAAACACGAGCACCCCATATTCTGTACTGTCTCCTTGAAGGCTGACCCATCCAGCACGGATCCAGTCCCTGTGGTAGGATTCTATGGTCTCCAGTACACACAGCTTTAGGGTGTATGGATCTGATGATTTGTTCACTAATTTGTTCTTGAGTCTGGTGTTAGTTTGAGGAAGTGCGTAGTTTGTGTTTGGTGGGATGTCTGGTACTTTTGTAAGTTCTTCTGTCTTCAGGGAGTTTGTGTCTTGTGTTTAACTGTTCTGCTATGTGCACTGGAGTTTTCAGTTTCAGTCTATTATTATGTTTCCCTTTGTCAACCACTATTCTGTTAGGATGGTCTGGAGGCATGCGTTTATATCTTTCTACTGCTTCAGTGGTTGACTTTTCCCGTTTTATATCTAATTAATATGCAGCTGTGGGTCTTGGTATCACTGCCCCACAAATGAAATGAACGGCTTGGTTCTGGATTCTGTCTACTTGTGTACGAGAGCTCTTTGATGCTGTGACCTGTAGGGCGAAGTTGTAATCTATTATAGATCTAACATATCCTGTGTACATTTGTCTGAGTGTTGCTTTGTCGGCTCCCTAGGATGTACTTGCAAGTTGCTTGAGTAAGTTTAGTCTTTTGGATGTTTTTTCTGCTAGTCCATCCACGAACTTCTTAAAAGTTCAATTTTCTGTCTAGTTTCACACCAAGTTATGTTGGATTTTTCTCTCTCATGATTTGAGCACCATCAAGAGTTATTTTCAGTTCAGTCTTTGCTAGTTTGTTGCTAAGAGTGAAGACTACATATGTAGTTTTACTAATATTGATCTTCAACTTCCAGAAATTGCAATAAGCGGATGTGGTGAGGAGGGCTCTATTAAGTCTCTCAGCAACCAGCTGCAGGTCTGTTCCACTAGTCCATATGACAAGGCCATCGACAAACATGGTTTTGTGAGTGTTCCCTCTTTCTTTTACAGAAAGTTCTGTTTCCTAAAAATTCTGCCTTATAAGAGGGTGACATTAAACTTTATAGCAATAACAGTAACAAACAGCGTTAATGGCTACAGGTTTCTGGGCTACAGGAGCAGGTCAGAGTTTTTGAACAATCAGATCTGCTGTTCTCTGTTTCATAAAGACTATGTTAAGTATGTTCTTAAATTAGTTGTTCCCAAGGGAAGCTGACCCGTCTGGAATGTATGATATATGTTATACCAACAATTCGACTGATTAACCCCCCACCCACCCTAGCTCCGTCCATATTGTTCAGTCAAAAGGATATCCGGTATAGGATAAACAGACCTTCTGAAAATGCCCGTATCTACAACAGCGGTCAGACTCGCACAGATACTCAGTAACAAAATGAATGGTTATTTAGCTGAAATAAGTTCTACACTCAGCTGTTAATCTCTGCTAGTAAGTACAGATATTTAACAAGAGGGAGGGGGGAAGAATAAGGGAGAAAAAAAACACTGGAAAGAAATAAGGAAAATAAAATAAAAACGTCTCCAGGAAATCGAACGGTGTCCCACATTTCTGTCGCCGAGAACATTTGAATTAGAGAACCTCTGAAAACTTTATGCATAGGAGTGCCCTGCTCATACGACGAAGTAAGTTATAGACCTGTGTCGAAAAGCGAAACACGGCTTCTCTCTCTCTCTCTCTCTCTCTCTATATATATATATATATATATATATATATATATATATATATATATTTGTATATGCGTGTAAAAGACTGATAACATAATTACACTGTGATACATTAAGCTGATAACATAATTACGCTGTGATACATTAAGGTGATAACATAATTACGCTGTGATACATTAAGTGAGATACAAGGCCAGGGCTTTAAAAAAAAATGAAGCGATGGGAAAGTAAAATGGCGGCTCTGTGACGTTGAACGGACTACGTCGAAAGAGCGAAACAAGCGCTTGAATATAAGAAGCACCAATGTAAATGGTACCCGCCGGGAGAGCGGAGCACTGACAGTCGTATTTTAAATTTATCATAAGCACGAGCTTGTGTCTGAGTGTTCTGAGCATCCCTGACACTTCATTTACCACCGCGCATGAAGGACTTAGTATAAGGCAACAAACGCCTGAAGGCGGAGTTAGAAAATAATGTTCTATTATATTATAAACCCTTGAATATTAAAATGTTCTTTTGGAATCATAGATCTAGATTTTGTTATCAACGTTCATGGTTGTGTAATCAAAGTTTTTTTTCAGTTTATATTTCGTCCTCAGTTCTGAAATATTCTCCATTTCAGGTCACGTGAATGGAAAAATTTGCTTCAAAATCGAATGTCAAAACTATTGTATTGGGGAGGAGTTTGTCGAAGCTGTTTCTAAACTTGACCGTCTCAAGTCTATACTCGACGAGGCAGTGAATCCACTGTCAGTTCTTGCTTCGAGTTTAGGGTTGTGTCCTGATGATGTTGGTGGGGTGGACACGGCCTTGGCCTTCAAGCTTCAGCAGCTGGCCCCAACTATGACCTTCCAGAAGCTGTTCCCGTCTGAAGAAGTTTTAAACAACTATGTCAAAGGTAATGTTACGTAGTGAGGCGTCTGTGAAGGTGTTGGTGAGGTGTGGACATTTGAGAAGCACGTATGTGAGAAATGGACCAGGTGATAGATGTGCGTGTGAGAGATGGAACGCAGAAGAGAAAGCAGAGGAGTGGAATAAGACGAGAGCAGCAGAGATGGTCAATGCTGCACGTGGGATTAGTTGTACATAAATGAAGTGGGAGGTGAAGGTGATTTACTCGACCTGAATCAGGTCAGCGACCTTGCGTCAGGGTTGATGACCCGTAGCTGACCAAGACCTTACTTCCCACTGGTTCCCTTGGCGCAGTAGTGTAGATGAGTGAACACTGATCGCAAAAGAAGTCCAACTCGGTTCTAAAAGTACACTGTACCGGATGTGTCGGGCCTTCCAAAGTGTATGTATAACGGCGACACAAAACAACCGACGCCCTTTCGAGGGCGAATGGAGAATATCCAAGCCAGATCGCAGCTAGGAAGGGATACACACTGCTAGAGTCTGACCTCCTGCAGTTTGTTGAAGATCATAAGCGTAAGTCGAATCTTCGATGTTTTCTTTGTGATGTATTGGGCCTTCACTCTACGAATGATTCATATAATAAGAATTTGTAATACGAGCTAAGTCACACTGACTGTAGTGTAATATAAGAAAGATTCATCATACCTCTTTCCTTCTAGTGGCACTGTTGAACGCTTAACACTCGGTAAAAGAAGCAACAATCACAAAACAATACTGATAATATTACAAATGATATTTCTCACTGATGCTTCGTTTACTGTATTATATTACTTCTCATGTTTCTAAAAAAAATTTTTTTTTGCTACCAGTTTTTCAAGTTACGAATGTTACTCTGAATCAAATTAAATTCTTAACACATTGATTCACTCTACAGTAGTTTGTCTTCTTCTTCTTCTGCTTCTTCTTCTTCTTCTTTATCTTCTGCTTCTTCTTCTTCTGCTGCTGCTGCTTCTTCTTCTGCTTCTTCTTCTTTATCTTCTTCTTCTTCTTCTTCTTCTGCTGCTTCTGCTTTTTCTTCTTCTGCTTCTTCTTCTTCTGCTTCTTCTTCTTCTTCTTTTTCTGCTTCTTCTTCTTCTTCTTTATCTTCTTCTTCTTCAATCTCCCTGGAACTGGTTTTCTTTGCTGCCGATGCTGTGAAGATGTTGAGACACATTATCATGTTGGCTTATGAGTGGGTTATGGCAGCTATTTTTCTTTCAGTCCTTGGGTACAGCTAAAAAGTTTGGGGGGGGGGGGGGAGGGAGCATGCAATACTTCTTTAGCAGACTCCACAGTCTTGGGGATTGTGACGATTCCTGCCTCGTTAGGTAGGCTTGGCCTGTTACTGGCGGTACCAGCAGATCGGTGGATCAGGGTCTTGAAGAGATAAACAAATTTTTCTCTTAAGATAAATTTACAAGCTAAAAGTACTAATCATCAGCATGAACACATCAATAGAAAAAAAAAAAGTTACCTGACTTATGCTTTTCAGTTTGCAGATCTGGTTTGTGGGAGGTGCCACTCATGTTGATGATTGAAAGTTTTAAACATGTAAAGTAAATTTATTTTCATTGTGAAGCAATTTTATCTTAAATTTACAATGTTGAAATACAAAACTGAAATCACACTATGTTGTTTGTGGAATATAATTTTAATACCTGATATATATATATATATACGTCTTCTACCAGGAGCTAAAATATTTGCATATTATCACTTTTTTCAGCTGAAAGCGAGTTATATGTGCCACCATCTCCACGTGTCCCGCCAACATCCAGAACGCCAGAACCCCATAACCCAGCAAATAAATCTCTTGGCTACGTGAATGAAGTGAAGACATCCCCAGTTAGCGGTCTTTATATCGAAATGAGCAGTATAAAGCTGGCCAAAGCAGAATGGCAAGGTACTGTACTGTTCCCAATTTCTGCTCAGTACTTTGGGGGTTTTTTCCCCCTTGCCTTTTATGCATATATGGATGTATATCTATATCTTAAACAGTTTCTTTGGTTAGAAAAAAACGCAAGCCATTGTGAAACTGATGCTCTTTGTGATCGTACAGTCATTTATGCTCAACCTTCAGGTTCTATGTTCTGTTTTATTCTCTTCACAAGACACTATACATTCTCAAAAAATGGAATTTTATATGGAAGATCAGTTTAAGCTTGAGAGATTTTGTTAATTAATAAAGTAAACAAAATCTTTATTGGAGGAAGAAAGCTTCATAGACATACAATTTTCTCTGATTTCTGTATTTTTTTTCCTACTGTTATTGTCCATAAGAGTTTACTGTCTGATTTCCTCCATATAATTGATTCACCAGGAGCTCCAGATAGATAGTCACTAACAAAGAATGGGTGTAATCAGTTACCGTGTGCTTAAGGTACTTGTACAATCTCCCTGTAACTGCGAGCCGGTGTTCTTTGTAGCCGATGCCTGTGAAGGAGTTGAGGCACAACAGAGTATCGGCTTGGGAGCGGGTTATAGCAGCTATTTTTTTTTTCAGTCCTGGAGTACAGCTAAAAAGCAGGGACTGTGTAATGCTTCTAAAGGTACCAATGGAGAGGTGGGGCAGGGTCTTGGTTAGCTATAGTTCGCTAATCCTGATACTAGCATATCAGCTATGGGTTTGCCTCATTGGACAGTATCTTTGCCCTCCTATGCTTAAGGAAATACTGAAGAAGAGAGTGGAGCAACCTATGGATGTGTCTGGAGCATGTGGATGATGGTTCTCCTAACTTGCAGTGAAATATCTTGCACTGTGTTTGTCCTGGCCATATTTCTTAATTATTCTTTATGCTTTTCATTCATCTCTGATCTCCACGGTGCAGGAAACTTGCGCTATCTGTACCCAGCTTATTTAAAGATGTTGAAAATGCAGAAATGCTATGGATATAAAGCATTGTCCATGAATAAGAGAGTACAGTGAGAAATGGAGGCCATGGAAACGTGGTTCATAAGAAGGGTGTTGAAGGTACCATGGACAGCTAAGAAAACCAATGAAGAAGTCTTAAGAGAGGCTGGAGTTAAAAGGCAAATTTCAGCAAAGATCAGAGGCAGACAAGTGAGATTTGTAGGACATTTTCTGAGAAGAAGAAAACTGGAATACATTGTGGCAACTAGAAAAATTGAGGGAAGAAGAGATAGAAGAAGACACAGAGAGAAGTTATTGGATGGGCTGTCAGTGTGGCTAGGAAGAAAGTCACTGTCGGATCTCATAATCAAGTCTAAAGACAGGGAATTGTGGAGAGGAATGATTGTCTACAACACGAGGCACAGCACTTGATTGATTGATTGAAAATGCAGACATCATGATAGATATAAAAGGGGCCACTTTAATTTGCTTGAGTTCTCAATGTTGACCCACAAAGCAAATCTGTCAACAGATCATACTGTTATAGAGATTACTTTACATCATACCCAGTTAGTCAAGATGAAAGAGCACATCAGTCCATTAGTAGCACCACAAATAGGTGGGCAAGGGTCTTGATCAGGTTCGCTTGCTTTAATCACCACACTATACCTCTAATATGTTCTTCTTAGCTACCATGTGAAATTCTTCTAGACTATTTAAGATCTTTTATTCTAAAAATAGTTATTGAAAACACTGAAATGGGCTTGCTGGTTCGATGAAATAATTCAAGAAGCCAAACTAAAGAGCTGAATGCAAAAACCATACCAAAAAAAAAAAAAGTTCAATTCGTCCATGGGGCACAACTGTAGATGTTAACTATAAATGCAAAAAAAAAAATAAAAAATGAAGGATAAGAATTTATTGTTCTTCATCCTTGGTTAATCTCCATATATCGAGCTGGTAGCAAGGTATTATATCCGTAATAGTCATAGATGAAACAAAATTAAAACTGAGATTTGTAAAATGCTATATCTGTTATATATTACTGCATGGAGCAGAAACCTTGGTTCTAAGCAAGAATTTGAAGAGAAGGAAATGTGGATGTACAGAAAATTAGGTCCATATTTTGTGGACAACGAAAAGAACAAAAGCACAGGCTTTAGAACAACTCTAAGTGTAACATGAACTTCTCAAATTAGTAAGAATCAAGTAAGCAAAATACTTTGGTCAAATCAAAAGACATAACAACATACTGAAGACCATACTAGAAGAAAAAGTGAAGGGGGATGGGGGGGGGAGAGAAAGAGGCAGACAGAGATGTAGATGGAAAGATAACATAAAAGAATGGACAAGACACAACTTGGCTGAGTGCAGCATCAAGATGAGGGAACAAAGAAACTGGAGATTCATTACTGCTGGCCTTTGTTCTGAAGATGGCACATAATGATGACGAGCCATAAATGATATTTTGGAATGACTATTCACAACTAAGACTATAATGTCTGCCTTCCTCTTATCTTCAAGTTTTAATTGTACATTAGTTCTTAGACTTCCAGGGTAATAATTCTCAAGACCGCACTAAAAATTTTATAATAAACACTCTTGCCATTTTCTTACTAGGAAAAGGAATATTTTCAAAGTTAGATATACAATGGTTATAGATCTTAATATTCTAAAGTAAAGAAAAGAAAGACATAGAAACCCAGTTACTTTATTTGTGCTTTATTACAAAACCATACAAGAAATTGATAGTAGGAAAAAATTAATTTTTAATGGTAAGTGCCAGTTTTGTTTTATTTATGTCTCATAATCTGTATCTTCTTATTTAAAACTTTCAATATCTTCTTGTTTAAAACTTTCATAATCTGTATCTTCTTATTTAAAACGTTCATAATCTGTATCTTCTTATTTATAACTTTCATAATCTGTATCTTCTTATTTAAAACTTTCATAATCTGTATCTTCTTATTTATAACTTTCATAATCTATATCTTCTTATTTAAAACTTTCATAATCTGTATCTTCTTATTTAAAACTTTCATTATCTCCTTATTTAAAACTTTCATAATCTGTATCTTCTTATTTATAACTTTCATAATCTATATCTTCTTATTTAAAACTTTCATAATCTGTATCTTCTTATTTAAAACTTTCATTATCTCCTTATTTAAAACGTTCATAATCTGTATCTTCTTATTTATAACTTTCATAATCTGTATCTTCTTATTTAAAACTTTCATAATCTGTATCTTCTTATTTAAAACTTTCATTATCTCCTTATTTAAAACTTTCATAATCTGTATCTTCTTATTTAAAACTTTCATAATCTGTATCTTCTTATTTAAAAATTTCATAATCTGTATCTTCTTATTTAAAACTTTCATAATCTGTATCTTCTTATTTAAAACTTTCATAATCTGTATCTTCTTATTTAAAACTTTCATAATCTGTATCTTCTTATTTAAAACTTTCATAATCTGTATCTTCTTATTTAAAACTTTCATAATCTGTATCTTCTTATTTAAAGCTTTCATAATCTGTATCTTCTTATTTAAAACTTTCATAATCTGTATCTTCTTATTTAAAACTTTCATAATCTGTATCTTCTACAGAAACATCATGTCAAACGCCAGACACAGAAGTTGTATCACCTGTATCTGAGTCAAGTGACAGTGTTTTCCTGGCAAGCAGCATCAGTTCTATAGACGGTGATGATAATATTGGTGAGGAAAACTTTGGGCAAGAGGTAATCATAAGCAAAGTTTATGTAGTGGTTGTGTCCATCATTATAAAGACAAAAGTCAGTGTCAGTGGTATGGTAAATGACTTTTTTTTTTACTCGCTAAGAAATCAAGTGAGAGTGATCTGTCTGCAGGTTTTTGCATGAAAATAATTTTATGCTTTTATGCACTGACAGCCAAACATACGGTGTACATCAGTATTCCTCCCATTGTAAGTTTTCTCCAATTTTAGAGGTAGTTTCACTAGCACAAATGTGGTAGATATTTTTACCAATAAGTTCAGTTTAGCCACATGGTAGCAGATGTACAATCCATCAAAGTTTGTTCATTATGAAGACTGCTGTTTTTGCACTTGTAAATGTTTGTAATACTGTGAGTGTATTTGTTTTTCAAATTCATCACTATCACCGATGATGTGCATTTGTCATAATAGTACAAATGTCAGCCAAAATATTTTAGGCATATTACATGTCATTTTTAAAATTGAACTTGCAGTAATTAAAACTGAACTTGCAGTAATGTAGTTTGTTTCAGAATTTTCACATATGGTACACATAAGAGTAGAGAAAAATCCATGGATAGAAAAGACAACAAATAAGACCCAGCTGTAGAAATGGGTACCCGACTTCTTCTGGAGTTGATACTGACCATATCACCCTCTAGTGTGCTGACAGGTCAAGGAAAATATGGGCACTAACACCATATCCCTATGTGCTTCTAAGGCATGACAGACATCAACTAAACAACCTGTCTAAGAAAGATTTTAAACATTTACTGGCCACAGACAATAAATAACAGAGACCTACTTGTCCAATGTGAACTAGAAGATATGTATGTCATAATAGCAAAAAAAAGTGCTGGAAATGGATTGATCATATGCTCCGAAGAGATCCCAGCAAACATCACTGCTAACAGCCATGTGATGGACACCCAAGGGAAAAAGAAAGAGAGGGAGACCCAAGGCTACCTGTAGAAGTGGAAATGAGTAGCATTCAGTACAGTTGGGCCACAATACGAAGGCTAACCACAGACTGTGAGAGGTGGAGAGAGTTTTTTGCTGCCCTGAAAAAAAAAACCAAAGGGTGTACTGGACGGTGACTACTCATCTGATCACTGACAGGTGGATGAAAATCAACTAAAACTGGCAAAAGAAACAATAAAAAAACATTAGAAACAAACAGTTAAAACATTTTGGTCATATCAAGAGACATAATATAATAATGAAAATCATACCTGACGGTAAACAGAAGGAAAAAGTGGAAGAGGATGACAGTGATATAAATGGGTTACAACATAAAGAGATGGACTGGATTCAACTTGGCTGGGTGCACTGTGAAAACAAGGGATAGAAGGAAGTTGGAGCACCATCACAGGCAACCTTCTGAGGAATGGCACAGGTTGATGATGCGACTGTGTCAAACAGATGTAATCAATTTCATTTTTTTTCCATGCATGCAAACTGTTTCATTCAAAATATATATAAAAAATATACATATATATATATATAAAATATATATGTATATATATATATATATATAATATATCATCATCATCATCATCAGGTGCCGTGCCGACTGGCGTTGGCTATTATGCTTCTCCAGAGTATCCGATCCTTCATGCAGGCCATCAGCTCAGTTGGTGATCTCCTCTCACACCATCCCGTCAGACTGTCCAGTATCATTTCTCTTGGTCTTCCTCTTGATCTTCTTCCTTCTATTTTTCCCGTTGTTATAATATTTTCAATGCCCCCTCTTCTCATTGCATGTCCTATGAAAGTACATTGTCTATCTCTTATCTTTCTGACAAGGTTTTTTGTCTCTCCAGCTCTTTTCATACATTCTTCATTAGTTATTTTTGCTGTCCAGGGGATTTGCAACATTCTTCTAATAAACCACATTTCTGCTGCTTCCAATGATTTTTGTGCAGACTTGCCTATTGTCCATGATTCACTTCCATGATTCACTTCCATATAACAAGACATTATTATATAGCATTTTAGGACTCGTTTTCTAACATTCATTGATAAAGATGTGTTAGCTAATATGTTTCTCATTCTCTGAAATGCAGTCTTTGCTTGGCCTATTCTGTTCCTAATTTCTGTTTTGCATTTCCCATCTGAAGTTATTACTGCTCCAAGGTATTTGAATTTCTGCACCTGCTTTAAAATATATATACTATATAAAATTTGTTCTCTCTATAGGACGACTTACTTCGGTTACCTGGTCAAGAGCATGGGCTGACATCCGTCAAAGCCTTGAAAATGCTGGGAGTTCGAGAAGAAGACATAAATCAATCTAGGTCTTCAACAATTGGTAATGCATCAATCAGGTACAATGCTTACTGTGTGATAATTAGTTTTAACAAAATGCTAACAGCAGCTGTTGATGATTTCTCTGATTTTGTTATGTTGATGCTTTCAATTTATTAACACCTCATACTGATTGAAGCAGAGGATATTGTCTACATTGAGAGTGGGTTGGTTTTTTGTTTTTTTTTTTAAGGGTTGGAAAGGATTGTGAGTTTTCCATTGTATTATACATTCATTCTTCCATTATTGAAGGATCTCTTATTTCCAGTGATAAGCAGACATTTGTTAGAAGTCCCTACAGAAAATAACCATCTTATACACCCTGGTTATTTTCCTTTGGTAATCCCCAAATATTATTTTTAAACCTGCGAAAGATTATCATGTCTCCTTTGCTTTCCATTGATGAAAAACATTATAGACATTTATCTTATTTTGTCTTTCTTCAAAACATATTCATGTGAGAGATTAATACCATATTGTTAGAAGGTGCTGTCAGAATTTGGCAGTCAGCAATGCATAAAGCGGAATGAATTCAAGAACAACGCAGAGATAAGACAGATGAGCAAACAACAACCTGTCTCATTGGTGATCAGAAAAAGAAGATGTACATATGTCAGTCATGTGCTGAGAAGAAACAACCAGAGAATCCCAAAACAAACTATCAAGTGGAACACAAAAGGCTGAAGAAAAAGAGGTCGACCATGTGAAACTCTAAAGAGGACATTGTTAAGAGAGGCCAATTTAGAATAACATCCTTCGATGAGGTTGAAAAAGCTTGCAGAAAACAGGAAATTTTGGCAAACTACCATGCAAGCCCTATGTGACATTTAACGGCACGGGAAGGATGTAAGACGTAAGAATGAATTATCGACATGCTAGTGTCAGGGTTGGCAAGCCATAACTGACCAAGACCCTGTCTCACGCCACTCTTGGTGCCCCCCAATAACAGACATAGACTGGCTAACAGGGCAGGGATTGCCATAGTCCCCATGGTGGCAGAGTGTGTTAAAGAAGTATTGCACACTACCTGCTTTTAGCTGAAAAATGACCTGTTCCCAAGGTGACATGATGCTGTGACTCAATTCTCCAAGACATCAGCTGCAAACAACACCAGCTCACAGTTCCAGGGACACAGAAGAAGAAGAGAAAATTGTAGCAGAAGCAGCAGAAGACAGATTTGAGTCAGTTCATTTGTAATGCTTGAGCACCATCAGTTACTGAAAATCTCTACTGGTACTTTATGTTATGTGTCCTTTCCAGAACATTGTCCCTCTCACTGCCTCCCTGAAAGTGATTGATCTTGCACGAGTTGACCAGTGTCTCACAATGATACTTTCAGACTTTCCACGATGCCCTGAGTCCACCTGCAGCTAGGGTTGTCCCTTTTCTCTTCTGCCAGGCACTATGCTTTCTACTGTCAACCTCTCCAAACCTTTGTGCCTCTTGTTATGACCAAAGTGGCGGAGACCAAATATTAAGAGTTAATGAAATGAAACAGATAAATGACTATGGGGTGTAACAGAATCTAGATATAAATCCACTTTTTTTAAATGGGACAGAAGAAATATGAGAGTTTGATGGACATAATTTTAGCCTGGGACGAGATTCAGTGAAACTGAAACAAAGTGAAAGATACATGCTCCGTGAGTTATGGAATAGATGTATCAATACTGACTAAAAAGTGCGTTCCTGAAAGTGAATACACAGTACATTCTAGTACTGTATAGCACATACAATGAGAGTGAGGTTCAGCTGATGCATTGCTCCAGGACCCAAATGGTTTCTGTTATGCAAAAGGAGGACCCACAATGGGTTAAATCAGAATAGTTAATCAGTAGAGTGGGGGCTTGAAAATAGTTTTGCACCACCTTTCAAAATTCATCAGAGAGGCCTTACTAAAGTGTAGCAAGATTATTTTTAAAAATGTTTATTTTTTGTTCCAGAGATTCTGATCAATAAAACAGGCTATAAAATGTGATGTGGTTCTATCAATATGTGGCTGATTTTATGACAATAACCAGATTATAAGTTGGGGAATGTTTCAGTAACTGATATCAAAATTACATTCATTAGGGAATATCACAAGATTTGTTGAAAACTACTAGTCTCTGATGTTATAGCAATCTGTTGAAAAATTCTCCAGTTTCAGATACGTTATTATTTGTTTCTGTTTTTTTTTTATTAATACATGTTTTTGCACGTTGATATTTCTGGATTGTCCATTATTTAAGACAGGCGTCCAAATCCAGCCAGAGGTGCCCCAGTCACCCAGTTGTAGAAATGGATACCCGACTTCTTCTGGAAAGGCAACCAGGCTGACCACATCACCCTCTAGTGTGCTAGAGGGTCAAGGAAAAAATGTAGACACTGACACGTCTCTAGGGCATGACAGGGTTACCTCCATTATTTAACTACACACAACTCACCAAGCGCAGTCCTAGCAAAAAATATATCAAAGAACATGCATCGTCTCTTTGCAGATCAGAAAGTCCAGTTTGTGGATTGAACATGGAGAACACTCCTGAAAGTCAAGCTTCACCTGATTCAACCACGGTATCTCTGAGAAGCAACTGTGAAGAATCCAGTTTCTATGGGGTGAGTGATTGTGAATGAACTGTGGTGTTTTACCAGAGTGATCATTAGTTGCTAAGAACAGCATGGTGAAACCTGGACAATTAACAAACAGATGATAAAGAAACTTGAAACAGAAATGTGGTTTTGGGAGAAAAATGCAGCAAATTACCTGGACAGCCAGAAAAACAATGGAAGAGATCCCCAGGGAAATTTCTGAGCAATGAAAACTAGTTAACATTATTAGAAAAACTACAGTCAGAATTTATTGGACATGCCATAAAAAAAAAGGCAGAAGTTAGAGAACTTGGTCATGAATGGAAAATTCAAGTGAAAAAAGAAGAGGGAGACTAAGAGGAAAGTATTTCAGTGACACTGAAAAAGAAAAGTATTTGAATTGATTGAAAACCCGAAGGATCACACTAGGCAGAGAAACATGATTGCCAACACCATCCAGAATGTCAAAGTATGTAATGTATGTACAACATAATTGGTAATTTTTTTACAATTAATTATGCTATCTCATTACCTTTGTACTATTATTTTATTTCTGTGAAATGTTCTAGATAAGAGAGAACTTCAGCATCTTCTTCTAATTCTATTTTCCCAGCGAATTTTAGCTACAATGGACGTGACCATATTCTTCCAGAAACAAGGACAAGCTTTCTCACAGATCCCTTGACATTTCCCCATCCATCAATATCATTTTATAAGCCTTTGGCTCTTATGCCTTCTTCTTCCCCAAAATTATTTCAATATAATTATGCATCTTTGTAATTTGTAATTGGTATTTCTATGTCTAGTTTAGTCATACCAGTGCTTCTCAACTTGTCTTGTTTTTGTTTTTTTTTAGGAAGTTGGTATTTTGGTAAGACACTTTGATTGTAGTCAGATGATGAGAAACTTGTCTTTCATTTCTGAAAGTCTACTTTACATATTTTGTGATTTATTTTTTTTTTTTTTGGATCCATTTCTATGCTGCTTGAAAATATTTATTTCAAAATTTTACTTACAAATGCTTTTATTTTTCTCCTTTTTTTCAGAATAACCAGAATTATTCAAAGCAAAAGACACTTAACAAAATAGTATCATTTTTTGGGAAGATCAAAAGTAAAAAGTCTACCAGTGATGGAGACAGTCTCTATGGTTCAACTCGGACACTCAAGGTAGCAAGTTATTTCCCCTAAATGTGCTAACTTTTCTTGTCATTGGTTAATGTTATTTTGTGCCTATGAATAAAACTTCCAATCACTCATCTTTTTTTCTGTGCTTGCTTAATTCTGTCTTCATATATTCTCCAATTTATCTTTATATAAAAGAAGCAAGGATATTAATTTTATATTAATTTCATATTAATTTTATATTAATTTTATATTAATTTCATATTATCAGCTCTGTTACCTGTTTTTTTTTTCAGAAATTTTTGTGTATAATAATTTTTGTTTTGTGTTTTGTTATTTCTTCCTAGCATTTGTTTTGTTATTAATAACCTTTATTCTTCATCATATCACATGGTTTACTTCTACTTATTTCATGAGTTTAATTCCTCTTTATTTTCTTCAACCTATTTTGTATTTTAAAAAATATTAAAGCTAGAATAACCAAGGCCAGGACAGAATTTATCCAACTTAACAAAATATGGTCATCTAAGAACAACAAAACATGAACCAAACTTAGGCTTTTCAGTGCAAACATAAAGACTGTTCTTCTATATGGTTCGGAGACATGGGTTATGACCAAGACAATACAACAGAGGGTACAAACATTCATAAGGAGGATTTTAAACACTAAATGGCAGGACAAGAACCTAAGAACCTACAAATCATGTCCAGGAAATCCCCTGGGAACAGCTGTGTTAATAACATACTTATCTTAACATAGTCTTTGTGAGATGGGGAACATAGATCTTTTTGCTCAAAAAACTCTGACCTACTTCTGTAGCCCAGAAACCTGTAGCAATCAATACTAATTGTAATTATTATTTTTGTAAAATGTAATGTCAGGTTGGTGGATGGATGGGGACATGGAGATCGCCGGCAGGGATGAGGAAAATCTGATGTGAAACCAATGAATCCAGGACATGACAAGCCTATGGGTCTCTACAACAGTGCCTATCAGAACAGTGTAAACAAAACAAAGCCAGCAGGCTATAGGTGGCGGGGAATGGAAATCACTGAGGCACTCATCGGATTTCTCATCCCAAAGCTGGAGTGTCTCTGTGGAACTGTCTCAAAGCCGTCTGGCCAGCCAGTATTGCATGCTAGATCTGATGTGGAGAAGGGGCTTAAGAGGCTGGAGAACAAAGTTTTGGCCAGACCAGCCTACACCACTGTCTTCATGGCAGTCTGAGCAAGACCACAGCCTGCTCTAGCAAGGAAAGGTGCTGAAGTCGGAGGTACCCAGCCAAAAGGCGCTTCGCAAAAATCAGGGTACCACACATCATCGTCAATGTACATATGAAGAAGAAGAAGATGTCTAGAAAATGGAGGTGGATTGGCCACACTCTGAGGAAACCCAACACCAACATAGCAAGACAGGCAATGACATGGAATCCTCAAGGAAATAGAAAACAAGGAAGACCTAGACTTACTTGGAGAAGAGAAATTATGACAGTGCTCAGAGACAAGGAAGCAGAGAATAATTCTAAGAACAGTGATGACTGGAGAGCCTATATCCGTGGCCTATGCTCTCAAGGGAGTGAAAGATGATGATGATGATGATTATTTTGCATTTGTTTTCTTCTTTTTTCCTCTAAAAGACTTTAAATACCATACATTTCTGCTTTTTGATTTACTGTAAAAGGTATTTAATTCTCTAAATTTTATTCTGTACATTCACTCACAGAAAACCCTCAGTAACAAAAGTGATAAATCAAACAAAAGTGCACAGGGAAATGATTCTACCTCAAGAAGTAAGTTGCTATGATCACTGTTGCATTTGTTATTATGTTATTTATTATCTGCTAGTACACAAAGGTAAGTGGTGCCTGGTTAGATGAGTGGTTAGGTGCTCAGTTTACTAATCTGGCAGTACTGGGTTCAAGTCCCAGCAGTGGGGACTTTTTTCTGATATACACCAGAAAGGCCCCGGGGTCCCCTCAGCCTCTAGAAAATGGGTACCAGAGAAATCCAGGAAGGCAAATGCTGCCTGGCGTGATACTGACCACATCAGACTTTCATGTGCCGAAGGTCTTGGAAATATGGGCCAAACACTGTATCCCCAATATGCCTTAATGGTATGGAAATGGGGATTTTACCTTTACACAAAAATGAACAGATATATCAAAAGCATTTAAAATTATACCACTCATGCCAGTTATGTTCTTTCTTGTAGAGATGATTGAGAGAGTAGAAAGGGTGGAAAGTGCAAGATGGGCAAGGCACTTTCTCTACACCAGCTGCCTAGATGAATCAGGTTATGTTAACCTGCCTGCCTCAAATTAGATGAAAACTGCCGTTATAAGTCAAACCAAAGTCAGATGTCTTCTTCTTCATCGATCACTCAGACATCGGTCCCAGTCTCTTGCACAAATGAAGCAGTTCGTCACAGGTTTTCAGCATCGCTACAGAGCTTCTCTTGTTGGGTGCTGGGGTCTGGCCAGGTCCTTTGCCTGAGTGGATTGTGTAGTGGGCAACTCTGAAAGATGTGATGTGAGTCTTTTGCTCTTTGCTGCAGGCACATAGGTCTGTTGGACCAGTTCTCAGCTTCTGGTGTAGTCCCAGACCTTGCAAGGTACATGATAAGACCATGCAACCAACAACTTTCTTTTAGGGCAAACACCAAAGAAGAAGAAGAGGAAGAAGCTGCGATTATAAATACACACCACAATCAATATTCTTATTAAAAGGCAAAAGGTAAAGGTAAATCCTGTCATGTCTTAGATGCACACGGGGATATGGTGTTAGTGCTCATATTTTCCTTGACCCATCAGCACATTAGAGGGTGATATGGTCAGTATCACGCCTGGCCGCCTTTCCTTCCCCAACTCCAGAAGAAGTCAGGTATCCATTTCTACAGCTGGGTGACTCTTATTGCTATCATCTAAACATAAACAGTACTAGTGTTATTTTTCAAATTTATATCCAAAAAGAAAAAAAAAAGCTAATTACTTAATTTTCCATGTGTTTGCTTAATGTGGAAGAATTCTTGTGGAGCACTAACCCTAATTTTGTTTTAGCTTAATTTTAAGAATGTGATTTCTTACATCCATCTACATTCATTCTAACCTAACCTAAAGTAATCCTAACAGGTCCTATGAACTACAGCTGGCTAAGGTCCTTTTTCTTCACCTCTTACAACTGTCCAGAGTAACAGGCCACTGTGATGTTGCAGTTTACCCAGTGAACCAGTGCTCCTCTTAGTGATGGAGTCTGTGTCTTAGAAGCACTCTAGATATTAATGAAAGCCATTAGGTATCTTATTAGCTGAGTGGTTAGGTCTTCTTCTTCTTCGTTCGCACTGTCTGTCTATATCTGCAGTCCTGTCTCTTGGATAAATTTCACTGTTTTTTGTAACTCATGTATGGAACCGTAGAGCTTATCTTCTTTAGTGGTTTCACTGGGCCAGTAATTATTTCTCAGTGTCTCGTAGTTGATGCAGTTCTGGAGGATATGTTCCACGGTTTGGGGCACCTGGGCACATGTACATAGATTAGTAGTACCAACCTTAAACTTTGTATACATATGACTTCGGAGTCGGCTGTGTCCTGTTCGGAGACGGAAGATGGTGACTTGTTCCTTTCTGTTTAGCATGTGATAGTCATCATGTGGTGGTGTTTGTGGCTTCCTGTAGGTTTTTATCATGCTTTTCTTCTGATTATAGGTGACTGGTATGTCTGGTTGCTCCATTTCAGTGCCCTCTTTGGCCAGATGGTCAGCTTTCTCATTGCCTGGTATCCCACAGTGGGAGGGAATCCATTGCAAAGTGACTCCATGTTGTAAGCCAATTTTTGACAAGGCATCCTTAAGATCTGGTAGTTTGTTGCACTGAAGAGCCTCCAGTACTGATCTTGCATCTGTGAGAATTACTACAGGACATGTATCAATTCTGGAGTCTGATAGTTTTTCAACTGCAGCAATAATTGCCCTAACTTCTGCATCAAAGTTGTTGCAGTATTTACCAGTGGGTATGGAAATCTTGTCAATGGTGTTGTTTGGATATTCAATATATGCTCCTGCCCCACCATTCTTTATGGCATTATGTGCAGATCCATCTGTATACACACGTATCCAGGTGTCACATGGATATTTGTCATCTAGAACACTAAGTGTGGCTATTGATCTTACAAGACTGCTCTGCATCTCACTATTCTGCACACCTTTCACTTCAGTCTGAATAGTTATTTGTGTATAATCTGCTTCTTTCCATGGTGTATGCTCTGGTACAGATGATAATGGAGTGACTACAGTTGGAAGGTCAGGTATCAGCTTACGCATACGCTTGGCCTGATGAATGAAGCTGCTTCTTTTAAGCTGTCCTAATGCCAAGTTATTGAATCTCTCCTTCAGGGGATGGCTTACAGAGCTAAGGAATTTTTCTCCCATGGTCATGACCTTTGTCTCTCTACGTTCCTTTAGCGGTTGAACACCAACTATTTTCTGCATTTCTACTATTGGTGTGGACCTCATGGCACCTGTGATAATCCGTAGTGACTGATTTTGAACCTTGTCTAGATTATGCAGCGTAGTGTTTGATGCTGTGCACCAAGATGTTGAGCCATATTCTAAATGTGGTAGAATACTTTGCTGATATACGTTCTTGAGGATTCTTTCACTAGCTCCCCATGTAGTCCCACTCAATTTTCTTAATATGGCTAGTTTTCTTCTGGCTTTTGCTTCTGCACTGTTGATGTGTTGCTTCCAAGTCAGTTTTGAGTCAAGAGTCACTCCTAAGTAAGTGGGTTGGTTGTCCATCCTTAAGGGTATTTCATTTACAAAGATCTTACCTGCTTTCTGTTTAGATGAGAGGGTGAACAGAGTGGTACTTGATTTCTCTGTGTTGATACTTACACACCATTTGTTTGTCCATGATGTCAAGATGTCTGCTGCTCTTTGGAGTCTCTGTGTAGCAACTGTCGCATATTCATCTGTACACCACATGACCAGATCATCTGCATACAGTGCTGCTTTGATTCCATAGGGAAGTTCCTTGACCAGGTCATTAATGAATACAAGGAATAGTGTAGGCGAAAGGACTCCTCCTTGTGGTACACCGTGTCGCAGAAGTACTTTCTGGCTTTTGTGTCCATCCATTACTACTCTAGCTCTTCTATTGTGTAAATAGGACTTTATCCAGTTGTACAGTCTTCCATTCACATTGCAGTTTCTTAGTTTCCACAGCAGACCTTTTTTCCATACTTTATCAAAGGCTTTCTTCAGGTCTACCCACGCTGCTAGTACAAGGTTTTTCTCTTGGAATGCATCCTCAATCTCTTGAGAGAGATAGGTCACTTGATCTTCCGTACTGCAGTACTGCCTAAATCCTGCCTGTTGTGGAACGAGAAGGTTTTCACTTTCTAGGTACCATTTTAGCCTCAGGTCAATGATGCGTTCCATCGTTTTGCATAGGCAGCTAGTGAGACTGATTGGCCTGTAGCTGGAGGCAGTATCACTGTTTTTCCCTGGTTTTAGCAGTGGTACCATGCTTGCTTCCTTCCAGATTTGAGGTAACTTACCTGTGCTCCAGCACATATTGAAAATATCCAACAGCTTTCCCATTGCTGCCATTCCCAGGTTCTTGATCATTTCATTGGACACTCCATCTGGTCCTGGTGATTTCCTTGGTTTCAGTTTACTAACTGCTAGGTCTAACTCACTGCGTGTGATTGGTGCATCCATGACCTCCACTTTTCTGACTTGTTCCTCCTCTTTCTGTGGCTCGATGCGCACTGTACGCTCCTTCTCTGGATGGATATCAATGTTGCAGTCCTGTGCAAACATGCGAGCAAAGTGATCTGCTACCTGCTTACCTGTAAGAGTTTTCCCATCCTCTATTAGTGTAATCTTTGTACTTCTTCCAGTACTCTCATCATTTAACTGTTTGATTAGTTTCCACAGTTTCCTTCCATCCTTTTCAAAGTTTAGGGACTCTGTTTTCTCTCTCCAACTTTCCCGTCTGGCTTGCAGCTTTGCTCTCTGAAATTTGGCCTTAGAATGTTGGTAATTATTGTGGTGTTCTTGGCATGGTCTATTTTCTGCTTGCTTTCGAGCTGCTTCTACGTCATCATGGAGTTTTCCCAGTTCACTAGACCAGTATGGTTTATAGTCCCTACGAGCTCCTCTGGGAATGGTTTCACGAGCGGCCTGAAGGATACAAGCATTGAATTCCTTCACTATGCTGTTAATATCCTTACCTTCTATGGACAGCTGTCCCACCAGGATACCTGTACGATGTCTGTACATTGTCCAGTTTGCTTTTTTATAGTTCCATCTGGGGAGAGGGTTACTGGTGTTAAGGAGTTCATTTTCTATTGTCAGGAAGACTGGTCGATGGTCGCTACCTCCAAGTTGTTTTCCAACTTCACGTGTAATGTTCCACTTCAGATCTGGAGAGTGGAATGCCAGATCTGGTGTTGATTTTGTATGCCAAGCCCTTGAGTAAAATGTTGGGGCATCCACTGGCTGGTTGATCAGGAGAAGTCCATTATCATCCTGCCAGCTCTCAACTTCCTCTCCTCTCTTGTCTATGTGGTCATAGCCCCAGCTCTGGGAATGACTGTTAAAATCACCACAGACCATCAGTCTCTCTTTGTGTGGGATTGTTCCTAAAGCAAGTGGGCGGTCATTAGGACAGTAATAGTTAAGGAGGTGGAAATCTGTATTACTACTCTTTAGATGGATCATCTGGTATTCGGCTCCTTCCATGTACACTCCCACCTGACATGCGCTGATGTTATTCTTAACAAGTGTGAGTACTCCTCCTTTTCTTCTGTCCTGTCGGTCTGATCTAAAACACTGGTAGCCTCTGATTTTAAAGGCGGCATCTTTGGTTAGGTGTGTCTCCTGTATGCAGCATATACTTACCTGCTCTGCAAAAAGTATGTTCTCTAGTTCAACCTTTTTGCTATAGCCATCTCTAACACTGCTGACACCCTCAGCATTCCACTGCATTATTTTAAGTTCTTGCTTTTTGGCTGTTTTCTTCTGTTGTATTTTTTGGCCAGTAGCTCTACTCTCATGTCTCCTGACTCCACAAGACGAACTGAGAGGACCTCCAGTAGCATTGGGTGGACCCTTTCGAGGCAGGGGGCCCGGCACTGCACCTGCCTGGTTAGTCTTCACAGGGCGAGCACCATGTTTGAAAACTGTAGATATAGACATTTCATTAGCGATAATGCGTGTTACCCTGATTTTTGCGATGCGCCTTTTGGCTGGGTAACTCCGACTTCAGCACCTTTCCTTGCTAGGGCAGACTGTGGTCTTGCTCGGACTGCCATGAAGACAGTGTGGCTGGCCTGGCCAAAACTTTGTTTTCCAGCCTCTGGTGGCTGTACTTAAGCCCCTTCTCCATGTCAGATGGTTTGAGACAGTTCCACAAAGACACTCTGACTCTGAGATGAGGAATCTGATGAGTGCTTCAACAATATCCATTCCCCGCCACCTATAGTCTACTGGCTCTGTTTTGTTTACATCATTCTGATAGCCATTGTTGTAAAGACCCATAGGCTTGTCACGTCCTGGATTCATTGGTTTCACACCAGACTTCCCTCATCCCCGCCAGAGATCTCCATGTCCTCATCCGTCCACCAACCTGACATTACATTTTGCAAAAATAACAATTACAATTACAATTAGTGTTGATTGCTACAAGTTTCTGGGCTACAGAGGTAGGTCAGAGTTTTTAAGCAAACAGATCTATGTTCCCTGTCTCACAAACACTATGTTAAGATAAGTGTGCTCTTAACACAGTTGTTCCCAGGGGAAGTGGTTAGGTGATTCATTTAGTAATCCAGTGGTACCGGGTTCAAATCCCAGTAGTGGGATTTTTTTCTTCTTACATCTTACATCCTTCCCATGCTGTTAAACATCACATAGGGCTTGTGTAGCTGTTTGCCAAGTTTTCCAGTTTTCACCGCGTTTTTCAACTTCATCAGGGTATGTTATGCCCACCAAACTGGCTTCTCTTAACAATTTCCTCTTTAGAGTTTCATGTGGTCGACCTCTTTTTCTTCGGCCTGTTGTGCTCCACTTGATAGCTTGTTTTGGTATTCTCTGATTATTTCTTCTCATCACATGGCCTACAAATGTCCATCTTCTTTTTCTGATCACCCATGAGACAGGATGTTGTTTGCTGATCTGTCTTATCTCTGCATTGTTCTTAAATTCGTTCCACTTTATACCAAGTATTTCCCTTAGGCAATTGCTTTCAAAAGAGTCTAACTGGGATTATTTCTGGTACACACCAAAAAAGGCCTCAGGCTCCACCCAGCCTCTAAAGATGGGTACCAGAGAAATCTGGGAAGGTAGATGTGGCCAGGCATGATACTGACCACATCACATTCTCATGTGCCAAAGGTCATTTAAATATGGGCCTAACACCACATCCCCAATGTGCCTTAATGGGAATTTTATCTTTTTTACCATATATCTTATCTCTTATCTGGTGATGGTTTATTCAGTACTCACTATGAAGGCTGTCAAGAATTTCAAGTTTCCAACTTGAGGTTGATACAATATCAGAAATTTTTATTTATATTAACTGTTCCATTTTGAATATACACAGTAAATTGGTGTACTAAGAACTTTCATGTTGATTTGTTGAAAGTGTTGTTGCATTGCTATAAAGTTGTGTGATGTTTTTTTTTCTGTTTTATCAGAGAAAAAATCATCAGCTTCTGAGATACAAGAAAGAGATAGTGGCAGCTACAGTGATGAGGAGAAGGACAAAGATTCTCTAAATACCAGCAGAAAGAGCAGCAAAGATAAAGAGTTTAAAGAACGAGGCAAACCAATGGTCAGTAATCAAAATTCAATAGTTCTCAAACTATAGTTGATATCTTGCCTCTGTATTTCTTCCATAATCAAAAGTTTCCATATTTCTTAATAAACGCTTATAAGAGAACTTCCATTCTGAAGATTTAAGTAACACCGATCATTGAATATTTGCCTTTGTAACCAGCTTCTTACATATGTAGTAAAGGTATAAGGTAAAATCCCCATTCCCATGCCACTAAGGCATATTGGGGATATGGTGTTAGACCCATATGTCCAAGACCTCAGGCACATAAAAGTGTGTTGTGGTCAGTATCATGTCTGGCTGCATTTACCTTCCAAGATTTCTCTGGTACCCATTTTTAGAGGCTGGTTGGACCCAGGGGCCTTTTTGGTGTGAGCTGAAGAAAAATAATTTGAGGACCCTTAAAGCTCATGCAAATCTTGACCAGGATGCCAAGATGTGCATCGTGGTTGATCATCTTATATCCTTCCCGTGCCGTTAAACATCACATATGGCTCACATGGTAGTTCGCCTAGTTTATGGTTGATCATACTGGGAAATTATTTCAAATGTGGAACAGATTCATAATTTTTCCCTCTGAAGTAATTAACCTGACCTGACGTAAGTAACATCAATAGAATTTAAAGAAATTTCTTTCTGAAATAAGGCTAACATAACTTGTAATCACAGCACATTACATGATGTGGGTGTAACCATTACAACTTAAATAATTTCAGATATAAAGCTTGGAGAATTATGAGTACCTGAAGCATTATTACATGTTACTCTTCTTATTCAAAGTGATAAATCACTGTGATTCTCTGATGATCTGAGGAGTTGAATTATTGTCTCACTCTCTACAACAAACTTTCCTACATATACATTATCTGCATTATCCAGGACTGCTATTAGTAACTAGTTTCATCAGTTTGCAAAGTTAACTCTGCGTTTGTTGTCCACAAAACTGTTTTTAACATTTATTTAACACTTCATTCTCTTTTATATCTGTATGAGTAAGTCTCATTTGAGTAAGTTTCATTTATGTCTGTAACAGTTTGTAATATTTATGACATAGCTTATTCTTGCCACATCCACAAACTTTTCAACATTTTTTCTGGCAACTTATGCTCAAAGGTTACCTATCAGCTTGTATTAGCCAGTTCCTTGTTGATTTCTCATATTATATTCCAACCGTTTTTAATCTTTAAGACATACCACCTTCATCTTTGTGTTTTCAATGCCAACTTTATCTATGTGTCTTTATGCCAACATTGTTCACATGTTTTAAATACCATTTAAGACATATGAACATTTAACAACAAAATGTCTTGTTGTGTCTTTTGTGCAGACATTGTCTGTGTGCCATTAATGTTAAAATTGTTTTTGTTTTTAATATTAAAATTGCCTGAGTGCTTCATTCCAACACTGTCTATGTGCCTTTGATGCCAACATTGTCTATGTGCCTTTGATGCCAACATTGTCTATGTGCCTTTGATGCCAACATTGTCTATGTGCCTTTGATGCCAACATTGTCTATGTGCCTTTGATGCCAACATTGTCTATGTGCCTTTGATGCCAACATTGTCTATGTGCCTTTGATGCCAACATTTTCTATGTGCCTTTGATGCCAACATTGTCTGTGTCTTTAATGTCAATGCTGCTGGAATTTAATTTCATTCCAACATTGACTTTTATGTCTTTAATGCCAAAGTTGTCAATGTGTATTTCATGTTAACATTGTCTATGCGTCTTTAATGCCAACATTATCTGAAGACACATGTCTGCACATCTTCAAACCCTTAGGATCAGCCATCTGATTTCATGACCTTCTGATATTAAGTCCAAAAGTTTTAATTCTCATTTTTTTAATTCTCATTTCCACATCCTCTTTTCTAAATTTTTCAACACTTACATCATGATCTTTCTCTTTCTTCCTCTCACCCAGATTCGCAGACTGTCTCAGCGTGCTCATGCAGCAAGTCAAGAGTGTGTCCGTGATGCTCCTAAACTTCCCAGCACCAGCATGAAAAGAGAAACTTCCACAACCTTTGATGAGCATTTTTAATGATGCAGACCTTTGGTTGATCTTTGATCTTTCATATGAGCAAAGTTCACTGGCGTCTGAGTTATGTTGCTAGACACAGGGAAAAAAAAAAAACACAGGTCTGTAAGCATAGCTTGAGTGAGGTAAACAGATACCCACAAACTTCAGAAAATGTGAATGTTCTCACCTGAAGTTCAAGATTGTTGTACAGTTGTGATTTTGCCAGACAATATGGCAACACACTGGTGTGCTCGATGCTCAGCTGTAAGCCACATCATGTGAAACTCTGCAGCATGAAGTCATTGCAGCTGGTTGCAGTTTCTGAGTAATACTCCATTTATTTTGCTCTGTTTTTGTTTATTCTGTGTGAGTGTTATGACTTTTACATCATTGTTCCTATTTCTAAGAAATAGGGAATATCCTTAAAAGTGAGAAGAAGAGTATTACAGTGGTATACAGAACCAGTATTATTGGTTGTATGGATGCTGTTCTGATTCCTCTGTTACCTTTGTACTTATGCTAGAAAACTTTAGCATTTCCGAGGTGATTTCCAAGGAAGCAGATATTGTCTGTATCCCATATAGCTTTATGTAGCCTAAAGATTAGCTAGTGGGTAAAACCATATATATATATTTTTTTTGTTTACAATACTTTCTTACTAAATAATCACAGCATAGTCATTTATTTGATATCTTGTCTTGTTTTTGTTAAGAAGCAAAACTTAAATCTATTTTCTCCAGCAGACATTCAGGCTTTAGAATTTATCTCTCCTTTTTTTTAAGAGCTATATATTCACCATTTATTTTCCCTATGCTGCTACATCTATATTACACATATATCATATTTTGCATCTTTAATCTCAAAACTTTGTGTTGAAATATGCATATAGTTTTTGGGGTTTTTTTTGTACATCATGCCATAATGTATCCACTTATCTTCTTAAAGTTAGAAGAAGTGGGAAAAAAAGTGGAAAAAAAAAAAGAAATAGTATGTAAGTATGTAACAATCGTTGACACATTTGTAGAAGATCGTATTTTGTTCATTGAATTACTCTCAGTAACATTTTTCTTAAAGCACAGTAAAACTTTACTTTTAAGCATTTTAACAATCATAGTGGACTCTCAAACATTCCATTGTATTTTTTCTGTCCTTTCTTCTAGTTTGATTGTTTTTTTTCTATCCTTCTATGTTTTTTTTCTGTCCTTTCTTCTAATTTAGTTTTTTTTTTCTGACTGATCTTAAAACTGCTGGTATTTTTAATTCATGCAAAACAGTTCTGTTGTATATAATGTAACATATTTACAAAATGTAACAATGCTGTACAAAGATTTTTTTCCCCCTACTTTTATAATAATTTTATGTCAAAAGTAAAGTCATATTAAATTTATAGTAATTTGGTGCTTTATATCTGCTGTGAGGCCTCAACTTATTTATAGCCTCAACTATAAACCATATTGCTCATCAAACATGAAAATTATGCAAATTAAATATGTGAGATGCTAGTCACTAATTTGTAATGTTAAAAACATACCACTGGCATTTAATGAATGTGTAACTTCTGGAAGCTTTGCCAGCTAAAGCACAGTCACTTTTATAAACAGCTTTAGAGTTAGAAATATAGTGACAGTTATTCTTACAAACAGGTTGAACATTAGAATATAGTGACAATTACTTTTATAAACACCTTTAAAATTAGAATATAGTGACAGTTATTCATGCAAACAGGTTGAACATTAGAATATGGTGACAATTACTTTTATAAACAGCTTTAAAATTAGAATATAGTGACAGTTATTCATACAAACAGGTTGAACATTAGAATATGGTGACTATTTTATAAACACCTTTAAAATTAGAATATAGTGACAGTTATTCATGCAAACAGGTTGAACATTAGAATATGGTGACAATTACTCATATAAACAGCCTTTAACAGAATATGGTGACAATTACTCATATAAACAGCATTTAAAAGAATACGGTGACAGTTACTTATATAAACAGCTTTAACATTATAATATGGTGACAATGCATGTTTGAGTGCATGGATCATCCTCATTCTGAGAGGCTGACAGACAGTTATCTTTGCACTTGTTTGTAATATTTCATTAGAATGTGTATGGAAAAAAGCAGTTTGTAAATTTTCTTTATTTACACTTATACATTGGGTATCATTTTATATTACATTTTAATTATAAATACATATAATTCAAATATCTATATATGAGTACACTTATATATATATATATATGTGTGTGTGTGAAGTTGTTTTGTGTGTAAATCTCTCTCTCTCTCTCTGAACCTTAAGTGCCCAGGGCACATGGGGCTTCCGCAAGGGTTTTCCACAAATGCCTGTCTTTCGCCTTTTTATCTGCTCTTGCCCAGGTGAGCCCTCTATTGCTCAACATCCTTTCTGTTGTTATTTATTTCTCCGATTCCTTCTCTTCCCATGATTCCTTCACCTACTTTTGCATTGAAGTCCAGGAGGTCTGCAGTCGGGCTGGGGACTTCCAGTGGCTGGCTTTCATCCACAACCTTCATGGGCTCAGTTTCCTGATACGCATTTCTCCTTCCACCTGCATTTGCTTTTTCCCTTGCTTCTGTTTCTGTAGCAGTCTGATAGTTTTTTACCAGATAGGGTTGCTGGCCCTATGCTGAACCCTCCTTAGTCGCCTTTTACAATCATGCATGGTAGGGTACAGTGGTCCTATTCTTTGCAGATCCCGGGTACCACACGGGATTTGTGTGTAAATATGAGTGCTTAAATGGCAGTTCACAGTGTGTGGTTGTTTGAGTAGTTTCTCTCTTACTAGTGCCCAGGGACTCTGAGAGGAACTTTGTAAGGTGGTGCAGAATTATTTTCCAGGTCCAGCATCTGAATAAATGGTGAAGCAACAACTTGGTTTGACATAAAACAAGGGGTCAGTCAGCGGTTCATATTGTCGCCTTACTTATTTAATTTGTATAGTGAAAATATAATGAGGAATGTTAGAGAAGATGTAGACAAAGAATATTATGATAGCATAACAATTGGAGGTTATGAAATACCAGAGATTTGATATGCTGATGACACAGTATTACTGTCCACAACACAAAAAGGAATGGAAAAACTAATTATGTCAGTCTGTAAGAATAGTGAAGAGCAAAACATCTATCTTAATGCGAAGAAAACTAAACTGATGACAACTAAGAAAACAAATAAGGCAGCTGATATCTCTCTCTCTCTCTCTGAACCTTAAGTGCCCAGGGCACATGGGGCTTCCGCAAGGGTTTTCCACAAATGCCTGTCCTTTGCCTTTTTTTTCTGCTCTTGCCAAGGTGAGCCCTCTATTGCTCAACATCCTTTCTGTTGTTCTTCTCCATGTCTCTTTTGGTCTACCCTTACTTCTGTTCCCCTATGGTGTCTATCTTAGTGATGTTTTTGGTAGAGAGTTATCAGTCATTCAGAGCACATGTCCCAACCATCCCCAGCGTCTTTCCTCAATAATTGCTGTCAGTGGCTTCATCTGCATTTCTGCCAACAAGATGTTATTTCTTATGGTGTTTGGCGAAAATATTTTTTGTAATTATTCGTAAACATTTAGTCTGAAAAGAATTCAACTTGTTTTCTATGGTTTTGGTGATTTTCCAGCATTCACTTCCATAGAGTAGTACACTTAGAACATTACTCTTAAATATCCTGTTTTTTTTATTCATGCTTAGTTTTTTAGATTTCCATATAGTCTCATCATCATCATCATGATGTGCCGTGCCGACTGGCGTTGGCTATTATGCTTCTCCAGAGTACGCGATCCTTCATGCATGCCATCAGCTCAGTTGGTGATCTCCTCTCACACCATCCCGTCAGACTGTCCAGTATCATTTCTCTTGGTCTTCCTCTTGATCTTCTTCCTTCTATTTTTCCTGTTGTTATAATATTTTCAATGCCCCCTCTTCTCATTGCATGTCCTATGAAAGTACATTGTCTCTCTCTTATCTTTTTGACAAGGTTTTTTGTCTCTCCAGCTCTTCTCCTACATTCTTCATTAGTTGTTTTTGCTGTCCAGGGGATTCGCAACATTCTTCTAATAAACCACATTTCTGCTGCTTCCAATGATTTTTGTGCAGACTTGCCTATTGTCCATGATTCACTTCCATATAACAAGATAGGTTCAATATAGCATTTTAGTACTCGTTTTCTAACATTCATTGATAAGGATGTGTTGGTCAATATGTTTCTCATTCTCTGAAATGCAGTCTTTGCTTGGCCTATTCTGTTCCTAATTTCTGTTCTGCATTTCCCATCTGAAGTTATTACTGCTCCAAGGTATTTGAATTTCTGCACCTGCTTTAGAACAGTTCCGTTTAATTTAATACTGCATGCTGGTGGATTCTGTTTCTTAGATATAACCATAGTCTCTGTCTTTTTGATGTTCAAAGTAAGGCCTTTCTGTTCACTTTCTTTGGCGACTTTATCCAAGAGATTTTGCAGGTCTTGTTGGTTCTCTGCTATCAGTACTGTGTCGTCAGCATACCGAAGGTTGTTAATATTGTATCCTCCAATTTTTATGCCTGGTTCTGTGATGATTGTTCTTAGAATATTCTCGCTATACAGAGAAAAAAGGTCTGGAGATAGTACACATCCTTGTCGCACCCCTTGTTTTATAGGTTGATATTTTCCAATTCTATTTTCAACTCGAACTGCTGCTTCTTGCTGCCAGTATAGATGTTTTACAATCCTCAGGTCTTTGCCGTCTATATTGATGTCTTCAAGCATTTTAATAATTTCATTATGTTTCACCTTGTCAAATGCCTTGGTGTAATCAATAAAGCATAAGTAGGGATCTTTCCATATAGTCTGCAGCACTGCAAAAACCTGGTTTGCTCTAGTAAGTCTGCTATTGATGTCCTCTGTGCTGTCTCCATTTTCTACTACTTTACTGCCAAGGTATACAAATTCATTGACTTCCTCCACTAACTTGCTATCTACTCTCAGTACATTTCTACTATTCACATTTTGCTTCATTAACTTTGTCTTTCCTACATTGATCTTTAGTCCTATGTTGTTTGCATTCTGAGTTAGCTTGTTTATTTCACCTGATATATGTATGAGGAAAAATTGGAAGAGGTGGAGAGTTTTGAATATCTTGGATCACTGCTAACTAATAATGGAGATACAATGAAGGAAATAAAAAGGTGGACATCTATCGCTCTTCAAAAAGTAAAACAACTAAATAAGCTGTGGAGAGGAAGAGAAAGAACTACAAAAATAAGATTTTTAAGGGCATGCATCTTTCCCATCACAACATATGCCTGTGAGACCTGGACACTTAACAAAACAGCTGAGAAAAACATAAATGTCTTTGAATGGAAATGCTACAGAACAGTCCTCCAAATATCATGGACACAAAAAAGAACAAAGTTATCCATACTACAAAAATGTAATACTGAAGAAGGCTGGCTAGTAAAGAGGATTAAACACAGAAAATTTAAATATTTTGGACACATTAAACGTCATGATAATTTAGAGAATACCGCCTTGGAAGGATACATAATGGAAAAGAAAGAGAGGAAGACCAAGGCAAAGATGGCTGCAAGACATCGTTGATGATCTGCAAATGGATGCATCAGCAGCATGGCATCTTGCTTACAACCGAGAGGACTACAGGAGAGCTGTTGTGGAGGCAAAGTTCCACAAGGGACATGCAAATGACTGACTATCTGAATCTGATGTTATGCTATGTTTATAGTGAATTAATGGAATTATTTGGTATAGTAAAATCACATACTGTGGAATACAAATACATGAAGCCATGTCACGCTGGTTCATGAAAGGTAAAAGTATGAGAACAATACTGAAAAAAATTAAAAGTTAAACAATAACTAAAAAAAGGTGAAAAAACAAATATTTTGACCTGCTAAATCACAACATAAAAAAAAAACAAAACAATCAGATCAGAAAAGAAATAAAATCATTCATTTCTCTGGATGTCTGACTCTTGCAGATGCTAAGAATTAGAAGAAAAAAACTTCACAAACTGGACAGGGTCTGCTTCTTACAACAGTGTTACCTACAAATTAACATTTAAATTGTTCAAAATTGTACTGCCACATTCAGTTCCAAGCTTTCTTCACTTTCGTCCTTCATTTGCCATTGTTTTGATTCAGACCTCTGTTAATTTCTTCTCTAATTTTCTTTGTTATGAAAGGAAGGTAGTTTTTCCTTTATTCCCTTTGTTCTGAAAGGAAGGCAGTTTCATCCTTTATTCTTTGTTCGGAAAAGAAGGCAGTTTCTTCCTTTATTCTCTTTGTCCTGAAAAGAAGGCAGTTTCTTCCTTTATTCTCTTTGTTCTGAAAGGAAGGCAGTTTCTTCCTTTATTCTCTTTGTTCTGAAAGGAAGGCAGTTTCTTCCTTTATTCTCTTTGTTCTGAAAGGAAGGCAGTTTCTTCCTTTATTCTCTTTGTTCTGAAAGAAAGGCAGTTTCTTCCTTTATTCTCTTTGTTCTGAAAGGGAAGTGATTTTTTTTCTTAGGAAAGTAATTTCTTCCTTTATTGTCTTTTTTAAGGAAAATGATTTTTTTTCTAAATTTTCTTTTTTTCTGAAAAGGAAGTGATTTCTTTATTTATTTTCTTTGTTCTAAAAGGGAAATAATTTCTGTCTTTATTCTTTGTTCCAAAAAAAAGAAGTATTTTCTTTGTTTTAAACGGAAAGTAGCTTCTTCATTTATTTTCTTTGTTTTTAAATTGAAGTAATTTCTTCCTTTATTTTCTTTGTCTTGAAAGGGAAGTATTTTCTTCCTATATATTCTTTGTTCTGAAAGGATATGCTCTAGTTCATTCAGTCTGCTCTTTTGATTTCAGCATTTGTTATCATTTCATCGTTTAACTGATTTTATAGAATTTTGATTGCATCCACGTCTAAATGGTTGTCATGTTTCTACAGCTTACGTCCTTCCCGTGCCGCTAAACGTTACGTAGATAACTACTTCTCAATACTGTGGCTCAGAAACGTGAAAGCATTACCACTTACTGGTGAAGAATGAGTGCGAGTCTCGGCAGAAAGCGGTACGTCCTTCCTAAGTCCACATCACATTGGACAGAGACGGCAGAAAAATAAAGTGGAGGCAGAGGTACAGGCCATAACTTCTGAGAATTCTCCTGAGCGTAACGTAGTCGTTTGTACAGGCGGGTCTGTTGCTCGGCGCCCGAGAAAAGCATGGGTTTCATTGCCCAGGTCGGAGGGAAAATGGTGAAAGTTGATAGTGGTGCTTTCACCATGACAACAGACGTCACCATTACTACGGAGGCGGTAACTACGACTCGGAAGTGGCTGGGGACACAGACCTCGTCTATGTTTTCTCAGTGTCTCAATGACCATGCTCAGAACAACCCTTTTTTTTTCATTACTTTTTAACATTTAAAATTTAATTCGGTCGAGTAATAAGAAAATTCCAATAGTAAAATTGTGAATGTTTATAAATATATTTTTCTTGGATTGTCAATTTTGTGTGTGTGCGCGCGCGCGTGGAAGAGAGAGAGGGAGAGAGAGAGAGAGAAAGAGATATTAGTATTTCATTCTGGCTAGGTCTAAATGTCAGTGGCAGAAATGCAGATGAAGCCACTGACAGCAATTATTGAGGAAAGACGCCGGCGATGGTTGGGACATGTGCTCCGAATGACTGACAACTCACTATCAAAAATAGCACTAAGATGGGCACCACAGGGGAACAGAAGTAAGGGTAGACCAAAAGAGACATGGAGAAGAACAACAGAAAGGATGTTGAGCAATAGAGTGCTCACCTGGGCAAGAGCAGAAAAAAAGGCAAAGGACAGGCATTTGTGGAAAACCCTTGCGGAAGCCCCATGTGCCCTGGGCACTTAAGGTTCAGAGAGAGAGAGAGAGAGAGAGAGAGAGAAAGAGAGAGAGAGAGAGAGAAAGAGAGAGAGAGAGAGAGAGAGAGAGAGAGGTCTAAATGGAAAGTGAAATGTTAAAATATGTGTGATATCTCCTAAACCTTTTATAACAGTGTAAGATTATGAGCAAGTGTGAAATATTTTTAAAATGTAATGTCAAATGTCTAAAATTAGTCATAGTAACACTTTCCTTTTCCTAAGCTTTTAGCGAACAGTCCATTAACTTCATAATTAGCATTCGGCTATCCAGAAAATTAAATATTCGCATGCGACGGAATATTTAAGCACACATTCATCAGACATGGAGCTCCGTGATTTGTTCCCTAGCTCTCTCGTGAGTTCTTACCTTTCTGTGATGAGAGAGTTTGTGTGCCCCCCCCCCCCCCTCCAATGACTCAAAGAGTTATACTGGTGGGAGCACAGCTCCTGACAGGGACACCAAAGCCAGGCAGGTCTGAGGGTAGGGGGCCAGACAAGGCACAGCTCAAACCCTATTGCCTTGCAGGATGGTTGGGAACAGTCAAAGGCTGTGGAACCAAACCCGAGAGAGTACCACATGTTTGCTGAAGACGGATGTACTGAGCCCAGAAGGCAGAGACGTAGATAAGCAACAACAAAAACTACAGTACGACGCAACTCCCGATCACGTGACATCGTTCCATAGCTATGTGATATGCCGTATTTTCAAACCCATTCCTTGTCAGAACTAATCAGATAACCTGATTTCAATAACTTTTATATAAACCAATCAAACTCTGCCTCATACCTTGGCCTGTGACGTCTGTCATAAACGTCACGAATAAATATTTTATAATCTGACCTCACTGTCTAGCTAATCAAGTAATTCGATTCATTCTACATTTAAATAAACGAATCAAATTACGTCTAAGATTTCAGCACATGGCATTCACGATTATTTATTTACTTACTTATTTAGTAACTGTAGTTAGCTATTTACCTGTTTGTTTATCGTATCATATAGTCATATGCGACTTACAGTAATTTCGACTTCCGATGGATTCATCGGAACATTAACCTGATTGGAAGGATATCTGTGCATGATATTTACTAGTATTTGTTATATTTACGGAAGCATTGGCCACGATAACTATCTTTTCACACTCATATTTTCCCCCCGCTGTCTTCGTTAATTGCACATACTAATGAAATTTCAGAAAGTAACAAAAGAGTTAAAGGAACAATGGCGACTAGGAACAAAATAAAAAGGGGATGGGCGTAATTTCAAGAGAACTGCATAGGACTAACAAAAGATGAAGAGGGTGGCTTTTTTTTTAATTTATAAAAAAATATGTACAATCGTTGCTTTCTATACCCAGTTATGTATTACATATTTTTTAGCTAAGAATTGTGTTGAAAGTTTACTGGGGATAAACTCAGTGTTGTAACTCGAGTTGCAGGCGTGATACCCTGACACTGGGAACACGCTTTCGACTTCTCTCTTTTATAGCATCGTTCTTCAGGTCCTGTAAATGAGCACCACCTTACCCGCCCGGGTGTGTCCTGAAGCCAGGCATTCTCAAATGATCAGCAATAATGATTTCTGAGGAGATTACTGCTAACTGCATTCCTTGCGCTGATTATGCAGGCCCGCTCTTCAGAACAAATTGGATGAGCCTGTAACACGGCAAGAACTACGTACAGATGTATATTTATTTATTGTCGGCCCGCAGCTGTCAGAGTACTTCCTCGACGAAATCATCAGCCAGTTCAGAAGACATAAAGAAAATTGTGCTTTTAGAGTTGATTCGTGTAGGAACCGTTTTAAAAGGCAGACTTTTTAATGCACGTGCCAATCTCTTTCAAAGTCTGTGGGCTTTTTTTTTTATAGCGATAGATTAACCACAGCCCAGGCCCTTGAGATCAAACTTAATAGAGGCCCTCGTTTTCTCCCATGTATACCGTCAATCTCTTAATAAACGGCCTGATTCCCCTCTAGCTGTGGTCTCTGCTATGATTATATGACTTGGTATTACGCAATACCAAGATAAGAGAGAGACAATGTACTTTCATAGGACATGCAATGAGAAGAGGGGGCATTGAAAATATTATAACAACAGGAAAAATAGAGGGAAGAAGATCAAGAGGAAGACCAAGAGAAATAATACTGGACAGTCTGACGGGATGGTGTATCACCAACTGAGCTGATGGCTTGCATGAAGGATCGTGTACTCTGGAGAAGCATAATAGCCAATGCCAGTCGGCATGGCACCTGATGATGATGATGATGATTACGCAAATACCCGATACGTCACTTCTTTCAGATTACTCAACATGTTAGTGCAACACTAGCAGTTTTATAAAGTGTTGTCGAATGAAACAATAATCTGTATTTCTATAGGCTTTTTTCTTCTTTTTGACAAGGAGCCTACCGTGTAAACGTAGGCTTCAGCCTTTCAGCCTAATGGATAATCCAGCACTGGATCTTGGTCTTTACCACTGACTTCTATATTTCGGCCCGGTGAAGCGCTAGCCATGATCAATATATTGCCTAAAGTCTTACTCTCATCTGCTTACTTCAGCCCATTCTACGTGTGTGCCTTGCGACTTTCTAATATGCTAACATTTATTCATTATTTGTTGAGACGTTGTCAAGTATTATTATCATGGGGGGGGGGGGAGGAACTTTGTTGTCGAGGAACGCGTAGGAATGTCGTGATCCCAAACGAGTGATTGATGGACAATCCGTGTAAGCTTCAGGAAAAAAAATAGTAAACTACAGCCAAAGAAAACAAAAAATCAAATTAAAACGACTAAATTTAAACAGTAAAGATTATCTAACTGATAAATTCCGGCCCAAAGATAAGCAAGGACTCCTTAACTCCTTATCACACACACATGCAAGAACAACCTTTAGCACACACAAAGAAAAATAAGAAGGCAGATTCTGATCTCACTTTTCCCTCTCTTTATTTAAAAAAAAACACACACACACACAGCACCAGAAATGTACAGCGCGTATGATTAATGAACACTTCTCTTCATAAATCCTCCTAAGACATTCTCGTCTCTGTTGGATATAATGTTCAAATTCAAGTAATGTGTTCACTCATTATTTACAGTTTGTCTCTTTCACTAACACAGTTATAATTGTACCAGTAAGTACTGTAATTACCAGAAGTATTCATTCATTTATTCATTCATTCATCCATTCTTTCATTCATTCTCTATGAGCTGTCCCGACAGATGTTGGCGATTTTACTTCTAGATTTTGTTACGATCGTTGATACTCTGTCCTCGCACCACTCGATCAGATCGTTCTGCCGAATCTGACTCCTTCATAAATGATACAAATCTGCCGAATCTGACTCCATAAATTGATACAAATCTGCCGAATCTGACTCCTTCATAAATGATACCCACCTACCAGCTCCGGTGCTTCATGAATGGTATATATCTTAGCAGCTTCGATTACTCCATAAATGACACGCATCTACCGACTCCGACCCCACAGAACCACAGCCCTGAAAACCACCCTACACTTATCATTCTTTACCTCGAGAGTCACCCCAAGACTTTCCTCCAGAATGCGGGTAACAGGTGAGGAATGCAAGGCAGTTCTTTTTCTTCTAGTTTTTTTTTAAATTAAACTCCTCTTCACGAGCTCATGCTGTGAGTGGCATTGAGTGTGCAAAATGGAGAGAGAGAGAGAGAGAGAGAGAGAGAGATGTGGAAAACTATCCTCCTTTCAAATGTTTCTCATTTCCGGCTGAAGTGGCTTTCAAAATTAAGCAGACTTTTTTAAAAATTCAAAACGAAGAAAATATTACTCCTCACAGGTAATCCTAAAAACAGCGAGACAGGTAAGGCGTCGAAAGTCGAATTTTCTCTACTCGCTTTTCGCCTTTTTTTAAACTGTTCCATAATTGTCAGTTTTACCCATTTTCCTGCAGCATGAAAAGAATTCTTCTTCCATCTGTGTTCTACTTCTGCCGGATTAAACATATGCTTTTAGTTTTCTTTATAGTAGATACAAATTTCTTCCGCGCTTTGTAAGACAGTTTAACTCTTTCACTATTGAACTAATTTCAGTACTTTGGCATAATAAATTTTGATGAGAAATTTTAGCAGAAAGAAACTGGAAGGAAGTTCTCTATAATTTTTTTTAAAATATGGGTAAGGTTATAAATGTGCTACTTTTCATTTTATTAACACTTTGCCTAAATCTGAATTCGAATCCGGCCGGAGGCACCCCAGTCACCCAGCTGTAGAAATGGGTACCCGACTTCTTCTGGAGTTGGGGAAGGAAAGGCGGCCAGGCGTGATACTGACCATATCACCCTCTAGTGTGCTGACAGGTCAAGGAAAATATGGGCACTAACACCATATCCCCATGTGCCTCTAAGGCATGACAGGATTACCTTATATATGTATATATATATATATATATATATATATATATATATATATATATGAGACAGAGTACATTATTAAGCAATTGTTTGGTTTCAAGTATGATATTAACAATTTCTACAAGGTTATGGGAAACAGTTTATTCCAGACTTTAGCATGTTTAATTTCAGAATAGTTCATAAACACATATTCTTTTCTTTCACTTACACACTCACACGTAAAAACATACAATGTCACTACATTCCGTATATATATTTTTTTTCATACAAACAAAATTTCAATGGAATCACATCAAATTAAAGGCACAGTTATTTTGTACAGTTAATAACGAAAATAAACTTTTTTGAAGGGTAAAGTTTAACACAAAAAAAAAATGTAACGAGCCTCCATCGTGTATCAGGCATCACCGCTTGGATCTTACTGCTGGGAGTCCGTACAACGCTCTTATCATCATGTCAAAGAAACAATCGTCGTCAACTGTGGCACTAACGCCAGTGTAGTAGTTCATGAACTCCTAGAAATGATAAAATGGGAGGAAAGAAAAATTAGTTTGGTTAAAAAAAAAAGACTTCAGAAGATCTTTATAAACTTTTTAAGAAAAGTTTTTGGGTTTTTTTTTAAAGTGTCCGCTTTCCTTCATTGAAAATGGGAAATAAACTGCGTTCTGTATCTTCCTTTAAATTCGTTTTTTACTACATTGTCTCGGTCCCTGCTTGAGGTGGAGCCTGCATAGAAATCTTGCATCTGCAGGAAAATCAAGTAGCCTTGACCAGGTTGGGATCTATAAGAAAGCCTCCGAAATGTAAACACTGATACTGTCTTGTGAGTCTGTGCTATATTTTTTCAGCTTTCTGATGATACTATGTGCTATACTTTCCAATTTCCTGGTGTTACTCTGTGCTATATTTTTGAATTTTCAGATGTTACTCTGTGCTATATTTTTCAATTTTCTTATGTTACTCTGTGCTATATTTTTAAATTTTGTTGTGTTACTATGTGCTACATTTTCACATTTTCTAGTGTTACTCTGTGTTATATCAGGGTTGAAGAAAACTATGATAGCGCTACATGAAGTTGCCTTCCTGATTTCTTTGGATTTTAGTATTTTTTTAATAAGAAATTTAAAGTTATACTTTGCTACTTGACGCTACGACACACGTTTGCGCGCAAGTTTGTATTTGAGAGAAATGTTGCACACTGGTTCAGAATTCTGCGCACCAACCCCAAAACCTTAAATGTTACATTGAATCACGCCATACCACATCATACCACACCATAATACCACACCATACCACAACATACCATAGTGTTTCTAGATCTCTGACATCCCTTTTTTTCAGTTTTTAACAGACTTACTGTTATATCTTAACAGATTAATGTTAACCTGTACCCGCTGTAGTACAATATCAAACAATGTTTCATTAACAATTTTCATGTTGTTTTTTTTTAAATTTAAACAATATTTTGTGAAAGAATTACTGAAGATGCAGATTCAAGTCGATCGACTCGTACTCAAATTCGACTCGAGCCTCTTTAAATACCGACTTTGACTCGACTCGAAGATGCAGAACAACGACTCGGGCCTGCTCTCTGACTTGGCGTCAATCAACCAGACGGCTCCATCTCTTGTGTTAGTAAGACAGCACGTGCTTCACTGATGTCATTCCCCAGTGTGTTTCGATGTATCTAATTTGAATCTAAAATCTCCTTTAGTTTTTTTTTTCCCTGGTGCATTACTCAAACATGAAATAATTCGCTGGTTCCGGGCAAATTAATTACCTCTAGGCCCTCATTAACGCCAGTACAGCAGGTAATGCGAAGCTGATGGAGCGCCATGAAAACAACGAATCCTATCATTAGCCAATAAAACGTTACTGACACCCTAATCTAACACGTGTCGTGTATACGCCGATGCGAGGTTCAGGGGAGATAATTCAAATATAGATTTGTGCAAAATCTTTCAAAATATACTAAGGGTGTCCACGAGTCTCTGACGGATATTACCGTAATTAACGTTAGTGTGAGGCGGCACTGTCTAGAAGGAGCATTTTTCTGTTCAGCGGGTCAAAAGAGACTTTTTTATGGACTTCACGCGGACCATACACAGTTGTGAATCTGTGATTTTTATTTTCTGTCGACTGTCTGTTCAAGGACAAATTAATCCTTTTTTTTTTTTTTTGCTGATCAGTTTGGGAATACATTAACCTTCTGTTTCTGATCAGTCTGAGAACACATTAACCTTTTGTTGCTGATCAGTTTGAGGACACATTAACCCTTTGTTGTTGATTAGTTTGAGGACACATTAACCCTTTGTTGTTGACGATTTTGAGCACACATTAACCGTTTGTTGCTGATCAGTCTGAGAACACATTAAACCGTTTGTTGCTGATCATTTTCAGAACATACTAACCCTTTACTTTCACCATAAATCTTTCAGTCATAATTTTAAAGCTAATCACCTGGTCACTGTCCACGTATGCTTGCTACTGTGTATCTGCTTAAAGTTTCCAAAAAGGACGTATCATAACTCGAAACTATAACTAAGTATTTGTAGTTTACTAAATCATCCAGTGGTGCATATTTATGGAGATCTGTAAGAAGCCTTTGTTATAGGAGAGCTGTCGCGTTATCACTGAAAGTGTTATTTTATTTTAAATTAGGAAATTCCTATTGTTAAGTGGCCAATGGCCGCCCCATTTCAGTTGGGTACATAATTCTTACAAGAGCTGAGTTACCAAATGCTGGATAGGTGATCCTTTTTAATGTAATATTGTGATTTAATAGCTTGTGCTTGTTTGAATACATTAATCATGCTGCCATGTATCATGCTGCCATGTATCATGCTGCCATGTATCATGCTGCCGGGAAAGACATGGTCTTAGGTACCCCGACTTGCTCAAGACAGGAATGGCTGGAGAACTTTTACTGATGCCCTAATAGGAGTACAGAGAACTGATGATGTAAATACATCGCCACAGCTTGTGGTTACATCATCAGTTTGAGTTACAGAATCGAGACGACTTGAAACTTGGACTTGAGATTTGAAAACAGCGGCTTGAGACTTGCCGTGAAGAACTACAGTGCATCTCAGAAGAATAAGAATTTTACTGGACAGATACGAGAAAGTGCCTGCAGTTCTCAAAGCATGTACACGTGAGATAAATAACAGAATAATTTAGCATAAATAACCAAGGGAAATTAGAAACACATACAACGACTGTACGCCTTAAGTTTCTGTGTATCGCAAGAAGTTTCTGTATATAAACGCTAGAGGCGTTGTTCAGTGCGACAGTGATAGCAGTGATCAGCTATACTAAACACTGCTTACCTTAAACTTTGCCTGCCCACAAGCACTTTTTTTTTACTTATAACACTAACAAGCTCTAATTGCTTGTCTAATTTGTGCAGTCAACACAGACGAAAGAATGAGTGAATGGTTCCAGACTGAAACAGGCGTGAAACAAGGATGTATATTATCTCCCTTCCTTTTAGGAATTGCCATAGACTTCATAATGAAACAATGCTACACAAGTAAAATGGGCATTGATTGGGTACTTGAGACCCAACTAGAAGATCTTGATTTTGCATATGACATAACTCTTATCACTGATAATGTGATATCAATGCAAGAAAAAACAGATACCCTTCTTCAATAGCTAGTTTTAGAACTTGAAATTAACAAGGATAAAACAAAAATAATGAAACTTCTCATTAACCACGAAGGAAAAATATATGTAGAAGGAACAGCTGTTGAAGAAGTAAACCATTTTGCATATCTCGGCAACTACATAGACCAGGATGGTGACACCAGAAGGAAAGTTAGAATTAGAATTGCAAAAGCAGCACTGACTTTTAATAATCTTGAGAACATATGGCATTCAAAAGTTATAAGCACAGAAACCAAGTTAAGATTATTCAATTCAAATGTAATATCCACCTTCATTTATGACTGTTAAAGCTGGAAAACAACTAAAGAAATAGACAGAAGTTAGACTCTTTCGAAAACAAATGCCTAAGGAAAATACTCGGTATAAAGTGGAACGAATTAAAAAACAACACAGAGATAAGACATATGAGCAAACAACAACCAGTCTCATGGGTGATCAGAAAAAGAAGATGGACACATGTCGGTCATGTGATAAGAAGAAAAAATCAGAGAATATCAAAACAAGCTATCAAGTGGAACACAACACACCGAAGAAAAAGAGGTCGACCACGTGAAACTCTAAAGAGGACATTGTTAAGAGATGCCAGTTAAGTGGGCATAACATCCCTTGATGAGATTGAAAAACTCGCTGAAGACAGGAAATCTTGGAGAACTACCATGGAGGCCCTATGTGACGTTTAGCAGCACGGGAAGAATGTAAGATGTAAGTAAGAATTGCTTGTCTAGTTACTTCTAACGTTGCCAGGTTACAAATAGTAGTTTAGTTACTTCTAATTTTCCTGGCTTGTAATTAATCACCAATCTAGTTATTTCTGGCATTGTCCAGTTGTCATTACTTGTCTATTTGTAACAGTATCCAGCTGTAAGCGCCTGTCTTATTACTTCTGAAATATCCGTCTATAATTACCTGTCTAGCTACTTCTAATACAATCACGTGTCTAGTTACCTCAAACATATATCCATCTATCATTACCTGTCTAGTTATTTCTAACATATCCAGTTGTAATCACTTGCCTAGTTATCTCTAACACATCCAGCTGTAATCACTTGTCCAGTCACCTCTAACACATTCAGCTGTAATCACTTGTCTAGTTACCTCTAACATATTCATCTATAATTACCTGTCTAGTTACTTGACCGTCCGGATCCCCTGGGGTGTCCAAGCCATCGAGGAAGTACCTCAGCGTTTGCTCCTCTGTCCACTCGCCGGACAAATACTTGGGGTGTCTTCTGGCATTTGCAGCGTACACAACTGAAACATTACAATAGTACAGCTGTACACGCTCACGTGACCACTGTAGTCATCTAGTATACACGATAGATCTAGTTTACTGTTCTTCAGATTTACAAAATATTTTATGTATGAGTATACAACTATATACGGAGCCACTGCAATAAACTGTGATACCAAAATGTATAAACTAGGAAAAAAGTATGAACAGCTTTATTACTTAACGAGCACACAGCTGCACGTTTCGGCGTGAGCCTTAATCATACAAAAACATACAGGACGAAGAGACAGAGAGAGAGAGAGAGAGGAGATAAAATATAAACTCACGTGAACAGGGTACTTAGCTGTAACTTGTAAGAAGCTGTGACATATCCGACGCTGTGTCAAAAATGGGCATGGTGGAGTGTAGAGAGTATTTAAATGGAGACTTGGGGTGTATGATAGGTCGGTCGTAACTGAGGGTGGTAGGTGGGGAAATCGTAGAGGGGAGAAAGAGTGATACAGTGGTAATCTAGCCGGGAGAGGGGGAAATATGTGATTATAATTGGGGTGGATGGGTTGTAATGTGATGCTGTGAAGAGGTTCTAAGCTATGTGTAATAAGCGAGAAGGGAGTGGAACTTAGTGGGGAGGGATTATGATTGTGGAAGCGAAGAATGTTAGGTTTAGCTGAATAATGAGTTCAAACCATATGGTTCCGGAGTCCCATGTTCCTGAATGTAGTGGTTCTCAAGTACTAGGCGGGTTGTGTCATCTGCGTGACACTGTTTGATGGCTGTTACCAGAAAGTCAGATTTGCCTCGTTAAGTAATAAAGCTGTTCCTACTTTGTTTCCTAGTTTATACGTTTCAGATTTACAAAACGCTGAAGACTTGCTCGGCGCCAAGATAGGCCAATATATGCTATTAGGTAGATAAAGGTAAAATCCCCGTTTCCACGCCATTCAAACATATTGGGGATACGGTGTTAGGCCTATATTTCCAAGACCATCGGCACATGAAAGTGTGATGTGGCCATTATCACGACTGACCGCATTCACCGTCCCAGATTTCTCTGGTACCCATTTTTAGAGGCTGGGTAGACCCTGGAGCTTTCTTTTTTTTTTTTTTGGTGTGGTTATACCAGAAAAAAAAATCCTACTTCTGGGACGTGAACCCAGAACCACCGGATTAGTAAACTGAGTACTTAACCACTCGGCTAACCAGGCCGCCAAAAGATGGTAATGTTGAATAAGATAATGAATACGCTATCATTAGATAGAATGCTTAAAAGTTTCTTCCAACACATCGCTTTTATGTTAAACTACACTTTTGTGAACTATCTCTGGATTTAAGCCATTTTTTCATTCCGTGGATAATATTTCGGCGTCGTTATTTATCATGTGGCTTATCTGTAATCTGTAAGCTGTAATCTGTAAGCTGTAATCTGTAAGCTGTAATCAGAGCCTGGCATCCTCGCACTCCGGGCATTCCCATACAATTGTGTGTGCTCTGCCTTCCGCTCCAACACCCACTGAAGCGAGCGCCTACTGGTGGAGCCAGTTACTCACTAGTTGTGGATAATGCGCGCCAAACCACTTCTTTCAGAAAAAAAGGCTTATCTTTTCTTAACTTTTATCGGTCTGTCATATTTATTTCGCTGTAAACATTATATCAAAACTTTTTTTATTCACTTTTCCTCTCCAGCTAATGTTTTGCCTAAACATCGCATCTTTCTCCTAAATCTCCATTTTTCTGTACCCGCACTCTACGCCCAATTTCACCACATTTCAGTAACTACACTAGTCTCCAAGTGACACGATACAGAAAGTCTTGTCCCGTCTTGTCGTGTCTTGTCTTCTGTCTTCCTGGAACTGCGAACTGATTGTTCTTTGCAGTCGATGCTTTGAAGGTGTTGAGTGGGCTTGGGAGCGAGTTATGGCGGCTAAATAAAAAGCGGGACGTGTGCAAACGCTTCTTTAGCAGACTCCACCACCATGGGGACTACGACGATCACAGCCTCGTTACCCTTGCTAAACCTTTTACTGGGACTACCAATGGAAAGATTGGACAGGGTCTTAGTCAGTTATTGTTCGCCAGTCATCAACCCAACATGGTAGCTACAGGTCGCTGATTGTCAAAATGGACACCCTCTTCGCCACGATATAGAAACAGCAAAAACAGGCCAATTTATCCGAGAGGCAAAACCGGAGATATATACTGTAAAACAGTACAAGGAAAATAAAAATATATGACCCGATGCTCTGTTGGGAAGAACTGTCAAAGCAAATTACGAACGAGAATAGAAGATGTAATAAACAAGTCAGAAGGCGTACACTAGACGTGACAGACAAGAACGGTTTACGAAGTGTCATGAATTCTCTTCGTCTGTGCCGGTAGTTCTGTTACAGAGAAGTATAAAAGGCCAAAGTCACTTCATGTAATAGACCAAATTTAGTCATCGGGAAGAAGAAAAACTGTGGATTCTGATTCCTGGTGATTTTTTTAAACTGTCGATCTTCTGGACATTCATTAACCTTGAGAAAAAAACCATTGTCTTGAAAAACTCTTAACTACAGCGAAACGTATGAAATAACGCAGAACCTGAAATCTACTGTCACTACGAGGTGTGTCTAAAACGTTCGGTGAATGGTCCGATATCTCAACGGCAACATGGGCCAGGTGCATGGCCATGCTCATGGCTATCCAGAGACCAGTCGAGAAGCGCCACCTAGCGTGGAGTACACGTGACCGACAGTGTAACCCCGCTGCGGGCGGTCGAACGTAGTCAGCGTGAGAGGTATGGTCACAGTGCAATGGAGCAACAAGTAAACATCAAGCTCTGCTACAGATTTATATTTCACTACGAGGATCATGCGCCAAAACAAGCTACCGAGAGCAGCACTGTAACTGGGGCGATTTGTCAGAAGAAGGAAAAATAAATATACACAGAAGATTAATGAAAATAAATCATTAATACTGCCCCTTTTTTTATTATTTATATACTTATACATTCGCCAGATTTATATCAGCTCCACAGCGATATGTAATCACATAACATAAAGTCTCGATATCAAGTACTCTAAAATAGGAAAACTCCGATTCCTACATTTTAAAAAAAAATGTAGTAAGCTTGTCATGCTGTAAATAAACGCACCTGTCACCTTGTTAAGAAACAAATAAATCAGTGTAATCATGTGCCAACTTACGGTCAAGTTACGGTCGTTCGTACTTACGGCCGAGATCCCATAGGAAAAATTGTGGCCAACAAAAAAAAAACCGCCTCCAAAGGCCGTTGAGGCCGGTATGCATTATGTCAATGCGGTGGCACTGCCGACCATGCAATGCTACACTGTACATATCCTCGTATAATACTGTACATTACCTCATATGTATTCGCGTATTTACATTTGTATGTGTCACTGAAAATTTGTTACAGTATGATTCTTTATTTTACCTATATTTATCAGATTGAAACAGGTGTGAAACAAGGATGTATACTGTCTCCTTTACTTTTTGGGATTACAACAGACTTCATAACGAAAAAATGCTGCACAGGTAACACAGGTATTGACTGGGTACATGGGACCCAACTAGAAGATCTTGATTTTGCTGATGACATAACTCTTATCAGTAGTAATGTGAATTCCATGCAAGAAAAAACAGCCTGTCTTCAATGGCTACCAAAATAGGACTTGAAATTAACGAGGACAAAACAAAAATAATGAAAATTCCCATTAATCAAAATGGAAAAATACACATAGAAGGGACAGATATTGAAGAAGTCAATCAATTTGCATACCTTGGCAGCTACATAGACCAGGTTGGTGACTCTAGAAAGGAAGTTAGGATCAGAACTGCAAAAGCAGCATCAATCTTCAAAAATCTTGAGAACATATGGAATTCAAAAGTTATAAGCACAAAAACCAAATTAAGACTATTTAATTCAAATGTAATATCCAACCTCATTTATGCATGTGAACGCTGGAAAACAACTAAAGAAATAGAAAAAAAATTATACTCTTTTGAAAACAAATGCCTAAGGAAAATACTCGGCATCAAGTGGAACGAATTCAAGAACAATGCAGAGATATGACTGAACAACAACCAGTCTCATGGATGATCAGGAAAAGGAGATGGACATATGTTGGTCACTTGATGAGAAGAAATGATCAGAGAATCCCAAAACAAGCTATCAAGTGGAACACAACAGGCCAAAGAAAAAGAGGCAGATCACGTGAAACTCTGAAGAGGACATTGTTAAGAGAGGCCAAATTAACAGGCATAAAATCCTTTGATGAGGTTAAATGTCTCGCCGAAAACAGGAAAAATTGGTGAAATACTTTGCGAGCCATATGTGATGTTTAACAGCACGGGAAGGATATAAGATATAAGATTCTTTATTTAATGTGTTGTGATTCGTAATTATCCATACTACAAGAAGGTTGGCTAGTAAAGAGGATTAAAGAGAAAAAACTTAAATATTTCGGACACATTAAACGTCATGATAATATAGAGTAGACCTCTTGGAAGGGTACATAATGGGAAAAAGAAAGAGAGGAAGGCCAATGCGAAGATGGCTGGAAGACATAGTTGATGATCTGCAAATGGATGCATCAGCAGCAGGCCATCTTGCTACAACCGAGAGGCCCACAGGAGAACTGTTAGGGAGGCAAAGTTCCGCAAGGGACATGCAAATGAATGAATGAATGAATGAATGAATCTTAATTTCTGATTAATGCCTCACACAGTTACTGTACTAATTTGCAGTTTGTTAGTTTTTAAAGGGATGAAAAACATGTCTACTCATTTTGTTGTGTGTTAGAGTAGTGAAGTGTACTTAGCTGATCTCACCCTATAACGACTGACTTACGGCCGGACACATTGGGTACCAAATGCGACCGTAAGTTGTTTTGTGTATGTTTATATCTGCTATGGCTTAATTTTATTTATGTATTTAGTTTCATACATTTATTTGTCTCTATGTCCCGTAGCATTTGCCTGCTGCAGGGATGTGAAGTGTTAGTGCCTTCTCATTTCTGGTCCACTACAGAATTTGAGGTAGGAATACCAGCACCTGTACTCATTCCCTTTGTTTTTCCCTTTTTTTTTTTTGGAGGCTGGTTTAATTCCGGTGACTGTCGGTCCGAAAAGTTCCGCCAGAGTGCGAAATCGAACCAGGCAACTTTTGATCGGCAGGTGAGTTCACTAACAGCTACACCCATCGCGACATCTTCATACACTTGTAGGTCATACATATAGCTGCTCTAAACACTGTTTGACTGCTGCATGAGGCATGAGGTGGGGAGGCGAGAGGGCGAAGAAACTCAGGCTGATTGAGAAAGCGTTCAGCTTCCCATAACTGACTGCTTGCCCTCAGGATTGGCGAACTATAGCCGGGCAAGACCCTATTCTACCTCCCGGTACTGCCCCTGAAAGCAAACAGTAGTCTGGCCGAGTGAATAGGGATCGCTTTAGGGAGACAAACCGCTCCTGATAATACTTCCAGCCGAAGTCGGATGTGTTGCACTAAAAGATATGAAGAAAGAAAGAAAGAGAGAAAGAAAGAGGAGGAGGAGGTTACATAAAGATCTTACAATCACTCAACTGAATAGAATCCAGACGGTATCGGCCTCTGATATTCTTGTCACTGTTGCTAATGTACGCAGGCACAGGCAGGTTGACAGGTGCCTGTCTTCTCACCTGGAGCGCTTCTGATTCAAGATGTCTGCCCACCAGTCCATTCGACTGCAGAAATGGACACCCGACATGCCAATGCTGGAGGAAAAGAAACCACCAGAAGCGAAGAGCGAGCCACATTGGACCGCGCTGTAGACACGGCTTTCGGTGAATGCTCAAAAAAAAATAGCCTGTCACGCAAAATTTTCCCAGGAAAAGGGGACTTCTCCCAGGTCAGGAAAATTGCTGATTTTTTTAGTATCAACATACTCGATGACCTTGACATTCGCTTCCACTGCGAAAATTGTGGGCTGGCGGGACCGTACTGAATGTGGGAAATACACAGCGATTTTGTTTTTTAGACTGGACTTTTAAAAAAACGCCTTATCAGTTATCTGTACCAGCATGAGGAGCACGGAGATCTCAGCTTCGTTGGCCAAACTATAGCACAGAAAAAGCCTATTACAAGAAACAAGGCGTTAAAGATAAGGTCTCGTACAGCGGAAGTTCCCTGACTCCGATGATTGGCTCTCTCGATATTTCCCGGGGTCAACATTTCGGGCTAAATTTGTTAAAAAGTTATACTGGGCATTTACGATAAATTTATCTTTGAAACCAGGCTTATCATGGTCAAAGATAACAATTATAACAGTGATCTAGGTTAAGAGGAAATACATTGAAGGACAGCGCTGTCAGAAACATGGAAAACAAAGCAAGTTTTTTTGTGCATATTCAGACAAGAAGAAGAAGAACTGTGAGAAAAGAACATTGACAGGGGAAAAATGACGTGATTTGTTATTATTTCACGTCCCTGGAACTGTAATAAAGATGTTCTCAGTAGCCTAAGCAGCTAAGATGTTGAAACACGGCAGCGTATCGAATTTGGAGTGAAGACGTTGACTGATCAGCAGGCTCCACCCTACAATGGGAACCACTTGTAGCATTGCCCCAGTTAGCCTGATAGGACATGTGACGAAGCGTAACACTATTTTGGATACTGGTGCCAACCCCACTACTGTTTTTGCTGTCTACGCCCATGATTTTGTGTGTTTACATTCGTGCTGTTATCAAAGTGAGTCTCTTTAACCGAGTAACTGGCATGGTTGGTGTACGAGTGTGCACGTGTAGGACAGGGTGTTTGACGAGTGGTTGAATGTGTTAAGATTCTGGAAAAGCAGAGAGTGGACTGATATTTAAGTCAGACGGATATGGGTGTCTATTGCTGTTTATCATGAAGTTTTTTGGTTGTAATGGAAAACTTGAACTGTAGACATTTTTTTTCTTGGATTTATACTGTTGTATGGCTCTGAGGTTCAACAGGCTCTGAGGTTCAACAGCCAGACTGCTGTATGGCTCTAAGGTTCAATAGCCAGACTGTTTTATGGCTGAACTGGCGACGAGCATTTTGATGTGTATCACAATGCATCTTCTACCCATCAAGTAATCATCATCAAGTTCCAAATATTAAATGTTCTGTGTGTACTGTTACAACTCGACTTGGCTGATTTATTCCATTATGTGATGTCTTTCACAAATGTATGCAAGAATCTGGTACGTCCGATCAATGTTTAGTTGCATCAGAGACTAGTTATCAATGCTGCAGCAAGGCTGTTAGCAACTGTGCCATCACCATTACAAAAGAATACTATCAGAGAGGTGGGATTGGGTTTTGTCCAGCTCTGATCTATTGGCTTACTATCTTTGCAACCACTCTAGTGTAGTTATCTTTGTTCCCTTTGTTATGATTTTAAAATCGGAAGAAGATTTAGGACACCATTTGTTGAAGGATGCACAAAATAAAAGGATTGACAAGTTTACAAACACATCATCTTTTAAAATACAAGGCTTACAAACTTTCGGAAACTGCGTCTCGGTCCGCATAAATCCCCACAAGGGGAAGGGGGATGGGAAGAGTCTATGTGATAACATCCGAAGGTTGTTGGAAGTTAATAGGACAAAGTTTCAAATTACGTCCCTTGATTGCGATTTACGTGCCGGGGGCAAAGGTTATGTTGTAGAGAAAGGAGAGGAGAGGAGAAATAGAGGTGCTCTATATTTTCTAGGATTTGGTGCACTAGGCATCATCTTGTGGCTGCACGATGTTACAATATTATAGCAAGACTTCCTTGGCTTAAACTAAACTCCACCGTTTGAAAGTGTTTAGGTGTTCCAAAAGAAAAGAACAGGGTATAGAAAATAACAAAATGAAGATATGAGTATTCTTTGACGATTATTTAAAAACATAATCTATGGACAAGACAACGGAATTAACTATAAATTTAGAAGCTTTAGTGGCCTGAATCTTGCAAAGAACTCAAACCAGGAACTCCGACCTCCTGGACAAATATACATCCTTGTCAAGGAAAAAAGTAGAAAGGAGTGACGCAGGAAGTAGAATGAGTAACAGAAATTTAAGGCCAGAAATAAACAACCAACAATGCGATATGCCCTTAAACTATAGACTAGGGCACTGTTTTTCAAACGTTGTGTCTCGGCACTGTGGTGTGCCGCAAAGAAAGATAGAGGTGTGTAGTTAAATCTTTAGAGTAAAAATATTTGCTTACCAAACTACAGCACATGTTTGCTATTTATATAATAGACACCCGCCAGGTAGAAAACCAACAGAAATGTAGTTGTTAGTCCCACTTAAGTGCGAGCTGAAATGACAAGAGATCTGTGACTCCAGGCAGGCTCACATTTCACACGAAAAAAAATGTCTTCTACAGAGGGGGTAACCCTGTCATGCCTTAGAGGCACATAGGGATGTGGTGTTAGTGCCCATATTTTCCTTGACCTGTCAGTACACTAGAGGGTGATATGGTCAGTATCACGCCTGGCTGCCTTTCCTTCCTCAACTCCAGAAGAAGTCGGGTACCCATTTCTACAGCTGGGTGACTGGGGTGCCGCCGGCCGGATTCGAACCCCCGACCTTCGCCATGAGAGACCAGTGCACTAACCACTTCGCCACTCAGACACCCGTCTTCTACAGGGCTTGGCATAAAGCAAAGCTCGATTTTTAAAATGGAAAATAAATAAGCGCTATACATGTTTTTGGTTAAAAAAAAAAAAAAAAAGAACAGTGAAATGAAACTCAGAAAAGTGGGTAATTTTATTATTACTGAAAATCATGTTTAGGTTTTGAAAATTACGCTGGTTAGATTACCTCCATTACATTTGGTACATTTAACCAGGCGTATGGAAAATTCCTGTAAGAGAATGCCCGTCTTAGTCTTCATGCATCATTCGGCGTCATTGGTCCATATTTTTTTTCGAAGACGGAAACTGGCATTATCTTACTGTTAATAGCGATTACTTTGTGCTGATGCTAACCGAATACTTCATTCCAGTCGGAAATTTATTCAGTTATTACGGGAAAATACGAGCTGCTAAGTCAGTACGAAGGATTGGAGAGTATATAAGGGGGAAAATGATAGTAATGTGCGAAGTAGACACAAAAATAACCACTGAAACAAGAGTTTTCACTATGTAGTTAAGTTCGTGGAAAGTTAAAAAAAAAAAAACTGGAGTTTCTTGACCTGACTTTGTTCTGTTCGAGATGGGGATTTTATGATCAAGTCAAGACGTGACCTGTATATATCGTCCAACAGCGTCTTCACTGCGGAGTTAAGATGTTTCCAGAAAAACTAGTGCTAAGCTGAAAGTTGGTGAGCAAGTAAACGTATCTTCAGTAGCTCCTTAATTGTTTGTCTCCTAATGACACATGATGTAACTTCCTTCTTGCCTTCTTCTTTATTTTTGCGCAGTTTGTTTTATAGAGACAAGAACAAGTCGGAACGTTGTCTGGTCTCGTCGTGTCTTCTGTCTCCCAGGAACTGCTGGCCGGTGTTCTTTGCAGACACTGCGGTGAAGATGTTGAAGCTCTGCATCATGTCCGCATGGGAGCGGGTTATGGCGGGTGGTTCCCTGAGCGCGGCTACAGACAGCAGCGGGTATGCAATACTTCTTTAACAGACTCCACCACCAAAGGAACTACGGCGATCCCTACCCCGTTAGCCTGGCTAGTTACTGGGGGTACCAGCGAATAGGTGGGGGGACAGGGCCTTGGTCAGGTATGGTTGCCCAGCCCCGACGGTATCGTGTCAGCTATGGGTCGCTGATTGCCAAAGCGGACAATGTCTTACAGTAGGAACGTTAGAAACGTGCACTGCGTTGCTAAAGTTAGTTCGCCTTTACTAGTTTGTAATCCCTACCGTTTAACATTCGCACCTTTACTCAAAAGAACTCGCACGCATTTCTACGCACAGTTATAAATACACAGACGTTCTGTTCCTCTTGCTGTTTACAAGGTGCTCATGTGATGGCATGTCCTCGGACGCTGCGCCATGCACGCAAAACATCTCTTAATTCTGTACGATTTATCCTCAGAATGTGTTTATTAGCCTTTCCATTTATCACGTTTCTTGGATTTGCCTAAAAATAAGTTAAATAATATGAAGAAGAAATCATATAGCCCCCCCCCCCTCTCCCACTTCACACCTTTTCCCTATATCACATCTAGATCACACCAGTATTTTTTTTCTGTTGGCAGGTATTTTTAGATCTTATAGTTTTCAAACCTTTATTAATCTGTAGACGTGCATCTTTACAGGTTTTGTTTTCATTTGTGTGGGGCTAATGTTCTTTATTCACTGAATGCAGCAAATGTTCCTCCTTGCTTTCTTTACCTCTATCTGGGGCACAAGCCATGAACAAGCGCCCTTCATTTATTCAGCAATGTTTACTTATTGGTTTATTAGGGTCGAGGACTTCTCATCTCATTTACCAGCCCTCTCCACTTCTTCTTCTTCTTCTTCTTAAGATTCAAACAGTTAAGGCTCACTGATGTAGATAAAAGTTTCGTCTCTGCTCGTTCCCATTTCTTGATCTTCTCTCGCCATTTAGCGACTCCTGAAGTCTTGAAGATCTGAGTTCTTGGAGTTTCGAATTCTTGTAGGTCAGATTTCTTGACGATCGGAGTTCTTGTAGGTCCGAGTTCTTTTAGGTCCGAGTTCTTTTAGGTCCGAGTTCTTTTAGGTCCGAGCTCTTGCAGACGCTCTTCTGTATCGTAATCTACATCTTGGCCTTGTCTCTGCCATCGGTCCAGTGTACACCAAATTTTGTCTGTCTCTGACTTTTTCTATCCCTCTACATGGCTCAGTCAGCGCAGGCTAGCTGATTTAACCGTGTAGGAGATCTTCTGTTAATTGAACAAATATTGTTCTTACTGACTCACCATTCTTCGCTATTACCATGGAAACCTGGAGTAACGTATGTGGCCCAACAAAATTAGAGAAGAACATTTTAGGGAAAACAATTAATGTGAAATTCGTGAATGCAAAGTGAGAGACACATGCGATAAATATACAAGTAGAACAAAATGGCGACGGCAACAGACAATATCAGTTCAGAAGAAGGGGGGAAAAATCAGGGGTTTAAAAAGTTGGTTTTGTTGATAGATGTTAGCTGGCCGACAAATCATCCTCAATGCACGTCATCAGACAAGTAATCCATAATTGCTCCGAACCTCTTCTGAGTTATCTCGCCCCTATAGTGCAGCGAATGATGCCACCAGTTCTGCGTTGGTTGGTCTGCCGTCTTTGGCTCCCTACACGATGCTCTTGTCTGGTCTCACACTCAAGCAGTCTGTTCGCTGTCTCCGACTCACAGCCGTCGCCGAAATCCTTGACCAGCCACAATAAGAGCACTCTGAATATCAGCCTGGCCCCATTGCTCGTACGTTTTCCACAGTAGTCATACCAGCAAGCCTGTCCTCTCTCTCTCTCTCTCTCTCTCTCTCTCTCTCTCTCTGAACCTTAAGTGCCCAGGGCACATGGGGCTTCCGCAAGGGTTTTCCACAAACGCCTGTCCTTTGCCTTTTTTTTCTGCTCTTGCCCAGGTGAGCCCTCTATTGCTCAACATCCTCTCTGTTGTTCTTCTCCATGTCTCTTTTGGTCTACCCTTACTTCTGTTTCCCTGTGGTGTCCATCTTAGTGCTATTTTTAGTAGTGAGTTGTCAGTCATTCGGAGCACATGTCCCAACCATCGCCAGCGTTTTTCCTCAGTAATTGCTGTCAGTCCACTCTCTGGCTGCCTTTTACTCCCACGTGGCCTAGCACAAATATCAAAACAGACTTTAGCCAGTCTTCGCCTCGTCAGAGACTCTAACCACTGCTTCCAGTTCAAGATGGCGGCGCACACGTCCCTTATTTGTTGACAGATGTGAAGACTGCTGGTGCTGGTGGTGCTGGTGCTGGTGGTTTTATATGTGGCCCAGTGATGAGCATAAAAGAAAAAAAAAACAAACAGAAACAGCGTTTTACTTCCTGTCAAGCGTAATGTATAAGAATGTTAGAATCCCGCACGCTTTCGCTCTCATATCCTACACCGTCTGTACTCTGCTCACGTTCCCTCTGTAAACATTAAACACAAGTTATCCACGATAATAAGCACAAGTCGCCCATGATAATAAACAAAAGTCATCCATGACAATAAACAGACGAGCTTTACTGTAAACACTCAGCGACATTGTTACTGTTGTTTGGCCGCTGTTAAACAACGCAGATTTTTTTTTCAATTATGTAAACACTGTGAGAGAACCTTGTAATCAGCGGAATCATGAGAGTCTTTCCATTTTCCATTTTGGGAATGGAGGCGGAGCAACTTCCTGGTTCAGTGAGCAGAACGACACGCGTGGGGTCATTGTAGCAGACTCTCAAAACATGTCACGGAGAATCGAGAGGCGTTTCTTCCGCAGGGAGTGAGTCCAGCTTCTAGAGGGCTCTCGGTTGTCCGGTTTGACTTGTATCTGCAGCCCAGGTCATGCGGAGTGTCAAAGCCAGTGAGAGAGCGGGCAAGCTGGCAGACACGGCAACAATTCAGGATACCCTAAGAGTGGACAAGGAGGGACTGCAAGAGCCATCTTAGACAGGATGAATATGAAGGACGGCACCAGGTTGAGTGACAACAATAACTTCAGGAGGATGATCTAGTTAAGGGAGGAGACGGGAAGTGGACTTTTTTTCCCCCGAACGAAGTGATTTAGCGCGCGTTAACCACAACCAGTATGTGACTTCACCGGATGTTGGAACGGAAGGCGGAGCACAAATGGGAACGCCCGGAGTAAGGGGGATGCCCGATTTCTGATTACAGATCACTGGCTTTTAGAAAGTCGCTGTTCGTGTTCACTGTTTACGCTATCACTTGCAGAGCCAGTGAAAGTTATGAACGGAAAAAAGAAGCGTTTTATGCTTCTGTGAAGTTACAAGACGAATAGTTACTTTGGTAAGAGGATGAAAAGATGACATTTCCTAGTTAAGCGGCACGATTACCGGGGAGCATCCTCCACAGACAGGACTTGCGGTTCTCCTGTACAATATTATGAAGTTACGGAATAAACGCTTGTGTTTAGTAAGGGGGCTGAGACATGGCTGTCCGGGAGTGGTGGCACAGGCAAATCTGGGACGGTAAATGCGGCGACATCCCACTTTCATGTTCTGAAGGTCTTGAAAATACGGGCCTAACACCCTACCTCCAATATGCCTTAATGGCATGGAAGCAAGGATTTTACCTTTACAGTATAACTCTGCAGCAATAAGCAGCATCCGTAAACTTGAACAAACACTGGCTTCATCAAGTTTGCCTTTACTTGATGAAAGTTGTCATATGTTCACGTGAAGAATACGCACCAGAGCTGCCAAGTCAAGATTACTTATGAAGATATTTTGTTAAAGGTTTTTGTTCCTACAGACAAATCTAATTTTTTTTTTCAACACTGTTCTGTGAGCTTGAGTAATGCAGTAATAAGTGCCCTGGATTCTCGGGGCTCCCAAGATGCCCCTTCTGTGGAAATGAGGACTTGGTTCCTTCTAGAACTGAGGAAAGGAAGACAGCCAAGTGTGATGCTGATCACAGCAGTGTGTCGAGCGCTGTTAGATGAAGCACAACATGGTCGCCAACACTATAACCCCAGGAGCTTTTTTTGGCAAAAGAGGAGTTCCGCTAAAAGTAAAGATAGTCCCATAGCAAATGCCGTAGGGGGTGAAGCGTTAGAGACCTCATTATGCTGGGTCATCAGCGTATGAGGTAGGGTGACCAGTTCCTTTCCTCGTTGCCTTTACTTCCCAGATTTTCTCTGGTACCCATTTTACGAGGCTGGGTCGACCTCGGGGCCGTATTGGTCGGAAAAAAAATCCCGCTCAGCTGGGGATTCGAACCCTCGACCATTTGGTTGCTAGACGAGTGCTCTAACCACTACGCTAGCCGGCCCTGGAGTTACGCTACCACTGTTTAAAAAAAAAAAACACACTTTCAATCATAAAGACATGAATTTTTTTTCTTATTGGGTCAATGTATTTCTTACAGTCAATATTGCTACATCTTTTTGAGAAACTGTTTTATTGTCAACAATAACAAACATGTGAAGCAGAAGTTGAAAGTACCAGAGGTGTGCTTTTTTGTACAATGTGAACAGTATACTCTGGACAATCTGGGAGAAAAAAAAAACTGAAGCTTCAAACTAAAGTCATGAGGTAAGCACAATCAAGATTATTTAAGGAAGTCATAAGAATTAAGTGTTAATCACTGAAAAACTCGAGGGAAAAAAAAAGAAATAGAAGGAGAAAGATCTGGGTGGCTGAACTAAATATCACAGAAGAAGAAAGGCCGTTAGTTCTTATTAGAAATGTCAAGCAGCGGGCAGTATGGAGAGATATGATCGTCCACGCCTGCCTGTGCGATACATAATGAATGAAATGAATTAGTACAGTGGTCTAGGTTCTACTGTACTCTAGAACTACGCAGTACCAACTAGCACTGTAATGTATCTGATCCTGAGGGGGACAGTATTTTATCTTCGTCTTATCCCTCTCTGATTCATCCTCCACGCTACTCCGATATCGTTAGTTTCAACCGGCTTATCTTATCTCTGCAACATTGTAGATGAATATTTATTTATCTGTTTGACGAAATAAAGAACTGAGGAGCCGTACACAGTTTACATCTGTCAGCCTTGATTCAGTGGTTCAAGCATACTGGATCCCGAACCAGCGGGAAGTAATCTCCCATGTTTAGCCGAATCTAATGTTTATCTTCTGTATAAACTTTCTGAGATTCCATTAACAATTAACAGATATTCTGTCTGAGGGCAAAGACTTAATTTTGTGCCAGATTAAAAAAAAATATATATATATAGTGGGCGAAATAAAAGGAGTGTCTTGCTGAACATATATGTACAAAAAGGGGCGGAAATTCAATTTATTTCTTGGAATTAGATGTGAAAGAATGACATGGCAGAGGACAATGTTTTGTCTAGATGATTAAAGAAAAGAGCGTCCGTCTGCTTCATGGTGCGATACCTTGCTCTTCATCCAGCTAACCTGCAGATAATGCAGTAGGTCTCAGGCTTCGAGGTCCAAATCCTCCCTTCTTAACCCAGGCTGTATCCCGAATACTTCCCTAAATTATCATCGGGGAAAAGACCTTCACCTTTCTCCTACTACCGTGTAAAAGACAATTTACCACGGGGAAACACACACACACAAAAAAAAGAAGAAGAACTTCCTCCTCTTAGACTTGAAATATCTTTCTCGGGGAGCCACTCGTCTCCTGTGTTGAGAAGCCCTGATCATTTGTTAACAAAATAAGTATAAGAGACAGCCAATAGAAGAGGCTGTCTTTTTCTTAATCATTGTAACTAGTCTTCGTTGTTCTGTTGCTTATTTGAGGACCTTTTCGTTTGTTTTTCTGTTTCCCCTGGGTATTTGTTACACCTTTCTCCAAAGCTACGTCACTGTTGCTTCCAATTTCTTCGTCATTGTTGTTGTTGTTGTTGTTGTTGACTGTCCAAGTTTTACAACCATATAGCAGTTCCGGTTCTATAAATAGCACTGTAATATTTTTTTCTTCACTTTTAGAGACATCTTTTTATTTGCTAGTATCTTACTTGTTTTTTATTTTATCTCATCTGTCTACATCAAATGTTACTGTTGTTCGAAGATAACTGAATTTTTTTTCCAAAGGAAAAATGAAGAGAGGAAGACCAAGAAAAAAAATATCTCAATGGATTGACCAAGAGAAAACTATCTCAGTGGACTGACCAAGAGAAAGCAATCTCAGTGAACTGACCAAGAGAAAACAATCTCAGTGGACTAACCAAGAGAAAACAATCTAACTGGATTAACCAAGAGAAAAATATCTCACTGGACTAACCAAGAGAAAAAAATCTTAGTGGACTAACCAAGAGAAAACTATCTCAGTGGACTAACCAAGAGAAAACAATCTCACTGGACTAACCAAGAGAAAACAATCTCACAGGACTAACCAAGAGAAAACAATCTCACTGGACTAACCAAGTGTTGAGGAAAATGGGAAGCACCTGAAGTAATCGAAAACACCAAGGACCGCGCAAGATGGAGAAGCATGATCACTAACGCTCAGCACATAATAATAACAGCAGAAAGGAGGCGGGGAGAACACATTTAACCAGAACAGACGCGGAGAACTATGAAACACCAGATGGGAGGAACGGAGAAATAAAGAGAACTGGGAGGCATGGTGGTGAGATAACGCCCTCCTCGAAACAGGACACAACCGACTCCGAAGTCACGCGTCAGCAAAGTTTAACATTGGCAAATCTACCTTTTGTGCATATGCACTTCAAACTACGAAACACATGCTCCAGATTTACACCAGCTATGAAACAGTGGGGGGGGGGATTTTTGGCCCCAGAGAAACCGCCCAAGAAGTTAAACTCTATGGTTCCTTGCAGCAGCTACAGAGAACTGTACAGTTTTCCAAGAGACAGAACTAAAGACATAGACAGTAAGTGATTAGGAAGAAACTGGCAGAAATCATAGACGGCAAAAAATATGAAAAATGTGTCCAAAAAAAACTGGCACATGAGATATAATAATAATAATCATAATAATAATAATAGTAATAAAATAAGAACAAGAAGAGCAAGAACAACAACAACAACAACAACAAGGACAAGAACAAGAATCTAAGCACGTGTAACAAAAGAATAACTATATGTCTTCATTTACTTTTGTAAACTAATTTGCTTAATTAACTATGCCGTTATTTACTCTTGTAAAATAATTTGCTTAATTAACTATGCCGTTATTTATTCTTGTAAACTAATTTGCTTAATTAACTATGCCGTTATTTACTCTTGTAAACTAATTTACTGAATTAACTATGCCGTTATTTACTCTTGTAAAATAATTTGCTTTATTAACTATGTCGTTATTTACTCTTGTAAACTATTTTGCTGAATTAACTATGCCGTTATTTACTCTTGTAAACTAATTTACTGAATTAATTATGCCGTTATTTACTCTTGTAAACTAATTTGCTTAATTAACTATGCCGTTATTTACTCCTGTAAACTAATTTGCTTAATTAACTATGCCGTTATTTACTCTTGTAAACTAATTTGCTTACTTAACTATGCCGTTATTTACTCCTGTAAACTAATTTGCTTAATTAACTATGCCGTTATTTGCTCTTGTAAACTAATTTGCTTAATTAACTATGCCGTTATTTACTCTTGTAAACTAATTTACTGAATTAACTATGCCGTTGTTTATTAATTTATAACATTAGTTACATGTCTTCGTGAAGAGAACGAACGAACGAACTTTATTTTCAAAGGGTTAAGAATTGGGCACGCAGGCCCGTCTAACATTCTGCCCTTCATCTAACGGGTTTCACTCAGTCACAGCCATTCAGCATTTGTTAATGAGCACAATAATCATGACGACACAAGTAAATGACTACATAAATAAACTATAAACTTATCTCCGATCTATAAAACATATAACAGAAGAATAATGAAAGTATGACCTAAGAAAAGCTTTCCAAGTAGTGGCTACAGATGTGAAGACAGTACTTGCGACATTCACGTGAGACAACAAACGAGATGTGTAGCAACATCACATCCAGGATTAGATCCGAAAACGCGCGAGCTAAGCACTCGCAGGAAACCCGTACGACGAATTTTTCCCCCTTCTCTATCACATACACTATAGCTAATGTTGGCTTTATCGTATAACGAATTCTCGTTACACAAGCCGCTAGAGCCACTCGTAAACCAGGGGGGGGCCACTAACTGTCATTCTCCTTTTCCTGCCCTCCCCCCCCCCCACCCCTTTTATTTCTTCCATGGAAAAAGCGATGGGGTGGGGCATAACAGCTTTTTCTTTACCATGGCAACAGATCTCTGAGAAAAATAAAAGGCTATTCCTGTAAAGCGTTTGTTAAACAATGTCCCTAATTATATGGCAGAAAGGCAACCTGGTCTGCTCACGTGGGACTGACGAAGGCTGTGGCAGAAATTTGACAGAAGTAAATATTTACGAAAAATCAGGCAAGCACCCGCGAGGAGAGTCTAACAGATAAGATAGAACTACGCATGGCGGAAATGTATACCACGTAGAGGCAAGTAATTTCTCTTAGTTGAACAGAATCTAAAGTTCAGAAAGTAGAACAGTTCATGAAGTAAAGACTACCTGAGTAAATTAGGAAAAGAGTAGTTAGTTTTCTAAATTAGTTCACCAAAATTAAATTAAGAAAGAACAATGCAAAAGGTTAAATCGATCATAAAACGTAATTCAAGACATAACAGTTTAGGTGATGAAATAGTTCACAAGGGTAAATGAAGACACGCAGTTAATTCAGTAAAACAGTTCACAAGATAACACAGAAGATATACAGTTAATGTAGCACTGTAGTTCACTCGAGTAAGCGTAGTTAATTCAATAAATTAGTTCTCGAGAGTAAATGAGGACGTACGGCAAATTAATTCACAAGAGTAGACGAAGACATATAATTAATTCAGTAAATTAGTTCACAAGAGTAAATGAGGACACATAATTAATTCAGTAAATTAGTTCACAAGATTCAATAAATTAGTTCTCGAGAGAAAATGAAGACGTACGACAAATTAGTTCACAAGAGTAGATGAAGACATATAATTAATTCAGTAAATTAGTTCACAGGATTAGATGAAGACACATAGTTCATTCAGTAAATTAATTCATAAGAGTAGACGAAAGCATAGTTAGTTCAACAAACTTGTTTACAGAAGTACATTAAGGCACATAGTTGATTTGATCAATTAAAACAAAAGACATTGTTAATTAAGTAAACTAGTTCACAATACAATATTTGTTTTAAAAAAACATACACACACATACACGACAAGGTCCTCAAGGAAGTTTCAGAACAACGAAAACTAGTTAAAATCATCGGAAAAATACAGTCAAAAATGTTCTTGGACACGTCATGAGCAGGCAGAACTTGGAGAACTTAGAAATGGGTGGAAAATTCACGGGAAAATGGAACGAGATGCCAAAACAGAAAGATAGCTCACTGGACTGGACAAGCAGCAAGGGAAAAAGAAAAGTATTTGAACTGATAGTAGATTCCCACGGATTGCATTAAAACACAGAAGCATGACCACCAACGCTGTTCGGTACGGCACATAAACTTCATAAACTTCACTTAGGAATCACACTATCACTGAAGTAGAGGGGAAATAGCGCATAAATTTTGAAAAGAACGATGAAAAATAAACTATATCGCAGGTCTCTGCTCTTCAATAAAATTATCCAGAAAATTTTTTAAAAAATCTTGCTGGGTTTCTCACTCAAAAGATTTCTATTGATTTAGAGATTTATTTAGTTGAGAAAGTGGAACTAGTTCTGAATTAACTTCTTTTTTTCAGTTCTGTGATTCGGCGGGTACTTTAATAAAAGTTACAAAATACTGTGGAATCGAACGAAAGACGCAAAGTATTACGCGTCACCGATAAACATCATACCCCGTGTAATGATGAACTCAGGTGATTCGAATACTTGTATCAGAATAAGGCCAGATCAGTAAGCTGCGGAACCAAATGTAATACCACAATGGAAGCTCCAAGAAACAGAGGACACACCAGGATAAAGTTGTACGAACTCCCTGTAACTGCGAGCTGTTGTTCTTTGCAGCAGATGCTGTAGAAGTGTTGAGGCCAGAATAGTATCGGCGTGGGAGCGGGTTATGGCAGCTACTTTTTCAGTCCCGGAGTACAGATAAAAAGCAGGGGGGGGGGGGTGTGCAATGCTTCTTTAGCAGACTTCACCACCATGGGGACTATGGCGTTCCCTGGCCCGTTAGCCAGGCTATGCCTGTTACTGGGGGGGGGGGGGTATCACAGAGAGCTGGGGCAGGGTCTTGGTCACATATAGTTCGCTAACCCTGACGCTAGCATATCAGCTATGGGTCGCTGATTGCCTCATCGTACTGGCGTCTTCACCTCACACCAGGATAAAGTAAACAGATTGTTAAGGGGCGCTCTCATGAGATCAAACATGACAGTCGGCCAGGACTTGGGTAATAGGACCGAACTGAAATATTTCGTGGCAGCAACAGCGCAGAAAGAAAGAAAGAAAGAAAGAAAGAAAGAGAAAGAAAGAAAGAAATCGTGTTGGAAGTCGACAAGTCATGGGAGACATCATACAGGGAAAATCACCACTCACAGGGAAAATCACCACTCACAGGGAAAATCACCACTCACCTTTAAGCTCATCCAGCTGAATCACCCCATCTCCATTCATATCCAGTTTATCAAAAGCTTCGTTGATCACAGCTCTCCTTTTCTCGCTCATTGGCGGGATCAGCAGTTCTATGAATTCAATGAAGTCGATCACTCCATCGCCGTTTCTGTCCAAGGCCGAGAAGAGAGTCTTAAGATCATTCTTGGAGAAGTTCAGATTGTAGTTCTTCACACCAAGGACAAACTCCTCGTAGCAGATTTTCTTGGAGTAGTCTAGATCCATCCGACGAAAGACGCACGAGAGCTGCTTGAGAGCCCCAGTCCCTCTGTGTAAACACTGGGACTGCAAGGCAGCTACCAGCTTCTTGGTCCTGGCATCTAGAGGAGCTTTATTCATGCTTGTGGGGAAAGAAAAAGGGTGTACCAAAAACACTGGATGATACTCACAAATACTGATACGGGTTCCGGCTGTATGCAAATATATTACCTCTACGGGATCTGAGAGATTTATGTTTGCTGGTTATCTGGGGAGAAAACAAAGATTCGTTTCTTCATCCAGTACATGTATCTAAACATTTATTTTTCTCACAATAATGTTTCTATGACTTAAATATTTTGAACATAATAAACGTCATGAGAATTTAGAGAAGACAGTCTTGGAAGGGTACATAATGGGGAAAAGAAAGAGAGGAAGACCAAAGCGAAGATGGCTGCAAGACATCGTTGATGATCTGCGAATTGACGCATCAGCAGCAGGCATCTTGCTTACAACTGAAATGCCTACAAGAAAGCTGTTAGGGAGGCAAGAGACATCCAAAATAACTGACTGACTGACTGGCTGACTGACTGACGGGTACTTTCTCAAATTGCCTCTTAAGTCTACTGAAGAATTTGTTAGTATCAAACTAATGACCACTTACAGCTAGTATTCTCTTCTGCCTCCTTGCTTTAACAAGCATCTCATATCACTAAACTTGCTCTTAGCCAAGCGTGCGTTATCCGTATGTGATTATCTGCACAAATTTAGGGGACGAGATTCTCAACTCGTTTTGTCAGAGTTTTCAGTTTCTCACAGTAGACCACTTCGTTCAGAGCTGACACAGATACAAGCACATGTACAGGAATTTCACGAAAAGGCAGGAGAAACAATAAAAGCAGAAGACAATGGATGCAGTTCGAAAGAGTTCTTCATATGCATATTCACGGAAAGAGTGGCATATTGAAGGAGTGACATATCGAAGGAGTGACATATCGAAAGACTGACATACTGAAGAAGTGATATACTGAAGAGTGTCATATGGAAGGAGTGACATGTCGAGAAATGGCATGTCGAAAGAGAGAAAAATTTGGAGATAAACTTTAGTGGAGTGAAGGAACACAAACGTTGTCTTAAAGGCAGAGAGGATTATGTTTAAGAGTTATTAAAAGACTGGTGTTTGTTCTAATCACTTTTAACTGTTATTTATTAGATTTTTTAAATCTGAAATACTTTTGTTCTAAATAGATATGTTCATTACTCCTTTGTCGTCATTCCTTCAGTGCAGTATTTATGTCACTTCCTCACAGTGTCACACCTTCAGTAGACATCCAAGGCAAAACCATAGCTGAGGTCAAGGCAATAAATCCATCCAACTGAGTTCTTGGTCTTTTATTGGCTAAGCCAAAACACTGCCCAGTACGCCTTGTAGCCTTCCGCAGGCCAGCAACAAATTCTCTCCACTTCTCAAGGTCTGCGGCCAGCCTTTGTGTTGTGCCACAGTTGTATTGCGTGATACTCATCTCTGCTTGTGTAGAGTCAGAGAAAGAGAGGCCGACAAAAATCTTGGCGGAGAACTACCTTCTTTTTCTTTTTTTTCCCTCGGGTTTTCATCGCATGGCTGTTTTGGTAATGCTGTGAGTCACCTCAGAGCACATGACCAATCCACTTTCAGCGTGTAAGACAATAATAAGAAAGGCTAAAAAAAAAACAAACAAACAAAAAACCCTTCACGACATGAATAAGACATTAACAATATTACCATGAGAGACATGTTTTCTCTTGGACGTCTGTCTTTTTCACGACGTGTCCACGAAACGCTATTGTTTTTTTTTTCTTAGAATTTTACCTAGTTTTCTTTGTTGTGAAACTTCTTTGGGGGGCCTCTTCTTTTGTTTTCTGTCCTACCAGCTGTGTCTTACGGCAGATTCAGTGAAAGAAAAATTATATACGGACAATCATATTCCGGAAAACAAGAAATGAAGAAGAAAGAGGAAAAAAGAAGGAAGAGGAAGGAAGGAAAGAAGAAGAAGAAGAAGATGATGATGATGATGATGATGAAGCCAGAGTGTGAAATAAGTGTTTAACAACGAAAAATAAGCCTGAACAGCGTTAATAAATAAATGAACTCACGATACGCAAAACTACTATAACAATACCTGCTTATGGAAGTTTAAATTCGAAGGAACAACTTTCTCTAACGCTTGTCTCTCCACATTTCACTTGAGCTGTTCTCTGTTTACAAATCCTCGCTCTGCGGGTAGTATTCGCGCAAACTGGCCTGGAAATGCGCGTGGAAGCTTCATTTATTAGTAGACGGACGGAAGGAGTGGCCCCAGAACTCTGCGGCCAGATTTTTTAACAGAGTCATGCTTATGAGTGGGCCGATTTCTGGCGCAGGTTAAGCTATGTTTTGTGTAAGTACATGTAATCAGACGTTCGCTGTCGAGTTTACACTACAGTACAATTTTTTTATGTCTTGGAAGTCCTCGAGTTTCAAGATTAGAGATTTTTTGTTAACCTTTTTCAGACCCTGCGGTCTCTGAATCTGTTGAAAATGTCGCCATATTTTCTCTCATTCCCTCTCTTTCCCCCCCCCCCCCCCGAACTCCTGCCGAATTCTGGGTTTTAAGATACTGGACCGAATACGAATATTTTAATTTTCAGGGTGGCCGAATACTAATACCAGAATCATGGGAAAAAGACAACTAGACGAAAGTGTGAGCGAAAAGAACACAGTAAATCTATGGTTATTGTTACACACATTAAACGTCATGAGAGTTTACAGAAGACAGTCTTGGAAGGGTACATAATGGGAAAAAAAGAAAGATTGATTGATTGATTGAGCTTTATTTCAAAAGGGTTAAGAATTGGGCACGCAGGCCCGTCTGACATTCTGCCCTTTATCATACATCTTTCACTCTATTCCAGACATTCTACAAATATGTTGTTCATATAACAAACATAACTAACATTGAAGCTGAGAGACATTAAATAAAATATAACATTTACGTTTCGCTCTTAAACGTTCACTCAGTACAGAAGTAACTACATACATTATAAATGACTATCTACTAAACAAAATTTTGGGGACTATTCAGAAAACAATTAATTGTATTCGGAGAGGTAGCAAGAGGGACATGCAAATGACTGACTGACTAACTGGCTAACTGACTGACTGACTGGCTGACTGACTAACTGACTGACTGACTGGCTGACTGACTGACTGACTGACTGGCTAACTAACTGACTGACTGGCTAACTGACTGACTGACTGACTGGCTGACTGGCTGGCTAACTGACTGACTGACTAACTGACTAACTGACTGACTGACTGACTAACTGGCTGACTAACTGACTGACTGACTGACTGGCTAACTGACTGACTGACTGGCTAACTGACTGACTGACTAACTAACTAACTGACTGACTGACTGGCTAACTAACTGACTGACTGACTGGCTAACTGACTGACTGAAACTGACTGACTGACTGACTAACTGACTGACTGACTGACTAACTAACTAACTGACTGACTGACTGACTGACTGACTGACTGACTGACACAGAATTAAGAATTATTTTGGGAGACGAAGACGCAGCAATCAATGGATTAACATGGCGGCCAATGACGCACAGTTAACTATTAGTGTAAGGGTTGATGAACAAGAAGAACGAGAACAGGAAGAAGAAGAAGAAGAAGAAGAAAAAGAAGAAGAAGAAGAAGAAGTTACTTGTGATTCACAGCCTCTGACTATATTACAAGATTCAAGAAATAAAATATAACAGTTATAAATACCGCCTTAACAATTCAGTACCGTGCTCCATCTGCTGTTAGTGACATGCGTATTTATCTGGCGTAAATTTTCCACAGTCTGGCAGTAATATTTGTGAGCATTCGAAATGTTGCTATTCGAATTTCGTCACCATTATGTCCAATATGAATTCGAACCGAATATTCGGCACAGCCCTCACATTCGTGTGAGTGTGTGTGTATATATATATATGTGTGTGTATATGTGTCTATGTATATATATATATGTGTGTGTGTGTGAATACTGAAGTGCGTGATCTGTGACTGACAGACTCACTGTCACGTGATCTTGTGGGCGGTTCTAGTTTCCCCCATAGTCAGCAACTTACGAAATAAACTCTTCTTTTTTTACCTTTTCTTAAGTTAAAAAAAAAGAACGTTTTAAAGAACGTCGAACGGGAGTGACCCCCAAGTCAGAGGACGGTGGGGTGACTGCCTTTCTAACCATTTTTTTTTTTTTTCAATTACCGGCATTCCCTCCAGGTATCATCTATGGCCTTGGCCCTGCCTCTGTCGCAAGAAGGGGGGGGGGGGGGTAAGTGCAACACAGGTGATGCACGTCTGAATTACCTGTACAGGAGAAGCAGGAAGTGATTCACCTGTTTCAGCACAGTCTTTAGAAGAAGAAAAGAAAAAAAAATTACAGGAGAACAAACAATTACTTTCTCATAATGATTCTGTATATTTTTCTCTGATCTTTTTTACTTGTCCTGTTCTAGACTCCGCTAATCACAAAAAAAAAACAAAACCTTGCAACCCTTGGCAGTACTGGTTTTTTTTTTTTAAAGCGGAAGTGGGGTTCTAAAACGAGGCTTCGCTTAAGTGAATCATATAAATCATATTTGGGGAGGGGGAACTTCCGCCAGTTCCACATTGTATAGGAAAGAAAAAAAAAGTTCCAAGGTGTAAACCTGTGGCATCCGAAACATGTGGAACTGATTGTCAGGGGAGGTGGGAGGGGAATGTCTGTCATATTTTATTGTTAGAAAATTGCACCAAAATGGGGTTAGGCCACTTCGCTGTGTCGTCTCATGGCTGGACGGCCAATCCAGGTGTAAAAAGGGAGAGTACCCGAGAATCTGTGCGTGTTTCAGGACGCAGCAGAAAGCACTCGTTCATCTTTTAGCACAGAATGATATTTAAATATTTTCGCGAAAATACTTCTTCTTTTATTTGTTCTTCTCTTCTTCTTCTTCTTCTTTTCCTTCTTCCCTGTTTCTTCTACTTCCTTCCTCTCCTTTTCTTTCTTCTTTTCTCTTCTCCTCTCTTTCTTTCCCTCTTCTTCTCCTTCTCTTTTTCTTCTTCTCTATCCTCGTCGTTCGCTATCAAAATGGCACTAGTTGCGTTAGATCTGCTCTACTCATCCGACTTCGGCTCGGTGTATTTTAAGGACCAGTTTTCACTTGGTCAGAAAAAAAGGTAAGGTAAAGGTAATCATGTCATGCCTTGGAGGCACATAGGGATATGGTGTTAGTGCTCATATTTTCCTTGACCTGTCAGCACACTAGAGGTGATATGGTCGGTATCACGCCTGGCCGCCTTTCCTTCAGAAACTGCCTATATTTAATGGGCACCATCAGGACGTAGAACAGAGTCTTGGTCGGTCATAGATGACTGATCACGACAGAAAAAGTCAGCTTTGGGTCACTGATCGCTGTCCAAATTTACCAGAGTTCTGTACCCTGAATGTGGTGCTTGTAATTTTATAACCAAATTTACTTTTAATCAAATCTACTTAGTAATTTTACAATCAAATTTATTTAGTAAAAGGTAAGGTAAAATTCCCGTTTCCATGCCATTTAAGCATATTGGGGAATACGGTGTTAGGCTCGTATTTTCCATGACCTTCGGCACATGAAAGTGTGATGTGGTCAGCATCACGCCTGGCCGCTTTACCTTCCCGGATTTCTCTGGTACCCAGTTTTAGAGGCTGGGTCAACCCAGCGGGGCTTTTTCAGTGTGTACCAGAAAAAAAGATCCCACAGCTGGGACTGAACCCGGTACCACTGGATTAGTAAACCGAGCGCTAACCAGGCCACCCAATTTATAGTAGACTTTATAATCAAATTTTTGAAGTCAATTTTACAATCAAATTTAATCAGCTTTACAGTCATTTTTATTTTGTTCAATATTACAATCACATTTATTTTCTCAGTTTTACAATCACATTTATTTCATAAATTTTACAAGCAAATTTCTTTATTCAATTACACAATCAAATACATTTAGTAATATGTACAACCAGTTTTTAACTCAGTTTTATAATCAAATTTACTTCATGGGTATCGTTATGCTGACTTCATGATCGACTAGTTTGTGCTTTGTCTTCGCGTGACTAGACGCACGCTCGTCTTTGCTGAAAGACTAGTAGGTCATTATATTGTTGATTTTCTTTCATTCCCTGTGTCTTTCTGATTTTTATCTATGGTTGTTTGTTTCCAGTTCACTCGGTACTGGCTCGGCGCTATCAGACGCAGCTTCTTGCACGTTACTGCTAAGTGCTCTCCCTTTTTTTCTGCTATTTTTTTCCCCCCCATTGTTATTTGTCGTATATCATTCACGCGGATTTGCCTTCTTTTCCTGTTTCTTTGTCCAGTTTTTATTATTAAGGCGAAAGCTGAAACGTCACAACTGCGTGCTCGTTAATTAACAAAGCTATACGTATTTTTGTCACATGCTTGGGGCCGACCAATGAGCTCCTCGGAGTTGGCATCCCTGATGCTCGGTTGGTTTCTCTGCGAGTTTCCGTGAAGATATCTTTTTTTCCCATCTGGAGTCGTCTCTAGATAGGTCCCAGGATAATGTTGTTAGCCTTATGTCCAACTCTCTGCACAGGTGTGAAACAAGGATGTATACTGTCTCTTTTGCTGTTTGGAATTACAATAGACTTCATAATGAAAAAATGCTGCACAGGTAACACAGGCACTGAATAGGTACATGGGACTCAACTAGAAGATCTTGATTTTGCTAATGACATAACTCTTATCAGTAACATGTGACTTCCATGCAAGAAAAAACAGATAGCCTATCCTCACTGGCTAGCAAACTAGGACTTGAAACTAACAAGGACAAAACAAAATAATGAAAATTCCCATTAATCAAAATGGAAAAATACACCTAGAAGGGATAGATATTGAAGAAGTCAATCAATTTGCATACCTTGGCAGCTACATAGACCAGGATGGTGACACCAGAAAGGAATTTAGAATTAGAATTGCAAAAGCAGCATCGATCTTCAAGAATCTTGAGAACATATGGAATTCAAAAGTTATAAACACAAAAAACCAAGTTAAGACTATTCACTTTAAATGTAACATCCACCCTCATTTATGCATGTGAACGCTGGAAAACAACTAAAGATATAGTCAAGAAATTAGACTCTTTTGAAAACAAATGCCTAGGGAAAATACTCGGCATCAAATGGAACGAATTCAAGAACAATGCAGAGATAAAGACAGATGACTGAGCAACAACCAGTCTCATGGGTGATCAGGAAAAGCAGATGTTGATCACGTGATGAGAAGAAACGATCAGAGAAGCCCAAAACAAGCTATCAAGTGGAACATAACAGGCCGAAGAAAAAAAAAGGCAGACCGCGTGAAACTCTGAAGAGGACATTATTAAGAGAGGCCAAATTAACAGACATAAAATCCCTTGATGAGGTTGAAAGGCTCGCCGAATACAGGAGAAATTGGCGAACCACCTTGCGAGCCCTATGTGACGTTTAACGGCACGGGAAGGATATAAGATATAAAGACGTATTTTTTGTTTAAATAGTTTTAACGGTTTTTTTAATCACAGCTCTACTGCAGTGGCTTTGTGCACACTTATACGTACTCAGAACCTACTGGAAGCAGCGGAAATGTGATACCTAAGAAGAATGACGAGGAATACCAAGAACAATCATGAAAACAAATAAGGAGGTTGAAGAGAATACCATGGACAATCATGAAAACAAATAAGGAGGTTGACGAGAATACCATGGACAATCATGAAAACAAATAAGGATTTTGACGAGAATACCATGGACAATCATGAAAACAAATAAGGAGGTTGACGAGAATACCATGGACAATCATGAAAACAAATAAGGAGGTTGACGAGCATACCATGGACAATCATGAAAACAAATAAGGAGGTTCTCTAAGTGAGGCCATGGCAAAATTCAGAACACGACAGCCCAGATTTGTAGGATATGGTCTGAGAAGAGGCAGACTGGAATACCCATTGACAACAGGAAACATGGAGGGACAGAGGAAGACAAAGAAACAAGATACCTGAAAAGAAAGTGGCATTTGAGCACGGTCCAAAACACATCTTATAGAGAGAGAAAAGGATAGATGTTTGTGGAAATCAATGACAGCTAACGCCTAATTGGCATGGACGAGAGAGAGAGAGAGAGAGAGAGAGAGAGAGAGAGAGAGAGAGAGAGAGAGGGTTTAATATGTCATGCCCAAAAACTATTCTTGTGTTGTAAAACCGGTTGTAGTAAACCAGGGATAGTCAGAGCTGTAAGGTGCAGTTTTACATTAAAGAAAAATTGACAAGGAACGGCGAGATGAGCACGTAGAAATGTAAAACAATAGGAAAGCAATATTTCGGCGATGAAAGAAGTGTGCGTGTGTCTGTTTGTTTGTTCAGGCGTTGGCCGTCACTGATTTCCACAACCATCTATCCTTTGCTCTTCCTGTAAGATGTGTGTCAGACCGTGCTCCGTGCCACTCTTTTAGTCCTTCAAGTATCTTGTTTCTCTGTCTTCGTGTATCTTGTTTCTCTGTCTTAAGGTATCTTGTTTCTCTATCTTCATGTATCTTGTTTCTCTGTCTTCAAGTATCTTGTTTCTCTGTCTTAAGGTATCTTGTTTCTCTATCTTCATGTATCTTGTTTCTCTGTCTTCATGTATCTTGTTTCTTTGTCTTCAAGTATCTTGTTTATCTGTCTTCAAGTATCTTGTTTCTCTGTCTTCAAGTACCTTGTTTCTTTGTCTTCAAGTATCTTGTTTCTCTGTCTTCAAGTATCTTGTTTCTCTGTCTTAAGGTATCTTGTTTATCTATCTTCATGTATCTTGTTTCTCTGTCTTCGTGTATCTTGTTTCTCTGTCTTCAAGTATCTTGTTTATCTGTCTTCAAGTAGCTTGTTTCTCTGTCTTCAAGTAGCTTGTTTCTCTGTCTTCATGTATCTTGTTTCTCTGACTTCAAGTACCTTGTTTCTCTGTCTTCAAGTACCTTGTTTATCTGTCTTCAAGTATCTTGTTTTTCTGTCTTCAAGTACCTTGTTTCTCTGTCTTCAAGTATGTTGTTTCTCTGTCTTCAAGTACCTTGTTTCTCTGTCTTCAAGTACCTTGTTTCTCTGTCTTCAAGTACCTTGTTTCTCTGTCTTCAAGTATCTTGTTTCTCTGTCTTCAAGTACCTTGTTTCTCTGTCTTCAAGTACCTTGTTTCTCTGTCTTCAAGTACCTTGTTTCTCTGTCTTCAAGTATCTTGTTTCTCTGTCTTCAAGTATCTTGTTTCTCTGTCTTAAGGTATCTTGTTTCTCTATCCTAAAGTATCTTGCTAATCTATCTTAAAATATTTTGTTTATCTATCTTAAAGTATCGTATTTATCTATCTTAAAGCATCTTGTTTATCTGTCTTAAAGTATCTTGTTTCTCTGTACCTTTGTCCCCATTTCCCCCCGTTGTCACTAGGTGTTCCAGTTTGCTTCCTCTTCAATTATGTCCTACAGACCGGATTGTTGTTCTGAATTATAAGTTATCTTTTGTCCGGCCTCATTTGCAAGCTCTTTGGTCTTGCCCCCTCCCCTCTTCCCTAAAATACACTAAAGAAAATAAATTATGTTTTCTAGTTCTCCCTCCCCCAGATCCACACACCCACCCCACGATTAAGACACTGCGCTATAGAAAGAAGTTGCCAGATTTGGCTGCACCTGGTGTAACAACGGCGCTCGTTAAAGCTTATTGGGGCTAAACAAACTAATGACCGCATGTTGGTGATATCTGTTCATGTGACAGGGAGCAATTAAATATATCGTGTATGTGTAAGCGTCTATTTTTGTATCTCGCCCGGGTATCATCTGATAACGAGTCGTCACAAGTGATACATCCATTCTGGTAACATTAGTCTATCGTTTACTTTTAGCTTCTTTGCCTATAACCGAAACATATCACAATTCATTCATTTGCATGTCCCTTGTGGAACTTTGCCTCCCTAACAGCACTCCTGTAGACCTCTCGGTTGTGAGCAAGATAGCCTGCTGCTGATGCGTCCATTTGCAGATCATCAACAATGTCTTGCAGCCTTCTTCGCCTTGGTCTTCCTATCTTTCTTTTTCCCATTATCTACCCTCCCAAGACAGTTTTATCTAGATTATCATGACGTTTAATGTGTCCAAAATATTTAAGTTTTCTCTCTTTAATACTCTTTACTAGCCAGCCTTCTTCAATATTAAGTTCTTTTAGTATGAATATATTTGTTCTTTTTGTGTGTCCATGATATTCGAAGAACTCTTCTGTAGCATTTACATTCAGTGGCATTTATGTGTTTCTCAGCTGTTTTGTTAAGTGTCCAGGTCTCACAGGCATATGTTGCGATGGGAAGGATGCATGCTTTGTTGTTCCCCTCCACAGATTCTTTTGTTGTTTTACTTTCTGAAGAGCAATAGATGTCCTCCTTTTAATTTCCCCCATTGTATCTCCATTGTTAGTTAGCAGTGATCCAAGATATTCAAAACTATGCACTTCTTCCAGTTTTTCCTCATTGATACATATATCAGCTGCCTTGTTTGTTTTGTCAGTTGTCATCAATTTAGTTTTCTTTGCATTAAGATAGATGTTTTGCTCTTCACTATTCTTACGGACTGACATAATTAGTTTTTCCATGCCTTTTTGTGTTGTGGACAGTAAATATTATGTCGTTAGTATATCTAATCTCTGGTATTCATATTACAGTACTTCATAAAGTTGTCTTTATTTTGTACTCACATCTTTGTAGTCAAGCTGAAAATTAAATGCTAAGGTTACAAATAGGCAACAATGAAATTAGCGTGATTTTAAAAACTACATTGTCCTTGGAAGTCTGTTTCCACAGAAATTTGTTTCATCGGTATGTTTTGACACTTACGTATGTTTAATTTTTTAAAATTAATTTTCATTTAACTGTCATTTATTTCATTAGACTAAAGAGATAGACACAGTAACGTATCTATGCATTTTCAGTGTTTATAGAGATGAACATAGTGCCGTATCTTTGCATTTTCAGTGTTTATAGAATTAGACACAGTACTATATATATATATATATGTACTTTCAGTGTTTATAGAGATAGACACAACACCGCATTTATGCACTGTCAGTGTTAAAAATATGTATGTACTGAGAAACACTAGAATAATCAGTGTAATAAGTAGTTTCTTATTTACGACCCACCTATCGCACATCGCAAGTCTCCATTCAAACATTCTCTACACTCCACCATGCACACTTCTGAACACAGCTTCTTATAGCCCACAGCTTCTTATAAGTCTCAGTTAAGTGCTCCATTCATTTTATTTTATTCTATTTTTTCATTCTTATTTTCATGTGAATTTAATTTGGTTTGTTCTCTCTCTCTCTCTCTCTCTCTATATATATATATATATATATATATATAGTGCACACTGAAATGTCACAACTGTGTGCTTGTTTTGTTTAGCAATAAAGCTGTTCCTAGTTTTTTTTTCAGGTTTATACATTTTGTATTTACTGAGAGTTCATGTCATCACTTTCATTGAGTCTCCTTCGCTGAGAAGAGATTAGAAAATTTCCGTTGAATGAATGGTTAATATTACAAATTTTCATGTTGTAAATGTTACAGTGGAGGGAACTAAACTTGCATGACAACAGCCCACTATAATGATCAGCAATTGTCAACCTTTTTCCACACGCCGGCCATTGAACAGGGAGAGAAACTGCTAAGACAACATCTCTATTTTTAAAGAAATGATATTTAATGTTTTACGGGATATTGGTTGGTAGCAGCTGGTACCCACATCTATTTTTTAAAGAGTGAATATATCACATGCGTTTTGTTTATGTGCGTTTCGTTATTTGGTATAGTTTATGTTCAGGCATGAGTAATGCATAACATGTTTTTCTTTTCAGTCTGCCCAATGTTTTGTAGGTATTGGTTGATGTTCAAAAATGGAGTTCAATGTTCAGAGACTTGTTACCATTTTATTGTTTTTCGTGCCCGTGGCTGTAAGTATGATCTAAATGTTTTCTTACATCTGTGAACAGTTGTGACTGTTTTTTTTTTTAGCTTTTGATGTTGCCATTTCTTAAATTATTAATAAAGATTTTTTTTAAAAGAGAGATGTAAACGACCATTATTGAATGATGATGATGCATAATGGGTAAATTTACATTGGTATGAGAGGGATGCAAGCTTATAAAGACCGTATGTGAAGGAACCGCTTGTAGAATCATGCGCGGAGGAGCTCTCACAGAAAGTTTTAAAGTGGAAACAGGCGTGCGGCAGGGATGTTTGCTATCACCATTCCTATTTCTTCTAGCAATTGATTGCATCATGAAAACTACTACACAAGGGAAAAGAAATGTAATACAATGGACATTGTGAAACCAATTGGAAGATCTTGACTTCGCAGATGATGTGGCACTTCTGACACACAGCCACACACAAATGCAAGAGAAACTTCAGATCTTAAGCAAGAATTCAGCTTAACCGGAACTATATATTCTTATATCTTCCCGTGCCGTTAAACGTCACATAGGGCTCGCAAAGTAGTTCGCCAGTTTTTCCTGTCTTTGGCGAGTCTTTCAACCTCATCAAAGGATTTTATGCCTGTTAATTTGACGAACTATATATTAACAGACAAAAACAAACAAAAAAAAAAATAATAGTGCAAGCAATGGCCTCATGGTAATTGAGGGTGTGCCATTGAGGAAGTAGAGTATTTCACATATTTAGGCAGTATAGTGGATAAATGGGGGGGAACGGAAAACAGTGTTAAAGCTAGAATAATCAAGGCCAGGACAGCATTTATCCAACTTAACAAAATATGGTCGTCTAAGAACATCAGAACATGAACCAAACATAGGCTTTTCAATACAAACATAAAGACTGTCCTGCTATATGGTTCAGAGACATGGGTTATGACCAAGACAATACAGCAGAGGATACAAACATTCATGAACTACTGCTTGAGAAGGATTTTAAACATTAAATTGCAGGACAAGATCAGGAACAAGGAGATCTGGGAAAGGGCAGGACAAGAACTTATGAACCTACAAATCATGTCTAGAAAGTAGAAGTTGATTGGCCACACTCCGATGAAACCCAACACCAGCATAGCAAGACAGGCACTGACATGGAATCCTCAAGGAAATAAAAAATGAGGAAGACCTAGACTTACTTGGAGAAGAGAAATTATGACAGTGCTCAGAGACAAGGGATACACATGGAAGGAAGCAGAGAATAACTCCAAGAACAGGGATGACTGGAGAGCCTTTATCCATGGCCATTGCTCTCAAGGGAGTGAAAGGTGATGATGATGATGAAGAGGAGGAGGAGGAGGAGAAGGGTGCAGAGATGACCTGTTGTAGAGTGATGGAAAAATACAGCTGGTCAAGACCCTGCCCTGCATTTCTGTTGGTGTTTCTAGCAACTTGTTGATCCTGTCTAATGGGGCCAGGAGCCGCTGTGCACGCCCCCCACCCCCACCCCCCAGAATGGAAAGGTATGCCAAGATGATCGAGCCCATGGGGTCAAGCTTGTATTGATGATCAAGCCACCATAATCCAGTCTTCAGAAGATACGATGACAGTGGTTTAAAACCTTCATTTTGTCAATTTAAAGAGCAATAGTTGATCTCATGCTCAGGAAGTTTGGGATGAGAGAGAGAAATTTATTCATTCTAATCCAGCCTTTTATATTGGTTTATTTAACATTTTGTCTGTTTTATTGATTACATTTCCCATATTCAGTCTGTTCCATCAGTTTATTCACTCTTATTCAATCTGTTATATTGGTTTGTTCACTCTTGTTCCATGTGTTTATTCACTATTATTCAATCTGTTTGATTATTGTTATTGGTTTATTCACTCTTATTCAATGTACCGTATTGGTTTATTCACTCTTGCTCAATGTACTGTATTGGTTTATTCACTCTTGCTCAATGTACTGTATTTGTTTATTCATTCTTGCTCAGTGTACTGTATTTGTTTATTCATTCTTGCTCAGTGTACTGTATTTGTTTATTCACTCTTGTTCAGTGTACTGTATTGGTTTAGTCACTTTTATTCTGTGTACTGTATTGGTTTATTCACTTTTGTTTAATGTGCTACATTAGTTTATTCACTCTTATTCAGTGTACTATATTGGTTTATTCACTCTTGTTCAGTGTGTTATACTGGTTTATTCACTCTTGTTCACTGTACTGTACTGGTTTATTCACTCTTGTTCAGTGTGTTATACTGGTTTATTCACTCTTGTTCAGTGCGTTATACTGGTTTATTCACTCTTGTTCACTGTACTGTACTGGTTTATTCACTCTTGTTCAGTGTGTTATACTGGTTTATTCACTCTTGTTCAGTGTGTTATACTGGTTTATTCACTCTTGTTCAGTGTAATGTACTGGTTTAATCACTCTTGTTCAGTGTGTTATACTGGTTTATTCAACAGGCTGCTGACATAATCTGTGGTTACACATTATGCACTGGTGAGTGTGATGTTAGATACACACAGGCAAAGTGCTGTTTTGTGAGTCACTTAAAAATGCTGGCTCTAGAAATGTTGATTGTAAGATTCAGAGTATGCTTTGGTTCTCTGTATTGTCCATTACTTTAGTTAAATTAGACTCTACATTCTCCACTTGTTTTAATTTAGTTAAATTAGGCTCTGTGCTATCCATTGTTTTAGTCCAGTTAAATTAGGCTCTGTATTATCCTTTGTTTTAGGTTAACTTAGGTTAACTTTTAGGTTAACTTTTAGGTTAACTTAGGTTAACTTAATTAGTTTGTGTGTTATCCTTTGTTTTTGTTAAATTAGGCTCTGTATTACTCACTGTTTTAGTTTAGTGAAATTAGGCACTGTAGTATCCATTGTTTTAGTTTAGTTAAATTAGGCTCTGTATTACTCACTGTTTTAGTTTAGTGAAATTAGGCACTGTAGTATCCATTGTTTTAGTTTAGTTAAATTAGGCTCTGTATTACTCACTGTTTTAGTTTAGTGAAATTAGGCCCTGTAGTATGTTTTACAGGCAAATGAGTGGCATAGCACAACATATGCATTATTCATAGATTTTGAGAAAGCCTTTGACAGTGTCAACAGAGATGCACTGTGGAAAATCCTAAGATGGCATGGCCTCCCCCATAAAATAGTTAATGTAATCAAAGCCCTATACGAGGGTTTTCAGTGCAAAGTTATCTGTGGAGAACATACCTCCAGCAGCTTTAGGGTACAAACAGGAGTGAAACAGGGATGTGTACTATCACCAGCATTATTTATCTTGGCAGTAGACTGGTTAATGAAGGAGGCAACATCAGACAAACGCAGAGGATTACAGTGGACCCTTGACACAGTGCTGGAGGACCTTGACTTTGCGGACGACATTTGTCTATTATCAAGCAGTCACAAAGATATGCAAGATAAAATAAACAAGCTAACTCAGAATGCAAACAACATAGGACTAAAGATCAACGTAGGAAAGACAAAGTTAATGAAGCAAAATGTGAACAACAGAAATGTACTCAGAGTAGATAACAAGTTAGTGGAGGAGGTCAACAAATTTGTATACCTTGGCAGCAGAGTAGTAGAAAATGGAGACAGCACAGAGGACATCAACAGCAGACTTACTAGAGCAAACCAGGCTTTTGCAATGCTGCAGACTATATGGAAATAAAAAAAACTAAGCATAAATATGAAAATCAAGATATTTAAGAGTAATGTTCTAAGTGTACTACTCTATGGAAGTGAATGCTGGAAAATCACCAAAACCATAGAAAACAAGTTGAATTCTTTCCAGACTAAATGTTTATGAAGAATTAGAAAAATATTTTGGCCAAACACCATAAGAAATAACATCTTATTAGCAGAAATGCAGATGAAACCATTGACAGCAATTATTGAGGAAAGACGCTGGCGATGGTTGGGACATGTGCTCCGAATGACTGACAACTCACTACCAAAAATAGCACTAAGATGGACACCACAGGGGAGTAGAAGTAAGGGTAGACCAAAAGAGACATGGAGAAGAACAACTGAAAGGATGTTGAGCAATAGAGGGCTCACCTGGGCAAGAGCAGAAAAAAAGGCGAAGGACAGGCATTTGTGGAAAACCCTTGCGGAAGCCCTATGTGCCCTGGGCACTTAAGGTTCAGAGAGAGAGAGAGTATGTTTTAGTTAAATTAAACCCTGGCCTGGGATCCATTCCACATTAAAGGCTGACTAAACAGCACTCATGTTACCCATCAACTCATGGACACACTGTGAGCTAGGTATCATCCATGGAATCTGTTCAAATTTATTTATTTATACATGGCCAGTAATTGGGTGGGGGGATCTATACTGAAATTGGCTGGGGTGGATGTGTGTGTAGGTGGGGTTAAGGGTAGGGGTCTGGAAGATCTTTGTGAAAAATGTAGTAAAATAAATTTTGTTGTCAAGGTTTTTTTTTTCCTCTTTCCTATCATTTTTTTTTTTGGGACAGGTTACATCTAGTATATTTGTTAATCACTTACAGAGTAAAACTGCAGTGGTAGATCAGAATTTAAATTAAGAGAAACAAAAATCCACACAAAAGAAAGAGAGAGAATAAAAGTTACAGAAGTTAATCGAGTAGGTAGTTGTTCAGTTTTACTTAACACTGAAACACACAGCAGTGAGCCTACATGTGAGAGCTGTACAATACAACAGAGTCATAGGAGCAGTTGAGTGGTATGAAATCAGTTCTGCAGAATGGAAGAGCTTCTGGTGCTCCCATTAAGCAGCATACAGAAATGGGAAGACATGGATGTCTTACAGATGAATGAGGAACTTGAGATGCCTGGTTAAGCCATATTTTGTGGCTGCGGGTGTAAGAGCCGATTAATGATGCTGGCTGAGATCATATCCAGCTTCTGAATCATCATCCAGAGATGCCTCCCCAGGAAGGTTGGCTGCAGTGGCCCTTCAATTTCACTCTGTCCTTAGTTTTCATAGTCCACCTGGCCAAAGTGAATCCAGTGTATCCTGGTATGTTGTTGGTCTGACTGTACAGTAAGCCGCTGATTTAATGGAATAATGGGGAGAAAGGGCATTCACTAATGCTGAAAGTGTGTTAAATAAAATGTATCCTTGTGTTTGTGTTTGGTGAGGGAAAGAAGAAGGAGGATGATGGTATACATGGTAGAAAAATAGAGATTTGGACTATTGTGCACAGTGGAGTGAATAAATTACATTTGTATATTATATATATATTTTTTATCATTAAATTAGACTCTTTTGAAAACAGATGCCTAAGGAAAATACTCGGCATCGAGTGGAATGAATTCAAGAACTATGCAGAGATAAGACAGATGAGCAAACAACAACCAGGTCTCTTGGGTGATCAGGAAAAGGAGATGGACATATGTTGGTCACGTGATGAGAAGAAATGATTAGAGAATCCTAGAACACGCCATCAAGTGGAACACAACAGGCCGAAGAAAAAGAAGCAGACCGCGTGAAACTCTAAAGAGGACATTGTTAAGAGAGGCCAAATTAATAGGCATAAAACCTTGCGAGCTCTATATGACGTTTAGTGGCATGGGAAGGATGTAAGATATATAAGATATATTTTTGTCCTTTTCAGGGTCTGGTGCATACTGCTGTATAAAGAGTGATGGGTATCAAGGTTGTTGCTGGGACACTTACGTTTATGAACTATGGTGTAAGTATTCTAAACTCTGTATGCATGAAAGAGTTGGGGTTTTTTCCCTTATTGTCTGCAAGAGCTCATTTTTAAAAAAAAGTGACATTATGGCAGAAGTAGCTTGTTGGTGGTTGCACAACTGTGCTCCTCACTTCCCAGATTATGTTAAGTTTCTTTCACGATCTGGATCAGCGGTGTTTTTCACATTTTACGGTTGATGAGTGTCTGTGTTGGCCACAGTTCCTGCTCTGAAGTGGTAGCTGGAGCGTGTTGGCTGAGCAGATTTGGGGATGTCCTGACTGTGATGAAGTCATTCTTGAACAATGAAACAAAACGAATTGTTGATGAGTTTCTGTCATAAAGTTTATGTGTTACTTTCTTCCGTTGTCTTCTTCTGCCATTTATTTTCCAATATTATGTTATTCTCAAGTTTTATATTTTCAAATTTTTGTTTCTCTCCCCTTCATTTTTGTCACTGTGTACTGCCTAAATGTGGGACATCTTTTCATTATGGTTGCAATTAAAATAAGTACCTGCATTGACTCTTTTGAGAACTAATAAAAGAGGTCTTAACATTTCTTTGGGAAACCATATATTATTTTCCTTCATAGTTCCCTGTGGTGGTCTATTTATTAGAACCCAGATGATGCTGAGTCACAAAAACTCTATCTCAAAGTCCAGCAGTTCATAAAATCAAAATCTCAAACAGGGCATGTGCAGTAAATGAATATTTACAAGAATTTTGTCAGTGCTCAGTACCAGATCCATATGTTGGGTCCTTTATGTGGTCTCCAGGTTAAGAACCATTGCTGTAGTGTTGCAGATGTGGCTGCCTACATTCTTGTTTACACTTGTGGACATATATGTGGCACACTGATCAAATTTACTGATCAAATAAATTGTATATTTTATAATGTAGTATACGTTTGATATTGTAGTGTATTTTCCATTCTAAGATAATTATGTGCCCATTTATTCGAATATAATGAAGACATGTGCATTTTTATGTACATTAAAACTTGCAGGGTCAGAGAAACAGTAAGTATTCAAAATAAATAAAATAATGATCGGCGACCAGTAACTGCATGTGTCAGATCTGGCAAATCAGTAGCTGATCAGGACCCTATTTACCTCCTCGTAGTGCCCAAGGCATGTGATAGCATACACAGAGATTCATTGTGGAGTATTTTTAAAACTATGTGGAATACCATCTGAAATTGTCAACATCATTAAGGATCTCTACAATGGATATGTTTGTGCAGTCAACGCAGAAGAAAGAATGAGCAAATGGTTCCAGATTGAAACATGCGTGAAACAAGGATGTATACCATCTGCCTTGCATTTTGGAATTGCCATAATGAAAAAATGTTGCACCGGTAAAATGGGCATTGATTGGGGTATATGGGACTCAATTAGAAGATCTTGATTTTGTAGATGACATAACTCTTATCAGTGACAATTTGAATTCAATTTAAGAAAAAACAGATACCCTGACTTCGCTGAAATAGACAACAAATTAGACTCTTTTGAAAACAAAAGTCTAAGGAAATTACTCAGTATAAAGTGGAGCAAATTCAGGAACAGTGCAGAGATAAGACAGATGACTGAACAACAACCTGTCTCATGGGTGATCAGAAAAAAGGAGATGGACATATGTTGGTCATGTGATGAGAAGAAACAGTCAGAGAATACCAAAACAAGCTGTCAAGTGGAACACAACAGGCTGAAGAAAAAGAGGTCAGCCATGTGAAACTCTAAAGAGGACATTGTTAAAGAGGCCATATTAGCAGGCATAAAATCCCTTGATGAGGTTGAAAAGCTTGCCAAAAAAACTTGGCAAACTACCATGGGAACCCTGTGTGACGTTTAACAGCACGGGAAGGATGTAAGATGAAGTAGTGCCCCCCTTGGAAACAGACTACATTATAGTCTGATTGAATGAGGATTGGAATGAGGAAGCAAACCTGGTCCTAAAAGTAAGCTATGCCAAAGTCATGTCAGGTTGACAGGCATAGATGCCGCAGCTTAGCTGCAGACTGTGATACAATGCAAGCGAAGCCTTTCGGAGGTTGATGAGTCAGAAGAAAAACCATTAGCCTCATGCTTTTCTTCTTTTTTCACATGACCCATCCCCACACAGTGATGCCTGATTAAAAATAAAAATGATGAACTTCCTAGGCGAGCATGAGCTCTGATTATTTTAGCCAGATGGTATGTGGGGAGAAAGGCCAAATCATAAAGAATTATTCCTGACACATGAAGACAGCTTTCTGGGCAATACTTGAGGCTTTTCAAGACAATTGATATGGTTATTGATAAAGTCACTGTTAAGTATTCATGTTATTGAAATGAAATGATGACATTATTTCATTTCAAACAGGACAATAGTGCATTAATGACATAATGATAAAAATAACTGAAACTGCTGATTTTTCAAGCTGTTTACGCTTTTCTTTTATAATCTGGCAGCTTATTTAATGCGGGTTTTCTCATTTCCTGATTGACAATCTAAGAAACTCATGTGCAATGAATATATATATTAGGGCCTCTTCATCTGTTATTTCAACAATATGTTGGAGTAGTGTGTAGCAGCAATCAGTTAGTTGCTTTTCCTGATGCTCTCTCTCCCTCCCTCTTGCACACAAACCCACCTACCATACCCTCATGACCGTCCCCCCCCACCCCCCAGCCTCACCACAACTAGTATCAGTGATGGATTAACCACCACTGAGCCCCTTAGGTGAAACTTAGTAAGGGCAGCACCCCCCCCCCCCAAACTTATACTGTCCATCTCCTGATATATTCCCTGAAATTGCTGTCTCACCTATTATTGTATTACATAGACCAGACACAGCAGATATGCCAACGTTTTTAGGATAACACAGTGTGCTAGTGCAGCAGTAACAATAACAGATTACCATTTGACACAATAATCTCCGTTCGCAAAGTTATTTTTTTCCTTGATATTAGGGCCCCTGTTGTTCCAGACATCAAGGCTTAGGCCTATTCAGTTTAATGGATATTAAATGTCAAGGTACTAATGGTTTTACTAAATTCTTAGTTTGAGAAACAAGTACAAACTGTAACCCCACCTGTCTTCTTCTTCTTCTTCCTACGCATTGTCTGTCTTTATCTTCAGTCCTGTCTCTTGGACAAATTTCACTGTTTTTTTGTACTTCATGTATAGAACCATAGAGCTTATCTTCTTTAGTGGTTTCACTGGGCCAGTAATTATTTCTCATTGTCTCGTAGTTGGTGCAGTTCTGGAGGATATGTTCCACAGTTTGGGGCACCTGGGCACATGTACATAGATTAATAGAACCAACTTTAAACTTTGTATACATATGACTTCGGAGTCGGCTGTGTCCTGTTCAGAGATGGAAAATGGTGACTTGTTCCTTTCTGTTTAGCATGTGATAGTCATCATGTGGTGGTGTTTGTGGCTTCCTGTAGGTTTTCATCATGCTTTTCTTCTGATTATAGGTAATTGGTATGTCTGGTTGCTCCATTTCAGTGCCCTCTTTGGCCAGACAGTCAGCTTTCTCATTGCCTGGTATCCCACAGTGGGAGGGAATCCACGGCAAGGTGACTCCATGTTGTAAGCCAGTTTTTGACAAGGCATCCTTAAGGTCTGGTAGTTTGTTGCTCTGAAGAGCTTCCAGTACTGATCTTGCATCTGTGAGAATTACTACAGGACATGTATCAATTCTGGAGTCTGATAGTTTTTCAACTGCAGCAATAATTGCCCTAACTTCTGCATCAAAGTTGTTGCAGTATTTTCCAGTGGGTATGGAAATCTTGTCGGTGGTGTTGTTTAGATATTCAATATGTGCTCCTGCCCCTCCATTCTTTATGGCATTGTGTACAGATCCAACTGTATACACACGTATCCAGATGTCACGTGGATATTTGTCATCTAGCACACTAAGTGTGGCTGTTGATCTTACAAGACTGCTTTGCATCTCACCATTCTGCACACCTTTCACTTCAGTCTGAATAGTTATTTGTGCATAATCTGCTTCTTTCCATGGTGAATGCTCTGGTACAGATAATAATGGAGTGACTACAGTTGGAAGGTCAGGTATCAGCTTACGCATACGCTTGGCCTGATGAATGAAGCCGCTTCTTTTAAGCCGGCTTAATGCCAGGTTATTGAATCTATCCTTCAGGGGATGGCTTACGGAGCTGAGGAATTTCTCTCCCAAGATCATGACCTTTGTGTCTCTACGTTCTTTTAGCGCTTGAACACCATTTTCTGCATTTCTGCTACTGATGTGGACCTCGTGGCACCTGTGATAACCCGTAGTGACTGATTTTGAACCTTGTCTAGATTATGCAGCGTAGTGTTTGATGCTGTGCACCAAGATGTTGAGCCATATTCTAAATGTGGTAGAATACTTTGCTGATATACATTCTTGAGGATTCTTTCACTAGCTCCCCATGTGGTTCCACTCAATTTTCGTAATATGGGTAGTTTTCTTCTGGCTTTTGCTTCTGCATTGCTGATGTGTTGCTTCCAGGTCAGTTTTGAGTCAAGAGTCACTCGTAAGTAAGTGGGTTGGTTGTCCATCCTTAAGGATATTTCATTTACAAAGGTCTTACCTGCTTTCTGTTTAGGTAAGAGAGTGAACAGAGTGGTACTTGATTTCTCTGTGTTGATACTTACACACCATTTGTTTATCCATGATGTCAAAATGTCTGCTGCACTTTGGAGTCTCTGTGTAGCAACTGTCACGTATTCATCTGTACACTACATGACCAGATCATCTGCATACAGTGCCGCCTTGATTCCATAGGGAAGTTCCTTGACCAGGTCTTTAATGAATACAAGGAATAGTGTAGGTGAAAGGACTCCTCCTTGTGGTACACCGTGTCGCAGAAGTACTTTCTGGCTTTTGTGTCCATCCATTACTACTCTAGCTCTTCTATTGTGTAAATAGGACTTTATCCAGTTGTATAGTCTTCCATTCACATTGCAGTTTCTTAGTTTCCACAGCAGACCTTTTTTCCATACTTTATCAAAGGCTTTCTTCAGGTCTATCCACGCTGCTAGTACAAGGTTTTACTCTTGGAATGCATCCTCAATCTCCTGAGAGAGATAGGTCACTTGATCTTCTGTACTGTAGTACTGCCTAAATCCTGCTTGTTGTGGAGCGAGGTTTTCACTTTCTAGGTACCATTTTAGCCTCAGGTCAATGAAGCATACTATTCTTTTGCAGATGCAGATGGTGAGACTGATTGGCCTGTAGTTGGAGGCTGTATCACTGTTTTTCTCTGGCTTTAGCAGTGGTACCATGCTTGCTTCCTTCCAGATTTGAGTAACTTACCTGTGCTTCAGCACATATTGAAAATATCCAACAGGTTTCCAATTACTGCCATTCCCAGGTTCTTGATCATTTCATTGGACATTCCATCTGGTCCTGATGATTTCCTTGGTTTCAGTTTACTGACTGCTTGGTCTAACTCACTGCGTGTGATTGGTGCATCCATGACCTGCACTTTTCTGTCTTGTTCCTCTTCTTTCTGTGGGTCACTGTGTACTGTACGCTCTTTCTCTGGATGGATATCAATGTTGCAGTCTTGTGCAAACATGCAAGCAAAGTGATCTGCTACCTGCTTTACCTGTAGAGTTTTCCCATTATCTATTAGTGTAATCTTTGTATTTCTTCCAGTGCTCTCATTGTTTAACTGCTTGATTAATTTCCACAGTTTTCTTCCATCCTTTTCAAAGTTTAGGGACTCATTTTTCTCTCTCCAACTTTCCCATCTGGCTTGCAGCTTGGCTTTCTGAAATTTGGCCTTAGAAATTATTGTGGTGTTTTTGGCATGGTCTGTTTTCTGCTTGCTTTCGAGCTGTTTCCATGTCATCATGGAGTTTTCTCAGCTCCTAGACCAGTATGGTTTATAGTCCCTATGAGCTCCTCTGGGAATGGTTTCACGGGCGACCTGAAGGAGGCAAACATTGAATTCCTTCATTATGCTGTTAATATCCTTACCTTCTATGTTCAGCTGTCCCACCAAGATATCTGTACGATGTCTGTACATTGTCCAATTTGCTTTTTTATAGTTCCATCTGGGGAGAGGGCTACTGGTGTTAAGGAGTTCATTTTCTATTGTCAGGAAGACTGGTCGATGATCGCTACCTCCAAGTTGTTTTCCAACTTCATGTGTAATGTTTCACTTCAGGTCTGGAGAGTGGAATATCAAATCTAGTGTTGAGGTTGTATGCCAAGCCCTTGAGTAAAATGTTGGGGGATCCATTGGCTGGTTGATCAGAAGAAATCCATTATCATCCTGCCAGCTGTCAACTTCCTCTCCTCTCTTGTCTATGTGGTCATAGCCCCAGCTCTGGGATTGGCTGTTAAAATCGCCACAGACCATCAGTCTTTCTTTGTGTGGAATTGTTTCTAGAGCAAGTGGGCAGTCGTTAGGACAGTAATAATTAAGGAGGTGGAAGTCTGTATTACTGGTTTTTAGATGGATCATCTGGTATTCGGCTCCTTCCATGTACATTCCAACCTGTCATGTGCTGATGTTATTCTTAACAAGTGTGAGTACTCCTCCTTTTCTTCTGTCCTGTTGGTCTGATATAAAACACTGGTAGCCTCTGATTTTAAAGGCGGCATCTTTGGTTAGGTGTGTCTCCTGTATGCAGCATATGCAGGGTGTTTTTAAAGTCTCACCACACTTACTATGTAAAAATTAAGAAAATGACGTCATTAAAAATGTGCTGCACAGTCAGTTGTGAAGCAAAATGCAGTGAATGGTTGTCATCAGCAGGAGTATTTTTTTGCACTCAAAACAGAATGGTGTTATCAACGGAAGAAAGAATTTTTTTTGGTTGAACAAGTGTTTCGAAATGGCGGTCAATACACACGGATGGTTGTTCAAAGATTTATATCAAAATGTCCTGATAAACAACCTCCTCATTGCACTACGATTAGAAATTGTTGAATAAGTTTCATGAAACGGGAACTGTGGAAGATGCTCCGCGATCTGGTAGGCCTGCTGTGTCTGAAGAAAAATGTTTAGATATCCAAGACAGAATCCTGAAAAGTCCACGCAAGTCCTTAAGGAAAATGTCACAAGAAGTGAACGTTTCACTGAGCGCAGTGCACAAAATTCTGAAACGTCGGTTAAATTTTCATCCATACAAGATTTCTGTTGTGTCTGAACTAAAAGAGTGTGATAATCAATCCAGAGTCAACTACTTCACGTGGTTTCAAGCATTTTTAGCTGAAGAAAACGAGTCAATTCTCGATTTTTCTCTGATGAGGCATGGTTTCATCTATCTGAAGGATGTAAGATGAAGTAGTGCCCCCCTGGAAACAGACTACATTATAGTCTGATTGAATGAGGATTGGAATGAGGAAGCAAACCTGGTCCTAAAAGTAAGCTATGCCAAAGTCATGTCAGGTTGACAGGCATAGATGCCGCAGCTTAGCTGCAGACTGTGATACAATGCAAGCGAAGCCTTTCGGAGGTTGATGAGTCAGAAGAAAAACCATTAGCCTCATGCTTTTCTTCTTTTTTCACATGACCCATCCCCACACAGTGATGCCTGATTAAAAATAAAAATGATGAACTTCCTAGGCGAGCATGAGCTCTGATTATTTTAGCCAGATGGTATGTGGGGAGAAAGGCCAAATCATAAAGAATTATTCCTGACACATGAAGACAGCTTTCTGGGCAATACTTGAGGCTTTTCAAGACAATTGATATGGTTATTGATAAAGTCACTGTTAAGTATTCATGTTATTGAAATGAAATGATGACATTATTTCATTTCAAACAGGACAATAGTGCATTAATGACATAATGATAAAAATAACTGAAACTGCTGATTTTTCAAGCTGTTTACGCTTTTCTTTTATAATCTGGCAGCTTATTTAATGCGGGTTTTCTCATTTCCTGACAATCTAAGAAACTCATGTGCAATGAATATATATATTAGGGCCTCTTCATCTGTTATTTCAACAATATGTTGGAGTAGTGTGTAGCAGCAATCAGTTAGTTGCTTTTCCTGATGCTCTCTCTCCCTCCCTCTTGCACACAAACCCACCTACCATACCCTCATGACCGTCCCCCCCCCACCCCCCAGCCTCACCACAACTAGTATCAGTGATGGATTAACCACCACTGAGCCCCTTAGGTGAAACTTAGTAAGGGCAGCACCCCCCCCCCCCAAACTTATACTGTCCATCTCCTGATATATTCCCTGAAATTGCTGTCTCACCTATTATTGTATTACATAGACCAGACACAGCAGATATGCCAACGTTTTTAGGATAACACAGTGTGCTAGTGCAGCAGTAACAATAACAGATTACCATTTGACACAATAATCTCCGTTCGCAAAGTTATTTTTTTCCTTGATATTAGGGCCCCTGTTGTTCCAGACATCAAGGCTTAGGCCTATTCAGTTTAATGGATATTAAATGTCAAGGTACTAATGGTTTTACTAAATTCTTAGTTTGAGAAACAAGTACAAACTGTAACCCCACCTGTCTTCTTCTTCTTCTTCCTACGCATTGTCTGTCTTTATCTTCAGTCCTGTCTCTTGGACAAATTTCACTGTTTTTTTGTACTTCATGTATAGAACCATAGAGCTTATCTTCTTTAGTGGTTTCACTGGGCCAGTAATTATTTCTCATTGTCTCGTAGTTGGTGCAGTTCTGGAGGATATGTTCCACAGTTTGGGGCACCTGGGCACATGTACATAGATTAATAGAACCAACTTTAAACTTTGTATACATATGACTTCGGAGTCGGCTGTGTCCTGTTCAGAGATGGAAAATGGTGACTTGTTCCTTTCTGTTTAGCATGTGATAGTCATCATGTGGTGGTGTTTGTGGCTTCCTGTAGGTTTTCATCATGCTTTTCTTCTGATTATAGGTAATTGGTATGTCTGGTTGCTCCATTTCAGTGCCCTCTTTGGCCAGACGGTCAGCTTTCTCATTGCCTGGTATCCCACAGTGGGAGGGAATCCACGGCAAGGTGACTCCATGTTGTAAGCCAGTTTTTGACAAGGCATCCTTAAGGTCTGGTAGTTTGTTGCTCTGAAGAGCTTCCAGTACTGATCTTGCATCTGTGAGAATTACTACAGGACATGTATCAATTCTGGAGTCTGATAGTTTTTCAACTGCAGCAATAATTGCCCTAACTTCTGCATCAAAGTTGTTGCAGTATTTTCCAGTGGGTATGGAAATCTTGTCGGTGGTGTTGTTTAGATATTCAATATGTGCTCCTGCCCCTCCATTCTTTATGGCATTGTGTACAGATCCAACTGTATACACACGTATCCAGATGTCACGTGGATATTTGTCATCTAGCACACTAAGTGTGGCTGTTGATCTTACAAGACTGCTTTGCATCTCACCATTCTGCACACCTTTCACTTCAGTCTGAATAGTTATTTGTGCATAATCTGCTTCTTTCCATGGTGAATGCTCTGGTACAGATAATAATGGAGTGACTACAGTTGGAAGGTCAGGTATCAGCTTACGCATACGCTTGGCCTGATGAATGAAGCCGCTTCTTTTAAGCCGGCTTAATGCCAGGTTATTGAATCTATCCTTCAGGGGATGGCTTACGGAGCTGAGGAATTTCTCTCCCAAGATCATGACCTTTGTGTCTCTACGTTCTTTTAGCGCTTGAACACCATTTTCTGCATTTCTGCTACTGATGTGGACCTCGTGGCACCTGTGATAACCCGTAGTGACTGATTTTGAACCTTGTCTAGATTATGCAGCGTAGTGTTTGATGCTGTGCACCAAGATGTTGAGCCATATTCTAAATGTGGTAGAATACTTTGCTGATATACATTCTTGAGGATTCTTTCACTAGCTCCCCATGTGGTTCCACTCAATTTTCGTAATATGGGTAGTTTTCTTCTGGCTTTTGCTTCTGCATTGCTGATGTGTTGCTTCCAGGTCAGTTTTGAGTCAAGAGTCACTCGTAAGTAAGTGGGTTGGTTGTCCATCCTTAAGGATATTTCATTTACAAAGGTCTTACCTGCTTTCTGTTTAGGTAAGAGAGTGAACAGAGTGGTACTTGATTTCTCTGTGTTGATACTTACACACCATTTGTTTATCCATGATGTCAAAATGTCTGCTGCACTTTGGAGTCTCTGTGTAGCAACTGTCACGTATTCATCTGTACACTACATGACCAGATCATCTGCATACAGTGCCGCCTTGATTCCATAGGGAAGTTCCTTGACCAGGTCTTTAATGAATACAAGGAATAGTGTAGGTGAAAGGACTCCTCCTTGTGGTACACCGTGTCGCAGAAGTACTTTCTGGCTTTTGTGTCCATCCATTACTACTCTAGCTCTTCTATTGTGTAAATAGGACTTTTATCCAGTTGTATAGTCTTCCATTCACATTGCAGTTTCTTAGTTTCCACAGCAGACCTTTTTTCCATACTTTATCAAAGGCTTTCTTCAGGTCTATCCACGCTGCTAGTACAAGGTTTTACTCTTGGAATGCATCCTCAATCTCCTGAGAGAGATAGGTCACTTGATCTTCTGTACTGTAGTACTGCCTAAATCCTGCTTGTTGTGGAGCAAGGTTTTCACTTTCTAGGTACCATTTTAGCCTCAGGTCAATGAAGCATACTATTCTTTTGCAGATGCAGATGGTGAGACTGATTGGCCTGTAGTTGGAGGCTGTATCACTGTTTTTCTCTGGCTTTAGCAGTGGTACCATGCTTGCTTCCTTCCAGATTTGAGTAACTTACCTGTGCTTCAGCACATATTGAAAATATCCAACAGGTTTCCAATTACTGCCATTCCCAGGTTCTTGATCATTTCATTGGACATTCCATCTGGTCCTGATGATTTCCTTGGTTTCAGTTTACTGACTGCTTGGTCTAACTCACTGCGTGTGATTGGTGCATCCATGACCTGCACTTTTCTGTCTTGTTCCTCTTCTTTCTGTGGGTCACTGTGTACTGTACGCTCTTTCTCTGGATGGATATCAATGTTGCAGTCTTGTGCAAACATGCAAGCAAAGTGATCTGCTACCTGCTTTACCTGTAGAGTTTTCCCATTATCTATTAGTGTAATCTTTGTATTTCTTCCAGTGCTCTCATTGTTTAACTGCTTGATTAATTTCCACAGTTTTCTTCCATCCTTTTCAAAGTTTAGGGACTCATTTTTCTCTCTCCAACTTTCCCATCTGGCTTGCAGCTTGGCTTTCTGAAATTTGGCCTTAGAAATTATTGTGGTGTTTTTGGCATGGTCTGTTTTCTGCTTGCTTTCGAGCTGTTTCCATGTCATCATGGAGTTTTCTCAGCTCCTAGACCAGTATGGTTTATAGTCCCTATGAGCTCCTCTGGGAATGGTTTCACGGGCGACCTGAAGGAGGCAAACATTGAATTCCTTCATTATGCTGTTAATATCCTTACCTTCTATGTTCAGCTGTCCCACCAAGATATCTGTACGATGTCTGTACATTGTCCAATTTGCTTTTTTATAGTTCCATCTGGGGAGAGGGCTACTGGTGTTAAGGAGTTCATTTTCTATTGTCAGGAAGACTGGTCGATGATCGCTACCTCCAAGTTGTTTTCCAACTTCATGTGTAATGTTTCACTTCAGGTCTGGAGAGTGGAATATCAAATCTAGTGTTGAGGTTGTATGCCAAGCCCTTGAGTAAAATGTTGGGGGATCCATTGGCTGGTTGATCAGAAGAAATCCATTATCATCCTGCCAGCTGTCAACTTCCTCTCCTCTCTTGTCTATGTGGTCATAGCCCCAGCTCTGGGATTGGCTGTTAAAATCGCCACAGACCATCAGTCTTTCTTTGTGTGGAATTGTTTCTAGAGCAAGTGGGCAGTCGTTAGGACAGTAATAATTAAGGAGGTGGAAGTCTGTATTACTGGTTTTTAGATGGATCATCTGGTATTCGGCTCCTTCCATGTACATTCCAACCTGTCATGTGCTGATGTTATTCTTAACAAGTGTGAGTACTCCTCCTTTTCTTCTGTCCTGTTGGTCTGATATAAAACACTGGTAGCCTCTGATTTTAAAGGCGGCATCTTTGGTTAGGTGTGTCTCCTGTATGCAGCATATGCAGGGTGTTTTTAAAGTCTCACCACACTTACTATGTAAAAATTAAGAAAATGACGTCATTAAAAATGTGCTGCACAGTCAGTTGTGAAGCAAAATGCAGTGAATGGTTGTCATCAGCAGGAGTATTTTTTTGCACTCAAAACAGAATGGTGTTATCAACGGAAGAAAGAATTTTTTTTGGTTGAACAAGTGTTTCGAAATGGCGGTCAATACACACGGATGGTTGTTCAAAGATTTATATCAAAATGTCCTGATAAACAACCTCCTCATTGCACTACGATTAGAAATTGTTGAATAAGTTTCATGAAACGGGAACTGTGGAAGATGCTCCGCGATCTGGTAGGCCTGCTGTGTCTGAAGAAAAATGTTTAGATATCCAAGACAGAATCCTGAAAAGTCCACGCAAGTCCTTAAGGAAAATGTCACAAGAAGTGAACGTTTCACTGAGCGCAGTGCACAAAATTCTGAAACGTCGGTTAAATTTTCATCCATACAAGATTTCTGTTGTGTCTGAACTAAAAGAGTGTGATAATCAATCCAGAGTCAACTACTTCACGTGGTTTCAAGCATTTTTAGCTGAAGAAAACGAGTCAATTCTCGATTTTTCTCTGATGAGGCATGGTTTCATCTATCTGAAGGATGTAAGATGAAGTAGTGCCCCCCTGGAAACAGACTACATTATAGTCTGATTGAATGAGGATTGGAATGAGGAAGCAAACCTGGTCCTAAAAGTAAGCTATGCCAAAGTCATGTCAGGTTGACAGGCATAGATGCCGCAGCTTAGCTGCAGACTGTGATACAATGCAAGCGAAGCCTTTCGGAGGTTGATGAGTCAGAAGAAAAACCATTAGCCTCATGCTTTTCTTCTTTTTTCACATGACCCATCCCCACACAGTGATGCCTGATTAAAAATAAAAATGATGAACTTCCTAGGCGAGCATGAGCTCTGATTATTTTAGCCAGATGGTATGTGGGGAGAAAGGCCAAATCATAAAGAATTATTCCTGACACATGAAGACAGCTTTCTGGGCAATACTTGAGGCTTTTCAAGACAATTGATATGGTTATTGATAAAGTCACTGTTAAGTATTCATGTTATTGAAATGAAATGATGACATTATTTCATTTCAAACAGGACAATAGTGCATTAATGACATAATGATAAAAATAACTGAAACTGCTGATTTTTCAAGCTGTTTACGCTTTTCTTTTATAATCTGGCAGCTTATTTAATGCGGGTTTTCTCATTTCCTGATTGACAATCTAAGAAACTCATGTGCAATGAATATATATATTAGGGCCTCTTCATCTGTTATTTCAACAATATGTTGGAGTAGTGTGTAGCAGCAATCAGTTAGTTGCTTTTCCTGATGCTCTCTCTCCCTCCCTCTTGCACACAAACCCACCTACCATACCCTCATGACCGTCCCCCCCCCACCCCCCAGCCTCACCACAACTAGTATCAGTGATGGATTAACCACCACTGAGCCCCTTAGGTGAAACTTAGTAAGGGCAGCACCCCCCCCCCCCAAACTTATACTGTCCATCTCCTGATATATTCCCTGAAATTGCTGTCTCACCTATTATTGTATTACATAGACCAGACACAGCAGATATGCCAACGTTTTTAGGATAACACAGTGTGCTAGTGCAGCAGTAACAATAACAGATTACCATTTGACACAATAATCTCCGTTCGCAAAGTTATTTTTTTCCTTGATATTAGGGCCCCTGTTGTTCCAGACATCAAGGCTTAGGCCTATTCAGTTTAATGGATATTAAATGTCAAGGTACTAATGGTTTTACTAAATTCTTAGTTTGAGAAACAAGTACAAACTGTAACCCCACCTGTCTTCTTCTTCTTCTTCCTACGCATTGTCTGTCTTTATCTTCAGTCCTGTCTCTTGGACAAATTTCACTGTTTTTTTGTACTTCATGTATAGAACCATAGAGCTTATCTTCTTTAGTGGTTTCACTGGGCCAGTAATTATTTCTCATTGTCTCGTAGTTGGTGCAGTTCTGGAGGATATGTTCCACAGTTTGGGGCACCTGGGCACATGTACATAGATTAATAGAACCAACTTTAAACTTTGTATACATATGACTTCGGAGTCGGCTGTGTCCTGTTCAGAGATGGAAAATGGTGACTTGTTCCTTTCTGTTTAGCATGTGATAGTCATCATGTGGTGGTGTTTGTGGCTTCCTGTAGGTTTTCATCATGCTTTTCTTCTGATTATAGGTAATTGGTATGTCTGGTTGCTCCATTTCAGTGCCCTCTTTGGCCAGACGGTCAGCTTTCTCATTGCCTGGTATCCCACAGTGGGAGGGAATCCACGGCAAGGTGACTCCATGTTGTAAGCCAGTTTTTGACAAGGCATCCTTAAGGTCTGGTAGTTTGTTGCTCTGAAGAGCTTCCAGTACTGATCTTGCATCTGTGAGAATTACTACAGGACATGTATCAATTCTGGAGTCTGATAGTTTTTCAACTGCAGCAATAATTGCCCTAACTTCTGCATCAAAGTTGTTGCAGTATTTTCCAGTGGGTATGGAAATCTTGTCGGTGGTGTTGTTTAGATATTCAATATGTGCTCCTGCCCCTCCATTCTTTATGGCATTGTGTACAGATCCAACTGTATACACACGTATCCAGATGTCACGTGGATATTTGTCATCTAGCACACTAAGTGTGGCTGTTGATCTTACAAGACTGCTTTGCATCTCACCATTCTGCACACCTTTCACTTCAGTCTGAATAGTTATTTGTGCATAATCTGCTTCTTTCCATGGTGAATGCTCTGGTACAGATAATAATGGAGTGACTACAGTTGGAAGGTCAGGTATCAGCTTACGCATACGCTTGGCCTGATGAATGAAGCCGCTTCTTTTAAGCCGGCTTAATGCCAGGTTATTGAATCTATCCTTCAGGGGATGGCTTACGGAGCTGAGGAATTTCTCTCCCAAGATCATGACCTTTGTGTCTCTACGTTCTTTTAGCGCTTGAACACCATTTTCTGCATTTCTGCTACTGATGTGGACCTCGTGGCACCTGTGATAACCCGTAGTGACTGATTTTGAACCTTGTCTAGATTATGCAGCGTAGTGTTTGATGCTGTGCACCAAGATGTTGAGCCATATTCTAAATGTGGTAGAATACTTTGCTGATATACATTCTTGAGGATTCTTTCACTAGCTCCCCATGTGGTTCCACTCAATTTTCGTAATATGGGTAGTTTTCTTCTGGCTTTTGCTTCTGCATTGCTGATGTGTTGCTTCCAGGTCAGTTTTGAGTCAAGAGTCACTCGTAAGTAAGTGGGTTGGTTGTCCATCCTTAAGGATATTTCATTTACAAAGGTCTTACCTGCTTTCTGTTTAGGTAAGAGAGTGAACAGAGTGGTACTTGATTTCTCTGTGTTGATACTTACACACCATTTGTTTATCCATGATGTCAAAATGTCTGCTGCACTTTGGAGTCTCTGTGTAGCAACTGTCACGTATTCATCTGTACACTACATGACCAGATCATCTGCATACAGTGCCGCCTTGATTCCATAGGGAAGTTCCTTGACCAGGTCTTTAATGAATACAAGGAATAGTGTAGGTGAAAGGACTCCTCCTTGTGGTACACCGTGTCGCAGAAGTACTTTCTGGCTTTTGTGTCCATCCATTACTACTCTAGCTCTTCTATTGTGTAAATAGGACTTTTATCCAGTTGTATAGTCTTCCATTCACATTGCAGTTTCTTAGTTTCCACAGCAGACCTTTTTTCCATACTTTATCAAAGGCTTTCTTCAGGTCTATCCACGCTGCTAGTACAAGGTTTTACTCTTGGAATGCATCCTCAATCTCCTGAGAGAGATAGGTCACTTGATCTTCTGTACTGTAGTACTGCCTAAATCCTGCTTGTTGTGGAGCAAGGTTTTCACTTTCTAGGTACCATTTTAGCCTCAGGTCAATGAAGCATACTATTCTTTTGCAGATGCAGATGGTGAGACTGATTGGCCTGTAGTTGGAGGCTGTATCACTGTTTTTCTCTGGCTTTAGCAGTGGTACCATGCTTGCTTCCTTCCAGATTTGAGTAACTTACCTGTGCTTCAGCACATATTGAAAATATCCAACAGGTTTCCAATTACTGCCATTCCCAGGTTCTTGATCATTTCATTGGACATTCCATCTGGTCCTGATGATTTCCTTGGTTTCAGTTTACTGACTGCTTGGTCTAACTCACTGCGTGTGATTGGTGCATCCATGACCTGCACTTTTCTGTCTTGTTCCTCTTCTTTCTGTGGGTCACTGTGTACTGTACGCTCTTTCTCTGGATGGATATCAATGTTGCAGTCTTGTGCAAACATGCAAGCAAAGTGATCTGCTACCTGCTTTACCTGTAGAGTTTTCCCATTATCTATTAGTGTAATCTTTGTATTTCTTCCAGTGCTCTCATTGTTTAACTGCTTGATTAATTTCCACAGTTTTCTTCCATCCTTTTCAAAGTTTAGGGACTCATTTTTCTCTCTCCAACTTTCCCATCTGGCTTGCAGCTTGGCTTTCTGAAATTTGGCCTTAGAAATTATTGTGGTGTTTTTGGCATGGTCTGTTTTCTGCTTGCTTTCGAGCTGTTTCCATGTCATCATGGAGTTTTCTCAGCTCCTAGACCAGTATGGTTTATAGTCCCTATGAGCTCCTCTGGGAATGGTTTCACGGGCGACCTGAAGGAGGCAAACATTGAATTCCTTCATTATGCTGTTAATATCCTTACCTTCTATGTTCAGCTGTCCCACCAAGATATCTGTACGATGTCTGTACATTGTCCAATTTGCTTTTTTATAGTTCCATCTGGGGAGAGGGCTACTGGTGTTAAGGAGTTCATTTTCTATTGTCAGGAAGACTGGTCGATGATCGCTACCTCCAAGTTGTTTTCCAACTTCATGTGTAATGTTTCACTTCAGGTCTGGAGAGTGGAATATCAAATCTAGTGTTGAGGTTGTATGCCAAGCCCTTGAGTAAAATGTTGGGGGATCCATTGGCTGGTTGATCAGAAGAAATCCATTATCATCCTGCCAGCTGTCAACTTCCTCTCCTCTCTTGTCTATGTGGTCATAGCCCCAGCTCTGGGATTGGCTGTTAAAATCGCCACAGACCATCAGTCTTTCTTTGTGTGGAATTGTTTCTAGAGCAAGTGGGCAGTCGTTAGGACAGTAATAATTAAGGAGGTGGAAGTCTGTATTACTGGTTTTTAGATGGATCATCTGGTATTCGGCTCCTTCCATGTACATTCCAACCTGTCATGTGCTGATGTTATTCTTAACAAGTGTGAGTACTCCTCCTTTTCTTCTGTCCTGTTGGTCTGATATAAAACACTGGTAGCCTCTGATTTTAAAGGCGGCATCTTTGGTTAGGTGTGTCTCCTGTATGCAGCATATGCAGGGTGTTTTTAAAGTCTCACCACACTTACTATGTAAAAATTAAGAAAATGACGTCATTAAAAATGTGCTGCACAGTCAGTTGTGAAGCAAAATGCAGTGAATGGTTGTCATCAGCAGGAGTATTTTTTTGCACTCAAAACAGAATGGTGTTATCAACGGAAGAAAGAATTTTTTTTGGTTGAACAAGTGTTTCGAAATGGCGGTCAATACACACGGATGGTTGTTCAAAGATTTATATCAAAATGTCCTGATAAACAACCTCCTCATTGCACTACGATTAGAAATTGTTGAATAAGTTTCATGAAACGGGAACTGTGGAAGATGCTCCGCGATCTGGTAGGCCTGCTGTGTCTGAAGAAAAATGTTTAGATATCCAAGACAGAATCCTGAAAAGTCCACGCAAGTCCTTAAGGAAAATGTCACAAGAAGTGAACGTTTCACTGAGCGCAGTGCACAAAATTCTGAAACGTCGGTTAAATTTTCATCCATACAAGATTTCTGTTGTGTCTGAACTAAAAGAGTGTGATAATCAATCCAGAGTCAACTACTTCACGTGGTTTCAAGCATTTTTAGCTGAAGAAAACGAGTCAATTCTCGATTTTTCTCTGATGAGGCATGGTTTCATCTATCTGAAGGATGTAAGATGAAGTAGTGCCCCCCTGGAAACAGACTACATTATAGTCTGATTGAATGAGGATTGGAATGAGGAAGCAAACCTGGTCCTAAAAGTAAGCTATGCCAAAGTCATGTCAGGTTGACAGGCATAGATGCCGCAGCTTAGCTGCAGACTGTGATACAATGCAAGCGAAGCCTTTCGGAGGTTGATGAGTCAGAAGAAAAACCATTAGCCTCATGCTTTTCTTCTTTTTTCACATGACCCATCCCCACACAGTGATGCCTGATTAAAAATAAAAATGATGAACTTCCTAGGCGAGCATGAGCTCTGATTATTTTAGCCAGATGGTATGTGGGGAGAAAGGCCAAATCATAAAGAATTATTCCTGACACATGAAGACAGCTTTCTGGGCAATACTTGAGGCTTTTCAAGACAATTGATATGGTTATTGATAAAGTCACTGTTAAGTATTCATGTTATTGAAATGAAATGATGACATTATTTCATTTCAAACAGGACAATAGTGCATTAATGACATAATGATAAAAATAACTGAAACTGCTGATTTTTCAAGCTGTTTACGCTTTTCTTTTATAATCTGGCAGCTTATTTAATGCGGGTTTTCTCATTTCCTGATTGACAATCTAAGAAACTCATGTGCAATGAATATATATTAGGGCCTCTTCATCTGTTATTTCAACAATATGTTGGAGTAGTGTGTAGCAGCAATCAGTTAGTTGCTTTTCCTGATGCTCTCTCTCCCTCCCTCTTGCACACAAACCCACCTACCATACCCTCATGACCGTCCCCCCCCCACCCCCCAGCCTCACCACAACTAGTATCAGTGATGGATTAACCACCACTGAGCCCCTTAGGTGAAACTTAGTAAGGGCAGCACCCCCCCCCCAAACTTATACTGTCCATCTCCTGATATATTCCCTGAAATTGCTGTCTCACCTATTATTGTATTACATAGACCAGACACAGCAGATATGCCAACGTTTTTAGGATAACACAGTGTGCTAGTGCAGCAGTAACAATAACAGATTACCATTTGACACAATAATCTCCGTTCGCAAAGTTATTTTTTTCCTTGATATTAGGGCCCCTGTTGTTCCAGACATCAAGGCTTAGGCCTATTCAGTTTAATGGATATTAAATGTCAAGGTACTAATGGTTTTACTAAATTCTTAGTTTGAGAAACAAGTACAAACTGTAACCCCACCTGTCTTCTTCTTCTTCTTCCTACGCATTGTCTGTCTTTATCTTCAGTCCTGTCTCTTGGACAAATTTCACTGTTTTTTTGTACTTCATGTATAGAACCATAGAGCTTATCTTCTTTAGTGGTTTCACTGGGCCAGTAATTATTTCTCATTGTCTCGTAGTTGGTGCAGTTCTGGAGGATATGTTCCACAGTTTGGGGCACCTGGGCACATGTACATAGATTAATAGAACCAACTTTAAACTTTGTATACATATGACTTCGGAGTCGGCTGTGTCCTGTTCAGAGATGGAAAATGGTGACTTGTTCCTTTCTGTTTAGCATGTGATAGTCATCATGTGGTGGTGTTTGTGGCTTCCTGTAGGTTTTCATCATGCTTTTCTTCTGATTATAGGTAATTGGTATGTCTGGTTGCTCCATTTCAGTGCCCTCTTTGGCCAGACGGTCAGCTTTCTCATTGCCTGGTATCCCACAGTGGGAGGGAATCCACGGCAAGGTGACTCCATGTTGTAAGCCAGTTTTTGACAAGGCATCCTTAAGGTCTGGTAGTTTGTTGCTCTGAAGAGCTTCCAGTACTGATCTTGCATCTGTGAGAATTACTACAGGACATGTATCAATTCTGGAGTCTGATAGTTTTTCAACTGCAGCAATAATTGCCCTAACTTCTGCATCAAAGTTGTTGCAGTATTTTCCAGTGGGTATGGAAATCTTGTCGGTGGTGTTGTTTAGATATTCAATATGTGCTCCTGCCCCTCCATTCTTTATGGCATTGTGTACAGATCCAACTGTATACACACGTATCCAGATGTCACGTGGATATTTGTCATCTAGCACACTAAGTGTGGCTGTTGATCTTACAAGACTGCTTTGCATCTCACCATTCTGCACACCTTTCACTTCAGTCTGAATAGTTATTTGTGCATAATCTGCTTCTTTCCATGGTGAATGCTCTGGTACAGATAATAATGGAGTGACTACAGTTGGAAGGTCAGGTATCAGCTTACGCATACGCTTGGCCTGATGAATGAAGCCGCTTCTTTTAAGCCGGCTTAATGCCAGGTTATTGAATCTATCCTTCAGGGGATGGCTTACGGAGCTGAGGAATTTCTCTCCCAAGATCATGACCTTTGTGTCTCTACGTTCTTTTAGCGCTTGAACACCATTTTCTGCATTTCTGCTACTGATGTGGACCTCGTGGCACCTGTGATAACCCGTAGTGACTGATTTTGAACCTTGTCTAGATTATGCAGCGTAGTGTTTGATGCTGTGCACCAAGATGTTGAGCCATATTCTAAATGTGGTAGAATCCTTTGCTGATATACATTCTTGAGGATTCTTTCACTAGCTCCCCATGTGGTTCCACTCAATTTTCGTAATATGGGTAGTTTTCTTCTGGCTTTTGCTTCTGCATTGCTGATGTGTTGCTTCCAGGTCAGTTTTGAGTCAAGAGTCACTCGTAAGTAAGTGGGTTGGTTGTCCATCCTTAAGGATATTTCATTTACAAAGGTCTTACCTGCTTTCTGTTTAGGTAAGAGAGTGAACAGAGTGGTACTTGATTTCTCTGTGTTGATACTTACACACCATTTGTTTATCCATGATGTCAAAATGTCTGCTGCACTTTGGAGTCTCTGTGTAGCAACTGTCACGTATTCATCTGTACACTACATGACCAGATCATCTGCATACAGTGCCGCCTTGATTCCATAGGGAAGTTCCTTGACCAGGTCTTTAATGAATACAAGGAATAGTGTAGGTGAAAGGACTCCTCCTTGTGGTACACCGTGTCGCAGAAGTACTTTCTGGCTTTTGTGTCCATCCATTACTACTCTAGCTCTTCTATTGTGTAAATAGGACTTTTATCCAGTTGTATAGTCTTCCATTCACATTGCAGTTTCTTAGTTTCCACAGCAGACCTTTTTTCCATACTTTATCAAAGGCTTTCTTCAGGTCTATCCACGCTGCTAGTACAAGGTTTTACTCTTGGAATGCATCCTCAATCTCCTGAGAGAGATAGGTCACTTGATCTTCTGTACTGTAGTACTGCCTAAATCCTGCTTGTTGTGGAGCAAGGTTTTCACTTTCTAGGTACCATTTTAGCCTCAGGTCAATGAAGCATACTATTCTTTTGCAGATGCAGATGGTGAGACTGATTGGCCTGTAGTTGGAGGCTGTATCACTGTTTTTCTCTGGCTTTAGCAGTGGTACCATGCTTGCTTCCTTCCAGATTTGAGTAACTTACCTGTGCTTCAGCACATATTGAAAATATCCAACAGGTTTCCAATTACTGCCATTCCCAGGTTCTTGATCATTTCATTGGACATTCCATCTGGTCCTGATGATTTCCTTGGTTTCAGTTTACTGACTGCTTGGTCTAACTCACTGCGTGTGATTGGTGCATCCATGACCTGCACTTTTCTGTCTTGTTCCTCTTCTTTCTGTGGGTCACTGTGTACTGTACGCTCTTTCTCTGGATGGATATCAATGTTGCAGTCTTGTGCAAACATGCAAGCAAAGTGATCTGCTACCTGCTTTACCTGTAGAGTTTTCCCATTATCTATTAGTGTAATCTTTGTATTTCTTCCAGTGCTCTCATTGTTTAACTGCTTGATTAATTTCCACAGTTTTCTTCCATCCTTTTCAAAGTTTAGGGACTCATTTTTCTCTCTCCAACTTTCCCATCTGGCTTGCAGCTTGGCTTTCTGAAATTTGGCCTTAGAAATTATTGTGGTGTTTTTGGCATGGTCTGTTTTCTGCTTGCTTTCGAGCTGTTTCCATGTCATCATGGAGTTTTCTCAGCTCCTAGACCAGTATGGTTTATAGTCCCTATGAGCTCCTCTGGGAATGGTTTCACGGGCGACCTGAAGGAGGCAAACATTGAATTCCTTCATTATGCTGTTAATATCCTTACCTTCTATGTTCAGCTGTCCCACCAAGATATCTGTACGATGTCTGTACATTGTCCAATTTGCTTTTTTATAGTTCCATCTGGGGAGAGGGCTACTGGTGTTAAGGAGTTCATTTTCTATTGTCAGGAAGACTGGTCGATGATCGCTACCTCCAAGTTGTTTTCCAACTTCATGTGTAATGTTTCACTTCAGGTCTGGAGAGTGGAATATCAAATCTAGTGTTGAGGTTGTATGCCAAGCCCTTGAGTAAAATGTTGGGGGATCCATTGGCTGGTTGATCAGAAGAAATCCATTATCATCCTGCCAGCTGTCAACTTCCTCTCCTCTCTTGTCTATGTGGTCATAGCCCCAGCTCTGGGATTGGCTGTTAAAATCGCCACAGACCATCAGTCTTTCTTTGTGTGGAATTGTTTCTAGAGCAAGTGGGCAGTCGTTAGGACAGTAATAATTAAGGAGGTGGAAGTCTGTATTACTGGTTTTTAGATGGATCATCTGGTATTCGGCTCCTTCCATGTACATTCCAACCTGTCATGTGCTGATGTTATTCTTAACAAGTGTGAGTACTCCTCCTTTTCTTCTGTCCTGTTGGTCTGATATAAAACACTGGTAGCCTCTGATTTTAAAGGCGGCATCTTTGGTTAGGTGTGTCTCCTGTATGCAGCATATGCAGGGTGTTTTTAAAGTCTCACCACACTTACTATGTAAAAATTAAGAAAATGACGTCATTAAAAATGTGCTGCACAGTCAGTTGTGAAGCAAAATGCAGTGAATGGTTGTCATCAGCAGGAGTATTTTTTTGCACTCAAAACAGAATGGTGTTATCAACGGAAGAAAGAATTTTTTTTGGTTGAACAAGTGTTTCGAAATGGCGGTCAATACACACGGATGGTTGTTCAAAGATTTATATCAAAATGTCCTGATAAACAACCTCCTCATTGCACTACGATTAGAAATTGTTGAATAAGTTTCATGAAACGGGAACTGTGGAAGATGCTCCGCGATCTGGTAGGCCTGCTGTGTCTGAAGAAAAATGTTTAGATATCCAAGACAGAATCCTGAAAAGTCCACGCAAGTCCTTAAGGAAAATGTCACAAGAAGTGAACGTTTCACTGAGCGCAGTGCACAAAATTCTGAAACGTCGGTTAAATTTTCATCCATACAAGATTTCTGTTGTGTCTGAACTAAAAGAGTGTGATAATCAATCCAGAGTCAACTACTTCACGTGGTTTCAAGCATTTTTAGCTGAAGAAAACGAGTCAATTCTCGATTTTTCTCTGATGAGGCATGGTTTCATCTATCTGAATAAGTTAATAACCAAAATAATCATATTTGGAGCAGTGTTAATCCCAATGCATTTCATGAGACGCCACTACACAATGCGAAAATTGGGGTATGGTGTGCCGTCAGTAGAAACAGTTTAATTGGACCAGTTTTCTTCAACAACACTATAAATACCGATCAGTACCGCACTGACATTCTGGAACCTTTTTTTAGAACAGCTGAATGAATGTGAAATTGAAGAAGTGTGGTTCCAGCAAGATGGTGCAGCTGCACACACAGCTAGAGCAACACACGGTTTTTGGGAAGAAATTTTCGCAAATCGCATAATATCTCGTGGAATTTGGCCTGCTCGTTCTCCATATCTAAATCCATCAGATTATTATCTATAGGGTTTCTTGAAAGGAAAATAATGTACAAACAATTGAGGACCTGAAAGAAGCAATCAGTATTACCATTCAAAAAATTTTCAACACCTGTTATAATGAGTATTTTAGTGGTACATTCCAGCTAACCCAAAACAGCATTGTATCATGGCAGTCACTATTGTAACTAATTAAATTTTTTCTTTGAGCACATTTTGTGATGATGTCATTTACTTCATTTTTGAATTTTTTTTTCATAGAAAGTGTAGTGAGACTTTAAAAACACCCTGTACTTACTTGCTCTGCGAAGAGTATGTTCTCTATACCTTTTTGGTATAGCCATCTCTAACACTGCTGACACTCTCAGCTTTCCACTGCATTATCTGAAGTTCTTGCTTTCTGGCACTTTTCTGATGTTGTATTTTCTGGCCAGTAGCTCTACTCTCATGTCTTCTGGCTCCACAAGATGAACTGAGAGGTCCTCCATTAGCATTAGGTGGACCCTTTCGAGGCAGGGGGCCCGGCACTGCACCTGCCTGGATAGTCTTCATAGGGCGAGCACTATGTTTGAAAACTGATTTTTGCGATGCACATTTTGGCTGGGTACCTCCGACTTCAGCACCTTTCCTTGCTAGGGCAGACTGTGGTCTTGCTCGGACTGCCTTGAAGACAGTGGTGTAGGCTGGCCTGGCCAAAACTTTGTTTTCCAGCCTCTGGTGCCTGTACTTAAGTCCCTTCTCCATGTCAGACAGTTTTGAGACAGTTCCACAGAGACACTTCGACTTTGGGAGGAGTGCTTCAGTGATATCCATTCCCCACCTCCTTTAGTCTGCTGGCTCTGTTTTATTTGCACTATTCTGATAACCATTGTTGTAAAGACCCAAAGGCTTGTCATGTCTTGGATTCATAGGTTTCACATCAGACTTTCCTCATCCCTGCCAGTGATCTCCATGTCCCCATCCGTCCACCAACCTGACATTACATTTTACAAAAATAACAGTTACAATTAGCATTGATTGCTACAAGTTTCTGGGCTACAGAAGTAGGTCAGAGTTTTTAAGCAAACAGATCTATGTTCTCTGTCTCACAAATACTATGTTTAAGATAAGTATGTTCTTAACACAGTTGTTCCAAGGGGTAACCCCACCTGTAAAACTAGGTACTTGTCACTTTTGTGCTTGAAAAATGCCTCTGGAATCAGAGAACATCTGTCTTCAAGATCAGGTACATTAGAATGTACTGCACATATTTTGCTGTAAGTTTATTAAAGGACTACCATGCAAGCCTTATGTGATCTTCTTCTTCTTCTTCGTTCGCTTCTACCACCAAAACCGCACTGTGATCCTACTGAATTTACGCTTGTGGTCCTTGTTAGGTCCCGTGGTCCCCGAAAGGACCACACGAGATCCACGAGAGGACCACAAGGGGTTCAGAGTATCACAGGGCTTTAGCCTGTATTCTTGGTGGGTCTCCGAAGCGGGATTGCGTGACACCATGGTTTTCGTTGCACCAGTTTAGTCTAGGGTTGGACTTTCTCACCAGAATACCTCAACATGTTTAGGATATCAGTGAATCCCCGCTGGGTGAGAGGCGGTAGCCCACCCAGGCCAGAGTTGGACCTTCTCACCGGAAAACCTCGACATGTTTTGAGATACCCGTGTATCACCGCCGGGTGAGAGGTGGTTGCCCATCCAGTCCAGAGTTGGACTTTCTCACCGGAAAACCTCAGCGTGATTAGGATACGCAAACATCCCCGCCGGGTGAAAGGTGGTTGCCTATCTAGACTTCCCTGGTCCAGTGTCTCCGACTTCAGCATTTTCCGGTCGTGGCTGCTACCCTTCCTAGTTGTGACTAGGATGGAGCTTTTGTCCAGGAGGACTAATCCTCGCCACTAGTGACTTCTACCCCTGGGTTGAGCCGGTTTAGGCATTATCCCAGTATGGGCGTGTTTGGGACGAGACCGACCTCTAGAGCAGAGGTACTGTGACATGCATAGCCTTCAAGATTCACCCCTGGTGTGAGCCGGTTTAGGCAAAATTCACCAGTATGGGTGTTTATCAGGCGTTACCGACCTCTAGAGCGGAGGTGGCATGACATGTCTAGCCATCAAGTTCCACTCCTGGTGTGTGCCGGTTTAGGCATATTTCAGCAGTGTAGGTGTATTTCGGACGTGGCCGGCCTCTAGAGCAGAGGTGCCGTGGTATAGTTCTTGTAGCGATACTACTGGACATACCAGTTAAACTTCACTTCACCACCTTTTTCCATCGGCAACACACAGAAACCTTTATTTCTTTTCCGCACTCCTTCCTTGACCGGGAGGAGCTTCACTCCACGCGCGGCATTTGAAGAGTCTTGCCAGCAGTGTCTTAACCTCTGGGACAAGCTGGTTCATGCATTTCACCCGATATGACTGCACTCAGGACGTGGCCGACCTCCAGACCAGAGGTGCCGTGATTTGACTGTTTGCTTCGCTTTATCCTTTCTACCACCTTTTCCGCAGTGATGCTGCGCGGCAACCTCATTTGCACCTTTCTTCATTGGCCGGGAAGAGCACCGCTCCACGCACGGCAGCTGAAAAATCTCGCCAACAGCGTGTACTCATTCCAATTACGGGGCCTCGAAAGAGTCCCGCATTGTTATTTTTCGTCACTACCTCCCCATGCCGGGAGTGGGTAAGTTGCGTGCCTGCTGCCTTCCTTGGATGTGGTAGCCGTTTCTCATGCTCCCTCTCCGGAATCGAATCTTGATTCCCCGTTACCCGTTACAAACATGGTAGGCATGTCACGTACCATCGACATTTGATAGGGCAGACATTTGAAAGATGCGTCGCCGGCACAGAAGGCCATGCGATCAGCACAGAGTTATCCAGAGTCACCAGTTGGGACGCCGCGCCCCGCGAAGGGCAATGACGATTGGTTTTGAACTAATAAAAGCGCTCTTTCCACGAGGGTCAGAGCTTGGTAAGCATGTATTAGCTCTAGAATTGCCACAGTTATCCAAGTAGGATCGTGTCATCTAAGGAACCTCGACTGATTTAATGAGCCATTCGCGGTTTCACCGTGAGACAGTGTGAACTTAGACATGCATGGCTTAATCTTTGAGACAAGCATATGACTACTGGCAGGATCAACCAGATAGCTTTCTTCACCGAACCTTTGTCAGATATCTGCAGACAGACCGACGCGGGGCAAGGGAGACAGCGCTCTGCTCAGAGCGGATCCCTTTCGACCCCGGTGGCGTTTCAATTCCTTTAATCGGCGGGGGCGGCTCTCTCTCTGCTCTAACGAGCGGAGAAGAAAGCCTGGCCACCCACAAACAACACACGTTACATACTGCAGACCCGATACTCTTTGCGAGAGATGGGCCAATTTCGAGACCATCGGTCGACAAAACCGTACTACATCGTTAGCACGAACTGGCTGGCTAGCCGTTTACATGCTTCGCTTGACGGACAAACCACTTGCTTCTGCATCGAAACACCTTAACTCTCGCCGTCCGGGAAGGGAGCGAAAGCCTGTCTCCCCACGCACGGAACTCGAGAGCGCTTTTTCGCCATAAGAACGGTCGGCCTGCGCTGTGCAGCTCGGCGCAGCTCTGCGCAGCTGACACCTTATGTGATGTTTAACAGAGTAGGAAGGATGTAATATATTAAAGAAAAAACCCCCCAGGATATTCGCATGACCAGTCCTACCAAAATGGAAAGAAAAATATTTTGTTCCATTTTGTTTATCTTTTATTTTGAACTGTTCCCGTAGGGTTCTGGCTGATCTGGGTTGCGGTCTTTTTCATGATCCTTGCTTGTGCCCTGGCTTGCTGGAGTCGCAGGAGGGCTCGCTACCGATACACAGTCATGGCCAACTCACAATATCCAACTTATGGGACAGTTGTTCATACCAGCGCTTCAAGCACCACATACAGTGCCCCACCAGGATATAATGCCCAATATGCCACAGCACCAACAGTTTATCCTGCTGCACCAGTGGGACCCCCAAGTTATGAAACGGCAGAGGCAACGGTAAGTCTGGAGGATTACTAGTTAACTGAGTTTTTGTATTGGAAGTCTTCAAAAAGTAACATCATCAGGTTCCGTGCCGACTTACATTGGCTGTTACGCTTCTTCAGAGTACCCGATCCTTCATGCAGGTCATCAATCTCAGTTGGTGATCTCCTCTCACACCATCCCATCAGACTGTCCAGTGTCATTTCTCTCAGTCTTTCCCTGGCTCTTCTTCCCTCTATTTTTCATGTTACCATATTTTCAATGCCTCTTCTTCTCACTGCATGTCCTATGAAAGTACATTGTTTCTCTTGCATTTTTTTAACAGTATTTTTTCTCTCTTCACTTCTTCTGAAACATTCTCCATTAGTTATTTTTGCTGTCTATAGAATTTGTAGCATTCATCTAATAGACCACATTTCTACTGCTTCCAATGATTTTTGTGCAGATCTACCTATCGTCCATGATTCACTTCCATATAATAAGATATAGCATTTTAGGACTCGTTTTCTAACATTCATTGATAAGGATGTGTTGTATAATATGCTTCTCATTCTCTGAAATGTAGACTTTGCCTGGCCTATTCTGTTCCTAATTTCTATTTGGCATTTCCTGTCTGAAGTTATTACTGCTCCAAGGTATTTGAATTTCTGCACCTGATTTAGAATATTTCTAATTTATTTTATACAGCATTTTGGTATAATGCAAAAAGTAATGGAGAAGTTAAATTTTTCATGATCATCTGGACTTGCTTGGTAAGAGGTATCAGTGCCATTAAGGTTTATAGGGGATACGGTGTTGTAAAATCCCCATTTCAGTGCCATTAAGGTTTATAGAGGATACGGTGTTAAGTCTGTATATCCAAGACCTTTGGCACATGACATTCTGAGGTGGTCAGTATCACACGTGGTTACATTTACCTTCTCACATTTCTCTGGTACTCATTTTTAGAGGTTGGGTGGACACTGGAGCCTTTTTTTGGTGTGGGTGGCACCAAGAAAAAAAAAAAATCCCCACTGCTGAGACTTGAACCCAGTACCACTGGATTAGTAGATCAAACACCTAACCATTCAGCCAACAAGGTAAAAAAAGGAGAATTCAGATTTAAATTTTGTAACCTTGTGGGATTGATTGGTAGATGTGAGTGTAGACAAGGCACCTTTGCAGCCTCTGTCTTCTTCTTCTTCTTCGTTCGCACCAGCCTCTGTCAAGATGGTGGTGTTGAAAGACAGTACTAAAGTCATCAGCAGGTTGGGCTGTGATCACTTTTATTAACTTCCCGAAGTAAATTTAACAAGTGAGCATCTCAGCTAGCTCCACTACCATCATGTTGATGCATACCCTGTTGGAAGGCTGAAACGAGGTACTATTCTGTGTGCAGGACCATGGAACACACCAAGGGATGTAAGATAGGATAATGACCATTTCTAGAACAGAAGTAAGGGTAGACCAGAGGAAACATGGAGCAGAACAACAGAGATAACGTTGAGCAATAGAGGGCTCACCTGGGCAAGAGTGGAAAAATGGCAAAGGACAAGCATTTGTGGAAAACCCTTGGGGAAGCCCCATGTGCCTTGGGGACTTAAAGTTCAGAGAGAGAAAATGACCATTTCTAGTTTGTTGGATATTTTGCAGTTTGCTGTACCAGTCATTTACCACAGTCCCCATGTCTCTTGGATCTTGTGTGCAAAATGTTTAAAAGATTAAATTATCGTTGTTTGTTTACACTCTCTCTCTCTCTGAACCTTAAGTGCCCAGAGCACATGGGGCTTCCGCAAAGGTTTTCCACAAATGCCTGTCCTTTGCCTTTTTTCTGCTCTTTCCCAGGTGAGCTCTCTACTGCTCAACATCCTTTCTGTTGTTCTTCTCCATGTCTCTTTTTGTCTACCCTTACTTCTGTTCCCCTGTGGTGTCCATCTTAGTGCTATTTTTGGTAGTGAGTTGTCAGTCATTCAGAGCACATGTCCCATCCATCGCCAGCATTTTTCCTCAATAATTGCTGTCAGTGGCTTCATCTGCATTTCTGCCAACAAGATGTTATTTCTTATGGTGTTTGGCAAAAATATTTTTTCTAATTCTTCATAAACATTTAGTCTGGAAAGAATTCAACTTGTTTTCTATGGTTTTGGTGATTTTCCAGCATTCACTTCCATAGAGTAGTACACATAGAACATTACTCTTAAATATCCTGATTTTCATATTCATGCTTAGTTTTTTAGATTTCCATATAGTCTACAGCATTGCAAAAGCCTGGCTTGCTCTAGTAAGTTTGTTGTTGATGTCCTCTGTGCTGTCTCCATTTTCTACTACTCTACTGCCAAGATATACAAATTCGTTGACCTCTTCCACCAACTTGTTACCTACTCTGAGTACATTTCTGTTGTTCACATTTTGCTTCATTAACTTTGTCATTACTACATTGATCTTTAGTCCTATGTTGTTTGCATTCTGTTTATCTTGCATATCTTTGTGACTGCTTGATAGTAGACAGATGTCGTCCACAAAGTCAAGGTCCTCCAGTACTGTGTCAAGGGTCAATTGTAATCCTCTGCGTTTGTCTGATGTTGCCTCCTTCATTAACCAGTCTACTGCCAAGATAAATAATGTTGACGATATTACACATCCTTGCTTCACTACTGTCTGTACCCTAAAGCTGCTGGAGATATGTTCTCCACAGATCACTTTGCACTGAAAACCTTCATATAGGGCTTTGATTACATTCACTATCTTATGGAGGAGGCCATGCCATCTTAGGATTTTCCACAGTGCATCTTGTTTGTTTACTAACCTCACAAAAGTAGTAATGATCCGATGCAGTGCTTCCTCTAACCTGAGCAGCTTAGTGTGCAAAAAATAAAACAAAATAATGCCATGCATGAAATTTGTGGTGCAAAAAAAAAAAAATGCTGCTTTTCAGTTTCCTGAAGTGCTCTGTGCTGTGTACAGCTGAAGAAAATAATGATAGTGTTATATGAGTTTGTTTTCCTGATTTCTTTGGATTTTAGTATTTTTTTTTAATGAGAACTCTAAATAATACTCTGCAATTTCATAGATTGTTAAGACACCAAGATAACAATCTACACAGCTATAATGAGACCAGCTGTCATGTATGGATCAGAAATGTGAAGCACAACAAAGAAAGATGAACAGCAGTTGCTGATTTTTGAGAAAAGAATCCTAAGAGGAATTTTTGGGCCTGTAAAGGATTTCAACAGGTGGGGAATGGAAAACTGGAAAGAACACTGAACTTAAAAGCTTATTTAGATCACAGCAGATTATAAATGTCCATGCAGATTTTTTAAAAGAATATTGTGTTGAAAGTTTTCATACAAACTACAAAACCTTAAGAGGACACATTTGCCTGATAGAAATGCTATTTTAACCATATATATGCATTATGCCATGTAACAAAGAAATTTTTTGGGTATTTCAGAAGCCGCCAGCATACAGCAATTAGACCTTGGCAAGCTGTGATGGACACATCCAATTTTAACGGAACCTTTAAATGTGATACCACTTTTAAATCCTTATTTTACACCTCGTATCTGTATAGCTTAATGTAGATTTTATAAGAAACCCTGAACCATAATTAAAACATAATATGACAAGATTAAAACCAAAACGGTTGTAACTGATGGATGTGCTTTGTAGCGTATAGCTTTGATCACACTGTTGCAAGTCCTCATGAGCGAGACAGAATCTGGAGTCATAAATCCGATGCAACACTCCGTGGATACAAGCCAGGCTGATTCAATGTTTAACTCTTTCCACGCGCACGAGCACCATAAGGATCTTTGCAGTTTAGCAATGGCACCCTCGAGAGCCCTATGTGGTATTGGAGTTTCTTTCATTGAAAACATGATGTTACTTTTCATTTAACCAGTTAGAACTCTTCTAGATTCAAAGTTAAACTAGTGTTTTAAGCATGGGGGATAAAGACGCCATTTTTGATACATAGATAGGGGGTAAAATTCAAGTTTATTTCGAGATTGAGTGGTAGAATGGTCACACTGATCGACTAGATCTAGCTTACTATATGTGTTTCTAGTAGCTGTAGATCTGTTAGTTTTATTGGATGTCACAAAAATCCATAAATATTGATTTTTCTGTGTTGAAATTTGAACAACTACGTATTCTATATTGGATTATGACACAGCTAAGGTAGATTTTATTGTTCAGCCCTAAAATGTTTTTAGCGCCAAAAATCGTTCCATCGTTTCACACCAGTTTTTTTTTCTTTTCTTTGTTTTTTTTTATGACAAATAACTTCATTTATGGAATCTTCATTCATTTCCACTTATTTTAATGTGTGATACACACGTGTTGATCATGGAATTAATTCAGTACAATAACTTTTACACAGGGACCCCTTCTCCAAAATGTCCGCGTTATAAGAAACTAAAGAACATTTTGGAAGTAACGCGAGTGGAAAGAGTTAATCACTGGAGATAAAATTTCTTGTGAGCAACAGTTGCTTTTTTAAGATTTTTTTTTCAAATTTTGCCATAACCAAATTGTAGAGCTTTATGGCTTAAATTAATGTCAGGAACAAGGCCATTTAGCACTGAGATGTTTGTAAGATAAATAAAATTGTATCATATAAATGAATATGATTAATTTGCCATAAAGTTTTTTTTTCAGATCTGGCAGCTTCACACAGGAGTAATGTTCCAACTGATTCTCATTAGTTTCTGAATGTGTCCTCTGATAAATTCTTACAGGATTAAGTTTTAGCAAATCCTCTTCAGCTACTGAGTGTGTTGTCTAATAACTTTCTTATAGGATTAAGTTCTAGACAATTCTGAATGTGTTGTCTAATAACTTTATTATAGGATTAAGTTCTAGACAGTTCCCATTAGCATCTAATGTGCCATCTAATAACTTTTTTCCAGGATTAAGCCTCAGCCAGTCATCATTAGTTTTTTAATGTGTCCTCTGATCTGACAACTTCTTGCAGGAATAAGCTTCAATCTTCATTAGTTTCTGGATGTGTACTGTGATAGAATCTCATAGGATTAAGTTTCAACCAATTCAGATGAGTTTCTAGAGGTATCCTGTGATAACTTTTCATAGGATTTAGTTCCAGCCAATCCTCATTAGCTTTTAGATGTGTCCAGTTGTGTCACTGCCTGGCTTGAGAATAGAGAAAATATGTGAGACAAATATAAAGTTGTTTGGAATTATTAGATCAAGTACAATAGTATCAGTTTGTTGTTTTTTTTTCTTGGCTACTTACAAACAACAAAAAAAAAGGGGGTAAATGGAGCCTGTAATTATTGAGAAGCGTAGGGAATATGGAGTTTGTGCCCATATTTTCCTTGGCCAAACAACACACAGGGTAACGTGATCAGTAACATATCTGGCCCTTTGGCTGCAAAGGTGACAAAAGAATATGGTCCATGCTTGTGCAGTCATTTCTTTGATGTGAACAATCACATGAAGAAATGTGATGAAATGTTCTCATTCAGTCATGTACTCGTGAAAGTCTAACAGGGTAAATGAGTTGGTTTTTTTTTCCAAGCCATTTTTGCTTCCTTTGTCAAAATAATAATGTATATATGTTAAAACATATTACTGCAGTTGTTCAGGCGCATTTTGCTCATTGTTTTTTTTTAATAATCTGTTTAAATTGAAGATTATATTTGTTTATATGCAGAACCTTCGCACACTCACATGTACGTGCACGTACACCACACAACTTCCCACCATCCCCACACTTGGAAAGTAAGCGTATTAAACCTTATCACTTACCAGATCCTGAACAACTTATCTGTTACATCCACTTAACACTAGTTAAACCTTGTGTCACGGTCATTTACTCCACACTGAACACCTTGACCGTTACATCCACTCGACACTAGTTAAACCTTGTATCGCTGTCATTTAATCCACGCTGAACACCTTGACCGTTACATCCACTCGACACTAGTTAAACCTTGTATCGCTGTCATTTACTCCATGCTGAACACCTTGACCGTTACATCCACTCGACACTAGTTAAACCTTGTATCGCTGTCATTTACTCCACGCTGAACATATTGACCGTTACATCCACTCGACACTAGTTAAACCTTGTATCGCTGCCATTTACTCCACGCTGAACACCTTGGCTGTTACATCCACTTAGCACTAGTTAAACCTTGTATCACCGTCATCTACTCCATGCTGAACACCTTGGCTGTTACATCCTTGTATCACTATCACTTACCCAATACTGGAAACATTTCGATTCTATTATAACCTCTTAACCTAACAATGTAGACAGTTAAATTTTTCATCACTTACCAGACGTTTGAAACTTTTCCATCAATCATCTTCATGTTTCCTTTATATGCTGTGAATTTAAAATTGCATCTTAATCTCAGAGGGGCAGTTCAATTCTCCCTCTAAATTTACCTTTTATCACAATGGTTCTCAATTTTTTTTGGGCCTCATGCACCCTTTTCAACATGCCAGAATGTCATTCTTAAACCCCCCCCCCCCCCGACAACCATCAAGAACTTACTCAGAAAGGTGCATCTCAGGTGATATAACATTCCAACAATTTGATTTCACAAATCCCCACCCCCTCAAGGAATTTCTCACTGGTTGAGAACCTCTATCATTCTGACAAGAAACTATTACAGTCTTCCATCACATCTAAAAGTTTCTAGAAATTCACACAAGATTTTTTAAAGATGGTACACATTCCCAGACTTTGTCTGTCGCTTTATGTTATATTCATCTGAAATTTTTCAATTAATAAATTTTGGTTTTCCTGTATAAACTTTCAGTGGGTAGGGTATTGTAGAATTGTTTCATTTTCTAAAAATGTGTTCAGCTTCTTAGTTATATATTTTATTATTGAAAAAAGGCCTCATGCTTGGCCCATTTGTGTCTGTGCATATTATCAATACAGAGCCAGTTTTCTGTCCGTCGGTACACATTTGCTTCACTGAAATGTGAACTTAATATGCATTTTATTTCTGTGATACCCTTTCCCTGGATATTATCACCTTACAAACATTCAGGTTCAGGGAAAGATAAGCTCCAGGGAGGACTTACAAATTTAAGATGTAGTATAAAAAAAAAAAAAAGAGGCCGACCATGTGAAATTCTAAAGAAGACATTGTTCAGTGGGCATAACATACCTTGACCAGACTGAAAAACTCGCAGAAGACAGGAAAACTTGGCAAACTACCACGTGATGTTTAGTGGCACGGGAAGGATGTAAGATAATTATTTCAGAATATTGAATCCTTTAATTCAGTTTTTCCCAAAGCGGGCTGATATGTTTCCACCCCACAAATGGGCAAAAGGGTGAGGAGGGGTTGTGTATGTGTGAGAGAAAGAGAAAAAAAAAATGTCAGTGGAAGAAAAGGGTTGGTGGGGGGAACCAAGCAGCAAACATTGGCAGTAGCACTTTTCAGTCTGATACATGAAACTCGTCCATCATATTAAAAGTTGAGAGAATAATGCAGTAGGTGAGTTATAGAGGTATTCCTCCTTATTGGTTAAAAAAAACTGGTTTGCTAGTTGAAGTTTTCAGTTGTGTAATGCAAGGTCATAGGATGAATACTTTTTGTGTGTGTGTGTGTTTTTTAAAGATACAGAACTGGAGTAAAGGCGGTGGCAGCCCCATCAACCCTGGGAAACACTGTTTTACTTGTTTGCTCATTTATACAAAAAAAAAAGAGATGGCATAGTCTGATTTACTAGCAGCACACTTTGCTAGTTTATGTTAACCTGAAATCAAAGGACACAATATGTGCTAAAATTGATCAAAATGAGCTGTTACTCAACATATTGCTGACGCTGTGCTATATGAATAGATGTACTTAGAAGCTAGATCAGTTTCTCACATTGCACCCCATTTGCCTGCGGCACCAATCCTCTAGATGTCACAACCAAAAGGCCATAAACTTTCATGAAAGTAACAAGAACCACACGAAGACAATTTTAAGGCAAAAAAAAGCAGTTTAAAATATAGATCTTGAGATACCCAAATTTAAATTGTTTCTTGCCCTGCTAGAATAAATTGTCCCGGGAATTGTTTTATATATGTATTTACTAGGCTACATATCAAACATACAGCATATTATGTATTATCTAGCCTATATATCAAACATACAGCATATTTACATAAGTCTATTGGTCAGGCATTTCCTTTTGTTCATTTATGGATTAAACATTTTTCTCCTGTCATCCTGTCATCAAGTTTTCTGTCTTGTGACATAAATATCTTCTGTGTGCAAATATAAATTGATGTATATTTCAGTTTACTTGATTGTAACTTTACCATACAAATTAAGTGGCCAAGTCTGCAGAAATGTTCACAAGGAGCATAATCACCGCTTCAAGTTGCTTTCAGCTGACCGACTCCCACTGTAATGAATGTGTTGGTGGGTAGGAACCTAATACTACACAGACACTAGGGATAACTGCTGTCATGTTCATCACTTGTGCCTTTCTTCAGTTGCTCCCAGTAAAAAACTGTATCCTGTTAATTTGCATAATCTGCGGCATACAGTCTTTGTGGTCTCAGATGTTTAATCTGAACAATTTCCAGTCAATCTGTCTCAGTGTCTGGATTGTTTGCATTGTTTTGCAGATAGATTACCATATGATCTTTCTGTTACATAGAATTGTCTGACCTATTATCACATCACACATTTTTGTCAACTCTATTTATGTCACCTTGAAAAGCCTCAAATACTCAACTCAGACTGTGCAGTTCCTTGCTATGACAAGCTTTATGCAGACATGAAGGCGCTTCAGTAGACCTATGCTTTTACTGAAAATATCTTATGTCAATGTATTTAGATATATAAAAACCAATGTAAGACTCCCTTACCTAAAAAAACCTTTCATGATAGCCCCTAATTCACAGCTGCTTATGTTCTAAAACTACACAAGCAGCTGGGCTCCAAGGTGCTCCACTACCACTCAGTAACACACAGGAAAGTGATTTAAAAAAAAAAAAAAAAGGCATCACTCACAATACAATAATCAAAGTACATCTATGGTGATGGGAAGAACAAACAAAACTGCTCCAAAATGTTTTCATATCTTAACTTTAATTGTGTCACTTAAGACAGTCAGAATCTGGGCATTTGTCAAAAGGTTTATCTTGCTGCCATGGAGACCTGCCACACACGGATGAGCTTGTCACTGTAACCAGCAAACAGGGTCTGACCATCAGATGACCAGGCTAGAGACAGACACTGTGGGGGCTCTCTACCAGCTCCTGCAGCCATCACGTCGGGTTTCAGTTCATCAACTATCACCTTGCCTTCCAGATCCTGGACATATTTTAAAATAAAAACATATGTAACACTGCATTACAATATCGGCAATCAACATATCAATATGATGTCAGGCAGCATACTTTATATATATGTGTGTGTGTGTGGCATTTTAGTTGTGAAATGTTTCCAAAAAAATCCATTCACGTAATATAAATGCCAGCTTTATTTGACACTTTTGTGAAAGTGAATCCTTGCATGTTGCTAAGGCCACTGCAGAAAAGTGTGCTCTCTAAAAACTTAACTGTCCTCAAGGTTTTACTGTTTTGTCAAAATATGTCATAAACTAGTCACCAAGGCTATCATGTCCAAGGTAGTCAAATGTATGAGGCAAAACAAGTCTGACAGTTTATACACAGCTCAGAGTATCTGCTACATTATTCAAAACAAAACAAGTCTGACAGTTTATACACAGCTCAGAGTATCTGCTACATTATTCAAAACAAAACAAATTACAACTCAATGCAGGCCAGTGAATAAGCATTTACCATATGCAAGGTAACCCAAGTTACGGTTCAATTGTTGAAGTTTCTGAGACCATATTTTCCTGTTCAGACGAATAACATCTATAACACATTAGACATGCTATTATTTTAGTACAAGTTACGATGATCTCTTTCTTGACACATGCTTCTGTGTACAGCAAATGGGGGATGCCTGTTTTAAATACACCCTGTTGTCTATTAATTGTAAAGTCATTCTTGTACAGAAGAACTCCGAACACATGCAAGTACCCTGTAGCACAGGTGGCAGTCTTCCTCTTGTGGCAATTTTACTGAAAAGTGTGTGGAGAACTAATTTTTACCTCTTGATAGCAGCTAGGACAAAACCCACTGCTTTCAGCATGGGAAATTGAGAAAGCCACATTAAAAAGAGTTTTGATGCCTCTCTACCTCATATTTTTTTAAAGCCAATTTCAGCTAATCTGTGAACACCTGTAGCAGAAGCACCACATCATTAATATGAAAGTGTATAAAATGATTACCCAGATCTTGATGCTAGGACCAGTTGCTGCACAAAGCCAGTATCTGTTGGGTGAGAAGCACATAGCATTGATGCAGTCACCACCGTCGAGTGTGTACAGATGCTTGCCCTCGTTCAAGTCCCAAAGCATAGCCTGGCCATCCTACACAAGAAAGGAAACTTGGTTAAGATCTGAGTGGTCATAATTCTGATCAGAACCAGAACAACACTATCATCTCCAGCATCCAAGTGTGCCAAGCAATGATAATTTTATGTCTTGGTATTTTCGCACTCCGAAATCTAAACTCAGCTTATTGATGGTATTCATATCCATTGAATATCTTGAAATGGTATGATTGACATGAAAGTCTGAAGTGGTCAGTTGTTAATCAAAACAGGCCTCCTTTCCTCACATACTTATTTGTGGTAAATTAGATCAATTCCACCTTTTACAACTGATAACAATCTGAATATTGCTTATTGTATTCAAACCTAAGAAACAAGATGCAGTAACCATAAAAACTGCCTTCATAATTGCAGAACATCTTTCATCATAGAACATATGTCAAATATGTAATCATCAGGCAGATAACTTTAAGCATAAACGTATCAGCACATAAACAGTTATAAAGATTAAACACTAATGTTTTATAGTCTAAAATGTATGATAACAGTCCAAAAGACCCTACTTCATTCATATTCACTACTCGCTCAAACACAAGAAACAAAATATAAATGGAGACAACAGAGAAAGACCCTATGGATAACTACTGATTCTGAGCTTAATGCACATATATTAGAAACGTAAGAGCCATACTAGTACTGCTTAAAACAGTGAATGCAAATAAAGGTATGCACAGAGAAGAAGGTAGGACTATAACCTGGGATCAATGGTGTATAAATGTACCTTAAGATTTTGCAGGAAAACAAAGAATGAAGGCAACACCAGACATGAATGGAGATGTACACTTCACAAAAATGAATATCATGGGGTTCAGAACAATTTATCAATAAGAATCAGACATAGGTAACATGAAGCCATAAATGATAAGTATAGAAAATGAAACTCTCAGTATCTGCAGAGATCATGAAACTACAATATGCTATATAAAAACATATCAGGGTTCAATATTTGTTATACTGTGTTTGCAGACAAAATGCTAAACATATCAGGGTTCAATATTTGTTATACTGTGTTTGCAGACAAAATGCTAAACATATCAGGGTTCAATATTTGTTATACTGTGTTTGCAGACAAAATGCTTAACATATTAGGGTTCAATACTTTATATATATTGTCCGAGGCTGGCCTACCTTGCCACCAGAAGCACACAGGGAACCATCGGGAGACACTGTGACACAGTTCAAAAACTGGGTGTGTCCAAAGTGGTTGGTCTTCAGCTTGCAGTTGGTCAGATTCCACACCTGCAACAAGAAGATATAAAAGTTGAATAACTCACCCAATGTTTCTTTGTACTTTTTTTCCATTAATACATGAGAGTACTGCTGCTCATATTGGAATGTCTTCTCACATGAAGACAGTGGAAAGGGGACTACTGTTATGTACCAATCAACCCATTTAGCTATGGCATCGTACACAAACTGGAAAATCATGAAAAGTGGGGAGAAGTTGCTGCTGTCCTGTATGATACCACAAGGTACCCTACACAGCGATTTCTTAGTTCATCACTGACCAAGGACGTGGATGGATGGAGTGATTCAACCCGCTGTAGTAAGCTGCCGACACACTACAGTATACTGTAAACAGTGCAGAAAGACTAAAGAAATGCACATGAACATTTATTTTTAAAAAAAGGGAGGGGGGGGGGAGCCAAATTTTATGAAAACACCCACTAAGTTCAAAACCTGTGAATGCAAAAAAAAAAAAAAACAAATACCCACAATACACATATGAATGTCACAGATTAAGCTACTTATGATGACAAAAGTTGCTTCATGGAAGTAATAAAGCAGTCATAACTTACCTTCACCACCTTATCCCAGCCACAGGAAACAATGATTGGGTTTGAGGCATTGGGTGAGAAACGAACACATGATACCCAGTCCTTGTGTGTGTCTTCCTGCATGGAAGAGGGAATGTAGAGGATTTAATCAACAGTTTCTTCCATGTTATACACAGTCTGATTTCTGAAGACGCTTCTCCTTGCTGAAAACACATAGGTCATCACTACTGAATGCATTACGGTGATACATCTGTCCAACTCCTTGCTTTTATTGCCCAATAAAAACATCAATTTTATCTACACCTCTTTCATTTATTGTGCTATCTTCAAAACTTAACTAATCTGCACCTTACTCATACACTGCATGAAGGATATAACTGTGAATCATTCAAGATGCAACATGGAAGTAAACATGACTGGCAGTGGCACTGCAAGCTAATGACCACCTACTCAATATCAGATTATAAAACAGATGTCTAGATCTATCTACGCTTGAAGAAATGTCACTGAAAATCAGCTATGACATAATGCACACATAAATTAAAAATGATGTGTATAAAAAAAAAAGATGTTAAAAACTACATATGTGTGAAGATCAACTAGCAAGGCTACTAATGAAGATAACTTCACTGAAATTCACAGAAAATATTTTCAATTTGCCACAAAATGGAAGGGGTAGCCTCAACACTTTCCCTCATCTCTTCAGTAACAATACAAAGCAATAAGTTTTGGATTCATCTGACAGGGGGCTTCTGCAGCTGCGCCTCTACACCCCCCCCCCAAAAAAAAAGAAGAGATTAAAAGTCTGACACAGGTGCAGCAAAATTTCAAAAATACCAAATGGCAAAAACAATTTTTTTTAATACCTATATCCCCGAGTATGAACACATTGTGTTAATAATCTGGACACTCGGTTCACTTTTGATGAAGGATCTATTTTCCCTACTTGCTGCTGTTACATGTCCTTGCAGCTATGAGCTCACGTTTCAGCTAAATGTTCTAGAGATCTAACGCAAGCAAAAGGCTGGATGAGGACATAGACTCTGTTATCTTTTACCTCCCAGGAGAGAAGCAAAAGGCAGTGTGTTCTGAAAGTTCCACCACCCAGCAAACTGGCTGACCTTTACCCAAAGTGGCAGAAACATTTTTTCCTGCAGCACATATGGAAATGATACTGAGGCTTGGCTAGCTATGATTCTTTAATCCTGAACATGATCTAGTTTCTGTAGTATGATGGTGTTACCTGCACCCCCTTAATCCTGCTATGATTCTCTAATCCTGAACATGGTGTCATCTCTACTCTTTTAGTTTTGCTATATTTCTCTAATCCTGAACATGATGTCATCTCTACTCTTTTAGTTTTGTTATATTTCTCTAACCCTGAACATGATCTAATTTCTGTAACACAATGGTATCATCCCCACTCATCTGTTTCTGCTATGATTTTTTAATCGTGAACTTCATGTCATTTCTCCTCCTATAGTTTGGCTATGATTTTGGTGTCATCTCTGTTCCCAGTTTGTCTATGATTTTGGTGTCACCTCTGCTCCCATAGTTATGTATGATTTTCTGATCCTAATCATGATGCACCTCTTTTCTCTATTTTGACAATAGCAACTCCTTTACTTACAATACATAATTTGATAACAGAGTGCCCTATTAGATCTGCCTTCATAATTGCAGAACATTATCACCATGAAAAATACTGTCAAATATGTAATCATCAGGCAGAATGTGGCATCTTAGACAACCCAAACTCAGAAGTTCACCTGGATGGTGTACTTGCAGACACCCAAGGTATTCCACAGCTTGATGCTCTTGTCACGAGATGCAGACACAATCTGGCGGTTGTCAGCAGAGAAAGCCACACTCAGCACATCCTTCTCGTGACCAACAAATCGTCGAGTGGTCTTGCCCCTGGTGAAATTAAAAACAGCACAGTTATGACCTCTGATGTTCCTAAAGGATAAAATGAAGTTCTGATAAGAAGCCACAAGATTTGTCTTTCCTTCGAAATAAGACCATCTTGGCAAACTCAGTGCGGCATATTCTTTCTTAACAACATACACCTCAGACAACAAACCATAGTGCTCACCAAACGCTAGAAAATCAGATTAGCTTTTTAGAAAAATTAAATTTGCAGACATGAACTCTTTCTGTGCCGGAGGGAAAAACACAGATGTTCCCTTCTGTGCCAGACAAAAAGCGCGGGTCTTGATATGTATATGGGATAATTTTTAACTAATTATTTCCACATTAAAAGTATGCGTATTATGCCTCCAAATAGCTATAACCGTAAGAAGATTTCATAAATGAAGAGTTTTTAAGGAAAAAAAGATGTAGTGTCATGATTTTAGCTGATAATTGTGTATTACTGTCCATCAGATAGGTCTAGGACTAGCATTGATCGACTGGTGATGTGTAGATTGACTTTGTCGTTTTATCCGACTTCGTCATGTGATTGTGTTGCATGTTCACTTTAAAATAACACCTAAAATAACCTTCTCACTACTTCTCCAGTCCATTTAACAGTCTAAATCTAGTTGGGGTACATTCACGAACAGTGGTCTAGTCGTAGGGGGACATGTTTGCATCTGAAGTCACACAAAAATTACTTTTTTTTTTTATCAAAACACTGTATTTTGATCCCTGTTGTTGTTATGATGCTTTCAAAATGGTGACAAAGGTCACTAGACGTGCGTATTAAACTTACAATCAAAAGTTACACTGGGTTTTGAATGGAATGAGGCTAAGGTCCTTATCGGGACCTTGGCAAAAGCAAAGCAGAAGGGTCCCAACTGGGACCCCTGGCACAGGAAGAGTTAATTTGTTTCAGTGACAGCATTTATTCTTCTTCTTCTTCTTCTTCGTTCGCTTCTACCACCAAAACTGCACTGTGATCCTACTGAATTTACGCCTGTGGTCCTCGTTAGGTCCCGTGGTCTCCACGTGAGGACCACAAGGGGTTCAGAGTATCACATGGCTTTAGCCTGTATTCTTGGTGGGTCTCAGAAGCGGGATTGCGTGACACCGTGGTTTTCGTTGCACCAGTTTAGTCTAGGGTTGGACTTTCTCACCGGAAGACCTCGACGTGTTTAGGATATCAGTGCATCCCCGCTGGGTGAGAGGCGGTAGCCCACCCAGGCCAGAGTTGGACCTTCTCACCGGAAAACCTCGACGTGTTTTGAGATACCCGTGTATCACAGCCGGGTGAGAGGTGGTTGCCCATCCAGTCCAGAGTTGGACTTTCTCATCGGAAAACCTCAGCGTGATTAGGATACGCAAACATCCCCGCCGGGTGAGAGGTGGTTGCCTATCTAGACTTCCCTGGTCCAGTGTCTCCGACTTCAGCATTTTGCGGTCGTGGCCGCTACCCTTCCTAGTTGTGACCAGGATGGAGCTTTTGTCCAGGAGGACGAATCCTCGCCACTAGTGACGTCCACCCCTGGGTTGAGCCGGTTTAGGCATTATCCCAGTATGGACGTGTTTGGGACGTGACCGACCTCTAGAGCAGAGGTACTGTGACATGCATAGCCTTCAAGATTCACCCCTGGTGTGAGCTGGTTTAGGCAAAATTCACCAGTATGGGTGTATATCAGGCATGACCGACCTCTAGAACGGAGGTGGCATGGCATGTCTAGCCATCAAGTTCCACCCCTGGTGTGCCGGTTTAGGCATATTTCACCAGTGTAGGTGTATTTCGGACGTGGCCGGCCTCTAGAGCAGAGGTGCCGTGGTATGTATAGCTCTCGCAGCGATACTACTGGACATACCAATTAAACTTCACTTTATCCTTTCCTTCACCTTTTCACATCGGCGCCGCACAGCAACCTTTATTTCTTTTCCGCATTTTCTTCCTTGACCGGGAGGAGCTTCACTCCACGCGCGGCATTTGAAGAGTCTCGCCAGCAGTGTCTTAACCTCTGGGACAAGCCGGTTCATGCATTTCACCCGATATGACTGCACTCAGGACGTGGCCGACCTCCAGACCAGAGGTGCCGTGATTTGACTGTTTGCTTCGCTTTATCCTTTCCACCACCTTTTCCACAGTGATGCTGCGCGGCAACCTCATTTGCACTTTTCTTCGTTGGCCGGGAGGAGCACCGCTCCACGCACGGCAGCTGAAGAATCTCGCCAACAGCGGACAGCATTTATTGAAACTGTACACAAAATCTTCATGCACCGAAAGCAGGATTTCTCAACCCTCTGCAGTTCATGGCTCCCTTCATTAAAATTTTCTCTCCTCCCAAACCCATTGAAAACAATACTAACTCTTCACCAGTCAATCAAGATCCCACTAAACACTACTAATTCTTCACTGATAAAAGGGACGGCAACTGTAGTGAAACTGGTTACAATAATAAAGTTAGACAGAGGTGTATGGTGTAGTTTTACAAAGTGGCAGAGGGAGTGAGTAAAGTGAGAAAAAAACAAATAGAAAGTATGAGAATGAATAAATGAAAAACATACAACATCTGATATTTCAGCATGAGCCTTTTTCAAGGATTACATGCATAATGAGACAAACAAATAACTAAACGGAGAACTTATCTTAATTTGGCCTCCTCCAGAAGTAGGAAACATAAAAAGAAAAGCGTATCTTAGAAGATGCATAGGGACCACGGGGTCACACAAAGGATACGTCGATAGAGCCAATCGTAAAGAAGAGGTGGAGAGAGAGGAGGAAAAACAAGTGGTAGAAAGGAGTGGGGGTGAAAGGCAATACAAACATGATAGCCGCTAGAGAAGGTCGGGTGGGGGCGCTATAATGAATGAAGAACATAAACACCTGCAGGGAGAAAATGTCTTCAGCTTTCTGTAACTTCTTTAGTTTTCCACTCTTTTTTAACTCTACTTTCTTTCTCCTAGCTACCCCTCCCTACCGCCACCCTCTTTTTTTCTTCTCTGCCAACATACTGGTATTTATAGGATCTTGTCCTATTCACCAGTTTCACATTTTCTCCCTGCAGGTGTTTATGTTCTTCATTCATTATCTCTCCACTTCCCCTTTCCCCCCCCCTTTCTCCTCTAGCGGCTATCATGTTTCTATTGCCTTTCACCCCCACTCCTTTCTACCACTTGTTTTTCCTCCTCTCTCTCCACCTCTTCTTTACGACTGGCTCTATCGACGTATCCTTTGTGTGACTCCATGGTCCCTATGCATCTTCTAAGATACGCTTTTCTTTTTATGTTTCCTATTTCTGGAGGAGGCCAAATTAAGATAAGTTCTCCGTTTAGTTATTTGTTTGTCTCATTATGCATGTAATCCTTGAAAAAGGCTCATGCTGAAATATCGGATGTTGTACGTTTTTCATTTATTCATTCTCATACTTTCTATTTGTTTTTTCTCACTTTACTCACTCCCTCTGCCACTTTGTAAAACTACACCATACACCTCTATCTAACTTTATTACTAATTCTTCACCAATCAGTTAACTCTTCCCGTGTGGGAGGAAGAAACACGGACGTGTCGTTGCGTGCGGGAGTAAAACGCGGGTCTTGACTGTAAGGGGGTATAGTTGTAAAATGGAATGGAAAACAGTGTTTCCATGTACTTCCGTATACGTAATATGTGTCAAAGTGTAGCTAAATGAATGAAAATTTCATAAATGCAGAGTTTTTTAGGAAAAAAGAAGTAATGTGATGTTTTCAGACACTGATTGTGGCCAGCTCACCATCGGCTAAGTCTAGATTCGAGTTTCTTACCCCTACTTACCATCTAAGATGTGTAGATCTACTTATCGATCTCGTGACTCCGTATGGCATTTTCGCTTACTGAATGTCTGGAATAACCTCCTAATTACTCCTAACTACTTCTCCAGTCGTCTAAATATGTCTAAATCTACTTAGAAAACATTCAAGAGCAGCGGCGTGGCCATAGGCTATGTCCATACCCCTATCTACATCGTCAAAAATTGAAAAATTTCCATGCTTCGCGTCCTTGCTCGTAACTAGGCACGCATTCTCCATTTTGAAAGTGTCACTGGAATCGCGGACGAAATCCGTACAATATAAATGTTACACCGCTTGTTTTAATGGAACAATGATTGTCGAATTTTCGACCATACAGTAGCTTGGGACCACCGGAAGCGTCGAAAATTCGACCATACGCACGGAAAGAGTTAAGATCTAAATTTCTCACAATTCATATGATGATTTATAAATATATTTTTAGATCTCCAAAATATGAAAAACTGTCTTAACCCTTTACTAAATATTTTTCAAAAGTGAAGACATGCTTGTTTCCTGTTTAATCTGACCTACTTGGCAGAAACATTAAAAAAAAAAAAAACCCACGTACTCTACTAGATCCCACAAACGCAGGGTCTTGTCCCATGAAGATGAGAGCGCAAACTGACCATCCGATGAGAGCACAACATCACTAACAAAGTGTCCATGACCGTGAAGTGACTTGTATGGTACACCATAGTTTGTATCATCTCTTGTCAGTTTCCACAAGATAAGGCTCTTGTCTGCTCAAGATTTTCAAAAAAAAAAACATATTTTTAGAAATCACAGAAGGAAAAAAAGTACTGAAAAATAACTAAGGAGATGTAGTTTAACTATGACATACTGGAATCTTGTGACCATATCAATAAAACTACACCAAATGTAGCCGTAAATGATTTGTGCCGGCTGTTAGTCTAATTAAGAACTGGTTGAGTGTTTTCTGACTCAGTGATGCAGTATGCGCCGACAATATTTTAACATGCAGGTTTTATTCTATAACAAATGATTTCTACTGATACATTTTTTAAAATAAATAAAAATATGCACCTTACGCTACACATCGCAAAATTATAATATTTGCAAATGGTTTCACGAGAAAGACGGAAACCTCTTACCTCTAGAAGCAGACAATATGGTGTCTGGGTACTGTGGATTCGTTGCAATTTGCGTGACCCATCCTCCATGTCCCTGTAGGGTTCCTCTAAGTGTCATCTGCTCTTGCGCCATTGTGAAATTCGGCTTCTTTACTACGATACAGTATGATTGAGTGATGCCTCTATCTAAACCCCAGCCATTACACGGTCCTCAAAACCGGAAAAGGATGTATACATCGCACGCTGTCCGATATAAAAACATTCCCCAAGAAACGAAACGCAATATTATACATAGTGAAAAACCGTACAAAGGCATGCTATATAAACATAACAATGTTTATCTTGTTTCCTGCTCGATTGAATCTATAATCTAATATACGAAGAAAAAGTGAGATGATTATGTTGCAATATAACTACAAATAGCTGAAGATCGTGATAAAATTGGAAGAGGTGGAGAGTTTTGAATATCTTGGATCTAATAATGGAAATACAAAGAAATAAAAAAAATGGTAAATCATCAGGATGTGATGAGATAACAGCTGAATTTATTAAAGCAGGAGGAAAGGAGTGTGCAACAATCTATCATGCACTGTGAAAAAAGATATGGCATTCAGGTATTTGGCCAAAAGAATGGAAAAGAACTGTATTCATACCACTGCCAAAAAAGGGTAACCTGAAATTATGCACAAACTACAGAACTGTTGCCCTGATTAGTCATGGCAGTAAAATTCTGTTAAAAATCATAATGGGTAGACTTCATAAGAAAATAGAAGAAGAAGTCAATATGGTCCAAGCTGGTTTCAGGCAAGGAAGAGGATCAAAAGATCATATATTCAATCTAAGATTAATAATAGAGGCAGAGAGTTTAATGTGAATCTATATTTATCCTTTATAGACTACTCAAAGGCATTTGATTGTGTACAACACCAGAAACTTTGGGAAATAATGGAAAAAATGGGATTTCCAACACATTTGATACAGTTAATCACCGCTGTATCTAGACCAACAAGCAGCAGTAAGAATAAATGGTGGAACAACTTGGTTTGACATAAAACAAGGGGTCCGTCAGGGGGTGCATATTGTCACCCTACTGATTTAACTTGTATACTGAAAATATAATGAGGAATGTTAGATAAGATGTAGACAAAGAATATTACGATGCCATAACAACTGAAGGTTATGAAATACCAGAGATTAGATATGCTGATGACACAGTGTTACTGTTCACAACACAACAAGGAATGGAAAAACTAATTATATCAGTCCGTAAGAATAGCAAAGAGCAGAATCTCTATCTTAATGCAAAGAAAACTAAATTTATGACAACTGACAAAACAAACAAGGCAGCTGAAATATATATCAATGAGGAAAAATTGGAAGAAGTGGAGAGTTTTGAATATCTTGGATCACTGCTAACTAATAATGGAGATACAATGAGGGAAATTAAAAGGAGGACATCTTTTGCTCTTCAGAAAGTAAAACAAATAAAGAATCTGTGGAGAGGAGCAGACAGAACTACAAAAATAAGATTTTAAGGCCATGCATCTTTCCCATTGCAACATATGCATGTGAGACCAGGACACTTAACAAAACAGCTGAGAAACACATAAATGCCTATGAATGTAAATGCTACAGAAGAGTTCTTCAAATATCATGGACACAAAAAAGAATAAATGTATCCATACTACAATAACTTAATATTGAAGAAGGCTGGCTGGTAAAGGGGATAGAAAACTTAAATAATTTGGACATATTAAAATCATGATAGTTTAGAGAAGACCGTCTTGGAAGGGTACATAATGGGAAAAAGAAAGAGAGGAAGACCAAGGCGAAGATGGCTGCAAGACATCGTTCATGATCTGCGAATGGACGCATCATCAGCAGGCCATCTTGCTCACAACCGAGAGGCCTACAGGAGTGCTGTTAGGGAGGCAAGTTCCACAAGGGACATGCAAATGAATGAATGAACGAAGTCATCAATACAAGATCTTTTCTGTCAGCTACGAGGTCTGGGCAGAACTCATGAAAGACAGGAGTCACATGAGGAGAGTCTCTGTACAAAGGCACGGCACTAATGGAGACGGAAACAAGCACCACACTAGATATTAGAAGACCAGCTTTTACCATGACCGGCTTTTACCATGACCGGCTTTTACCATGACCGGCCTTTACCATGACCAGCTTTTACCATGACCAGCTTTTACTATGACCAGCTTTTACCATGACCGGCTTTTACCATGACCGGCTTTTACCATGATCGGCTTTGCAAATTCGGCCACGAGAGAAGGTGCTCAGCAAGATGATGCTTGGCAAGATACAAACAAAAAAAAACCCACGACATTTGATACTTGCCCACTTAAACAAAAGTACCAACACAAATAATTCACCATAATCGATGAGAATTGCGATGATAGGTTAACATAGCAGAAAATAAAGAGCAATGCAGGATCCATAGAGCAAACAGCAAAGAACGTTGGTACTACTATTGATAAGCGAAATTTCGAGTATTGCCCTTAGCCTCTTGAAGCGCCTACAAACCAACTCACAGACGTTTAGGCGTCATGACTCAGAGGGGCCCATCATTTTTAGAGCGTCAGTCAGTCAGTCATTTGCCTGTCCCTTGCAGAACCTTGCCTCCCTAACAGTTCTCCTATGGGCCTCTCGGTTGTAAGCAAGATGCCCTGCATTGTCAATGGACCTCTGCGAATGATTGGAGAAGGGTTTGATTTAGTGATGAATCATTCTTTCTGCTCCAGCGACACGATAGATGGAGAAGAGTTTACCGCAGAGTCCATGAGCGCTACGCTCAGAACTTTGTGGATGAGGCTCCTCCATATGGTGGTGGAGGTTTATTGGTGTGGGGGACGATCAACTTTATTGGAAGAAGTCTTCTTCTTCTTCGATCGCTTCTACTACCAAGATCGCCCCGTGATCTGAATTTATTCCTGTGGTTCTTGATTGGTCCTGTGGTCCTTGGAAGGGCCACAAGAGGTTCAGAGTATCGCTGGGCTTGGGGCTGCATTCTCGGTTGGTCGCAGAAGCGGGATTGCGTGACAGTGTGGTTTTCGGTACATCAGTTTAAACTAGAGGTGGACTTTCTCACCGGAAAACCTTGACGTGTTTTGATTGTCAGTATATCCCCGCCGGGTGAGCGGTGGCAGCCCATCCAGCCTAGATTTAGACTTTCTCACCGGAAAGCCTCGATGTGCTTTTGGATATCCGTATATCCCCGTCGGGTGAGAGGTGGTTGCCTACCTAAATTGCACTAGTCCAGTGTCTCCGACTTCAGCATTTTGTGTCGTGGCTACTACCCTTCCTAGTTGTGACCAGGACGGAGCTTTTGCCCAGGTGGACGAATCCTCGCCATTAGTAGGTTTCACCCCTGGGTTAAGCCAGTTTAGGCGTATTATCCCAGTATGAGCGCGTTTAGGACGTGACCGACCTCTATAGTGGAGGTACCGTGACATGAGTTGTCATCAAGTTTCATCCGTGGGTTAAGCCGATTTAGGCATATTTCACCAGTATGGGCGTATATCGGACGTGGCTGGCCTCTAGAGCAGAGGTGCCGTGGTATGAGTAGCTCTCGTCGCGAGACTACTGGACATACCGATTAATCTTCATTTTATACTTTCCATCACCTTTTCACAGTTGCGCCGCACGGCAACATTAATCGCATTTTCACATTTTCTTCATTGGCCGGGAGGAGTTTCCCCCACGCATGGCAGCCGAAGAATCTCGCAAGCAGTGTCTTAGTTTAACCCCTGGGTTAAGCCGGTTTAGGCAATCTGCCCCAGTATGGGTGTATATAGGACGTGGCCGACCTCTAGAGCAGAAGTGCCGTGATTTGAGTAGTCCTGACTTCGAGACTACTGGTTACTTCACTTAATCCTTTCTTTCACCTTTTCCACGGTAGCGATGCGCGGCAACCCTAATCGCATTTTTCTTCATTGGCCGGGATGATTTTCACCCCCAGTACGGCAGCTGACGAATCTCGCCAGCAGCGATGGGAAGAAGTGACCTGGTGCAAACTGAATGACGCCTGAATGCCCAACGATACGTCGCTGAAATTCTTCCTCCTCACGTCCTTCCACTTCTGGCTGCACCAGGGTCGATTTTCCAGCAGGATAACGCTCAACCTCGTGTGGCACAACTCACCACCCATTTCCTCGCTGACTACAAAATCCAGACCATTCCGTGGTCATCCATATCATCAGACATGAACCCAATAGAACACTTATGGGACAAGTCCGCCAGCGAGACGTAGCGACAGCCAATCTCCGACAGTTGTCTCTTGCACTGCGGGAAGAGTGGGAAGCCATCTCACAACAACTTGAGATATGCAGACGACACAGTTCTCATTGCTAAAAGTGAAGGGGAGCTACAGGCTCTTCTGGACATTGTGGTTCGTGAAGGCAAAGATAAAGGTCTCGGCCTGAATAAAAAGAAGACTGAAGTGATGGTCATCTAAAAGAAAAGAATACCACCAAAATGTAGCATTACCATCGATGTCACAGAACTGAAACAAGTTGATAGATTCAAGTACTTAGGAACAATTATAACAGCTGATGGGAAATGTCACAACGAAATAAAAAGCATACATGCTCAGGCCAAGTCAGCATTCCAGAAAATGAGAAACATCTTGTGCAACAGATCCATATCAATGAAAACAAAATTCCGAGTTCTTAAATGATATGTATATCGAACCAATTTTGTTTTATGGATGTGAAGCATGGTCCATGAATAAGATAGTACAGCGAGGCTATGGAAATGTGATTTATAAGAAGGATGTTGAAGGTACCATGGGTAGCTAAGAAAACCAACGAAGAAGTCATAAGAGAGGTTGGAGTTAAAAGGCAAATTACACAAAAGATCAGAGGCAAACAAGCGAGATTTGTAGAACATTACCTGAGAAGAGGAAAATTGGAACACTCTGTGGCAGCTGGAAAATTTGAGGAAAGAAAAGACAGAGGAAAAGATAGATAGATAGATAGATAGATAGATAGATAGATAGATAGATAGATAGATAGATAGATAGATAGATGGCTGGATAGATGGATGGATAGGTAGGTAGGTAGATATAGATAGATAGATAGATAGACAGATAGATAGATAGATAGATAGATAGATAGATAGATAGATAGATAGATAGATAGATAGATAGATAGATAGATAGATAGATAGATAGAGAAGTTACTGGATGGACTGTCAGTGTGGCTAGGAAGAAAGTCACCGGCGGATCTCATAATCAAGTCTAAAGACAGGGAATTGTGGAGAGAAATGATCGGCTCTTCCGTAGGCCTCTCGGTTCTAAGCAAGATGCCCTGCTACTAATGCGTCCATTCGCAGATCATGAAGGATGTTTTGCAGCCATCTTCGCCTTGGTCTTCCTCTCTTTCTTTTTCCAATTATGTATCCTTCTAAGATGCCCTTCTCTAAATTATCATGACGTCACAGCAGTATTAAGTTTTTGTAGTATGTATATATTTGTTCTTTTTTGTGTCCATGATATTTGAAGGCCTCTTCTGTAGCATTTACATTCAAATGTATTTATGTGTTTCGCAGCTGTTTAAGTGTCCATGTCTCGCAGGCGTATGTTGCGATGGGAAAGATGCATGCCCTTAAAAATTTGATTTTTGTAGTTCTGTCTGTTCCTCTCCACAGCTTATTTGGTTGTTTTATTTTTTTGAAGAGCGATAGATGTACTCCTTTATCCTTCATTGTATCTCCATTATTAGTTAGTAATTTCCAAGATATTCAAAACTCTCCACCTCTTCCAATTTTTCCTCATTGATATATATATATATATATATATATATATATATATATATATATATATATATATCAGTTGCCTTGTTTGTTTTGTCGGTTGTCATCAATTTAGTTTTCTTTGCATTAAGATAAAGGATACAGTATTACTGTCCACAATACAACAAAAAGGAACGGAAAAACTAATTATGTTAGTCAGCAAGAACAGCGAAGAGCAACACCTTTTATCTATTCTTCCATGGTAAATATAAATGGACCAAGAGGTTCGCAGCTGCAGTTACCCTTGTACTTGTACGAACTACTTGTAACTGCTAGCTTGTTCTTTGCAGCCGATGCTGTAGAGATGTTGAGGCACAGCATTGTATCGGCGTTGGAGCAGGTTACGGCAGCTACTTTTTCAGTCCCGGAGTACAGCTAAAAAGCAGAGGGTGTGCAATGCTTCTTTAGCAAACTCCACCACAATGGGGACTATGGCGATCCCTCCTCAAACATTTCAATTAATTAATTCTTTCTAGCGTCCTGCTCTCAATATTCTACGAATTAAAAAAAACCACATTACTCATATAAATACTACTGTAATTGCTTTCTCTAATTTTGATCGGAGAGAGAACTAATCAATATCCAGTTCACGCTTTTTCTTTTTTAAAACTCGAGGAAATGACATCATTCCGGGCCCGCTAGACGTCGCTCTCTTCTGTATTTCTAAACTTATCGGCAACCCAGGTGAGGAGAGGAATATTTTTAGTTAAAAGTACATTTTGTTTTAACAACCAGCTGAGATTGTTAAATATAATATACCTAAAATATAAAGGACCAACCATATTTGCATACCTTCTTGTAATACTGTCGCATAAAACATTGATTGTTTGTGAAAATCATCTCATTTCCGAAGAACAAATTCATCGAGGTAGCCATTTTGTTTTTATTCCAAATAATTTCATGCAAACCCATAACTAAATTTTCTGAACTCGTGTGTCCTGGACACGCGAAATAATCAGCAGTGTTGTTAGTTAGAAAAGCGAATGTAAACGTTTCATCTTTTTTTTGGAAGAAGGCAAAGTTGTTGATTTTTATAAAGCGCTTACTATACTGTTTACCGGGTTGACTCTTAGGATGTAAGATGTCCCACAAATCTTGCTCATTATTCACTCTCCAGTGTCAACTTTTTCACATAACTTGTAGATATTCTGTCCTGACTTATCCCCATATATTTCTACAATACCAGCTTGATGTATTATTATCAAATATATTTACAATCTGGGGATGTTTATCTTTCAGTCTGCACAAATTCCATGTTACTGTTTCAATTGTGTTCGTCGTCCTCTTTCGCTGCCGGATTGATATTCCGTCAGATCATTTCGTGTGTTCATCTCTCTTGTTTCTCATTTTTGAGCGAGGAACAATGCACCTTTGTTATGCTAAGCTTAAATGGTTTCTGGGCAGAAACTGACCTGGAGAAGCCCATCTCTGCCTTGCAGCAACAGTTTGTGATCTCTGCACAACTTGTAGCAGTAACAAATATCATTATAATTGTAAGAACTTGGAACACCCTCACACTGAAAATCAGGGGATGCATTATAGGCAAGAATTGTATGCAAGACTGGATGAAGCGCTTTCTGGTGGTCACAAGATTATCAGTCTAGGAGAAGAAGTAGTAGTCTCAAAAAGTGTGGCACTGATTTCATTCATTCATTTGCATGTCCCTTGCGGAACTTTGCCTCCCTAACAGCACACCTGTAGGCCTCTCGGTTGTGAGCAAGATGGCCTGCTGCTGATGCAGCTGATTACAGACGAGAAAATTCTGGTTATTGTTAAAGGAAGCTGGACAGAATTGAAGTACTAGTAAAGTTAAAACTATATTGCCTTCCTATGTGTGTGAACATTATACAGGCTAATACCCCAAAGGTAGATAGTACAGGTGAGTAAATAACAGATGTATGAAAACTGATTTTCAGGATCCAAATGAGACAATGCAGACTGTGAGGCCACCTATATAAACAAAAAAAAACTACACATACCCCACACTCCAGACCATATTCTGCAAACTTGTGCTCTCTACAGAAACTTAAGGGCCCAAACTTAACCCCTGTGAAAGAGTTGGGCGAAACCCAGAGGCACTCATGAAGATTTCTTGTGGTTGTGGCCTGTTTCCTTGTCTGGATAGATCAGCATATGAAAATAAGTGCAGAAATACGAACACTTATTCACTGGAAAACCAGAGGGAAAAAGAATGAGGAGAGGTCAAGATAAAAATATCAGAATAAGCAAACAAGAGGGGAAAGGGAAGACGCTGGAACTGATTAGAAACACCAGGGAGCAAGCAAAATACAGACACATTTTACCAGTAGCAACCAGCCTAGCACATAATCTCAAGTAACCAGATTTAGTTGTCATAATGTGATCTTGACAGCTTAAAACAAACAGCAGCATTCTTCAGAGATATACAAGCTGATGTCTGAAAGTATTTGAAGAAGTCTTCATAATGGAGAAGCTCAGTGCCAAAACAGGAAACAAAGTCCATAGTAGGAAATTTTAGATTTACTGCAAAGATAACGTAAAGATTTTTATAGAAATATCAAAGAGTTTTAAGATATGCACAGATAATAAAAAAAGAAAATACACTTTACCATCTTTCAGCTCACTGGGTGCAAAGTCAGGTTTATAAAAGTCTTGGATTGGATTATATGCTAAATCTAATACCAAGTCTCACAGTGCCACTAACACAGCCCTCAGGCTGCAAATGAGACACTGTATTCTCTAACAGTTACACAGAGATTTTCTAAAAATCACAGAGTTAAAATGAAGCACACATTGTTTATGCACTTCAGTAGGTAAAAGAAAATTATATATTACCATCTTCAGAACTGCTTCACAGATTAAGAAGCATTCATCACCAACAACTTTTCAATCACTTGCACAGTGTAGTGAATTGGAGAACATTGCAAATTACCTCCAAACTACAATTAAAAAAAAAAAATGCAAGCATGTTGTTCTTACCTGAAGGTGTCCATGCCCTTTGGGGCTGTAGAAACCAGAGTGGGGGGGGGGGTGCATAAATGGGGCTCCATTTGTGAAGTTTTAAAAAAATGAAAATTGTGGTTAGTTTAGAATTCTCTTTCTTCTGTTCTTTTCCTAGCTATCCATATGTAAAGTAAAACCAAGCTATTGTCATCTTTTGAATGATACCTGATAATGCTAGAGATGATGATAATTTGGCAGTCTGATGATGGGGGTAAGGGGACATATTGGGGTTCTGTAATCACAAGATGGTTAAGAACCCCTGGTATTAACTTGAAATATCAGGAACTGGAAAAGTAATAGTAAAAGAAATGGGACCAGTGAATGACACCGTTAATTGAATTTTGACAGGATGAGTTTTGTAGAAGACAGAGCGGCGGCCAAAGAGCTGGACCAATGGATTGAACAACTAAATGACTGTAAACAACTGTCAGAGAATCAAGTTAAAACATTATGTGAAAAGGTGAGTATGGAGATTTTATGTTAAAAAAAAGTATCTGAGAGTTTTAAGGCCATCATGCTTAGTATTTATGGGATTTACAAGCACAATAAGAAGGAAGTAAAGGTAACCTATTCATGCCTTTGAGACACATAGGGATATGGTGTTAGTGCCCATATTTGCCTTGACCTGTTAGCACACTAAAAGGTGATATGGTCAGCATCATGCTTGGCCGCTTTTCCTTCCCCAGTTGCAGAAGTTGGGTACCAATTTCTACAGCTGGGTGACTGGGGTGCCTCCAGCCGGATTCAAACCACCGACCTTTGCCATGAGAGACTAGTGCACTAACCATTTTTTTCACTTGGATGCTCAAGGAGAGGGAAGCGAAAGATAAATTTGTTTTCAAAGTTCTATGCAACAATAATTTACATATGCCATATATGACAAAGAAAGTGAAACCATTTGAATGTGTGAGTTTGAGTGTAAAAAACTGTACATGAAGCATAATAGAATGCAGGAAGAAAATGCATGATTTAATTAATTAGTATTGTTTTATACTGTTGTGCTGCAGTATGTATGTGAAAACTCAGATCCTAGAGGTGTCCCTTTTAGTTTGCAGAAACATGATGTATGTGCTGGTAAGATAAAACAGGACAACTGGAGAAATAAAAAAAAAGATTTACTAAAGGTTTTATAAGACTGGCAACTTTGTATTTCACCAACAACTTTACAGTTCAGAACTTGGCCAAGCACAGAAATGAGGCAGGACCAGCAAGGCAGGCAGGTTTGAGGAGACAACACAGATTATCGTTTATGAAGGACAGATTGAAATCCATGAGGAGGATACAGTTTGTGTTCTTAGGTTGTCGCACACAGCTTGCATTCTTAGGTCGTCGCACACAGCTTGCATTCTTAGGTTATCACACACAGCTTGTGTTCTTAGGTCATTGCACTCAGCTTGTGTTCTTAGGTCATTGCACTCAGCTTGTGTTCTTAGGTCGTCACACACAGCTTGCATTCTTAGGTCATCACACACAGCTTGTGTTCTTAGGTCATTGCATGCAGCTTGTGTTCTTAGGTCGTCGCACGCAGCTTGTGTTCTTAGGTCGTCGCACACAGCTTGTGTTCTTGGGTCATCACACACAGCTTGTGTTCTTAGGTCATCACACACATCTTGTTCTTAGGTCATCGCGCACAGCTTACTTTCTTAGGTCATCGCACACAGCTTGTGTTCTTAGGTCATCGAACACAGCTTATGTTCTTAGGTCGTCACATGCAACTTGTGTTCTTGGGTCGTCGCACACAGCTTGTGTTCTAGGTTGTCGCACACAGCTTGTGTTCTTAGGTCGTCTCACACAAAAACATAAATTTCATACTGGAAAATGAGAAGAAAAAAATAGATGACAGTCTTCCAAACTGAGTTGGCTTCACAAGGAGAAAGAGAATGTCAGACCTATAAGCCGTTGGAGATGAACCTTTGAAACAGGATACCAGAGTACAAGAAATGCATGATGTGTAGTTGAATGAGAGGCTAAGAATTGCCGGGTTACACGGATGGTCATAGGTTTTCATCACTGTTATTTCTGAACAGAGTGAAGATTTGTTATGATGGCACTGGTGATGAACCTTACGGACACTTGTCTTGAGTGTAAGCTGCCCGTTGTCTTCGGGTTATGAATAATAGCATTTCACCTTCATTAGAACACAGAGTTACTGTTGACCACACTTCATTTAACTGGCAAACAGTGGACACAGTCAAAATCAAGCACAAGTAAATGCATCCATGCAGTTTGTCCATTCTTTTATCTTCCAGATATTTAACCTACATTATAATTTACTTTATTCAAGTGGAAAATTGGTTAATGTGCTTGTCTTGCATGGTGGAGGTTAGTAGTTTAAATCCAGCTGGAGGATCTTCAGTCACCCATTTGTAGGAATGGAGATCTGACTCATTTTGGAGATGGGGAAGGGAAGGCAGTCAGGTGTGATGCTGACCACATCATTCTTCAGTGTGCCTACAGGTTAAGAAAAACATGAACACTGACTTTGTATCCTCTTGGTACCTGTGGCTTGATGCCTGTAACTTACATACATTTTACTGTAATGATAAAAGCCCAGCAGTATAGTCATAGAGTTTCTTCTTTGTTACAGGCTAAAGAGATTCTTTCAAAGGAATCAAATGTTCAGGAAGTGAAATGTCCTGTTACTGTATGTGGGGATGTGCATGGCCAGTTCCATGATCTGATGGAGCTCTTCCGCATTGGTGGGAGATCCCCAGACACCAACTACCTTTTCATGGGAGACTATGTGGACAGGGGCTACTACTCTGTAGAAACAGTTTCACTACTGGTTGCTCTGAAGGTAAAGGTTTTTTTGTTTTTTTTTTGGCAGGTTTATCAATGTAGTGGATATCATGATAGATGATATGTCACCAGGGTAAACAGATCAAAGCTGATAAAGATCCTTTCTTCTCTTACTTTCTTATAGTAAAAGGTGGTTGTGTCATTTGGGCCTGCTCTTTTGAGAAGTGTGCTTGTTAAGTCCACTCACTGTATTAAGAAAGCCATCATGACACATTCCTGATCCTTTATGTTAGATTCTTCATCACAGCATTTAGCTTCCACAAGTTTCCAGCTGCAAGAGGTCCTACAGCATCAGATATCACAAGCTCTGGATGTAACTCTTTCAAGAAAATATGATTGGGGGGGGGGGGGGGGACAAAATCTGATTTTTTAATCTGGCTAACCAAGACCTGTGACTGAGTACAACAGGAAAATATAAGAAAAGATGAATTTTACTGACTTTGTGTGTGCCAAGAAGAAGGAGGAGACTGACTTTGCAGTACTGGTGATGCAAGAGAGAAACTGATTCTGCACTTTCTGGATATTCTCAAGGCCAAGATCCACCTAGCCTCAGTGCTGTTTTCCCAAGATTTGCCACAAAAATCAAAATTTTACACTGACCTCTGATTAAAAACACACATATACACACTTACAGATGAACATTAGTAGAATTATTTGTGCTTACATTAGCCAGCTTTTGATATCTTTCATTATATATGACCTTTATATCATGTGGAACTTGTGGTTTTCTGTGGGGAAAGAAATGACTTGTAGACTCCAAGTCTTTGGTCTAGACACCAAGTCTTCACCCTAATTTCTGTCTAGAATTTCAGCCCCAGGAAAACAACGGAATCAGATCTTTACTACTAGAGATAGTATTTTACTGATGCTTTGTTTTTCTTTATCACAACCAACACAGTGATTCTCAGAATAAGTGCTAGATGTAATCCATTGCAGAAGAAAAATGAGCAGAAAGGAGGATTGGAAAGTCCAAATGGTTTATGTGAAAAACTTTTTACAGTAGACACGAGAGTGATCTTCTTCTTCTTTGTTCGCTTCTACCACCAAGATCGCCTCGTGATCCTACTGAATTTACTCCTGTGGTTCTTGCGATAGTCTCATTTAGGATGGAGACTTGGAGCATCGTGGGGCTTGGGCCTGTATTCTCGGTTGGTCACAGAAGCGGCATCGTGTGACGTGGTTTTCATTGCGCAAGTTTAGTCAAGAGTTGGACTTTCTCACCGGTAAACCTTGACGTGGTTTAGATATGAATATATCCCTGCCAGGTGAGAGGTGGTTGCCCATCCAGCCTAGAGTTGGACTTTCTCACCGGAAAACCTCGACATAATTTGGATATATTGAGAGGTGGTTGCCTATCTAGACTACACTGGTCCAGTGTCTCCGACTTCAGCATTTTATGGTCGTGGCTGCTACCCTTTCTGGTGGCGACCAGGACGGAGCTTTTGTCGAGGAGGACAAATCCTCGCCACTAGTGAGTTTCATCCCCGGGTTAAGTCAGTTTAGGCGTATTATCCCAGTACGGGTGTATATAGGACATGACTGGCCTCTAGAGCGGAGGCACCATGATATGCTTAGCCATCAGGTTTCACCCCTGGGTTAAGCCGGTTTAGACATATTGCCCCAGTAGGGGGGGTATATAGGACATGGCTGGCCTCTAGAGCAGAGGTGGCATGGTATGAGTAGCCCTCACCGCGAGTCTACTGGCAATACCGATTAAGCTTCACTTAATCCTTTCCATCACCTTTTTTTCATAGCGGCAACCCTAATCGCGTTTTTCTTCAGTGGCCGGGAGGAATTTCACCCCACGCGCGGCAGCCGAAGAATCTCCCCAGCAAAGTTGTGAGTGATGAAAAATTTCTTTGTTTCCCTGTTTCACAGGTACGTTTCAAGGACAGAATCACAATTTTGAGAGGCAATCACGAAAGTCGTCAAATCACACAGGTCTATGGATTCTACGATGAGTGTCTACGCAAGTACGGCAATGCCAGTGTATGGAAGTACTTCACAGATTTGTTTGACTACCTCCCACTCACAGCCCTAGTAGATGGCCAGGTTTGTGTGATCCAGCTGTGCTGGTTTACTTCATGAGTTTATGAAAAACGGTAGAGATCAGCTGAGTAATTAGTTTAGATATTATGTTAATGTTTGGTGTGTTTATTTTCTCAAAGTAATGACCTGTGTTTGTCTTAGATGATGGTTTTGAAGCTACTGGATGCCAGCTGCTAATGGAAGCTGCTTCGTTTGCTGATTCAAGCAGTAATTGATTTCCACAATAGACTGCAGGTGGTTTTCACGTGATATAGTTCTTTCACCAGCCAGTGTGGGTTGTAGAAAAATATTTTGCTGATATCTTTCAAATATTTTTATATTCCTTTTTTGTTCCTCCTCTTTTGCCTTGGACATTCTTCTTTGGACTGAAGCTTTCTCAGATTCTGCTCCTTTAACGCTTAAACAATTTAATGTAATATATCATTCAAATTAAATCATTCCTCCTACTGTTAGATTTTTTTGCTTTTTTTTTTTTTTTTACAAGTATCAATTTATGTACAGAGTTACTCAGAAATGTCAAGAACTGAGATTTATGGAGGAGTATGACTGCCCAGTATGGCATACGATGTTTTTATGATGATCCTGTATAACTTGATACAAAACTACATTTTAATAGTTGCTATATATTTTTACTCTGGCTTACCAAGACCTGTGACTGAGTATGACAGGAAAGTATAAGAAAAGATGAGTTTTACTGACTTTGTGCTTGCCAAGAAGAAGAAGAAGAGTCTTACTTCAAATCATTCTGACTTCATTTGTGTTGTAGTAGATATGGAATTCAGTTTAATACCTTGTAGCCAAGTGGCTTCAGCAGAGTTACGGCAGGAATCGTGAAGAGCAGTGCATGTGCTTCTCTAGGAAAGTTATTTGGGGATGCAGAATCTTTAGGAGAGGCACAGATTTTACTGGAAATGACCATGTTACTGTCTGAGCATATGAGCTGAAAAGATGTCTGCCAGTTTGTTTTTTTTTGTTTTTGTTTTTGTTTTTGCATGTAAGGAGAGGAGAGAGATGAAGATGAATTTGCTAACTTCTGATGGGCTAGAGTGGCAACTTCTGATGGGTTAGAGTGGCAGAAGTTTAAAGGGCCAAAATGCTTGTCTGGGCGGGGGAGGGGTACATTTATCTGATGATCTGAGAAGTTTGTAATGTTCCACTCTCTACAACAATTTCCTGTATAGAATGGAATTCCCAGGCCTGTTCTTGTTTATTATATCTCTCTTCCTAACAGCATAGAAAGTTGTACAAGAATGGAACATCTTTTTTTTTTTTCTGTCCTGTTCACGTTTTGAATGGCATTTAATGTATGTCAGTTTCCTGTCCTTTTTCTTGCAGATATTCTGTTTACATGGAGGTTTATCACCATCTATAGATACATTAGATCACATTAGGGCTTTAGATAGGATTCAAGAAGTTCCACATGAGGTAAGTGGTGAAATGTGAATTTTATTGTAATGTGAAATATTCACATCTATTTGTGATAAACTAAGTTGTGATCTGCATGTGAGTCTATATCTATTGTGATGGCAAACAAGGTGTTTTTTAAAAAAAAAATTCTTGCCATGGCAGGTTGTGGCTGTCGATGTTAAATAAACACATGTCATTGACATTATTTTCGTGTCATTAAAAGATGTGGTATGTATAAACATATGCTCTTGGAAGAGGAAATGAAATGAAAACTCATAATTCCAGAGATAGGACAAGTTTTTCCAAATTCCAGTGCCAAATTCTTCATTGATGCTAAAAAATTCAGCTGTTTTCACAGTTTTTAGTTTCACACACTTCCAGGCTGGAACAAGAAATGAAGCCTTCACATTGTTATTCTGAAAATGCATAGGGGGGGGGGGGGGAAAGCATACGCTCAAAATGCTTCCTGCACATAAAAAAAAGTATCAAGGGAAAAAGAGGCTGACCAGAGGCTACCGGAAAAGAACTGTAGAAGCAAAAATGAGTAACATGCAGCACAGTAAGGGCACAGTGGCCACAGATTGTGAAAGGTGGAGAGAATTTGTTGCTGCCCTGCAAGACACCACAGGGCTTACTGGACGTTGATTGCTTAGCTGATCATGAACCAGGTACACGGATGGCCGGACATAAAAAGTATAGTGCAGGAGATGAAAAGAAAAAAAACAATAGCAGATACTGTATTAAAAAAGTACACAAAATATTGATTTTGATTTTCTTTAAAGGAATAAGGCATATAAGATTGTGGGGTGGGGGGTAGGGTGGTGTATCAATGCAAGTCTTGTCTTATTTGAAAATTTATTTATTTATGATTAGTCTGAATGATTTTCAGTCACAGCATAAAGTAAAACATGTCAAGTCAGGTACATTTGGTTACTGATTGTAACTAGTACTGTCATTTGTTATCAGAACCTGCTCCCATGAGAGTGGGTATGGAGAACTGAGGAGTAAACCTTGACAGACAATAATTTTGAAGGAGGGACTCTGAGGCGGCTTGTACCAAATTTTGTTTCCTGCCTGTAACCCAGCATTCCTCGCAGCTCTTCCAGACCTTGTCCTTCGTCTGGTGTGTTGATTGTCAGAGTTGAGAGATGGTTAGTTAACATGGGAAGCACTTTTCTCATGTGTTGTAATAAAACATGGATCCATACTTAGGCCAGCCGTGTGAAACTGCTGTTCTGTCATCTTGAGAGCTGAAGTAATGTGTTGATCTGACTTTTTTAGAGTTTTAAGTGCCCAGGTTTGTAGATTTTTAACTCGATTTTTTTCCCCGTGTGCCAGGTAGTGGAATGTGCAGCTCTTTTTTTTTTTTCCTTTAGTTTTTTTGGTATCTCCAAACTGAATGTTGATGATAGAGGAGTATGATGGTTTCAGGTAGTTTGTTGATATAAGATAAAGTGAATGTAAAATGTTTTTGTCCTGGTGCATTTTGCAGGGACCAATGTGTGATCTCTTGTGGTCTGATCCTGATGACAGAGGTGGTTGGGGCATCTCCCCTAGAGGTGCAGGATACACCTTTGGTCAGGACATCTCTGAGACCTTCAACCACAGTAATGGTCTCACCCTGGTCTCAAGGGCCCATCAGCTTGTCATGGAGGTGAATGCTCTCTTACTGCTTTGGCTGACATTTTTGCAGTTACTGAAAATTGTACAGGTTTCTGTATATGTATATATATATTTCAGAGGAATTAAACTGACATCTTGAATGTATACTATTGTTATTAAAATGAAGAGATTTCTCTCTCTCTGTATCCAATTCTTTCTTCTCTTCCCCCCCCCCCCCCCCCCCATACTGTATATCAGATAAAGCTAGATGAAGTGTCCAGATGCATATCGTGTAATAATAACCTAGACACAGCCACATGCCATCTTCTAGTGCATTTCAAGATTTACTGTGGGAACACCTGCCTGAACATTTGGATATCAAGAAGGCATTGAATGCAACCTCAGTACAACTAAATAAGACCTGCAGATACTTTGCCATGGCATTGAGCTGAAGAGTGCAAGCTCACATGGCCGCATGGTCAGAAAAATGAAATAAAACACAACACATTTACTGCATATTTTGCTTTCTTGTAGTACCTTTGCTTGGCTAAATAGTCTGTGCACATATTGCCTGTGCAGTGATTACTTAGGAAGATGGTGGTGTTTGGCTGAGCTAGTCTCAGTGGAGCACTTGTACATTTGGTATCAACAGAATGATCTGCCTAGAAGCACTTTTTTGTACAGATGTGAAGAAGCAACAAAGTGTTACATGTCCTCTTCATTCACTTGTCACCATTTTACAGATGCTCTTCCTAGTACTTGCCCCTTCTTTCCTTATATAAAAGCAGTGATGGGCATGTTGAACATTCAAGGATTTTGTCATAAATTAGCTAATTCTTAAAAAAAATTGTTCATTGTTCATGCCATAAAAAAAATCTTTATGGCACTTAGAGATGCAGGTACTGTCAGTTTTGGCAGTCTGCAACCCTAACTGGTGTTGACCAAGACCCTGTCCCACCTCTCTTTTGGTGCTCCTCGTAACAGGCCTAGCCTGACTAATTGGATAGGTGGTGGTGGAGTCTGCTAAATAAGTTTTGCTCAGCTCCTGTTTTTTAGCTGCATCCCCAAATTCACATGATGCTGTTCCTCAACATCTTCACTGCATTGACTGCAAAGAACACCAGCTCGCAGTTCTAGGGAGACTGAAAAAAACAAAAAAAAACAAAACACGATGATGGTCCTCAATAAGGTGTTTATGTTATGGCTTGTTGGGAGGACAACATCCCTTACTCTTTTGTATACCTAGGAAAACACTGACAGTTGGCCCGTCATCATCATCATATCATTGATTTCAAAGATTTATTGCTCTGCCCCTTAGTAATCAGAGCAGCAGCATTTGAAACATTAGTAAGTCCTCTATGGCTCATCAGATGGCCCTTGCCGGCATATTTTGTGTGATGACTGCTTTGCAAATTTTATGAATAAGATGAAGCATTTTGTTTCAGCTAGATTATTTGGCAGTGGGTAGGCAGGTTTTGAGGTTACAGGGTTTGTGGTCATGGTTTAGAAATTTAGAAGGTTACATATGATTATCTGTCAGGTATCAGCTTCTTAAGAATCTCTAGGGACAAGATAACTTGGACATGCTGAACAAATGCATATATGTAGACAGATGGGGGTTAAGATCAAGAAAATGCTGAGTAATAATAGAGAAATGATCTTAAATGTGTAGGGAGGATGAGGGGGTGGTGGAAGAGAGAGAGAGAGTGTGTGTGTGCATGCATGTATGCGTGCGTGTGAGAGAGAGAGGAGAATTAATGTGAAAGACTAGCAGAGAATTTCAAAGGCTTGAAATATGAAGAAAAAAAGAACAGTATGTCATAATCTTTTTTTTTCCTCTCCTCTTAACCCTTGACATACCAAACAACTCTTATGACACGTAAACATTTTTTATAACTACTTTGATATTCTACCAGGATAAGGCATGTCTGTTTTTAACACTTGTAGCAGTATAAAATCATGAACTCCTATCTGCAGAACAAAACTATGTAATTGAAGTTATTGTAAAATTTTAATTTTGTGAAAAAGTTGTTTTATGTGGCTCGAGGTAGGTAAAATACACCCTGCCTTTAATTTGTTGACCATTTGGCTTCTTTGATTTTCCATTCTCAGGGTTATAACTGGTGTCATGATCGTAATGTTGTGACAATATTTAGTGCTCCAAACTACTGTTATCGTTGTGGTAATCAGGCTGCCATCATGGAACTGGATGATGCTCTGAAATATTCATTGTAAGTATTTTGTCTGTTTTGTGTGTGTTAACAAAAACAGAAGTTGGAACAGAGTCGAAACAGAGTTGAGTTGTTTCAGTTTGTGCCTGAATCATACAAAAGCATCAGGATGAGGGGAAAAAAAATCAATCAATCAAGTGCAGTGCACGTGGCTTAGGTGATCATTTCTCTCCACAGTTCCCTGTCTTTTGACTTGATTATGAGATCTGTGCCTGAGAGTGGCAGAGTGAAATATTGTATGAATGTGTGCCTGAGAGTGGGAGAGTGAAATACTGTTATGAATGTGTGCCTGAGAGTGGGAGAGTGAAATATTGTTATGAATGTGTGCCTGAGAGTGGGAGAGTGAAATATTGTTACGAATGTGTGCCTGAGAGTGGCAGAGTGAAATATTGTTATGAATGTGTGCCTGAGAGTGGGAGAGTGAAATATTGTATGAATGTGTGCCTGAGAGTGGGAGAGTGAAATATTGTTATGAATGTGTGCCTGAGAGTGGCAGAGTGAAATATTGTATGAATGTGTGCCTGAGAGTGGGAGAGTGAAATATTGTATGGATGTGTGTCTGAGAGTGGCAGAGTGAAATAATGTGTGTCTGAGAGTGGCAGAGTGAAATATTGTGTGTCTGAGAGTGGCAGAGTGAAATATTGTGGCTGTTTAAGATGAAGATTTGTTCTTCACTCCTTTCTTTTTTTCTGTACCTGCGTGTATAATTAGGAGTAAGTTTACTTTTTTTTTCCTTAGTCTTTTCTTCCTGGCAGAAGTTGCAAAATTGCATGCATTGTGCCATAGGGGCTTCACCACCACCACCTCCACCAAAAAACAAAATGCGTGCGCGCACACACACTCTCACACACACATGTACGGAGCATCTTTGATGCCAGGATTGGTCAGTCACAGCTGGCTAAGAACCAACCCCACTTCCTGGCTGCACTTGCTAGCAGATTTTGTTATTGCCAACCAGCCTGAGGAGTAAGACATAGACAGGTCCCCATTATGGTAGAGCTGAACTGGGAAGATAGCGGAGCTGCGTAGGAAGGCATTGCCACATCTTTTATGTACTTTTTCTGGACAAGGAAAAAGTTTGTTATTATTATACATTGTTGGTGTGTTGGCAAGAAACTCTTTAAGTCCTTGCAGAATTTGGAAAACCATTTCTTCAGTACAGTATACTAGTCGTAACCTGTTAAAAAATGATGAGATAAGTAAAAAAAAATATGAAATATTGTTACTGGAAGTCGTTAAATTTTTAAGACAAGTCTTATGAAGCCAGTTTCTTGAATTAAAGTTAATAATGTTGTAATTTATTTTCTGTCTGTTAGTTTACAGTTTGATCCAGCTCCGAGACGAGGAGAGCCACATGTGACTAGGAGAACTCCAGACTACTTCCTATAAGGGGCACCATCTTCAGTTTGTAATGGGACTACTGTACTGTGGGAGATTTAATACAAATATGAAAACCAAGACATTTATTAGTAAAAGTGTGCATATAGTGTTTCAAATGGTTTTGTTGTGTGTGTGCGTGTGTGTATATATGTTCGAGAGACATAAGTTCCTTGCATGCATGTGATAATATAGCCACATATACGTACTAACTGTTTTGTTAATTTTGTTGGATATTCTCTTTGTTGTTGATACTTTTTTATAAATTTTTGTAACTTGTGTAGGGTGTAATGATGTTAACTGTAACACAGATCACACATTACATAATGTGTTAATATTTTCAGTTAATCTGATAATTAATGTCAAGTTGAATGCAGTGTAATGTTTAGCATGTTTCATTTAGGAAAAAGAAAAAAAATAAGGATTGAATGAAGAATGAGTGGTTAGTAGTAGAGGTGTTGATTCAGATTTATCTCCAGACAGTTGAAATTTGAATATCTGTATTTAAAAGAAAATTCAGACGATTAAATATTTCTCTTGACTGTCCATTACTGGCATCTAATTAATACATATTTCAAACAGACCGAACGGAAAACTGAAGTGTTACATTAGAAGTTTATAATTCATATGTACTTACTTTGGATACTTCTAAAACTGCAAGACTAATAAGAAATAAACAGGTTTGAATTTAGTGTCAGATTTTTAAGAATACTTATGCCATGCTTTTTATATTCATATTTTTAGCAAGTAGTCCCTGTTTCATTGTCTCTGCTGATATTTGTTCGAGTCCATATTAAGGCACTCAGAAAATCAAATTATGTGGCAGATTACTTAAAACTTGGTATTTGGTAATCTATAGTTTTTTTTTTTAAAAATTCTTTCTTTCTTTAAAAAATTGATATTGATGTGGTATGATTATCTGGTAAAATTTATTTTGCAGAGGAAAGTTATAAAACAGAGTTAATTAAATGCCGTTATATCTTATAGCATTAGCACCAGTCCATTTTCATGTCATAGTTTCTGAAAATTTTCATATATTGTTTTGCTTTTTTTTTTTTTCTCATACATCAGCCGGATGAACAAAATGAAGTAGACCAGTTCTTTTTTTCAAGAGCGAAAGCCTTTTATCATTTGTACTCTGTCGTGCACAAAGATTGGTTAGTATAATAAGTGCAGTTTCATTTAAGGCAGATGAAGGTGAAAAAATAAAAAATCATGGTTGTGAGATTCAGCTGTTGGGAGTCATGTTGAGTGTTGGGATATATAGAAAGATGAAGATCAGAATTGGCAGAACTTTCTGGTCATTCAGATGAGGAAGATTACATAATAATTTCATGAAAAATTCCCCCATCCCCTGCTGCTTCAGCTGTTTTCAGTGCATAAGACACACACAAGCTTACCACTTTTTTTATGCTGCATAAGGCACAAGCAGACAAGTGTTGGAATTTTAGTCTTTAGATCTGTTGCTGAGTTAACATTCTTAATGCACAAAAGACAAGATGACACAAGCTATAAAGTACAAATGCTGATGGAATTTTAAAATGGTTACTTTTTTTTTTTTTCCGTATAGTTGACACAGTCCAAGTGTTGTCTCGTATAAATTTCTTCTTTCAGCATCCAGTTTGCCCATAATGCACTGACAGTCGTGCACTTTTTAAGCAGATTTTTTTTCCAATTTAGGGGGCAGTTTTTTCCCCCCCCCCCTAACACAAATATCAGGTATCACTTTTACATTCTGGCTATATAACAGTCTGCACCCACAGAGAGAATCAAGATTTCTGTCAGAGCTCCACTCCAAATTTTTATGTTTGTGTGTGTGTTTTCACGTATATATAAATAGGAGCAAGTTTTTTTGCTTTCCATTTTTTTCCTGGAGTCTTGTTGCTGCACTTTGTCATTAAAAATGGTAAGAAAGTAGGTTACTGAATGAACTGTATCCGTGTTTGTTTAGTGATTTTTTTTAGTCATTGTCATTCACAGATGATTTTTTGAGTTTGTTCAGTGGTTGTCGTATTGTGTGGTTTAGGATTATGAGACTTGCAGCGTGATAGAGTATGACTCCAGAATTCTTGAGCCATAGGCTAGCTGTGATGGTCAGTTCTCATTTCTCTTGCTAAACAAATTTTAAACTGTTGCCTGGATGTAGCATTATCTCATTGCAATAATTTGGTTGTCCTTTATATCTTAGTACTTGTCCAGCTTCTTTATTGTAACGAATTGTCTCACACAATGTTGGATAGTCCAAAAATGGAGAAACTAATGCTCAACAATGTTGTTTTAAAAATGTGAAAGTGATTAACATTTAGTATATTTTTTTTTTTTTACTTGTAGTTTTCACCAATTTTTAATATAATTATCACTTGGATTCAGACAGGATCCTTGTCTTGGGGTGTGTTGTTTTATTTAATGCCATTATCAGCCTCTTCACCAAATGCACTGTGATGTCTTTCATCTTTTAGTCAGTGAAGCAAAAATAATTGGCACGAAATAAATATGGTCATTTTGTGCACTAGGGGATGAGGAGTATGAGGAGGGCAGATTGAAGCTGTTTAAAAAGTTGTCAGTCATATGATTTTGCATGGAATTACTCCAGCAGTCAATATGTGGTCAGTGTTTAAGTGGTTATTTGTTATTTCATTGTGCACATTTGTCCAGCCTGTGTTAAGCAGCGTATACTCAGTACATTTCCTGTTTATATTTTTGTCTGCAAATTATTATAGGCAGGCAAGTTTATACTTTAAAAAAAAAAAAAAAAAAAAAGATAATTCCCACCATATCTTGTGGTTGATGGTGGTTTGGATGTCTGTTGGTTCATGGCAGTGTTATCACACACTGCAGCTGAGATGGAAAACGGTTCAGGAGGGCCAAGAAATTGTCAGTCCTGCGAGTTTCATAACTGGCAGGAGGTCAGTGATGTATGTTTAGCACTTCTGTGTTACCTTGCATGGCTCTTAATGTGTATTTGTACTTTGCTGGGCATCCTGATAATTTGTGGTCTTTGTGTGCAAGTCCCACTGTTCCAAGGAGTGGAGCGGTTTTGTCAGCACTTTGTTTTCAGTTTTCTACACCAAATGCATCTTGTTTTTGTTTGTAAAGGAAACTGCACAGAGCTCTACTTTGATGAATATATTTCTTTAACAAAAGAACTTTCAGGAAGTTCATGCTGGATGCAGCTGCAATTTCAATAAAATGAAATTTGTTAACATTTCAGAAATGTTTATTCTTTGAATAAAACAGTCGCAGTGTTAATTGAAATAAAATATACTTTAAAAAAAAATCTAATGTTTTTGAGGTTAGTTAAACTCATTCAGTGGTTTTGGTGCTTAATCTATCAGATATGTTTGTTTTCCCAGTATAGTTGGCAGCCCTGCGTAACTTGTCAGAACTTAAGTGTGGCTTAGTTTTATTGTTGAAGTACTGCTTACAGTATCACCTAGATTTTCTCTTCATTTTGACTGAAAATGAAGCATTTTCTTTTCTCAAACATGTGGTAATGCATTGTTTATTCCGCTTGACCATCACTAATTCAGCATCATCAGGACCTTTTTTGGATGCAGCGTAAGTGATTTTGCTGGATTGCAGCATAGTCTCCCTTTAGCTATTAAACTTGTGTTGTGTAGCAGTTGAGGCACATATATATCCTGTCATTTTGGGGATGGTTTGTATGTTCTCCCAAGAGTGGCCCCAGAGTTTTTGGTAGGTACCACTACCACTGGAGCACAGTGTCAGTAAGTCCCATTAACATGGTAAGAGTAGCCGTGAAGGGGTTGGATAAAACTCCATGTCAGCTGTGGGCTTTGCTAGACCAGATAGCTGTCCTCCCACAAGCATAGTTTGCATTTGTTCACTAAGCAGTGATTCTCATTTCTTTGTTATACTTTATTTGTAAGTTATTGGATGAAATGTGAGGTAATTTTAGTTTGTGTTTATTATTTGGCATCATTTATATGGCCCTGGTTTAGGCTAACACAGTGTTTCCCAAACTTTTTGAGCTGCCATCCCCTTGCCTTTTACACATCTCTCTTAGCTCAAAAGCTTTTTTTTTTTTTTTTTTCACACAGTTCTGATACTTCCTAATGCTGTCTTTTCTATTTCTACTACCCCATTCTTTCATCTTCCCAGCAGAGGGTGTGTGGTACTGCGCAGTTTGGGAATTGCTGAGTTAGCTTTTTTTTTTTTTGTTGATGTAGTACAGTGTATAGTCTGCTTTGGCAAGTGGTAATACATTCTCATGCTTAACAGTTTCACAGATGTTTTAATGGTATCTGTAGAATGTGGAGAAGAAAAAAACATCTTAAAGATAGTTTACTTTTAGAAGATTGTTTTGTAGCAAGTGTATATTAGCTGTTTTTTTTTGTTTTTTGCTGTTATCCAAGAAGAGAAATAGGTCTTTATTGCCTCTAGGTTTATGTAGGTTTTTTTTTTTAAAGCATGAAAAGGGGCTTGCATACACCATACTGTAGACATTATGGCACATATTTGCAAATATATTTAGACCTGTTGGTGTTCACAATTAGTTTATATGTTAATATTGTGTAGGTAAAAGATATTTCTAAGCAGTTATTTTATGGATAAGGATTGGTCACATTGGTAAGCTGTTGACAGATGTGTTAGACACTGGTTTCACTGTAATTATTTGGCTGCATTGATCTTATAAGCTTTCCTGATGACAGATGTACAAATTTCTAACCCTCTGTTTCGCTGACTACACTTGTATGGGGAGTTAACTATGACTGATTTTTATTGAAATTGTTTTTCCTTTGTTTTGTGGAAACTTTTCCTCTCCACATTGGTAAATCTGTTCCCCCTGTAGCTAGCCTAGGTGAAATGGGAAGCTGTAAACATATTGTAAATAAACAGTGACAGCTAATGTGAGGCCTGTTTGTTCTTCATGCTGTGTTGGGAGTGTGTGCATGTGCCACTGTGTGTCTTCTGTGTGCAGAATGAGAGAAAAGAGACAGTTGATGTAGTTTTTTGTTGATGCCTTTGTAGACTCCTACATCAGTGAGCTTCCCTGCACCCGTGCAGCAATAATCTAGCTAAGGTGGCGTGTCTGAATTGTCGGGTTGTACCCAAGAAGAAATCCCACCACCACGCAGGGAGCATGTTTAAACTTTCCCTGCTGGCCATACTGAGAGACTGGAGCATCATGAAGAGGCTAAGGTCTTTGCTGTCTCTAGTTTGCTCCAGTCTTACACAGTCATCTTTCCTGTCTGTGTTTCTAACATTATGATATCTGACCATTAAAGAGCTGTAGTAGATAAAATATGAGATTCATCCATTAGCATGGAACATTTGCTGGTGTAGGAAAGGTGATTATGAGAAGTATTGTTAGGTGATTTAAAAACTCTTTATTTCATCTCATGTTCCATGAGAGCCACTTATATTCATAAAGCATGGACATTAAATAAGAAAATGGAAACGAGAATTTAGTTCCTTGGAACGTGAATGTATTAGGAAATACTTGCAAAGGCAACCAGAGCCTGGCCCACGTGGAAAGTTTTGGGTCGTGCCAGGTTGCTCACACAACGCACGGCTGGTTGGAGGGTATTGAGCTGGGATGGTAAGGAAAGTGGATCACTACACACACAAAGAACAGTCAGCATGTAACTGTGGTGGCTTCTAATGTCTAGGCACAACCTCACAGTCTGTCCTACTGTTGCTTCCTGCTTTGAGATACTCATTACCACATTCAGAGGTGGGGGGGGGGGGTGTATCAGATATATGGGGCATATTACTATTTCTTTTTAACAATCTCAGGACAAATTGGAAATACTTGGTTTTGAAATGTACAATTACTGATAACTTGTCTTGGACGCATAAGTGGTGTTTTCATGCTCAGATATAATCATGGAAAATCCTTGCAATCGATTTTCGCCAATTGTTGAGTGTAAATAAGTTTACTAGCAACATTAATTTCACTTAAAACATATTACCATATAACAAGACACCATAACATATAACAAGACACCATTCATTCATTTATTTGCATGTCCCATATGGAACTTTGCCTCCCTAACAGCACTCTTGTAGGCCTCTCGGTTGTGAGCAAGATGGCCTGCTGCTGATGCATCCATTTGCAGATCATTAATGTCTTACAGTCATCTTCGCTTTGGTCTTTCTCTCTTTCTTTTTCCCATTATGTACCCTTCCAAGACTGTTTTCTCTAGATTATCATGACGTTTAATGTGTCCAAAATAATTAAGTTTTCTCTCTTTAATCCTCTTTACTAGCCAGCCTTCTTCTTGTAGTATGGATATAACAAGACACCATAACAATTTTAAATCTCAGACTTTTAAGTGCGAGTGTTTCGTGTCTTGTCAATTGAGTCAACTGACTCATCATCAGTAATTTCTATCAAAGCATCATAAAATTCGTCTATTTTAAAGGAGAGAATGGCATTGATTCTAGATTCCCAGCGGTTGCTATTTAGTGGCTTGAACATCAGAGTTGCATTATGTTTTTTGTAAGGGTTTTGTCTTTGAATGTAAATGCTATAGAAGAGTTCTTCAAATATCATGGACACAACAAAAAAAAAGAACAAATATATCCATAATACAAGAACTTAATATTGAAGAAGGCTGGCTAGTAAAGAGGATTAAACAGAGAAAAGTTAAATATTTTGGACACATTAAACATAATAATCTAGAGAAGACCATCGTGGAATGGTACATAATGGGGAAAAAGAAAGAGAGGAAAACCAAGGCAAAGATCTGCAAACATCATTGATGATCTGCAAATGGATGCATCAGCAGCAAGCCATCTTGCTTACAATCGAGAGTCCTACAGGAGAGCTGTTAGGGAGGGAAAGTTCCGCAAGGGACATGCAAATGACTGACTGATTGAAGGGTTTCCCAACATAGTGTTGATAATGGGGACAATGTATACACTTTCTAAACTGTTTAAATAAATAAATAAGTAAAAATTTCTTCCCTACACGAGATTGCGGCGTCACTGACAACTAAGGCTGAGAAAATAACAAGCAGAGATAAAAAGATCGATGGTTTGAAGTTTCTAACACTTTTTTTTTAGCTCCTGAATATTTTCCTGTCATAGTTGATTCATTGTCGTATTATGGCCACGCATGCCTACGATGGGAATATTCATGTCCGACAATTTTCTAAGAATACACTCTGTTAACACTGAGACTGGTGGCTTCTACAGGAATGAAAGCAAGAAAATGCTCATGAATACTGATATCGCTAGATATGTGTTAACAAAAATTGCAAATAGCGCTAATTGTTCAATATAACTTACATCTAGAGTACAGTCTGTAACCATGATATAGTATTTAGCTTTCTGTACCAATCAGTCGGTCATTTGCTTGTCTCTTGGGAAACATTGCCTCCCTAATAGCTCTCATGTAGGCCGTTCGGTTGTAAGCAAGATGCCCTGCTGCTGATGCGTCCATTCACAGATCATCAACGATGTTTTGCAGCCACCTTTGCCTTGGTCTTCCTCTCTTTCTTTTTTTCCCATTATGTATCCTTCCAATACGGTCTTCTCTAAATTATCATGACGTTTAATGTGTCCAAAATATTTAAGTTTTCTCTGTCTAATCTTCTTTACTAGCCAGCCTTCTTCAGTATTAAGTTCTTGTATTATGGATATATTTGTTCTTTTTTTGTGTCCATGATATGTGAAGGACTCTTCTGTAGCATTTACATTCAAAGGCATTTATGCTGTTTCTCATCTGTTGTGTTAAGTGTCCAGGTCTCACATGCATATGTTGCGATGGGAAAGATGCATGTCCTTAAAAATCTTATTTTTGTAGTTCTGTCTGTTCCTCTCCACAGCTTCTTTAGTTGTTTTACTTTCTGAAGAGCGATAGATGTCCTCCTTTTAATTTCTCTCATTGTATATCCATTATTAGTTAGCAGTTATCCAAGATATTAAAAACTCTCCACCACTTTCAATTTTTCCTTATTGATATATGTTTCTGTTGCCTTATTTGTTTTGTTAGTTCTCATCAATTTAGTTTTCGTAGCATTAAGATAGAGGTTTTTTTTTTTCTGTACCATAGAAGTTTGTTTTTTTTTTAATGGCCTTGGGGGGGGGGAGAAATCAATTCATTTTGAATCCTTTTTCCAAGCTTGGTCAATAATAAATGAAAATGCTTAAACAAAATTTAAAAAAAAAATTATTTTCGTATTTTTTTTCCTAGTTCATCTCATTCCCCCCCCCCCCAATTTTTTATGCTTCCCTCCCTTCCTTTCCCCAAAACAAAACAAAGTTGTCGCCCTTTGCAAACGCGCGTCGCACCATCGGCAGAGCATATCCTGACCACAGCTACATATTAAACCTATTTATATTGTTTGCATATGGCCGGTGTGAAATATTAACAGTTTAATGGACGAAAACACACTACAGGATAGCTATAGGGACTTCAGAGCAGCTTTTAGAACTTCTAATAAGTGTGTTCCTTTGTTCAAAATAATGTGTAAAGTAATTTTCAACCAGGCATAACCTTTATCTGTGAAGAAAAAAAAAAAAGGTGATTTGTAACGCGAGTTTTAACTTTTAGTGTCTTTCTATTAGCGGACGTCAAAATTATTAACTCACAAATCGGAAAAGGAGCCAGTGCAAAGAACAGAGAGTTCAAAATTAATTTCTTAGGAGTCTTCGATTGTTTCGTTAATTTGATGACTGGGAAGATATTTTTATGCGAGGAAAAACGTGAAGTTGGCGTAGAGCACAAATGTAAACACAGAAGAATCAGGTTGTTTCTAGCGAGAAAGCGCTCCAGGAAATCCATCCATTAAAAATAGTGCATGAGAGATCTTGCGTTACAGAACAAGCTCTGAAACCAGTGAATGTCTACCTGGAAGGTTATATTTTCTGGTAGATAATGAGATTAGATGTCTAGAGTATGAGTATAGACACTTCTCTAAAATATATTCCTTGTGTCTGAGAGTGGGATGGTGTTTGCAGTGGCCGCGTTATTCGGGGCCCCGAGAGCATCCTTTGTTTTATTGTTTTAAGGATTGGCCTCGATGTCTTTCTTTGTTTTATTGTTTTAAGGATTGGCCTCGAGGTCTTTCTTTGTTTTATTGTTTTAAGGATTGGCCTCGAGGTCTTTCTTTGTTTTATTGTTTTAAGAATGAGTCTCGAGGTCTTTCTTTGTTTTATTGTTTTAAGGATGGGCCATAAGGGCTTTCAATGGGGGGGGGGGGGGGGAAGAGAAGTTAGTGGATGAAAATTGATTAGCTAATGGATAGAATTTACGGGGGGATGTGGGGGGAATCAATTTACTGCAAAAATTCGTCTTGGAATCTCTGTATATATGTATGAGAGAGAGAGAGAGAGAGAGAGAGAGAGAGAGAAGAAAAGCGGGGGGAAAATCTACATATCAGAGATCTAGAGGCGGCTGAACATCTGAACATTGTCTCTAGAACAGCCATGACGTGGACACCCGAAGAAAGGAAAGAAGAAATAAAAGAGGCTGACCAAGGATAAAACCTGCGAGGAATGTGGAAGACATGTTGAAAGCTCTTGGTATGTCCAGACTACCGCAAGAAAGACTGCACACAGGCAGTGAGACGTACAGAAGATTTGTTGCCACTTTTTAAGATGGTGACCTTTTTAGTGTCAGAAGAACTGGTTGAGTTGCTTTGTATAAAAAGTGAAGAACTAAAGGACAAAACAACGGCACGTTTCTTGTCTTGCCTTGACTTCTTTCTCATATACTTTTCAGTGTTGATGGAGAAAAAAGACTTTTCCATAGAGCTTGAAAGTTTGCTTTGTGCAAGGGGATATATAAGGCATCCGTTGTCTTTTTCATTCACTTCTTGTTTGGGGGGCCTTTATCTCTGCTTCCTACCATTCTTAACGCTATACTATCAGGCTGTATTTGTGTAACGTGGATAATCGTTTGAATTGTGTTTCTAGATCTAATGCAGTAATGGTGTTACTTCAGCCCTTGCTCTAATGGTTTCATTTCTGATTTTTGCCTCTTCTTGCTGCATATTCTCCTCAGCCATCTCAGACTCACATCAATTCCAAGTGTGAATCTAATCATCATCTTCAGGTGCCGTGCCCACTGGCTATTATGCTTTTCCAGAGTACGCGATCCTTGATGCAGGCCATTAGCTCGGTGATCGCGTCAGACTGTCCAGTATAATTTCCTCTGGCTCTTCTTCCCTCTGTTTTTCCTGTTGCTACAATATTTTCATGCCCCCCTCTTCTCATTGCATGTCCTTTGAAAGTACATTGTCTCTCTCTTATTATTTTTATTATTATTATTATTATTATTATTATTTTTTTACAAGTTTTTTGTTGCCTCCCCATCTCTTTTCACACATTCTTCATTAGTTATTTTTGCTTTCCAAGGAATTCGCAACATGCTTCTAATAAACCACATTTCTACTGCTTCCAATGATTTTTGTGCAGACCTGTCTGTTGTCAATGATTCACGTCCATATAATAAGATAGGTTCAATATAGCATTTTAGGACTCGTTTTCTAACATTCATTGATAAAGATGTGTTAGCTAATATGTTTCTCATTCTCTGAAATGCAGTCTTTGCTTGTCCTATTCTTTTCCTAATTTCTATTCAGCATTTCCCATCTGAAGTTATTACTGCTCCCACTGAATCTAATACTAACGCATTTTAAAATGAACGAAAAGAATTGATGAAATCCATCAATACGGTACAGTTATAAAAACAAATCTGAAAAGTAGCATAAAACGATGAAGCAGTGACTGGAAGAAAAACAACAAAATAATTGAGAAGAGAGACAAACGAGAGAAAAAAAAGATTCAGACTGCCAGAAGAGTCTGAAAATCACCAACCGAACTATTAACGAAATTTATAAAACGATCCATGAGTATAGAGAAATGTGATTACTCACAGCGCATGACAAAGCATTCGATGATGGTAGCTTTTGGATGACTGTCAGGAACTTGCATTTTCTGTTGTGTGTTTTGTGTAATATTTGATTTCTTTGTTTGTCGTTCATAAATCTATATAAAAGCTTTTGATCTTTCCATACTCCTCACGATATCTCTATCATCTTTTTTTCCCGCCTGCTTGACCGTCAATGACTGGCTAGCACCTTCAAGACATTATTTGTAAAGCAGGTATGTACATGTACGAAACAATTAAAAACAATATAAAATGTGGAGTTAACGCTAATGTCAATTAAACGAAACAATTCATGAGCTTCTTCAGTTTATTGCTGCACCAGTGAATGCGATGTGAATGGCAGTGTTCAGAAAGAATTGTTTTATTGATCATTGCTCAGGGGGAAAAATGTCTGCACGGATATTGCAAGATCATTACAGTAAATATCTCGTTTTCATGTATAATATATATATATAACAGTTTTTCATACAAATGATATAGAACAACTCTATTGTTTTTACAAAAAAGTAGTGATATAATTTTTGAATACTGTAGAATGTACTTCAGTTGTAGTGGTTTTTAAATATATTTTTTAAGAACAATAAATATGTGATAAAGTTTGAGTGACGACAGATAAAGTAACACTACACATGGCATATTTAAATAAAAAAACAAAAAGAAGTCCTGCCAGACCTTAGAGACACACAGGGACATGCTGTTAGTGCATATATTGTCCTTGACCTCACAAAGCATTTAGAGGGCGATGCGGTCAGCGTCACACCTGGCTGCCTCTCCCTTCCCAGCTCCAGAAGGAGCCGGGCACCCATTTCTACATCTGGGTTACAGGGGACACCCCCAGCCAGGATACGAACCAACTACTCCGTCCGAGTGGGACATCAAAAGAGACATAGGTTGGCAGCCAAATATAAATAACATAGGCAGTGTGACCGTAAACTAGTGACAGCGATCAATTCAGCACTTAGCTTGAGCACGACACTGCCACAGAGGCTAACTGAAACAAAACACACACATGTGAAATGTGGACAGATTCCTTTTCAAATGGTTACCAAATTTATACACATCTAGGCAGCATCATGATGATGATAGACGCAGCAAGGGGAAGTAATATAACTGAGTTTGCGTGCCCAGAGACTGAACACAGACTGTAGGATGTTGGAGAAACTCTTTTAGTCGACCTCAAGTCCATTCTTTACTCTGTCCCCGTCAGAACTGCACCAGCGTTCTAGACTGCTACCGAGTGAAGGTATCTACGGCTTAGTTTTGGGACTTCTGTTTGTTGATGTGGTCGAAGCTGTAAACTTGGGTTCTTTGTAACCATGAAGCCTTGACTTATCTAAACTGAGCAGATTGGAGAGTTCTTCAAAGTAGGACAACCCAAGAAAGTACATGGAGGTGTATCACTCTCTCTGAACTTTAAGTGCCCAGGGCACATGGGGCTTCGGCAAGGGTTTTCCACAAATGCCTGTCCTTTGCCTTTTTTCTGCTCTTGCTCAACATCCTCTCTGTTGTTCTTCTCCATGTCTCTTTTGGTCTACCCTTACTTCTGTTCCCCTTGTGGTGTCCATCTTAGTGCTATTTTTGGTAGTGAGTTGTCAGTCATTCGGAGCACATGTCCCAACAATCGCCAGCGTCTTTCCTCAATAATTGTTGTCAGTGGTTTCATCTGCATTTCTGCTAATAAGATGGTATTTCTTATGGTGTTTGGCCAAAATATTTTTCTAATTCTTCATAAACATTTAGTCTGGAAAGAATTCAACTTGTTTTCTATGGTTTTGGTGATTTTCCAGCATTCACTTCCATAGAGTAGCACACTTAGAACATTACTCTTAAATATCCTGATTTTCGTATTCATGCTTAGTTTTTTTTCGATTTCCACATAGTCTGCAGCATTGCAAAAGCCTGTTTTGCTCTAGTAAGTCTGCTGTTGATGTCCTCTGTGCTGTCTCCATTTTCTACTACTCTACTGCCAAGATATACAAATTCGTTGACCTCCTCCATTAACTTGCTATCTACTCTGAGTACATTTCTGTTGTTCACAATTTGCTTCATTAACTTTGTCTTTCCTACGCTGATCTTTAGTCCTATGTTGTTTGCATTCTGAGTTAGCTTGTTTATTTTATCTTGCATATCTTTGTGGCTGCTTGATAGTAGAATGGTGGTGTATAGTTCCGTTTTACAAAAATATAGAAAGAGTGAGGAAAGTGGGCAGAAACAAGAATGGCGGAAAGGAAGATGAGTACATGCAAATGAACAACAAATAACAATACAATATTTCGGCGAAAGCCTTTTTTCAAGGATCACATACAAAAACAACACAATAGATAAAAAAAAATGAAAAATATACACTAGCTTTTTTTTTTTTTGTCACATCCTAGTAAGTCGGGCACAAAATGTACGGAAACGGGGATTTTCTTAAACCCTTTTTATGCACATTAAGCATTCATAATGTTTCACACTGCTTACACAACAACAGTATTAAGAAACATAATGTAAGATATTTTAATATAATTCGTTAGTTTTCTCTCTGAATTTAGCAAATAAAAAAAAAACAAGACTTGCAAGCAGTAAAGTGATAGAGCACAGTGTGTAAGAACGGATTAACCACTACTCAGGCCTCTAGGTTAAACTTAGTAAGGGCCCGCCACTACACAGGTCTCTAGGTTAAACTTAGTAAGGGCCTGCCACTACACAGGCCTCTTGGTTAAACTTAGTAAGGGCCCGCCACTACACAGGCCTCTTGGTTAAACTTAGTAAGGGCCCGCCACTACACAGGCCTCTTGGTTAAACTTAGTAAGGGCCCGCCACTACACAGGCCTCTTGGTTAAACTTAGTAAGGGCCCGCCACTACACAGGCCTCTTGGTTAAACTTAGTAAGGGCCCCAACTACACAGGCCTCTAGGTTAAATTTAATAAGGACCCCCACTACACGGACCTCTAGGTTAAATTTAATAAGGACCCCACTACACGGACCTCTAGGTTAAATTTAATAAGGACCCCCACTACACGGACCTCTAGGTTAAATTTAATAAGGACCCCCACTACACGGACCTCTAGGTTAAATTTAATAAGGCCCCCCCCCCACTACACAGACCTCTAGGTAAATTTAGTAAAGGCCATGGCCCCATCCGACTTATAATATCCATCTCCTGATAAATGGCCTGATTCCTGCCTGCTAGTTATCTCTGTTATTACTCCGTGACCTTGTAATACATAGACCAGACACAAGTGACATGTCCCCCACTACTGGATAACATAAAGTGCTGGTTGGGGGGGGGGGAGGAGGGACATGGTTATAAATATATGTCACATCAAACAATCATTTTTATTCATAGTTTTTTTTCCTTTCTTGACATTGGCTTAAGCCTCTTCAGGCTAAAAGATACAATGATAGGGTGTGCTTTTGTTAGTCTTGTAAATGTACAAAACTTGATTTTTTTTTTCACACACTAATCGTTCATTATGATGGCCTGCATGAAGGATCGTGTACTCTGGAGAAGCATAATAGCCAACGCCAGTCGGCACGGCACCTGATGATGATGATGAGTCGTTCATATTGTATTCAGTGATATTTCTGTCTGAAGGAAGTGAATACTTGAATATAACGCGCAGTAATACAAGTTTAAACCAATATTTCACCCAGGTCATGTGGCAACATTTTGTTTAAAACTCGTATTCCGTTCAAATATTTGTGGAAGACACCCTACTTCTTATATATCCATACTACAAGAACTTAATACTGAAGAAGGCTGGCTAGTAAAGAGGATTACATAGAAAAGTTAAATATTTTGGACACATTAAACGTCATGATATTTTAAAGAAGACCGTCTTGAAAGGGTACATAATTGGAAAAAGAAAGAGAGGAAGACCAAGGTGAAGATGACTGCAAGACATCGCTGATAATCTGCAAATGTACGCATCAGCAGCAGGGCATCTTGCTCACAACCGAGAGGCCTACAGGAGAGCTGTGGGGGGGGGGGGGGGGGGAAGGCAAAGTTCCGCAAGGGACATGCAAATGACTGACCCTAACTTATAAATATCTGAAACAAATAACGTCATCAGAGAATACCTTGGCGTTCCTTCGAGCATATTCTAAAAACGATTTTGAACAACACTGAGATGGATACAACAGACAGGCTTGGCGAATGAGGTAGATGTGAAGGTACAGAGAAATGTTAAACTTGGGTACACCTTTAGAACATCTCAGACGGAAGCAAAGGAATTGCCAGTTTCTTGTTTAGACCTTGGCAAAACCCTGGGACAGAATATGGGTTAAAATGAATTGACTGGGAAATATTCTTGGCCTGGCTTCTTCAACTTCGAATATGAACCTCGCATCAGATAATGTCAAAGGTGATTACATTTACACTGTTTAGATATCAGTACACAGAATAGTTCATTATCTATGATGGTTTTCCCGAATTCAAATAAATCCATCCATCCATCCACCCATTCATCCATCCATATCCTTGGTCAGTGATTAGCTATGTAATCATCGCCCAGTGCGACTCGTGTCGTCTTGCAGGGCAGCAACAAATTCTCTCCACTTTTCACTGTCCCTGGCCAGGTTTTGTATTGTGCCACATTGCTCCTCATTTTTGCTTCTACAGTTACCAGGTCAGGTAGCTTCTTTGTTCTTTTTTCCCCTGTGGGTGTCCATCGCATGGCATGCTGAGGTCATTTTGGAGCACGTGACCAATCCATTTCAAGTGTTTTTTTTTTCTTTTTGCTATTAAACAAGCTATCAAGTGGAACACAACAGGCCAAAGAAAAAGAGGCAGACCGCGTGAAACTCTGAAGAGGACATTGTTAAGAGAGGCCAAATTAGCAGGCATAAAATCCCTTGATGAGGTTGAAAGACTCGTTGAAGACAGGAAAAATTGACCTTTGCGAGCCCTATGTGACGTTTAACGGCACGGGAAGGATATAAGATATATATTAAACAAGTATTTCTTCTTGCTCACATTGAGCTATTAAGTCTTTTTCATTTAAACAGTCGATTTAATAAAAAAAAACACCTAAATTCTTAGTTGACTTGAAGATCATTCAAGTTGAAGGCAAAGGTAGAAATGTTATATCACAGATGCACATAATAGATACGTTGTTTTCCTTCATCAGACGGCACACTGAAGGGTGATGTGGTTAGCACAACACATGCCTGCCTGTCTTTCTTAGCTCCCATTTCTACAACTGAGTAACTGACCGGACTCGAACCATCAGCCATCATGCTCCATTAGGCCAGATGTATCGCAATATACAGTTTGCTTGACCACTGCCCAGAGGAAGAACATGGTCTTGACCAAAGTCCAGAAGTATCCAGTGTCTTCTCATGAAAAGGAGTTGTGGATCTGGAGATCCATCAATGGTGTCCTTCAGTCGAACCAGCTGTAAAAATAGATACCTGGCAAAACGATGTTGGGGTCAACTCCATTTAGATAGTGAGAAAATCATGTTATAGATATTAAAGAAAACATGTTTCTGGCACATAAACAGAAGGGGCATGAGATTGTGCTTTTAACACGAATAAAGGAATACAAGATGAATGTCAAATGTCAACTTCATGACGAATGATAAACATGATTTTATTAGACCACAAAACAATTATAGCAGCAAGACGTTGTACAGTGAAATAAACATACTCGAATATAAATATACATAATGGAAAGGCGAACGTAGCCCTTTCGTTAGACTGAGGTACCTAGGTTAGGTGTTAGTGCCCATATTTTCCTTGACCTGTCATTACTCTAGAGGATAACGTGGTGACCATAACACTTTGCTACATTTCCTTCCCGATCTTAAGACGGAGTCAGTTACCTATTTCTACACCTTAATGACTTTCAGCCAGATAATGAAAATACCGACCTTCTCTGTGAGAGACAAATACTTCCTTACTCGGGTGCTAGTATATTTAAGGTAGTACAAGAGGCAGTCTCTTGTGGGTGAGTTCTTGTGTTTTCTGAAGCACTTAAAACTCCCCGGTACTGCTTCGTTTTCTTGTTAGCATCATTGCTTGTGTTGTCCCTTGTATCTTTCTTAAACTGGACGTCCATCCAAGAGGGGAAAGAATGAAGGACCACTGCGTGTGTCACAGGAATCGACTCTTGTGAAGGTTTCCCGTGAGATCGACAGCCTCAATTGTGAGAAAATTTTTTAAAATCCTATTGTTCTGATCATTTTCACGAGCAGCTGGTCTCTCTCACGAGCGTATTGTCCTGTACATTCGTACAAGAGAGCAAGCGTTTGAGAATCTGCTTGTTAGACGAGGCGCACTAGACTGCACTTTGCACACTGTCGTCTGTGTATTAAAGAGAACTGTTTTTTTTTTTTTTGCGTGCAAACCAACTGGATGTAATGGGAACTACGACGTTATCTTATGAAAATGAAAGGCGGAAAGAAAATAAATTGTTGAGGTACATTAATACGCACAAACCGAACCCGTCCTGTTTACTATTTGGATATACATTACAAAATCAACAGCTAATACAGAACACTACATTTACATTGCTAGCCCAGTTGAGCCCTGATTTACGTCGCCACATATCACATTCTAGCTCTGACCACCCGTTTTACTGTAAATATCAACATCAACATATACGAACAGAAAATAATGAAAAGATTAATCTTGTACGAGCATTTCATTGTCTGAATTTAATTTACAAAGCCGGCTCGGGCAGGTTGCTTTAAAGTAGTCTGTCTTGTAATGGAAAACAGACTGATCGTGGTAGAGGTTTGTGTACTAAGCGCTGTCTGGTTAATGAGAATTTATTTGATAATGTGATGTGTGATACGCATATTTTCAATGCAAGAAATGCTGTAGCTTATAAATTTAAATTTGTTATGTTAATTTTCTTTTGTAAAGTTGTTGAGGAAATTTCGTATATTAAAAAAAAAATTGCAATTTTGAAGAGAACAAAATGCTATAAAAACAGAAACTTTTAAACATGCTACATTATTTCTACTTAATACACATGGCCAGTGAAATCAAACCGATGAATTACTCATTAAATATGGCGCACGTGCAGTTTTGGTAGCCGTAACTATAGCAACAAAAGTTTGGAAGGAGTGCTTCCGGCATGTGTATAGTGTATGCATGTATGAAAAGGATATCTCAGTCGTCAACAGATATCTACATCAAGAATTTTCTCAAAGAGAAAGGATCACGGTTGTTGTTGTTTTTTTTTTTTAACAGGGAAATTACAGTAAGATAAAGTGTCCTTTATATATACAAGGGTAATGTTATCATTCAATAACACGATGTTTTAGTTACCCACGAAGGAGGCCAAGAGAAAAAGTATCTCAGAAGACCGACAGAGTGGCGAAGAAAAGATCTTGGACTCTTCGGAAACACCAAGGACCGGACAAGACAGAAGAGCATGATCGCCAGTGCTATCCGATACGGCATCTAACTTGAATGGATGACTTCAGCTATTAGTATTTTGAAGGAATATGTACATTATGAAATACATTTAGCACGGAGAAAGGGAGGGAGGAGAGAGAGAGAGAGAGAGAGAGAGAGAGAGAGAGAGAGAGCGAGCTTTACACTGGGTACAGAACATATTGCCGAATCAGAAAGCTGAAATAATTTTCAAGAAATTTTCAGTTTTTCTTCAAGTAAAAATATGGTGAATTAGCAACTGACGCGGATTGCGTCAATTCCTGGCTTTAAAACTTTACAGAAAGCTTCGTTAAAGAAAGTCTATTTTCGCGAACTAACTGACAAGCCGTAATTATGGGTGTGAGAAAGGGGATTTTGCAAATAGAGAAGACAAAGAAAAAAAGGGAGAGAATTTTTGCGGGTGCTATTCGAATTTCTAATTATTGAGATGATTTCAGACTGTTGAGGCATCATTTCAGACTACTGCTGTAAGTTCGTCTTATTGTGAGGTACGGGCAGTGGAATAACATAATCATCATCTGCGTGTACTCGACATCCTTGATTTCAGTAGTCATCATTTCGACCATATTAAAGATTATAGTAAAGTGCATTTGATAGTTTAGATCGCAGAATGCTATGGAAACTACTGGGACGCTATGGTATCCCAGCCAAGATAACAAAGCTTATAAAGACCATATATGAAGGAACAACTTGTAGAATTGTGCATGGAGGAACTCTCACAGAAAGTTTTAATGTGAAAATAGGCGCTCGGCAGGAATGTTTGCTATCACCATTCCTATATCTTCTAGCAATTGATTGGATCATGAAAACTACCAGACAAAGAAAAATAAATGGGATACAATGGACATTGTGGAACCAATTGGAAGATCTTGACTTTGTAGATGAAGTGGCACTTCTGTCACACAGCCACACACAAATGCAAGAGAAAAAACTTCAGATCTTAAGCAAGAATTCAGCTAAATTGGGATTATATATTAACAGACAAAAAAAAATAATGAAAAGTAATAGTGCAAGCAATAGCCTCATGGTAATTGAGGGAGTGCCAATTGAGGAAGTAGAGTATTTCACATATTTAGGCACTATAGTAGATAAATATGGGGAACGAAAAGGATGTTAAAGATAGAATATCCAAGGCCAGGACAGCATTTATCGAACTCAACAAAATATGGTTATCTAAGAACATCAAAACAAGAACCAAACTTAGGCTTTTCAATACAAACGTAAAGACTGTCCTACTATATGGTTCAGAGACATGAGTTATAACCAAGACAATACAACAGAGAATACAAACATTCGTGAACTACTGCTTGATGAGGATTTTAAACATTAAATGGCAGGGCAAGATCAGGAACGAGGAGGTCTGGGAAAGGGCAGGACAAGAACCTATGAACCTACAAATCATGTCTAGAAAGTGGAAGTGGATTGGCCACACTCTGGGGAAACCCGACACCAACATAGCAAGACAGGCACTGACATGGAATCCTCAAGGAAATAGAAAACGAGGAAGACCTAGACTTACTTGGAGAAGAGAAATTATGACAGTGCTCAGAGACAAGGGATGCACATGGAAGGAAGCAGAGAATAATTCCAAGAACTTGGATGACCGGAGAGCCTTTATCTGTGGCCTATGCTCTCAATGGAGCGAAAGGCGATGACGATTGGAAGAGAGAATATCAGTTCAATTTTTAAGACACTTTTTTTATTGACAAAAATATATTCTTAATGTTATATTACTGTCTTGGGACGCTAAATCGCGTCTATACAGTGATGTACAATTGCGGATCATGAAAAGCAATTAAATCTTATCTTATCTTATCTTATCTTATATCCTTCCCGTGCCGTTAGACGTCACATAGGGCTCGCAAAGTAGTTCGCCAATTTTTCCTGTCTTCGGCGAGTCTTTCAACCTCATCAAAGGATTTTATGCCTGTTAACTTGGCCTCTCTTAATAATGTCCTCTTCAGGGTTTCACGCGGTCTGCCCCTTTTTCTTCGGCCTGTTGTGTTCCACTTGATAGCTTGTTTTGGGATTCTCTGATCATTTCTTCTCATCAAGTGACCAACATATGTCCTTCGGAGTTGGCATCCCTGATGCTCGGTTGGGTGAAAAGCAATTAAAACAAAACAAGTAATCAAATCTGGGGAACAAAATGAAATCGCACGAGTATAACTGAGAACGCGAACCCATACCTCAAAGGTGTGAGCAGTAGAAGTTATACTCAGTTTTTCCTGCGCATGTCATTGCTTCCTATAACTTGAGGCCAGTTTGTCTGCTCAGAATCCAGAGCTGATTTAGTCATGCGTGAAATCTTGATATAAAAAACTGATTTCTCTTAGCTGTTAAATAACTTTTCATACACTAGCTTTGTTTTGTAACCGACGTCCCACGTATGGTAATATATATTATATATATATATATATATATATATATATATATATATATATATATATAATTTTCTCATGTTTTCAAGTCAGTAGATGGAAGCAATAACCCGTGTGCAAATATGAGAGTAAGCTACGACTAACTTTCATAAATAAGAGTATATGGTCGAGTGGCGACTGAACTGTCTCCTATTAGTTATGATGTCGTTGGTCCTGCTAGAGCTCCAAGGTTCTAGTCTCCGGTTTTCTCTTGAGAAATTTCCTTTCCATAGTAATTTATCAAGAAAGGACCCACACAAGCTACTCTCACAATTTGACGTGTCCTCAAAGCGCTTTCAGGAAACGATTTATTAAGTCTTCAAAGCTCGTTCTACGCAAAATGTTAGTTCCCATATTTAATATCTATTTTTCGTCACATGATATGGCGCAAGGATCTGATCACAAGCTCTGTTTATTCCGACTTTCAGAGAGCACATTCCGGGACCTGTCATGTTGTGGTTATACTTTGGTCATGTGAGTGGAACTTTGGAAGGAATCTACCCTGGAGACCATCGTGTTGTAGCGGGATCGCCGATCGCCCCCTCGGTACAGGTTTTGAAACCCTTGGAGAGAGAAGAAAAGCAATTTTTACTTCATATATATATATATATATATATATATATATATATATATATATATATATATATATATATAATTTATAAATTAATTATAAAAGAACCAGATATTTTATAATAAAATAATTGTAAAATTATTATAGTAATATTTACGCCTTCCTTGGGTTGTCAACAACAAGAAATTGAAGGGGGAAAATGAGCAAGAGGAAGACAATGTTATAGATGGGCGCGCATCATCAAGAGATGGACAGGTTTCATTATGAGCTGGTGCTCTGTGAAAGCAAGGGACAAAGCAAAGCTGGAGGCCCAGTGAAGTGAACCTTCCATGTGAAGATGGAACAAGATGATGAAAATCATAAACAGTAAAAGCTCATAATGTAGACCTAGATATAAAGTCTCAAAAAATGGAAAATTATGACAAGAGAATATATAAATATTAATATTTAAGAGTAAACGATGTCGTATCTTGTGTTCTACCTGACATGGGACTGCGAGTTTGTCTTCTACCCGCCATGGAACTGCGAGCTTTTGTCTTCTACCTGCCATAGAACTGCGAGCTTTTGTCTTCTACGTGCCATGGGACTGCGAGCTTTTGTCTTCTACCTGCCATGGGACTGCGAGCTTTTGTCTTCTACCTGCCATGGGACTGCGAGCTTTTGTCTTCTACTTGCCATGGGACTGCGAGCTTTTGTCTTCTACCTGCCATGGGACTGCGAGCTTTTGTCTTCTACCTGCCATGGGACTGCGAGCTTTTGTCTTCTACCTGCCATGGGACTGCGAGCTTTTGTCTTCTACCTGCCATGGGACTGCGAGCTTTTGTCTTCTACCTGCCATGGGACTGCGAGCTTTTGTCTTCTACCTGCCATGGGACTGTGAGCTTTTGTCTTCTACCTGCCATGGGACTGCGAGCTTTTGTCTTCTACCTGCCACGGGACTACGAGCTTTTGTCTTCTACCTGCCGTGGGACTGCGAGCTTTTGTCTTCTACCTGCCATGGGACTGCGAGCTTTTGTCTTCTATCCGCCATGGGACTGCGAGCTTTTGTCTTCTACCTGCCACGGGACTGCGAGCTTTTGTCTTATACCTGCCATGGGACTGCGAGCTTTTGTCTTCTACCTGCCATGGGACTGCGAGCTTTTGTCTTCTACCTGCCATGGGACTGCGAGCTTGTCTTCTATCCGCCATGGGACTACGAGCTTTTGTCTTCTACCTGCCATGGGACTGCGAGCTTTTGTCTTCTACCTGCCATGGGACTGCGAGCTTGTCTTCTATCCGCCATGGGACTGTGAGCTTGTCTTCTATCCGCCATGGGACTGCGAGCTTGTCTTCTATCCGCCATGGGACTGCGAGCTTGTCTTCTATCCGCCATGGGACTGCGAGCTTGTCTTCTATCCGCCATGGGACTGCGAGCTTGTCTTCTACCCGCCATGGGACTGCGAGCTTGTCTTCTATCCGCCATGGGACTGCGAGTTTGTCTTCTACCCGCCATGGGACTGCGAGCTTGTCTTCTATCCGCCATGGGACTGCGAGCTTTTGTCTTCTACCTGCCATGGGACTGCGAGCTTTTGTCTTCTACCCGCCATGGGACTGCGAGCTTGTCTTCTACCTGCCATGGGACTGCGAGCGTGTCTTCTATCCGCCATGGGACTGCGAGCTTTTGTCTTCTACCTGCCATGGGACTGCGAGCTTTTGTCTTCTACGTTCCATGGGACTTCGAGCTTGTCTTCTATCCGCCATGGGACTGCGAGCTTTTGTCTTCTACCTGCCATGGGACTGCGAGCTTGTCTTCTACCTGCCACGGGACTGCGAGCTTTTGTCTTCTACGTGCCATGGGACTGCGAGCTTTTGTCTTCTACCTGCCACGGGACTGCGAGCTTGTCTTCTACCTGCCATGGGACTGCGAGCTTTTGTCTTCTACCTGCCATGGGACTGCGAGCTGATGTTCTTTGCAGCCGATGCTGTGAAGGTGTTGAGACGCAGCATCGTGCCAGTTTGTGAGTGGGTTATGTTATGGCAGCTGTTTATTTTTTCTGTCCCTCAGTGCAACTAAAAAGCAGGAAATGTGCAATACTTCTTTAGAAGACTCCACCACCATGGGTACTATGGCCATCCCTGCCCCGGTAGTCAGCACAGACACGTTATTCCGGGTACCAACGGCAGACTATAGGTGGCGGGGAATTGATATCACTGAACCACCCATCGGATTCCTCATCCCAAAGATGGAGTGTCTCTGTGGAACTGTCTCAAAGCTGTTTGGCCTGACGTGGAGGAGGGGCTTAGGTACAGGCACCAGAGGAAGTTTTGGCCAGGCCATCCTACACCACTGTCTTCTTGGGAGTGCGAGCAAGACCACAGTCTGCCATAGAAAGGACAGATGCTGAAGTCGGAGATACGCAAAAATCAGGGTACCACGCATTATCTCTAGATGCGTAAGAAGAAGAAGAAGAAGCGTCATTGCTTTAAGAATAAACAATAAAGCAACAAAACAGCTACAAATTTCAAATAAGCAATGTTAATATATGAGGAAAATGTAAAACATAAACAGGAGAATACTGGAGACAAAATGCGCATTTCAGGAAACTATAATTGTAAAAGAATCAGTTAACGCAATAGTTTGTACTTAGGCTGTATACGCAATCAATCGTCTCTATAACTTTGGACATCGATATTAAGCAAGAAAATGAAGAAATGAGAGACACGAAATGCAGCTAACAGGAAAAAAATAGCTTTACTCTTAACTAGAAATGAGGATACATATAATCAGAAAAATTATTTAACATCTGGAACCGAAAAATAAAAACATACAATTACTAGCCACAAAGTTTAAGAGATGGACAGATGCCATTTTCGAAGGTAAGCTTCAAAAGGGAGGAAATATATAACATTATAGTAATAAAGATGTTACAATATCAAAAGATGAATGAAAAAAAACACACACAGAGATCTGATAGCGCCGACCACAGGGAAAACACCAAGAAACTGACAGGAAACATCCGTGATAAGGGGACGGCATCAAGAGATTCAAGGGAAAAACTGTAGCAGCGCAAATTAATGGCGATAGCATCAAGAGACTCACAAGAACCAAGTGATATATACATAGGGACAACACGGAACGACTTTGAAAACACAGATGATGGAGAGAACGTGAAGAAGAAACTGACACGAAATGACTTTGATAATAACAGTGATGGGGACGACATTAAGAAACAGACACTAAACATAATTAAACACAATTAAACATAAAAAGACAGAAAAAAAAATTTAAAAATAAAAAGAGAAGAACACTGACTGTGGCTTACCTTTCTTGAAATTGTCATTGAAGCCGGCATAGATGAAAGGGTTGATGACACTGTTGGAGTGAGCCAGGTAGCGGGCTATGTAGTAGAAGTTATCGTACCATTCCTCTAACTATATGACATTGAAAAGATAATAGCTGCATCTTATTTTTTAAAATAGTTTTTTTTATCTTTGCTATTTTGTCCTAAAATGCTATATTGAACCTATCTTGTTATATGGAAGTGAATCATGAACAATAGGCAAGTCTGCACAAAAATCATTGGAAGCAGCAGAAATGTGGTTTATTAGAAGAATATTACGAATCCCCTGGACAGCAAAAATAACTAATGAAGAATGTATGAGAAGAGATCGAGAGGCAAAAAAAAATCTTGTCCAAAAAAAAATAATTATAATGAGAGAGAGAGAGACAATGTACTTTCATAGGACATGGAATGAGAAGAAGGGGGAGGGGCATTGAAAATATTATAACAGGAAAAATAGAAGGAAGAAGATCAAGAGGAAGACCAAGAGAATTGATACTGGACAGTCTGACGGGATGGTGTGAGAGGAGATCACCAACTGAGCTGATGGACGGCATCAAGAGATTCAAGGGAAAAACTGTAGCAGCGCAAATTAATGGCGATAGCATCAAGAGACTCACAAGAACCAAGTGATATATACATAGGGACAACACGGAACGACTTTGAAAACACAGATGATGGAGAGAACGTGAAGAAGAAACTGACACGAAATGACTTTGATAATAACAGTGATGGGGACGACATTAAGAAACAGACACTAAACATAATTAAACACAATTAAACATAAAAAGACAGAAAAAAAAATTTAAAAATAAAAAGAGAAGAACACTGACTGTGGCTTACCTTTCTTGAAATTGTCATTGAAGCCGGCATAGATGAAAGGGTTGATGACACTGTTGGAGTGAGCCAGGTAGCGGGCTATGTAGTAGAAGTTATCGTACCATTCCTCTAACTATATGACATTGAAAAGATAATAGCTGCATCTTATTTTTTAAAATAGTTTTTTTTATCTTTGCTATTTTGTCCTAAAATGCTATATTGAACCTATCTTGTTATATGGAAGTGAATCATGAACAATAGGCAAGTCTGCACAAAAATCATTGGAAGCAGCAGAAATGTGGTTTATTAGAAGAATATTACGAATCCCCTGGACAGCAAAAATAACTAATGAAGAATGTATGAGAAGAGATCGAGAGGCAAAAAAAAATCTTGTCCAAAAAAAAATAATTATAATGAGAGAGAGAGAGACAATGTACTTTCATAGGACATGGAATGAGAAGAAGGGGGAGGGGCATTGAAAATATTATAACAGGAAAAATAGAAGGAAGAAGATCAAGAGGAAGACCAAGAGAATTGATACTGGACAGTCTGACGGGATGGTGTGAGAGGAGATCACCAACTGAGCTGATGGCCTGCATGAAGGATAGGGTACTCTGGAGACGCATACTAGCCAACGCCAGTCGACACGGCACCTGATGATGATGATGATATTTTGTCAATTGATCGTGTCAGTGTTTATAATGACAGATAATGATAACATTGGGCTGTTACGTTACAAAAGCTGCTGAAAATTACTTAACTGTCTTAGAATCACACCCCTACCCTGTGGTAATATGTCACTTTGGCTCTAGATTGATGTGAATTATTATTTCAATCTTTTATATTTTGTCTGGCCGTCGTTGTGCTGAGTGGTGGAAGGATGACCTTACCATACGTTCACACCTTACATATAAAATAACAGGAATACGAAAACAATCCTTTTTATAAAATCACGATTCTTGTATTTTACAAAACTCTGATCCATAAAACATCACAAATCACAAATCCGATGCACATGATGTCCATATAATTCTAACGGGCGTTACTAAAAAAATATATTAAACAAATAAAATTTCCTTGAATAATATGAGTTCAATACTGCTTACAAAGGCGCACAAACTAAAATACACACGCCAGCCTCCGTCTCTCGGAAACTGACCATCTTCGTCCACGACTGGTCGCTACCTTCGCGAGCTCAACTTATTCCCCTTTATGCTTCTCCCTTTTCTTATATACCTCGTCATCGCCGGACCGGACGCCTGGGGATTTTCCATTCACACGTGGCCGTCTCTGGCCAGTGGGATTTCCAATCAAAACCGGGTCACTGCTTGCTTACTTTTTTCCCTCCTTACATACTCCCTCTGGTTTTGTTTACAAAATTTTTTGTATGGAATACAATAAATTTTATATATGCATTGTAGAATAGTTACATATCCTGAACTCAAAGTCTTTATGTCCTTCTTTTTGGGACCAGTACACATGTTGCTGTAGTTGCGTGTCGTCTTCCTCCGGTTAGCCTGTTGGTGTGTTGGTCTGGCCTATTTTTGTACTTTTGTGTGCCTTGCAGTATTTCTCATATACTGTACTTGGTCGTGTAAAGTGGGCAAGGGTGCTACTCGTTGTTCGACGCTCTGCTCTGTAGCTCCGTCTTCTGATTCGGCGGGTGGTTGGTTTTCATGTACTAGTAAGGATGTACTTGTTCGAGTGGTACTGTCTTCGCTGTCTACTGCTACCTGTGGGGTGGATGCGACTTCTTCCTCCGTTATTTCTACCTGCGTACTGTCAGGTTCGGTCTCTGATTCCGAAGAGTCTACTACTATCTCATCGTCGGTGTCGTCATCGTTGTTGGGTGCTATACTGAGTGTAGCCTGTCTGCGCTGATTGTTTCTGTCGTCTGTAGGGATATTCCAATCTTGTTTGGCCTTTCTCAAATGGTTTGCGTGGACTCGTTGTATTTTCCCTGTCAGTTGGTTCTTTATTATGAATGATACTGGAGATAACTTTTTTAGAACAAAGAATCCCGTTTTCCATTTGCTGTCGTGTTTTGATGTCATGTGGTGGTTTAATAAGTATACTGGATCACCTATAGAAATGTCCTCCGTTGTGCTTTGTTCATCGTACTTTTGCTTTCGTGCGTCTTTGGTTCTGTTTATGTGGTTTATCACTTGTATAAAAGCCTTATGTTGTTTCATTAGCGTGTGTTCTATAGAATCATTTTCACTGTAGCAGTGTGTTCGTAGTCTCAGGATGGCGTCCAGGGTAGAATAGGGTGTCTCCCGTACATGAGGAAAAATGGGGAGTATCCTGTTCGTTTAGAAATGTTCATATTCATCGCTGCCACTGCCTGTGTCAAGTACTCGTCCCATTTACTGACCTCCGTGTTTACCAGCTTGGCAACAATATCATTTAGTGTGCGATGCTGTCTCTCGTTTGTCCCGTTGGCTTGAGGATGGTATGGTGCTGTGAAGATATGGTGAATGTTATAGCGTTTCACCATAGTCTGGAATTGTTCTCCGCGAAACTCGGGACCGTTGTCTGTGACTATAGTAATTGGTACTCCATGTCTTGGGACGATATTGTTGATTACCAAGTCAGCTACTGTTTTACTTTGGATGTTTGGCGTTGGAAAACACTCCGTCCATGCGGAATATTCGTCTGTTACATGCACGATGTACTTGTTGCCTGATGTGGTGACTGGATAAGGTCCTGAACAGTCGATACTTAATTTCAGCATGCATGCCGGTGGGGTATCGGATATTTCTAGCGGATTTTTTATAGGTAACAAGTTTCTTGTTTTGCACGTTTGGCACTGCTCTATGTGCTGGTTTACGTCCTCTCTCATGTTCTTCCAATAGTATCCTATTTGTATGGCTTTCAACGTTTTTTCCGTCCCTATATGCCCGTTATTATCGTGGTGTTGTGATAACACTTGTTGTTGTAGATGTTGGGGCGTGACGGTTCTCAACCTGTATTCGTCGTCGTCTTCTTCTACTTTGTATAGTACGTTATTCACTATTCTGAACTTTTCACTGGTTTTCCTTGGTAATCGCTTGTGCTTCATATCTGCTTTGAGCTGCTTTATCTCCTCGTCCAGGTCTTGCTCATCTGCCATGATGGGAGGGGTGAGTAACTGTTCGGTGGGGGCTGGTAGGACTTCGGATATTGGTTGTGGTTGTGGGAAGGGATCGTATATGGGGAAATCGGTTGGCAGAAAGGATGAAGAGTTGATGGTGTTTATTTCGAGCATGTTATCCTGCTTGTTGACAGTTTCTGCTGTCTGGTGATTGTTGTCCTTACACTGTTCTGTTCCTGGCCGAGAAAACTGGTCGGCGAGGTTCCGTGCTCCTGCGATATGACGAATGTCTGTAGTGTAGGCTTGGATGAAATGACTCCATCGTTGTATTTTGAAGTTCTTGTGCTTGGCGTTCATTAGGTTTATAAGTCCGATACTGTCTGTTCGGATGCTTAACTGGCAGTGTAACACATATTTGTGGAGTTTCTGTAACGCGTACACTATGGCGTATGCCTCCTTCTCGTTGATGTGCCATTTGCTTTGTGACTCACTTAGTCTATGGGATAGAAAGTAGATTGGTTTTAGATTTTCCTCTCTCTGTCTTGTGCTGTTGTCTTGTAGCAACACGGCGCTTACTGTTGTTGCTGATGCGTCTGTGTAAAGTATCATCGGTTTATTTAAATCTGGGAATGCGAGCATAGTCTGTCGCATGAGGTCGTTTTTTAGTGTGTCGAATGCCCTTTGACATTCTGGCGACCAGGAGAATCGGCTATATTTTCTTGTGAGCGCGATTAAGGGCTCTGCCTTGTGGGAAAAATTGTCTATAAACCTTCTGTAGTACGATATTGTTCCTATAAAACTTCGTATTTGTTTTATTGTCCTTGGTGTGGCTATCTCTGCCATTGCCTTTACTTTCTCTTTATCTGGTGTGATGCCTTGGCTACTGATGGTAAAGCCTAAATAATTGATTTTGTTCTGTGCGAAGTTGCACTTGGCCATTTTCAACTTGACGTCATGTTGTCTTAGCCTGTCAAACACAGATTGTATGTGTTTGATGTGGTCTTGAATCGATGTCTTAGTAAAAATCAGTATGTCATCTATGTACGCTATGGCGTGGTCTGATAATCCGTACAGTACTTCATCCATTAATGCCATGAATGCTGCTGCAGCGTTTGCGACGCCAAACGGAGTTCTGGTAAACATGAACTTTCCAAAACTGGATGTGAAACTGGTCTTCACTTTAGAGTCATCTGTTAGGGGTATACTCCAATATCCTGATTTAGCGTCTAGTGTGGTAAAGTATTTTGCGCCGTTGAGTACTGACATAATTTCTTCCACGTTGGGCATCTGGTATGTGATGGGAGTCGTGATTTTGTTTAGTCCTCTAAAATCGCAGCAAAAGCGATGTGTTCCGTCCTTTTTTCTTACTATAACTATCGGTGAGTTCCACTTGGATAGTGGTGCTCGTTCTATGATCTTTGCCTCTAGCATATCCTTGATTGCTTTCTCTATAATGCCTCTGTGTTTGAGTGGCGTAGGGTATGGTTTTGTGTGTGCTGGTGGGTTGGCTCCAGTGTCTATGTGCAGCTGGACGGTATTAGTTCTGCCCAATTCTAAGTCGTTATTTGCGAAAATGTCTTGATTCTTGTATATTATCGTTTTGATAGCGGCCTCGTGTTCTGGATGTACCTGCATTTCTGCAAGCAGTTGTTGGATTCTATCAGTAGATCTGGTGGTATTTGCGTTGTTCTGAGTTTGTTGTTTAGTTATATTATTTATGTCGAGGCCGAACTCTGCTTTTGCTATGATTTGTCCTTTTTTTATTCTAAAATGCCTGTTGGAGTTGTTGGCTATAGTCACGAGGCATTTTCCTTGTTTATCAGGGTTAACGATACTGTCTATAGTTTCAGCACAAGGTTCGTGAAGTAATACACTGTTCTGGTGAATAGTGATCATTAACTCCGTGTCTTTAAATGCAGGTAAAAGTCTCTGCAATTTTGCTGGTACGATGATTATTGTTTGGGGTTTAATTGCGACATCACAAGTAGCTCTGATCGTTGAGCAAATCTCGTATTCGTTTTTCATAGGTACTTTGGTATTTCCAATCGATAGTTGCATGCTTCCGAAATCCACTGTTGCTTTTGTGTGAGATAGAAAGTCTCTGCCTAGTATGGCGGGTCTGCACATTCTGTCTATAACCATAAACTTTTGTTTATGAGTTTGTCCTCCTATGCATATGTTTATCCATGTGATTCCTTTTGCCCGTAATTCGTAATTGTCGACAGTCCAGAGTTTGCCTTCGCTGGACAGTAATACCGTGTTTGAGCGAATAGTTTCCCATACGTTTTGTCTGATCAGACTGACTTCGCTGCCAGTGTCGATGAGTGTGTGGATGATGGTGTTGTTTATCTGCACGGGAATGGTGGAAGTTGCGTTTGTGCCGTTTTCAAGTGTTGTGATACGGCCCGTTGCTACTTGTAGAGGTAGAGTGGACCGTTTACCATACCTCCGTTGAAGTTTTCCGAGCGTTTTCTCTGTTGGCTGTAGATTCTGTATTTTGGTGTGGATTCTCGTGGTGTTCTGTATCGGTCCTCAGGTGGTCTGGTGAATCTGGGTGGTGTATAATCATGGTTGGTCTGCGCGCTCCTCCATGAACTTCTGTTTGATACTGGTGTAGATTCATATCTGCATTGGCGAGCTATGTGCCCATGAATACCGCAGTTGAAACATGGTTTTGATCGTATGTTCGTCTGTGTGTCCTGATAAGAGACCTGGGCCACGGTGGCCGTGCTCTGACTTGCGCTTTCCGAGGCAGCTTGTCTTTGTGTAGCACTGTCGTTGCGTAATAAAGAAGTCATTGGTTCAGTTGTCGGGCATGGGGTCTCCCTGTTGTCCATGCGGGATGTTAGTCTTTTTGTGAACTGCTCTATTTCGATAGCTGCATTGATTGCCGAGTTTAATGTCTGTGGGTCTTTCTTGATTAACTTTGTTTTGATTGCTTTGTCATACACAGCGTCTATAAAAAAATTTGCCAGCAAATTCTGTGTGGCCGGTTGAAGTATCTTGTCGTTGTCGAAGGCTTGTTTTGCCAGTTTAATCATTGTTTCTGCCATGTTTTGGATTGGCTCTTCTTTGTGTTGCTTCAAATTGCTTATTTGTCTCAAGGCTGCGTGCGGATCGATGCCTTTGCTGAAACATTTAGCTAGTTCTTTCTTAAAATCCGCATATGTTTCGTCTGAGTTCTCTTGAATTCGCCTGGAGACAAAGTCTGAAACACTCCCCTTGGCTGTAATAAAGAATATGTTTTTCTTTTGCGAATCATGTAGGTTATGCACAAACGCATATTTTTCTGTCTGTTCTATCCATTGTTGGAATCTCTGTGGATCGCCATCGTAGGTATCGATGTGGCAGGGTAAACCTTGAGTGGCGAAGGTCATCTTTAATTGTCTCAAAGCTTCGGTCATTGTGGTGACCGGGTCAGCTTCTAGTTTGGGTTCGATATTTGTTGCAGTCTCCATGGTACTTGGCCTTTTGACGAAGATTATTGGTTGAATATTTGTAGAAATATTTTCCGAGATTTTCAAATATTTTTCTTTATACTGTGTGCTTGTTCACACTGCAGCACTATACGTGATTCTCCGTACTGACTTACTGTCCAGCCTGCCCGTTCCGCGACTAACACAAATTTCTTCCGCCTAGGACTACTCCACTCTAACTGGAACTTTCAGTAGGGTTTTCTTCATACGGGAACTTTTCTTCAAAGCACAGCTTGTTGGAGCCTCTGTCCGGATGTTACATAACACGCACGTGGGCGCTGAGCTTTGATCTTTCCGTGGTGGAATTTCCCCTGTACACTCGCCAAACACGGAAATCTGACTGGCCTCTTTTCAGCGCTGTTAGTGCAAACGGTGACCTCCTATGTACCAGTATTAATCCAAATGGTTTGTAACCAGGTCAGCTGACATATCGAAACATATATATATGCAATGAAAGTTCATCCTGGTCACGGCACCACATGTGGTAATATGTCACTTTGGCTCTAGATTGATGTGAATTATTATTTCAATCTTTTATATTTTGTCTGGCCGTCGTTGTGCTGAGTGGTGGAAGGATGACCTTACCATACGTTCACACCTTACATATAAAATAACAGGAATACGAAAACAATCCTTTTTATAAAATCACGATTCTTGTATTTTACAAAACTCTGATCCATAAAACATCACAAATCACAAATCCGATGCACATGATGTCCATATAATTCTAACGGGCGTTACTAAAAAAATATATTAAACAAATAAAATTTCCTTGAATAATATGAGTTCAATACTGCTTACAAAGGCGCACAAACTAAAATACACACGCCAGCCTCCGTCTCTCGGAAACTGACCATCTTCGTCCACGACTGGTCGCTACCTTCGCGAGCTCAACTTATTCCCCTTTATGCTTCTCCCTTTTCTTATATACCTCGTCATCGCCGGACCGGACGCCTGGGGATTTTCCATTCACACGTGGCCGTCTCTGGCCAGTGGGATTTCCAATCAAAACCGGGTCACTGCTTGCTTACTTTTTTCCCTCCTTACAACCCCCCCCCCCCCCCCGCGCGAGTAAATCAAGATCACAGACGCAGTCACCTCCCTGGAAGAAATGCTGCAGAACACATGCATGTACGTCGTAGCCTTTTCGACTTGACATCACCGGGACTAGAACCCAGTGCCTTAAGGTATGTGGTGTGGTACCAGGTCGCTGACGATTTTAACCACAGCTCCAAATCTATCGAACGTCATCAACATTTTCGTCTGCCTCCGATTCCGTCTGGCTAAATTATCGCCAAAGTTTTATATTCACGGTCCAAAGCAGGTCCATAAACTACGCTCAGTAATTTGCTAAAGTTATGCCATCTGTCCCAGGTTGATGGTCAGACAACGGTCATTACGTGGGTCAGCACAGCGGGTCTGGGTCTTACCGTTACTTTTATTTTTCCTATAGTACAAACAGCCCAAAGCACAGACGACCCCCCCCCTCCTTTTTCAAAGAAGTATATTCGGAAGGTTTTTAATTTAATCCCACGTGGCAAGAAGGTTTTGTTGAGGGTGGTGGGGGCGGGGGCGGTGGGAGATGCAGGAAAACATTATCAAGGGTTTTATGGGTTCAGGACCTGAAAGAAACATGTTGGGAAACTTCTCAGTTGTAGATAACTTTTTAATCTTCTCTACACTATCGTCGCTGTTACGCTCAGTCCTGTACAGCACTAAACATTTTCGACGTGTCTTTTATCCTCGAAATCTCTATCAGCTTTGACACTTTCTGTTTATTTCCCCAATCCCGCTCTGGCCAGAATGTGCAAGTTTTACACAAACCAGCCGACACTGTCACTACAGCTAATGAAAGGTTGCTGCAAGACATTAATTGCTTTGGCAATGCAAACACACTGATGCCGATGTGTGTGAACTGACCTCCATTATATAAACTTATACACTGAGTGTTAAAAGTCCTTTTTATAAAATCACGATTCTTGTATTTTACAAAACTCTGATCCATAAAACATCACAAATCACAAATCCGATGCACATGATGTCCATATAATTCTAACGGGCGTTACTAAAAAATATATTAAACAAATAAAATTTCCTTGAATAATATGAGTTCAATACTGCTTACAAAGGCGCACAAACTAAAATACACACGCCAGCCTCCGTCTCTCGGAAACTGACCATCTTCGTCCACGACTGGTCGCTACCTTCGCGAGCTCAACTTATTCCCCTTTATGCTTCTCCCTTTTCTTATATACCTCGTCATCGCCGGACCGGACGCCTGGGGATTTTCCATTCACACGTGGCCGTCTCTGGCCAGTGGGATTTCCAATCAAAACCGGGTCACTGCTTGCTTACTTTTTTCCCTCCTTACAACCCCCCCCCCCCCCCGCGCGAGTAAATCAAGATCACAGACGCAGTCACCTCCCTGGAAGAAATGCTGCAGAACACATGCATGTACGTCGTAGCCTTTTCGACTTGACATCACCGGGACTAGAACCCAGTGCCTTAAGGTATGTGGTGTGGTACCAGGTCGCTGACGATTTTAACCACAGCTCCAAATCTATCGAACGTCATCAACATTTTCGTCTGCCTCCGATTCCGTCTGGCTAAATTATCGCCAAAGTTTTATATTCACGGTCCAAAGCAGGTCCATAAACTACGCTCAGTAATTTGCTAAAGTTATGCCATCTGTCCCAGGTTGATGGTCAGACAACGGTCATTACGTGGGTCAGCACAGCGGGTCTGGGTCTTACCGTTACTTTTATTTTTCCTATAGTACAAACAGCCCAAAGCACAGACGACCCCCCCCCTCCTTTTTCAAAGAAGTATATTCGGAAGGTTTTTAATTTAATCCCACGTGGCAAGAAGGTTTTGTTGAGGGTGGTGGGGGCGGGGGCGGTGGGAGATGCAGGAAAACATTATCAAGGGTTTTATGGGTTCAGGACCTGAAAGAAACATGTTGGGAAACTTCTCAGTTGTAGATAACTTTTTAATCTTCTCTACACTATCGTCGCTGTTACGCTCAGTCCTGTACAGCACTAAACATTTTCGACGTGTCTTTTATCCTCGAAATCTCTATCAGCTTTGACACTTTCTGTTTATTTCCCCAATCCCGCTCTGGCCAGAATGTGCAAGTTTTACACAAACCAGCCGACACTGTCACTACAGCTAATGAAAGGTTGCTGCAAGACATTAATTGCTTTGGCAATGCAAACACACTGATGCCGATGTGTGTGAACTGACCTCCATTATATAAACTTATACACTGAGTGTTAAAAGTTCTATTTAAGAACTTTAAGAATGCCGCACAACAATTACTTGTCATTCATTGAATTCAAGAACGGATCTACCGATAAGGGTGTCAAAAAGCCCCAAGGTCTCCAGGGACCAAAACGCGCGGGATGGCAAATTTGGGCCGAAGGGATTAATCAGGCATGATACAGTAAATTGTCCGTGAAATTTAATTAACACAGCAAATATATTTGAATCGAAATTGACTGAAACTAAGTAAATGTAATTATAGGTAGAATTATGTTCTGTTGTTTGTAAAATGGATGCATGAAAAGAGTTATCGAGTTTTTTGGCGAAGATTTTTTTAGTTCGTTCATTTCTAATAATAGATAACTCAGCTTCTTATATATGTATATATATATATATATATATATATATATATATATATATATGTGTGTGGCTTCTCCCCCACTAACAAATGTGTGCTGTGAAGTCCCGTGTATTTTGAGGTATAGGTGGGTATCATTGATTCTGATCAGCAGATTTCTCTGTCTCCTGTGCCATATACAATTTTCCCCTATCTCTTGTGCCAGGTACGGTTTTATCTATTTCTTGTGCCAGGTACAGTTTTCTCTATACAGTTTTCTCTATTTCTTGTGCCAGGTAAAGTTTTCTCTATCTCTTGTGCCAGGTACAGTTTGCTCTATCTCTTGTGCCATGTACAGTTTTCTCTATTTCTTGTGCCAGGTACAGTTTTCTCTATCTCTTGTGCCAGGTACAGTTTTCTCTATCTCTCGTGCCAGGTACAGTTTTCTCTATCTCTCGTGCCAGGTACAGTTTTCTCTATCTCTTGTGCCAGGTACAGTTGCTTTTGAGTTGACAATGAACTTCTTATGAACCGAACGAAAAAATTCGCTATTCGCTGCGCTACTCTTGTGCTCTTTTTTTGTGTCTTCCTTAAATGCAGTGGCGGATTACCCAATAGACTGAGCCGAGCAGGGCTTGCGTAAAGGAAAACACATACCGCAAACAGAGATGACTGCTTCACGCGACAGTCTCCTAACATCCGCCTCTTCTCATTTTGTACGTCTTCTAAAAATGGAATCCCAAGGAAACTACCATAGTACTTTCTTCTCAGACTTCCTTTGAAATATGATTTTTCCCTATGCTTATTTCTATGGCTTTGTTTTAGTTACAGTGTCAAACTGTTCTTATGTAGCCGTTACATCTACTGTACGCAAACTTACCCGCATTATGCCACTGAGCCACGCAGGATATGTGGCTTGTCCATAGTTTCCTTGACCTGTCACCTACTAGTGGGTGATGTGGTCAGTATCGCGGCCCGGCCCGCCTTTCTTTCCCCAGCTCTAGAAGATTCCCCGTACCCATTTCTACATATGGGTGACTGGAAAAGGGAGGGGGGGGCGCCTCCAGCGAAGATTCTAACCATGGACCTTGGCCATGAGAGGCTCGTGCACCAAACACTTGGGCATGTAATATAATAGACATTAAATCATCATTCACGACATCTGAAAGAAGGTTCAGTTCTACAGCTTCGTGTCTAGGCCACAGCTCTATTACTCCTGTGGAGTTGTCGTAGTCTGGGACTCCCCTAACATTAAACACCCGTAAACAAAGGATGGCCTTCTTCTTCTTGCAGTATCCAAGACACCGGACAGATGTTATAAAATATAAGATTTGTAACACATTTCGCTGCAATAAGTTTCCGCTCACCTCATTTAGGTGCTTGTGGACAAATTCTGCGTATATGATTGACACCACAAGAGGTGTCCAACACAGGATAAAGACAGCCAGAATAACCACCAGCATTAGAACAACCTGTCAGGGGAGGAAAAAAATCATTAGAACAACCTGTGAGGGGGGAGGAAAACATCATTAGAACAACCTGTGGGTGGGTGGGGGGTTAAATCATTAGAACAACCTGTGGGTGGGTGGGGGGTTAAATCATTAGAACAACCTGTGGGTGGGTGGGGGGTTAAATCATTAGAACAACATGTGGGGGAGGGGAGGAAAAAGTCATTAGAACAACATGTGGGGTGAGGGGAGGAAAAAGTCATTAGAACAACATGTGGGGGGGGGGGAATGGGAGGAAAAAGTCATTAGAACAACATGTGGGGGAAGGGAGGAAAAAGTCATTAGAACAATATGTGGGGGGAGGGGAGGAAAAAGTCATTAGAACAACATGTGGGGGGAGGGGAATGGGAGGAAAAAGTCATTAGAACAACATGTGGAGGAAGGGAGGAAAATGTCATTAGAACAACATGTGGGGGGAGGGGAGGAAAAAGCCATTAGAACAATATGTGGGAGGAAAATGTCATTAGAACAACATGTGGGGGAAGGGAGGAAAAAGTCATTAGAACAACATGTGGGGGGGGGGGAGGGGAGGAAAAAATGTCATTAGAACAACATGTAGGGGAGGGGAGGAAAATGTCATTAGAACAACATGTGTGGGGGGGGAGGGGAGGAAAATGTCATTAGAACAACATGTGGGGGAGGGGAGGAAAAAGTCATTAGAACAACATGTGTGGGGGGAGGGGAAGAAAATGTCATTAGAACAACATGTGGGGGAGGGGAGGAAAAAGTCATTAGAACAACATGTGGGGGGAGGGGAGAAAAAAGTCATTAGAACAACATGTGTGGGGGGAGGGGAAGAAAATGTCATTAGAACAACATGTGGGGGAGGGGAGGAAAAAGTCATTAGAACAACATGTGTGGGGGGAGGGGAGAAAAAAGTCATTAGAACAACATGTGGGGGGGGGGGGAGGAAAATGTCATTAGAACAACATGTGGGGGAGGGGAGGAAAAAGTCATTAGAACAATATGTGGGGGAAGGGAGGAAAAAGTCATTAGAACAACATGTGGGGGGGGAGGAAAATGTCATTAGAACAACATGTGGGGGGGGGGGAGGAAAATGTCATTAGAACAACATGTGGGGGATGGGAGGAAAATGTCATTAGAACAACATGTGGGGGAAGGGAGGAAAAAGTCATTAGAACAACATGTGGGGGGGGGGGAGGGGAGGAAAAAATGTCATTAGAACAACATGTAGGGGAGGGGAGGAAAATGTCATTAGAACAACATGTGGGGGGGGAGGGGAGGAAAATGTCATTAGAACAACATGTGGGGGAGGGGAGGAAAAAGTCATTAGAACAACATGTGTGGGGGGAGGGGAAGAAAATGTCATTAGAACAACATGTGGGGGAGGGGAGGAAAAAGTCATTAGAACAACATGTGTGGGGGGAGGGGAGAAAAAAGTCATTAGAACAACATGTGGGGGGGAGGGGAAGAAAATGTCATTAGAACAACATGTGGGGGAGGGGAGGAAAAAGTCATTAGAACAACATGTGTGGGGGGAGGGGAGAAAAAAGTCATTAGAACAACATGTGGGGGGGGGGGGAGGAAAATGTCATTAGAACAACATGTGGGGGAGGGGAGGAAAAAGTCATTAGAACAATATGTGGGGGAAGGGAGGAAAAAGTCATTAGAACAACATGTGGGGGGGGAGGAAAATGTCATTAGAACAACATGTGGGGGGGGGGAGGAAAATGTCATTAGAACAACATGTGGGGGATGGGAGGAAAATGTCATTAGAACAACATGTGGGGGAGGGGAGGAAAAAGTCATTAGAACAACATGTGGGGGGGGGAGGAAAATGTCATTAGAACAACATGTGGGGGGAGGAAGGAGGAAAATGTCATTAGAACAACATGTGGGGGGGGGGGAGGGAGGAAAAAGTCATTAGAACAATATGTGGGGGATGAAAAAAAATCAAATGTTAACTTTTTCATAACAGGATATATTTCTATAGACCGTTGTTTTTCAAAACCAGTTCACTGTTTTGACTCACACGTTTAATTTCTTCCCTTCCTTTCTCTACCTGCTTTTGTAAAACTGCACCAAACACCTTCGTCTAACTCCACTAGGTTTAACACACTTCTTCTGCTTCAATATCTTCACGGCATCGGCTGCACAGAATGTCCTTCATACACTTCCAGGAAAAGGAAAGAAGAGTAAGGAGAGAGCCAAGTCGGGACTATATAGTGCATGATCAGACACAGTTAGACCAACTTTCGAAATCTTAACAAGTTCTGATGTGTGTGTCAAGCGTTGTCAAGGTGGCGTATGAAATGTTCCATATGGGATCGAATCCTTTGGTTATGTGCTCTCAATCTTCTCAACATTGTTCTCAATCTTCTCAGCATTGTTCTCAATCTTCTGAACACTGCTCTCAATCTTCTCAACATTGTTCTCAATCTTCTCTACATTGTTCTCAGTCTTCTCAACATTGTTCTCAATCTTCTGAACACTGCTCTCAATCTTCTCAACATTGTTCTCACTCTTCTCAACATTGTTCTCAGTCTTTTCAACATTGCTGTCAATCTTCTCATCGCTGCTCTCAATCTTCTCAACATTGTTCTCAATCTTCTGAACACTGCTCTCAATCTTCTCAACATTGTTCTCAATCTTCTCATCGCTGCTCTCAATCTTCTCAACATTGTTCTCACTCTTCTCAACATTGTTCTCAGTCTTTTCAACATTGCTGTCAATCTTCTCATCGCTGCTCTCAATCTTCTCAACATTGTTCTCAATCTTCTGAACACTGCTCTCAATCTTCTCAACATTGTTTTCACTCTTTTCAACACTGTTCTCAGTCTTCTCAACTCTGCTCTCAATCTTCTGAATACTGGTCTCAATCTTCCCAACATTGTTCTCAATCTTCCCAACACTGTTCTCAATCTTCTCAACACTGTTCTCAATCTTCTGAACATTGTTCTCAATCTTCCCAACATTGTTCTCAATCTTCCCAACATTGTTCTCAATCTTCCCAACATTGTTCTCAGTCTTCCCAACTCTGCTCGTAATCTTCTCAGTTTACTCTCCATCTTCTATTTCCTTCAACCTTCCAAATATTCTTTTTAATCTTCTAAGTATTGGTCTCAGTCTTTTCAGTATTGCTTTCAGGTTTTTAAAGTATTTCTCACAGTACTGCCCTTTATATTCTCAGCATTTGCTCTCAGTCTTTTCGGTATTGCAATAAAGTCTTTTCAGTATTGCTCCAAGTCTTCTAAGTATTGCCCTCAGTATTCTAAGTATTGCCCTCATTTTGCCAGTATTGCTCTCAGTCATCTAATTATTGCTTTGAATCTTCTATTTAGTGTTCTAAGTCTTCTAATTATTGCCCTCTGACTTCTAATTATTGCTCTCAGTCTTCTAAATATTGCTCCCAGTCTTCTAAGTATTGTTCCCAGTCTTCTAAATAATGCTCTCAGGATTCTAAGTATTGCTCTTAATCTTCTCAGTATTGCTCCCAGTCTTCTAAATATTGCTCTCAGTCTTCTAAATATTCCCCTTAACCTTCTCAATCTTGCAGGTAGTGTAAACAACTCTCGGTATTTATTGTTCTGCCATTAGTCACACAAGTTGAGAGTGGGCACCTTTGTTTCGTGCATTCTGATACAAAACAGTGGCAGTGTGTAAACATCCATGGTGATGAACGTTTTTCATGGTACTGCAGCTGTCAAAGGGGAAACATTAGTAGTATGTGCTCTGCAGGAAAAAACTCTATCACTTCATGCTGTCGCACGCACCAGGACTTCTTTATAGTCACAGAACTAGCTAGCAAAAAGAACAAAATTCTGAAACTAGTACCTGTGTTGCGAGGAAACGTAGCGTGCTAGGGTACTGTTTAACACACGATTAATAATGTATAACTACACACGAAGCACTGCAGTAAAGCTGTGATGCCAAAACGTATAAACTAGAAAAAAGTAGGAACAGCTTTATTATTTAACGAATACACAGTTGTGACGTTTCGGCGTTTATCTTCGTCAGACAATACAAACAGGACGGCTTGTGTGATCTCACGCTTAGCACTTGAGAGTTGCTACATTCAGGATTTTGGGACACTGGAACCACATGGTTTAAACTCTTTTATTTAGCTGCACATAATCTTCTGCAATCATACTCATTCTCACTTGTTGCACTTTGTTTAGACTCCTCATGAACCATCCCATTGCTACTCCTCTATCACAACCATAATCATCCACTTCACCTACTCTTATATAGACTCCCTTCCCTCATCCATCATCCATCATCCACTATCCAACATTACAATTCCCTATCCACTCACGACTATCTAACACCACTTTTCACTCCCTTATGAGCAACATCCACGGATATTGACTCTCCTGATATCACTGTTCTTTGTAGAATTCTGTACTCCTTCTCTGCGCATCCCTCTTCCCTTAACATTTTCTATACTCAGTCATGCACTATTTTACACCTTTCAGAACGTACGCGCCCTCACCCTGGTAACAGACATTTCTTGTTTACATTGGTGACGCCGAAAAAGGGACACCTCACAGCGTTCTCAATTATTCAAGCTAAGTGTCATTTAATTTTAAAGTTTTATTTTGTATTTTTCATTCATTTTTTTGTGTGGTTATTTCATTAACTTATTTTAATGTAATCCTATACTTTGTCTCCTCTATCCTATTCTTCGTCCTCTTTGTTATTTCATTAACTTATTTTAATGTAATCCTATACTTTGTCTCCTCTATCCTATTCTTCGTCCTTTTTGTTATTTCATTAACTTAGTTTAATGTAAACCTATACTTTGTCTCCTCTATCTTACTCTTCGTCCTGTTTGTTATTTCATTAACTTAGTTTAATGTAATCCTATACTTTGTCTCCTCTATCCTATTCTTCGTCCTGTTTGTTATTTCATTAACTTATTTTAATGTAATCCTATACTTTGTCTCCTCTATCCTATTCTTCGTCCTCTTTGTTATTTCATTAACTTAGTTTAATGTAATCCTATACTTTGTCTCCTCTATCTTACTCTTCGTCCTGTTTGTTATTTCATTAACTTAGTTTAATGTAATCCTATACTTTGTCTCCTCTATCCTATTCTTCGTCCTGTTTGTTATTTCATTAACTTATTTTAATGTAATCCTATACTTTGTCTCCTCTATCCTATTCTTCGTCCTCTTTGTTATTTCATTAACTTATTTTAATGTAATCCTATACTTTGTCTCCTCTATCCTATTCTTCGTCCTCTTTGTTATTTCATTAACTTAGTTTAATGTAATCCTATACTTTGTCTCCTCTATCCTATTCTTCGTCCTCTTTGTTATTTCATTAACTTAGTTTAATGTAAACCTATACTTTGTCTCCTCTATCTTACTCTTCGTCCTGTTTGTTATTTCATTAACTTAGTTTAATGTAATCCTATACTTTGTCTCCTCTATCCTATTCTTCGTCCTGTTTGTTATTTCATTAACTTAGTTTAATGTAATCCTATACTCTGTCTTCTCTACCTTACTCTTCGTCCTGTTTGTTATTGTTTGACTAAGGCAAGCGCCGAAACGTCACAATGTGCACTCGTTAAATAATAAAGCTGTTCCTACTTTTTTTCTAGTTTATACATTAGGGTCCTGTTTGTGCTTTTGTACACTTTCCCGTGTTCATTGAAAACATACACATATGAGCCAAATATTCAGTATAAATCTATAGATGAACCCTAAATCTTGTATCTACTCCAGGAACTAAAGCAAGGCATTCCAAACTGCTTCTAATCCGATTCGATGTCTGTGTTTTTCAATACATTCACGGCGCCTACACAGGACTTAGAGTTCGCAGCTGCAGGGGAGATGATGCAACATCTTTATTTCAGACCAGTGTCCACATATTTGTCGTCTTCAGGTCCTTGTTAGAAATTTCGTTCTCTGAATATTAATCTATTGGCCTATTTGAGCGCAAAGACGATGTCCCGTTTCTGGCAGTCAGCGGCCCATAGAGCAACATCCTGTCCCAAATCTCTGTCGGTAACTCCATCAACAGGAAGGGATAGTCATAGTTCCCATGGCGGTGGAGCCTGCTAAAGAAGTATTGCATACCTTCTTTGCCTTTGAACTCCATTCAGAGACTGAAAAAAAGTAGAAAAAAAAATAGCTGCCATAACCCGCTCCCAACCGGACACGATGCTGTGGCCAAACATCTTCACAGCACCGGCTGCAAAGAACACCTTCTCGCAGTTCCAAGGAGAAAGAAGGCAAGACAAGACAAGACAAGTCAGGACACCGATTCTTAGCGCAAAGAAGACTTAAATAAAAGAAAACGAGAATAATTATAAGTATGGCGCTGTCGAGTTGCTAAAACCTATAATTATTTATTTTTGAAATGCTATAGAGCAGTGGTTCCCACGTATTTTCAAATAGTCAAGCCAATAATAATTCACTGTGACCTCTTACACTATCTTGATTATTGGGATTAAATCAAATGTATCCACACATTTTTTTAGTAACTGAAGCAATATAGACTTTCTGCACGAGTCATAGTTTTCTTACATGAGGCCTAGACATTCTGTATGGATAGTTGAGTTCTACGTGGATCCTAGACGTTTCACGTGGATCCTTTAATTTCTACGTAGGCACTAGACATTCTACGTGAATTTAAGACATTCTACATGGATCCAAGATGTTCTACGTGGATCCTAGACATTCTACATGGATCCAAGATGTTCTACGTGGATCCTAGAATTCTACATGGATCCAAGATGTTCTACGTGGATCCTAGACATTCTACGTGGATCCTATAATTTATCCGTAGAGGCTAGATATTCTACGTGAATTCAAGACATTCTACATGGATCCAAGACGTTCTACGTGGATCCTAGACATTCTACGTGGATCCTAGACATTCTACGTGGATCCTATAATTTCTTCGTAGACACTAGACATTCTACGTGAATTCAACACATTGTACATGAATCCAAGACGTTCTACGTGGATTCTAGAAATCTATGTGGATCCTATAATTTCTGCGTAGACATTAGACGTTCTACACGGACCCAAGACGTTCTACGTGGATTCTAGAAATCTATGTGGGTCCTGTAATTTCTGCGTAGACATTAGACGTTCTACACGGACCCAAGACGTTTTACGTGGATTCTCGATTTTCTAAGCGGATCATAGACTTTCTTCGTGGGCCCTTCACTGACACTGTTTAGGCATCCGCTGATATGGGCAATGAGAAAAATACCATTTCTCCGTGTAATTCAAGAAAAAAGTAAGAAAAAAGCAGATTCGAGTATTTCACTTGTCTGATATTTATCTTCTTCTTATTTTTTTTTTCATCCCATCAAGACAAAGTTTTCTTCCTTGATGTAATGTAATCATTTTGAAATAATCATCCCACCCGCTTACGTTTTACCGCGTTTTTAGAAAGAAAAAAAATATATACTGTTCACCGTACACTTTAACCCTTGAAGCGTCTAGGACGAGCCTGATTTATTAAGTTAAAGACCTTTCAGAAGTAAATAATTACGTTTCCTTGCCCCCCCCCCCCCCCAATTCTTTCAACCAAAGATACTTAACTCTGTGTCTAAATTTCATTCGTAGATAAATCTTAACGAATTCTCAGTGGAGCATCATATATTCTGTCTGCTCTTAAGATAGGAAAGACGTCAATTTCTGAAAATGGACGACCAGCTCCCAGCGGGAAAATGGTAGTACCTGTATTCGCGTTCAGTGATACAGTTAAAAAAAAAAACAAACTTCATCACCATTAACGCGGCCTTGTGTCTGAAAACACAGCAAACATTTTTTTATAAGAAAAACAAGTGCCTGGGACTCTCTGGGTGCGATTCTTTACTTAAGTTTGTTCGAAACCAGCTACCGCTCTTTATCATTTTTTCAGTCCAGAATGAATGATGAGATAGAAGAATGAGCGAGATTTTACCCCCCCCCCTCTTTTTATTCGCAAAATGGGGGGGGGGGGGATAGTAGTAGTAGTAGTAGTAGTAGTAGTAGTAGTAGTAGTAGTAGTAGTAGTAGTAGTAGCAGTAGTAGTAGTAGTAGTAGCAGTAGTAGTAGTAGTAGTAGCAGCAGTAGTAGTAGTAGTAGTAGCAGTAGTAGTAGTAGTAGTAGTAGTAGTAGTGGTAGTAGTAGTAGTAGTAGTAATATTTTATCAGAGAGCCTCGTAAGCCATAGTCAAGCGTGAAAAGAAAAAAGCAAACAAGCAGGTAGAAATAGATTGAAGAAGACAGATAACAAATGTGACAGAAATAGGAAATGTACAAGGGCGAGTGAAAAGAAAAGGACCACAATATCATAACCCACCCCCCACCCTCCTTTTGTTTTTGCTGCTGTTTCTAACCTTTTTTCTCATCTTCGTCTGTGACTTGATATCCTTCGTGAGCCTCTCACCTGGTACCTGGGCCGACCATAACGTCATTATAATGATCAGGTAGGCCGCGGACATGACCAGGCAGGGCAGGAAGAACAGGGCGATACACACGAACAAGTAGTAGAACCTGCGGGCAGGCGCACTGGGCACTTCCTTTCCGGTCACCGGGTCCCGCAGCATAACAACGGGCCAGGAGTCATCACACCAGGTCTCCACCAGGTTTTGCCAGTGTTCCTGGGGGAGGTGTCATTGCAAGTTAACGTGTTTGACTTAACAGTGAATAACGGCAGTAAACATTCGAAACAGTAAACTTTATTATCAGTATTCGAAACAGTAAACTTTATTATCAGTATTTGAAACAGTAAACTTTATTATCAGTATTCGAAACAGTAAACTTTATTATCAGTATTTGAAACAGTAAACTTTATTATCAGTATTTGAATCAGTAAACTTTATTATCAGTATTTGAAACAGTAAACTTTATTATCAGTATTTGAAACAGTAAACTTTATTATCAGTATCTGAAACAGTAAACTTTATTATCAGTATTTGAAGCACTTAATTTTATTATCAATACCTGAAAGAGTAAGCTTTTTTTAATATTTGAAACACTTAACTGTATTATCAATGTCTGAAACAGTAAGCTTTATTAAAATGATAAAAAAAAGACAAGTCAAAATTTCTTGGACATGCCACGAGAAAGCAGAAGTTGGAGAACCTAGTAATAACTGGAAAATTCACGGGAAAAAGGAAGAGAGGAAAGTCAAGGGGAAAAAAGGAAGAGAGTAAGGTCAAGGGAAAAAAGGAAGAGAGGAAGGTCAATGGAAAAAGGAAGAGAGGAAGGCCAAGGGAAAAATATAACAGTGGACTGACCAAGTGGCATGGAAAAAGAAAAGCATTTGAAGCAATTGGAAACACCAAAGGCCGAACATGGTGGAGAAGTATGATGGCCAACGCTAACCCAGCGTAGTAACAATCATTTCCAGCAAATACTGATTCTCTAACAACGAGATGTTAACTATTGGCAAACATGAAGTTTTGTTTTCCCTATGAAAGTCATCAATATCATTTCTCTGCTTTTGTCATCAATACCATTTCTCTGCTTTTTTTCAACTCAAGCATGGGACTGTACAATGCGTTGAGTTTCACATTCTCTCTCTCTCTCTTTCTCTTTCTCTCTCTCTCTCTCTCTCTCTGAACCTTAAGTGCACAGGGCACATGGGGCTTCGGCAAGGGTTTTCCATAAATGCTTGTCCTTTGCATTTTTTTTTTCTGCTCTTGCCCAGGTGAGCCCTCTGTTGCTCAACATCCTTTCTGTTGTTCTTATCCATGTCTCTTTTGGTCTACCCTTACTTCTGTTCCCCTATGGTATCCATCTTAGTGCTATTTTTGGTAGTGAGTTGTCAATCATTCGGAACACATGTCCCAGCCATCACTAGCGTCTTTCCTCAATAATTGCTGTCAGTGGCTTCATCTGCATTTCTGTCAACAAGATGTTATTTCTTATGGTGTTTGGCCAAAATATTTGTCTAATTCTTCGTAAACATTTAGTCTGGAAAGAATTCAACTTGTTTTCTATGGTTTTGGTGCATTCACTTCCATAGAGTAGTACACTTAGAACATTACTCTTAAATATTCTGATTTTCGTATTCATGCTTAGTTTTTTAGATTTCCATATAGTCTGCAGCATTGCAAAAGCCTGGTTTGCTCGAATAAGTCTGCTGTTGATGTCCTCTGTGCTGTCTCCATTTTCTACTACTCTACTGCCAAGGTATACAAATTCGGTGACCTCCTCCACTAACTTGCTATCTACTCTGAGTACATTTCTGTTGTTCACATTTTGCTTCATTAACTTTGTCTTTCCTACGTTGATCTTTAGTCCTATGTTGTTTGCATTCTGAGTTAGCTTGTTTATTTTATCTTGCATATCTTTGTGACTGCTTGATAATAGACAAATGTCGTCCGCAAAGTCAAAGTCCTCCAGCACTGTGTCAAGGGTCCATTGTAATCCTCTGCGTTTGTCTGATGTTGCCTCCTTCATTAACCAGTCTACTGCCAAGATAAATAATGTTGGTGATAGTACACATCCCTGTTTCACTCCTGTTTGTACCCTAAAGCTGCTGGAGGTATGTTCTCCACAAATAACTTTGCACTGAAAACCCTCATATAGGGTTTTGATTACATTCACTATCTTATGGGGGAGGGCATGCCAGAGTTTCACATTGCTCTTTTTTATATATATCACTGACAGCTTTGTGTACAGCGTACTTTGATGCACCTCGTCTTACACGCAGATATTCACCCTGTTCGGAACCGTTTTCCTAATACAAATGCCAACTGTTTTTTTTATTCTTATCTTGACTAGAACAATAAACGAGCTTAGCGACTGTTACCCTGTATTAAACAATAATGGAACTGAAGCGATTCTACAGTTATTTAGAGTGATAATGAAGCTCGGAAGACTAATACTTTATATAGATCAAAATATGAACTTAAAATATTATTAACTTCTATTATACAACAAATAGAGAAATGTTATGATTTAGTCAGTCATCTGCATATCCCTTGCGGAACTTTGCCTCCCTAACAGCTCTCCTGTAGACCTCTCGGTTGTGAACAAGATGCCCTGCTGCTGATGCATTCATCTGCAGATCATCAACGATATGATTGCGTAGAAAAAAAAATTAAGGAAATAATACGATGACTATTAACGAGCTTATGATTGAAAAACTTAAGAATGCGTCACAGAAAATGCTAACATTGACCTGGTTCGGTTGACTGCGCTAGCGTGAGCCGATTACTATGGGAAACCTCTCTAGCATTATTTGCACCCTGGACTCCCATTCTATCGACATGAAATCTTCGTTGAAATCCAGTTTCGTCAAATTACTCCTCGCTTGTCTGGTCAATCAAAAGAGATATCCTGTGCCGGTATTTCGATGTTGAGGTGGGTATTTTTATCCTTGCGCCCTGCAGGTTCGAACACGCCCTGCTGAGCCGCGGCATCTTTTGCTTGACATCTTTCTGGAATGAAGACCCTGTCAAATTTCGCAGTTAATGACCCATAGCTGACCAAGGTCGTTCCCTACTTCTCCTTTGGTAACTCCCCCCCCCCCCATTAACAGATCTACCCTGATGAACGTGGCCGGGCTCGCAATAGTCCCCATGGTAGTGGAGTCTACTAAAGAAGTATTGCACACCTCCTGCCTTTTTATCTTCATTCAGGGACTGAAAAAAACATAGCCGTTATAATCCGCTTTCAGTGCAATACGATGCTGCTGCCGCAGAATCTCCACTGCATCGCCTGCAGATACATCAGCTTGCAGTTCCGGGAGATAGAAGAAGAAGAAGACTGCCACTTTCACATGCCCGTGCAGAAACAAAAAGGTAGCCCTGTCACGCCATGGAACTGTCCAGGGGAGTTTGGTGTTAGTGCCTTATTTTCCTTGAACTCTCGGCAGACTACACGTTGATGTTTTCAGCATCTTCCTCGTCGCCTTTCTTTCTCCAAATCCACAAGGAAATGGGTGAGTATCCACTTCTTTAGCTGGGTGACTGGGGACGACATTCGCCCGAGTCGGCATAAATTTTCTTGAGTGTACGTGTACATATATTATCTTCTTCTTCTTCTTCTTCTTCTTCAGCTTTTCGGGCCATTAAGGCTCATTGCTGCAGATAAAGTTCGCTTCCATTCCTCTCTATTCCTAATCTTCTCTCTCCAGTTGGTAACATCAATTTCTTTTATATCCTCTCCTATGTTGTCTGTTCATCTCTGTCTTGGTTTACCCCTTGATCTTGTTTCCCTCATCTCTTGTGCATACATAATTTTTGTTTGTCTGTTCTTTTCCACTCTTTCTACATGCCCCAGCCAGCGTAGTCTGTTCAGTTTCAAGATATTTATAATTCATTTGGATTTAAATAAGCTGTTCAGTTCACTGTTCTTTCTAGCTCTCCATACTGTTGGTATCCTTCACCGGCCAAAGATTCTTCCTGGGATCTTGTTCTCAAAGATCTGCAATTGTTGTTCATCTTTCTTTGTTGTACACCACGTTTCTGATCCATTATCTTATTATAGTTTTGTAGACTGTTATTTTGGTGTTTTGGGACAGGATTTTGGATTTTAACAAGTGTTACAAGGACAAGTATATTTTATTCCGTATCTGTAATCTTGATTTTAATTTCCTCGCTTACTGTGTTGCTTCTGTTGAAGGTTGTGCCTAGATATTTGTATGTTTCTGCTTCCCTCGAGAGGAAGGCCAAGGCGAAGATGACTGCAAGACATCGCTGATAATCTGCAAATGGATGCATCAGCAGCAGGCCATCTTGCTCACAACCGAGAGGCCTACAGGAGTGCTGTTAGGGAGACAAAGTTCCGCAAGGGACATGCAAATGAATGAATGAATGAGTGCTTCCCTAATTAATCATCTCTCCAACATTTATATAATCTGGATCATTCTGCCTCTGGTTTCTCTCTCTCTCTCTCTCTCTCTCTCTCTCTCTCTCTCTCTCTGAACATTAAGTGCCCAGGGCACATGGGACTTCCGCAAGGGTTTTCCACAAATGCCTGTCCTTTGCATTTTTTTCTTCTCTTGCTCAGGTGAGCCCTCTATTGCTCAACGTTATCTCTGTTGTTCTTATCCATGTCTCTTTTGGTCTACCCTTACTTCTGTTCCCCTGTGGTGTCCATCTTAGTGCTATTTTTGGTAGTGAGTTGTCAGTCATTCGGAGCACATGTCCCAGCCATCGCCAGCATCTTTCCTCAGTAATTGCTGTCAGTGGCTTCATCTGCATTTCTGTCAACAAGATGTTATTTCTTATGGTGTTTTGCCAAAATATTTGTCTAATTCTTTGTAAACATTTAGTCTGGAAAGAATTCAACTTGTTTTCTATGGTTTTGGTGATTTTCCAGCATTCATTTCCATAGAGTAGTACACTTAGAACATTACTCTTAAATATTCTGATTTTCGTATTCATGCTTAGTTTTTTTTCTTTAGATTTCCATATAGTCTGCAGCATTGCAAAAGCCTGGTTTGGTCTAGTAAGTCTGCTGTTGATGTCCTCTGTGCTGTCTCCATTTTCTACTACTCTATTGCCAAGGTATACAAATTCGTTGACCTCCTCCACTAACTTGCTATCTACTCTGAGTACATTTCTGTTGTTCACATTTTGCTTCATTAACCTTGTCTTTCCTACATTGATCTTTAGTCCTATGCTGTTTGCATTTTTAGTTAGCCTGTTTATTTTATCTTGCATATCTTTGTGGCAGCTTGATAGTAGACAAATGTCGTCCGCAAAGTCAAAGTCCTCCAGCACTGTGTCAAGGGTCCATTGTAATCCTCTGCGTTTGTCTGATGTTGCCTCCTTCATTAACCAGTCTACTGCCAAGATAAATAATGTTGGTGATAGTACACATCCCTGCTTCACTTCTGTTTGTACCCTAACGGAAGTATGTTCTCCACAGATAACTTTGCACTGAAAACCCTCATATAGGGCTTTGATTACATTCACTATATTATGGGGGAGGCCATGCCATCTTAGGATTTTCCACAGTGCATCTCTGTTGACACTGTCAAAGGCTTTCTCAAAATCTATAAACAATGCATATGTTGTGCTATGCCACTCATTTGCCGGTTCTAATATTTGTCTAATACAAATATGTGGTCAATGCATGATTTTCCTTTCCTAAATCCTGCATATATATATATATATATATATATATGTAAATAAAGTATCCCGGTTTCCATGCTATTAAGGTATTTTGGGAATATGGTATTAGGTCGGTGTGGTTAGTATCACCCCTGTCCACATTTACCTTCTCTCAGATTTCTTGGGTACTCATTTTTAAAGGTTGTGTGGACCCCGTATATATGATGTGTATATAATGTGCACGTATATATATATATATATATACTTAAATATATTCAACATAAACTGAATGTTTCCTCTATTTCCTATTAGTCTCTGTTTTCTCTTCTGCTGTAGTTGAGCAGTTTCTAGATACAGAAAGTACGTTAAGAGCAACAAGAAACAATGACATGTGTTTATATTCAGAGAACTGATTAACCATGTCTGGGGAAAAAAAACTATTAATTTGGTTCATTAGCTCTAAACACTAATCGATATAACTGCCAATTTTCCTTTAAAACGGAGTCTCCTTGTTCGATCTAAACATTTTTGCAACGTATCTCCCCCCTCCCCCTTCCCCCGCCCGATAGGCCATGATTATGTCATCATATGATGAATATGTCTGTCTCAAGAAGAGGTCGTGACACGGTTTTTGGCCAGGGCACTCATTTTTTCTTGCGTAGGCACTTCTTTTTGGAAGGTGTCTAGTGTGCGTCTGTGTCATTTCCCAGCATTCCCTCCCGTACAGTAAAACGCTTAGAACACTGGCTTCGAATATTCTGCCTTTGGCTTTTTGGCTTATCATTTCGGGATCTCTGCTTGAGCGCAGGCCAGACCTGTTGGTCTTTTTCTAGTCTTGTTTCAACTTCTTTATTACTATCTCCATCTGCCGTTACCGTCTTACTGTCGACAGTGATGGAAAGGAGGTGGCAATGGACTGGGCATGTTATGAGAATGATAGACGAATCCTTACCAAGAGCAGCTTTGACGTGGCCTACACTGGGTAAAAGAAATGTAGGACAACCCGGAGAAGTACAGTAGACAGAAAGTTGATAAAGAACTGACATGGGAGGAATAGCTAAGAAGATAGCGAAGGGCCGACAAAAATGGATATCTCTTGCTATCATGCAGACCCCAGTGTCTTGGGCACTGAAGGGATGAGAGAGAGAGAGAGAGAGAGAGAGATGAGAGAGAGAGAGAGATGATAAATATATGGCGCTATGTTGAGACCCCCTGGACAAAGTCTCGCCGGAAACGAAAAAAAAAACCATGCCGAACTACAATGGGAGCCCTATGTGACGCCCAACGGAAGGGAAGGATATAACATGTAAGATGTTTATTCTGGCTGTTCTATCTTAGGTTATGTGGGAACTCTCAGCAGGGCAGCAAGATCAATGTTCTTTTACAGAATTGTATTTGATATTTGTCAGTGACCTGGGGGTGGGGGGGGGAAGGGGGAGGGGGAGGGGGCGAAGACGCTGTCTGTTTTGGCAAACTGCAACCACCAATAGCTGACATGCTGGCGTCAGGGCTGGCGAAACACAGCTGACATGCTGGCGTCAGGGCTGGCGAAACACAGTGCTGACATGCTGGCGTCAGGGCTGGCGAAACACAGCTGACATGCTGGCGTCAGGGCTGGCGAAACACAGTGCTGACATGCTGGCGTCATGGCTGGAGAAACACAGCTGACATGCTGGCGTCAGGGCTGGCGAAACACAGCTGACATGCTAGCGTCATGGCTGGCGAAACACAGCTGACATGCTAGCGTCATGGCTGGCGAAACACAGCTGACTAAGACCCTGTCCTACCTCTCCGTTGATACTCCCACCCCACCCCACCCACCCCCACAAAAAAACCAGGCCTAGCCTGTATAACGGAGCAGGACTCGTCATAGTCGCCATGGCGGTGGAGTATTGCACACTCAAGGACTGCAAAAATAGCTGCCATGACCCGCTTCCAGGATGACATGATGTTGTGCCTCAACATCTTCGCTTCATCGGCTGCAAATAACACTAACTCGGAGTTCCAGGGAGCTGAAGAAGAAGAAGACGGGTAACCTCTGTTGTTGGTGGCCTCCTGTGATTCACCGCAAGGTAGATACACCTGGAAAAGTTTCTACCAACAGTAAACATTTTTAAGATCCCACTAACCAGAACCCAGATATTTATGATCCCGCTGGCCAGAATAACAACATTTATGATCCCACAAGCTCCAGCTCCAGTGTTTATGATCCCGTTAGCCAGAACCCCTATATTTATGATCTCACTAGCCAGAATCCTAAAATCTATGATCCTGCTAGACAGGACCCCAAAATCTATGATCCTGCTAGCCAGAAATCCAACATTTATGACCATACAAGCTCCAGCTCCAGTGTTTATGATCCCACTAGCCAGAAACCCCACATTTTTTATCCTCCTAGCCATAACCCCAAAATCTATGATCCTGCTAGCCAGAAACCCCAAAATTTATGATCCTGCTAGCCAGAACCCCAGTAATTATGACCCCATGATGTCCCGTATACCGGAAGTTCATCATCTGGTACTTACTTCATTCAGACGCCTGTAGAAGATTAAAGGGGACGCTACTACGACGGACAGCACCCATATGATGATGATGGTACAGCTGGCACGGCGCTCGATGAAGTGGGCCTTCATGGAGAATACGATGCCGAAGAAGCGATCGCAAGCGATGACTGTCAGAGTGAAGATACTCGCTACCAAGGACAGAACTGCGAGAATTAAAAAATACAAATAAACAAAGATTGTAAGATTATGTGGGAAGTGTTTTTCATTTTTCCTGCTTTCACCTGCTTCCAGTCTAGATGCAAGTATTTTAAAGAGCTGCCTTGTTATTCTCTTCAGTACGTTGGTGAATACCTGCCTGTACAGTGCACACCAGGAGTTTGTCCTCTGCGGAAAAGTACTGTTTTAACTCTTTCACTTCTGAATTATTTGACATGCTCCGTCAAAATAAATTTTTGATAAGAAATTTTGGTGGAGACAAAATAAGTTTATGGTGTAAAACCATGGGCTGAGTTAGAAATGTACTAGTTTTCATTTAATTAAGATGCGTTCAACGAATGTTGTAGATAGTAAGTGTAGACGTACAAAAGAAGACAGATAAGACAAACAGACAATGAGACTGATAGAAAGAAAGAAGAACTGGAAAGGCAGATAAATAGAAAGATATACACGCAGAAGGAACACACGAATGTCTTTATTTTGACGCAGTGAAGAGCTGGGCATGCAGGCTCGTCTGTGATTCTGGCTTTTGCCTCCGTTATTAATTCTTTCCAACCATTCAGTTAGACAGACATTCAGAATGACAGACAGACAGACTGACAGACAGACAGACAGACAGAGACACATAGACAGACATAGATAGATAGATAGATAGATAGATAGACAGACAGACAGACAGATAGATAGATAGATAGATAGATAGATAGATAGATAGATAGATAGATAGATAGATAGATAGATAGATAGGTTGGTAGGTAGGTACGCACGTACATACATACACAGATAAATACATACATACATACATACATACATTCATACATACATACATACATAACCCCTGTTTGCTATTAATTTAGCCATTCTCTTTAATCTTCTCCCAGATCTCTTTGCTGGTGCTGCTCTGATCAGTGACAGATTCAGACAAGGACACCCCCACCTCCGATAGTTTTAGAACCGCTGGAATAAACTTCCTGTCTGCTTTACTCTCTTATTACGTAGTAATATTTTCCACGAATTCCTATCTTCGTTGTTTTATAAATGCATCTTTAATGTTTGTCGGTCCTTCTCCACATGGATTTAAGATATGCATCTTCAATGGGAAACCGAAATGAAGCTTAAGGTATGATAGCCACATTTTGTTTTGTTTTGTTTTGTTTTTGAAGATCTGGGGATAAAGGAAATTCTCTCTCTTTTTTCTTTTGCATCAACTCGCCAACCCAAAAAGAAAAAAAAAGCTTCATTCTGACATTTCACATTCAATTAATGTTGATAACAAACAGCGGAAACAAAATTTTATTACCGTGCTGTACAGACAGTTCCCGAGTTACGAACGCCCAACTTACGTACAGCCGAAGTTATGAACCATTCCCCCATAAAGCCATTCATTCATTTGCATGTCCCTTGCGGAACTTTGCCTCGCTAACAGCACTCCCGTAGGCCTCTCGGTTGTGAGCAAGATGGCCTGCTGCTGATGCATCCATTTGCAGATCATCAATGATGTCTTGCAGCCATCTTCGCCTTTGTCTTCATCTCTTTGTCTTTCCCATTATGTACCCTTCCAAGACGGTTTTCTCTAGATTATCATGACGTTTAATGTGTCCAAATATTTAAGTTTTCTCTCTTTAATACTCTTTATTAGCCAGCCTTCTTCAATATTAAGTTCTTGTAGTATGGATATATTTGTTCTTTTTTGTGTCCATGATATTCGAAGAACTCTTCTGTAGCATTTACATTCAAGGGCATTTATGTGTTTTGTTAAGTGTCCAGATCTCACAGGGATATGTTTCGATGGGAAAGATACATGTCCTTAAAAATCTTATTTTTGTAGTTCTGTCTATTCCTCTCCACAGATTCTTTAGTTTTACTTTCTGAAGAGCGACAGATGTCCTCCTTTTAATTTCCCTCATTGTATCTCCATTATTAGTTAGTAGTGATCCAAGATATTCAAAACTCTCCACTTCTTCCAGTTTTTCCTCATTGATACATATATCAGCTGCTTTGTTTGTTTTGTCAGTTGTCATCAATTTAGTTTTCTTCGCATTAAGATGGAGGCTACTATATTACTATATTAACAAATTCCAGTGATGTACATGGCTCGTATTAACAGACGGGCGCTACCTTTCTGGGCGCACCAAAATACTGGGCGCCAACGGGCGTTCGTCGGTTTCTTTAATGTTTTTTTTTTATGAACAAAAAGGTACACTGTATACGAACCGCATCTGTTTCGACATACGAGCGGGCGTACAAATTCGACGTACGAACTTACTTAGAAACATAGCTCATTCTCAAATCGAGGACATCTTGTAATTTCTTTTTTCTTTGTAACTGACAGCAACATAAAGTTGATATTTTGAGAAAAAAAAAGGTTCCATAACATGGCGAACAAATAAACTAATATGTTAAATTTTACATATCCAATGGGATATCATCAGTGAGAATAGGACAAGCCCACAATTGTTCAGATCTTCTCCACTGATGAAGAATCTCCGTGCAGTGCCCGGAATCCGTAGCACCAGCTACTTCAAGGTAGCACGCCGCTGGAGGATTCATAGAGCAGGAAACATATTGTTCTTACACCGCTAATAACCCCACCCCCCCCTACCTGGTACCCTTCCACTACTCCCTCGCCCTCTCCCCCCTTCCCAAAGAAAATCTGTACCAGAGTAAAAAAAAGGATCAAGAACCTCTTTACTCCAGTAATCAGCAACTAATACAGATAAAATTGGAGTAATTTAATACTTTTTTTCTTTCATTAAATTTAACAAGGCGTGAGGTACCATCAAAATTAACCGGATTTAACTAACGCATCTACTAGATAAAGCGTTAAAAACCATTTAATCCGCCGAAATTTTTAACGCGTTAACGACGCTTAAATCACCAGCCCTAATTTATTTATTTTGTTTATTTTTGCTTCTTCCAGAAGTTATTATCCGCGACATTTCTACGGTTGCACGTGAAAATATCCCATAATTTAATTAACACTCCCACGTAAAGCCAGCAGCTGCAACTATTTTACTGTGTTTTAACGGTTCATATGTTCTATGCCTGTTTGTTTGTTTTTTTTTCTCCAAATGTTTTCATTAACAACTTCATGAATGAAGATGCTTTTTAAACAAAATAACCGCAGGACATCATTCTGGAAGCTGCTACGTCGGCCGTCTCAGCGCGTGCATCATTTCCGTTTATTATTATTATTATTGTTCAATTATTCAAGTTATTGCATTGGAAGTGACACTGCTATTTCTCTGAAAGCATTTTGTGGGCACATTTTAAAGCATTCGCACATATTTCCACAAAAAAAGAGAAGCTATTGTGGTCCCTACAGAGAAACATCTGCAGAGTATGTCGCATTTCCTGAAGTTTTGAATAAAGTGACATTTTCTGCGCTCTGTCTGGAAGGTGTTTTTTTTTTTTTTCCCCCATGTTTTACGTCAAATTGGAAACGTAGGAAACTGCTCTTTGATAATCCCAGTTGGATTAACTAATTTACTGTCAGCGTTTCAGTACGACGCAGATGACGCAGTGAACTACGGCAGAGTTAGAATAAAGAGCTTAGAGAGATAAAAAAAAAATGAGGGACAGGAAGTAACGCTGGAGATGTTGCACGGTCTTCATAGAAGACCGCACTAGAAAAGGTGATGACCGGAGGCCAACCTCTGGCGTGGCGGGGGGGGGGGGGGGTTGGTATGTCAAGACTTCGACTCTGACCCGTCTCCCCACTTCCAACTCCTTAGTTTTTCAACTCTTTAACTCTGATCTCAACGTCTTAACTTTGCAACTCCTTAATTTTTTCAACTATTTTTTTCTCTGACTCCAACTCTTTAATTTTTCAGTTCGTCAGTTCTGATCCCAACTCCTTAATGTTTTCAACTCTTGAGCTCTGATCCCGAATCTTTAATTGTTTTCAACTCCTGAACTCTGACCCCGACTCTTTAATTTATCAACTCTTGAATTCTGACCCCCAACTTTTTAATTTATCAACTCTTTAACTCTGATCCACACTCTTTAAATTTTCAATTCTTCAACCCTGACCCCATCTCCTCAACCTTCCAACTCTTACCCCCAGCTCACTAATTTTCTTTTAACTCTGCGGCTCTGACCCAAAAACTCAGTAAATTATTTTAACTCTGCGGCTCTGACCCAAAAACTCAGTAAATTATTTTAACTCTGCGGCTTTGACCCAAAAAAACTCAGTAAATTATTTTAACTCTGCGGGTCTGACCCAAAAACTCAGTAAATTATTTTAACTCTGCAGCTTTGACCCAAAAAACTCAGTAAATTATTTTAACTCTGCGGGTCTGACCCAAAAACTCAGTAAATTATTTTAACTCTGCGGCTCTGACCCAAAACTGTCTTAAATGGGGATGTCAATTTAGACATTTTAAAATCTATATCTAGATAATTTTGGTCTTGCCTAGTAATGAAAATAATCATCTAGATGTTAGCTATAAATCTGGATATTTTAACAATTAATTGTAGATAACTTTAGATACAGGCCAAAGAAAAAAGAGGCAGACCACGTGCAACTCTAAAGAGGACATTGATAAGAGAGGCCAAATTAACAGGCATAAAATCCCTTGATGAGGTTGAAAAAGCTCGCCGAAGACAGGAAAAATTGGCGAACTACCTTGCGAGCCCTATGTGACGTTTAACGGCACGGGAAGGATATAAGATATCAGATAAGAATTTTAGATAACTTTAAAAAAAAGAACATGTTTTTTTTATATCTTCTATAATGAGCCCTTTCTTAGCACAAAGAGTCTATGTTTTAGTGTTTAAAGATTTGCAAATTGGCAACACTTGAGGTTAGCGGTGTTAAATGAGATAACATGTAAAAACAAATTAGGTCACTAAATGGAGTCGCCGGGGAATTGCTTAGCTCTGGAGTGACAGTCAAAATATCAGTTCACTGAGAGATGTTCGGAAGGACCACAATATAAGGGTCAGAGGGTTATGGGAGGAATGCCATCTCTGCAAGTGAGGGCAGCTTTGCTTTGATGTATAAATAAATAATCAAACTTTCAAGAGCCATTCAGTATTAATTGGGCCGATTCTCTTATATGGACACTCTTAAACTTCCACTGTCTAGTTTTAGTTGAGCCTATTCTTTTATATGGACACTAGTCTTAGTCTTAACCTTCCATTGCTCCATTTTGGAGAATGAATCAGTGAAGTGGAGCCACAAAACTATTCTAGGTAGGATACACCAACGTTCCGGAAGCTTTGTTCAACAGTTCCATTGCTCTCAGCGCAAATTATGAATTATGTTTAAGTGCGTGGACATATTTATTGGAATTATTTCTTCTTCGCATCTCTCTGAAAATGCCAAAATTTAAAAAAAAATAATACAAAGAAAAATTTAGAAAAGAATGGCTAAAAGATGAAATGTTTGTGAAATGGATAATGATGGTTGCTGAGGATGATACCAAAGCTCATTGTAAGCTTTGCCAAGTGTGACATTCAGGCGAAGTACCAAGATCTGAAAATGTATGGGAAATGTTTTCTTAGATCTAACCGGAGGGAGAGGAGCTGAACGAAATGCAGTGCCCTTTACAACTGAAACGTCTCTGACTTGTATACGTACTTATAACTGAAGCGTCTCTGACTTTTGTACGTACTTATAACTGAAGCGTCTCTGACTTTTGTACGTACTTATAACTGAAGCGTCACTGACCTGTATACGTACTTATAACTGAAGCGTCACTGACCTGTATACGTACTTATAACTGAAGCGTCTCTGACTTTTATACGTACTTATAACTGAAGCGTCTCTGACTTTTATACGTACTTATAACTGAAGCGTCTCTGCCTTTTGTACTAACTTATAAGGAATCCTCTGGCCTTGAGGGATCAGTTACTATGTTGTTGTGCTTTTGTAAACTGTGACCATCTTGTTGATTTGTGCAAAATCCAACATTGCTGACAGTAAAACTGCAATAAAATGAAGCTGGAGCTTCTTCATGATATTTTAATGGTCAAATTCAGCTTATCAGGATTGCGAACGAAGAAGAAGCTTATCAGGATATTATTTTGCTACTTATCAACTTCCCCGCTGAAGTTTCAAAAGCTATAGGAACAACTTAACAATGGCAGCATGTCAGAAAAAAAAAATCTGTACAAGAGATGAAGCTTCTACACCATCTTGCCAAGCGGGTCCTTCAAACGCTGAAGGCGATGATGATGATGATGATGATGATGATCTTCCATCTTTTTTGTGACAGTGTCACGGTAATTACTAGCATTAATGACACATTAGCATTAATAGCACATTAGCATCACATTTCTCTTATTAATTTTCACTTTAACACGGTTTTAAAAGACAGAATAATTTCCTAGATATTAAAAAAAAATTGCTTTTTAAAATGTAGATAATTCTAGATGTATTCTGAGACAATTCTAGACATTTATGTGGAATAAAAAGGTTGGCAACACTGATCTTAATTCTGCGACTGTAACCCCCCCCCCCCCCCCCCCCCCCACCCCCAACTCCATGATTATTCATTCAACTATTCGACCTTGACTTCATTCAAAATTCTTCCGACTCTGTCCCTACGACCCTACAACCCCTGGGTCGGGTAGTAAAACTGTTAAACACAACAGCCTGGCCGTACAGAATCGAGTTGTTCCCCCCCCCCCCCCTCGCTGGCAGCCTAACTTGTTGACAAAAGCCTTTTCTCTTTACCTAATCTACGGCATGGTAGAAAGCCATAGTAACCTGTTCTCAGTCTGACACGGCTTTTATCAACCTCTTTGGCCTCCTCTGAACTCTTAGATATATTTTCCCTCCGCATGAAATTGTTTCCCGCCTATCATTTTGTTCCCCATTTTCCCGCCTTCTCTCAGCTATTACTGCCATCACGCCACCCCCACCCCCACAGTGAAATATACCAATTTTTAAGAAGTGGCGAGTGTAGAGGGCAAAATGTTTTTTTCCTTTTAGTTTGTGCAGTAGAGACCGCCGCCGAGGAAAAGAAGTGCAGTCATTGAATAACCAGGACCGGGGGAGTCAAAAAAGGCGGTAAACTTAGATCAGGGGTCAGCAATCTTTCAGCAGTGTTGTGCCCAAGTAATGTTGCAGTCACTCTGTGTTCCAGCCTAAACCCGGCATATATATATATATATATATATAAATAACCATTGAAACACATGATATAACTATGGTGTTCCGTGCTGACAGTATGTTTCAATGTAATCTTGCTGATCATTCAATGTTTGAATGTAAACAGAATCAAATACAAAAGCTATGTTCTGGAAAATTTCAGTTCTGAAAACACCATTATTTTGAATATAAATCCATATTCGCTTGTCCAAAAGTCTTGAAGCGACCGGATATCAAGTTTTTGCCTTTTTTGAGTCATTTTAAGAGCACCATAGACTTATTAATCTTGTCTTACAGCCCGCGGACTGACTGTACTATTATGTGTATACGACAGCCGCTGAGAGAACTCTACAGGTGATGGTGTTTTGGGTTGTCGCTTACCTCCCCTGCCTAAACCAGAGACCTAAAAATGGCTTTAAAGAGTTATATGCTTCTATTTAATTAAAAATTCGAATGTTTTAGGAGATCACGATGACTGTGTTTCAGTTCAAACAACATGTCACTGTAAATGCCGTAGATTGCCGACCCCTGACTTAGGCGTCAGCGGCCACCATCACCCTCAAAGCAGTCCCCCGTTCTGAGTCTTGGCAACAATCCTAGCGCTGCTATCACTTTCGGAAGAATTCGTGGAAGTTATTTTCTTCCAGCGTGTTGAAAACAGCTTGCGACTCTGCTTGATTTTCTTCCAGCGTGTTGAAAACAGCTTGCGACTCTGCTTGAATTTCTTCCACCACCCAAAATCTTCGTCCATTCAGTTTCATTTTCAGAAAAAAAAAGAAAAGAGAAGCAAAAAAGTCGTAGTGTGCAATGTCTGGTGAATAGGGAAGATGGGGCACCAGAATCATACACAGTATACAAAATGTTAATCGGATATGGCTTGCGGTATATGGCATGTGATAGAGCAGGCGTTTTTTTTTTCTTGTGTAAAACTAAAAATGACTTTTGAGCCAACCTGTCTTGGATAAAAACAAAAAGCATGCACCAAAAACGTAGGGGCCTGCGAAAAGTGTCTAAGAGAGATTTTTCAGTCACAATCTCTGACGGAACTCCTGCGAAATCCGGATTGAGAAACACAGGTCTAATTTAATGCTAGAGGGTTGTAGAACCTTCAGCACGGGAACGTTTGTCTAAAGCTCCACGTTTTTGCAGTCATAAAGGGAGCTTACAGCAGTGAAGCCAACAGCCATGATAAGAAAGTATAAAATCTCTCTTTTTTTAAAAAATTAGAATAGATAGGATTTTCTTTTTCTTATTTTGAACGTCCCTGTGTCCGCGATGTAACATTCTATTTTGCGTGCTCTACTGAAGTTTCCCGCGCACATCTTTCTCCAGTTACAGTTACATCTTATTTTACTTTTAACCGTAACAGCAAATGTTTTGCGCATTTTCTTTTGACATAGTACAATTTTGTATTCGCATTAAAGAAATCCGCCTTTAAAAAGTAATAAATAAACATTTGAGTAATAAAAAAGTAAGAAGTGTGGTAAAATCAGTTAATATTTCAAAATAGAGTTAAACCTCGATTTACGTCAGGGATGGGTTCCTGGATGTACCGGCGTTATCGGAATAAGCGTAAATTGAAACTTAACTGCTGTCCTCTGTGTGCACTGACTGTTTTATTTTCTTTCAGTTTCTCATCATGGCAGTCTCAGTGAAAGTAGGCAAATTCACGCTTTTACGGAAATTAGTGCCCGGGTATTTACCGACAACACGTAATATTCGAATAATTCTGTTCATCTATTCTAATAATTACGTCCGTCTTATCTCGTAACGTAACAGTCCTACGTAACGTTGTACTAAACCGTTATTTCCATTTGTTTTTACTGCATTTCTTACCAGACATTGTGGCTTGAATTTAGTTAATTTTATCCGCAGATTTGTAAATAAAATAACTGAAATACGCCCTCTCACTGACGGATGGGAAGGTGACCAGTATTTTTCCTGCTCAATGATTCTTCCAACACTATGCCACCTTGTAGCAGCCGGTGCTGTGGATTTCGAGGACTGTACTGATCTTCTCCTTTGGGGACTAGGACTGAAATACGTGTCGGTTTGCACGGCTCTCACTGATGATAGCCCGAAAGCACTGTTAACATTTAACATATTAGTTTATTTATGTTTCAAAATGCACAGAAAGATTTATATCGTCACTGCGTGTTAGTATAGCACCACAGTTCTTACTGCGGAGTGTTTTTCTAACAAGAGCACATAGAGCTTAGCTCGCAGTCTTCTTGCACTTTCAGTGGTTGAACAAATAGCGAAATAAGGCCATTTAGGCTAGCCCAAAGGCGAGAAGACGCTGGTAATCAGTGACCCATAGCTGACAATGGTTGGCGAATCATAGCTGACCAAGACCCTGTCCCACCTCTCTGCTAGTACCCCGACTAACAGGTCCAGACTAAGGGGGGAGGGGTAAGAATCGCCATAGTCCCCATGGGGGTGGAGTCTACTAAAGAAGTACTGCATACCCTCCGCTTCTATGTCCACTCAGGGACTGGGAGTATAGCTGCCATAACCCGCTTCCAGTCCGACACGATGCTGTATTTCAACGCGTTCACAGCATCGGCTACGAAGAACACCAGTTCGCAGTTCCAGAGAGATAGAAGAAGAACAAGAACATTGTGGCTTACCTTTCTTTCATACGAACATAATATTAAATGGAATCGGTTTATAATTTTTGTTCTAAATCAGCCTTATAAGGATTTACCATAAAGTATAAGAAACAAGACTAAGAGAATTCAAAAAATGGAGTAAATTCTGGTTTCAAATTCGTCGTTATTCTGAGTTAATGCAAATGTAAACTGTGTAAATCGAGTGTTTTCCTTGTACTTTAAAAAAAAAACAACTCTTTTTTAATTACCTACTCAGCAGATGAATCTTAAAGGACGATGCTACCGATTTATAGACAGATCTGAACTTACACAGATCAGCCATGGCGCCACACCATATAAGAATATATAGAAACAGCCATTTTGAGAAATTTTAGTATAAGAAAGGGCAGCGTAGAAAGTCTCTTCTGAAACTCATAGAATAACTTGAGGAGGAGTTGAGGAGACTTGGCAGGAACGAGTAAACGAAGCTGACTTTACATAGAATAAAAATAATAATTTGGACACATAAAACCTACGTCGAATATATGAACAAACATGGCGACTATACGAGGTAATAGTAATACATTTAGACAGAGGTGTGTGGTTCAGTTTCGGTAAAAAAAAAAAAGATTGAAAGAATACAAAAAGTGGACAGGAACAAGAAAGTCAGAAAGTAAGATGGGGACGTATAAACGAAGGACATACAGCAATCCAATATTTCAGAGAAAGCCTTTTTCAAGTATCACATATAAAAACAACACAATATATAAAAAAATGCGAGTAGCATATAACAAAAAGTGTAAAATTTTCATCTATTATTTTAAAAAATCTGTTGTGTTGTTATTTTGTATGTGATCCTTGAAAAAAAAAAGACTTTTGCCTAATATTAGATTGCTGTATGTTCATCATTTATACCTCACCATCTTACTTTGTCGCCCATGTGGTTACCGGGTCCCTGGGGAGAAAAGAATAGGACCACTGCCACCTTCCACGTATGTCGTAAGAGGCGACTAAAGAGGTTGGGGGACAGACCAACGACTTGTTCCCTATTAAAAAAAAACTGGAGCGTTACAGAAACACGGAGAGGAAGACCAGGAAACTTTGTCTTGGAAAAGGAAGGGACTCTGATAACAGGGCACATGACGTTGTGCAGTCAAAGCCGAAAGGAAGCTGCAGAACCGACATCCCAACTGAGTACCAGGACACCTTTTACACAAATAGAAAACGAGGAAGACCTAAACTTACGCTCAGAGACAAGGGATGCACATGGAAGGAAGCAGAGAATAATTCCAAGAACAGGGAAGACTGGGGAGCATTTATCCGTGGCCTATGCTCTCAAGGGAGTGAAAGCGATGATGATGATGATGATCTTACTTTCTGCCATTCTTGTTCTCGCCCCATTTCTTCATTCTTTGTATCTTTCTGTAAAACTAAACCGTACACTTCTGCTTAACTTCATTACTAGAACCAGTTTCGCCACAATCATCATTTCTCTTATCTCTACAGGTTATCGGCCTTCTCTAACTTCCCGACCACTAAAAACTCGGTTTTTTTAAAATTCAAAGGCGCTGGGACTAAATGGGCCCAGAAAACGAGGGAAATATTGCTACAGAAAACAAATGAGTGACCAAGGAGATCGTAGTGTAAATAAAGACATCAGTTGCACTCCTACATGGATCCAGGAGAAGTTATGACACAATTTGAGAAGTCTCGTTAATGAAGAAATGGGTCATGGAATACAAAAAAGAGAGCCTTCTGGTGAAAACACAAACAACGGATGTTCTATCCATGAGATATAGAAGACACCTTATACAAATAGACATGCCAGGCCTTACTTCATACACTTGGTCGGATCATTGAGCAAGCACTCAGAGGACAGCGCTAGTTTTTTGTTGACATACTTACATAATGCGATACAAACATTATCAAGTTTTTCTGATAACAGTGGCCAACACATATTTTGGTGCCTCATATGTTAGACCTGTTTCTGGGTATATTTGGTACAAGTTTTCCTCTACCAGCTCTAGTTTTTGGTTGATATACTTACACAACTCGATATAAAAGTTGACAAGTTTTCTGACATTTAACAAGAGCATGTGGTACAAATTAGAAATATATCTTTGTTATTTATGGCGCCCGCAAATGTTAAAAATAGCCACTAGTTAACGTAAGACACCTTCCAGGGCATTCCAGAGTCAGGCACTTGTCAATGTTGTCAGGTCACAAATGGTAAGCGTTACTAACCTGGGCGTGTTCCAGAAAATCGTTTTTTTTTTTAAAATCATTTTTATTATCAAACATAAGCTTATCGTTATTCTTATATGTTTTATGTTTATTCTTATTTGATGTCTGAATACACGAACTGTGATCATATGACTTAAAGTAGTACCTTTTTTGGTGCCTTGTATGGCACCAAATATAGCAGAGAAATAATGCGTATCACTATCTATCTATAAGTCTACATCTGTCTATATGTATATAAGATTTTGTGTATATAAGATTTATGTATATAAGACTTTGTGTATATAAGACTTTGTAAATAGCCTTGCATGGACTAACTATATTTAACTGTTAAATATCTCTGCTACTAAAGTTATATTACACTCCTTCACATGTCTGAATAGATTATACACTCAAAAGACTAATACTCCCCCAGGAACACTCCAAGGTGGCACAATAGCAGCATAAGACGAGTTCCTTCTATACACACGGAGTCTTTATTAGATGGAACAAAATGATGATGATCGGCGATGATGTGCACAGATGAGTGGCATGTAATATCTCTCAAAACTCAGAACAACACGAAGAATAATTCCCGGCAGCTACACTTCGTCAACAGATGATCACCGCCATATGAATTATCAATCTACATTCTTACTACGACTAAACTACAGTACACGACAACACAGCACACTGTTCCACTGCTTTCTCTCGCGACATTCTAGCTCAGAACTGACTAGAAATCTCAAGATTTCTCTCTCACCCACCCAGCATGATCCACGTAAAATCCGTTCAAAGTGAAACAGGGACAGATAATCTGACAACAAGCTTACCGCTCACTATGGACCATAAGCCTTTCTTTTAAAATCCAAGCTTTAACAATTATCTGATGAATTGTCTGTCTTTGCATAAAAAAAAACTGTTACAGACTGTTTGCCTATTGTGCTTTTTCTAGTACAAGCGTGTCATATTTCCACCACAACAGTGCTGATATGGAGGGTATGACAACTTCTTCTGCGCTTCACGGCTCTATATAGCTTCAGATGTCAATATTTATTATTCGGATAAATTGTGCAGTATTTTGGAGGTCCACGCTTTGTGTCCTAATGTTTCTCTTCCAGTGTAGCTCCTTGTGGCCAGAGCTGGCCTCGGGCATCTTGGTAGTGGGGGTGGGGGGTGGGGGGACGAAGAATTATTCCAATACACCTATACTTTATCTCCTCTCTCTTATTGTTCGTCCTGTATGTGTTTGTATGATTAAGGCTCACCCCGAAACGCCACGACTTTGTATTCGTTAAATAATAAAATTGTTTCTATTTTTTTCCCTAGTTTATACATTTTGATATCGCAGCTTTACTGCAGCGCTTGTGTATAGCTGTATACTTACACACTATTCATCGCGTGTTACTTTGAAGACTTGGAGTGCTAGACAGACAGACAGATAGAGAGATAGACAGACAGACAGATAGATAGATAGATAGATAGATAGATAGATAGATAGATAGATAGATAGATAGATAGATAGATAGATAACCTGACACAGTACTCAGGATGACTGAGACAATGACCATCGATCCATAGCTAAATGCCTGCATCAGGGTTAGCAAAACATAGTTGACCAAGACACTATTCCACTTCCTAACAGTGTTCCTGGTAATATTCCGTAGTCTAGCCTACTAAACAAGGATCAAATGAGGAGACAAATGAAGCTTCTTTAAAAAAAAACCATAACAAATACTGATGTGTTTGGCTGTAAGGCAGAGATATAGCAGCCTAGTTGAGAGTCGCGACATGACGCAACCACTGTCCCTTTTCATGAGTGAAGACAGACGAAGAAGACAAATCTTGTATAAGAATATTATGAAAAGATGTCATATTCTTCATGTTAACTGGAAGCTAGCTTTAAATACAAAATAGAATAAAAGAAATAGAACAAAATACACTCGATTGCTAGGATTAACGTGAATAACAGAATGAACCTTTGATAGTGCTGATAGGGACTAACTTTTGTGACAAAGAAATCCTAGAAAATCCTTACAGGAACTGATTTTTTAAAAAAAATATTTGTGACAAAGAAATCATAGAAAATCCTTACAGGAACTGATTTTTTTAATGACAAAGGAATCTTAGAATGTGGTGAGAGGGACTGACTTTTGTGACAAGGGAATCTTAGAATGTATTGAAAGGGGCTGAATTTTGTGACAAGGAAATCTTAGAATGTGTTGACAGGGACAGACTTTTTTGACAAAGAAATCTTAGAATGTATTGCCAGGGGCTGAATTTTGTGACAATGGAATCTTAGAATGTGTTGCCAGGGACAGACTTTTATGACAATGGAATCTTAGAATGTGTTGACAGGGACAGACTTTTGTGACAATGGAATCTTAGAATGTGTCGACAGGGACAGCCTTTTGTCACAATGGAATCTTAGAATGTGTTGACAGGGACTGACTTTTGTGACAATGGAATCTTAGTATGTGTTGACAGGGACATACTTTTGTCGCAATGGAATCTTAGAATGTGTTGACAGGGACAGACTTTTGTGACAATGGAATCTTAGAATGTGCTGACAGGGACTGACTTTTGTGACAAGGGAATCTTAGAATGTGTTGACAGGGACAGACTTTTGTGACAAGGGAATCTTAGAATGTGTTGCCAGGGACAGACTTTTGTCACAATGGAATCTTAGAATGTGTTGACAGGGACTGACTTTTGTGACAATGGAATCTTAGTATGTGTTGACAGGGACAGACTTTTGTCGCAATGGAATCTTAGAATGTGTTGACAGGGACAGACTTTTGTGACAATGGAATCTTAGAATGTGCTGACAGGGACTGACTTTTGTGACAATGGAATCTTAGAATGTGTTGACAGGGACAGACTTTTGTGACAAGGAAATCTTAGAATGTGTTGAGAGGGACAGACTTTTGTGACAAGGAAATCTTAGAATGTGCTGACAGGGACTGACTTTTGTGACAAGGGAATCTTAGAATGTGCTGACAGGGACAGACTTTTGTGACAAGGAAATCTTAGAATGTGTTGACAGGGACAGACTTTTGTGACAAGGAAATCTTAGAATATGCTGACAGGGACTGACTTTTGTGACAAGGAAATCTTAGAATGTGCTGACAGGGACTGACTTTTGTGACAAGGGAATCTTAGAATGTGTTGACAGGGACAGACTTTTGTGACAAGGAAATCTTAGAATGTGCTGACAGGGACTGACTTTTGTGACAAGGAAATCTTAGAATGTGCTGACAGGGACTGACTTTTGTGACAAGGGAATCTTAGAATGTGTTAACAGGGACTGACTTTTGTGACAAAGAAGTCTTTAAAAAAAGTGTCGAATAATAAGTGTTGTTTTCTGGTGTCTATGCTTATTTTAATATTAAAAATGTTTCAGTTAGTGAATAATTTAAAAAAAACACAGAATGTTACACTAGTTATTGCCAAACCTATGTTTCGTCTCATCCACATCCAGTCAGGATTTGAAAACAAGAATTCACATACCAAAATAATCATTTACAAGCAAAGAAATATCAAAACTCTTTCATCCAGGATTAATTTTCACGCACTGCCAGAAAAACAAATTGATGAAAAATTTTGGTAGAAAGAACTAACGAACGAACACACTTTATTTTCAAAGGGTTAAGAACTGGGCCACGCAGTCCTGAGTAACATTCTGCCCTTCATCGTACAGCTTTCACTCAGTCACAATCATTCACAGAAAGTGGAAGGAGATTAATCTATTATTTAAACATGTGGTGGGGTTATAAATGTGCTTCTTTTGATTTTATTTAAAAGTTCTCTAAATATGGCTCTGAGAACTGATTCGCATAGGCGTGCAGGATTTACAACTATTACTAGTGGTTGTTCTGTAGTGAAAGAGTTAAAGGTTATATTTAATTAACAGAGTTGCCAGCACTAGCAGGAAACTGGTCAGGCTAGCGGGTGTTGAAACTTATTTTAATAAACCCATTTAAATCTTAGACTACATAACAATACTCATGACAAACGAACATTTTTTTTTTACTAATCGTAATGCATTTATATTGGCAGGAACTTAAAATTACGAGCTTACAGCTCTGGAACAAAATTATGTTACTGCAGCTTCTTTTTTTTTCAAATTTAAAACGGCTTAAGCTGGTCGTAAGTTTAAGGGTTAAAATGCATTTTTCCCCCGTCAGAGTTTGCAACCCTGCTACAGATATCTGCGGGGCATTTCAAAAAATTTCTTTTTTAATTTTTTAAATAACCGGGACAATCTGAAGACCCTAAAAGTTGGTAGCAGAATAATGTGACACACTTGTTTATTGCAATGCTACAAAATTAAAAACTGGGAGTATAGTGATTTCAGGGCTCGAACTGTACTGCTTAGACTCACTGAGGCTTCTCTAATAACGCGTTTGACACGGCCAAGATAATAGTTTACCCACGCAATAAACACACGTAACGCGATCTGCGCAGTTATTCCATAGATCACCTTGGGCTCCATCATAACGGACTTTTTTTGTTTCATAAAGGAAAAGAAAGCGGAAGAATACACCATGATAATGGCATCAGAACCGGGATTTTTTTAAAAGCTATCCTGTGTATATTATATGTTAAGAAGGTAAACTTCCGCAGGACGAGACAGCACAATGAGGGCGCATTCTTTATGTTCAGCTGATGTAGACGTTTTCATAAAGTATGCAGCAGTGCTGTCCACACACCGCTTGGAAAGGAATGGTGAAAGACGGAATGCTGAAAAATGCCAGATTTAGAGGGGAGAAAGCATGATGCTGTAATGTAGGAGATAAAATAGCATATGTTCTGCAAATTGTAATATTGGCATATTATATGGCAGTCAAATATTGATGGATTCAGCCATGAGAGAATACGTACACAAGGACGAAGCAGCAACGTTCACAAACAGGTAATAGGACGGGGAATTCGAAAAAAAAGCAAAGACAAGACGAAGAGGGAAAAAAAAGCAATTTGAAAATTACGCTGTAAGCCCAACCGGACAGAAGCTGGCCCAATACAACACGTGTTGGCAAAGGTTGATGGGTAGATCGAACACGCTCAGCGCAGCTCTCTGTCCTTAGTCTAGTTGAAGCCAAAATCGAATAAACATGGACGCTCCAATGCGGAATTGCGCCACTGTTCAGCAACGCGCGGTAGTGAGATTTCTTTCGGCAGAAGGAGTGAAACCTGCGGGAATTCATCACAGGATGCCTGTTCAGTTCAGAGGTGAAAGCAGCCATGAGTCAAAGAAAAGTTTATGAATTGGTAGACAGGTTTAAAGCGAGAAGAACAGAGAAGGCCGACGGATTACATTATCCGTTGATGACTGCACAGTTGGATATAGGCTATGGTTGCGAATATGACATTGTGGGGTACCGTAAAGTCTGCCTCTGACTGTCCCCCCATCTCCCACGTATTACCTGCGCCAAAAATGCGACATTTCAGATAAGAGCTATTATTTCTGTTATAGCCATCTTGATTTTCGAGGTAACCGTATTTTGTTGTTGTTGTTGTTGCTGCTTAGTTAAGGACTATCTTCTTTATTTTTATCTGTTGACTGTGACTTCGATGATAAATGAGGAACAATGATGGATTTGGCCGTTAAGCTTGGGCTGCCTGCAGTTTACGGGCCTGGAAGGGCAACGGGCCCAAAGTCAAGAAGAATTACTAATGCATATTGTTGTATCACATGAATCATAGAATAGTCATTTATAACTATTACTGCTACACTACCAAGTTATGTTACTCAGCGACGCATTCATTTGTGTTCGGTCTGTGACAGAAATGAATTACATAAGATGTTTCTCATTTGTGTGAAAGCTTTTTTTTTTCGCTTGGAATATGCTACTTTTGATTTCAGAGGCGCTTTTTTTCATCTGATGTTACTCACGCGTCTAGGTATTTAAATGTATGGGCTTACCTCAGTGTTGTTAGTCCTTGTACTTTATCGTTGTCTCACTTGTTTTCACTAGCATCATCATCATCATCACCATCATCATCATCACCATCATCATCATAAGGTGCTGTACCGGCTGGCGTTGGCTATTATGCTTCTCCAGAGTACACGATCCTTCATGCAGGCCATCACCTCAGTTGGTGATCTCCTCTCACACCATCCCGTCAGACCGTCCAGTATCATTTCTCTTGGTCTTCATCTTGATTTTCTTCCTTCTATTTTTCCTGTTGTTATAATATTTTCAATACCGTCTCTTCTCATTGCATGTCCTATGAAAGTGCATTGTCTCTCTCTAATCTTTTTTGACAAGGTTTTTTTGGTATCTCCAGCTCTTCTCATACATTCTTCATTAGTTATTTTTGCTGTCCAGGGGATTCGCAACATTCTTCTAATAAACCACATTTCTGCTGCTTCCAATGATTTTTGTGCACACCTGCCTATTGTCCATGATTCACTTCCATATAACAAGATAGGTTCAATATAGCATTTTAGACTCGTTTTCTAACATTCATTGATAAGGATGTGTTAGTTAATATGTTTCTCATTATCTGAAATGCAGTCTTTGCTTGGCCTATTCTGTTCCTAATTTCTGTTCTGCATTTCTCATCTGAAGTTATTACTGCTCCAAGGTATTTGAATTTCTGCACCTGCTTTAGAATAATTCCGTTTAATTTAATACTGCATGCTGGTGGATTCTGTTTCTTAGATATAACCATAGTCTCTGTCTTTTTGATGTTCAAAGTAAGGCCTTTCTGTTCACTTTCTTTGGCGACTTTATCCAAGATATTTTGCAGGTCTTGTTGGTTCTCAGCTATCAGTACTGTGTCGTCAGCATACCGAATGTTGTCAATATTGTATCCTCCATTTTTTTTATGCCTGGTTCTGTGATGATCGTTCTTAGAATATTCTCGCTGTACAGAGAAAAAGGTCTGGAGATAGTACACATCCTTGTCGCACCCCTTGTTTTTATAGGTTGATATTTTCCAGTTCTATTTTCAACTCGAATTGCTGCTTCTTGCTGCCAGTATAGATGTTTTACAATCATCAGGTCTTTGCTATTTATACTGATGTCTTCAAGCATTTTAATAATTTCATTATGTTTCACCTTGTCGAATGTCTTGGTGCTTTCACTACTGTGTCTAATAATTTCTATGGACTGTTTCTGTTTCTCTGACTCACTACCATGTAATCTAAATATCGTAGGTTTGTTCACACTGTGGCATTCAAATCGAATTAGCTTAAAAAATATTCTCTCACGAGATTTTCGCTACACGTTAAGAACAAATCTGTTGAGAGGATACAACCTAGCCTATTTCTTTGGTTGAGACGATACAACCTAGCCTATTTCCTTGGTCGAGAGGATACAACCTAGCCTATTTCCTTGCTTTGTTGGTCGATATTTGCCTATCATATTTTCTACCCTGACAGCTGTTTCGTGATTAAAAAAAATTATTTGTGTAATTATTCTCAGACCTTTGCAGTCATAATTTATACCTTCTAACATTAATACAGAGTCATAGTAAAGTAGAGATCACATCTAGAAGAGACTATAAATAAAAGAGACCATAACTAAAGAAGACCGCAACTGGAAGAGAACGCAGCTAGAGAGACCACAACTAGAAGAGAACACAACTAGAAGAGACCACAACTAGAAGAGAACATAGCTAGAAGAGACCACAACTAGAAGAGAACATAGCTAGAAGAGACCACAACTAGAAGAGAACATAGCTAGAAGAAACCACAACTTGAAGGGACAATACTAGAAGGGAAATCAGGTTTTGTATCATGATACGGACAGTATTTTTTTTACACCGGTACAATTATACCTGTCCTTCACCTTGCAGTAAGTACTTTCTGAAATACCGGTTTTCTCAATAAAACATTCGGTACTTTATACTTTTTTTTGTAGTGTAAAATTAAGCATACTTTACACACATCAGCGGAAAGTAGATGTTCGTGTGAATTGTTCTTGTTATGTTATTTGCAGAGAGATTTAATCTTCACAAAATGTTCTCGGGCACAACCAAAGTCAAAACTGGCTGACTCTCCTCAATGCAAATTGGCATCATCATCATCATCATCATCATACTGCTCTGATTATTCCGATTTCGCTGGCTGCTTTTTTTAAAACTAGGTTTTTGATAATACGTATAAACCGGTTACCGTGACCGATTACCTCCAAAAATTTCCGTTTTTTCTGGATTGTGACCGGCAATTAGACCGGTATTAGCCGGTTAACACCATCACTGACTAGAAGAGATCATAACTAAAAGAGATCACAACTAGAAATGATCACAGCTAGAAGAGAATACAATTAGAAGAGATCACAGCTAGAAGAGATCACAACTAGAGGTGATCACATCTAGAAGAGAATACAATTAGAAGAGATCACAGCTAGAAGAGAATACAATTAGAAGAGATCACAGCTAGAAGAGAATATAATTAGAAGAGATCACAACTAGAAGAGAATACAATTAGAAGAGATCACAACTAGAAGAGAAATCAATTAGAAGGGATCACAACTAGAAGAGAATACAGTTAGAAGAGAATACAATTAGAAGAGAATACAAACAGAAGTATCACAACTAGAAGTGATCACAACTGGATACGAACACAACTAGAAGAGAACACAACTAGAAGAGACTACAATTAGAATAAACCGCAACTAAAAGAGAATATAATTAGAAGAAACACAACTAGAAGAGAATACAATTAGAAGAGATCACAGTTAGAAGAGAATACAATTAGAAGAGATCACAGCTAGAAGAGAATACAATTAGAAGAGATCACAACCAGAAGAGAATACAATTAGAAGAGATCACAACCAGAAGAGAATACACTTAGAGGTGATCACATCTAGAAGAGAATACAATTAGAAGAGATCACAGCTAGAAGAGAATACAATTAGAAGAGATCACAGCTAGAAGAGAATATAATTAGAAGAGATCACAACTAGAAGAGAATACAATTAGAAGAGATCACAACTAGAAGAGAAATCAATTAGAAGGGATCACAACTAGAAGAGAATACAGTTAGAAGAGAATACAATTAGAAGAGAATACAAACAGAAGTATCACAACTAGAAGTGATCACAACTGGATACGAACACAACTAGAAGAGAACACAACTAGAAGAGACTACAATTAGAATAAACCGCAACTAAAAGAGAATATAATTAGAAGAAACACAACTAGAAGAGAATACAATTAGAAGAGATCACAGTTAGAAGAGAATACAATTAGAAGAGATCACAGCTAGAAGAGAATACAATTAGAAGAGATCACAACCAGAAGAGAATACAATTAGAAGAGATCACAACCAGAAGAGAATACACTTAGAAGAGATCACAACTAGAAGAGAATACAATTAGAAGAGATCACAGCTAGACGATAATACAATTAGAAGAGATTACAGCTAGAAGAGATTATAATTAGAAGAGATCACAACTAGAAGAGAATACAATTAGAATAGATCACAACTAGAAGAGAATACAATTAGAAGAGATCACAACTAGAAGAGAATACAATTAGAAGAGAATACAATTAGAAGAGAATACAAACAGAAGTGATCACAACTAGAAGTGATCACAACTGGATGCGAACACAACTAGAAGAGAACACAACTAGAAGAGAATACAATTAGAATAAACCACAACTAGAAGAGAATATAATTAGAAGAAACACAACTAGAAGAGAATACAATTAGAAGAAAATACAATTAGAAGAAAACACAACTAGAAGAGATCACAGCTTCTGGGACCACGACTAGAAGGGGCCACAACTAGAAGAGACAACAACTAAAAGAGACCACAACTAGAAGAGACAATACCTGAAGGGGCCACAACTAGAAGGGAAATCACGTTTTGTATCATGAGATGGACAGTATGGATCTGAGGGGGTGGGGGCCTTCCTATGTTTAGTTAGGGGCCTAGGTAATCCATCGCTAATGGTACAAGCAAAAGATGGTGATTAATCCATCGCTAACGGTACAGGCGAAAGATGTGATTAATCCACTGCTTATGATATAGGCAAAAGATGGTGATTAATTCGCCGCTTATGATACAGGCAAACAGTCATCACTTGATTCGCAGAAATGCATATGAGAGCATGGACTCCATGCTCTTTCAAAACCCAGTTACAAAGCCGTGCTTCTCGTTTGGCTCCACATGTCAAAGGCTTACGCGCGATCCGTGTATTGTTCACAGTACCGAGGCACAGAATGCTTTCAAGACAACGCTTTGGCAAGGTGAAATAGGGTCTTGACCACACACTGGCTATCATCCCAGGTATCCTAAATTGTTTCTGTATATTGCTCCACTTTTATTAAGAGAACACAAGTAGAAGAGGCCACAACTAGAAGAGAGGTAGACGTGATTTCATTAGCATAGCAACATGAAAACGACCTAGGACGTACAACCCTACACTGAATTATATTTTAACGTCTAAACATAACATATTCATCATCATCATGTGCCGTACCGATAGGCGATGGCGGCCACGGTTCGTCAAAGAATTCGATCTTTGATATTTTCCATCAGCTCTGTTGGTGAATTTTAACACGCTGTTGAATTAGACCATCCATGAGTTGTCTTTTAAAATCCTATTTAGTCTTCTCCTGCCTCTCTTCATATTTGTCTTCGCGGTTGTTGGGATGTTTCCATAGCACACACCCCCACCCCCACTTCTCATTATATGTCCAGTGAATGATGTCTGTCGTTTTATTATGGATTTAATTAGGTCCTTTTTGTTATATATTCCCTGTTTGTTATCTTTGCTGTTCATGTTTTTTTTTTATCTTTGCTGTTCATCGTATTTTTAACTTTTTTTTTTTTTAAAAGAAACCACGCCTCCGTTGCCTCTAGTGATATCTGAATCCATCTGTTCATTGTTAATGACTCATTCCCATACGCTTAATATGGCATTTTACACATTTTGTTTTTCTGAAGACCAGGGACAGAAAATGTTTCTCATTTGTTTAAAAGCTGTTTTGGCATGTTATATTCTATTCTTGATTTCAGAGGCGTATTTTCCATCTGATGTCACTTGTTTGCTCACATCTTTAAATGTCTGCACTTAGCCCAGTTTTGTTCCGTGTACCGTAAAATTGCATTTAAGTGGGTTCTTCTCTCGTGATATAACCATTATTTCTGTTTTCGTGATGTAACCATTGTTTCTGTTTTGTCATATAACCATTGTTTCTGTTTTATCACATAACCATTGTTTCTGTTTTGTCATATAACCATTATTTCTGTTTTGTCATATAACCATTGTTTCTGTTTTGTCATATAACCATTATTTCTGTTTTCATCATATAAAAATTGTTTCTGTTTTGTCATATAACCATTGTTTCTGTTTTATCACATAACCATTGTTTCTGTTTTGTCATATAACCATTGTTTCGGTTTTGTCATATAACCATTGTTTCTGTTTTATCACATAACCATTGTTTCTGTTTTATCACATAACCATTGTTTCTGTTTTGTCATATAACTATTGTTTCTGTTTTGTCATATAACCATTGTTTCTGTTTTATCACATAACCATTGTTTCTGTTTTGTCATATAACTATTGTTTCTGTTTTGTCATATAACTATTGTTTCTGTTTTGTCATATAACCATTGTTTCTGTTTTGTCATATAACCATTGTTTCTGTTTTGTCATATAACTATTGTTTCTGTTTTGTCATATAACTATTGTTTCTGTTTTGTCATATAACCATTGTTTCTGTTTTATCACATAACCATTGTCTCTGTTTTGTCATATAACTATTGTTTCTGTTTTGTCATATAACCATTATTTCTGTTTTGTCATATAACCATTGTTTCTGTTTTGTCATATAACCATTATTTCTGTTTTGTCATATAACCATTGTTTCTGTTTTATCACATAACCATTGTTTCTGTTTTGTCATATAACCATTGTTTCTGTTTTATCACATAACCATTGTTTCTATTTTGTCATATAACCATTGTTTCTGTTTTGTCATATAACCATTGTTTCTGTTTTGTCATATAACCATTGTTTCTGTTTTATCACATAACCATTGTTTCTGTTTTGTCATATAACTATTGTTTCTGTTTTGTCATATAACTATTGTTTCTGTTTTGTCATAGAACTATTGTTTCTGTTTTGTCATATAACTATTGTTTCTGTTTTATCACATAACCATTGTTTCTGTTTTGTCATATAACTATTGTTTCTGTTTTGTCATATAACCATTGTTTCTGTTTTATCACATAACTATTGTTTCTGTTTTGTCATATAACCATTGTTTCTGTTTTATCACATAACCATTGTTTCTGTTTTGTCATATAACCATTGTTTCTGTTTTGTCATATAACTATTGTTTCTGTGTTGTCATATAACCATTGTTTCTGTTTTGTCATATAACTATTGTTTCTGTTTTGTCATAGAACTATTGTTTCTGTTTTGTCATATAACTATTGTTTCTGTTTTATCACATAACCATTGTTTCTGTTTTGTCATATAACTATTGTTTCTGTTTTGTCATATAACCATTGTTTCTGTTTTATCACATAACTATTGTTTCTGTTTTGTCATATAACCATTGTTTCTGTTTTATCACATAACCATTGTTTCTGTTTTGTCATATAACCATTGTTTCTGTTTTGTCATATAACTATTGTTTCTGTGTTGTCATATAACCATTGTTTCTGTTTTGTCATATAACTATTGTTTCTGTGTTGTCATATAACCATTGTTTCTGTTTTGTCATATAACCATTGTTTCGGTTTTGTCATATAACCATTGTTTCTGTTTTGTCATATAACCATTGTTTCGGTTTTGTCATATAACCATTGTTTCTGTTTTGTCATATAACTATTGTTTCTGTGTTGTCATATAACCATTGTTTCTGTTTTGTCATATAACCATTGTTTCGGTTTTGTCATATAACCATTGTTTCTGTTTTGTCATATAACCATTGTTTCGGTTTTGTCATATAACCATTGTTTCTTTTGTCATATAACCATTGTTTCTGTTTTGTCATATAACCATTGTTTCTGTTTTGTCATATAACCATTGTTTCTGTTTTGTCATATAACCATTGTTTCTGTTTTGTCATATAACCATTGTTTCTGTTTTGTCATATAACCATTGTTTCTGTTTTGTCATATAACCATTGTTTCTGTTTTGTCATATAACCATTGTTTCTGTTTTGTCATATAACCATTGTTTCTGTTTTGTCATATAACCATTATTTCTGTTTTGTCATATAACCATTGTTTCTGTTTTCGTGCTGTTTAGGGAGCATTCTTTCTTCTTAGTTTCTGTCAGCCAGTCAGTCAGTCAGTCAGTCAGTCAGCCAGTCATCTAGTCAGTCAGTCAGCTAGTCAGTCAGTCGGTCATCTAGTCAGTCAATCAGTCAGTCAGTCAGTCAGCTAGTCAGCCAGTCAATCAGTCAGTCAGTTAGCCAGTCATCTAGTCAGTCAGTCAGCTAGTCAGTCAGTCGGTCATTTGCTTGTCACTTGCAGAATTGTGCCTCCTTAATAGCTTTCCTGTAGGCCTCTCGATTATAAGCAAGATGGCCTGCTGCTGATGCATTCCATTTGCAGATTATCAACGATGCCTTGCAGCCAGCTTCGCCTTGGTCTTCCTCTCTTTCTTTTTCCCATTATGTAGCCTTCCCAGATGATCTTTTCTAAATTATCATGACGATTAGTGTGTCCAAAAATTTTTTATATTTTCTCTCTTTAATCCTCTTTACTAGCCAGCCTTCTTCAATATTCAAGTTCTTGTAGTATGGATATATTTGTTCTTTTCTGTGTTCATGATATTTGGAGAACTCTTCTGTAGCATTTACATTCAAAGCCATTTATGTGTTTCTCAGCAGTTGTGTTAAGTGTCCAGGTCTCACAGGCATATGTTGCAATGGAAAAGATGCATACCCTTCAAAATTTTATTTTTGTAGTTCTGTCTTTTTCTCTCCGTAGATTCTTTAATTGTTTTACTTTTTTCACTACTGTGTCTAATAATGTCTGTTGGTTTTTTTTTCCGTGTTTTTTTTTTCTTTTGCTATTAATCTTGTATGACCTACATATCACAGATTAGCCACGTTGTAGCCTCCATCTGGAATTTCCGATTTATTGTTTATTTCTCTGATATTTTCGCTGTACAGCGAGAACAAATCTGGTGAAGGGACACAACCGTGCTTAACTCCCTGCTTTATTGGTTGATATTTCCTTGTCGTATTTTCTACTCTGATTCTTGATTCGAGGCTTCTTGATTCCAATGCATATTTATAAAACTTAATCTTAAATCTTTGCCGTCAGTATTTATATTCTCTAACAACATTTTCATGATTTTTTTTTTCTCCCCGTCAAATGCTCTGGTACAGTCAATGAAGCATGCAAATAAGTCTTTCTGTATTTCTAAAGTTCTCTCTGTCAGAGTTCTTAGTGCAAATGTGGCACTATGTGTTCCTTTGCCTTACACAAATCCACATTGCTCATCTCATGTTTCCATCTTTATTCTGTGTCTAATTCTTCTCATAATAATTCACAATAGCAGTTTCCTGATAAGACATCAAGGGCTTACTGTTCTGAAGTCATCACACGTTTTGGCCCCAGACTTCTTTGGCAAAGCTGTGAAGGTGGATTTTTAATAACTCTATATATCCAGTGTTACATATTTCTCTTCTTCTTCTTCTTCACATATTTCTCTTCTTCTTCTTCTTTCATAAACACCCCTAATCTTAGTTACATTTTACTATTTAAACTTAATCTTACTCCTAGTTTAAAAATTATTACATTTTATGGCCATATTTAATTACATTTTTACTGCTGAGCTTCATTTAATCTTTACAATTCAACTTCAATACTTATTTCTTCTTTTCTTTTTTAACCAGTTATTATCAGAGATGGCGCTTCATGTGATGAACAAAGCGGAACCAGTAAATAAAGCTTCCATTGCATTTGTTGCCATGTTTTAAGTAGGCCTACGTGCTATTGTTCAGGTAGAGTAGGTTTTTTTAAAACCCCAGGCCAAACTCACAGGTATAAACAAACCTGAGACTCCAAAAAAAAAAAGCCCTCGTCTAAGCCCGGAGGAATAGGTTATCTCGCGGCGTCATTAATTGGGAAACAATTATAATTTTCACGTTGCGATGAATCGCGCTTGTCTCTTCCAATTCGAGGCGGCGAATGGCGAGCACACAGAGACAATGTTTGTAAATAGTTTTTTGTTTTTTTTTCGGTTCGCGGGAATTCCCAGCCGTGAAACAGATTTGAAAGGGAGATATTTCATGTGTTTTCTGCGTGAAAATTGTTTCAGTCTAACGCTCAGATCTGTTCAGTGCCATGTGAGAGGAGACTGACAAAAAGGTAGATGTAGACAAACATGTGAGAGGAGACTGACAAAAGGTAGATGTAAACAAACATGTGAGAGGAGACTGACAAAAGGTAGATGTAGACAAACATGTGAGAGGAGACTGACAAAAGGTAGATGTAAACAAACATGTGAGAGGAGACTGACAAAAGGTAGATGTAAACAAACATGTGAGAGGAGACTGACAAAAGGTAGATGTAAACAAACATGTGAGAGGAGACTGACAAAAGGTAGATGTAAACAAACATGTGAGAGGAGACTGACAAAAGGTAGATGTAGACAAACATGTGAGAGGAGACTGACAAAAGGTAGATGTAGACAAACATGTGAGAGGAGACTGACAAAAGGTAGATGTAGACAAACATGTGAGAGGAGACTGACAAAAGGTAGATGTAAACAAACATGTGAGAGGAGACTGACAAAAGGTAGATGTAGACAAACATGTGAGAGGAGACTGACAAAAGGTAGATGTAGACAAACATGTGAGAGGAGACTGACAAAAGGTAGATGTAGACAAACATGTGAGAGGAGACTGACAAAAGGTAGATGTAGACAAACATGTGAGAGGAGACTGACAAAAGGTAGATGTAGACAAACATGTGAGAGGAGACTGACAAAAGGTAGATGTAGACAAACATGTGAGAGGAGACTGACAAAAGGTAGATGTAGACAAACATGTGAGAGGAGACTGACAAAAGGTAGATGTAGACAAACATGTGAGAGGAGATTGACAAAAGGTAGATGTAAACAAACTGTACTATAAAAGAATAAATATCGCAGCATATTATTATGTGTCTTGCCGGAGAGCGTTGGCGATCACGCCTCTCTGTCCTGCGCGGTCCTTGGTGTTCTAGATCAGATCACATACTTTCCTCTTTCCATGCCACTTGGTCAGTCCACTGGGATGTTTTTCTCTTGCCTTCCTCGCTGCTTTTTTTCCCCTTGAGTTTTCCGGTGAGTACTAGGTTGTTCTCTAACTTCTGTCTTTTCATGGCGTGTCCAAGAAATTTTGATTGATCTTTTTTCTTATAATTTTAACTAGTTTCCGTTATTCTGAAACTTTTTTTCGATAACCTCTTCGTTCATTTTCTGTCTGTCCACGGTATTTGTTGCATCTTTGACCAAAACCACACTTGTGTTGCTTCCAGTTTCTTTGTCATCTTTTTGTTGTTAATTGTCCAAGTTTAACCAGTTTCTTTGTCATCTTTTTGTTGTTAATTGTCCAAGTTTAACCAGTTTCTTTGTCATCTTTTTGTTGTTAATTGTCCAAGTTTAACCAGTTTCTTTGTCATCTTTTTGTTGTTAATTGTCCAAGTTTAACCAGTTTCTTTGTCATCTTTTTGTTGTTAATTGTCCAAGTTTAACCAGTTTCTTTGTCATCTTTTTGTTGTTAATTGTCCAAGTTTAATCAGTTTCTTTGTCATCTTTTTGTTGTTAATTGTCCAAGTTTAATCAGTTTCTTTGTCATCTTTTTGTTGTTAATTGTCCAAGTTTAACCAGTTTCTTTGTCATCTTTTTGTTGTTAATTGTCCAAGTTTCACAACTGGTAATGCATATATATAGGACTGTGTTACTCTTTTCATCTTTGTATTTGTTAGCATCTTTTTCATGTAATAAAAAACTGCTTTTGCCATACCTGTTAGTTTTTCTTTTTTATTTGTGCACTTGTCATCAGCTATTGTTGTTCTGAAGTCAAAAAATCTCTCTTTTAGGCATTTCGGTTGTAAGCAAAATGCCCTGCTGCTGATGCATCCATTTGCAGATTATCAACGATGTCTTGCAGCCATCTTCGCCTTGTTCTTCATCTCTTTCTTTGTTCCATTATGTAGCCTTCCCAGATGGCCTTCTCTAAATTCTCATGAAGTTTAATGTGTCCAAAATATTTAAACTTTCTCTCTTTAATCCTCTGTACTAGCTAACCTTATTAAATATTAAGTTCTTGTAGTATGGATATATTTGTTCTTTTCTGTGTCCATGATATCTGAAGAACTCTTTTGTAGCATTTACATTCAAAGGAATTTATGCATTTCTCATCTGTTTTGTTAAGTGTCCAGGTCTCACATGCATATGTTGCGATGGGAAAGATGCATGCCCTTAAAAATCTTATTTTGTAGTTCTGTCTGTTCCTCTCCACAGATTCTTTAGTTGTTTTACTTTCTGAAGAGCGATAGATGTCATCCTTTTAATTCCCCTCATTTCCTTTCAATTTAAGTTCGGAAGTAACTGAGTTTATTTACTTGTGTCAGTGTCTTCCTGTTTGAAAGAATGTTGCATTTTTTGCATATTTACTCTTTTCGATACTACCCTTGTTCTATTTAGCTCTAGACCTCTTTTATTCCCCTCTTCAATAATCCTGTTTCTGCGAATGTTTTCATTTTCTGATATTAAAACGGTGTCATCCGCATATCTTGGTGCTATTATGACGTGTTTTAATTCCCTTCGCATTTTAAATGCCTCTCATATTATGTTTACACCGTGTAATCAGAACAGATCAGGTGATAAAACGCACTCTTGTCTTACATTTCGTTTTATATCCTGATGCTCGCCTACGTCGTTGTTCAATCATATTACTTCTCTTTGATTTTAGTACATATTCTTAATAATTCTCACATCCTTACTATCTGTATTAGGGTTTTTTTTTTCCTAGCATGTGTATGATATCTTCATGTCTAACTCTGTCAAAAGATTCCGTGTCCTTAATAAAGCATCTTTGCTTATCTCTAGAGATCGTTCTGTTATAGGTTTTAATATAAAAATCTCGTTACTTGTGCTTTATTTTTCATTCAACAAAATTACATTGTTCTTCTGCGATTTCAGTTTTTGTCTTATTTCGTATTCTGAAGTTAATTATTAATAGTTTTTTTTTTCGTTTTTGTTATCAGGCTCGATAAACTTGATTATGCGAAGTTGATATCTTTTGGGGATATTCCTTGTTGTTGCTATTATCACAACATCTTTCGGGAACATTCGCTTAACAATATAATTTTAAAAAATGTTTAATCCTTTGTTTCTTTCTTTAAAAAGGGTTTAATTTAATAGAGAAACAATCATGGCCGCTTTTTGTTCAGCGACTTAGATCTAGGCCAGAAAAAAAAGTATGGAAGCTCTCATGAAGAGTATTCGCTAACTAAGTAAAAAGTTGTTGTGTCATCCAGTGGGGAAAAACAGTTTGTAGCTGTAGATGGGAAAACCAGTTTCTAGCTGTAGAAGGAAAAAACAGTTTGTAGCTGTAGAAGGAAAAAACAGTTTCTAGCTGTAGAAGGAAAAAACAGTTTGTAGCTGTAGAAGGAAAAAACAGTTTCTAGCTGTAGAAGGGAAAAAGGTTTGTAGATGTAGAAGGAAAAAAAACACTAGTTTTTAGCTGCAGAAGGGAAAAAATAGTTTGTAGCTGTAGAAGGGAAAAAAACAGTTTTTAGCTTTAGAAGGAAAAAAAAAACAGTTTTTAGCTGTAGAAAGACAGTTTGTTGCTTGAGAAGAAAAAAAAAGTTTGCAGCTTTAGAAGGGTGGGGGGGGGGGGGGGGGGGGGAGAGAGCTAGTTTGTAGCTGTAAAAGAACAGATTTCGACGCGGCTTCTCTGACCGAATATAACTCTCTCGTGAGTTGTTACATTGCCGTCCTGAGGGAGCGTGTGTGTTCTCATGACCCAAAAAGCTATACTGGAGGAAGCAACAGCTCCTAGCAGAGTCACCCAAGCCAGACAGATCTGAGGGTAGGGGTCAGACAAAGCACAAGTCAAACCCTGCTGGCTTGCAGGATGGCTGGGGACAATCAAAGACTACGGAAGCAAACCCAAATGAAATACGTGCTGAAGATTGATGTACTGGCCCCAGAGTTGCACAAGTGTGCAGATATTAGAAGAACTACAGTACAACTCAACTCTCACTCCTGGCCGAATGTATGATGGTTCTGTCTCAACTACTGTCGCCTTGTAGTTTATAAGAATTGTATTCAGTGCTGCGGAGTATGTGAACTAGTTATGAGATCTGAACGTCCTTCCAAAGTGATATACAGCCTGAAGCTTTATGTCGTGGCAAAGGTGGAAGAACCTTTATCTTTACATACGCACGCACGGACATATACATGAGTCACAATATTTCGCCATTTCTTCCACCGTCTCTCCACCTAGTGGAGTACAACTAAACAAGCTGAAAACAAAAAAAAGCAACCTGAAAACCAAGGACAAACGTTAGAGAATAGAATCCTGAGAAGAATTTATGGGCCAGTAAGAGACTCTATAACAACAATGGAAGATAAAAAGTAACAGCCTTTATTGAAAAACAACAGGCTGGGTTGGCTCGGACATTTAGAGAGAATAGAGGAGGATATACAAAGATGGCCTATACAGAAGTGACGAAAGGGACAGACCAAGAAATAGACCTAGACAACGATGACGAGACAAATTAGAAGAAGATACATGCGCTCCTGGAATCGACAATTGCAAGAAAAGATTAAGAACAAAGAGGAATAGAGAAGTGTCTTGTCTCTCCAGCAATGAATTTCAATCGCTAGGAAAGCTATTGAATTCAGCAGCTGCTCACTGAAGAAGAAGAAGAAGAAGTGAGTAAATGTTTCCCGGATACTCTCTAAATGAGGAAAACTGAAGAATACAAGCTTTCGTAACTTGGAGAATGCAAGCGACAGACGTAAAACACATGAAAATTCTAAGACATGAAGGGGGAAAATGATTTTATTTAAAGGAGTCGCCATTTAAAGTCTTTCACGGCAAATTCATAAATCTGAATTGGTAATGGAAACAATAACGTAACGCGCACACTTAGTGTAGTGTAATACCATCCCAGAGAAAGGAACGCCCAAAGTGGTCTCTGATAGATAGTATTCGCTTAGAAGTATAAACAAACGGCACGGGAGAGCTTTTGTTTAACTCTCTGATTCCTGAATCAGTTTCCCAGCTCTGCCAGAATAAATTTTGATGAGAAATTTCAGTAGAAAGAAACTGGAAGGATGTTACTCTATGATTTAAAGACGTAGTTGAGTTAGAAATGTGTTATTTCTCGTCCTATTTAGAGTTTGCCTAAATATCGTTCTGAGTATTGATTTGCATTGGCGTGCAAGATCTACCAACCCTACCAGTAATTTTTAAGAGTGAAAGAGTTAATTATTTCAGTCCTGAATTAATTTCCATGTTCTGTTAGAATAAATTATTGTAAGAAATTTTGGTACAGAGAGAGAGAGAGAGAGAGAGAGAAAGAGAGAGAGAGAGAGACTGGAAGGAAGTTAACTCTATAGTTAAAAAAATAAGAGTTAAGTTAGAAATCTGCTACTCTTCATTTTATTAGGCTTTCCCTAAATATCGCTTTAAGCATTGATTCACATAGACGTGCAAAGATCTACCAGCACTGGCAGTGTTGTTTTGGCATAAAGAGTTAATAATCAGACCACGGAACTTTCCCCTTCAGAGTTTTCCCTTCTTCGGGAGAATGTTGCAGTAGCACTATCACAGCGAAAGCCCATTTGGATTCTCAGATGGGAAAGACTAAGATGTGGACCGCATATCCACTGTACTTCACACGTGGAAAAAAACCCCAATACCTGACTCTTGCCTTAAGTAACTGCCACTGAAAACAAAGTACTACTGACTATAAACCGAATCACTCAAGAACACGATGTGCAGTCAGTCAGATGTCACTGATCTAAGTGCAAAGGACTGGATAAGTATATAAACTTTGTCATGTCTGTCTCTCAGGCTGGACTCGAATATTTTCAAGCTACCTTAGTGTTGATTATCTTCTGCCTGGCCGAATACTTCAAGCCACCTTAGTGTTGATTATCTTCTGCCTGGCCGAATACTTCAAGCCACCTTAGAGTTGATTATCTTCTGCCTGCCGAATAGTTCAAGCCACCTTAGTGTTGATTATCTTCTGCCTGCCGAATAGTTCAAGCTACCTTAGTGTTGATTATCTTCTGCCTGGCGAATAGTTCAAGCTACCTTAGTGTTGATTATCTTCTGCCTGGCGAATAGTTCAAGCTACCTTAGTGTTGATTATCTTCTGACTGGCGAATAGTTCAAGCTACCTTAGTGTTGATTATCTTCTGCCTGCCGAATAGTTCAAGTCACCTTAGTGTTGATTATCTTCTGCCTGGCGAATAGTTCAAGTCACCTTAGTGTTGATTATCTTCTGCCTGGCGAATAGTTCAAGTCACCTTAGTGTTGATTATCTTCTGCCTGGCGAATAGTTCAAGTCACCTTAGTGTTGATTATCTTCTGCTCGCCGAATACTTCAAGCCACCTTAGTGTTGATTATCTTCTGCCTGCCGAATAGTTCAAGCCACCTTAGTGTTGATTATCTTCTGCTCGCCGAATACTTCAAGCCACCTTAGTGTTGATTACCTTCTGCCCGCCGAATACTTCAAGCCACCTTAGTGTTGATTAGCTTCTGCTCGCCTAATACTTCAAGCCACCTTAGTGTTGATTACCTTCTGCTCGCCTAATACTTCAAGCCACCTTAGTGTTGATTAGCTTCTGCTCGCCGAATACTTCAAGCCACCTTAGTGTTGATTACCTTCTGCCCGCCGAATACTTCAAGCCACCTTAGTGTTGATTAGCTTCTGCTCGCCTAATACTTCAAGCCACCTTAGTGTTGATTAGCTTCTGCTCGCCTAATACTTCAAGCCACCTTAGTGTTGATTAGCTTCTGCTCGCCTAATACTTCAAGCCACCTTAGTGTTGATTAGCTTCTGCCTGCCGAATACTTCAAGCCACCTTAGTGTTGATTACGTTCTGCTCGCCGAATAGTTCAAGCCACCTTAGTGTTGATTAGCTTCTGCTCGCCGAATACTTCAAGCCACCTTAGTGTTGATTACCTTCTGCTCGCCGAATACTTCAAGCCACCTTAGTGTTGATTACCTTCTGCCCGCCGAATACTTCAAGCCACCTTAGTGTTGATTACCTTCTGCTTCAACTCATAAATGATACATTTCACAGATCATTTCATTTACTTCAGCACTTCTTCCCAAATGAACGGTGTGTCCTCACTCACAAGAGAAGACACGAGGCTGCCCTGAGTTGATTTTAGGATCAGATGACTCTTACCTTTTATCGTTGGGAACGGAGAAGAGTCAAATCGTTGACTACACGGCTTATTGGACTGAAATGTCGGTGTGGTTTTGCTCTCTCCCTCCCCCCTCCCAAACATTCGCTTCCATTCATCGGGGCTTAATCCGGCGCTACAGAGTGTGTGTAGTTTGTACTTAAAATTCTCCTTCTTCGGAGTAAATAGGAGCACTTAAGAACTATCCTAAAGTGTTTTTTCTGTTGACGTTTCAACAATTTTATATCCTTAAACATGTTGCCGTTTCCAGAGTATTTTCCATCAATTTATCAATCTCACTAATTTACAAAGGTTTATTATTGTGGAATAAATAAGGATGGATAATTTAATCAGGAAGTTGAACATTAAAGTCGTCTCATTACCTTGAGAAAAGTAGGTCGATGTATATTTGAACCAGTGCCCTCGTTTTTTGTTTTTTTTTTAACAAGAAGCTGGGAGTCCACTTAACTGACAATTCTTTGACACGTTTTTGACGCCAGAGACAAAAGTATTCTTGATCGGAATGTACCGTGGAGAACAGATTTATGCACTTTCAGCGTTCACGGGTCGCTCTCTATGTTAAGAGATTTGAAATGACTTTTTATATACTAGCCTCATTTTTTTTTTAAAAACAGGAATGACGTAGCAGGAGGGAAAGAGCTAGAAACTGGACGCCCTAGATTTGAAGTAGGTTAATTTATTTCTTACTTAGTGTATTAGTGTCATGACGACGTCGGGTTTGCTGGTGGCCTCCACAGAAAGTGCCGTGCCCTTGTAAAGAAGTTCATTCGCTATTTATATAGTTAAACATAACAAAACATAGGATGAAGGCATAGAGATAAACATAACAAAACACACCATGAAAGCATAGAGATAAACATAACAAAAAACACCATGAAAGCATAGAGATAAACATAACAAAACACACCATGAAAGCATAGAGATAAACATAACAAAACACACCATGAAGGCATAGAGATAAACGTAAAGGTTATAAAAAAGCATGGCCGACCGGTACAGAAGTTGGAACAGCCGCATAGGTAGCTACCCAGCCACGGAGATGAAATACTCGATGACCTGATAACAGCGATGTACCAGACAATGTTAAGCTTTTCTCAAGAGTGGTAAGACCGTGGATTCCACATCACTGTGGTAAGACAGCGGATTCCACCTCACTGTGGTAAGACAGCGGATTCCACCTCACTGTGGTAAGACAGCGGATTCCACCTCACTGTGATAAGACAGCGGATTCCACCTCACTGTGGTAAGACAGCGGATTCCACCTCACTGTGGTAAGACAGCGGATTCCACCTCACTGTGGTAAGACAGCGGATTCCACCTCACTGTGGTATACCTGGTAACGAAGCACCTGACCTCCTAGCAAAAAGGAGGTGGCAGATTACCACAGACAGATACAAGAATGACACACGAGGAAGCTAAGTTTGTAATAAAAAAATAATATTTAAGAACGAATGGACAAAAGAACATCATGGCTATCAGAAAAAAATGACGCTTACCACAAACTGGACAGAGAAGGAGCTAGTGATAAGTTATCGGCTCCGCACGGGTCACAAAAGACTGAGGGACCACTATTTCAGCAAGCTCAAGATTGACCCAGCCGACATGCGGCCCTGGCAGGATGACGAGAGAACATATTCTGTAGCAGTGGCCAACATATGAGGTGCAGAGAAGACAGATGGGCCCAACATATGAGGTGCAGAGAAGACAGATGGGCCCAATATATGAGGTGCAGAGAAGACAGATGTGCCCAACATATGAGGTGCAGAGAAGACAGATGGGCCCAATATATGAGGTGCAGAGAAGACAGATGTGCCCAACATATGAGATGCAGAGAAGACAGATGGGCCCAACATATGAGGTGCAGAGAAGACAGATGGGCCCAATATATGAGGTGCAGAGAAGACAGATGGGCCCAACATATGAGGTGCAGAGAAGACAGATGTGCCCAACATATGAGGTGCAGAGAAGACAGATGTGCCCAATATATGAGATGCAGAGAAGACAGATGTGCCCAACATATGAAGTGCAGGGATGACAGATGGGCCCAACACCTACATCAGTTGAACAGACGCTGTATGGGTAAGTACACTAGCTCCAACTGATCAGCAATTTACTTCAGAAATATACAGGTCAACGTCAGGCAATGACCAGAGAAGGAGGAGGAAGAGGAGCAGGCAGTGACTCGGTTTCTCGCATTTAATGTCGTGGATTCTGACACCCCCTCCCCTCCCCCCCCCCCCGGCCGTCGTATCACTGCTACCATTTGTCAAGGTTCGTGCCAGCGCTACGGAGTTAGTCCACTGCGGGAAGATCCTCTTTCAGGAAAGGAGATCGAAACTTCTGTTGACTCACTCAGGATGCAGTGGTAGTAACGCTAAAGCATTTAACACTTTCTGACGCTTATCAGTAATGTGGAAGGTATATCGATATCAGAAAGAATGATATTCGTTACTTTGGCAACACTTAAACTATCTAACTAAAATGCTATATTGAACCTATCTTGTTATATGGAAGTGAATCATGGACTATAGGCAAGTCTGCACAAAAATCATTGGAAGCAGCAGAAATGTGGTTTATTAGAATAATGTTGCGAATCCCATGGACAGCAAAAATAACTAATGAAGAATGTATGAGAAGAGCTTTAGAGATAAAAAAAACCTTGTCAAAAAGATAAGAGAGAGACAATGTACTTTCATAGGACATGCAATGAGAAGAGAGGGCATTGAAAATATTATAACAACAGGAAAAATAGAAGGAAGAGGATCAAGAGGAAGACCAAGAGAAATGATACTGGACAGTCTGACGGGATGGTGTGAGAGGAGATCACCAACTGAACTGATGGCCTGCATGAAGGATCGTGTACTCTGGAGAAGCATAATAACCAACGCCAGTCGGCACAGCACCTGATGATGATGATGATGATGATGATGATGAACTTGTTAAAACTAAAAATAATACGGACGACAGACACAAAAAAAAAACAAATGAAAAGGTCTTCAAAGAAGTTTCATAACAACAAACAAAAATCAGCTAAAATTATAAGACATGTCAGGAGAAGATAGAAGTTAAAGATGACTGGAAAAATAAAAAGGAAAAAAAGAAGACGAAGAAGAAGAAGAAGAAGAAGTGGAGCCAAGAGAAAAATATGTCAAACAAGTGGCACTGGAAATGATCGGAATCACCAAGGATCGCACAAGATGAAGAAACATGATCGTCGACGCTGACTGGCACTGTACGGCAGGTGATGAGTCAGTGAACGTATTAAACAATTATTCCTTCAGGAGACGCACAATCCAGAGTCTCGAGAAAATCTGTCGTAAATCTTCCACCACGAGCGTCACAGACATTTTTAACGTGTAAAAAATATATGAACTATTTACTGTTACTTTCGAAATATGTAACAACAAAAAAAAATGAAATGAAACCGCGCAAAATAGAATAACTTTATTCAAACTTCCATTGTCACAATCATTTCTTTTCAAACCTAATGTGAATTACTTTTTTTCTCTACCATCGATTTTCTCTAAAGTGAAATTCCAGACATAGGGCAATTATCTAGAAACTTCGCTGTAAATCAGTCAGAATTGAGGAAATTCTGAAAAAAAAAGGGAAGCGAAGATTTTCTCTATCTTTAAAAAAAACAAACTGAAAGCAGAAGCAGTTAGATGAAAGTGGCCGCAGATAGAAACAGTTTTTTGTTTGTCCGTGTCCGCGATTAGAAGCCACTGACTGTATATAAACCTCTTTAAACAGGAAAGATTAATGCAGACAACGGTTTACTGACAACGCATAAATAGAATTCGAACTTAAGGTTTAAGAAAATAATCACGACCTACATTGTAACATCGCTGGAATCCCGTTAAGTCGGTTATTGTTCGCGCCTTAGAACGTAAGCCTTGTTCTTTGGTCATAGGAGGCATTTTAGAGAATGTAATGTCATCGAGTAGATTTTTCCTTTACCTGGTTACAAACTAGAGGGCGATGTGGGCAGCTTGGCCGCCTGTCCTGTCCCAGCTTCAGAGGACGCCAGGGAACCCATTTCTACAGATGGGTGACTGGGGCCCCTCCCACCGGATTCGAACCACTGACCTCACACGTTCAGGGTGTGAGAGGGCATACGCAGTAGCCACTGCTTCACTCACTCGTCCCTGTTCGTAGTAAAGTATGCAATGTTTTTCAAAGCAATATGTGAGTTTACTTTTGATCCCGTGTAAGTTTTGTTCGTAGCTTCCACAGAAAGTCTGGTGCCCTTGTAAAGAAGTTTTCTATTTACACAGTTAAACATAACAAACCATAGTATGTATGCATAAACATAACAAAACATAGCATGAAGACATAGAGATAAACATAATAAAACATAGAATAAAGGCATAGAGATAAATATAACAAAACATAGCATGAAGGCATAGAGATACAGTATACGAAATATTTAAAACAGAGAGTGATGAAGAGAATGTGAAGATAAATACTATGACAATAACGTTCGATAAAGATAACTAAAGTAAAATATTTTTTTTAAAAACTGCAAAGTTCAGTGAGAATAAATCTAGGGATAAATATACTCTCATAGACAGATCGAAAGATACTGGAAAATGGAACATTGGAAAGGAAAAAAAAATATTGGACAGAAAAATGGCTAGACAATTTATTTTTAAAAATATTAGCAAAATTCTTTTTTTTTTTAAACATTCTTTGAAAGATAAATATATACATCTGAATTTTAACAAGCAAGAGTATTACGCGACAGGTCTTTGAACTTTCAATACCCAAGAATGTAATGAGACAGATATTTGAAATTTCAAAAGCAAAGACATCAGATTTGCCATGTCCCTTACATCTCATTTAAACGGCATCTTTGATGAAGCGCCTTCAATTAAGCCGCGTTAGAATGAACCACTTGAAATCATCCACGTCTTTCTGAACGGATGAAAGGTGGATGTCTGTGAATTGAGGAAAAGTGACTTCTCTTTGTAAAGACAGTCGTAGAAGTATGCAACACCAACGTTAGATTTAGCACGTTTTGCACAGCTCTATGTGGTGCGAAGGGAGGGGGTAGTCCAATGTAGGGGGTAAGTGCCCAATAGCCGACTGCTTGCGTCAGGGTTGTTGAACCTCAGCCGGGACAAGACCCTGTCCTTACCCTCTACCGTGGTGCAACAAATAGCAGGCTCAGCCTGGTTTAACGGGGGTGGAGGGAGGGGGAACAGGGATTGCTATAATTCCCATGGTGGTGGAGTCTGCTAAAGAAGCACTGAAATCCACCCTGTTTTTTTAGCCCCACCCACGGACTGTGAAAGTTGCCGCCATAACCCACACCCACATTTGACACGACACTTTGACACAGTTCTATACTTGGACACAGAATCTTACCGAGGACGTACATGACACTAAACATCGAAGTTCTGTACTTGGACACAGAATCTTACCGAGGACGTACATGACACTAAACATCGAAGTTCTATACTTGGACACAGAATCTTACCGAGGACGTACATGACACTAAACATCGAAGTTCTATACTTGGACACAGAATCTTACCGAGGACGTACATGACACTAAACACCGAAGTTCTATACTTGGACACAGAATCTTACCGAGGACGTACATGACACTAAACATCGAAGTTCTATACTTGGACACAGAATCTTACCGAGGACGTACATGACACTAAACACCGAAGTTCTATACTTGGACACAGAATCTTACGGAGGACGTACATGACACTAAACATCAGAGTTCTACACCTGGATATAGAATCTTACTGAGGACGTACATGACACTAAACATCAGAGTTCTATATTTGGACACAGTTTTACTGAGGACGTACATGACACTAGACATCGGAGTACTACACTTGCACACATTTTTATTGAGGACGTACATGACACTAAACATCGGAGTACTACACTTGCATACATTTTTATTGATGACGTACATGACACTAGACATCAGAGTTCTAAATCTGGATACAGAATCTTATTGGGGACATATATGACGCTAAACATCGGAGTACTACACTTGGACACAGTTTTACTGAGGACGTGCATGACACTAAATATCGCAATGCTACACTTGGACACATAATTTTATTCAGGACGTACATGACACTAAACATCGCAATGCCACACTTGGATATAGAATCTTACTGAGGGCATACATGACACTTAAACATCGCAATGTTACACTTAGGCACAGAATTTTACTGAAGACGTACATGACACTAAACATCGCAATGCCACACTTGGACACATACTTTTATTGAGGATATATATGACACTAAACATCGAAGTTCTACATTTGGACACTGAGTTTTACTGAGGGCATACATGACACTAAACATTAGAGTTCTACACTTGGACACAGAATTTTAATGGGGACGTACATGACACTAAACAGCGGAAAACTACACTTGAGCACGAAATTCTTCTAGCTTACCTTGACAAAAAGTGTTAAAAGTACAAAAGAAACTCCCTAGTATCCAGAAAGGTGTGAGGTCATCTACCAGGTGAGTCCAGGAGCAGGTGAGAGCGACCAGGCAGTCAGCAACGGCTAAATTGACGATGTAATAGTTTGTGGTGGTCTGAAAGGATGCGGTTAAACGGATAAACTGCAGAGGCACAGATAAATGATAAATAAACAGATGAAAGGTGTAAACAGAACGAGACAAAGCAGATAATCATGTGGACAACGAGCCAAACAAAGATATACAAATGGAGATATACAGTGCATACACAGACAGACACACACACATAGAGACAGACACACAGAGACAGACACACAGACAGACAGAACAGTAGGTAGATAGGTAGGCAAGTAAACAGTAAAGTAGACAGAAAGACAGACAGGTAGACAAACAGACAGACAGACAGACAGACAAGAACAAATAAATTAATGATACACAACATAAATATAGTCACATACTTCCATAGAACATACATTACTTTTATACCTCATTGTTCACATATTATTACAGTTATCGTTATAGTCACATCTCATCAATTATATACAGCTCACATGTATTTTCTCATTCTTTTTATATGCATGCACATACATTATGTCTTTCACCTTTTCCCATAAACATTGAACCATAACTTCTTAAACTACCTGAACACGCAAGTTTTACTTATTCTCACCTGCATGCGTTTGTTCTTCGCCACCACGGCGATGATAATGACGTTTCCGATGATACCGAAAACAATAACCGGAAAGTAGAAGAAGGTCTTGACGATGATCTCCCATAACGGTTTGTATTTGACCGGCGCAGGGTAGGGCATCTGGGACAAGTCAGTCGTCCCATGTGACCCATTGCCAAGCTCAAGCGTTTCGTTAACCACATCATCATCAAAGCTAAAGTTTAACATCCCGGCGAAGGTGAAGGCAAGTTTCTTTTAAGTGCCTGGAAGCAGCCTTTGCACGGGGTGTCAGAGCAAAGATAACACTTGTTATATATGGAAAATCACTGGAATATGCATCTTAAGAGATTAAACTCCACCCCCTTGCAGGGGAAAGGTTCATATAACAAGTAGATGCTTCTCAATTTGTGACATGTTGTCTCTTCTGTTAACCAAGTTGCAAGCACAGCTTCTGAAAATTTAAAAAAAAAATAGTCTAAATAACACTTCTATAAGCCCAGTATAAACCATACAATAACTTTTTAATGACTTGTTAATTAATATTTCAATTTTAATTACGATTATATGTAATTAATTAATTTTTAAATAAGATGCACACATTCTGCATTAAATTTATTCAAGCTGCAAAACATTCCAGTTTAATTAAATACCAAATCAGGTAGACAAGTTCAAGTTTCTGGGAGCAATCTTGGCCTGAGATGGAAGATGCCAAGCGGAGATATAAAGAGAAGAAGAACCCAAGCTAAGATAGTGTTCCTAAAGATGAAAAGTATTTTGTGCAACAAATCACTGTCACTGAGTGTAAGGAAAAGGTTGCTCCAGTGCTACATAGAACAAAGTTCTGATCTATGGATGTGGAGCCTGGACAGTTACTAAAGAGATACAGCAACGTCTGGAAGCCACGGAAATGTGGTTTCTTAGAAGAATGTTAAGGACACCATGAACGGCTAGAAAATCAAATGAAGAAACTTTGAGAGAGACCGACTCGAGAAGACAAATAATTACAACAGTCAGGAAAAGACAGTCTAAATTTATAGGACATGCCATGAGAAAAGGCAAACTAGAACACGTCGTGACCACAGGAAAGTTAGAGGGGAAAATAAGCCGAGGTCGACCAGGAGAGAAAATCCTAGACGAATTGGCAAGATGGCATGGAAAGAGAACACCAGAACAACTCGTAGAGGCAGCACAAAACAGAGAGTTGTGGGGAGCTACAAACGCCAATGCCAGCAGGCACAATACTTGATGGACAGACAGACAGACAGACAGACAGACAGTCAGACAGACAGACAGACAGACAGACAGACAGACAGACAGACAGACAGACAGACAGATAGATAGATAGATAGATAGATAGATAGATAGATAGATAGATAGATAGATAGATAGATAGATAGATAGATAGATAGATAGATAGATAGATAGAACAGACTTTATTTTCGAAGGGTTAAGAATGTGGCAGGCGGGCCCGTCTACCATTCTGTCTTCATCATACAACTTTCACTCAATCACAGATGTTCACTATTTGTTCATTCATTCATTCATTTGCATGTCCCCTGCGGAACTTTGCCCCCCTAACAGCTCTCCTGTAGGCCTCTTGGTTGTGAGCAAGATGACCTGCTGCTGATGCATCCACTTGCAGATCATCAACGATGTCTTACAGCCATCTTCACCTTGGTCTTCCTCTCTTTCTTTTCCATTTATGTACCCTTCCAAGACGGTCTTCTCTAGATTATCATGACGTTTAATGTGTCCAAAATATTTAAGTTTTCTCTCTTTAATTCTCTTTACTAGTCAGCCTTCTTCAATATTAAGTTCTTGTAGTATGGATATATTTGTTCTTTTTTTGTGTCCATGATATTTGAAGAACTCTTCTGTAGCATTTACATTCAAAGGCATTTATGTGTTTCTCAGCTGTTGTGTTAAGTGTCCAGGTCTCACATGCGTATTTTGCGATGGGAAAGATGCATGCCCTTAAAAATCTTATTTTTGTAGTTCTGTCTGTTCCTCTCCATAGATTCTTTAGTTATTTTAGTTTCTGAAGAGCGATTGATGTTCACCTTTTAATTTTCCTCATTGTATCTGCATTATTAGTTAGTAGTGATCCAAGAACTATCCACTTCTTCCACTATTTGTTACCGAACATAATATGCGCAAAGAAAAAAGAAAAGTATATATATATATATGAACGTGTGTGTATGTATGTATGTATGTATGTATGCTAGAGCATCACGCTAGAACGCCTGGAGCAATTTCAACCAAACTTGGTACACATATGACTTACAGTCTGGAAACTGCACCGTGGGCGTTAGATCATCCCTATGACCCTTAAGGGGGCCTGGGTTGTTAAAGTGGGATCGAAACCGAACGATGCAAACAATACCCCCTCTGAATGACTGGAAGTAACTCCCGTTATATTTATGCCTGCTGTGGATTGTCGGTCGTGGCGGATAAAGGTCAGCCCACACAAATCGATGACGTTAGATCTGCTGAGATGCCGAGCCATTGGCATTGATAACGAGAAATATTATACACGGAGCAGATTTCTGGTTAACGAAAGACACCCTACTGTTGTTCACCTCAGTGTCCATTTAGAAAATGGTCAGAGTGTTAATTTCATAACAGAGAGCACCCATGCAGTGGTTGATCAGCTACCAACCACATGGGGATGGGATCTTCTAGAAGGCTGCGGATATGGCTGCGGTCTTGGACTCATGATATTTGAGAAACTTCCATCATCCACCCGAATCTTAGATGGTCTTATGTAAGGTAAGCTAATTCGGCAAGTTTTCCAGTTGATCATCTGTCAGGGAATGTGACAGTGTCATGTCGCTCGTTTAGTTCATGGTCTCCTTTTTGTTTTAATTATATTTGTAAAAATAAATTTTAACTTTGTTTTCTACCTATGTTTATATTAGCTTTTTATTGTATTATACTGAAGATTGCATTGCTCTGTGACAATGTGCCGTTTCCTTATTTTTTCAAAATAGCTTTTCCAATTAGGGAGAGAGAGAGGGGAGAGAGAGAGAGAGAGAGAGGGGGGCGGAGATAGTGAGAGAAAGGGGGAAAGAGGGAGAAAGAGGGAGAGAGGGAGAGAGGGAGAGAGATAGAGACGGGGAGATATATATATATATATAGAGAGAGAGAGAAGGACAGAGATAGGGACAGAGAGGGAGAGAGAGGAAGAGAGATAGATTTGAGATTTCCATGTTTCTCCCATGGACAACTTTATGTTGCTTGCTCAAGGGAGAGAGAAGGAGAAAGAGACAGAGAGGGAGAGAAAGATAGAGAGGGACAGAGAGAGAGGGACATAGATAGATTTGAGATCACCATGTTCCTCCCACGGACAACTTCATGTTGACTGCTCAAGGGAAAGAGAGTGAGAGAGGGAGAGAGAGAGGGGGTGAAAGAGGGTGAGAGAGATAAAGAGGGAGAGAGATATGGACAGAGAGAGAGAGAGAGAGAGAGATATTTGAGATCGCCATGTTTCTTCAACGGAGAACTTTATGTTGCTTGCTCAAAGGTGGGTTCACCAAAAATTTATTTATTCTTGCTGCTGGAGGTGAAACTAAAATGTTGTTTATAATAAAACCGCCTAGGCTCTGTAGAACCATCTAGAAGGTTGTGGAAATGAATAGACCTATGTTAAAACCTTACAGAAGGCTGTGGAAAGTAATAGAACGTTATAGAACCGTCTGGAAGGTTGTTATGGAAATGAATAGAACTTTCGTGATTAGGATAAATAAATACCTGGACAACGTTGGGTACTCAGTTAGTATATATATAAACGTGTGTGTATATATGTATAATGTATGTTAGAGCATCACGCTGGAACGCCTGAAGCAATTTTAATCATACTTGGCATACATATGACTTACAATCTCGACAATGCACCAGTGGAGTTAGAGAATCCCTAAGACCCCTGAGGGCCTGGGTGGTGGGGTCTTCGTTCGATGCAAATAATACCCCAGTGAACGACTGGAAGTAACTCTCGTTATATTTATGCCTGCTGTGGATTGTCGGTCGTGGCGGATAAAGGTCAGCCCACACAAATCGTTATATCTGCTGAGATGCCAAACCTTTGGCATTGATAACGAGAAACATTATGCACGGAGCAGATTTCTGATTGACGAAAGACACCCTACTGTTGTTCACCTCAGCGTCCATTTAGAAAATGGTCTGAGTGTTTATTTCATAATAGAGAACGCCCACACAGTGGTTGATCAGCTACCAACCACATGGGTGGGGTGGGCTAGCGGTAAGGGTGGGATGGGAGTGACATTTAGAAATCATCGAAAATGACTGATATTAGTGTCGAATCCATAGTTTTTGGGTCACTGAGATGAACAGGGGCACACCCGATGCCGTTTAAGTCCAAGTTCAGCCACCATCGGCATGGGTGGGGGGGCCTGTTGGTGAGGGTGAGATGGGGGGGGGGACATGAAAAATAATCGACAACGACCGATATTAGTGTCGAATCCATAGTTTTCGGTGTCGCGAAGATGAATGGTGACACTCCCGATGCCGTTTAAGCCCAAGTTCAGCCCCCATCGGTATGGGGGGGGGGCTTGGGGTGAGGGTGGGAAATAAAATGTCCAAATTGACTGAGATTGGTGTAGAATCTATAGTTTTTAGGGGTCGCTAAGCAGATTGGTGACAGTCCTGATGGCAATTAAGCCCAAGTTTAGTTGAATAGAACGAATAGAATTCTTTAGAACAGTTTAGACTCTGTAGAAACTTCTAGAAGGTTGTGGAAATGAATAGAACTTTCGTGACTGGGAAAAATAAATATCCGGACAAAGTATGGTACTCTGCTAGTAATTAATAAACCCTTTCTTTCCTAATACTCCACATTCTGCTTTATGCAATAACTTGAAATAAACTTTATTACATTCTCTTTAGACAGACAGACAGACAGACAGACATAAAAGAAACATTCCACTTCACCGTCTCCAAGAAAACGTTTGAAATTATATAGTAAGTTCTACACATATTTTAAGAAATCTCATTGCTGCTTTAATACTGTGTATACTTTATGCCAATCTTGTTAATCAGCTTTATAAATTATAATCTTCCTAATCATAATATCTAAGACACATAACTGTTACAGCTTTTTAAAAAAAAAGAAAATATAAGACGTCTGTTTCAGTTTTTGTTTTCTTCTTCTTTTTTTTTTTTTTGAGTTATAATGAAAGTAGGTTATCAAAATCTTGTTTAAGTCCCCGTATTTCAGCCTATTTGGCCTTGGGTTTTCCTTAGCCTTTCTCTTTATTATTTCTGTCGATCAGGAGGCCTCTAGTTCGATATCGCATTCGAGGGGAATGGATCGTCCACCACCAAGGTGAACCCAGCCTATTAACACAAAAAAAAAAATGGGTACCTTTTGGCTTCCACAGGAAAGACAAAGTTAGCGAGGTCAGGTGCTGGCACCCTTACCTCATATTCTGTAGCGGCCCAGAAATGTATCTGAATTTGTACGAAGTCGATGTAACTGTGAGCTGGCGTTTTTTGCAGCCGATGCTGTAGAGATGCTGAGCTACAGCATCGTATCGGCGTGGGAGCGGGTTATGGCGGCTACTTTTTTCCAGTCCCGGGGTACAGCTGAAAAGCAAGGGTTGTGCAATGCTTCTCTAGCAGACTCCACTACCATGGGGTCCATGGCGATCCCTGCCTCGTTAGCCAGATTAGGCCTGTTCCTAGGGGTACCAACGGAGAGGTGGGACGGGGTCTTGGTCAGCTATGGTTCGCTAACCCTGACGCTGGCATATCAGCTATGGGTAGCTGATTGCCTCGTCGGATAAGCGTCTTCACACCATAGAAATGTGAAAACATTAACACTTCACAAGTGGCAGCGGCCTAGAAATGTGAAAACATTAACACTTCACAAGTGGCAGCGGCCTAGAAATGTGAAAACATTAACACTTCACAAGTGGCAGCGGCCTAGAAATGTGAAGACATTAACACTTCACAAGTGGCAGCGGCCTAGAAATGTGAAGACATTAACACTTCACAAGTGGCAGCGGCCTAGAAATGTGAAGACATTAACACTTCACAAGTGGCAGCGGCCTAGAAATGTGAAGACATTAACACTTCACAAGTGGCAGCGGCCTAGAAATGTGAAGACATTAACACTTCACAAGTGGCAGCGGCCTAGAAATGTGAAGACATTAACACTTCACAAGTGGCAGCGGCCTAGAAATGTGAAGACATTAACACTTCACAAGTGGCAGCGGCCCAGAAATGTGAAAACACTAACACTTCATCCCGCTGCTGTAATGCAAATGCCACGAGACATATATTTCTAAAGATCGACTTATACAGATTAAAAAAGATTCGTTGAGTAGTAGAATGGGAATCTTCTATAGACCCGTTTTATTTCTTTTCTCTCGGCTTTCTTATCTTGAAGTAGTATATGAAAGGCTGGGTCTATGCCGTCAACTCTTCCCCCCCCCCCCCCCCCTGAAATAGGGTCCGTGTATAAATATAACACAATTCATGTCCTATGGGAAGGAGGGTGGTCCAGACTCAGCCTTCCATATACTACAGCTGAGACTGACCAGGTTATTACTAAAGTCCCCTAGCTGAATCATACTACCTCCCCTTATGGTGAGATCGAAGCCAGATGGAAGCTTAAGTGTGGAACGTTTAATCTTTGAGAACAGCATTCTTAAACTATTAATAGGTCGATATCTTAGTATATTAATCTTCTAAAGGACACGGTGTTCAGCAGTGCTGCCAGAGATCTGAGGAAGCTGAGGGAAATATCACGGACAGCTGTGCACAGGTCACATGAGGAATGCTCACCCGGAACTGTACAGAACTTTTTATTACGTCTCCAAGCGGTTCGAGAGCCCCATGGGGCTCGGACCCAAGCAAGCCACCCACAAAGCTGTCCTTATGTGAAATCCTAATCCTTGTCTGTTACTTTGACACTGTTTTCATATAAACAAATTCGTTTTCGTTACTGTACTGTTAAGCTGAATTTGACAATAAATGGTTGAAACGCCCTTCAGAATCTGTTGCAGAAGGGGTTGAAAATTTTGCGCATAAACCGCAGAACTTCAGATGATACATTGCTCCGGTAACCGCGACTCAAGAACTACTCTCCCCCCCTCTCTCTCTCCATCTTTCTCGCCCTCCCTTCCCCTCTCCCCCTCTCTCTCCCTTTGAAAATATAGTATGTTCGTTCTCTCTCTCTCTGAACCTTTAAATGCCCAAAGTACATGAGACTTTCGCAAGGGTTTTCCACAAAATCTCTCACCTCCCCTCCCTCCCCCGCCCCGCTCTTGCTCAGGTGAACCCTCTGTTGCTCAACATCCTCTCTGTTGTACTTCCCCACGTCTCCTGGGTCCACCCTTACTCCTTTACCCCAATGGTGTCCATCTCAGTGTTATTTTTGGTAACGAGTCAGTCAACAGTCACCAGGAGCACCATCCCAAGCGACTTTCCCCAACAGTCCAAGTCAACAGTCACCAGGAGCACCATCCCAAGCGACTTTCCCCAACAGTCCAAAAGTCAACGGATTCACCTTCATGTCTGCTAGTACTGTGTTATTTCTTATGTTGTTCAGCCAAAATGTTCGTCTAATCCTATGTAAACATTTAGTCTGGAAGAAATTTAATTTGTTTTCTATAGTTTTGGTAGTTTTCCAACATTCACTTCCGTTGAGAACTGTCGCTAGTAGGAACATTTGACAATGATGAAACTTGTAAGTCTTGAAAAGTGACAGAAACATCCTTTATGAACTAATATATTATCTCAGTAAATGACGTAGCTATTGCTTTTATCTGCGACATAGACCTAACGGAAGCCTTAGATCTTTTACATTAAAAATGGACTATACTGGGTATGCACCCATACTGCAGTAACGCTATAAAGGGAACAAGGAAGTCGCTGTGAGACAGAAAACTGTATAAACCAACTGGTTCAGGAACTTAACAGCTTTCAGTAACAAATCGGTCACTTCCTGTGATCATTAGAGGGAATATTTTCATATTCTATATCAAAGAGCTCTAAGTGGATGTTCAGTCAGTCATTTGCACGTCCCTTGTGGAACTTTGTCTCCCTAACAGCTACCCTGTAGGCCTCTCGGTTGTAAGCAAGATGCCCTGCTGCCGATGCATCCATTTGCAGATTATCAACGATGTCTTGCAGCCATCTTCGCCTTGGTCTTCCTCTCTTTCCTTTTCCCATTATGTATCCTTCCAAGACTGTCTTCTCTAAATTCTCATGACGTTTAATGTGTCCAAAATATTTAAGTTTTCTCTGTTTAATTCTCTTTACTGCTGTGGAGGTTAGCTTTCAAAAATGCGGCCTACGTAGCTGTTTGAGTATCAACATGTTATAAAATACCCTTTTGCTAGCAACTACCATAGGGAAATTTATGTGTGAGTGAGACGCTGCCTGATGTAGCCCTCAAGGATCTATAGCCCACCAAGATCCTGCTGGACTTCTCCAGTGATATATAGCTGACTGCTTGCGTCATTGTTGGAGAACCATAGCCCACCAAGATCCTGCCGGAGCTCTCCAGTGATATATAGCTGACTTCTTGCGTCAGGGTTGGAGAACCATAGCCCACCAAGTGATATATAGCTGACTGCTTACGTCATTGTTGGAGAACCATAGCCCACCAAGATCCTGCCGGAGCTCTCCAGTGATCTATAGCTGACTTCTTGCGTCAGGGTTGGAGAACCATAGCCCACCAAGATCCTGCCGTACGTGTCCCGTTGGTACCCAAACTGACTAACAGGGCAGATCGCTATAGTCCTCGTGGTAGTGGAGTCTGCTAAAGAAGCATTGCACGTCCACTACTTTATAGTTTCACCCACAGTCTGAATAAAGCAGCATTCTATCTTCTGCTCTTCTACGTGTAGAATGTAAACTGTAGATGTAAGCTTGTTGCTTACAATTATTCATCTCTCTGTAAATTCCCACTATTGTCCACTGTAATAATGGTCTTTCTTATACTACTGTTAGCTTTTGTCTCATATCTGTTTTGCGTCTGTTTTGTTATTCACTTCGCAGACTTGCTTGCTCCCAGGTTCATTCTCTCCCAGTGGCAATAGTAATACAGAAACAGCAACTTTATAATCTGAAGTGAATTTAATAACGCACGGGGTGACGATGAGTCTATGAGCGATATGACGAGGACGACAAGGCATCAACAAACTCCGTGAACACAAGACTGGACGTAATTTATGATTCCACGACAATATGTTCCCGACAGACGTTGGTCGCCAACAGGACATCCTACAACACACTATTCTACAACTCTTTCCTTAACTACTACATTTCTAACAACCTAAATCTACGTCTTGCCCAGACGATACACAGAGCACAACTGTCCTCAGTCATATGATATCTCTCTCACCTGACCTTACTCTGTCATACCTTATCCGTGACCCATGAATCGCACGAGAAAATTGAGACAGCCTGAGTGGACCCTACTCACAAACAGCTGACTGCTTTAGAAGATAACTCTTTTTATATTAATTTGTCCAACTCTCAGATGCGGTATCTATCTAACATTCTAACAGTCCATATGCTGTTATATGGAAATATAATTGCTGGGGCCCGTTCCATATGAAAATATAATTGCTGGGGCCCGTTCCATATGAAAATATAATTGCTGGGGCCCGTTCCATATGAAAATATAATTGTTGGGGCCCGTTCCATATGAAAATATAATTGCTGGGGCCCGTTCCATATGAAAATATAATTGCTGGGGCCCGTTCCATATGGAAATATAATTGCTGGGGCCCGTTCCATATGAAAATATAATTGCTGGGGCCCGTTCCATATGGAAATATAATTGCTGGGGCCCGTTCCATATGAAAATATAATTGCTGGGGCCCGTTCCATATGGAAATATAATTGCTGGGGCCCGTTCCATATGAAAATATAATTGCTGGGGCCCGTTCCCCATTCAACACCATGGTGTGTCTCTCTGCATCTTCAACGCATTGGCTACAAAGAACATCTTTCTCACAGTTCCTGGGAGTCTAGAACAGCAGCAGCAGAAACATCCACAAGGAATAATCTGATCTCTTGCTGATGTGGTATCTGGTATGTAGTGTGATTTGGATGAATCAATAATCTAATGTATTTGTATGACAATTCACTTCTGTGATTTTGAAAAAAAGAAAAACCGAACTTCCAAAACTGGTTATTTCATCTGCAAATTTCATTAACGAGGTACCATATGGACAGCCTGGTTATTCTATCCGAACCTACCTCTGTATTTCTGGATGATCACGTAGATGAGTTGGCAGCCCGCACACGATGATGACAGCATACCTTTCTAAGAGTCAGACAGCATCGCTGCTGAGCCTAGATCAGTTGATCTGTTGAGTATATAAATAAGTTTAAACGATGCAATGTTTGAGATTATACATATATATATATATATATATATATATATATATATTATATGTGCATATATATAAGAAACTTTGCCTCCCTAACAGCACTCCTGTAGGCCTCTCGGTTGTGAGCAAGATGGCCTGCTGCTGATGCATCCATCTGCAGATCATCAACGATGTCTTGCAGCCATCTTCGCCTTGGTCTTCCTCTCTTTCTTTTCCCCATTATATACCCTTCCAAGACAGTTTTCTCTAGATTATCAAATTTAAGTTCTCTCTCTTTAATCCTCTTTACTCAGCATACATCATAAATGTTTAATATAACGTGAAGATATATGACAAATGCTTAATACCATTAATGATAAATGTTTAATAAAGCCTGATGATAAATATTAAATGTTTAATAAAACCTGAAGATAAAGATAAATGTTTAATAGTTCTCGAAGATAAAGATAAATGTTTAATAAAACTCCAAAGATAAAAGATACATGTTTAATAAAACTAAAAGAGATATGATAAATACTTAATAACATAACTGATAAATGTTTAATAAAACTAGAAGATAGAGAAATTGGTATACAAAACAAAAAGAAGAAAATGTAAAAAAAAAGAAGAAGAAGAAAGACATATTTGGAGCGTAATGAGAAGTGGAAACATTAAAGCGACAATGACGTGCGTGAAATAAACGCAGAGAAAGGTAAAGAGAGATGATAATTGAGAACAAGACATCCTGAAATGATAGATCATCCAAGAAGGATCTAATAGTAAACCATTAAAAAAGACCGATGCATGTATTCAAAACCGTGCGTCACTCATCAAGACACTCAATTACCGTCTATAGTTTCACTGCCTACCTTTGTTATCGTTAGGGATATCCGCCATGCACATAGTTAGAGCCGCTATTGTTAGTTAAATTTCCGGTCTTCGTTTGAAATAACCACTGAACTCAACATCTGAAGTAACCATTGAATTCAACCAGGTAATGAAGCCTCTGTATAAAATATAACTAATATAACTTAAAGCAGCGGTCTTCAACTTTCAAGTCGCGACCCAAATTATGTAGTCTCACTTTTACTTTGAATGTAATAATAGTTTAATCTTACACTCTTTTGATATGTGCTTTTTTTTGTTCCTAATGTAATTTGTGTACTTGTATTAAATCGAGTGTGTGGGAAGAATGAAAGATGAAGTGATGAAGGGCAGAATGTAAGACGGGCCTGAGTCCCCAATTCTTTACCCTTTAAAAATAAAGATCATTCATTCATTCATTCACAAGGTTTGAAGAAGGGTTGCAAACATATAATACGAAAAATGTAAAGGGAAAAGAATGTAAAAAGCAGCAAAAAAAATTACAGGTTTTATTGAAATTTTAGACATAAAAGAAATGTCAACTGCGGTAAAACTGGTTCTAGTAATGAAAATAGATGGGTGTATGGTTCAGTTTAAAAAGAAAAAGAAAGAGTGAAGGAAGTGGACAGAAAGCAGGATGAATGATAAGGTCACACAATAATCCAATATTTCGGCAAAAGTCTTTTTCAAGAATCACGTACAAAGACAACACAACAGATAAAAACACGAGGGAGAAAAAAATTTGTAAAAAAGAAAAAACACCCAAAAAAATTACATGTTTTATTGAAGTTTTAGACATAAAAGATTAGATAAACGTCAAAAGATATCTTTTGACATAAAAACACGATGAGGTCTATATATACTTTTCACACATTTTTCCTGTTTTTATCTCTTGTGTCGTTTTTGTATGTGATCTTTGAAAAAAGGCTTTTGCCGAAATATTGCATTGTTGTTATGTCCTTCATTTATATGTACCCATCTCACATTCTGCCATTCTTGTTCCTGCCCACTTTCCTCACTCTTTCTACATTTTTTATAAAACTGAACCATGCACCTCCATCTATTTTCATTATTCAAATTCCAATATGTTTATGTTTTTAAACCTCATTCATTCATTCATTTGCATGCCCCTTGCGGAACTTTTCCTCCCTCATAGCTCTCCTGTAGGCCTCTCGGTTGTGAGCAAGATGGCCTGTTACTGATACATTCATCTGCAGATTATCATCGATGTCTTGCAGCCATCTTCGCCTTGGTCTTCCTCTCTTTCTTTTTCCCATTATGTACCCTTCCAAGATATTAAAATAACAATAACCACTCTCGCTATCGTTCATAGAATGTTGTATTTCAAGTGATAATTTCATGACATCTTGAAAAATGTTGGATTATTTAGAAAGTGATTTTTATACATAACTTTTTGTATAACTAGCGGCAAAATTACGCGCTGTTAAATGCAATCAAAGAGCATTAGTAATATTTGTTGAATTTCAATCTCAATCATCGTCATCGTTCATGTACCGCTGCAGGTTTAGGGTCTACTCAAGAAAGTTTGGAAACTGCTGGTTGAAAGGGAAAATGGAAACTTATTTCTTGAGATGAAGAAAAATAGAAAGAAGAAGAAGAAGAGAAGAAGAATGGAAAGAAGAAGAAAAGTAGAAAGAAAAAGAAGAAGAAAAGAAGAAGAAGAATGGAAAGAAGAAGAAGAAAAATAGAAAGAAGAAGAAGAAGAAGAGAAGAAGAAGAAGAGAAGAAGAAGAAAAATGGAAAGAAGAAGAAGAAAATAGAAAGAAGAAGAATGGAAAGAAGAAAAATAGAAAGAAAAAGAAGAAGAAGAATAGAAAGAAGAAGAAGAAAAATAGAAAGAAGAATAAGAAAAGAAGAAGAAAAATAATTGAAAGAAGAAAAATAGAAAGAAAAAGAAGAAGAAGGACAGAAAGAAGAAGAAGATTATATAGTCCTGTATAAGGACACTGGTGAAATATCACAGGTTTCGGGGGGAGGAGGGGGGAATCCATACTGAAGGAAATGTTGCGAACCACTTCTCCAAATCGTGAGCCATTAAGAAGAAGAAGAAGAAGACAGTATCATACATCATTAGCTCGGAATAAAAGCGGAACCTGTAATGACACGAAAGGTTGTGAGGCCTCGTTGCCTCTTCTTTCTGATAGCGGCTTAGCTAAACTAATAATGGCATGTTTTAGTTAAGACAGCGTGCAGCCAGATGTTTGTAAGAGAGTGAAGGGAAGGAGATAGGAATTTAGATATAGAGTAGAAGAAAAAAAGAGATCTAAAATATATATAATATACGGAATATTGGAATAAAGTATGAAGACCTATACAAATGTGGAGAATAACAGTTTTAAAAAAAAGGTAAAGGTAATCCTGTCATGCCTTAGAGGCACATAGGGATATGGTGTTAGTGCCCATATTTTCCTTGACCTGTCAGCACTCTAGAGGGTGATATGGTCAGTATCACGCCTGGGCACCTTTTCCTTCCCCAACTCCAGAAGAAGTCGGGTACCCATTTCTACAGCTGGGTGACTGGGGTGCCTCCGGCCGGATTCGAACCCCCGACCTTCGCCATGAGAGACCAGTGCACTAACTACTTCGCCACTCAGACACCCGAATAACAGTTAAGTGTTCGCCAAATGAGAAAGCAAGGAATGAATATAGGGAAAAAAAACTGTAAAAGTATCCACGAATAGATTTTTTTGGTATAAGTATATATATAAGACTAAATATATAAATATACACCAAGCCACTGGAGTAGAGCTGTGATAACAAAATGTTAAAACTATTTAAAACAAAACTAGGAACAGCTTTATTAATTAACGAGCACACAGCTATAACGTTTCGGGTTGCACCTTAATCATACCAAAAAAAAATATACAGGACAAAGAAATAGTAAAAGAAAAGAAAATATACATTAACATAAATTAGATAGATAGATAGACAGACAGACAGACAGACAGACAGACAGACAGACAGACAGACAGACGGACAGACAGACAGACAGATAGACAGACAGACAGACAGACAGACAGATAGATAGATAGATAGATAGATAGATAGATAGATAGATAGATAGACAGACAGATAGATAGACGGACGGACGGACAGACAGACAGACAGACAGACAGACAGATAGATAGATAGATAGATAGATAGATAGATAGATAGATAGATAGACAGACAGACAGACAGACAGATAGACAGACAGACAGACAGACAGACAGATAGATAGATAGATAGATAGATAGATAGATAGATAGATAGATAGATAGTTATATCTTATATATATATATATATATATATATATATATATAAGATGAAAAAAAAAAGAAAAAGGGAGCACTTAGCTATGACTTGCAAGAAATTGTGAGAGTGCCCAAAAATAAGTAGTATTAACATATTGCTTCAACATATATGACTTTTCATTTATGAAAAAAATATTTTATTTAAAAATATAATCTTATATGCAAAACATAATCTTTCATAAAACTATACTGGGCTGAAGAAGCTGCCCATGGCTGATATGCCAGCGTCAGGGTTAGCGAATTATAGCTGATCAAGACCCTGTCCGACATTTCTGTTGGCGCCTCCAGTAACAAGCTTAGCCTGGTTAACGGGATGGGGATAGCTATAGTCCCCCATGGTGGTGGAGTCTGCTATAGAAGAATTACACCCCCTCCCCCGCTTTTTAAGTGTACTCCGGGACTGAAAAAAATAGCTGCCATAACCCACTCCCACGCCGATACGATGATGTGCCTCAACTCCCTCACAGCATCGGCCGCAAAGAACACCAGCTCGCAGTTATAGGGAGACAGAAGACAAGGGACATAAAACTATATTTTGTAATAATGATGATAGTGAAAAAAAAGAAAAACAACCCATGTCTTAAATAAATGTAACTGTAGTCACAGGGCTAATATCAGTAAAGCTGATTTTGAAGAAACACTGACATTACATCGCCGAGAGCGGGTAATGGTGGAATGCTCACACTGATGTAAACAAAAGACCCTTTGATCCTAAGCTAACCTGCCTACCTGTAGCTACCTGATTATGTAGGGTTAGCATGGCCCAGGGAAAGCAAGTGACTGAACAGACAGACATTTCGAAAAAAAAAAAACAAGGCATGGCCCGTGAGTGAATGACTTTAGCTTTTACTGCCCGAAAAGCTTCGCTGTTTCTCGTTTGAAAAAAATCTGCACCACAGTTAGAAGGTTTATGACGGAGAATTCAGTCTGGAGAAGACGAGTGTCAGTTTTAAGAGAAGAGTGTCAGTTTTAAGAGAAGAGTGTCAGTTTTAGGAGAAGAATGTCAGTTTATAGAGAAAAGTGTCAGTTTTAAGAAGAGTGTCACTTTAAGGAGAAGAATGTTAGTTTATGGAAAGAAGTGTCAGTTTTAAGAAGAGTGTCACTTTAAGGAGAAGAGTGTCAGTTTATGGAGAAAAGTGTCAGTTTTAAGGAGAAGAGTGTCAGTGTCAGTTTATGGAGAAGAGTGTCAGTATCAGTTTATCGAGCAGAGCGTCACTTTAAGGAGAAGAGTGTCAGTTTATGGAGAAAAGTTTTAAGAAGAGTGTAACTTTAAGGAGAGGAATGTCAGTTTAAAGGAGAAGAGTGTCAGTTTTAAGGAGAAGAGTGCTTATGTAGAGGAGTGTTAGTTTATGGAGAAGCGTGTCATTTTTGCGGCTGTGAGGCAATTAGGAAAGGATGCAACATGTAATAGATACTTTATGACACCAATAAAATCTCTATCAGCCAGGGTACGTTATCTTAAGGGTTCACATCAGCGTGATATGAGTTTTCATTTATTCTTTACGAGAAGGACACTTTATTGGGTTTATTAGTTCCTACAAGACTACGCGGGCAGGCACGAGCAGCTAAAGTGCACCATGCGAATAAAGTACTCGGGCGCCTGATGGGCCGATGGAATAATAAACTTGTGATGATTTACAGGCTGATCTTGTTGTTTTACTAGCCGTCGAATGGAAAAGTAAGTGATATAGAAGCACGGATATACAGTACATAATGCCATAAATGTTTCAGTAGGAACAGTAACAGAAAGTATAATTTAACAAAGAATCAGTTAAGAGTTCAGAGTGTTACATTAGTTACACAGTGATTAATCAAATGTTACATTAGCTACACGGTGATTAATGAAATGTTACATTCGCCTATCAGTGATTAATGAAATGTTACATCAGTTACACAATGGTTAATAAAATATTACATTAGTTACACAACGATTAATGAAATGTTACATAAGCTGCGAATCCCCTGGACAGGAAAAATAACTAATGAAGAATGTATGAGAAGAGCTGGAGAGACAAAAAAACCTTGTCAAAAAGATAAGAGAGAGACAATGTACTTTCATAGGACATGCAATGAGAAGAGGGGGCATTGAAAATATTATAACAACAGGAAAAATAGAAGGAAGGAGATCAAGAGGAAGACCAAGAGAAACGATACAGGACAGTCTGACGGGATGGTGTGAGAGGAGATCACCAACTGAACTGATGGCCTGCATGAAGGATCGTATACTCTGGAGAAGCATAATAGCCAACGCCAGTCGGAACGGCACATGATGATGATGATACATAAGCTGCACAGTGATTAATGAAATATTACATTGGCTGCACAGTGATTAATGAAATGTTACATTAGTTACACAATGGTTAATGCAATGTTACACTACTTACACAGTGATTAATGAAATGCCACATTAGTTGCGCAGTGACTAATGAAATGTTACATTAGTTATGCTGTGGGTAATGAAATTTTTACACTAGTTACACAGTAGGTTAATGAAACGTTATATTAGTTACACAGCGGCCAACGAAACATACCCGAAATCGTCTCACAATGAACAAGACAGGGATAAGCCAATAAATCCTTCGTTGTGCTCTTTTTTTTAAAATTTCTCCTCAGTCAGGTATTTATTGGTGTCTCTTTGGACGTAATAATTACATTTCATAAAACCGGAACTAATTTCCCAAGTGTTTATTGACAGTCGGCTGCGAGTATATTGCCAGCAATAACTTCACTAATTTAAAATACTCCAGGCCAAATTCTTCACAGTCTGGTCGTAACGAGACCGATACTTTACGAGTTCCATTGTTTCGTACAAAGTTATGCCGACGGTGCACAAGGGGTTAAGAATGTTAGCCTCTGCCAGAAAGTCAGGCAAGCGTCGCGGTTTACACTGACATTCTAAGGATCAATGGCCCCCAACCAAAATAATAATAATAATGATGATAATAATCTCTCTCTCTCTCTCTCTCTCACTCTCTCTGATGATATTAGTAATAAGATCTTACGTTATGCTGCACCTGTCATTTCACATACACTAACATATATTTACAACCAGTGCATTGCAAAATGTTATTTCCCTGAGGCTTTTAAAACTGCTAAAGTGTATCCTCGCTTTAAATCTGGCTCACCCAACAATCTTACCAACTATAGACCAATATCCATATTATCGTCATTATCAAAACCACTCGAAAAACACATACACAAAATAACTCTACGACACATGCAAGAGAACAATTTATTCACAGACAGTCAGTCAGGCTTTAGACCCAATCATTCCTGCCACACAGCTCTTACCAAAATGACAGAAATCTGGTTAGTAAACATAAATGACGACAGACTATGTGGTGCCATCTTTGTCGACTTTAAAAAGGCATTTGATATAACTGACCACGATATTCTTGTAAGAAAAATAAAGACTTATAGACTGCACCCTGACCTAATAAAATTAATTGCATCGTTTCTTTCAGACAGACAACAGGTAGTATTCTTCAACAATTCTCTATCAAATTCTGCTACAGTTGACACTGGTGTTCCGCAAGGTTCTATTCTAGACCCGTTGCTCTTTTCTATCTATATCAATGATCTTCCACTTCATCTTAAACACTCTTCTTGTGACCTTTCTGCCGATGATTGCACAGTCTACACCAGTGACTACGATTGCGTTAATCCAGAATCAACTCTTCAGGTAGAGTTATACAATTTAATTAGATGGAGCAAAAATAATGGCATGATTATAAACACCGATAAAACAAAATCAATGCTCATAACAACAAGACAGAAACTACAAAACGCAATAAAAACAACACTTCGCCTCTGTACAGAAACATCACAGATAGAAAACGTTAGCGAGCACAAAACACTAGGTCTTATTATTGACCAACATCTGACCTGGAACTCTCATGTGCAATGTCTAACAAAACTCATCGCACAAAAAGTATACCAATTAGCTAAAATTAAGCACTTCATCGATCAAGACACTAGAAAGACATACTACATATCTCATATACAAAAATATTTAGACTATTGCTCAACAGTTTGGGATGGTTGCTCAGTGTCAAATACAAAGAGGCTTTGCCCACTCCAAAAGCGAGCAGTAAAGCTTATTAGTGACAAAGATCAAGCACAAACAACTAACCATCACAAACGTATCAAAATACTACCTCTTAAGAACAGGTTTCTCTTCAACAAAGCCAAGTTAGTACATCAAATTCTTTCACGGCATGCCCCGCCTTATCTATGGAACCTGTTTAAATTTAGCCCAAAGTGCAGCCAACGCTTGAACAACATATGTCTTCCAAAACCTAGACTTGATTTTTACAAGAAAAGCTTTAGTTATTCTGCTGCTCATCTTTGGAATACCCTCCCATCCTATATAAAAAATATAAATTATACTCCTTCCTACAACTACAAGCTTTCCCAATATCTATTTGATGTCGACTACATGCCTCCATGAATTATAAAGCTTAAAAGTTATCTTAAACTGCTCTTACAGACACCGAATACAATTAATTGTTTTCTGAATAGTCCCGAAAATTTTGTTTAGTAGATAGTCATTTATAATGTATGTAGTTACTTCTGTACTGAGTGAATGTTTAAGAGCGAAATGTAAATGTTATATTTTATTTTATGTCTCTCAGCTTCAGTGTTAGTTATGTTTGTTATATGAACAGCATATTTGTAGAATGTCTGGAACAGAGTAAAAGATATATGATAAAGGACAGAATGTCAGAGGGGCCTGCGTGCTCAATTCTTAACCTTTTTAAAATAAAGATCAATCAGTCTCTCTCTCTGAACCTTAAGTGCCCAGGGCACATGGGGCTTCCGCAACGGTTTTCCACAAATGCCTGTCCTTTGCCTCTTTTTCTGCTCTTGCCCAGGTGAGTCCTCTATTGCTCAACATCCTCTCTGTTGTTCTTCTCCGTGTCTCTTTTGGTCTACCCTTACTTCTGTTCCCCTGTGGTGTCCATCTTAGTGCTATTTTTGGTAGTGAGTTGTCAGTCATTCGGAGCACATGTCCCAACCATCGCCAGCGTCTTTCCTCAATAATTGTTGTCAGTGGGTTCATCTGCATTTCTGCCAACAATATGTTATTTCTTATAGTGTTAGGCCAAAATGATAGTAATAATGATAATAAAATAACCGCGATGACATATTCCATTCTACGGTTTGAGAGTTCGCAATTTTAAACTGTTAAAGCTAAAAATAGGAAAAGCCTCAGCGGCAGTGATCTTCTATTTCGAGAAAAAAAAAAGTTCATAGGTCACGGACATTGTTCTTAGGTCAAACGTTAACTCTTTTAGCTCCAAAACAAATCTGGCACTTTTGGTAGATCTAGCACGTGTATGTGAAACAGTGCTCCTACCGATAAGTAAGGTAGGAATAAAACGAGAAGTAGCAGATTTTTAACCAGACCCATATTTTTAAGTTATAGAGCAACTTCCTTGCAGGTTGTTTCTGCCAAAATTTTCAGCAAAATTTATTCTGGCACACTACAGAAATTAATTTCGGAGCGAAAGGGTTTTAACATCGTTCTCATCTCTGACAGGTTATATGATCTAGGCCTGGTGAGCCAAGCGATGGTTGGATAGCGATGCCCTAGGCAGGGGAAACTATCTGATGGTGGGGGGAAATCTGAGGCGAACTCTCTGCCTTTTTGAGGAGGACAAGTGTGATACAGGAAAGTGTGAAGAAGAAGAAGAAAACAACTATTTCCAAGATCACGTTTTCACCTCTTTGTGTAGTCTGTCCTTCGCTTGAAGTTGCTTTCATGACAGCTAATGCGAAAAAGTCTTGGTCTCTGAACAGACTGTATGCTTCAGTGAGCGTGGTGTTTTGAGCATATTATTTACTTACGGGAAAATAATCACACGTATCTCAAGAATGAATTCAGGGGGCTTATGAGTAGTAAAAATTATGGGCTCTCTTTGTAAAATTGTGGACATCGTCCACATCCTCGTGCTTCTGTCAAAGATAAGCTGAATAAAACAGGTACTCGTAAAATGTTTTAGAAAATAAGGGTCACTGAAGCTTCTTCTTCTGCCTTCGAGGTTGTTGGTCACATCAGATCCTGATCCCTGTCGACATGGCAAGGCCCGCAGTCCTCTCCAGATCCTAATAGGAGCCCCGAAGCTTTGGCCCCAAGCTTGTGTCCTCTGGCCATGTCTCCCTCCTCAGGTCTGCATGGTTTTGGGGACTCTTGAAGAATATGAAATTCAGCATCTCACTTTCATACGTTAAATTTCTGAAAGAAAAAGAAACAACGACCAAAAGTACCAACATTTCACTGTTTTCAGTCACTGAAAGTGTCAGGACACTTTGAAGGCACTTTTAAAACGGCAGTACTTAGATGTGCACTTGGATATTTTAAGTTCTGTTTCTGTTACATGTTTGTGTACCCGAGTGAGGTTCTCTATTTGTGGACCTAAAACTGAAAACATATGTACCCTTCATCCATTGACAACCGTGAGTATACAGAGTAACCCACTGTGACGTGTCCCTCAGACATATGTTCTGGGTCTTCGGGAGACAATATTCCTCAACACAGTATGTCAGGGCCCACTTTTTGCGTCTGTGTCTACTCGAGGACCGGAGAATCAAGAATGTAGCACCCCCCCCCCTCCATGTCTTCGCACTGATGAACGTTGTCGCTATCGATGACGGTGTCCTTACTCTTGCTGGTGAGCAGTTACACTCGTACTAAGAGGAACGAGAACAGCCATATAATGTAATATTCAGAATATAAGAGACAAGCGAGTCAACAACACTAACCGCCTTGACCTTACTAATGCACGACTGTAAAGTCAGGACGCCTGGTTAAGGCAAACAGAAGCTGAGAATTGACTTAGAGCAGCTACTACTGACAATAAAAGAGAGATCATCCAAGCAGAGGATGCGATTCTGAGAAACAGGTTAGAAATTCAGGAACAATGAAAAATCTGAGCAGTGAATTCAGGAGTATAAGACGTTATAACAATTGCCAAAACTCAGCTTGGACTTACTACCCAAAACATATTGGGCAATTTTTAACGAATTATCTTGCCTTTCTGTGGTAACTACATGTACACGGTACTCTGGTGTGCCACGTCAAGCATGCAGATATTTTCAGGCGCATTTCCCTAAGAAGGATTCGATGCCTGTTTCTACGGAAGACCTGACAGAAGCTTCTCGGATCTGGATCAGAGCACACTCCATTGCATTTTAAAAACTCAGTTCTCTAATTGCTGCGCTACTCCCGATAAGTGTTCTTGTTCTGTTCTCTCTGTAACTGGGAATTATTGTTCGTGACATTCGACGCCGTGATGATGTTGAAGAGCAGGTATTCAAGCTGGATTGGGGAGTGGTCTACGGTGGTTTGTTGGTGGACCTTGGATTGAGACCCCCCCCTCCTTTCCTCTCCTCTTCCTCCAACTTCTCAAGATAGTCCACTACCATGGGGATCACGGTGAGCCCAACCCTGGCCAGTCAAGCAGAAGACGTACACTAATCTGTAATAAGAAGCAGCACGAAGGATGAACTGCCAGCTGTTCTCAGCCCTCCATCTCCTCTTTTCTGTAATAAGAAGCAGCACAAAGGATGAACTGCTAGCTGTCCTCAGCCCTCCATCTCCTCTTTTCTGTAATAAGAAGCAGCACAAAGGATGAACTGCTAGCTGTCCTCAGCCCTCCATCTCCTCTTTTCTGTAATAAGAAGCAGCACGAAGGAATTGCCAGCTGTCCTCAGCCCTCCATCTCCTCTTTTCTGTAATAAGAAGCAGCACAAAGGATGAACTGCCAGCTGTCCTCAGCCCCCCCCTCCTCTTTTCTGTAATAAGAAGCAGCACAAAGGATGAACTGCCAGCTGTTCTCAACCCTCCATCTCCTCTTTTCTGTAATAAGAAGCAGCACAAAGGATGAACTGCCAGCTGTCCTCAGCCCCCCCTCTCCTCTTTTCTGTAATAAGAAGCAGCACAAAGGATGAACTGCCAGCTGTTCTCAACCCTCCATCTCCTCTTTTCTGTAATAAGAAGCAGCACAAAGGATGAACTGCCAGCTGTCCTCAGCCCCCCCCCTCCTCTTTTCTGTAATAAGAAGCAGCACAAAGGATGAACTGCCAGCTGTCCTCAGCCCCCCCCCCTCCTCTTTTCTGTAATAAGAAGCAGCACAAAGGATGAACTGCCAGCTGTCCTCAGCCCCCCCCCCCTCCTCTTTTCTGTAATAAGAAGCAGCACAAAGGATGAACTGCCAGCTGTCCTCAGCCCCCCCCCCCCTCCTCTTTTCTGTAATAAGAAGCAGCACAAAGGATGAACTGCCAGCTGTTCTTAACCTTCCATCTCCTCTTTTCTGTAATAAGAAGCAGCACAAAGGATGAACTGCCAGCTGTCCTCAACCCTCCATCTCCTCTTTTCTGTAATAAGAAGCAGCACAAAGGATGAATTGCCAGCTGTCCTCAGCCCCCCCCCTCCTCTTTGATAACCGCTCCACTACCCTACCACACTCAGCCACGCTTTATCTCCCAGTTCCAAATCTCACGCCATCTCTAAAGATTATTTCTCGATATGGTGCCACTTAATGGTCTGCATTTCTAAATTTAATACCTGCACGTTAGGTGGCTTTTTCCCCGCTTCTTCTTAAATCCTTTAACTTGTCCTGACGTTTTGCATGTGTTGTTGTTCTACGAAACCTACGGGGAGAACCTGTTCTGCTAAGTTTGTTAAAATATGACACAAAACAGGGAAGGGAACAACAACAACAACAGGTCAGCTACATCCTCCTCCTTTAAGCCAAGTTTTCCTCGCCCTGTGGGACACAAAAATGTGATTACTGATAATGACGTGGACGCCTACGTTTTGTGTCTCCAACAATAAACCTGAACAAGTAATCACATAAAAAGAAACAGAAACAAATAGTCTCTCGCGTGATTAGGACAAAGGAACAAAGAAGCTCACGCGGAGAAAACTGCTAAAGAAAATAACATTAAGAAACGGATTAATTGAAAGTAATTTTAACTAATTAATGATACAAACAGGGGACAAATCCATGGATAGTTTTTAAATATGTGCCACTCATCAGTCACGTGATCTTTCTTTTCGCAAACACCACCCCCCACCCCAGTTGTCTATAAAGCTGAATTTGGAGAAAAGAGGATAACACTGAAATTGTTGTTTTTAATTTTCTTTTGCTTATTCTCTGTATGGTATGCTCAAGTCCCTTGTCTATCATGATTCTAACCAAGCAGAGAACAACGTGTATAAATTTAGTGAGGAGTTACGCCTGGAGTTGCCTTTACTTAAAACGTAGAGTGGTCTGGGGTGGTCCCTTAAATGTAGGTTGTCTAAACTGATGTTGAATGTGTTACAGCAGCGTGGAAACTGTGAGATACAATGTGTACAGCAGCGTGGAAGCTGTGAGATACAATGTGTACAGCAGCGTGGAAGCTGTGAGATACAATGTGTACAGCAGCGTGGAAGCTGTGAGATACAATGTGTACAGCAGCGTGGAAGCTGTGAGGTACAATGTGTACAGAAGCGTGGAAGCTGTGAGATACAATGTGTACAGCAGCGTGGAAGCTGTGAGATACAATGTGTACAGCAGCGTGGAAGCTGTGAGATACAATGTGTACAGCAGCGTGGAAGCTGTGAGATACAATGTGTACAGCAGCGTGGAAGCTGTGAGATACAATGTGTACAGCAGCGTGGAAGCTGTGAGATACAATGAAGCTGCCAGGATATTCTGAGCATCAGAGTCTTTATCTGTAGAAAATTTAACTCTTTCGTTCCTTCTCCCGCAACAATCCCCCCCCCCCCCCCCCCGTTCCACTATAAAAATTGGGGGTGAAAACGTTGTCTGATTAGGCAATCAGCGAACCATAGCTGTTATGTTAGCGTCAGGGTTAGCGAACCATAGCTGTTATGTTAGCGTCAGGGTTAGCGAACCATAGCTGTTATGCTAGCGTCGGGGTTAGCGAACCATAGCTGTTATGCTAGCGTTAGGGTTAGCGAACCATAGCTGTTATGTTAGCGTCAGGGTTAGCGAACCATAGCTGTTATGCTAGCGTCGGGGTTAGCGAACCATAGCTGTTATGCTAGCGTTAGGGTTAGCGAACCATAGCTGTTATGTTAGCGTCAGGGTTAGCGAACCATAGCTGTTATGCTAGTGTTAGGGTTAGCGAACCATAGCTGTTATGCTAGCGTCAGAGTTAGCGAACCATAGCTGACCAAGACCCTACCCCATCTCTCAGTAGGTACCCCTAGTAACAGGCCTAGCCTGGCTAACGGGGTAGGGATCACCATAATCCCCATGATGGTGCAGTCTGCTAAAGAAGCACTGCATACCCCTCCTGTTGTTTAGCTTTACTCCGGGACTGAAAAAAAAAGTAGCTAACATAACCCGCTCCCAAGTCGATATGATGTTGTAGCCCAATACCTTCACAGCATCGGCTGCAAAGAACACCAGCTCGCAGTTACAGGGAGACAACACAAGAGAAGACTATAAAAATTTTTAAGAGACTGGAAACTTCGAAAGAAGGGAAGAATCAAAACACGCCTTTTACAAAATGTATAAGAAAATATGGCAGACACAGCTCCTTAGAAAGAAAGACAGTTTCCCTTTCCGTCAGCCTCAGAGAAACCCAGCCAAACATACTTTTTCTTAGCTACCCTACAAGCCTGACCAATATTCTAGACCGGCAATTATAATCTGCGAATGTCTTCTTCTTCTACAAGAGGAAAAACACAATAACTTTGAAAGAATCATGTGGGTGTTTCTACACGTAACATCAATTTGTGGCAAAGTAATTTCGCTAATCGCCGTGTAGCGGGGGAAATCAATGTCTTCAACCAAGTCTACGCTTGTCTGCGGTGCCACTTTCTCTCTCTCTCTCTCATTAAGAAAGACAACTTCAGTGTTCGCTAAATATTTGCTATTCCTCCTTAGAAGGTAATTCCGTGTGTATTTTCTTGCCTGTTTTTTTTTTATATGTTTGTGCTGTTCAGAAGTAATTAAGAGTTCTTAGCCAACGAAATACTCCGCTATCCGGGTGTAGCGACTCGCAAGCAGTGGTGTCCATACCCTTTTGGGGTTATGGGAACAAATTGATATGGGTATATGATTTCATCTCAGAATAATAGTTGAGAACCAATTCTTCAGCTGTTCTGTTCCTAGCCGGCTAAATGTAAAGTTAAGCCAAGCTACCGATATTTGTTGAAGGTATACTGCGCCTATAGAGGAGGTTCTGAGAGGGACTGGAGAGACGAGACAGACAATAACAAAAGGCAGAAAAAGACACACACAAAAAACTCACAGGACACGTTCTACGGCGAGGCAAGCTAGAATACACTGTGACAACAGGAAAAACAGAAGGTAAAAGAGTTCGAAGCAGACGGAGAGAGAGAAAATGCTGGATGGGCTAACAAGATGGCATGGGCAGAGAACGCCAGCACTGCTTATAAACAGCATTTGGAACAGAGAATTGTGGGAAAAGATGATCAACAACACCAGTCGCTAGGGCAACAGATAGTTAGAATGGAGGGGGGGGGGTGAGGCTTATGGTTATTTCGATAATCTGACGAAAAGAGTATGGGGACATATTGGGTAATTCACAGAGGCCATGGGAGCATACTGGACAATCAACCGGGGAGGGGGAAGGGGAGGAGAGATCTCTCTCTCCCTTCCCCCCCTCTCTCTCTCTCTCTCCCTCCCTCTCCCCCCCTCTCTCTCTCTCTCGGTTCCTGCCAATAGGATTTAGATATCATATCCTTCCATAATCCTAGATTCCCATGTGCGTCTCAGCAGGCTTGCCACTGGCATTTCTCGTACCAGGATGCCAAACCATCACTTTCTCTCTCTCTCTCTCTCTCTCTCTCTCTTTCTGTCTTCCTCTGTCTCTTCTACTTTTAATCTTCTCTGTTGCCACTGGGTGCTCTAGCCCGCCTCTCCTTCAAACATGACCCGTAAATTTGGATTTCCTTGTTTCTTGTGCCTCTTTAAGAACTTCCTCGTTCGATTTTCTCGCTGTCCATTGGTGCCTTTAGCATCCTTCTTAAAAACCAAATCTCTGCTGATTCCAGCCTTCGTTGTATCTCCTTACTGACTTCCCAGGCTTGGCATCCACAGAACAGGATGAGCTCAATGTAACACCGCAGCATTCTCATCCTGTGTGTATGTATTTGGGATGGGAAAAAAGGGGGTGGGGGTCATTAATCGTGAAAAGGCTAAGCAGCCTTGTTATAGTTCTTATGTTAATCTGTTCTGATGGCGAACGATGAGCACAACCACTGAAAAGCCAGATAGCTTCATCAGAGGGATTAGAGAACCTGAGTTGATCGTGACCTCGTCTTTATCAGAGGGATTAGAGAACCTGTTGATCGAGATCTCATCTTTATCAGAGGGATTAGAGAACCTGTTGATCGAGATCTCATCTTTATCAGAGGGATTAGAGAACCTGAGTTGATCGAGATCTCATCTTTATCAGAGGGATTAGAGAACCTGTTGATCGAGATCTCATCTTTATCAGAGGGATTAGAGAACCTGTTGATCCAGATCTCATCTTTATCAGAGAACCTGAGTTGATCGAGACCCCATCTTAATCAGAGGTATTAGAGAATCTGAGTTGATCGAGATCTCATCTTTATCAGAGGGATTAGAGAACCTGAGTTGATCGAGACCCCATCCACCCTACTTCGTGCTGCTCCTAGTGGGCCTTCATTCAGAGTGGCTGATGAGGAAGCCCCCCCCCCCCAAACCAGGTGTTGTTGTTCGCCCAGACATCTTTTTGACGAACTTATTAATCCAGGTTTTCTGGAAAGCTGCTATAATCAAGACCTGATCAAACACGATGATTATGCTTCAAGATCATCGCGTCTTTGGTGGCAAGGAATAATGGTTTAAGATTTATGGTCTGGGTCATCATCACTGTCCTCCAGACATGTCCATGGATGCTCAGATCCCACCTCAACATATCCATCAGCGTCCCGCGGCTGACAGTGCCTGTCCTGTGTTGATTGACAGGTTGTCTGGCATGTCCAGCATGCCTCTCCTTCCTGGCCATCCCGATCTGTACTCCCAGCTCTCTCAGTCTGAGTAGCAATGTAGATTCATTGCCCGCGAATTCCTCCACTCTGTCTATCTCTCTGAGCGCGTTAACAATATCAGCTCCATCTGGTTGTTGCCCGTCTGCGATGATGGCGGGACCAGCCAACCTATCAGCTCTCTCATTTCCCTAGATCCCCACGTGCCCAGGAACATAGATAAAGGTGACTCTGCGAATAGCTGATTTCTGCAATGACTCAAGCCACTGCCTGCGTACAGAACCTGCCACGCCCTTCTGGATCATACTCATTGAATTACTTAGTATGCAGACACGGGTGTAGTCTTGTGACTCCAGCCAGGGGAGTGCTTTCGTTACTGCCATCACTACATCGTCATAGTGCTTGTGGTCACAGCGAAAGCACCGCAGGGTTCCAGGGTTGCTCTGCCCGTAGAAAGTGCTGTGGATGTCCATACACTCCTTTGATGTCGTACAGCCGACCCATTTGTGTAAATCACAGCGTCTGCCTCATTGGAGTTTTCGCTGATGTGGGCGTTGACTTCAGCCTTCACAGCAAGTGGATTCTGCTCCCTGCTTCTCTTGTCAAGCGTGACGATGCAAGAGAAGGTGCCCCTGAAGACTGGAGGCACAAGGTACCCACTCCCCGCCGGGGTTGATGTTGTTAAGTTCACAGACCTGCTTGATGACATCTTCTAGACGACCGGTCCATGACTGGCCCCTCTTTAGCCTGTCACTCTTTTCTTTGAAGAGTTCTTGGTGCAATGGGTGCTTTTTGTCTGCACGTGTCGGGAGGTAAGCAGGCGCCCTCCAGGTCTTGAGGTAAGCAGGCGCCCTCCAGATCTTGAGGTAGGCACGCGCCCTTCAGATCTTGATCCTGTGATTCCTTGTGGGGGGAGTCATCGCTGCACAGAAAGTATCTCTCGTACATCCCCAAGATAAGGAATAAGAATTAACAGTAACAAGTAGATCGTAGAAGAGAACAATAAAATACAATAAAAACGAGAAAGAAAGAAAGAAAATGATTAATTGAGTGAACGCGCGGTAAATTATAGCTTTGTACTCTTCTGTATAACACATTATGAAGAGCTGTGAGCAAATCTTCCATCTTTATTGTACCCGATAGTAAACAAAGAAATCTGAACGTCATGTACAGTTTTATGGGTTACTGGTTTCATTCATTAACTCTTAATTAAGATAATTAATTAATTAATCCCACAACACACAAACATGTAACTGTTATTATTCATTACAGACACCATGTTTTGTTGGGAAGTAATGCACTGTACTGTTAGCATTTTAACAGAAAAGGTAACATTCATGTTTCCATGCCATTAAGACATATCGTCTTATTGTTTTGGGCCCCAATTTACCAAAAGTGAAACACACGAAAGTGTGACGTGGTCAGTATCACGCCTGGCCGTTTTTTACCTTCCCAGATTTCTCTGGTACCCATTTTTAGAGGCTGGGTCGACGCCGGGGTCTTTTTGGTGTGTACCAGCTAAAAAAAAAGTCTCACTTGCTGGGACTTGAACTCGGTACCACTGGAATAGTAAACCGAGCGCCTAGCCACTCAGCCAACCAGACCGCCTTGTTAGCATTTAAAGCGGATTAAAATTATGAACTCCCAATTTTGTGGAACAAAAGAAAATGATAGTGTTTTTTTTAAAGCCGTTTAAACGGCTCATAGTAGACTAACAACCGCACCAGGCGTTTGCTGTCACGATCTGCACGCGCTTCTTGGCATTTCTAATCAGATCGCTTGCTCCTGTACTAGGTCAACCTATTGTGATATTTCTTCCTCGCTCTCCCTTCTCGTTTCTTTTTTTTTCCCCTCGTGTTTTCCAGTGATTGTCAGCCTTTTGCAAGTCCCATTTTCTTATGATTTGTGCCAAGAATTTCGATTACCTTGCTTTCCTTCTCCCTTATTAGACATGTTAGTAAATTGCTTGGTCTGCCTTTTCCATCACTGTCAAAGATGGACGCAGGGGGGGGGGGTCTGACAAGGTTCCAGACAAGCAAACATGAAACGGGGAAGAGAGGAAGGAAAAAAGGAGAAGAGGCAACGGGGGGGGGGGGGAGAGATATGTGTGAAAGAATGACCTCTCTTTGACCAGTGATGTCGCCTCAGTAAAGGAGAAGAGTGACCTGTCAGGTTTTAAGTCTTCCATGCAGCCTGAACCTGCCCAGGCACGTGTTGCTTGCCACGGTTAGGTATATCAATCTGCTTCTTCACTCTATGCAAATCTTTAGCAGCCTCTTTATGCCACCACATACTAACGCCTATCTCCCCTGTGTAGCTGCCATAGTTCCACACACGTTTCCCTGTGTGTGTGTAGCTGCCATAGTTCCACACATGTTTCCCTGTGTCTGTGTGTGTAGTTGATGTGCCATACTTTGAGCGCCGTCGATATGTTTCGCATCTGGTGCAGATAATCTTCAAGTTACATGTTCTAATGTCTCCTCTGCTCCTAACAGACCGCAGATTTAACCGTTAACGACGCAATCTGTTGAAAGTGTGGCAGTTTTTCGTACGAAATAGCGCTTTTTTTTTCCCTCGGTAAATATTTTCATTTGATTCCTTAAAAAAAAATGTTTTTTTTCCTGAACTTACCAGACTGGTTTTATCACTGGCTAAAGATCTCTGTAAACTGTAACTGTGAATCTGACGTTCTTTGAGACTGATGGTGTAGTCTATCTATCTATTCATCAAGTTCCGTGCCTTTTGGCGTTTGTAGCTCCCCACAACTCTCTGTTCTGTGCTGCCTCTACGAGTTGTTCTGGTGTCCTCTTTCCATGCCATCTTGCCAATTCGTCTAGGAGTTTCTCTTTTGGTCGACCTCGGCTTATCTTCCACTCTAACTTTCCTGTGGTTACGACGTGTTCTAGTTTGCCTTTTCTCATTGCATGTCCTATAAATTTAGACTGTCTTTTCCTGACTGTTGTAATTATTTGTCTTCTCGAGTCAGTCTCTCTCAAAAACTTCTTCATTTAATTTTCTTGCCGTCCTTGATATTCTTCTAAGAAACCACATTTCCGTGGCTTCCAGACGTTGCTGTATCTCTTTAGTACCTGTCCAGGCTTCATATCCATAGATCAGAACTGGTTCTATGTAGCACTGGAGCAACCTTTTCCTTACACTCAGGGACAGTAACTTGTTGCACAAAATACTTTTCATCTTTTGGAACACTATCTTAGCTTGGACTGTTCTTCTCTTTATCTCCGCCTGGCATTTTTCATCTGAGGCCAGGCTTGTTCCTACATACTTGATCTTGATGTGGAGTCGGATCTGGAATATTTTTGGGTGATTATTAATTCCTCCCAGCGGAGTTCAGGAGTAGGGTTCTGAGCTGGCTCCACTACTGTGGGGAACACTTTGATGAAGGGGGCAGAAATATCGCAAATGCTTATTTTTAAAAAGTACCCCAGGGAAGATGAGACTCGATACAGACAAACACTAGTTCGCTGATTTTGAAAACAGTACCGTGCCAATAGCCTAAGAGAGACGATGCTAAAAGTGATGGACCACAGATATATTTGTTTAAAATTTGGAAACAAGGTAAAATATTTAAATAAGATCAATTGTTAAATGTAACTTTCTGTAAAATTCCATCTTAACATTCACTATAGTTACCTCATCATATTTTACAGATATACCTCAGAATAGAATTGGAAAGCAAGATTTGACAACGCAATGACGGTACGGCTCTGCTTTCCCTTGCCTTCCTTCTGGTCTCTGTATGGTATTTTTCGTTAGCCTTTGCCTTCCTTCCGTTTTGTCTACGGTTTTCTTCGTTAGCCTTTGCCTTCTCTCTGATTTGTCTACGGTTTTCTTCTTTAGCCTTTGCCTTCCCTCTGGTTTGTCTACGATTTTCTTCTTTAGCCTTTGCCTTCCCTCTGGTTTGTCTACGATTTTCTTCTTTAGCCTTTGCCTTCTCTCTGGTTTGTCTACGGTTTTCTTCTTTAGCCTTTGCCTTCCCTCTGGTTTGTCTACGGTTTTATTCGCTAGACTTTGCCTTCCCTCTGGTTCATCTACGGTTTTATTCGCTAGACTTTGCCTTCCCTCCGGTTCATCTACGGTATTTTTCGCTAGACTTTGCCTTCCCTCCGGTTCATCTACGGTATTTTTCGCTAGATTTTGCCTTCCCTCCGGTTCATCTACGATTTTCTTCGCTAGACTTTGCCTTCCCTCCGGTTCATCTACGGTTCTCTTCGCTAGACTTTGCCTTCCCTCCGGTTCATCTACGGTTTTCTTCGCTAGACTTTGCCTTCCCTCTGGTTCATCTATGATTTTCTTCGCTAGACTTTACCTTCAGTCCGGTTCATCTACGATTTTCTTCGCTAGACTTTGCCTTCCCTCCGGTTCATCTACGGTTTTCTTCGCTAGACTTCATCTGAAGAGGCGAACCCGCAAGGCAGCAAGGAACTTTTTTTGATCTGCTGCTGTTTATTCAGATATTCAAAGCTACAGAAGTTGGAGAACCTAGCAACGGCTGGGAAATTTCAGAGGGAAAAGGAAGAGACGAAGGTCAAAATAAAAAAAATATATCAGTGGACTGTGGACTGACCAAGTGGCATGGAAAAAGAAAAGCAACAGAATTAATCGTCAACACCAAGGACCGAACAAGATGGAGAAGAGCAATCGTAAATGCTGTCCAGCACGGTACATAATATAACCAGCTTTTACTAACTTATCGAGGCTTACACTGCGGTTATAACAAAGTTCAACATACACTTAATCACATAACTTAATCACAACAGCATAAAGAGATGCAGAGCGAACTGTGTTTGTAAACAAAGCTGACAACAGCGATGATACTACCTGCTGGAACTAATCGGGCGAGAGCAGTCACGCCGTTAAAGAACCGTAACCCAACGAGGGGCCGTAACCTCCAGGAATGTGGCAGTTCAAAATATTCGCTGAGTCCGAAGTGATGTTAATCGAAGCGACATAACTTGCTCGCGGTTCCACGGAGATAGAAGAAGAATATACTACTTCTTCTTCTTCTATCTCCATGGAAAACTGCGAGCGGATGTTCTTTGTAGCTGATGCTGCGAAGACGTTGAGGCACATCATCGTTTCGGCTTGGAAGCGAGTCATGGCAGATTTTTTTTTTCAATCCCTGAATGCAGCTAAAACGCAGGAGGTATACAATACTTACTTTAGCAGAATCCTCCACCATGGGGACTGTGGCGATTCCTGCCCCATTAGCCAGGCTAGACATGTTACTGGGGGTACCAAGAGAGATGGGAGAGCTCCTTAGTTACCCTACTTTTACCCTACCATGCCAGTTATGGGTCGTTGATTGGATGCATACAGACAATGACTTCTGTGCGACAACGGCATTGGAAAGCGAAATGGTCGTAAAGCGAATTTCGCAGGGATGACTATACAGTACGATGCTATCAGTACTCAGAGTTGTTCTAAAACATAAAAATAAAACAGAGTAACCTTAAAATTTAATTTGTATAAAGACTTTAAAATAAGTGGTTTTACATTAAATGAGTACTGCATACTCTTAAGTACTGTTAATTTTACCACGAGAAGTCCACTTACAGTCGAAAAAAATGAATCATCGTAAAGTGAGACTTCGGAAATCGGGGACTGTTTTACAAGAATGTATATACAGTGATTTCGGAAAATAACTGAACTAACAAAAAGGAATGGAAAAACTAATTATGTCAGTCCGTAAGAACAGCGAAGAGCAGAACCTCTATCTTAATGCAAAGAAAACCAAATTGATGACAACTGACAAAACAAACAAGGCAGCTGAAATATGTATCAATGAGGAAAAACTGGAAGAAGTGGAGAGTTTTGAATATCTTGGATCACTGCTAACTAATAATGGAGATACAATGAGGGAAATTAAAAGGAGGACATCTATCGCTCTTCAGAAAGTAAAACAACTAAAGAAGCTGTGTAAAGGAGCAGACAGAACCACAAAAATAAGATTTTTAAGGTCATGCATCTTTCCCATCGCAACATATTCCTGTGAGACCTGGACACTTAACAAAACAGCTGAGAAACACATAAATGCCTATGAATGTAAATGCTACAGAAGAGTTCTCCAAATATCGTGGACACAAAAAAGAACAAATGTATCTATACTACAATAACTTGGTATTGAAGAAGGCTGGCTAGTAAAGAGGATTAAAGAGAGAAAACTTAAATATTTTAGACACATTAAACGTCATGATAATTTAGAGAAGACCTTATTGGAAGGATAAATAATGGGAAAAAGAAAGAGAGGAAGACCAAAACGAAGATGGCTGCAAGACATCGTTGACGATCTGCAAATGGATGCAGCAGCAGCAGGCCATCTTGCTTATAACCGAGAGGCCTACAGGAGTGCTATTTGGGAGGCAAAGTTCCGCAAGGGACATGCAAATGAATGAATGAATGAACCCAGTGTCGATTCCAGTATAGTAGTGATATATTAATGACTGCGGCAGGTAGAGGTTGCCAGATATCGCGGACATTAAGATATCACTACGATACCAGAATCGATACTGGGTTAGTGCACAGTTACTTATGGAACACCCTGTATATATAAGTTGATAGATTCAAGTACTTAGAAACAATTACCAGCTGATGGAAAATGTCACAACGAAATAAAAAGCAGAGGTGCTCAGGCCAAGTCAGATTTCTAGAAAATGAGAAACATCTTGTGCAACAGATCCAGTTTAATGGAGACAAGATTCCGAGTAATTAAATGTTACATCGAGCCAGTTTTGTTTTATGGATATGAAGCATGGTCCATGAATAAGAGAGTACAGGGAGAAATGGAGGCCATGGAAATGTGGTTCATAAGAAGGAATGTTGAAGGTACCATGGACAGCTAAGACAACCAACGAAGAAGTCTTAAGAGAGGCAGGAGTTAAAAGACAAATTACAGCAAAGATCAGAGGCAGACAAGCAAGATTTGTAGGACATTTTCTGAGAAGAGGAAAACTGGAACACATTGTGGCAACTGGAAAATTGATGGAAGAAGAGACAGAGGAAAACACACACACACACACACACACACACACGCACACACACACACACAGAGAAGTTACTGGATGGGGTGTCAGTGTGGCCAGGAAGAAAGTCACCGGTGGATCTCATAATCAAGTCTAAAGACAGGGAATTGTGGAGAGAAATGATCGCCTACGCCATGCGGCACGGCACTTGATTGATTGTTTGATTGTTTATATATATATACATATATATATATAACTACGTCACATAGGAGCACATAGAGGTGAGTATACGAACAATACACGCTTCTGCAACTTGGTATTACGTTTGCTTTGCAACACTTGTATTTACTCTTCAGTACAGCTCTTACTACCTTTCTTGTTCCTCGTTAAGAACTATAGTTATTTCTCTGATATAATACGACCACTGTTGTATATTATCCTGAACTCCGCAGTTTTATGGGTTCTCTGTGACAGTTCTGGTAGACATTTTTGACGCTTCCGTGCCAACTTTTGAAGTCAGAGTACATCCGGGTGCTCACAGAAATAAGCTCTTTTCTGTCATTTCTTAAGTTTCGTGCAATTAACTCCCCTTTCAGTGTTTGTAGCTTTAGCTTTTCGCTGATTCCAGTAAAAAAATGAGTCATTTAATGGGTTATTTGCGTTCTTTCCTTTTTTATGTACTACATAGTTCTACGTGTTCTTCTCACTTGTTTTGATAGCTTTCTTTGCATATCGAGATTTATTGCTACATTTAGTGTTGGACCTTTGATAGTTAAATTCGCTTATTACACTGGCTCATTTGATAGTTAAATTGGTGTCTTACATTTGGTGCTGGCTCTTTTCTTAGTAGTTAAATTTGTGTCTTACATTTGGTGCTGGCTCTTTTTCTTAGTAGTTAAAAATTTGTGTCTTACATTTGGTGCTGGCTCTTTTTCTTAGTAGTTAAAAATTTGTGTCTTACATTTGGTGCCGGCTCTTTTTCTTAGTAGTTGAAAACTTGTGTCTTACATTTGATGCTGGCTCTTTTTCTTAGTAGTTAAAAATTTGTGTCTTACATTTGATGCTGGCTCTTTTCTTAGTAGTTAAAAATTTGTGTCTTACATTTGATGCCGGCTCTTTTTCTTAGTAGTTAAAAATTTGTGTCTTACATTTGATGCTGGCTCTTTTTCTTAGTAGTTAACAATTTGTGTCTTCCATTTGGTGCTGGCTCTTTTCTTAGTAGTTAAATTTGTGTCTTACATTTGGTGCTGGCTCTTTTCTTAGTAGTTAAATTTGTCTTACATTTGGTGCTGGCTCTTTTCTTAGTAGTTAAATTTATTTCGGAAACAAAGAAATCTGACAATACCACGAAAAATGGAGGAGAAAAACATACCAGAGAAAGGCCAAGAAAGAGATTCTTGTTTTTAACGACATAATTAGTTTGGAAAAAAAATAAGCAAGTTAAAAAAAAAGTAGAGAGTAGCAAAATAGCCAATAATGCAAAGATGAAGGTGATGATGAAGGCATTTTTGATAACACGCAACCACATCATTAGAACACGATATAGAATATAGATTCTTCGTACGGATATCTTTTTATAGTTTTAATGTAAAATTAAATGCATTTTGCTTATGAGCAAAGCGAAAACTAATACCAAACTGCAGAGTTTCGTATTGTTTGCACGTCTAACTTCGTGCACGTGCCAGTGGCGTTGTGGGTTAGGTAGTACTCTCAAAGCCACGGCGATGTTCGCGGTTTGAGTAGCCCATCTGTAGAGATAGGTAACCCTGGCTCGGACTGACGCTGGAGAGGAGAAGGCGGTCAGGACGCGATGCTGACCACATCACTCTGTAGTTTGTCGACAGGTCAGTCGCGTCAAGGAAAGTAGGGGCAATAACACCACATGGCATACAGCAGAATAGAAACTAAATACAACACAATAGAACCTAAATATAACACAATAGAACCTAAATATAACAAAATAGAAACTAAATATAACACAATAGAATCTAAATATAACACAAGAGAAACTAAATATAACACAATAGAATCTAAATATAACACAAGAGAAACTAAATATAACACAACAGAACCTAAATATAACACATGAGAAACTAAATATAACACAATGGAACCTAAATATAACACAAGAGAAACTAAATAAAACACAATAGAACCTAAATATAACACAAGAGAAACTAAATATAAAACAATAGAACCTAAATATAACACAACAGAACCTAAATATAACACTCTCTCTCTCTCTCTCTCTCTGAACCTTAAGTGCCCAGGGCACATGGGGCTTCCGCAACGGTTTTCCACAAATGCTTGTCCTTCGCCTTTTTTCTGCTCTTGCCCAGGTGAGCCCTCTATTGCTCAACATCCTTTCTGTTGTTTTTCTCCATGTCTCTTTTGGTCTACCCTTACTTCTGCTCCCCTGTGGTGTCCATCTTAGTGCTATTTTTGGTAGTGAGTTGTCAGTCATTCGGAGCACATGTCCCAACCATCGCCAGCGTCTTTCCTCAATAATTGTTGTCAGTGGCATCATCTGCATTTCAGCCAGCAACATGTTATTTCTTATGGTGTTTGGCCAAAATATTTTTCTAATTCTTCGTAAACATTTAGTCTGGAAAGAATTCAATTTGTTTTCTATGGTTTTGGTGATTTTCCAGCATTCACTTCCATAGAGTAGTACACTTAGAACATTACTCTTAAATATCCTGATTTTCATATTTATGCTTAGTTTTTGTGATTTCCATATAGTCTGTAGCATTGCAAAAGCCTGGCTTGCTCTAGTAAGTCTGCTGTTGATGTCCTCTGTGCTGTCTCCATTTTCTACTACTCTGCTGCCAAGGTATACAAATTCGTTGACCTCCTCCACTAACTTGTTATCTACTCTGAGTACATTTCTGTTGTTCACATTTTGCTTCATTAACTTTGTCTTTCCTACGTTGATCTATGTTGTTTGCATTCTGAGTTAGCTTGTTTATTTTATATTGCATATCTTTGTGACTGCTTGATAATAGACAAATGTCGTCAGCAAAGTCAAGGTCCTCCAGCACTGTGTCAAGGGTCCACTGTAATCCTCTGCGTTTGTCTGATGTTGCCTCCTTCATTAACCAGTCTACTGCCAAGATAAATAATGTTGGTGATAGTACACATCCCTGTTTCACTCCTGTTTGTACCCTAAAGCTGCTGGAGGTATGTTCTCCACAAATAACTTTGCACTGAAAACCCTCATATAGGGCTTTGATTACATTAACTATTTTATGGGGGAGGCCATGCCATCTTAGGATTTTCCACAATGCATTTCTGTTGCCACTGTCAAAGGCTTTCTCAAAATCTATGAATAATGCATATGTTGTGCTATGCCACTCATTTGCCTGTTCTAATATTTGTCTAAGTACAAATATGTGGTATATGCATGATCTTCCTTTCCTAAATCCTGCCTGCTCTTTCCGAAGTTTTTCTTCAAGTGTTGGTACAATTCTGTTGATGATTATTCTGCAAAATACTTTACTGGTGAGTGGCAGTAGGGTAATGCCTCTCCAGTTCCCGCAATCTCTGAGGTCACCCTTCTTTGGTAGTTTTACTATAAGCCCAGTTTTCCACTCCTCTGGGGCTTTTTCTAGATCCCAAATTTGTTGTAATATCCGGCAAAGTTGTTTTGGTGTTTCTGTTTCTTCTGCTTTCAACATCTCAGCAGTCACTTCATCTTCACCTTGTGCCCTGTCTGATTTTAGCTTCTTTATCGCCTCCTTTACTTCATTTATTGTTACTGGTCCTGTATTGATGTTTAGTTCCGTTTTTGCTTCAGGTATGTCTATTGTTTGTGCTGCTTGTGTTCTGTTTAGTAGGGTGTTAAAGTGTTCCCTCCATCTTTCAGTTTTTTTTCTTTCTCCACTGACCAGTTGTCCATTTTGTGTTCTTACTGCACTTTCACATCTTGTGTTGAAGTTACCTGTCATCTGCTTTGTGATTTTATATATGGTTTTCATGTCATTTGTATATGCTGCTTTCTCTGCTGTTTCTGCTAAGTTGTCATAATATTGACGTTTATCTTGACGGCATGATTCCTTCACTTCTTTGTCTTTTTGTGCATAATTACTTAAAACTCGTTCTTTAAGCCGTTGTGATTTGGTGTTCTGTAATTTTTTCTTGATTTCTTTTCTTTGCTCTATCTTTTCCCATGTGCTCTCGCTTATCCATTCCTCTTTTCTCCTTTTCCGATATCCCAGCACCTCTTTTGCTGTTTCCTGTAGTGTTTTATTGAACTCTAGTATGGACATTTCTGCTTCGTCTTGTAGGACACTGAAGCGGTTCTTAAGTACTATTGAGAATTCATTTCTTATTTGCTGGTCTATCAGTTTTCTTGTATCAAAATGTATCTTTCTGTGTTCTCCGATTTTGGCTTTTCTTAATTTTAGTTTTATTTTTGCTACCAGAAGGTTGTGATCACTTCCTACATCTGCTCCTTTCCTTGCTCGCACATCTTGTAGTGACCGTTTCCACTTGTTGTTTATTAGTATGTGATCGATTTGGTTTTCTGTGGTTTTATCTGGTGACCTCCAAGTCACCTTATGGATGTTTTTGTGTCCCTCCGATGGTCATCGTGTTTTCTTCACAGAAACTGCAGTCTTTCTCCATTTTCATTTATTTCTCCGATTCCTTCTCTTCCCATGATTCTTCTTCTATCTTCATTTCCTTCACCTACTTTTGCATTGAAGTCGCCCAAGATGAGTAGCATATCATGCTTGAGTATTGTTTCTACTGTTGCTTGGAAGCTGTTGTAAAAATCTTCTTTTAATTCCTCTTCAGCTGCTTCTGTTGGTGCATAACAAACTATAATAGACAGCTTCGTGAATCTTGAGTTGAAGCGTGCATATAATAATCTCTCATTTATTGGGGTCAATTTCAGCAATGCTCTTGATGCTTCGTTTGTTATAATCAATGCTATCCTCCTTCATGAAGATCTTCTTTACCTGACCATATTATTGTATCTTCTGTGTGCTGTGTTGTTAATTTCCTTCTGCCTTGTCCTGTCCATCTTGCTTCTTGTACTCCTAGTATGTCTAGTTTGTATCTGTGCATTTCCTTGATGGTTTGTGCTAGTTTTCCAGTCTGGTTTAGTGTTCTTAAATTCCATCTGCCTATTTGCATCTTGTGTTTAGGTTCCAGGAGGCCTGCAGTCGGACTAGGGAGTTCCAGTGGCTGGCTTTCATCCACAACCTTCATGGGCTCAGTTTCCTGATACGCATTTCTCCTTCCACCTGCATTTGTTTTTTCCCTTGCTTCTGTTTCTATAACAATCTGATAGTTTTTTTTTTACCAGATAGGGTTTCTGGCTAAATATAACACAACAGAACCTAAATATAACACAAGAGAAACTAAATATAACACAAGAGAAACTAAATATACATGAAGAAAAATTACAAATAGCAGAATAGAATTTACAATATAATAGAATCTAAATATAACACAATAGAATCTAAATATAACACAAAAGGAACTAAATATATCTGAATAGAAACTAAATATAACAGGAGAGTAACTAAGTATAATAGAAGAGACTCTAAATATAACAGAAGACAAACTAAATATAAGAAAAAATATAACAAAATAGAAACTAAGTATAACAGAAGAAAAACTGAATATAACAGAAGAGTAATTAAATAAAACAGAAAAGACACTCAACGCAACAGAAGGAAACTAAATATAGCATAGGAGAAACTAAATATAACAAAATTAAAACGTAATATAGTAGAATATAAACTAAATATGACAGGAAAACAGCTAAATATAAGAGAAGAAAAACTAAATATAACAAAAGAGACATTAAATATTACATTAGAGCAACTAAAATAGTAGAGAAGACACATTTAATATAATAGGAGAACGACTAAAATATAAGAAAGGAGCAACTAAATGAAACAAAGTAAAAAGTGAATGTAACAAAAGATGAACATAACTGAATATAAACTAGCTGCACTACTAGTTATAAACTGTGAGAGAAGATTAGAATAATATTTTATGCTCTCGTTTGTGTCTTATTTATATTTGGCATGATTCACATTGTCTTTCAAACACATGATGATCAAAATAAGTTTCAGACACACGATCCTCAGAATGTCCTTAAATACACGATGGTCAAAATGTCTGCCAGACTCACGATGGTCAGAATATCTTTCAGACACAAGATGACCAGAATATCTTTCACATACACGTAGGTCAGAATATCTTTCAAACACAAGATGGTCAGAATATCTTTCACATACACGATGGTCAGAATGTCTAAAAAGTAAACGAATGATATACTAACACCAAAGACCGTAAGGTAACGTAAAGGTAACTCTGTCACGCCTTAGAGGAATTAGAGATATGGTGTTAGTGCCCATATTTTCATTGACCTGTCAGCACACCAGAGGGTGATATGGTCAATATCACGCCTGGCCGTCTTTCCTTACCAACTACAAAAGAAGCCGGGTACCCATTTCTACATCTCGGCGAATGGGACGCCTCCAAGGGATTCAAACCCCCGACCTTCGTCACGAAAGACTAGTGCACTAACCACTTCGCCATTCTGACGCGGCCCTCCCCCCTTTTTTTTTCAAAGACTGTATTGAGTAGTCTTTGCATGTCCATTGCGGAACTTTGCCTCCCTAACAATTCTCCTGTAGGCCTCTCGGTTGTAAGCAAGATGCCCTGCTGCTAATGCATCCATCTGCAGATTATCAACGATATCTTGTAGCCATCTTCGCCTTGGTATTCCTCTTTTTCTTTTTCCCATTATGTACTCTTCCCATACGGTCTTCTCTAAATTCTCATGACGTTTAATGTGTCCAAAATATTTAAGTTTTCTCTGTTTATTCTTCTTTTCTAGCCAGCCTTCTTCAATATTATGTTCTTGTAGTATGGATATATTTGTTCTTTTTTGTGTCCATGATATTTGAAGAACTCTTCTGTAGTATTTACATTCAAATGCATTTATGTGTTTTTCAGCTGTTTTGTTAAGTATAATCTTATAACTTTATCAACTTGCAGACACATTTAAATATTCACGTGAATATTCCGTTCACAATACGATTGTCTCATCAATTTTTTTGTTTGAATTACGTCCCCTGCTCTGCCAGAATAAATTTTCATGAGAAATTTTGGCAGGAATAAACCGGAAGGAAGTTGCTCAATAGTTTAAAAATTATGGATTACATGCATTAGAGATGATACTTGATATGGTCTACGTGAAACTGCTGTCGTAATCATCAGAGGGATATACTCACACACGTTCAGTTAAAACTATCATCACCGAGGGATATTTACTCATTCACAATTAAACTATCATCACATGTGCATAATTATAAATTTTCACGAAAACTGCTAACGTGGGATGATATCTATCTTCATTCATGCAAACTATCATTTTCAGAGAATTATCAGCCAAGTTCCCACAAAGTATCACCAGAGGATGATATTTATTATTAATTTTTAAAAACTATCTTCATAGAAGGATAGGAAAAAAAACTGTCATAACAGCACAGTATTTATCCAAGTTCACTCAAACTATATTGATAGAGAGATATTTATGCACGATACCTCATCTATCATGACGGAAAGATATATATATATATGTAGTATATATATGTATATATATATATCAGTATATAAGTTCACTTAATGCATCGTAAAATATCCACGTTAACTTAAAAACAACTGTCACAACATAAAGATAATTATCTACGTTAGCTTAAAAACAACTGTCACAACATAAAAGTATTTAACGACGTTAACTTAAAAACAACTGTCACAACATAAAGATATTTAACCACGTTAACTTAAAAACAACTGTCACAACATAAAGATAATTATCTATGTTAGCTTAAAAACAACTGTCACAATATAAAGATATTTAACCACGTTAACTTAAAAACTGTTACGACATACAGTTATTTATCCATTGCTCATTTTAACTATTACTACAGGCGAATACTTACCCATATTCACTGCTGGATAAAAGTAGCCAAATTCCCGTGGAGTATAATTTGACGTTAATGATCGTATATTAAAACAGACTGTCAAGTTCACGTATGGTGTAATTTGACCTTAATTCTCCTACAGTAAAGCACGGACCGTTAAGTTCACCTAAAGTTTAATTTGGCATTAACGCTTCTACATTAAAACACAGACTATCAAGTTCATGTAGATTATAATCTGACGTTAAATGCTCCTGCATTAAAACAGAAACTGTCAAGTTCGTCTATAGTATAATTTGACCTTAATGCTTCTACATTAAAGCACAGACTATCAAGTTCACGTAGAGTTTCGTCTGACATTAATGTTCCTGCATTAAAACACAGACTGTCAAATTCAGCTGTGGTATAATTTGAACTTAATGCTTCTACATGAAAACACAGACCGCCAAGTTCACATAAAATAGAATTTGGCGCAAACGCTTCTACACTTTTAAAACACAGGATATCAAGCTCACGAAAAAGTTCAAGCTCACCTGACGTTAATGTTTACGCATTAAAACCTAGACTGTCAAGTTCACCTTAAAAAAAAAAGAAAAAGTTCAAGCTCACCTGACGTTAATTTTTTTGCATTAAAACCTAGACTGTCAAGTCTAAAGCATAATTAACGATCCTACATTGAAACATAGACTATCAAGTTCACATAAAGTATAATATAACGTTAATGTTCCGGCACTGAAACATGACTATAACAGACTACCACAAAACAAGCACCACCCTCGCTGGAACTTTCATGTTTCTAAGACTAGAGGAGCATATAACATAACCCGATTCATAATCTTTGTACGGCTGAACATACGTTCCCTCCTAGTTTTTTTTTTTTTTTGTGTGCAAAGAGCTACATAAACTTTTCAGCGCCCCGCAAAGAATGCTAAAACCTCAATCATGGACCCTACTCTAGAACCGAGGCACAGCCATCGTTTGTAGAGCGGAAGTCGCGTCACGTACCTGTAATGCCGGGTTGGATTTTCGTGACAAACCCGCAGCGCTTTCCCGCCTCTGATTTAATGAGCAAGTTACGCTGGATCGTACGCGACAGCCGGGATTATCTGGTTTTGTTAGAACAGTGCCAGATAAATCGCCGAGATGTCGGTGAAAGCGAATAGTGCTGTTTGCAGTCCACTAGGGTCAAAAAGTGAACATAAAAAATTGTAGATACTTCCACGAGAGCAGCAGGAGTTAGAGAAGCGGTTTTTTTTTTTTTTGTAGCATTGCCAGTTTAGATTTGCCGTGCCAAATGCTAGTTATGATACGCTATTTTAAAAAAAAAATGATAACATTGAGATTTTACATTGTAACCGCCTCAGTAGCCGTTTTACTTTCAGTTTCAAGCTCGTTGTAAATGTTTGCTTGTGTTTACATTCTTCTTCTTCTTCTTCTTCTTCTTCTTGGAACCTGTTTAAATTTAGCCCAAAGTGCAGCCAACGCTTGAACAACATATGTCTTCCAAAACCTAGACTTGATTTTTACAAGAAAAGCTTTAGTTATTCTGCTGCTCATCTTTGGAATACCCTCCCGTCCTATATAAAAAATATAAATTATACTCCTTCCTACAACTACAAGCTTTCCCAGTATCTATTTGATGTCGACTACATGCCTCCATGAATTATAAAACTTAAAAGTTATCTTAAGCTGCTCTTACAGACACCGAATACAATTAATTGTTTTCTGAATAGTCCCGAAAATTTTGTTTAGTAGATAGTCATTTATAATGTATGTAGTTACTTCTGTACTGAGTGAATGTTTAAGAGCGAAACGTAAATGTTATATTTTATTTTATGTCTCTCAGCTTCAATGTTAGTTATGTTTGTTATATGAACAGCATATTTGTAGAATGTCTGGAATAGAGTGAAAGATGTATGATAAAGGGCAGAATGTCAGACGGGCCTGCGTGCCCAATTCTTAACCCTTTTGAAATAAAGATCAATCAATCAATCAATCAATCTTCTTCTTCTTCTTCTCGATGTGTTTGCATGTACATGTGTTTGTATGTGAGACATAGATAGATAGATAGATAGATAGATAGATAGATAGATAGATAGATAGATAGATAGATAGATAGATAGATAGATAGATAGATAGAGGGAGAGAGAGGATGATCCTTTCCATCTTAGGAAAAGGATTTTTTAAAGCATGGAGGTCTTCGCTGTTTTTGAAACTTTCTGTGTATCATTTTCCAAATCAGTTTCTGTCAGGACTAATACAATCACAACTGATTTTGCGTGATCAGCCACAGAAACGTCTGTGCTAGAGGGCCAAGGCTCACCGCGCCAGCACGTTACTGTCTTCAGTTTTGAGCCTCGATTCATCATTAAACGATGCTGAAGTTTAGATGTAGGAATAAACTGATGATAAAATGTAGGAATAACAGCAACAAAACGGTAGAAAGACAAACTGTGAATGTTGACACGGTAGAACATAGCTTCTGGCCGTCCTGCTATCGATGGTTTTCAGCATAGAGACAGGCCATGCCCTGGTGAATTATACCAAGTCTATGGGGGGGGGGCAATTTTATCACCGCAAAGAGAATTCTATACTAGGAAGTGTTATTTTTCTAACAGATGATTTAATATATAGGGGAGGATTCATGGGTAGGTTAGGGTGAAAAGGGAGAAGTACCACCTGGGATATTGAGAACGTTAGATGATGCAACTTCTTCTTATTCTTCTTCTTCTTCTTTCTCCCTGGAACTGCAAGATCAGTGCTCTGTGCAGTCGATGCAGACAAGTCGAGGCATAGCACTATGTCGACTTGGGAAACTATTTTTTATTAGCAGACTACACCGTTATGGGGATTATGGCGATCCCTGCCTCGTTATCCAGGCTAGTCCTGTTACTAGAGGCACCAAAGGAGAGGTGGGACAGGGGTCTTGGTCAGTTGTGGCTCGACAATCCTGATGCCAGCATGTCAGCTATGGTTCGTTAACCCTGACTCTTCTAAGCATGTCAGCTATGGTTCGTTAACCCTGACTCTTCTAAGCATGTCAGCTATGGTTCGTTAACCCTGACTCTTCTAAGCATGTCAGCTATGGTTCGTTAACCCTGACTCTTCTAAGCTTGTCAGCTATGGTTCGTTAACCCTGACTCTTCTAAGCTTGTCAGCTATGGTTCGTTAACCCTGACTCTTCTAAGCCTGTCAGCTATGGTTAGTTAACCCTGACTCTTCTAAGCCTGTCAGCTATGGTTCGTTAACCCTGACTCTTCTAAGCATGTCAGCTATGGTTCGTTAACCCTGACTCTTCTAAGCCTGTCAGCTATGGTTCGTTAACCCTGACTCTTCTAAGCCTGTCAGCTATGGTTCGTTAACCCTGACTCTTCTAAGCCTGTCAGCTATGGTTCGTTAACCCTGACTCTTCTAAGCATGTCAGCTATGGTTCGTTAACCCTGACTCTTCTAAGCCTGTCAGCTATGGTTCGTTAACCCTGACTCTTCTAAGCCTGTCAGCTATGGTTCGTTAACCCTGTCTCTTCTAAGCCTGTCAGCTATGGTTCGTTAACCCTGACTCTTCTAAGCATGTCAGCTATGGCTCGCCAACCCTGACTCTAAGCATGATAGCTATAGGTAGTTAATTGCAAGTTACAAGAAAAGTCCTCAGATGTCTGGTTGACGGTGTGAACACTTTTTTTAAAACTTAGTAATTTCTCGTACAACTCAACTCAGCAATGAACTGGAGAGTCAAGGAAGTGATAATAATGATAAAGTTAACGCCTCAAACGTTAAACCAGATCAAATGAATATGGTACGTTCACATTTAAAATAAGTTCAAACAAATTCTGTTTTGAAGATTTTTTTTTAGATGATTTGTTTTTGTTGTTTCATTCTGTAGATATTCAGTCGCGCTAACCATATTTGTGACTAAAACTGACGCTTATGGTGTACCATACTCCAGTGACGAAAGGTCACGCTAAACTCAAGTTTCTCCATTCATTACTTTTAAATATATGCACACGTTAATGACTCTTTCATTGTTCCTTCAAGATTTCTACAACATAAAACTGATTTACTGGTAGGTGAAGTGGATCTTAAGAACTGAGAAATAACGAAAGTGAGAACAAAGTATGAGGAGCCGACCCTGCCAATTGCTGAAAAAAAATCACATAAAGACACATGTTAGCATAAAACTACCACACATATAAATTAATGAAAAAAAAAAGTAGAAGAAGACATTCTCCAGGCAATCGGTAAGAAAAATTGCTACATTTTACATTTACTTTACTTTCATAATCTTTAGACAGTATTTCACGTGGCAGGAAAATGTTAAGATATACAAGTAAATAACACAATTACACCACGTGGTATTAACTCTTTCACTCTCCAATTAATCTCCATGCCGGACCAGAATAAACTTTGATGAGAAATTTTGGTAGAAAAAAAACAGAAAGGAAATTTGCTCTATAATTATTTTTTTTTAATGAATTGGACTAGAAATGTGCTACATTTCACTTTATATAGATTTTGACTAAATCTCACTCTCAGCATTGATTCGCATAGGTATGCAAGATCTACCAACACTGCCAGTGTTGTCTTGGAGCGAAAGAGTTAAAGCACTGTTGTGTTACAAACACCATTAAACAAATACAGAGAAAAGAAGAGAGAACTGTTGAATAAGTAAATAAAGAGAAACATAAAATTGGTTCGACTAAAAGTAACTTACTTGTATATTTGGACATTGCAAAAAAAAACACATAATAACCCAATTCATTTTTTGCAGAAACCATTTAGAAGACACTTTTGAAAGAAAACACCAAATAGCGTATGCCATGATCTCTCACAAAGATCAGAGAAAGGAAACTGGAAAAGATCTTGTCTGCTTTCATCCTGCCTGCGCTTAGGGTAAAAGTATTTCGTGGCCTAACAGCGTGATCACAGAGCAGAGAACCATTGTGTCCCGAGATCCGACTCAAGCAAGAGGAAAGAAAGCGTCGTGTAGGACACTCCTTATCCGACACCAAGCCTTTATTAAATGTTCTTCATCGACAAATCAGCTGCCGAAAACTAAGTTGCAGGAACCGGTAAATCATGCAGCAACAATAAGAAGCAATAATAGCAGCAACAATGGAAAGAATAATAGCAGCAATAATAGCATAAAAAAAGAAATAATAATAGTAGCAACAACAGAATCAGTAGTACTAACAACAATAGAAACAACAGCAGTAGCAACAATAGAAAAAACAGCAGCAGCAATAATTGAAATAATAATAGCAGAAAAAATATAAACAGTATATAACTGTAATAATAGAAGTAACAACATCAGCAATAATAGAAACACTAATAGCAGCAACAATAGAAACACTAATATCAACAACAACAACAGAAACAATAATAGTAGCAACAGTAGAAACAATAATAGTAGTAACACTAGAAACAACCGCAGCAACAATAGAAACAATAATAGTAGCACCAATAGAAACAATAATAACAGAAACAACAGAAACAATAATAGCAACAACAGAAACAGTAATAGCAGCAACAACAGAAACAACAGCGACAACAATGGAAACAATAACTGCAGCAACAATAGAAACAACAGTAACAACAGAAACAACAGCGACAACAATGGAAACAATAACTGCAGCAACAATAGAAACAACAGTAACAACAGAAACAACAGCAGCAACAATGGAAACGATAATATCATCAACAATACAAACAACAACAGCAACAATAGAAACAGTAGGAACAGCAATAGAAAGAGCAGCAGCAAAAACCAAGAGAAGAACAAAAACAGAAACTACAAAAGGGAAAAGACAAAACAAGACGGAAAAGTTTTCCCTGGGGGACGGAGACGATATCAAACTGAGAGAAATTATCCCCAACACCTGCAGACAGTCAGAGAGCAATGAAAACGCCATTCTTATCCATTACATTATCTGTGAATGTCCAGCGCTGTCTGCCGTGCAGTAATAAAGAAAACTCCGCTATGCAGATGCCAAAAGAGCATGCAGATCTGCGCCACTGTTTCAGCATCCACTGTTAATAATCCCAGCTGAAAATAAACGTGGCTATTGTTAAGTTCGCCGAAATGCAAATATTCCGCCCGTTCTCCGGAAACTATTTCTCAGCGCGGTGATATGACTGATATCTAGTCCACGCGGGCTATTGTGTCTTGCGATGGAAAAATAAATCGTTTGTAATCATGAAAATGCACTACTTTTATATTTGTACACTCTTTGTGGACCCTAAGGAAACGTTAAGAGGAGTTAAAATCTTTGTACCAATATCTCACCTCGTTTATTCTTGTGTTTTACAGCATGTTGCTTCTTTGGTGTGACAAGCTGGGGCCCAATCCATGACTGCTAACTCTGGTTTATAGGGGTTTTTTTTCCGGTCATTGTTGGCAATCAGCGATCCATAGCTGACATGCTGGCGTCGGGGTTTTACGAACTATATCTGACCAAGACCCTGCCCCACATTTCCGCTGGTACCCCCAGTAACAGGCTTAACCTGGCTAATGGGGCAGGGATCGACATAGCCAAGCCACATGCTGTTGGGGGAGTTAGGGAATGAATGAGATGATAAGTTATTTTCCAGCCAACAAAGGTTATTTAGTGGAGCTTATATAGACACCAACTGGGGGGGGGGGGGGGGGAGAAGTGATTGATCTTTATTTCAAAAGGGTTAAGAAGAGCCTGGGTTGTGGATTGTATGGAGAGGCTCAGTAATTGAGAGTGTTCCAGGCACAGCTGTACTAAACTGGGCGCCTACTCATTACATTAGGCTAGCAATTTAATCCACGAGCACCAGAGAAACCTCCGTGACGGTGATGATAAAGACAAAAGAACTACAGAAGTAAGAGTGAAGATTAAAGTAAGAAAAATAATACAAGATTTGAGAGAACATCAAATAAGCACCCGTATTTTACAAACCCTAGCGCCTTTAAAACCACTTTTTTCTCAGTTGGTTCTGATGTTCGTCAGCTGCTCCTTTTTTCCTTTACTGCCCCCTTGAACTTTCTAATGCCTCCGCGGTGCCGCCCTTGTGGGAGATAAAGCCATTTTGAGAGACTCTGCTCTAACGCCATGTCCAGATTATGAAACTGTAGCAGGGCCGTGTAAGTAATGATTATATTATTATTATTATTATTAATGATATGGTTAGGAATATAATTATGAATATATTGTAGGCAAAATAGTAACATCAAATAGCAACAGAAGATTAGATACTTAGAAATGCAAAACGCTGACAAAGGTGGGAGAGGTAAAACTTCCGCGACATAATATTAGGGCAGGACACTCGGAAGAGTAGATACTTAGAAATGAAAATCGCTGACAAAAGTAAACAGAGGAGGCAAAAGACAGACTCATTGACGCCGAGAGATAGGAAACACTAAGGAAGGACGCTCTGAATTAAATTAGCCCAGTACTAACAACATGACGTCACACAGATACTCGAACACCTAGCCGAGGTGGAAAAACAGACATTAACACTTGACGGATGTAGTTAGGGCCAAGAATATTGTTGTTAGTGACAGAATATAGAACGGACTATTCCCTGAAGCATACGCCATGAATGAGACATTCATTCATTTGCATGTCCCTTGCGGAACTTTGCCTCCCTAACAGCACTCCTGTAGGCCTCTCGGTTGTGAACAAAATGGCTTGCTGCTGATGCATCCATTTGCAGATCATCAACGATGTCTTTCAGCCATTTTCGCCTTGGTCTTCCTCTCTTTCTTTTTCCTATTTTATACCCTTCCATAACGGTCTTCTCTAGATTATTATGACGTTTAATGTGTCCAAAATATTTACGTTTTCTCTCTTTATTCCTATTTACTAGCCAGCCTTCTTCAATACTAAGTTCATGTAATATATATATATATATATATATATATATATATGTGTGTGTGTGTGTGTGTGTCCACGATATTTGAAGAACTCCTCTGTAACATTTACATTCAAAGGCATTTATGTGTTTCTCAGCTGTTTTGTTAAGTGTCCAGGTCTCAGAGGCATATGTTATATATATATATATGAAAGAGACAGTGGACTTAATTAAAAATAACAATTAGATAGACGGAATTGAAGCGACTAAAACGTAGGGCACGGCTTGGTTTTGGAAACAAAGGAGTAGATCGACTAGGTCCGATGACCAATTAAATGTTTAGAGGCGTGGCCTATTGGACAATTGACTTACGACATATAAGTCAGGGATGTAGTTTCAGAGGAATTGCGAGAGAAGGAAGACGGCAGAACATCAGGGGGGGGGGGGACACGAACGAAAGGAGAACACAAGCAGACAAGTAGAAGAACAGGAAAGAGAACGAGAAACAGTGTTAGACTGAAGATGTGTTTCGAGTGATTTGGAAGATTTGTTATTTTTAAAACTTCGAGTACAGTGATTTAGTCGAGGAATTAGTAGACCACCAGTTGCAGAGATGCATTGTGGAAAATCCTAAGATGGCATGGCCTCCCCCATAAGATAGTAAATGTAATCAAAGCCCTATATGAGGGTTTTCAGTGCAAAGTGATCTGTGGAGAACATACTTCCAGCAGCTTTAGGGTACAAATAGGAGTGAAACAGGGATGTGTACTATCACCAACATTATTTATCTTGGCAGTAGACTGGTTAATGAAGGAGGCAACATCAGACAAACGCAGAGGATTACAATGGACCCTTGACACAGTGCTGGAGGACCTTGACTTTGTGGACGACATTTGTCTATTATCAAGCAGTCACAAAGATATGCAAGATAAAATAAACAAGCTAACTCAGAATGCAAACAACACAGGACTAAAGATCAACGTAGGAAAGACAAAGTTAATGAAGCAAAATGAAAACAACAGAAATGTACTCAGAGTAGATAGCAAGTTAGTGGAGGAGGTCAACGAATTTGTATACCTTGGCAGTAGAGTAGTAGAAAATGGAGACAGCACACAGGACATCAACAGCAGACTTACTAGAGCAAACCAGGCTTTTGCAGTACTGCAGACTATATGGAAATTAAAAAAAACTAAGCATAAATATGAAAATCAGGATATTTAAGAGTAATGTTCTAAGTGTACTACTCTATGGAAGTGAATGCTGGAAAATCACCAAAACCATAGAAAACAAATTGAATTCTTTCCAGACTAAATGTTTACGAAGAATTAGAAAAATATTTTGGCCAAACACCATAAGAAATAACATCTTATTAGCAGAAATGCAGATGATGCCACTGACAACAATTATTGAGGAAAGACGCTGACGATGGTCGGGACATGTGCTCCGAATGACTGACAACTCACTATCAAAAATAGCACTAAGATGGACACCACAGGGGAACAGAAGTAAGGGTAGACCAAAAGAGACATGGAGAAGAACAACAGAAAGGATGTTGAGCAATAGAGGGCTCACCTGAGCAAGAGCAGAAAAAAAGGCGAAGGACAGGCATTTGTGGAAAACCCTTGCGGAAACCCCATGTGCCCTGGGCATTTAAGGTTCAGAGAGAGAGAGAGAGAGAGAGAGAGAGAGAGAGAGAGTTGCAGATCTGATATAGTAATGAGTAAGAAATGTTCTCGTATGAAATATAGGATATTGTGAAGTTGAGAACATTGCTGAAATACTGCATGCAGAATACGAGGTAGTTTGATATTGTGAACAAATAACTGTGTGCTACAACGGTGAATCTAACGAAATTTGTGTCTTATTACATCTTATTCCAAGTCATATTGTCGACGATACGTCTTCATCTTATCTGTCAAAATGAGTGAATTAAGTGAACATTTCATCGGACTTGGTCTGATCTAGCGAATGTTGTATTGTTTGTGAAACTCGATGTGTGACGTGTTGATTAAAGAACATCTTCTTGAATAATATATAATACACAAGTAACAATATTATAAAACCTTCTATTGAATTCCTTATCACTTTTGTACGGTATAATCAGACGGTTCACTTATGTGAATGTTCCCTGTTGTTCAGTTCAGCCACTTGTTTCCATACGCCTTTCTGTAGATGAGCAGTGTAGCTTTGTTAGTAGTGTGTTATGGTAATATATGGCACAAAGTTTCACAAATAATGATGCAGAAATAGATGTAATACAGTCATTATAGCAGCGTATGGATTACTAGGCGTGTCTTGGCTGTTCCGGCCTTACTATATATCACGTTTAAGTCATGTGAGTGTGTTGTTAATGAATTTGGCCACGTGAGGGTATTTTGGCGGGACTTTTGGAGAGAGGGCTGCTGTGTGAAAGATAAGAGGACGGGCGTATGGGAGTATGCAAGGTCCGTATCTGCCTAAATGAGCGTAGAGAGTGTGATTAAATATGGAGATCATGGAAATGAAACTCGTGCTCGGATCTGTTCTTCAATGTAGAGGTCTACACTGAATTGCAGTCTCAGTTAACGTGAAGCGCCGGTCTGTTGTTGTTGTTTTTTTGTGTGTGTGATGTTGTTGGAGGTTGAGCTGTCACTACTTTACAACATGAATCATCACACTCATCCACTTCTAGATCAGGCCGTTCACATATGAGGGGGCAATCGTGTACAACAGTATCAATTTTGCATGAGCGTTCATTCTTCTCTGCACGTCTGGGGAAAAGAATGATCAACTTAATGTCGCATTTCTCTGATATGTTTCAAAACTGATTGGGACACAACATCATCCTTTTTTTTTTAAAAACTGCTTGCACATGAAAATAAAAACTATACTTTCTCTAACCTGTTCTCAAATGAAATGACTCCAAACTGTCTGATTTTAAGGTGCAACTTTTAAAAATATCTGTTCATAAAGAAAGGATTATTAAATGCAGCTTGTCTAAATCACAACTCAAGGATTGTTATAAAATGCAAATTTTCTCAAATTACCCTCAAATTGATGACGAGAAGGAAATATAAAATGCCCCTGCACTTAAAATAATCACAGTTTCTTAAATTACTCACAAATTAAAGATGATAAGACAATATAAAATGCCACGTGTCTCAGACAACTTACAGGAGTTATTGCCACTTTAAAAAACACATACTCATAAATAAAATATTATCGAATGCCGCTTTTTTTTCTCAAACTACTTACAAATTAAACGAATATCTTCATGTCACTTGTCACAGAAACTGTTCAGAATCGAACCCCGAGTACTTGCAGTTACTTCCTGCGGGCGATTTGACATGGAACCTGGTACTCTTTGTTACCGCAGTGAATCTACACAATATAAGCACAAGCGACCAGGCCAGACTTCTTCTTCTTCTTCTTCTTCGTTCGCACTGTCTGTCTATATCTGCAGTCCTGTCTCTTGGATAAATTTCACTGTTTTTTGTAACTCATGTATGGAACCGTAGAGCTTATCTTCTTTAGTGGTTTCACTGGGCCAGTAATTATTTCTCAGTGTCTCGTAGTTGATGCAGTTCTGGAGGATATGTTCCACGGTTTGGGGCACCTGGGCACATGTACATAGATTAGTAGTACCAACCTTAAACTTTGTATACATATGACTTCGGAGTCGGCTGTGTCCTGTTCGGAGACGGAAGATGGTGACTTGTTCCTTTCTGTTTAGCATGTGATAGTCATCATGTGGTGGTGTTTGTGGCTTCCTGTAGGTTTTTATCATGCTTTTCTTCTGATTATAGGTGACTGGTATGTCTGGTTGCTCCATTTCAGTGCCCTCTTTGGCCAGATGGTCAGCTTTCTCATTGCCTGGTATCCCACAGTGGGAGGGAATCCATTGCAAAGTGACTCCATGTTGTAAGCCAATTTTTGACAAGGCATCCTTAAGGTCTGGTAGTTTGTTGCACTGAAGAGCCTCCAGTACTGATCTTGCATCTGTGAGAATTACTACAGGACATGTATCAATTCTGGAGTCTGATAGTTTTTCAACTGCAGCAAGAATTGCCCTAACTTCTGCATCAAAGTTGTTGCAGTATTTACCAGTGGGTATGGAAATCTTGTCAATGGTGTTGTTTGGATATTCAATATATGCTCCTGCCCCACCATTCTTTATGGCATTATGTGCAGATCCATCTGTATACACACGTATCCAGGTGTCACATGGATATTTGTCATCTAGAACACTAAGTGTGGCTGTTGATCTTACAAGACTGCTCTGCATCTCACCATTCTGCACACCTTTCACTTCAGTCTGAATAGTTATTTGTGTATAATCTGCTTCTTTCCATGGTGTATGCTCTGGTACAGATGATAATGGAGTGACTACAGTTGGAAGGTCAGGTATCAGCTTACGCATACGCTTGGCCTGATGAATGAAGCTGCTTCTTTTAAGCCGTCCTAATGCCAAGTTATTGAATCTCTCCTTCAGGGGATGGCTTACAGAGCTAAGGAATTTTTCTCCCATGGTCATGACCTTTGTGTCTCTACGTTCCTTTAGCGCTTGAACACCAACTATTTTCTGCATTTCTATTATTGGTGTGGACCTCATGGCACCTGTGATAATCCGTAGTGACTGATTTTGAACCTTGTCTAGATTATGCAGCGTAGTGTTTGATGCTGTGCACCAAGATGTTGAGCCATATTCTAAATGTGGTAGAATACTTTGCTGATATACGTTCTTGAGGATTCTTTCACTAGCTCCCCATGTAGTCCCACTCAATTTTCTTAATATGGCTAGTTTTCTTCTGGCTTTTGCTTCTGCACTGTTGATGTGTTGCTTCCAAGTCAGTTTTGAGTCAAGAGTCACTCCTAAGTAAGTGGGTTGGTTGTCCATCCTTAAGGGTATTTCATTTACAAAGATCTTACCTGCTTTCTGTTTAGATGAGAGGGTGAACAGAGTGGTGCTTGATTTCTCTACCAGGCCAGACAAAACTGTGACCATCGCAGGAGACGAAGACAGTAAAGAGGGGAAACAGTTAATTAGAACAACCAGCTTTCATTATTTTTTAAAATCAGTTTCACCTACTTATTACCGCTTTCCCAAAATAAATGGTATTTCTGCAGTAAATGTGTCCGTTTGTATTGCCTGAAGGGGTTTCAGGAGTAATGACAGTGCAAAACAAAATTGGAATTTCACTTGCTCGCAAATGGCACCTGGTACAAGCGAAAACCTCCAATATCTCATCAGGTTGAGAAGCCAAAATTTCTCCATAAGGGAAGCTGGTTTAATGCTGGCTTTCGGTGCATTGTGATCAAGTCAGATGAAAAGAGGGCGCCTGATGTTTTATTAAAGAATAGCACAATCTATGCGGACGGTTCAAATGTGTCTCACAAGCTCGAAATCTAAAACAACAACAAAACAAAAAAGGCAATGCAGTCTTTCGGTCTGTACCACATAGGGCGTGCACTGAGTCCACGAAACTTCCTTTATAAGTACGTATCTGTCTTTGAAGGATGTAAAGTAAAATCCCCGTGTCCATGCTGTTAGGGAATACTGGAAATACAGTAAGCCCTTGCTTTCATGACCGCCGGCACAGGAAAGTCTGACGTGGTCAGTATCACGCCTGGCCGCATTTACCTTACAAGGTTTCTCAGGTACCCAGTTTTAGAGCCCTCTCTGAGGTGATGGCACCATGGAAGAAAAAAAATCCCCACTGCTGGGACTTGAACCCGGTACCACCGCATCAGTAAACCGAGACCTAACCACTCGGCCAACTAGGCAGCCTGAAGGATGTGCAGTTGAAAATAGTGTTTTGTGTGTTTTTTCCTAACCTCTCTAGCCTCGTTTTTCATTCGTGCTTCTAAAAACCATGCCCTCTCTCGAAACTACCAGCGCAGTGGTTCTCATCCCTTTGACACTCCGTGCCCGTTTCACGATACGTCAGAATGTCATCCCTTTTCCCCGCATCCCCTTTTTCAAGATTATCTGACTCAAAAAAAAAAACATTCCAAATAATATGCGTAAAATATTCCAACAACATGACTCCATCAACCTGTGGTCCCAACCCTCATCTCACGAAACCATAAAATTCCGACCGGGGAGGTAGGGGCGGGGTTACCCTGGTTCCCCCCCCCCCCCCCCCCCCATCCATTACTGGTTGAGAACCCGTTCCTGCGGTATAAATAACCTAGCAAAGGTATTTCTTTTTTAGCAAAGGAACTGGAGTTGTATTTACAAATACTTGTCCTGTGGAGAATGCAGCTAGAAACGTCAGAATTTCTGTCTAGAGAAATCTGTTTTTAACCGCAGACAGAATGGATGAACGAGAAAAAAAGGAAACAAAATGACCAGGTTGTCTGTGATGTAGCACGCGAACAACATTCACGAGTAAGATTGCTACTTTTATCGTGGGGACAAGACGAAGAAGTGCAAAATGGCCAACAAGTATAGGTCTGCCTAGGTATTTCTTGCGAGATATTTTACATTTCTTTCTTTCTTTCTTTCTTTTTTCTTTCTTTCTTTCAGAAAGATTCTGCGTAATTAGAATGCTCATTGTTATCTATCTATCTATCTATCTATCTATCTATCTATCTATCTATCTATCTATCTATCTATCTATCTATCTATCTATCTATCTATCTATCTGTCTGTCTGTCTATCTGTCTGTCTGTCTGTCTGTCTGTGTCTGTCTGTTTGTATGTATATATGTATGTATGCATGCATGTATGTATGTATGTATGTATGTATGTATGTATGCATGTATGTATGTATGTATTATGCATGCATGTATGTATGTTATGTATGTATGTATATGTGTTTCTAATGTATACAGAAATACATAGCTTTAAAATAGCAACGCCAAGAAAGAAAACCGACTGGATAAAGAAAACAGACTGGATAAAGAAAACAGACTGGATAAAGAAAACAGACTGGATAAAGAAAACAGATTGGATAAAGAAAACAGACTGGATAAAGAAAACAGACTGGATAAAGAAAACCGACTGGATAAAGAAAACAGACTGGATAAAGAAAACAGATTGGATAAAGAAAACCGACTGGATAAAGAAAACAGACTGGATAAAGAAAACAGATTGCCTTTAGCAAAATAAAGAAAACAGTGCTCATCCTCATGCGCTCGCAACTTGATAAATGGCACGGGGTTTACACACGATCTGTGATGTATCAAATCTGAATGCAAGACTTATCATTTTCTTGTCACTTTCTCGCTAATATTTTCTTGTCTTGTCTTTGGCGCCTGTAATGGGGAGATCACCTATGATACATCAGAACCTTCGTGTCAGCTCGCGTAATGTGTTTGATTATGGAAAGGCCAATTGCATCAATATTATAGGTTTTCTCCCCTAGAAAAAAGTTGGCTAAAATTGTTCCCCATCTTGTTCTGTTTGTTGTTCGTTGAAAGTCGAATGCAGTATATTTTTTCAAAAAATATTATTCACCAAATCTATACCATTGTCGACTGCTGTCCATCTATTTTTCTCTCCAACAAAGGTTTTCATTATAGTGTTATGTTACTTGACCGAAATATTTGAACTGTCCGGTTCTTATGATGATGATTATTATTATTATTGTTAGTATTATTATGAGAAGAGAGAGCATTGAAAATGTTATAACAACAGGAAAAAATAGAGGGAAGAAGAGTCAGGGAACGACCGAGAGAAATGATACTGGACAGTCTGACGGGATGGTGTGAGAGGAAATCACCAACTCAGTTAATGGCCAACATGAAGGATCGTGTACGCTGGAGAAGCATAATAGCCAACACCAGTCGTCACGACACCTGATTATTATTATTATTATTATTATTATTATTATTATTATTATTAGTAGTAGTAGTAGTAGTAGTAGTAGTAGTAGTAGTAGTAGTAGTAGTATTTCTCTTTCCAATCTAAGTTAACACATTTCTGTTCTCTTTTCCATCCGTGCAGTTCATTCTGTTCTTTTGTAAATCCATATTTCAAAGGCTTCCATGTTATTTCCCGTTTCCTTGTTTACTGTCGACGCCTCTACACCATACAGTTGTGTGTGTGTGTGTGGAAGAATCCCCCAGTATGTGAGGTTTTGAGTCCTTACTATAGTGAAGAATCCCACAGCATGTGAGGATTAGAGTCCGTACAATAGTGAGGAATCTCACAGTATGTGATGATTAGAGTCCTTACAATAATGAAGGATCTTCCAGTATGTGAGGATTAGAGTCCTTACAATAGTGGTGAGGAATCTCACAGTATGTGATGATTAGAGTCCTTACAATAATGAAGAATCCCCCAGTATGTGAGGTTTTGAGTCCTTACTATAGTGAAGAATCCCACAGCATGTGAGGATTAGAGTCCGTACAATAGTGAGGAATCTCACAGTATGTGATGATTAGAGTCCTTACAATAATGAAGGATCTTCCAGTATGTGAGGATTAGAGTCCTTACAATAGTGGTTATTAATCTCACAGTATGTGATGATTAGAGTCCTTACAATAATGAATAATCTCACAGTATGTGATGATTAGAGTCCTTACAATAATGAACAATCTCCCAGTATGTGAGAATTAGAGTCCGTACAATAGTGAGGAATCTCCCAGTATGTGATGATTAGAGTCCTTACAATAATGAAGGTCTCCCAGTATGTAAGGATTAGAGTCCTTACAATAGTGAGGAATCTCACGGTATGTGATGATTAGAGTCCTTACAATAATGAAGGATCTTCCAGTATGTGATGATTAGAGTCCTTACAATAATGAAGAATCTCCCAGTATGTGAGGTTTTGAGTTTTAACAACAGTGATGTCACTCTAGCTTGATATTTCTTGCTCCTGATCAAAGCATCTGTAACTAACAAGTAAGCAACACAATCTTCTTCTTCTTCTTCCTCTCTAGAAAACTCCGACCAGGTGTTCTTTCCAGCCAGTGTCGTGAAGATGTTGAGACACAACATCGTGCCGGCTTGAGAGTGGCTTATGTCGGCTATTTTTTTCAGCTCATAAGTGGAGCTAACATAGCAGGGGGTGTGCAGTACTTCTTTAGGAGACTCCACCACCATGAGAACTTTGACGATCCCTGTCCCGTTCACCAGGCTAGGCCTGTTACTCGGGGGGTAACAGCAGAGGACTTGGGACAGGGTCTTGATCACCTACGGTTCACCAGGCTAGGCCTGTTACTCGGGGGGTAACAGCAGAGGACTTGGTGTAGCATGGCCTTGTATGTAACGATTATAGTTTGTTATTATTATTATTATTAATGAATATGATTATGAAAATATACTGTAAACAAAATAGTAACATCGAATAGCGACAGAGAAAAGTGGATAAGAAAGGAAGAGAAAGGTATAAAGCTTCCATGACACTAGAACAAAACGCGGACAAAAGTAAACAGTGGAAACAGTGAATAGAAAAAGACAAGACACAGTGACGTTGAGATATAGATAATACAAAGGAAGGACGCCAGAAAGTAGGATGGTCCAGTGACAAAAAAAACGGTGACTGGACGTTGAGACGTGTAAACAACAGAAAAGACGAATAGAGGAAACAGACACAATGAAAAAGCCAGGACACAATAAAACCTCCGACATAAACGAGCAAGATGATGACTTAGGTAAATAACAATTGTATAGACGAAACTGACACAGACTGACACGCGTTAGGGCGCGATTGCACACGGTTTTTAAATAAAGGAGTGACCAGCTCGGCCAGCTGACGAATTAAATGTTTAGAGGCGTGGCCTATTGGACAATTGACTTATTACATATAAGTCACAGGATAGTTTAAATGACGGACAATCAGAACGCTCATGGGAACCAGTGGACATCTGAAGGGTGGAGCCAAAATATTTATTGGTTAATCCGTCAAGCTGGACTTGAAGTTTAAAAGGCGAACGGAGAGACAGCAGAAAATCAAGAAAAACGAGGAAACACGGAGGTAGAAGAGGAGAGGAGGGAGCCCGAAGATGGAAGAACAGACAATCAGAGGACGAAGAAGTACGGAAGTACAGGAGAGTATAGACAGAGGACGGAGCCCCGAAGACGGAGGAACAAGGACGGTCATTGAACTGAGACCGGTCCAGACAAGAGAAGAAGAGAAGTCCAGAGAAGAGCCAAGTAGACTTTGCTCGTTAGTACACTGCGATTGATAGACGGCAGAGTAAGACCGTCAGAAGAAATCAGAAGACAGACAAGAGAAGAAAGAGGACGAGACGATATAAATCAAAAGTAGTGTTAAACGGAAGGTGGTTTTCAAGTGATTCAAGTGATTAAGAAGAACTGACACTTTTGAAACTTTGAGTACAGTGATTTTAGACGAGAACCTAGTTGACCACGTGTTGCAGATCTGATATAATACTGAGTTAGGAAATGTTCTCGTATCCAGTGTAGAACATTGTGAAGTTGAGAACGTTGAGAAATGCTATGTAGAATATGATAGACTTCGATACTGTGAACCAATGATTAAGTTTTTCAATCCAAGTGATGTGGTCGACAATACATCTTGAACTTATGTGTTAAAATAAATGAATTCGGTGAACGTTTCATAGGATTTGATTTAGTGAATGTGGTAAAGTTTTGTGAAACCTGTGATGTGTTAATCAAAGAACATCTTTAAGCTTCAATTCTATAATATGATAATTCAGAAATATATAATTCACAAATGACAGTATTATATTGGGACAGGGTCTTGATCAGCTACGGTTCACCAACCCTGAGACTAGCATGTCATGGTCGCTGATTGCCAAATCGGATAGGGTCTTTACCCCGCACAAGAAAGATAAATGAAAAGAGAGACCGCTGAAGACTGAAAGATAAGATAACAGGCAATCAAGCACAGTAATGTAACAAAAAGTCACCAGTCGAGCTTACAGAAACAGTCACCAGTCCAGCTTACAGAAACAATCAGTCACCAGTCCAGCTTATAGAAACAATCAAAGATTGAGACCTGTAATGTGACAGTCCATGGCAGGACTCTTATATCCAACGAACACTTTAACAACCACATGTAAACTGCGGACCATCAATTGGGATCGGCTAGCGTACTGGTTAGAGCACTCTTCTAGCAACCGAATGGTCGACGGTTCGAATCCCCAGCTAAGCAGGATTTTATTTTCCTACCAATAGGGGCCTCCGAGGTCGACCCAGCCTCGTAAAATGGGTACCAGAGAAAATCTGGGAAGGAAAGGCACCGGGCACTATACCGCATACGCTGATGGCCCAACTCCATCCTCTACGGCATTTGCTCTGGGACTACCTTTACATAACATAACAATGCTATAAGCCTTTAATCGTTTTTTATTCAATAAATAGCAATTAGCAGCAAAGAGACAACGGAACGAAGGACCAATCGATAATCTGCTACGGACGACAAATTGGGCTTACACCATCCTGTATGGCAGATAATGATGACGGCAGATTGCTGAGATTACCAAACATCAAAGATATATGTATATGAGAAGGGAAGGGAGCTATTGGGAGAGGAGGAGGGGAGTTAGGGAACTTACTGAAGGCATCGTCTGATATTTATATAACAGTAAGTCCCATTTTAAAGTAATTGACCGCGGGGCATGGCTGTCTGTGCACATAACATATGCTAATTAAGGTCTGACTAGCGGAAGTTATCATGCAAGGGGACGTAAGCGACAACAAATGGAAAAGGGAAAAAACATCAATGAGAAAAGGGTAACAACAAAAAAAAAGACTTCTCAGTCTTTAAAAAGAATGTCCAGTCCTCGTAAAAAAATAAACTTTAGATGATGTATTTATCATAAACAGTGACACTTGATGATAAACTGATCATAAATAATGACAACAGATGATGCATTGATCATAAACAGTGGCAATATGTGATACATTGATCATAAACAGCGGCAATATATGATACATTGATCACAAATAGAATCAATACTAGTGTAGTCATAAAGAAGGAAAGAATCAAGAATAAAAATGGATCGAGGAGTTCAGAAGACTGATATTAACACAAAAAAGTACAATCCTTTTCTTATCTAGAACATAGTTTTTCTCTTCTTATCTAGAGCAGAGTTTTTCTCTTCTTATCTAGAAGAGTTTTTTTCTCCTTATATAGAACATAGTTTTTCTCTTCTTATCTAGAACAGAGTTTTTCTCTCCTTATATAGAACATAGTTTTTCTCTTCTTATCTAGAACAGAGTTTTTCTCTCCTTATATAGAACATAGTTTTTCTCTTCTTAACTAGATGAGTTCTTCTCTCTTTATATAGAACATAGTTTTTCTCTTCTTATCTAGAACATATCACAGGTAACACAGGTATTGACTGGGTACATGGGACCCAACTAGAAGATCTTGATTTTGCTGATGACATAACTCTTATCAGTAATAATGTGAATTCCATGCAAGAAAAAACAGATAGCCTGTCTTCACTGGCTAGCAAAATAGGACTTGAAATTAACAAGGACAAAACAAAAATAATGAAAATTCCCATCAATCAAAATGGAAAAATACACATAGAAGGGACAGATATTGAAGAAGTCAATCAATTTGCATACCTTGGCAGCTACATAGACCAGGATGGTGACACTAGAAAGGAAGTTAGGATCAGAATTGCAAAAGCAGCATCAATCTTCAAGAATCTTGAGAACATGGAATTCAAAAGTTATAAGCACAAAAACCAAGTTAAGACTATTCAATTCAAATGTAATATTCGCCCTCATTTATGCATGCGAAAGCTGGAAAACAACTAAAGAAATAGAAAAGAAATTAGACTCTTTTGAAAACAAATGCCTAAGGAAAATACTCGGCATCATGTGGAATGAATTCAAGAACAATGCAGAGATAAGACAGATGACTGAACAACAACCAGTCTCATGGGTGATCAGGAAAAGGAGATGGACATATGTTGGTCACTTGATGAAAAGAAATGATCAGAGAATCCCAAAACAAGCTATCAAGTGGAACACAACAAGGCCGAAGAAAAAGGGGCAGACCGCGTGAAACTCTGAAGAGGACATTATTAAGAGAGGCCAAGCTAACAGGCATAAAATCCTTTGATGAGGTTGAAAGACTCGCCGAAGACAGGAAAAATTAGCGAACTACTTTACGAGCCCTATGTGACGTTTAACGGCACGGGAAGGATATAAGATATAAGATAAGATATCTAGAACATAGTTTTTCTCTTCTTATCTAGAAGAGTTTTTCTCTCCTTATATAGAACATAGTTTTTCTCTTCTTATCTAGAACAGAGGGTTTTTTTTCCCTCAAACTACACTCCAGGGAAACTTGTGCTCCATCATATCCATCTCAGGCTCCGTGGGGCACATTTAAAATATTCACATCATAGAAGCACATCAGAAATTAAGACTCATTTTTTTTTCTGAATAAGAGACATCCAAGATAATCACAACAAGAAATGTAAAGTTTTCCCTTTGTTCATTCTTCACAGATGGCGTTATTGCATGATAGCTGATACAGCAATAGATTATATTTTTAAAAACCCACAAATTCGAGGTTTAAAAAATATGACAAATGACAAATTTTGGATTGAAATACCCACGAAATACCATGAAATAGGCAATACGGCTTGATTTTTAAAAATATATATTTCGCATAAAAGATACAACATATCCTTGTGAGCAAACGTTTTCATTGTATTCATTCATTCATGTGATATGTCTTTTCCAGAACGCTGTCCCTCTCGCAGACTCCCTGAAAGCAACACGATCTTGGCGCTAGTTGACCGGCGTCTTGCAGTGATACATTCAGACTTTCCCTGATGTCCTGAGTCCACCTGCAGCGAGGTCGTCCCTTTTCTCTGAGGTCGTCCCTTTTCTCTGAGGTCGTCCCTTTTCTCTTTTGCCGGGCACTAAGCCTTCTACTATTAACTTTCAATGTATACAATTTAATCACTGTATACAGTTTATTCATTGCATACAATTTATAATTATTATTATGTGCTGTTCTGGACACAACTACCAACAATACTTCTCCATCTTGTGCGGTCCTTGGCGTTTCCAATTAATTCAGCTGCTTTTCTTATAACTTGCCACTTGGTCATTCAACTGAGATATTTTTCTCTTGACTTTCCCGACAGATAAGAATTTTATATCATGTCACATTCCACGACTGATGCTACTTTATTTTTTTTTTTTAGAATCAGTGTCTTCTTAACAGCAATCTTATACTCGTATAACCGGGAGATTTTGGAACAGAAGAACAGATAGAATTGGAAGCCACACAGTTCAACATGTCGTATCGTCTGATAGCGAGCCCTAGAGAAAATAGCGACATTTAACAAAAAAGAGCATTTATCTAATAAAGACGCACAATACAGAAGAACGATGTTATTTCGTGGAGAGAGAAGAAAACGAGGAGAAATATTCCATGAAATGGAAACTGGGTATGTTCTGGAGTCTGGACTCCACTTCCACACGGACACTCATCTGTATGAGACATTTTAAGTCGATGTAGGAGGCTCAGTAGTCTGCAGTGGCCTGTCCTTAGGTGAAAGAGGTTGGTTTGCTGATGTCTTTGTAGTTGGTGTATTGGATCTGGTTCGTTGTTGCATTTCAGTTTCTTTTTACATTCAGATCTGCACTGGTTACAGGTTATAGTTTTCGCTTCTTGGTAGTTTACGATTGGTTTGATCTTGATTGCTGCCAGCTTTGGATAGGCTGTCAGCTATTTCATTGCCAGCTATTCAATAGTCGTATTGTACCCATTGTAGGGCCACAGTTGTTGACAGTCTAAGGTGCTTCAGTTCGGTTGTGATTTCCTGTATCTTTGCCTGTGGGTTTTGCAGTTTCTAGTTCCTGAGGCGTGCGACATGGCCAAAGGACACAAGCTTGGGGTAGAAGCTTTGGGGCTCCTATCAAGATCTGGAGAGAACTGCGGGCTTTGCCATGTCGACAGGGATCAGGATCTGGAGAGGACTGCGGGCTTTGCCATGTCGACAGGAATCAGGATCTGATGTGACTAAAAATCTCGAACGCGGAAGAAGAAGAAGAAGAAGAAGAAGAAGAAGGCAACTGGATGCTGAGATACTGGAAGACATGAAAGAGACAAGCAAAATATTTTTTAAAATCTGAAAAGACATAATACAGTAACGAAAAGCATATTTGTGGGAAAATAAAAACACTCAGGGAGAAGGAAAGAGAAAGAACACGACAACGATAAAAGGTAGATGGACAACGTCAAAAGATCCATGGTATTCAGTCTGACCAGGTGTATGGACAACGTCAAGAAAATCCATGGTATTCAGTCTGACCAGGTGTATGGACAACGTCAAAAGATCCATGGTATTCAGTCTGACCAGGTGTATGGACAACGTCAAAAGATCCATAGTATTCAGTCTGACCAGGTGTATGGACAACGTCAAAAGATCCATGGTATTCAGTCTGACCAGGTGTATGGACAACGTCAAAAGATCCATGGTATTCAGTCTGACCAGGTGTACAGGGCGTGCTAAATATGAGCGTTGATTGATAAGTTCTCGGCATAAGGTACAAATATTGAAACTCACAGTTGATATTAGGTACATTTGTAGATCAGGTTAATGTAAGATTAAACACCGAGTTTCCAGAAATTAACTGCAATCAATATTTTTTTTACAGGCTACTGAAGTGGTAAGGGGTGGCAGAAATTGAGAAAATGTATAAAATTTCTCATCGAGCAGTCATTCGCTACCTCTGCATCAAGGGCTTATCATCGAAGGAGATCCATGAGGATATGGTGGAGACTCTAGGGGAGAGTGTCCCTTCTTACAGCACAGTGAAGAAACGGGCAGCTCAATTCAAATATGGAAGGGAGAGTCTGGAAGATGATCCTCGTCCATGAAGACCAAGAACGGTAACCACCGATGAAATCACCGGCAGAATCCATGACATGATAATGGAGGATCGACAACTAACTGAGCGGTACATTGCTACTGAGTTGGGCATCCCCCAGGAACGTGTTCGTGCTATTATTCACAATGATCTTCAAATGACAAAGGTCTTTGCTCGATGGGTTCCGAAACTTCTTGGAGCTGATCACAAACGACATCGTCTCAACATGTTAACATGGCCATTTTCTGCAGATCCTGAAAAGTTTCTTCAGCAATTTGTGACTGAAATTTTGGTTCATCATTTTCAACCAGAAACAAAAAAAAAAACAGTCAAAGCAGTGGAAATATCATGGATCCCCACCTCCAAAGCAAGCAAGGGTGGTTCTGTCTGCAAGCAAAGTGATGGCTTCCATCTTTTGGGATTCAGAAGTTATGCTATTGGTAGACTATCATCAAAAGGGCAGAACGGTCACCGGGGCCTATTACGCTAATCTTGTGAAGCAACTGCGGGTCAAATTGAAGGAAAAGCGTCGAGGGAAAGTGACGAGAGGAGTCATCTTTCAGCAAGACAATTCTCCAGTTAACAAGTCGGTGGTGGCAATGGCTGCCATTCATGAATGCGGCTTCCAGCTTCTTGAACATCCTCCTTATTTCCCAGATTTGGCCCCTTCGGACTATTACCTGTTTACCAAACTGAAAAAGGAGCTCAGTGTTCGCAAATTTGCTTCAGATGATGACGTCATTCATGCTGTAGACCACTTTCTACTGGCACAAGATGCTGACTTTTGCAAGGAAGCGATCAATATGCTCCAGGATCGCTAGACTAAGTGCATAAACTTGCAAGGGGACTATGTTGAGAAATAACCCAAAAAAAGTTGTCCACAAATAATCCGTTGTACCTTATGCCGAGCACTTATCAATCAACCCTCGTACCACGTGATGAAGGTTAGCCTCGTTTTAGTCAGTCAGCTTACTAGACTGAGAGTCGAGTCCCGACCGTCCGTGGAGGAGGAGGGAGGGGGATGGCTGCTGTTCTGGCCCCGGGATGAGGCCCCGAAGCTTGTCCTTTCCATGGAAGGTGATGTGTGAAATGTTGTTTATGTTTAGTAATATCTTTGTTGTTAATCAGGAATATGAGATTTAATATTTAAAAAAGTTAACCCAGAGGTCAAAATGGGGAGGTAATTCAAGTATGCATCATATGACTCATCATCATCATCATCATGTGTCATGCCTGAAGGCGTTGGAGACCATGTCTCTACAGTTTCCGATCTTTCATGTTATTCATCAATCCTGTTGCGCCTCTCCCATGCCATTTTGTCAAGCCGTCTAAGATTTTCTCTCTAGGTTTGCCTCTCCCTTTCCTGACTCCAATTTTCCCTGTTGTCACGATATTTTCGATCCCTCCTCTTCTCATTATATGGCCAGTCAAACTAGACTGTCTCCCCCAAAGAGTGGTTAGTAATGCTCATTTCTCGTTGGCTTTCCTTAGGCAATCTTCATTTGTTATTTTGGATGTTCATTGCACTCTTAACATTCTTCGTAGGAATCACATTTCAGTTGCCTCTAAAATGTATAGACTAGGAAAAAAAGGTAGGAACAACTTTATTACTTAACGAGTACAAAGTTGTGACGTTTCTGCGTGAGCATTAATCATACAAAAACACACAGGACAAAGAAATAGAGAGAGGAGATAAAGTATAAATTCACATGAATGCTGTGTTTAAAAAAATCAAATAAAATGAATAGAGCATTTCTGACACACAGCGTCGGACAAGCCACAGCTTCTTACAAGTTACAGCTAAGTGCTCTATTCATTTTATTTGATTTTTTTTAAAACTCAGCATTCATGTGAATTTATACTTTATCTCCTCTCTCTATTTCTTTGTTCTGTGTGTTTTTGTATGATTAATGCTCACGCCGAAATGTCACAAACTGTGTACTCGTTAAGTAATAAAAGCTGTTTTTATTTTTTTCCCTAGTTTATACATTTTGGTATCACAGCTTTAATGCAGTGACTCTGTATATAGTTATATACTTATACACTAATTATTGTGTGTTACTTCAGTTGCCTCTAATGCTCCTGTTTTTTGTTGTTGTTGTTGTTGATGGCAATGACTCGCTTCCATATAGTAGTACTGGTTCGATGTAGCATTTCAAGACTATTTTCCTAGTATCTATTGATAAAGATAGTGTGCGCAAAATAAATTTCATTTTGTGAAATGCTACCTTTGCCTGCCATATTCTGGATTGACCTATGTGGTAGACTTGACATTTGATGTTATAGCTGTACCAAGTATATGACTGCTTGAGTTAATTAAATGTGATTTGTGCTAACCCTAAGATTGGCTTGAAGAGTTCGATTTAGTGGATTTACAGGAAGGATGGAGGGAAGGGGGGGAGTGAGATCAGAGAGGCTGTTAGCCTTTGCAGATGGATGAGTTGTGTGTTTGTCTGTGTGTCTGTGTGTGGGAAACGAGGGAGAGAGAGCCGAGACACAGAGCGAAGTTTCCACTATTACGACTTCATGGTTCACTACTTTGTTATCGGGCTCTGTATACTTAATTTATGACATAAAACCCACAGTAGAAGCATGTGCCCCTTCAACACAGGTCCACTGTGAAAGCAAGGAAGAAGACAAGATGAGCTTCCAACGTACCCCGATCTTCCACGTGGACAAAACGAGCGATGATATGAACAAGAACACTATTTTGTTCTTTTCCTATACCGTTGAATGTACTCCCCCCCCCCATTTACAGAAAACTGGTGTCCGAGTGGCATAGTAGTTAGTGTATTTCGTCTATCCCGCGGAGATCTGTGGTTCGACTCCAGCTGGAGGCGTGGATACGTGGCTCCTTCTCCATTCAGGGGAGGGGAGGAAAGGTGGCCAGGCGTGATGCTGATCAACATCGCTATCTACTGTGCCAACAGGTCAAGGAAAATATGGCCACTAAAACTATATCCCACTGGGTCCCTCCACGGAAATGATACAACCATGTAGATCTGATATAGAAAAGTGTACTTAGTGAAATATTTTTTCTCCTACTACAACACGTCTTCCTCTGAAACAGCAATTTCACACTCCCCCCACCTCTACTTTCATTACCGCAGCCGTCATTGTTGCTGTCACATCTCCCAGACATCTCCTGGTAAACGTTTCCGGTCTGTCATTTTTTTTGCAAAGGCCGCCAGATGTTCCGGTTCTCGTTTCTTGCGTTTTTCAATCTTAAAAGTCCAGGACCTGTTTGATTGTCTCAGGTCACGTGAGCACACAAATAAATTACCCATCACGAATATTGGCCAGGGTGAAGAGACAAGACTTTCGGACCTTACATCTGAGTTTTGGCTCCTGGTCCGAACATCGCTGTCAGTTAAGTTATCGCATATAAGTGCTTGTTTGCTGCTATCTATCTATCTATCTATCTATCTATCTATCTATCTATCTATCTATCTATCTATCTATCTATCTATCTATCTATCTATCTATCTATCTATCTATCTATCTATCCGTCCGTCCGTCTGTCTGTCTATCTGGCTGACTGTCTGGCTGTCTGTTTACTTGCTTGTCTTATATGAACAAAGACATGTAGAACAAAGGCATACAGATCAGACGAAAATACGTAGAACAAATGTATACGAACTAACGTCTGCGTATTTCTCAGTTTACGTCTCTTGACACACTTTTATGAGCAGACTTCAACGGAAGATCACATGACTCTCTTCTCAGAACTTTCTGGAGAGAATCGCCCAAAGACACACAGCAGCTCGTGAAGGCACACTGGAAGATTCTAGAAAGATTCAAGCTACAGGAAACAAGCAATACGATGTTGTTGCCTTTTTTTAATAAAAAAAACAGGAATATTAAAACTACATACTTATAGTTACAATTTTGAATTGCGTTAAAGCACTTGAGGTAATTTATTTTTACTTTTCCTTATCGCTGCGTTAAAACATTCGAGGATAATGTGTATAATTCTACAAACAGTGAAAATTAGTCAGTGCTGCTTTAATTGTATGACATGCTTTAACTCTTTTTCTTTCCTCAGTTAATTTCCATGCTGTGCCATAATAAATTTTAATGAGATTTGTTTGGCAGAAAGAAACCAGAAGTTACTCTATGATCGGAAGATACGGGTTAAGTTAGAAATGTGCTACTTTTAATTTGATTCAGACGTTGGCTAAGTATTACGCCGAGGGTTTGTTCACATGGATGTGCAAGATATAATAACCCTGACAGTGGTCGTCTGGAGTGAAAGAGTTAATGGTTGCGGCAGACCTCCCTCTCTGAGTGGAGCCTGCATGGTATTCATGTTAATCGTTATGAAGTTGAGCGCACACGGTTACGGTTGTAGCAACCATGAGATAGAGCATACATGGTTACAGATGTAGCAACCATGAGATAGAGCATACATGGTTACAGATGTAGCAACCATGAGATAGAGCACACACGGTTACAGATGTAGCAACCATGAGATAGAGCACACACCGTTACAGATGTAGCAACCATGAGATAGAGCATACATGGTTACAGTTGTAGCAACCATGAGATAGAGCACACACCGTTACAGATGTAGCAACCATGAGATAGAGCACACACGGTTACAGTTGTAGCAACCATGAGATAGAGCATACATGGTTACAGTTGTAGCAACCATGAGATAGAGCACACACCGTTACAGATGTAGCAACCATGAGATAGAGCACACACGGTTACAGATGTAGCAACCATGAGATAGAGCACATACGGTTACAGCTGTAGCAACCATGAGATAGAGCACATACGGTTACAGTTGTAGAAACCATGAGATAGAGCACACACGGTTACAGTTGTAGCAAACATGAGATTTATTACACACGGTTACAGATGTAGCAACCATGAGATCTATTACACACGGTTACAGATGTAGCAACCATGAGATTTAGCACACACGGTTACAGATGTAGCAACCATGAGATTTAGCACACATGGTTACAGATGTAGCAACCATGAGATAGAGCACACACGGTTACAGTTGTAGCAACCATGAGATTTAGCACACACGGTTACAAATGTAGTAACCATGAGATTTAGCACACACAGTTACAAACGTAGCAACCATGAGATTTAGCACACACGGTTACAGATGTAGCAACCATGAGATTTATTACACACTGTTACAGATGTAGCAACCATGAGATTTAGCACACACGATTATAGTTGTAGCAACCATGAGATTTAGCACACACGGTTATAGTTGTAGCAACCATGAGATTTAGCACACACAGTTACAAATGTAGCAACCATGAGATTTAGCACACACGGTTACAGATGTAGCAACCATGAGATTTATTACACACTGTTACAGATGTAGCAACCATGAGATTTAGCACACACGATTATAGTTGTAGCAACCATGAGATTTAGCACACACGGTTATAGTTGTAGCAACCATGAGATTTAGCACACACAGTTACAAATGTAGCAACCATGAGATTTAGCACACACGGTTACAGATGTAGCAACCATGAGATTTATTACACACGGTTACAGATGTAGCAACCATGAGATTTAGCACACACGGTTACAGATGTAGCAACCATGAGATTTATTACACACGGTTACAGATGTAGCAACCATGAGATTTAGCACACACGGTTATAGTTGTAGCAACCATGAGATAGCGTGTGTTTCATGTCAGTCGCTGCGAAGTGCCCCAAGATGTAAGGTGGTCATACTGGCTTAAGAGCACACGACCCTGTAATATTCCACTCTTTTCAAGCAACCCAGATAGTAGCACTTCTCAGCGACGGACGAAACATTTAATCTTTAAGCAATCAAATGTGGTTCTCTACAAGAACGGTTGTTTAATACCCGCAACCAAATGATGAAAAAAAAATGTGGCAATGAATGAAACATATCGAGTAAGCTATCAGATAACCACAATGGCATGTTTTTAACAAAAAAAAACCCTTTTCCAAGCGGCTTCTAACAATAAGTTCACTCGCTGACATGAGAACTGCTAATAGCTTATCACATATCAAACTTCTAAACTAGCACCCCTTACAAGAGCGACATTAACGGACAAGGACAACACCGACATCACGACATCACGACTTCACGACTTCACGACATCACGACTTCACGACATCACGACATCACGACTTCACGACTTCACGACTTCACGACATCACGACTTCACGACTTCACGACATCACGACTTCACGACATCACGACTTCACGACATCACGACTTCACGACATCACGACTTCACGACTTCACGACATCACGACTTCACGACTTCACGACATCACGACTTCACGACATCACGACTTCACGACATCACGACATCACGACTTCACGACTTCACGACTTCACGACATCACGACTTCACGACTTCACGACTTCACGACATCACGACTTCACGACATCACGACTTCACGACTTCACGACATCACGACATCACGACTTCACGACTTCACGACATCACGACTTCACGACATCACGACTTCACGACTTCACGACTTCAAACGTTCAGACCAGAATGACTAGCGAACCAAGCTTTCTTGCTTAATACTCACTTAGATTACTTCAATCAACGTGTAAAACCGACAGGACTCTTATCTGAGCATATCTCAAGGAAACTATATTGAGATAAGCCAACTTTAAAACACAACAATTCAAGCGCTTTAACTTCCAAAATTTATACACGGTTGTCCACCTTCTTATCAAGGAGATATTCTGTCAAATGGTCCCCATCCCCCACCCCTCACCCCATCCACCCTCCGAGCGGTAAAAAGATCACTGGGTCGGTGAGATAACTAGAAGCGGGTAGCGGGTCATCATCACCATCATCATCAGGTGCCGTGCCGACTGGCGTTGGCTATTATGCTTCTCCAAAGTACACGATCCTTCATGCAGGCCATCAGTTCAGTTGGTGATCTCCTCTCACACCATCCCGTCAGACTGTCCAGTATCATTTCTCTTGGTCTTCCTCTTGATCTTCTTCCTTCTATTTTTCCTGTCGTTATAATATTTTCAATGCTTCCTCTTCTCATTGCATGTCCTATGAAAGTACATTGTCTCTCTCTTATCTTTTTGACAAGGTTTTTTTGGTATCTCCAGCTCTTCTCATACATTCTTCATTAGTTATTTTTGCTGTCCAGGGGATTCGCAACATTCTTCTAATAAACCACATTTCTGCTGCTTCCAATGATTTTTGTGCAGACTTGCCTATTGTCCATGATTCACTTCCATATAACAAGATAGGTTCAATATAGCATTTTAGGGCTCGTTTTCTAACATTCATTGATAAAGATATGTAGGATAATATGTTTCTCATTCTCTGAAATGCAGTCTTTGCTTGGCCTATTCTGTTCCTAATTTCTGTTCTGCATTTCCCATCTGAAGTTATTACTGCTCCAAGGTATTTGAATTTCTGCACCTGCTTTAGAATAGTTCCGTTTAATTTTATACTGCATGTTGGTGGATTCTGTTTCTTAGATATAACCATAGTCTCTGTCTTTTTGGTGTTCAAAGTAAGGCCTTTCTGTTCACTTTCTTTGGCCACTTTATCCAAGATATTTTGCAGGTCTTGTTGGTTCTCAGCTATCAGTACTGTGTCGTCAGCATACCGAAGGCTGTTAATATTGTATCCTCCAATTTTTATGCCTGGTTCTGTGATTATTGTTCTTAGAATATTCTCGCTATACAGAGAAAAAAGGTCTGGAGATAGTACACATCCTTGTCGCACCCCTTGTTTTATAGGTTGATATTTTCCAATTCTATTTTCAACTCGAATTGCTGCTTCTTGCTGCCAGTATAGATGTTTTACAATCCTCAGGGTAGCGGGTATCAGAAGTAATGCAGCGAGGGGTAGATGAACTCTAGGGGGTGTGGCGTAGCATAGAAGGGGGCGCCAGCTCGAAGACGTTCGAGAAACGACTAATCTAAACGAACTCAGAAACACATTTTTCACAGTGTTTACTCACCTACATACAAAATTATGCCCTCATTTTGTGTATATTACTTCAGAAAACGTGCTTCGAACATCAGGCCAGAATACACAACCCACTCAAACAGCAAATAAATGCACCAGCCCCAAGCGTATTTCGAGCTCTCTATGTCTCAAGATGTGGAAATTACTAGACGAACTCATTCACGGAGTCTGTTTTCTTATTTACTTCTCGTCTGAGTGCACCAAGAAGCCTCCAAACAAGTCTTTATCATCTGCGAAACACTTCAGCCAATCCCTTTCATTATATCAGTTTTTTTTTTAACGAAAGCACCCATCACTCAGAGGTGAATGGCATCCAATAGACCCGTTACTTTAAAACGGTACGCATCTTTTTTTGTCAGTGGCCACTGCAGCTGTATGCGATGGGTAGTCAGTTTTATCACAGTCATAAGAATCAGTAGGTTTTATCACAGTCATCAGTGTTACCGGAGTTTATAACAGTAATCGGTTTTATAAATGGACGGACTTTGAGAACTTTACTAAAGATGTCAAAAGACGATGTAATTGGCTGGGCCACATACTACAAATAATAATGAGTAAAAGAAATAGAAGAAGACCAAGGCAAAGATGGCTACAAGACGTCGTTGATAATCTGCAAATGGATGCATCAGCAGCAGGGCATGTTGCTTACAATCGAGAAGCCTACAGGAAAGCTGTTAGGGAGGCAAAGTTCCGGAAGGGATATGCAAATGACTGACTGACTGATATACTACGAATGGGAAAAAAACAGGAACCCTTTTACGGCCTTGACTTGGACACCTCAAGGAAAAAGAAAGAGGGGCCAGGCCATTAGGAACTTGGAGATGCACAGTACAGGAGGAACTAGGAAACCAAGAAAGACATGGTTTGATTTTTTCCTGATTTGCTCAAGACAGGATGGGCTGGGGAACATTTGTTGATGTCTTATGTTGAGAGTATAGAGGACTGATGATGATGAACCAATTTTATCAGAATCATTAGTTTTATCAGTTTCATCAGAATCATTAGTTTTATCAGAATCATCAATTTTATCGGTTTTATCAGAATTATCAGTTTCATCAGAATCAATAATTTTATCAGTTTTATCAGTTTTTTTATGTAAACACCATTATTGCTCTAAATTAGTTCCTTGTCTAAATTAACTTTGAGTTTACGAGAGGCAATGGACCAAATCCTATAAAACAAGACTTGCTGGACTGGCGATATTTTAAGTTTTATCAGAGGCACCAGATCTATCTGAATCAATGGTTCTTTCAGAGATATCAGTTTTATCATAATTTTAAGTTACTTTTTTAGTTATATCATACGTTTCTTCAAAGTTTTGTTGGAGAGATCAGCTTTATCAGTCATCACTTTTATCAGAGTCATCAGGTTAAACATTAAAGGTACCTAATATTTTAAATTTTAAATTGAAAAAATGCTGCACAGGTAACACAGGTATTGATTGGGTACATGGGATCCAACTAGAAGATCTTGATTTTGCTGATGACATAACTCTTATCAGTAACAATGTGAATTCCATGCAAGAAAAAACAGATATCCTGCCTTTACTGGCTAGCAAAATAGGGCTTGAAATTAACAAGGACAAAACAAAAATAATGAAACTTCCCATTAATCAAAATGGAAAAATACACGTAGAAGGGACAGATATTGAAGAAGTCAATCAATCTGCATACCTTGGCAACTACTTAGATCGGGATGATGACACCAGAAAGGACGTTAGAATTAGATTTGCAAAAGCAGTATCGATCTTCAAGAATTTGAGAACATATGGCATTCAAAAGTTATAAGCACAAAAACCAAGTTAAGATTACTCAGTTCAAATGTAATATCCACCCTCATTTATGCATGCGAAAGCTGGAAAACAACTAAAGAAATAGACAAGAAATTAGATTCTTTTGAAAACAAATGCTTAAGGAAAATACTCGGCATCAAGTGGAATTAATTCAAGAACAATGCAGAGATGACTGAATAACAACCAGTCTCATGGATGATGAGGAAAAGGAAATGACATATGTTGGTCACTTGATGAGAAGAAACGATCAGAGACTCCCAAAACAAGCTATCGAGTGGAACACAACAGGCCGAAGAAAAAAAAATACAGACCGCGTGAAACTCTGAAGAGGACATTGTTAAGAGAGGCCAAACAGAATAAAATCCTTTGATGAGGTTGAAAGGCTCGCCGAAGACAGGAAAAATTGGCGAACTACCTTGCGAGCCCTATGTGACGTTTAACGGCACGGGAACGATATGAAATATAAGATATAATAATATTTTAAAGACGCAGTAGCCCCACTTATTCCCTTTTTGCAGTCTTTAATTAACGTTGATAACCGGGTACCATATCTTATACATTTGTCAGCGGTTCGTGAAATGCAGAACAAAACACTTTTAACATGCATTAAATCTCACACTCACCTTTGTTTTGTTATTTTGTTTGTATGTTTTATGTTGATTGTCTTACGTTCTGAGTTACTGTTACTACTGATACACCCATGACACTGTAGATACAATCGCTTTGTTAAGTTGAAGTCTGAGAACTTGGGAGAAATGATGTACGCTAGCGGATGCATAACACTCTATCTATCTATCTATCTATCTATCTATCTATCTATCTATCTATCTATCTATCTATCTATCTATCCATCTATCCATCCATCCATCCATCCATCCATCCATCCATCCATCCATCCATCCATCCATCTATCTATCTATCTATCTATCTATCTATCTATCTATCTATCTATCTATCTATCTATCTATCTATCTATACGTTCGTCCGTCCGTCTGTCTATCTACATACACGTAACATATCTGCACTATCCGACCTACAGTGTCTGGAACTTAGAGAAAGATGTATGATGGGGGGCAGAATGTCAGACGGGCCTGCGTGTCCAATTCTTCACCCTTTGCGAGAAAAGTTCAATCAATCAATCAGTAATCTCCCCAACTGTCCTTCCCCCCCCCCCCGGCCGAGGCAGCTGCCCCTCCCCCCTCTACTATCGTTGTGCGATGCAGTGAACATTGTTGGTAGAAAATTTGCATACGTTGATGTGAACTCGACAAACTGCTCCTCCTGCTGTCAGATACAGGTAACAAAAATAATTATTTAGATCTGCTGCACATTTTAAAATCCCTTTCATTGGCTTTTTTGTCTCTTCATATTATTAATCTTATTATATTATTATATTAATCTTATTGTTCAGAGATCGTTGGTACTATGGACTGGGGAGAGAGGAATGACAGAGGTAGTAAATTAATTGAATGGGCAAAAATACATAACATGACTGTAGGAAACACCTGGTTTAAGCAGTATCCCCGAAGACTGGCAACGTAGTGCAGCCCAGACAAAAAAAACTTTTCACCAGATAGACTACATATTAATCAACAAACGAATCCGGAATGCATTACTGACAACAAAAAACTATGTCAGGAGCAGACTGCAATAGTAACCATGACCCACTCTGTGGGAAAATTAGAATAAAACTAAAGAAAGCATGCAGAAAAGTGAGAAACATCAAACTGAATACAGAACTCCTTTAAAATGACCAAGAACTGCGAGAACAATACAGAGTTATTGTAACAAATAGATACAGTGCAATAGGAAAGATAAATAGTATAGATGAACAATGGGCAATGTTAAGAGATTCTATCCACCAAACTGTAAATGAGATAATACCACCAAAAACACAAGCCCCTAAAAATAAATGGATGACAGACGACATCTTAGAGCTGATGGACAAGAGAAGGACAAGAAACATATAGCACGATAAATAAAGAAATAAGACGCAAATGCAGAGAAGCAAAGGAAGTGTGGTTAAATGAACAGTGCAGACAAATAGAGAACTCCCATAATAAAGACAGCAAAAACAAGCATAAACGAATCAGGGAACTCACAGGCAGGAAAACAAAATATACCACAAGATGCCTGAAATCAAAAGAAGGTAAAATGTTAATGGGAAAAGAAGACATTGCGGACAGGTGGACAGAGTACATCGGTATATGGAGGAGAAAGACCAGAATTAACACCAGATACTGAAAACTGTGATGGACCACCAATACTTGAAGATGAAATCATAGATGCCATCAAACATATGAAGAAAGGAAAAGCGACTAGGCCTGACAATATAACAATAGAAGAAATAGAGGTGCTAGTGGAGATAGGAATAAAAATAATAACCAAGTTACTGAATGACATTTACAACAGTGGTTATATGGCCAGTGACCTGCTTAAATCCACGTTTATAGCACCACCAAAGAAACCAGGTACAAAGGAATGTCACATAACGAAGCTACTTCTTAGAATTATTATGAGAAGAACAAGGAAAAAGATACAAATGGAAACAGCAGATGAACAGTTTGGATTTGTTGAAGGAAAGGGAACACACAATGCCATTTATGCTTTACGAACACTAACAGAAAGAGCTTTAGAAGTACATAAAGATCTGTACTTATGCTTCATTGATTACACCAAGGCATTTGACAAGGTGAAACATAATGAAATTATTAAAATGCTTGAAGACCATCAATATAGACGGCAAAGACCTGAGGATTGTAAAACATCTATACTGGCAGTAAGAAGCAGCAGTTCGAGTTGAAAAAAAGAACTGGAAAATATCAACCTATAAAACAAGGGGTGCGACAAGGATGTGTACTATCTCCAGACCTTTTTTCTCTGTACAGCGAGAATATTCTAAGCACGATCATCACAGAACCAGGGATAAAAATTGGAGGATACAATATTAAACAACCTTAGGTATGCTAACGACACAGTACTGATAGCTGAGAACCAACAAGACCTGCAAAATCTCTTGGATAAACTCGCTAAATGAAGTGAACAGAAAGGCCTTATTTTAAACATAAAAAAGACAGAGACTATGGTTATATCTAAGAAACAGAATCCACCAGCATGCAGTATCAAATTAAATAGAACTATTCTAAAGCAGGTGCAGAAATTCAAATACATTGGAGCAGTAATAACTTCAGATGGGAAATGCAGAACAGAAATTATGAACAGAATAGGCCATTTCAGAAAATGAAAAACATATTATGTAACACATCCTTATCAATGAATGTTAGAAAACTAGTCCTAAAATGCTATATTGAACCTATTTTGTTATATGGAAGTGAATCATGAACAATAGGCAAGTCTGCACAAAAATCATTGGAAGCAGCAGAAATGTGGTTTATTGTTGCGAATCCCCTGGACACCAAAAATAACTAATGAAGAATGTATGAGAAGAGCTGGAGAGCCAAAAACTCTTGTAAAAAAAATAAGAGGGAGACAATGTTCTTTCATAGGACATGCAATGAGACGAGGGAACATTGAAAATATTATAACAACAGGAAAAATAGAAGGAAGAAGATCAAGAGGAAGACCAAGAGAAATGATACTGGACAGTCTGACGGGATGGTGTGAAAGGAGATCACCAACTGAGCTGATGGCCTGCATGAAGGATCGTGTACTCTGGAGAAGCATAATAGCCAACGCCAGTCGGCACGCCACTTAGTGATGATGATGATGATGATGATGATGATGTTTGTCTTAATATTGATTCTTCATATTTTTGTCTTAATATTGATTCTTCATATTTTTGTCTCAGTATTAATTCACCATATTTTTTGTCTCTCTTTTTATTTTTAAAATGTTTGTATCAGCACTGATTCTTCATATTTTTCTTTCAGCATTTATTCTACATAGTTTTCTCGCACTTTTGATTCTGTGTATTTTTTGCCTCCATACTGGCCCTTCAAACATTTACCTCCAAATTAAGACGCCACATATTTTAACCTCACACCTGATCAAAATAATTTTCTCTCTATTCATTTCTACACTGATTATCCATATCGTTGTCTCCATAAATATCCTCCAAGTTTTTCTTTCATGTTAACTCTCTATATTTCCTTTATTTCTTTTTTTTTCCTTTCTCTCCAGGCACTTTTCTTCTTCTTCTTCTTCTTCGTTCACTTCTACCACCAAGACCGCCCCGTGATCCTACTGAGTTTACACTTGTGGTCCTCGATAGGTGCCGTGGTCCCCTACAAAAGGACCACACGAGATCCACGAGAAGACCACAAGAGGTTCAGAGTATCGCGCGGCTTGAGCCTATATTCTTGGTGGGTCTCCGAAGCGGGATTGCGTGACATCGTGGTTTTCGTTGAACCAGTTTAGTCTAGAGTTGGACTTTCTCACCGGAAAACCTCGACGTGTTTTGGGTATGAGTACATCCCCGCTGGGTGAGAGGTGGTAGCCCATCCAAGCTAGAGTTGGGCTTTCTCACCGGAAAACCTCGACATGTTATGAGATACCCGTGTATCCACGCCGGGTGAGAGATGGTTGCCTATCCAGTCCAGCGTTGGACTTTTTCACCGGAAAACCTCAGCGTGATTAGGATACGGATACACCCCCCCCCCCCCCGCCGTGTGAGAGGTGGTTGCCTATCTAGACTGCAATGGTCTAATGTCTCCGACTTCAGCATTTTGTGGTCGTGGCTGCTACCCTTCCTAGTTGTAACAAGGATGGAGCTTTTGTCCAAGAGGATGAATTCTCGCCACTAGTGACTTCCACCCCTGGGTTAAGCCGGTTTAGGCATATTATCCCAGTATGGGCGTGTTTAGGACGTAACCGACCTCTAGAGCAGAGGTACCGTGACATGCGTAGCCATCAAGTTTCACCCCAGGTGTAAGCCGATTTAGGCATATTTCACCAGTATGGGTGTATATCGGACGTGAGCGTCCTATAGAGCAGAGGTGCCGTGGTTTGAGTAGCTCTCCCCGCGATACTACTGGACATGCCGATTAAACTTCACTTTATCCTTTCCTTCACCTTTTCACATCTGCGCCACACAGCAACCCTAATTGCTTTTCCGCATTTTCTTCCTTGGCCGGGAGGAGCTGAAGCTATGGAAAACTTGATGCCATTGGCCAGCAGTAAGAAAAGATATAAACCTGGAGACAAGAGGAGCAGTCGGTCAGAGTCAGTCAGGGCGGTATCCTGGGGTCTCTAAAGGTTCTATGTCTTAGTCAAGTGTTAGGCAGTTGCGGGCCTTTCTGTGGTTTAATTTTTTTTTTAAAGAATTGTTCGAACCTGTGATCCAGGGCGTGGTCCTTTTAGGTAGTGCTACATCAGACTGTAAGTGAATCTGAGTTCTGAATGACGCGGCTAATAAGCACGTGCGCGTAGTTCTTCGGCGGGAGTCTGAAAGCTCGGGCGAGGGACGCATACTTGGACGAGCAGGTATACCTAGTTAATACTGTTTCGAGGCAGTTGCATAAGGGTCAACAGTTGGCTGTTAAGAAGTAGGATTTGAACTCATTACAGGGCTTGCTCAGCGAAGGCGAAATTATTGACCTTTTTTTAAAAAAAAGATGCACTGTCACAAGTGTTCCCTTTACAATGTTTCAGGAATCAGATTTTCTGTTTCTACTGTTGCTTATGGAAGCTTGCTTTTTTTTTTTGTCCAGTTTCTGAGAGTAAACAAAACCAACACACACTGATTCCCAGAAACCACACTTTGGTTTTAAGTGAATGCCAATGGGAACAACCCTTTCAGACGCGAGAAACTCAATAATGGAGCGTTGCTTAGAGCCGTCTGCACAACATCCTGTTTACCAGGGCACCGCTTGAAGGTAAGGGAGACTGTTAACCAGCTTTGTAGGGTTATCTGTGATGAGCACGTTGGCTCAGAAATCTCCTTTCCTATAAGACAGTGTAAAATACAGTCCTACTGGGAACATGGCCGGGCTAGCATCTGCTACAAGACTGTCTTTCGTAAGAGGAGCATAGAAGATCCACGTGGTCATCATCAGTATCAGGCTCTGTATGGTTACGTTGACATCCTGAAGCGGACTGCTGTGTTCTTCAGGGGTATCCAACTTGGCGTCTTAGAAGAAGACGAACGAACAAACGAACGAACATACTTTATTTTCAAAAGGTTAAGAATTGGGCACGCAGGCCCGTCTAACATTCTACCCTTCATCATACAGCTTTCACTCAGTCACAGTCATTCAGCATTTGTTAGCGAGATACGTATGAAGAAGCAACCAAATGAATGCATAAATAAATAACAAACTATCTCTTGTCCATAAACTCGATATTCTGATTTATGTAAATACATGAAATAAACTGAATTACATTCTCGGGTTCTTTCAAAAACTAACAAATGTATAGAAAAGTAAATATAAAAAAATACAGCAATCAAGCCATACTTCAAGAAGAAGAAGAGGAGGAAGAAGAAGAAGAAGTAGTAGTCCTTACGTAGAAAGCACTTTCTAAACAGCGTACACGTCATTACAACAAAAGTTGTTCCTAGATTACATCTATCACGCAGCAGACCGCACAAAAAAGTCTCCTTAGATTTAGATTTCCACTCTCAGCCATACAACAGACCCCATTGACCGCTGATGTTATCTCCCCTAGTGCAAATCGCCCCCAGAACAAACAACAAACAAGGATGATTTTTATCTGGGTCTACTAGAACAAACTGCGACGTTGTCCCACTTTTCCTTCTCTTACTGCTGCACCCAGAGAGACGCTGAACGTTTGTAAATATGCATAAGTCAAATAAACAAAAGAATGTGTGAACTAGAAATATCGGGTTTTGTTTTGTTTTTAAATCGTACGTAGAACGATGTAGGGATGCTGTACAAAAAGCCAAGCCGGAAAATAAAATGAAATGGATCTCTATAAGCATATTATTAGTGATTTGCGTTAGAGTAGAAGACGGATTTTTAAAAAATCTAGTTCTGCTAATGGCGTCTCTCTATCTCTCTCTTTCTGTCACCATCCGTCTCTCTCTCTCTCTCTCTTTCTCTTGTGAGTTGTATCTGTTTGTTTGTGAGACCTATATACTTAATTACTCAACTTGTTAGTGAAATCGCATATTTCAGCGTTTAATTATTCAGTAGTTAGGCGTGTCACTCTTTCAGTTTCCAATTATTTCAGCTGGTGAGTTGTGTACCAGTTGAAAGTTTAATATACAGAGTGTGTTTTTGTGTAGTATTTAAAAGTTTATTTACTTCAGTATTAAGTATCATAATAGGAATTACTTTCAAACCAATGACAGTAGACAGGAAAATAAAATTACCCCACCTACTGAAAAATGGTTATATAAAGAAGGACTTCGAATATACCATCTGAATGTATATCACTTATTAGGTAAAATTCCTGAAGTAGCACACATATTAAATAAAAATTTCCACATTTTTTGGCATCTCTGAAAGCCGTTTAAATAGGAACATAACCGATGAAGATATTAGAATTAACGGTTTTAACCTGAGCCGGCGTGACCCAACCAGGAAACTAGAAACAGGTCTAGTAATGTATGTCTCCACAACTATTCAGTTTAGTTGTAGAGAAGACCTCGAATCATCAGAGGTAAAATGTATTTGGGCGGAAGTTAAATTGCCAAACCTGAGTCCATTAGTTATTGGACTTTTGTACCGTAATACAAATGCATCATCCCTGTGGTATGATCACTTCACGACTATGATGGATGAGGTTTCAACCTTTAGGTTCAAAGATATTATCATTCTTGGAGATTTCAACACAAATCAAACAAAATCAACTCCAGCTTGGAACAATATTATATTATCCTATAATTTTTGCCAAATTGTCACCAAACCTACTAGAGTAGCAGAAGTATCATCCACATTATTAGATCATATATATGTAGCCCACCAAGAAAACATCAATGAATGGAACATCCCTCATACTTCGTTAAGTGATCATTACCCAGTCTGCTGTACGTGGACAAGAAAGGGGTATAAACTTCCTAAACACAATCACATCAGTATGAAATCTAGAAACTTCAGAAAATTTAACCTAGAATTATTCCTTAATGATTTGCAAGAATCTTCACTTACACACGTGTACCAACTAAGTGACCCTGATGAGGCAATAGAATACTGGCTAAATATTTTCGGAGATATATTAGACAAACATGTCCCCATGAAAGAGGTGAGAGTAAAACACCAGACGAAGTCATCTTGGATAACACCTGAAATACTACAATCCATGAGAGAACGTGACCGGGCGCACAAAATCAAGGACTTTATGACCTACCGTTCACTCAGAAACAAAGTTCAATACTTAATAAGACAAGAGAAAAAAATCACTTCAGAAATCTAGTACAGAATAAATCAGACAGTAAATCAATTTGGAAAGCCATAAATACCCTATCAAATAAAATAAAAGAACTTGATTTTCACGCCATCAATCGTGCATACACTAGCGCACATATCAGTACACATTTCAGAGAAGAAATCAATGTTCTTAAATCATCAATATCAGCTCCTGTATGCGACTTACATGAACTACAAACATTCCTGGAGAACAGATGTATTGATTTTAAACAGTTGCACATTCCATTCTTAACAGTCAGTGAAGTTCACATTTTAACCTTAAAAAACAACAATACAGCTGGGCTTGATGATATTAGTAATAAGATCTTACGTTATGCTGGACCTGTCATTTCACATACACTAACGTATATTTACAATCAGTGCATTGCAAAATGTTATTTCCCTGAGGCTTTTAAAACTGCTAAGGTGTATCCTCGCTTTAAATCTGGCTCATCAAACAATCTTACCAACTATAGACCAATATCCATATTATCGTCATTATCAAAACCACTAAAAAAACACATGCACAAAATAACTCTACGACACATGCGAGAGAACAATTTACTCATAGACAGTCAGTCAGGCTTTAGACCCAATCATTCCTGCCATACAGCTCTTACCAAAATGACAGAAAACTGGTTAGTAAACATAAATGACGACAGACTATGTGGTGCCATCTTTGTCGACTTTAAAAAGGCATTTGATATGATTGACCACGATATTCTTGTAAGAAAAATAAAGACTTATAAATTGCACCCTGACCTAATAAAATTAATTGCATTGTTTCTTTCAGACAGACAACAGGTAGCATTCTTCAACAATTCTCTATCAAATTCTGCTAAAGATGACACTGGTGTTCCGCAAGGTTCTATTCTAGACCCGTTGCTCATTTCTATCTATATCAATGATCTTCCACTTCATCTTAAACACTCTTCTTGTGACCTTTTTGGCAATGATTGCACAGTCTACACCAGTGACTACGATTGTATTAATCTAGAATCAACTCTTCAGGTAGAGTTATACAATTTAATTAGATGGAGCAAAAATAATGGCATGATTATAAACACCGATAAAACAAAATCAGTGGTCATAACAACAAGACAGAAACTACAAAACGCAACAAAAACAACACTTTGACTCTGTACAGAAACATCACAGATAGAAAACGTTAGCGAGCACAAACCACTAGGTTTTATTATTGACCAACATCTGACCTGGAACTCTCATGTGCAATGTCTAACAAAACTCATCGCACAAAAAGTATACCAGTTAGCCAAAATTAAGCACTTCATCGATCAAGACACTAGGAAAACATACTACAGATCTCATATACAAACACATTTAGATTATTGCTCAACAATTTGGGATGGTTGCTCAGTGTCAAATACAAAGAGGCTCTGCTCACTCTAAAAGCGAGCAGTAAAGCTTAGTAGTGACAAAGATCAGGCACAAACAACTAACCAGCACAAACGTATCAAAATACTGCCTCTTAAGAACAGGTTCCTCTTCAACAAAGACAAGGTAGTACATCAAATTCTTTCACGGCATGCCCCGCTTTATCCATGGAACCTGTTTAAATTTAGCCCAAAGTGCAGCCAACGCTTGAACAACATATGTCTTCCAAAACCTAGACTTGATCTTTACAAGAAAAGCTTTAGTTATTCTGCTGCTCATCTTTGGAATACCCTCCCATCCTGTATAAAAAATATAAATTATACTCCTTCCTACAACTACGAGGTTTCCCAATATCTATTTGATGTCGACTACATGCCTCCATGAATTATAAAACATAAAAAGTTATCTTAAACTGCTCTTACAGACACCGAATACAATTGTTTTCTGAATAGTCCCGAAAATTTTGTTTAATAGATAGTCATTTATATATGTATGTAGTTACTTCTGTACTGAGTGAATAGATAAGAGCGAAATTTAAATGTTATATTTTATTTTATGTCTCTCGGCTTCAATGTTAATTATGTTTGTTACATGAACAGCATATTTGTAGAATGTCTGGAATAGAGTGAAAGATATATGATAAAGGGCAGAATCTCAGACGGGCCTGCGTGCCCAATTCTTAACCCTTTTGAAATAAAGATCAGTCAGTCAATCTCTCTCTCTCTCTCTCTCTCTCTCTCTCTCTCTCGTCTGTCTCTCTCTGTCACCCTCCAAGATTCTTTCTCGTTTTCCAACACTCTCTCTATGTCTTCACCTATTTCTCTATCTCTGTCTCTGTCTCTCTCTGTGTTATTCTCTCTCACTATTTCTCTCTGTTTCTCTCTCATTCTGTCTGCTCTTCTTCTGTCCCTCTCACTCTTTCCGTTTCTCTCTCTCTCTCTCTGTCTGCCTCTCTCTCTCTCTCTCTGTATCAGTTTCTCTCCATCTCTCCCTCTTCCTTTCTCTTTTTTCCATCCCAATTACTATAAAAGAATACTCTTTATATCCTTACTTGTAGCTATCAGAAATCTTAGCGCTGTACTCCCACGCCTTCTTACCTCTGCAGAACCACACGGCTTCCCCCGAGAAACCTTTTTTAATGCCTCCACAAATAGAACTTCATGAAACCACACTCAAACCCACGGACCGTTGTACCCACAGTTCTATGCAAGCGTAAACAACAAAGTAGCTGGGCTGTTTCCACTTCATTACTCAAGTCAACAGATCAGAACACTTTGCTCTCTCGTTAGTGGGCGTGCTGTTTCATCACAGCTGGAAGTACCCCGCAGTCAGTTTAGATGTTTAAAATAAAAAAAAGGGGTCCACAGATTCATCTGGAGCTAGGAAAGAAAAAGCAGAAAAGAAAACTGTTGACCACATCAATTTCAGCGTGAATATGGACACTGACATCATATCATCAGTACAGATCAACAGTCAGGAGATGTTGACCACATCACTTTCAGAGTGAATATGGACACTAATATCATATCATCAGTACAGATCAACAGTCAGGAGATGCTGACCACGTCACTTTCAGTGTGACTATAGACACTAATATCATATCATCAGTACAGATCAACAGTCAGGAGATGTTGACCACATCACTTTCAGAGTGAATATGGACACTAATATCATATCATCAGTACAGATCAACAGTCAGGAGATGTTGACCACATCACTTTCAGAGTGAATATCGGCTCATCCATGCTGTTGGCCTGGAGAAGAATTACTGAACAAAACTGTAACGGAGACAGCGGTATCAGAAACAACACACACTGTTACTCTGACCCGCGTAATAAAGTTGAGCCATTGCCCTGTCCTATCTCCATTTGTCCTATCTCCATTTGTCCTATCTCCATTTGTCCTGTCTCCAGCAGCCTGTAGTAATATGAACATTGCCCTATCCTATCTCTATTTGCTCTATCTCCATTTGTCTTATCTCCATTTGTCCTATCTCCATTTGTCTTATCTCCACTTGTCCTATCTCCATTTGTCCTATCTCCAGCAGCCTGTAGTAATACGAACATTGCCCTATCATATCTCTATTTGCCCTATCTCCATTTGTCTTATCTCCATTTGTCCTTTCTCCATTTGTCCTATCTCCATTTGTCCTGTCTCCAGCAGCCTGTAGTAATATGAACATTGCCCTATCCTATCTCTATTTGCCATATCTCCATTTGTCTTATCTCCATTTGTCCTATCTCCATTTGTCCTATCTCCATTTGTCTTATCTCCACTTGTCCTATCTCCATTTGTCCTATCTCCAGCAGCCTGTAGTAATACGAACATTGCCCTATCCTATCTCTATTTGCCCTAACTCCATTTGTCTTAATCTCAAGTTGTCCTATCTCCATTTGCCCTATCTCCAACAGCCTGTAATAATTCGTGCATTTTTTTAATGGGAGGAACATATCGTATCATTGAAGCGTATAAGAAATGTAATGTTAATGGTCATGCGGTTTAATTCACCGTGTATATCACTAGAGTGATACCAAGAATTCAAGCTCGAACTTGTATGGCAGCAGTTCCCAACCTTTTGTGTGGGAGGTACCCTTAACCACCAGCAATGGTAAATGACCCGCGTCCCAAGAAAAGAAAAGTAAAAAAAAAAATTATTTTAGTAAATAGTAACGAGTGTGATTGTTGAACAGGTGAAGCTAAAGATAAACCCAGAGAAAACAGAACACTTGAGAAAAGCAAGATCAAAAGATAAACATGAAGCTCATATCCAAATGGAAAGTATAAAGATTAGAAGAGCAGACGCTTAAAACACCTTCAATAGCTCCAACATTGTAAGAGGCGAGATAAGGGCTAGAATACAAGTTGGGAGCAAGACATATTTTGCCCTCAGACAGTTGCTACGATAAAAAATTCTATCGCACAACAGCGAACTAAAAACGTATAAAACCACAGATTAGACTAGATGTGATATATAATGACAGGAAAACATGGAGTACAACTAAACAGGGTGAAAATCAAATAAAGACATATGAGAACAGAATCATGAGAAGAATTTATGGACCGGTACAGAACCCTATAGCAGAACAATGGAAGATAAGAAGTAACACAGAAATATACACATTGTTTAACTCTCAGCTTATAACAGCCATTATGAAGAACAACAACAGACTGAGGTAACCGAAGCATTTAGAGACAATAGAATAGGATAGACATAAAAGATGGCCTATACAGAAGTGATTAAAAGGGACAGACCAAGAGGTAGAAGTAGAAAATAATGGGGAGACAACCTAGAAGAAAACATACGCGCTTCTGGAATCGACAGTTGGCAGGAAGAGATCAAGAAAAAGAGAGGAATAGAGGCGTGTCTTGTCTGCAGCCATGTGAGCCTCATTGGCCCAGAAAGCTGCCGAATTCAGCCGCTGCTCAAGAAGAAGAAGAAGTGGTTGTCGTTATTTTCAAAATCTAGATTTTAAATCATTAAGTAGTAGGACATCATGAAATTTTGTTTTCTTTAAAACTTATTATTTCTTTAATTTTGTTCCATAATATTTTCTCGAAACTCTACCTCAGACCCTCTGTGACCCTCGTCTGGATCTTGACCTGAAACTGGGAACCACTGTTGTATGGAGAGTCTGTTTTTATAAAAAAAAAAGAAACACTCAAAATCCTTTAGAATTCTTGACCTTTCATCGGAGAGGCTAACAAGAGCCGAAACATGTCGAACAATGTTTCCTTTACTGATAATCTTTCCCCGCAGAGGTTTATATAATCTCCATATTAAGGTCTCCTTTAGTTTATGTATACTCCATTTGAAGATCTCCTCTATATCCATGAACATCTGGCTTGATGAAACGTGTTCCAAAGGCCCGTGTCGACAGAAAGAGCGATGCAAGGGGCTAAGTGTTAACGATTTAGATACCACACGTCACTCAAGATTCTAGAATGCCTGCGTTCCGGACATCTCTTGTCTTAACGCCCGGGTATTCACGTTTCTAAATATGGCACCATCACGAGCCCTAACATTTAACATGCCCCAAGTCGTGTACCTTTATTCCAGCAAAGTGTAATGATTATGATTACTACTGTCGGTGGACTAATGGTGTTCCGTTATTGAATTGGTCGGATTTTTGTTTCATAAAAATGTTGCTGTCGTCTCCAAGAATCTCATTGTCAGCCAAAGTTGTTCATGTATTCAACCAAGTTTTTCACTCACGGTTTTTTTGTTACCTGGGGGAAAGTCTGGACTTTTAGTTCTGTACAGAGAGTGCAGGTTTCATGATGTAATCTGGAGTCTTGAGACCGTTGTTAATGCATGAAGATTATAACTTGGCCTCATTCCAATTCATGCAGATTTTAGTGTTCAAGATCTTGTCTAGAATCTCAACTTCCATTTTTATGCCCGTCTTTCTTTACTAAGAGGAGACCATAAAAAGTCTGTATTTTTCACCTGTTCTGTTGTTGTTTTTTAAGTGACCCTTGAAAGTCTTTTGCCGAAATATTGGATTGTTGTATGCTCTTCATTTGTATGTACTCATCCTGCTTTGTGCCATTCTTGTTTTTGACCACTTTCTGCTCTCTCATTCTATCATTTGTGTGTGTGTAAAACTGATCCATACACCTCCATCTACTTTCATTGGCACAAAACTCCCTATAAGAACTACCTTGCACATCCAACGAATCTACACGGAGTTCTACCACTTTGGTCTGCCTTGTACTGTTTCTTTTTGCATAGTCCTGTGTATTTCTAGTTCCTTTTTTTTCCTACTTTCAAAGTTCATGTGGTCATGTTCTTTCTTTCGCTTCTAAAAGTCCTCTGTCTATGATTTCTTTTCAGGTCTAAACATTCAACATTGTGTTCTATTGCTTTAATATCGTTAGACACGTAGGGCTTTTCGAGTGTCGTGTTTATTTCTTTGTTTTTCAAGTTATTATTTTTTTATAACCGTGTTTGATCTCTTCTATTAAATCTATGTATTCTATTACTTGTCTTGCGAGTAACCGCTCCTTTTTGTCCCGTCGAACTCTTTCAGAATTGAACTACTTTTGATGGATATTTCCTTACTGTAAGTTTGTTTTACCAAATTCAGATTCTTTTCTTCATCATTTATCCAAATGAAATATCTCTCTCTGGTTCATGCACAGTCAGACGTTGTTTGTCATTGATTTCCACAACCATACATCCTATGCTCTTTCTATAAGATGTGTTTTGGACCTTGCTTTGTGCCACTCTTTTAGACCGTCAGGTGTCTTGTTTATATGTCTTCTCCTGTCATTCCCTCTCTCCAGTTTTCCTGTTGTCACTAGGTGTTGCAGTTTGCCTCTCTTAAAGCGTGTCCTACAAATCTGGCCCGCTGTGTCCTGAATCTTGCTTTAATTTCTCTCTTTTGCCCGGCCTCCCTTAGAACCTCATCATATTTGTTTTCTTGGGTGTCCATGGTATACTCATCATGATTTTAGGAACCACATCTCTGCTGCTTCCAGTAGACTTTGCGTGCTCTTTGTTACCGTCCATGCTTCTTACATCTTACTTACATCTTACATCCTTCCCGTGCCGTTAAACATCACATAGGGCCCGCATGGTAAGTTCGCCAAGATGTCCTGTCTTCGGCAAGTTTTTCAATCTCAGAGGAGTGATGTTATGGCCACTGAATTGTCTTCTGTTAACAATGTCCTCTTTAGAGATCCACGTGGTCGACCTCTTTTTCTTCGGCCTGTTGTGTTCCACTTGATAGCTTATTTGGGGATTCTCTGATTGTTTCTTCTCATCACCTGACAGACATATGTCCATCTTCTTTTTTCTGCTCAACCATGAGACAGGTTGTTGTTTGCTCATCTGTCTGATCTCTGCGTTGTTCTTGAATTCATTCCAATTTATACAGAGTCCATCCTTCCTACCCATACAATAATACAGATTCGATGTCACATTGAATAATTCTCTTTCTGGCATTCATCGACAGAGCTTTACTGCACAATCAAATCTCCCTCTCCCCCTCTCTCTCCCCCCTCTCTCTCTCTCGTTCGTTCGTTCTCTCTCTCTGAACCTTAAGTGCCCAAGGCACATGGGACTTCCACAAAGGGTTTCCACAAAGGCTCTTCCTTTGCCAAATATAGTGGCTTTAAATTTCCTCTCAGTGAATCACTTCCTTTTGTTTTCAATATTTTTTTTCTAAGATGGTTATCATTACTTACCTTCATCATACCACAGACATGATATTGACCACATGACACTTTTATATGTCGCTGGTCTTAGAAATTCAGGCATAACACCTTATCCCCAATATGCCTTAATGACATGGAAACGGGAAGAAAATAAAGAAATTTCTACGTCAGTGTATCCGGTGATGAGTTTTCTCTGTGTCCCCATAAACTCTCTAATAACTACAGTAAACTGAATTTCAGTTTCATATGAACTAGAAGAGAGACCTGGACACTTAACAAAACAGCTGAGAAACACATAAATGCCTTTGAATGTAAATGCTACAGAAGAGTTCTCCAAATATCGTGGACACAAAAAAGAACAAATATATCTATACTACAAGAGCTTAATATTGAAGAAGGCTGGCTAGTAAAGAGGATTAAAGAGAGAAAACTGAAATATTTTGGACACATTAAACGTCATGATAATTTAGAGAAGACCGTATTGGAAGGATACATAATGGGAAAAAGAAAAAGAGGAAGACCAAGACGAAGATGGCTGCAAGACATCGTTGACGATCTGGAAATGGATGCATCAGCAGCAGGCCATCTTGCTCACAACCGAGAGGCCTACAGGAGAGCTGTTTGGGAGGCAAAGTTCCGCAAGGGACATGCAAATGAATGAATGAATGAATGAACTAGAAGACATGATATTTTGCTCTGTACTGAGCACAGTACCACATTCTATATGGGGGAAAAAAAGTACCGAAGACATATCGCATTTCAAACTGTCGTAAATCAAGAAATCAGATACTTAAAAGATAATCCAGTTTCTTCCGAGGTCACGGACTTTCTTTGAACCTAATTTCTCTCCCGCACGGAAACCCCCCAGCGGACGAAGCTGAGATGTATTAAAATTAGTTTAGTTGTAATTTACACTCAGTCACTGAATCATTTACGCCGAAAAATTTAGCAGAAGTTGTAAATTATAACTAGCATTATTGGCTATCTACTGTTTCGTAAAGATAATACGGGAAATATACAGGCCGAAATCGTGACCCGAGGCCCTTGTCGCTGATGCTTTCTGCTCCTAAGCGCCCATAATTTGTAACTTAAAAAAATAAGGAGGGGACAGATTAACAAGATTTTCTGGCGTCCGTAATTTTCTTCGGTGGCATTTCATTATTTCTTTGCCCCATGAATCCTCTCTTACAATGATGAAAATGCCCTCTGAACATGCAGCTTTGTGGAGAGGATGCTGATTTTGCAACAACAGTCCCAGGATCCAGTTCGTGCCGGCTGCTGGAGAGAGTCACGGCATATCTGACCTCGGGAGATAAGATTTGTCTCGCTAGCTTTTGTGAATTTCTGAGCTTAAATGTCGGGGGATCTATTCCTGGAGGATTCACGTCTTTGCCTGCAAGAAAGTGCAAAGGGATGGCAGTAAAGTATGCCAGTGATTGCTCGCTATTATAGCAACATGAAAGCTGGATGAAATTTTTTTTTTTTTGCTGTGATGAAACAGAGATTTCACGAGAAATCCTTCAGCTCAATTTGGAACTTGGGTGGTGAAAATGAGAAATGACATAATAATGAAGATGAGAGAAGCGTGACAGAGTAATCAGTCCTGATGTCTTGAAATTTATAGCCATAGCACTTAGTAGTAGAAGATTACCTTGGCTGGGATTTCTTGCCAAAAAAAAATGGATGACCACCTTAAAGTCCCTTAACTTGTTTTTCTATACGAGGTTCTGAAGGAGGGTAAACTAGGCGGTGGATTTACCAGCCATCCGTGAGAGAGTCTTATATAATTCACGAGGACTGAAAAGAGGTTGTGAAACAGGGTGCAACAAAAAAGGGGAGGGGGTGGCTGTTCTTTGGAGCGATGTGCATTCTGAGCAGTAAGATGGGATTTTGTGACAACTCATTAGCTTTTTTTTATTTTTCTCCACGAAGAGGAAAAATCATAAGCAAGAAAACTGCTAAGAAAAAAAAGACCCCACGAGTTAACGCGAGAACTACGAATTAACGCGAGAACAACGAATTAACGCGTGAACAACGAATTTACTCGAGAATTCCACGAATGGTATGAGGTCGCTGCCATTTCTGCTGAATTTTTCCACATTCAGAGTAAAGGATGATTGGCGATTGGCGGTGGATGGAGTTCTAAGCAGTCAATCCAGCGGCCTTGCACATATTTTCTCGAAAACTAGCCGTCCACGAGTGCGTCTTACTTAACAAGGAAGTAGATCACGCCAGTAATATGCCAGTCTGGACGATTGATCCTTTAAACAGCACTTCCTAACCCTCGTAGCCGAGTCGGGTTGTGTCCAACAAGAGATCGATGACAGTGATGTGGCTTAGATGTGCCGGTTATTTTCTACTTCCCGGGCAGCGCAGCAACTCATGGTTGGTTTCTGAAATGCTAAGGTACCAGAGATCTTTCCTCTTCTGTCTAATGATGATAATAATGATGATGATTATGACGGTGGTGGTGGCGGTGAAAGTGATGATGATGATGATGACCGTGATGATGATAATGAAGATAATGATGATTATGACGACGATGAAGACGACCACGATGATGATTTTCCTCATATCCTAGGGCAACCTTAGTGACTGTAACAACTGGAGAGGAGTAACCTTAATATCAGTTGTGTCAAAAGTATTTTGCAAGGTCATTTTGAACAGACTCAAAGATATAGTGGATACTGCAATGAGAGAAGAACAAGCAGGATTTCGAAAAGATCTCGACCAGATCTTTACTCTCAGAATAATACTTGAAGAACATAATGAAAAGCAGAAACCATTAATACTGAACTTCATAGATTTTAAAAAGGCATTTGATAGCGTACACAGAGATTCATTATGGAGAATTTTATGTCTATATGGCATACCATCTAAAATTGTCAACATCATTAAGGACTTACACAATGGATATGTTTGTGCAGTGAAGACAGAAGAAGGGATTAGTGAATGGTTCCAGATTGAAACAGGCATGAAACAAGGATATATACTGTCTCCTTTACTTTTTGAGATTACAATAGACTTCATAATGAAAAAATGGTGCACAGGTAACATAGGTATTGACTGGGTACATGGGACCCAACTGGAATATCTTGATTTTGCTGATGACATAACTCTTATCAGTAATAATGTGAATTCCATGCAAGAAAAAACAGATAGCCTGTCTTCACTGGCTAGCTAAATAGGACTTGAAATTAACAAGGACAAAACAAAAATAATGAAAATTCCTCTCAATCAAAACGGAAAAATACACATAGAAGGGACATATATTGAAGAAGTCAATCAATTTGCATACCTTGGCAGCTACATAGACCAGGATTGTGACACTAGAAAGGACGTTCGGATCAGAATTGCAAAAGCAGCATCAATCTTCAAGAACCTTGAGAACATATGGCATTCAAAAGTTATAAGCACAAAAGCCAAGTTAAGACTATTCAATTCAAATGTAATATCCACCCGCATTTGCATATTGAAAGCTGGAAAACAACTAAAGAAATAGACAAGAAATTAGACTCTTTTGAAAACAAATGCCTAAGAAAAATACTCGGCATCAAGTGGAATGAATTCAAGAACAATGCAGAGATAAGACAGATGACTGAACAACAACCAGTCTCATGGGTGATCAGGAAAAGGAGATGGACATATGTTGGTCACTTGTTGAGAAGAAATGATCAGAGAATCCCAAAACAAGCTATCAAGTTGAACACAACAGGCCGAAGAAAAAGAGGCAGACCGCGTGAAACTCTGAAGAGGACATTATTAAGAGAGGCCAAATTAACAGGCATAAAATCCTTTGATGAGGTTGAAAGACTCGCCGAAGACAGGAAAAAATGGCGAACTACTTTACGAGCCCTATGTGACGTTTAACGGCACAGGAAGGATATAAGATATAAGATAAGGCATGTGCGTAAGAGGAGTCCAAGTCCTCTACAAGTTGCAGTGTATATAAGAGGAGTCCAAGTCCTCTACAAGTTGCAGTGTATATAAGAGGAGTCCAAGCCATCTACAAGTTGCAGTGTACATAAGAGGAGTCCAAGCCCTCTACAAGTTGCAGTGTACATAAGAGGAGTCCAAGTCCTCTACAAGTTGCAGTGTATGCGAGAGGAGTCCAAGTCCTCTACAAGTTGCAGTGTACATAAGAGGAGTCCAAGCCCTCTACAAGTTGCAGTGTATATAGGAGGAGTCCAAGCCTCTACAAGTTGCAGTGTATATAAGAGGAGTCCAAGCCTCTACAAGTTGCAGTGTATATAAGAGGAGTCCAAGCCTCTACAAGTTGCAGTGTATACAAGAGGAGTCCAAGCCTCTACAAGTTGCAGTGTATACAAGAGGAGTCCAAGCCCTCTACAAGTTGCAGTGTATACAAGAGGAGTCCAAGTCCTGTACAAGTTGCAATGCCAGTCTTCTCGGCACTAAGCACCACTAAGAGAACAATTTCCTGATAAGTTTTATAAGATTAGGCAGCACAGCTTTAGCGTCAGTTTAAAACATGTAAATATCAAGCAACAGAGGGACCTAGCAGCAATATATTTACTTGTTAAGGTTACAAATGTTCTATCTGATACACCTGCTTCCAGTTTCGCTTGCTGCATCCCGTAACACAAACGTCATGTACCCATTTTCAGCCTCACTGACAAAAGCAGAACTAAAACCCAGTCATTTGGCTATTAAGAAGTTTCAGCTCTAATTGCGAAGCTTTTCCTTCGCTCTCCTCAAAGGAAGCTTGCGGGTCTTTATAGCTTAGTGGGTAAAAGATCCATAGAAAGCACGGACTGTAGCATAGCCTTGTAAGTAATGATTATTATTATTATTATTATTAATGAATATGATTATGAAAATATACCGTAAACAAAATAACATCGAATAGCGACAGAGAAAAGTGGATAGGAAAGGAAGAGAAAAGTATAAAATTTCCATGACACAGGAACAAGACGCGGACAAAAGTAAACAGTAGAAACAGTGAATAGAAAAAGACGAGGCTCAGTGACGCTAATATTTAGGTAATACAAAGGAAGTATGCCAGAAAGTAGGGTGGTCCAGTGATAACAAAGCGGTGACTGGACGTTGACACGTGTAAACAACAGAAAAGACTAATAGAAAAGGCAGACACAGTGAAAAGCCAGGACACAATAAAACTTCCGACATGAAAGAGAAAGACAATGTCTTCGGTAAATGACAATTGTATAGACTGAGTTGACACTTTGACACCTGTTAGGTGACGCGCGTTAGGACGCTTTTATGACTCTATTGCACATGTTTTTTTTTAAATAAAGGAGTGACCAACTCGGTTAGCTGACCAATTAAATATTTAGATGCGTGGCCTAGTGGACAATTGACTTACGAGAGATAAGTCACGGGGCAGTTTGAATGACGGACAATCAGAACGCTCATGGGAACCAGAGGACATCTGAAGGGTGGAGCCAAAATACTTATTGGTTAATCCATCAAGCTGCACTTGAAGATAAAAGGAGAGAGGAGAGGCAGGTGGGGGAACGAGGAACAAGAAGAGACAGAGGAGGGGTCCCGAAGACTGAAGAAAAACGAAGAACAAAGAACCAAGAAGTTTGGAAGTACAGGAGAGTGTAGTCAGAGGACGGAGCCCCGAAGACGGAGGAACAAGAACGGTCTATGAACTGAGACCGGTCCAGACAAGAGAAGAAGAGAAGTCCAGAGAAGAGGCAAGTAGACTTTGCTCGTTAGTACACTGCGATTGAGAGACGGCAGAGGAAGACCGTCAGAAGAAATCAGAAGACAGACAGGAGAAGAAAGCAGAAGAAATCAGAAGACAGACAAGAGAAGAAAGAGGACGAGATGATATAAAACCAGAAGTAGTGTTAGACGGAAGATGGGTTTCAAGTGATCCAAGTGATTAAGAAGAACTGACACTTTTGAAACTAACTCTGAGAACAGTGATTTTAGACAAGAAACTAGTTGACCACGTGTTGCAGATGTGATTTAATACTGAGATAGGAAATGTTCTCGTATCAAGTGTAGAATATTGTGAATTTGATAAACTGAGAAGTAGAATATAGTGAATATGAGAAACTGAGAAATGCTGCATGTAGAATATGATATAGTTTGATATTGTGAACAAATGATTAAGTGTTTCAATCCAAGTGACGTAGTCGACAATACATCTTGATCTTATTTATCAGAATTAAATGAATTCTGTAGAGAACTTTTCATCGGACTTGCTCTGCTCTGATCTGATGAAACTGTAATATTTGTGAAACACTGATGTGTTATGACCAGAGAACCAAAGAACACTAATGCCTTCAGTCATCAAGAATAAGAGTTCACAAATTGACAATATTATAGGATGTCTGCGCAGCGTAACGTCGAAGTTGTCATCATTGCCATAGCAGGTCACCTTGGACAGTCTCTCCGTTTGTCTCCAAGCGGCATGCTCATTCAGGTTAACGTGACAGAGCCTGCAGTGGTGATACTCAAGGTGGTGGAGCTTGTAGGGAGGATTGGTTATTAGCAAAGGGGGAAGGAGAGGGGGTTCACCGCTAGTCTTTGAGTTCCATACTTGTGTTTGACCTTTTCTACTCCTTAATCTACTAAGAACTTTTCTACTCCTTAATCTACTAAGAACTTTTCTACTCCTTAATCTGCTAAGAACTTTTCTACTCCTTAATCTACTAAGAACTTTTCTACTCCTTAATCTACTAAGAACGTTTCTATTCCTAAATCTGTTCATAACTTTTCTACTTCTTAATCTGCTAAGAACTTTTATATTCCTTAAGTTGTTAAGAACTTTCTATTCCTTAAGCTACTAAGAAATGTTCTACTCCCTAATCTGCTAAGAAGTTTCTATTCCTAAATCTGCTCATAATTTTCTACTTTTTAATCTGCTAAGAACTTTTATATTCCCTAATCTGCTAAGAACTTTCTATTCCTTAAGCTGCTAAGAATTTTTCTACTCTTGAATCTGCTAAGAACTTTTCTACTCCTTAATCTGCTAAGAACATCTCTCTCTCTAAGTTTCAGGAGGACCAAGCAAACGCAGGAACAGGAACGCAATGTCCCCTGTTGGACAAAGATCCTTTGATTTGAATCCCATCTGTTGCAAAGATCTTTGTCGCGAATCTTCTTGTTGCCAGACAGGATTTCCGGGAATAGAGAGTAGACACTAAACTCTCTGTATATATATATATATATATATATATATATATAGGCAAACCAAGTTTCAAAGTTCACCTGTTAGCCAGCATATTAAGAAAATGCTGTATTTATAGTAAAAATCTGCGTAATGTACCTATGTCTTAATGGACTATGAAACAGAGCGTATATACTTGTATTTATACACGCGTATATATAAATGGACATCTTATAAATAACATCTTATTAGCAGAAATGCAGATGAAACCACTGACAACAATTATTGAGGAAAGACGCTGGCGATGGTTGGGACATGTGCTCCGAATGACTGACAACTCACTACCAAAAATAGCACTAAGATGGACACCACAGGGGAGCAGAAGTAAAGGTAGACCAAAAGAGACATGGAGAAGAACAACAGAAAGGATGTTAAGCAATAGAGGGCTCACCTGGGCAAGAGCAGAAAAAAAGGCGAAGGACAGGCATTTGTGGAAAACCCTTGCGGAAGCCCCATGTGCCCTGGGCACTTAAGGTTCAGAGAGGGAGATATATATATATATAAATGCTGATCTCGTCTGGGAAATATGTTTGACATAGTTCGAAGTTGGACATATCTGATCTACCCAGGGTTGTAACCGTGACTACTCATATGGGGGTCTAAATGATTCGAAATAAGTGCTTCAGTCACGGGTAATCGATTACACAAAAGAATTACCCGGATGTACTATTCTGCCATATCCGAACCCCGGAAATCCGACATCGAGTTCGCGTGACGTCCATAAATAATTGACTTCCCAAGGCGAGACAATAAGTGCCTCTGTTTACGGTAAGTAGTTGAGAAAGTACTAAGAATTTTGTTGCTTGTTGAAAACATTTTTCTTCTTTTTTTTTCCCCTCTGTTATTAAAGGTGATATTTTTATGTTTGTGTGAGAGAAGAGGAGGCTGCGAGACCCGTCATCCGTTCTAGCTGTTTGACAAACTATCCAGGAAATTCTTTGTGACACGTGACAAGTAATATCCGGTTTGATTATAAAAAAAAAACAACATTAACATGAGTCTTTTGAATTTTTATACAGAACCACATGAGGCATTCAAACAATGTTTGTGCATCATAATATGATGGCAGTTAATATTTCTTTAAGTACTAAAACTGGAACAAACAAAACAAAAAAAAAAGCAGTATTTTATTTTATGCGGAAAATTTCTCGTCACAGTTCTCATGACTGAGCAAGTTTTTTGTGTGTAGAGAACATTATCAGATGTCAGATAGCAATTAATGTGTAGCTATAAAAGAATAATAGCTTGTGATATTTAATGCGTGACTGAAGATTTAGTGAATTCGTTTATATCCAGACAAATGACAAGTGTTAATTTAATATTGAATAAACAACAAATACTTTACACTTTTACCTGTTTAATTTTGTTGTTGTTGTTGTTGTTCTTCCTCTTCTTCTTCTTCTTCTTCTTCCTCTTCTTCTTTTTCTTCTCCTCCTCTTCCTTCGTCTTTGTACGCATTTACTGTCTATATCTGCAGTTCTGTCTCGTGAATAAATTTGATTGTTCTTTGTAGCTCCTGAAATTTGATTGTTCTTTGTAGCTTCCGTATGGATGCGGAGACACTGACCGATTTGACAGACTGCAACCAACAGCCGCCACGCTACTGTCAGGGCTGGCGAAACTTAGCCGATCAAGACCCTATCCCACCTCTCCGATGGTGCCTCCAGTAGAAGTCCTAGCCTGGCTAACGGGGCAGGGATCGCCACATTCTCCATGACAGGGGGGAATCTGCCAAGCAAGTATTGTACATCTGTTGGTTGTTAGCTCCACTCATGGACTGACAAAAATAGCCGCCATAACCTGCTCCAATCCGATACAAGTTCCTCAATATCTTCACAGCATCGCATCGGCTGCTTCCAGTTCCAGTGAGACAGAAGCAGTAGTAGTAGTAGTAGTAACAGTAATTCCTGTGTGGAACCACGTAGCCTAACTTCTTGGGTGGTTTCGCTGGACCTGCAGTTGTGTCTCAGCATTTCGTTCTTTGGGCAGTTTTTGAAGGATGCGATCTACATTTTGTGGCGCCTGGGCACATGCGCAAAGAGGAGAATTTCCGGTCTTGAGTGATAATACTACAGTGATAATACCTCCTGAGAGAAATCAATCAAAAACTTACTGTATGATAACCGAGGGACATAATAAGCTGAACATTCATTCTGCTCTCCGAATCAATGCGGCTCAATGCTGCAGACAAGACTTTGTCTCCCTTCCTCTCTGTTCTTAGTCTTCTCCTGCCAGTTGTCTCCCTTCCTCTCTGTTCTTAGTCTTCTCCTGCCAGTTGTCTCCCATTCTTCTCTGTTCTTAGTCTTCTCCTGCCAGTTGTCTCCATTCCTCTCTGTTCTTAGTCTTCTCCTGCCAGTTGTCTCCCTTCCTCTCTGTTCTTAGTCTTTTCCTGCCAACTGTCCACTCCGATGGCTCGTACATTTCCTCCAGGCCGTTACGCCACTGTAAAGGGCTGAACATCGTATGACTAATTCTCAAGCAATTATCGGAGTCCACTCGGCAGTCCAACACTCAGTTTATCAGCGAATGTGAGCGAACGAGTTTACAAAGGGTAACGAATTGGGTACATGGGCTCGTCAAATATTCTGCCTCCTCATCACGCAACTTTTACTCATATTTCATAAACTCAGTGTAATACGTTACGTAACAAATACGTAAAGAGCATGGGGAAATTTAAAATGACAAAACGTTTGCATTAACCCTCTAATCTCAGCATTCAGTGATGCGTAAAACGTACTGAATACACGACTGAGAGGGCAGAAGTGAACAGTGTGAATTATTATTGGAGGAGAAAGAACCCGAACCGACAATTGAAGAAGTTTTATGGGCAATAAAGAATTTGAAAAATGGTAAATCACCAGGATGTGATGAGATAACAGCTGAACTTATTAAAGCAGGAGAACAGGAAAGTGCTACAATCTATCATGCACTATTGTAAAAAAGATGTCATTCAGGTATTTGGCCAAAAGAATGGAAAAGAACTATATTCATACCATAGCCAAAAAAAGGGTAACCTGAAATTATGCATAAACTACAGAACTGTTGCCCCGATTAGTCATACCACTAAAATTCTGTTAAAAATCATAATAGGCAGACTTTGTACGAAAATAGGAGAAATAAAGCTGGCGTTAGATAAGGAAGAGGAACAAGAGATCACATATTCAAAATAAGATTAATAACAGAGAAATGCAGAAAATTTAATGTGAATGTATATTTATCTTTTATAGATTATTCAAAGGCATTTGACTGTGTACAATACCAGAAACTTTGGGAAATAATGGAAAAAATGGGATTTCCAACGTATTTGATACAATTAGTATCACTGTTGTATCTAGAACACTAGGTAGCAGTGAGAACAAATGGTGAAACAACAAATTGGTTTGACATAAGGGATCCGTCAGGACTGCATATTGTAGCTTTACTTATTTAACATGTAAACTGAACAAATAATGAGGAATGTTAGAGAAGATGTAGACAAAGAATATTACAATGTCATAAAATTGAGAGTTATGAAATACCAGAGATTAGATGTGCTGATGACACAATATTACTGTCCCCAACACAAAAAGGAAATGGAAAAACTAATTATGTCAGTTCGTAAGAACAGCAAAGAGCAAAACCTCTGTCTTAATGCAAAGAAAGCTAAACTGATGACAAATGACAAAACAAATTAGGCAACTGAAATACATATCAGTGAGGGAAAATTGGAAGAGGTGGAGAGTTTTGAATATCTTGGATCATTTTTATCTAAAAATGGAGACACAATGAGGGAAATTAAAAGGAGGACATCTATCGCTCTACAGAAAGTAAAACAACTAAAGAAGCTGTGCAGAGGAACAGACAGAACTACAAAAATAATATTTTTAATGGCATGCATCTTTTCCATCGAAAATTATGCCTGTAAGACGTGGACACTTACCAAAACATTTGAGAAACACATAAATGCCTTAGAATGTAAATGATACAGAAGAGTTCTTCAAATATCATGAACACAAAAAAAGAACAAATATATCCATACTACAAGAACTTCACATTGAAGAAGAGTAGCTAGCAGAGAGAATTAAACAGAGAAGACTTAAATATTTTTGGCACATTAAACGTCATGAGAATTTAGAGAAGACCGTCTTGGAAGGGTACATAATGGGAAAATAAAAAGAGAGGAAGATCAAGGCGAAAATGGCGGCAATTCATCGTAAATAATCAGCATCAGGGAATCTACGAGGGGCGTTCAGAAAGTAATGCACCACATCGTTTTTTTTCAGCTAATAATGAAGATAGAAATGTAAAATTTTGCACACTTTAAATATGCCATGCGCCGTTTGCGTGAACCAAATAGCACCGCAAGAGGCCAAAGAATATGACTGTCCTAAGCGTTGAAAGTGAGCGTGTTAGCAACTTGTGATATAAACAGCGAACTTTAATAGAACTTCTCATTGCAGAGAAGGAAACTGTTGTGAACATTCACAAGCGTCTATGTGATGTGTATTGAAGTTTTGTAGTCGACAGGAGTACAGTCAGTCGCTGGGTTCAGAGAATCAAAGAATCAATAATTAGAGATAAGGAGTTTCATGATCGGCCGCGCTGTGGACGTCCTGCCACAGCCATCAAGGCAGAAATGTTGAAATGCGCTGAGGGAATTACTCTTACTGATAGGCGTATCATTACTCAACAATTGGCTGTCAGCCAGCACTAGTAGTGCAAATGCAGTTATGAAAGCTATCGGATTTTCTAAGGTCAATGGAATTTCATCATCTGCAATCACTACGAAGAAATAAATTCAAGACAACCCCTTCGGCTGGAAAGGTCATGATCACTGTCTTTTGGGAAACTGAAGGTGTGATTCTTGTGGATGTTATGCCAAGTGGAAAGAAAATCAATTCGCAAGCTTACATTAAGACATTTAAAAAACTCAATCAACGTTTTCGCAGAGTTCGGCAGCACAAGAATCCAGCAGACCTGTTTCTCCTTCACGACAATGGGCGCCCTCACACAAGTCTGGCAACACGGGAAGCAATCACCAAATTGGGTTGGACTGTACTATCCCATCCACCCTATAGTCCCGATTTGGCACCCTCTGATTTCCATCTGTTTGGTCCACTTAAAGACGCACTCCGAGGGGTAAGATTTGAAGACGACGAAGGAGTGATTCATGCAGCAAAGAAATGGCTACATAATCAAGGGAAAATATGGTAGGGCTAGGAATATATGCACTTGTTTCGCGCTGGCGTAAAGCCGTACAAGTTGATGGGGATTAATTTTAATAATACCGATGTTTACATGGCGTATCCATGTATACTGTGCATACATTTCATGCTTTTTGAATTAACATCTCTTTGAGAAAAACGATGTGGTGCATTACTTTCTGAACGCCCCTCGTAACTTACAACCGAGAGGCCTACAATAGAGTTGTTAGGGAGGCAAAGTTCCGCAAGAGACATGTAAATGACTGACTGAGTGACTAAATACACGAGATGTAATTTTTATAATAGTGACACACATACGAAATAGTGATAATACTGAACAAAAAATACATTAACAGAACTTTTTCAATTACTGTGTAACATTTTTATTGTTACGTGTATATAGAACTGTAAAAAGTAAATAAAGTTATGGGGGCATATAACCAACTTCAAAGAAATATTGAAAGACCAGGAAGTTGGAGGAATAAATATCACTTATGAGTTTTAGATGAGATGGAAGGGTATTCCAAAAGTGAGCAGCAGAGTAAGCAAGGCTTATCTTATACAGGTAAAATCTAGGTTTTGGGAGAAGAGAAGTGTTTAGACATTCGCTATGTCTTAGACTGGATTTAAACAGTGATCATACTTTTTTTTATTGAAAATGAGTCTACTTTTGAAAGGTGGGATTCTGAGCTGTTTTTACTGATATAAAGTATGTGCTGCATACTCCTCGCCAATAAGATGTATCGTTCTTTTCTGAAATGAGTAAAGTCTTTCAGCGACGAACACATGAAGTAACTGTCCCAGATGTGCAAAAGTTATACACAAAGTAATCATCCCATATGTAGAACAGACAGACACGGGTTAACTGTCCCAGATGTGGAACTGTTAAACACATGATGTAACCATCCCAGATGTGGAACTGTTAAGACACATAAAGTAATCATCTCAGATGTGGAGCAGACAAGACGCGAAGTAATCATCCCAGATGTGAAATAGTGAAACACACGGGCTAACCATCCCAGATGTGGAGCAGTAGTCTAAATGCGCTTCTGTTTGTCACATGCAGTATGTCTTTCTGTGTATTCGTTGACAGAACGCTTAACTGTGTCTAAACTTTTTTGTGCTATCAGTTTTGTCAGACTTTGTACATGTGAATGAAAGAAAAAAAGGAGTGTTATCCCGGAAAAGCTGTAATTGCTGTTATATTATCCATCAGTTTGTGAACAGTTAGGGAAAAAAAATGATCTCGGAATAGAGAAATAGTGCAGTTATCTGAATTAACCAGATATGGCCTATCTCTGCAGTGTATTCATACCTGTACATTGCTGCACAGGTGGAGGTCGAAGCTCTTATAGGACCTGAACAAGTGACGGTAACTGTTGAACATTTACCAGTAAAGTAAGGAGCTAATCAAGATTGTTCCCCATCATTTGATTTAATCTCACTGTACCCTGCTCCCAAAAAGATGGGCAATTACAGACCTTCGTTCTGGATAACTGATTCTCCTAGGGTATGTCCTATAGTGCTATATCTTCCAGGAAGTCTTCTTCTGGAAATTTAACCTAGGGACTCAGTACCACCACTACGTTCACCGTAAAGTAATAGAACACAGTTCTGTAGGATTAGGCCTGGAAAAAAATCGTAGACAAAGCACTTTTAGAGGTGAGAGAAAGAAAAAAAATCACAAGAGAATTACATGGGATTCGAACCACAGAATTACATGGGATCAAACCACAGAATTACATGGGATTCGAATCACAGAATTACATGGGATTCGAACCACAGAATTACATGGATTCGAAGTACAGACTCCGGTAGGACGAACAGCCGTCTAGCCACGACAGAACAGCGTACTAACGAACTACGGTATCTAGCACCCCGAATCTAGCCACGACAGAACCGCGTACTAACGAACTACGCTATCTAGAACCTCCAAGCCTCGTTGTTTCCTTTTTTATAGAAAATTTGAACTATGATTTCACGTCTCATCCTATTCGATACCTGGTATTTCAAGTACCTCTCCTCGCCGTCAGATAGACCTTCATGTTTTCAGATACAACGAGATTCTACGGCTAGCAGTTATGTGTAACAGTAGTAGAAGACTGAGAAACAGTCATGTTTATCCGTGTTTCTTTGATGTTTATCACATCTCAGAAGTGACAAAGGAGAGAGGAAGAATGCAATAGATCAGGCGAAATACACATAAGAAGAAACAAAAAAAAAAAAAGACTAAAAGCCATATATGAAGACAAACGGATGAAACAACTTTCCAAAGCAAAAAAAAAAAAGCCAGATGATGAATACTATGAACTGTCAAGAAACAACCAAGTGATAATCTACCAGCTGAGAACAGGACACTGCAGACTGAAACGCTATCTACACCAGAAGCTGAAAATTCGTCCAATATGTGCCTGCGACAAAGGGCAACAGAAACCACACCACATCCTCCTCCATAGCTGCCAGCTACACAGCCCACTCGGGCAAAGGGCCTGATCAGACACACCCCCACCCCTCCCCTTACAGGAGAAGCTCTACGGCGAAACTGAGAACCTGAGACGAACTTCCGCATTTGCGAGAGAGATTAGCATCGATGTCAGAGCCAACGACAAAGACATCTAAGAACAAACCTTACACAATGTTCAAGGGAATATATATATATATATATATATATATATATATATATATATATATATATATATATACTGGAATCTTTGGGCAAGAAGGCAGTTTTCTGCTTGAGAAACATCCCAGGGATAGAAAAATTCCATTTGCTGGTACTTTTAAAAGCATTCAATGAAAACAAAACCTGGATATGGCCACGGGTCATCAAAGGGGAAGGTGGATGGATATCTGACAAAGTGGAGGAGAGGGGCGTCTTTGAGAAATAGAGTGCAAACATTCTTAATAAGCTTGAGATGGTCTAGACATTCTTGGGGAGGGGGGGGGGGCTCTATGAAATATAAACCTCCTTTAGCGACAGCCTGTAGTAATGTGCCCAGCATTCGTCTCCAGTAAGTATATCTTCAGCCATCCTTTAGCAAGATTTGGACACTGTTAACGCGTTATCGTTATCCACTGTAAGGGAGATAAATCTGTAAAGTGCTCCAGTCTCTCCACCTGAAGAAGGATCTCTGTGGAGTGCCCGCTCTCCTGTGCGGGAACATGAAGAAATAAGAAGTGACAGGCGGGATTCGATCCGACACCCTAATTCCAAAACTGACTGAAAGACCGCGTCCCTATCGATTCGGCCAATCCTATCTCGACTTCAGCAGCATAGAATAGCACTAATATTTCGGGGGGTGGGGGGGGGGGTGGGGGAGAGGTGGCTCCACAACACGAAATAGTACCATTTCCCCCCCCCCCCCCCAGAAACATGGAACAGTTAGGAATGTTCATTAGAAGACTAGAACATTACAGACTGCGGCTGTTGATTGAGTACAAAAGGTGGACTGTTTGTTCTTATAATTTCACAAAATAATTCCAATGCATAAATATCACATTAAAAAAACACGATGTAGGAATGAATTTCCTCTAATTAAAAAAAAAAACAAACAAGCAAAGCAACGCATTTTTCAGTATTAAATATCTACAGTTATTTCTAAAAATACGCGGCCATTTTTACACACATTTTTAAAAATATATCTGAAGAAGACAATGGCAAAATCGAGATTTATAGCTAACCATACATCTTTGTTGCCAAATTCAGCTAGTTACGACCACAGTCTGCTCATCCTTATTACAGAGCCCAGGTGGCAGGCTGTCATTCATCTCCCAGGACGCAGCAGTAACAAATGTCTTAACAAACGGGAGCACGAGAGCGCCAGGCCACGTGACACAAGAGGTGATTGTTTAGTAGAAGCTTGAGGGAGAAGCTGTGATGATGTTTGAACTCCTCGTAGGGTCAGGCTAGAAAGGGGGACATCATGTGTCGAAATAAGCTGATAATTATGTTTCTTAGTTTGCTTTCAGTTTAGCCACGCGTGTGTGTTGGTATCGTGACAGTATTGGTAATGGCAGGACAGAAAGGTAATACAGAAAGACGTTGTACTTGTAGGTTGTGGTGGGGGGAATTTCCAGAACCATAATTGTTCATTATAAAAGTAGGGGACTATGAGGGCGGGGGAAAAAAAAGACGTAAAAGAACAACGGAAAACACGAGGGAGAAAAAAAGACACAGACACACACAGAGACCTGGATACTTACACAGAGACGGGTGACAGACTTAATTTAATGCGAGATTGAGAGCAGGGTTGTGCAGCCATCAGCACAACTATTATTGAAAACTACAACAATAAAAGCATGAAATGAACCATCTAACACGGTCTTCGGTCACTACATTTCACTTTGTGGGCGGGTGTAAAAACGAAGAAGTATGATCAAGTTACCTACAGTGGGTTATGCTGACACATGTGTGTGACTATGTGTGGGACGTGCGCGAACGTGAGTAAAAATGTAACCATGCTTTAAAAAAACATATTACTAAGATGTAAAGATACGACTCAAAACTTCTTACCACTTTTCACCATAGTCACCAATAGTTCAATGAAGGTCTATCGCCACTTTCACTAATCCCAGTTCTGCTACCACTTTCACTAATCCCAGGTCTGCTACTACTTTCACTAATCCCAGGTCTCCTACCACTTTCACTAATCCCAGGTCTGCCACTACTTTCACTAATCCCAGGTATGCCACCACTTTCACTAATCCCAGGTATGCCACTACTTTCACTAATCCCAGGTATGCCATAACTTTCACTAATCCCAGGTATGCCATAACTTTCACTAATCCCAGGTGCCATAACTTTCACTAATCCCAGGTATGCCATAACTTTCACTAATCCCAGGTATGCCATAACATTCACTAATCCCAGGTATGCCATAACTTTCACTAATCCCAGGTATGCCACCACTTTCACTAATCCCAGGTCTGCCACTACTTTCACTAATCCCAGGTATGCCATAACTTTCACTAATCCCAGGTCTGCTACTACTTTCACTAATCCCAGGTATGCCACCACTTTCACTAATCCCAGGTATGCCATAACTTTCACTAATCCCAGGTATGCCACCACTTTCACTAATCCCAGGTATGCCATAACTTTCACTAATCCCAGGTATGCCACCACTTTCACTAATCCCAGGTATGCCATAACTTTCACTAATCCCAGGTATGCCACCACTTTCACTAATCCCAGGTATGCCATAACTTTCACTAATGCCTGGATTCATCGAGAAGAAAAAAATCTTCTGGCTGATGCTGTAGTCGACTATGCACGGTCTCTTTAATCTCTTCGTCAGTACTGAACTCCTTCCCATGTAGCGCCTCCATGATGCGAGGTCGGGTGAATATTCATGTGGAAGATACTCCCCAAAACAGATTCGTAATTTGTTAAATATCGCCACTCACCTGGTGCTGACTCTCTTTGTATCTAGCTGGAAGTAATGTACCCAGCATTCATCTCCTGTAACTGTATCTTCAACCATCTCCTGTAACTGTATCTTCAGCCACCTCCTGTAACTATACTTTCAGCCACCTCCTGTAACTATACTTTCAGCCACTTCCTGCAACTATACCTTCAATCATTTCCTGTAACTATACCTTCAGTAATCTCCTGTAAATATAGCTTCAGCCACCTCCTGTAACTATACCTTCAGCCACCTCCTGTAACTATACCTTCAGCCACCTCCTGTAACTATACCTTCAACCACCTCCTGTAGCTATATCTTCAGCCACCTCCTGTAGCTATACCTTCAGTCACCTCCTGTAACTATACTTTCAGCCACCTCCTTTAACTATACCTTCAGTCATCTCCTGTAACTATACCTTCAGCCATCTCCCCAGAACGTCAGATACTAAAGAAACGAATAACTACGGCCTGTTATTCTCTCGAGAAATTTTCCAAGGGAGCAGTCATTTTTTTTTATATATCCTGCTGACGCACGTGTCTCCGCACACATACTTGTAAATCTAGAGAGGGATGGCATTGCATATCTGTACTACACATATCTACTACTCCATTTAGATTTTATGAGAGCAAAGTTAAGGTTACTTTTTTTTAAACTAGCCCTTGTATATATGAGATCATTGTTTCATTCAGAATGTTTCAGTGCAAATTGCACCTTGTTTTCGACCCAGATTTAGTGAAAGAAAGGGATCTGTAGCTTTAATGTCTTTTTTTTTTCATGAACGACTTTTTTACTGGTCCAGATCTGTCTTCTGCGATCTTATATGTTTAACCAGTTGAAGTCTGTATTCTGTGATCTTATATGTTTAACCGGTTGAAGTCTGTATTCTGTGATCTTATATGTTTAACTGGTTGAAGTCTGTCTTCTGTGATCTTATATGTTTAACCGGTCGAAGTCTGTCTTCTTTGATCTTATATGTTTAACTGGTTGAAGTCTGTCTTCTGTGATCTTATGTGTTTAACCAGTTGAAATATATCTTCTGTGATCTTATGTGTTTAACCAGTTGAAATATATCTTCTGTGATCTTAAATGTTTAGCCTGTCAAAGTCTGTCTTCTGTGATCTTATATCTTTTAACTGGCTGAAGTCTGTTCTTCTATGATTTTATATGTTTAATCAGTCGAAGTCTGTCGTCTTTGATCTTATATGTTTAACCGGTTGAAGTCTGTCTTCTTGATCTAAAATGTTTCGTTGTATATCCGTCTTTTTCTTTTTTCCCTTGCTGCTTTATCTGCATTGTTTCGATTGGCCGAATCTTCTGCACATGTCTGTACTGTAAGCTGGCAGGACTGATACATTTCTGCCTTCTTCCTGCCCGCAGTTGTTCGCTAGTTCTATCGTTTAATGTAAACACCATTCTCCCTGTAAATTAGTTCCCTGTCTAAATTAACTTTGCTTTTATCAGAGAGACCGGACCAATTCCTGTGAGACAAGACGTGCTGGGTTGGCAGTATTTAAACACCGCTTCTGCATTTATCTCAACTTGGATTTGTACTTTTAAGGCGAACAGCAAGACTTGTTGTTATGCTAAACTGATATCATATGTTAGATTAGTCATAGTTTTCATCATCGTTATGTTCCATCTCCTCCCGTAAGGTTTACTGTGATGAATCCCCAGTATTGTCCTCTCTTTGATATCAAGATGCATCCGAGAAAGTTGACTCTGAAGAATCTCCAGTTTTGAATTCGGGATGTATCCATCCGACAAGGGCGAGACATGTGAAGCGCGGTCAAGGACGAGACAGAATTTGGTTATATTAACATAAGAAAGAATATCGAATTTGAAGAACAGACCCGCGAGAAACGCTGGTAAGCGAAGACGCCAACTCCCAGAAGCATCTTCAGCCTCGTAAAGTGGCTATGAACCAACAACTCACAGACCTCCGGGAGTCATGACTCAAGGGATCAAATCCCGCCCCCTCCCCAACAATAGGAGCGTCAGAAGTTTAAAGAGGTTGAAAAGGAGGGCTGGGCTACGTCTCTTATGATCTGAGGAATTATGGTATTGTTTTACTCTCTACAATAAGAACAACAACAATAAAAGTTTCCTGCCTGTATAGTCAACACTTATTACTGATCCAGTGTTTTCTTGTTGTCCACTCTTGTGTTTTCTTGTTGTCCACTCTTGTCTTTTCTTGTTGTCCACTCTTGTGTTTTCTTGTTGTCCACTCTTGTGTTTTCTTGTTGTCCACTCTTGTGTTTTCTTGTTGTCCATTCTTGTGTTTTCTTGTTGTCGTCTATTTTCGCTGCAACATTTTTTTTTCAGGTCTTCAGCGTTCTCCTGCGGTTTTTATCATCATCAGAAATACTTTTCATTGACTATAATATTCTATTCATCATTTCTCTTTCCCATTTCAGTTGATCTAGTTAGTACTTCTTTGCTTACTTTATTGTCTGTTTAAAAAAAATATTACCTACCATCATGTGCTGTGGGACGGGTTTTTGACTGGGAGATTCTATGTTGTTGTTGTTGTTGTTGTTGTTGTTGTTGTTGTTGTTGTTGTTGTTGTTGTTGTTGTTGTTGTTGTAACGAGCGCCGGCAGGAAATTGTTGAGTGAATAGGCAGTGAAGAGAGGGAGACGTGTGACGTGTGACTTTTTAATGAAAATTGATTTGTTTGGCTTAATATCTCATCACGGCCACCTTGTCGTGTCCTTTGACTAAAAGTTCTAATGGGGACTGAGGTATTTTAACACGTTGTCCCTCCCCGTGTCGTAACCTAATGTTGTCTCCCATTCTGTAATGTGCTCTCCGCTCCACCATAAAGATAATAATAACAATAAAGACTTGAAATACTCGGGACAATAAAACCTGTTCCCAGGGGCAAGAGGGTTTATTGTCCCTAGTACAGGCCTGACCTCAGGTAAGCTAGAAACTCTGATGTAAAGCAGGTGTAATAAACTTTTGCCCAGTTTTCCTCAGGTGCGAAGACTCTCAAACTATCACAGCCCATAAATCTGGATGGCTTCTATAAATCTAGAATAAGCTAAGAACTCTCCTAAATCAGGCAGCCTCTAAACAGCTCCAGATAGATAGCTCTAAACAGGCTCTAAACTCTAGGCGGCTCCTAACACCCAGGGCAGATAACTGCTGCCTAGATTATGTCATTTCGTGAGAGATACAGCTGCTAAAATTATATGGCGACAGGTAAAGATAACTGTGGCTGATCTAAGGCCACCGTCAGCCTCTAAGCGTGCGTCTGAGGAACTAATAACATTTTCCTTCTCGACTCTGGACTTCACCCCGATAGCCAGGGCATCTAAACTGCGGTGGACGATGGGAAATTACAGAGGACAAACAGCAGACGCCCACACAGGACCCCCATACTAAGACTACACAAACAACAACAAACCACAATCTTCAGGCTAGCGGGACACTGCAGATTAAACGCTCATCCCCACAAGAGAAAGGCTGCGCCAACAGCCCATTGCATGGGCCAAGACCCCCCCAGACTCCTGAACACATACTACATACTTGTACTACATACAGGGGACCTCAAGAGTCCATATATGGCCCCGAGAGAGAAGCACAGGAGATAAACTCAGACAGTAGGATTCACGTACGCGACGAGATAAACTCAGACAGTAGGATTCACGTACGCGACGAGATAAACTCAGACAGTAGGATTCAAGTACCGACCCAACTCCCTATTTAGAAAACTGACAATGCGAATCTTTCAACGCAGAAGAACAGGATGTCTCGTCCAATTGTGCCTCATTTACTTTCTCATCATGCTCGTAGTCATTTTATTTTCTCGAAATACGATAGAAATTTTCATATGTTTCACATTAGAATTCCACACGTTAGAGACGTCTTTGCCAGATGATCTCACTGTAAATCCACATTCCACACGAGAGCTCATTTTAAATTGCCTTCTCCAGTCTATTCAGTTATGTTCCATACGAAAAAACCAACAAGTTTTGAGTATACATCAGTCACTGAGTCATTTGCATGTCCCTTGCGGAACTTTGCCTCCCTAACAACTTAACAGTTCTCCTGTAGGCCTCTCGGTTGTGAGCAAGATGCCCTGCCGCTGCTGCATCCATTTGCAGATTATCAACGATGTCTTGCAGCCATCTTCGCCTAGGTCTTCCTCTCTTTCTTTTTCCCATTATTTACCCTTCCATAATGATCTTCTCTAAGTTCTCATGACGTATACATCTGCTTTTTGATAATTCTGATCCACTTACTATGTGAAAGATGGAAATTAATTAACTGAATCCTCGGGTTTTAAAATTAATTATTTGTTATTACTTTTTATGGATGGGGTCTTACAAGGTTGAAGTGAAGAGTTATATATATATATATATATATATATATATATATATATATATATATATATATATATATATATATATACATACACACACACTCATAACAGGCATTGTAATCACCCAACAGTGGTTCGTCTAGATACTGAGACTGGAACTGGAGAATCGATATTTCTTGCGGTATGGAACCGACGGTTGCAAGGAATTTGGCATATGGTAACGAACTATAAAATTACTACGGAACATAAATTTGTCTGACATACATTAGCGATCTCTGAAATCAGACGACTACTTGGTATCGGACTATAAAATCTGCCTAGAACGTTTAAAAAAAAAAGGAAACGAAAGGGGAAAAACAAACGGTCCATAATCTTATACAAATCAGAACTTCCATTGACCCGATCGTACTTCCATCTTTTGTTCGCCAATCAATAGGAGCAGACATTGCTGAAGAATTTGCCGTATTTTAGGGCCATTTGGAAATGGAATGGCCCAAACGTGCGCATGAGTGCACTCTAATGCATTTTTATATAAATAGGAAGCTACGAGGCTTTGGTACGATAAAGTAAGAGAAAAAATTTTGTAGGATTAGAGCTCGAAAAAATCGTAGACAAAGCACTTTAGTGAGACGTGAGAGAAAGAAAAATCACAAGAGAATTACCTGGGATTCGAACACGGACTCCGGTAGGACGAGCAGCCGCCTAGCCAAGAGAGAACAGCGTACTATCGACTTAGCCAACTAGCACCCCCCCCCCAAAAAGGTGTTTTGTTGACATAGTCTTTAGTAACTGCTCAACTCTAATGCACACTCTTTCACTGAAATTATAATAGTTATGGCAGAAGAGCGTACAATGGCTGTGTATGTGAACATTCAAAAGGAAAGGAAAAAAATGAAGAGTCGAAGTTTTCTGCTACATTTAGTGAAAAGTAATGTTGAATAGTGTTTAGGAATAGTAGGATAGTCCTTAATAGTAACCTGTCATAGTTATAGTTTGGGGGTGGGGGTTTGGGAGGGGGGTGAAGTCAGTGCGTAGTATGGGGATCAGAAGGCCCCCCCGGCCCCCATTTAAGTGTCTACTCCCTCAGAAGGTTGAGAGTTCGGGCCCGCTACAGGTGCCATCCAGCCAGCCCAGCTGTAGTGTGAGTTCTCGACACGCCATTGTTATTTTAAAAAAAAAACATTTGAAGAAAGATAATATATGCATGCAGGGCAAGGCACACGGGATTTCACGTTACACAGGCGAATGTCTGAGACTGAAAGTAACATGGTTCCAAGCAGAAATAAAATAATTTACATGAATAAAAAAAAGAGAGGTGAAGGAGATTTTTAAAGATATCAGAATAAGAAAATGCTGTTTTCTTAATTCTGTTTGAATTTATGGACTTTTTTGTGTCCTTGTAGAGCGCATTGATACAGGCGGATTTATGTCCTGCTGAGCCAGCACAAAGTATCTGATATAAATTAACATACTTATTCTGCACTTACTCCATGAAGAGTGCTAGTTAACCCATGAAAGAACATACAACCAGCCTTTCGAAGATAACTGTACCAAGAAGCCAAAAGAGAGATAAGTAAATGCTTAGCCATCAATTATTTTAGGGTCATTTCCTGGAGATTTTGTGTCAGAACTTCCGAACTAACAACAAGTAGACAGGACTCGAAGGCCATAGGTGGCGCTGTTTGCTGTTATGTGATGGTAGGCTATCCAGATTTGACTCACAAATAGCAGAGTCTCTCTCTGAACCTTAAGTGCCCAGGGCACATGGGGCTTCCGCAAGGGTTTTCCACAAATGCTTGTCCTTCGCCTTTTTTTCTGCTCTTGCCCAGGTGAGCCCTCTATTGCTCAACATCCTTTCTGTTGTTCTTCTCCATGTCTCTTTTGGTCTACCCTTACTTCTGCTCCCCTGTGGTGTCCATCTTAGTGCTATTTTTGGTAGTGAGTTGTCAGTCATTCGGAGCACATGTCCCAACCATCGCCAGCGTCTTTGTGGAAGATAATTAGCAACCGGTTCTGCTTATATATTTCTTGTTTCATTTTTTTTTGGCCAAAATTTATACATGTTAACCAACAACTGTTGCATATTCATCCTTTTCCAGATAAATTCAACAAACCGTTCCAGGCAAACTGGTACGGGTAACGCTAGCGCTTATGTATAATATTCATTTATTTTTTAATGAAATGTTTCGAAAGAATAGACAACTAAAATCGGTTTGGTGACATTTAGTCAGGCGACACAAAATCACTCTAAACTTAATCACGCGACATATAATCACCCTAAAGTTAATCACTCTAGACTTAATCACTCGGACGCTTAATCACTCATACACTTAATCACGCGACACTCAGTAACTCGAAATGTAATCACTGGACACGTAATCTCTCGGAAACTTAATCACTCGACATTTAATCACGCGCAATTTAATCCATCACTCAGACACAGTAAACGTAAATTTCCTTGTGAGATGGATATAGCAGCCAGTGACACCAGCATTTGAGAATCTACTTCGGAAAGAGCTGATCGCCGCGTTCTCAAGATCAAGCAATATGTGCTGTGGTGCAGCTAAAGGGATCAACTTTGCACACGGTGCGATCTAAGAATATAGGCCCTTATTTGACGCAGCTACAGAATTTACTCCGGGTCAAAGTTCAAAGTGATTGGTGTAGGAAAATCTCTGGGAAAAAATATTGACGGTACCACCTTTAATATCCAGTCACCTAACTACCGTTAAACGATTAAGTGCCTGATGATTAAGTTTCGTCATTAATGAAGTGTCTGAATGATTAAGTGTATTGAGATTAAGTGTCCGAGTGATTAAGTGCTGTGTGATTAAGTGTTCGAGCGATTAAGTGTGCGAGTAGTTAGTTGTATTCTGATTAAGTATCCGAGTGATTAACTGTCATGCGATTAAGTGTCCGTGTCATCAAGTGTCCGAGTGATTAAGTGTCCGTGATGAAGTGTCTGAGTGATTAAGTGTCGTGTGATTAAAAGTCTGTACACCCTACAAGAAAAGTGAAACATCGTATATATTCTATATTCCTAAATTCCATTTTCGTTAAATGATAAGCAGGACGAGTCAAAATATATTTCCACAATTAAGGGGCGCAACCACTGAAAAAAATGTATGAAAAGACTTTTCACTCGTTCCGTATATTTCTAAATTACCTTTTAGAATAACAAATACTTGCACCAGTAACGCAGCATTCGTGAGATTGTGGTTATACAGAACCTGATAATCACTGGAAAACTCAGGGGGAAAACGAAGCTCAGTGTAATGAAAAACGGATTTTTGTAAGGGGAGACAGATATTGGTGTCACTTATACATACACCTGTAAAATTATTAACTGGCATACTGAGGAGAAAGAGTCAACAAGTAAAGGAAGCATACCATTTTAATACCGGGTTATACCGTGTAATGAAAAAACGGATATTTGTAACGGAGACAGATATTGGTGTCATTTATACAAGATTACAAAAGCTGTCTTTATCCAATGCGATCTACAAAGTTTTCCGGTTCGTTGCACCCAGATGCAGATACATCCTCAAAAAGAAACTTTCGGCAGCAAATGACCGTGGCAACGTGAAATTTTAGAGAATAATTTAAAGCTCTCCTAGAAATAGAAAGCCCACAAAGAAATGAGGAAAACGAACTCATATAATGCCACCACATAGTTCTTCAGCTCTAATATAACACATAACAAGATCAAGAAATTGAAAAATAAAAGCAGCAATTTATTTATTATTTTTGCAAGGCAGACAAAATTTCATGCGCAATATTATTCTTTATGTTTCCCAGCTTAAAAGGAAACATTGGTTACATCACTTTTTCACCTAGTTACCCCCCCCCCCCTCCTGCAGGTCGATGCACTTCTTGTATCGTTCCACTACCTTCTTCATTCTTTGAGAGAAGAAGAAGGCTATTCGACAACTCCCAAATCCAAGTCTGCACTGCTTCCTTAACCTCATCATCAGAGGGGAGCCTGCGACCACGTGCTCTTTAAGTGAACTGAAAAGGCGATAATCTCATGGCGCTATACCAGGACTGTAAAGCTGGACGAGGCAGACGTTCAAAAAGCTCATGTGTTGCATTACTTCCAATGCTGCGACCGCTGCATGAGGACGTGGATTGTCATGGGCGGAGCTAGACCATTTCTGACAGCATTTACCCGTTACATTTGCCCTTCCCACTTTTAAACCTTTCTACCCGTTCATAAACTTTTCTTCTCTGAATCATTCTGTTTTTTACTTCCGTTCAGAGCCAACTTCCTGTGATGAATCTCACCCCCCCCCCCCCCACCCGCCAAAAAAAAAATCTCACCATGGGGCACTGTTCAACAATGGAGCGTTCATGTTTATTTGACCGTGGCTTCAACTAGACTAAGAGCAGAGCGTTGCGCTGTGCGTGTTCGAAATACCCATCAGCCATTGCGAACATACTGTACTGCGATAACTTCTATCTATTGTGATTACTGTGTAGTTGTCAAACTACCTTTATTATTTTTTTTTTATTCTCTGTCGTACTTTCTCATTATCCGACAAAATAACTTTTTGAATGACCGTTGTATCTATGCACAGGATAAAAAAAAAAGAAAAAGAAAACTATCACTAGCAGAAGGTATACAGGAGTTAATAGAAGTCTCAGGTTTTATATAAACTATACATTTCATACAGCGATCGCAAGTCAAAGAGATTTAAAAATAGAGGACCTGAAATAAAACGAAACAAATGAATGAAGATATGAAACTCTAAGTAAATAAGCGGTAGGGATCTACATTTTGTTTGCAATGAACAGGAAAAGAATTTTTTTCCTGTACTGCGCATGCTTGGACCATTTAACATGATATATATGTGTTTCTTGTATGTGTCTTTTTGTTTTGGCCGCTTTATCTGGATTATGAAATCAATGGAATAATTAGTGTATGAGTAAATGAAACTTAAGTATATAACTATACACGAAGTCACTGCCACTGCAATAACAAAATATTAAAACACTGTGAAATCAATCAATCAATCAATCAATGAACTAATCAATCAGTCAATCAGCATAAGCCATGGACAAAAGTTTCGAGTTATTTCTATCTTTAGACCTTGTACTCCAAGTCGCTGTAACAGTATATGATGAACAGGGTGTTCTGTCCCACATATGTTTACGAAAAAACGTCCCTGAACGGCTGTTTATACTTTTAGTTATGTTAAGTTATGCCCCTTGAGACATGAAACATGAAGTAATCCATGCAAGCGCTTGGCATGAGAATACTGAGAACCCCTGTGTGAGAGATATGCACTTGAGTCGATGGGTGTACGACCCTGACTGAAGCGTAATCGTCCACGTGACTTGGTAGAGGTTTAGGGAGCTATGTGTGATGTCTTTTTTTCTTGCATACAGATCATGTCGGGGCATGGCCGGGCGACGTCGTGTCTTCGTTGTGCTTGTGGATGTGCTGTAAATTCCTGAATATTATTGTGATTGTTAGTTATATTCTGCCCGTGACTACCTCATGTGGTGCAGATTAGGTGGTGTGAATAAATTGTGATAGGGTTCGTGTTATTACGCGTAGAGATGAAAATTATGTGTATGATTTCATTGTGATTTTCTCTGCATATTGAATTGATAACATGTATGATTTTCCATAAGCTTTTCATGTTGTGTGACTATGTGTTGCATCAATATATTGATGTAGGTAATGGCAGCAATAGCTGCGGAGATGCAGATGCAGTTGCACACATATTCGTAGTGGATGCCACATGTAGGGCCCAGAAAGCTGAGGACTTCTGGTACATAGGATACACAATATGAATATTGCAGACCTGAGAAGTTTCATTATTATCTGACATTATGTTTGAATTATTTTGCATTTTCACTGATTTGTTCATCACATTGTTCTGACTTTATTGATGAATCATGTCTTGATGTCACGTTGATTTGTCAGTGCCAGTTTGTGTGTGGTTGTTGTGGTTCATTGTGAGATTAAAACTGGTGTATTATTGAATTCAGACTTAGTGATTTGTATTACGTGTCACATGTATTGTTGTACTGATTGTAATGTTTGAGCTAAATTATTGCACAATTAGCATACAATAGACTAAGGAAGAGGGGACTTGGGTTGTTTGTCCAATGGGGTAGTTAGACTGGCCTCTAGTACTGAAGTACATGCCAAGCGAAATATTGGTCTGTAAACCATATTGCTATCAACAAGCTATCAAATGGAACACAACAGGCCGAAGAAAAAGAGGCAGACCGCGTGAAACTCTGAAGAGGACATTGTTAAGAGAGGCCAAATCAACAGGCATAAAATCCTTTGATGAGGCTGAAAGACTCGCCGAATACAGGAAAAATTAGCGAACTACTTTGCGAACCCTATGTGACGTTTAACGGCACGGGAAGGATATAGGATAAGATAAGATAAGAAACCATATTGAGAAAATATTCCTCCCAATATTGATAACATGTAAACTTGCACAAAACAAGTTTTACACCTGGGTGAGAGTTGTTTGTGAGAGACCGCGGGAAGTGAACGATGACACAGATAGAGAGAGAGAGTGAAGAACCTGCGCTGTGTGGACGACTGAAAGTTATTTTATCGTCCCAAGAGAATGCAGTCATATACGGTCGTCGGAGAGAAAGAATTTGGAACATGTACAGAATTTGTGCCCGTGATGACATCTCAGTCGTTTCGATGTCTTTATTGCAAACTGCCTCGTAATCATCATGTCCCAATCGTTAAATGTAATGATGTCAACTCAGCCAGCACCCCATGTGAGTCTTTCAACGTCCTACGTATACATTTTTTTACCCTGGTGTGAGATGGCAAACTTAAGGCCTGAAAAGTTTATCTATCTATCTATCTATCTATCTATCTATCTATCTATCTATCTATCTATCTATCTATCTATCTATCTATCTATCTATCTATCTATCTATCTATCTATCTATCTATCTATCTGCCTGCCTGCCTGTCTGTCTGTCTGTCTGTCTATCAGGAATGGTATTGTTGTCATGGTAACCTTTTTTTTTTTTGTTACGTGAAATGAACGAATCCCTGTGAAGCGTCCATAGCTAATGCAGGTTAGAAAGGGGCTGTTCAATCCTTCCTTCTTTCCTTTCTCAACTTCTTCATCTCCATCTGGGGCGCAGGCCATCAACAAAAGTTCTCCATTTATCCTAGGGCTGTTTCTTCTATCCGTCTGCAGGTGTGATCGAGCTATTAAATTCACTCCATATGAAACCCTCTGCTTCTAGAACCTCCATTGTATCTCAGAGTATTTACTCCCACATTATCGCGTTGTTTCTTTTATTTCACTACTTAAACTTGTATACTAACCCATTTTTAACTCCACTAGCCAATTTTACGACAATGGTCCACTAATATCTTGATAGTCTGACATATAAATCTGTGATTCCATTTCTGGCAGGTCATTGGAGGGGTTTCCCAACATATTTACATAGTTTTATGATTTTACACTTTCCGGTCTTTTCCTTTCCCTCTTCCTCCTCAACCTATGTGCTGAGATGCCAGTTTGGCAAATTAGAGAACAAGGGAAGTCCCCGTCCTGTTTCGCTCTAATCGATATTATAGAAACTACACATTTAGCAGTTCTGGCTGGGTTTGTCTTCTCTTAGCAGAGAAAACTGGCATATTTGTCTTGTTTTATTTTTTTGTTGTATATTAATTTAAATCCAGTTTTTTTCCACAATCGTCCGCCTGGGAATAGTAGTTCAGTTCCTTGTATTTCAGTAAGCGAGTAAACAAGAAATGTTTGTTCATAAAGAAAGCTATAACAACGTAGAGTATCATGTTTCCTAAGAAAGAAAGTAATATAAAGCTACTTTCATACTCGAAAAAGGTTGTTGATGATCCTTTTAACGCTTTAAAAAATCCTATTATATCGTGTTTTTTTTTAACCAATACCAGAAACTCCCAAGAAACGACCAAGTGATGATCTACCGACTGAGAACAGAGCATTACAGACTGAGGCACAATCTACACCAGAAGATAAAAATTGGCCCAACAGGCCTACGTGCCTGCGGCAACGAGCATCAGACATCACATCACATCCTCCGGGGTTGCCAGCTCAGGCAAAGGGCCCTAGCCAGATCTCAGAAAGGGCCCTAGCCAGACCTCAGACCCCTACAAGAGAAGCTCTATAGCGATGCTGAAAACCTGAGACGAACCGCCATATTTGTGAGAGAGACTGCCGTCGATGTCTGATCGAACGACGACGACGAAGAAGAAGAAAAAGGCATGGACGTTCTCGACTGCGTTATTTTAAGCTTTCATCCATTAGATTATCACACATTTTCTTCACCTATTCACAGAAACTCTACTTCAACAAGCACATTTCTTCACATACATTTTGTAGATTTACTTAAAATGTCGATAGAAAGTCGTGGCCAGACTGGGGTTAAAGATATTAACTCTTTCACTCTAAAACAACCCTGCCAATGTTGGTAGATCTTGCATACCTATAGAAATTAATGCTCAGAGTGAGATTTAGGCAAAAGTCTAAACAAAATGAAAAGTAGCACATTTCTAACCTTTCCACCAAAATTTCTGATAAAAATTTTTTTCCTGGCAGAGTATAGAAATTAATTTAGATATGAAGAAGTCAACATGTTAAAGATAAATGTGATGAGGGCTGTGGTAGAACTGATACTAGTGGAACATGGCTTTGTTTTTATCATATTTTTTAAAAAACTGAACTGTATTCAGTTGTGTACCTCTACCATATTTAACGTGCTAGGGCTCTCAAGAGAGAAAGACGAAACATATACCCTATAGGGAAAGACGAAACGTATACCCAAAAGAGAAAGACGAAATATATACCCAACAAAGAAAGACGAAACATATAGCCAATAGATAAAGACGAAACATATACCCAATAAAGAAATACGAAATATATACCCAGTAGAGAAAAACGAAACATAAACCCATTGGGTAAAATGCGAAACAATTACCCAGCAGAGAAATACGAAACATACACTCAATGCAGACTACAGAGACGCGAGGGAAGAGACTTCCAGAAATCTAATATTCCCCGAGAGAGAGAGACATCTTGAAGAAGAGAACCGGACTGTTGCTTTTTTTTTTCCACGGTCGCCATCTTTAAAAATCCCAAGAGCTTCAGACAATGGAAGATCTTTAATGAAGCAACAACAAAAAAAAAACATGAGTATTTCCAAAACGCTTTAGACATACGGGTCAGCTGGTCGGGATTACGGGACGTTAGAGCATGGAAACTAGTGGCTTTTATTTGGACGTCAATGCGTCTTTTAAGACAGGTTACTTTTATGTGCCATTTTTGTATGCGATCATTTTCATTTGACACACGAGTGTTCATACAAGCATCATATATTATAACATTATGCGGTTTAATATGTGGCTGTTGCACTTTTATGAGTCCGGAAACACACTGTAGTTCCTTATTGCCTTGATTAAACGTTGGGTCTGAAATAGTTTGCCGGCTTCAATTAAACGTCGGTTGGAGGTATGGAGGGGGGGGGGGGGCTGTGGGGTTTTGCGGAGTTACGTTTCTCATAAACGCATACTTCAGATAAAAGTTGGGTCTAAAATAAACGCCGGGTCAGTACATCATCTCTCGTCTTTCAGTGGAAAGACGGACGGTTTAGGCTAATACTGATGCTGCAGAGCCGTAAAGAGCAACCTTTGCAAATAAACGCCTACCTTGAATAAATCCCAGACTGTAATAAACACAGAATCACGAAAATTTTGTAAATAAACGCCTACCTTGAATAAACTCCAAACTGTAATAAACACAGAATCACAAAAATTTTGTAAATAAACGCCTACCTTGAATAAACTCCAAACTGTAATAAACACAGAATCACAAAAATTTTGTAAATAAACGCCTACCTTGAATAAACTCCAAACTGTAATAAACACAGAATCACAAAAATTTTGTAAAAAACGCCTACCTTGAATAAACTCCAAACTGTAATAAACACAGAATCACAAAAATTTTGTAAATAAACGCCTACCTTGAATAAACTCCAAACTGTAATAAACACAGAATCACAAAAATTTTGTAAATAAACGCCTACCTTGAATAAACTCCAAACTGTAATAAACACAGAATCACAAAAATTTTGTAAATAAACGCCTACCTTGAATAAACTCCAAACTGTAATAAACACAGAATCACAAAAATTTTTTAAATAAACGCCGGAGGAGATTAAATACGGTGTATATATACAGTATATATGTGTTGGCATGTATGTAAATGTGTATGGTTATTTATGTGTGTATATGTGTATACCTGTAAGTATGTATGCTTATTTTTGAATGCATGTATTGTACACTTGTATGTATGTAAGTGTATATGTTTGTATGTTAATATTTATGTATGTTATGTTTGTGTGTGTATATGTATGCATATATGTTTGTATGCGTGTATGTATGAATGCATGTATGTTTATATGTAATACGTGTACAAATATGTATAAATGAGTATATGTATGTATCTGTGTATGTATGCATGCCTGGCATGTATGCACAGATGTAAAGGCTAGTGCCTGAATATGTTAGACTACAAGCAAGGCTAACTAACCCATACAACACTGCCTTTAGAAATGTCAGCACGCTGTTCCTTGGAGGTTTGTGATCCAAGCAGCTGCTATTTGACCCAAGCCGATGCTTCTTTTTCTTCTTCTTCTTCTTTCACTTCTACCACCAAGATCCTACTGAATAGGTATCCTCCTCGATAGGTCCCGTGGTCCCCCTGTGATCTCCAAGAGGACCACACGAAATCCCCGAGGAGACCACAAGAGGTTCAGAGTATCGCGGGGCTTGGGCCTGTATTCTTGGTGGGTCTCAGAAGCGGAATTGCGTGACCCCGTGGTTTTCGTTGCACCAGTTTAATCTAAAGTTGGACTTTCTCACCGGAAAACCTCGACGTGTTTTGGATGTCTACCCTCGCCGTGTGAGAGGTGGCTGCCCATCCAGCCTAGAGTTGGATTTTCGCACCGGAAAACCTCGACGTGTTTTAGGATACCCGTGTATCCCCGACGGGTGAGAGGTGGTTGCCTATCTAGACTTCACTGGTCTAATGTCTCCGACTTCAGCGTTTTGTGGTCGTGGCCGCACTTCCTAGTTGTGAACAGGACGGAGCTTTTGTCCAGGAGGACGAACCCTCGCCACTAGTAAATTTCACCCCTGGGTTAAGCCGGTTTAGGTGTGTTGTCCCAGTATGGGCGCGTTTAGGACGTGACAGACCTCTAGAGCGGAGGTACCGTGACATGACTAGTCATCAAGTTTCACCCCTGGGTTAAGCCGGTTTTGGCATATTTCACCAGTATGGGTGTATATCGGACGTGGCCGGCCTCTAGAGCAGAGGTGCCGTGATATAAGTAGCTCTCGTCGCGATACTACTGGACATACCGATTAAACTTCACGTTATCCATTTCCATCACCTTTTCACAGCAGCGCTGCCCGGCAACCCTAATCACATTTTCGCATTTTCTTCATTGGCCGGGAGGAGTTTCACTCCACGCGCGGCAGCCGAAGAATCTCGCCAGTAATGTCTTAGTTTAACCTCTGGGTTAAGCCGCTTTAAGCAATCTGCCCCAGCATGGGTGTATATAGGACGTGGCCGGTCTCTAGAGCAGGAGTGCCGTGATTTGAGTAGTACTGACCTCGAGACTACTGGTTACTTCACTTAATCCTTTCCTTCACCTTTTCCACGACGGCGCTGTGTGGCAACCCTAATCGCATTTTTCTTCATTGACCGGGAGGAGTTTCACTCCACGCACGGCACTGAAGAATCTCGCCAGCAGCGAGTTTTCCTTCTCCTAGATGAGCTACCAAACAAGACTCTCATCTACCCGAAGCATCTGGTTTTCAGGTGCCAGATATTCGCCTTCGTCTCTTCTCCCGTCAGTTTGAACAGTTGCGATAATAGTCCTGAGAACCGCGAATGCTAGTTGACCCAAGCCACTGCTAGTTGCCCCTAACGGTTGTTAACTGACCCCAAAGGACTGTGCCTGGCCCCAAGGGGTTGCTGGTTGACTGGCCCTCATTGTAGTAGGTCCGTGTGCAACAGGAAGAGAACCTCCTGTACCAAGCAGGAAGCCAGGGACAAGAAATGTTATCTAAAATGCACGTGTGTGACAAAATGGTCTTTAAAGTTGTGTTACCATATACACACAGTAAGGACAAATATATGTCTGTATATGTATAAATGTATGGGATATGTGCTGTTGTATATGATATATGCATTTTTGATAGCACATATGCACATAAGGGCTCTAGTGGCGAAGTGGTTAGTGCTCTAGTCTTGCATGACTCAGATCTGTGGCTCGAATCCAGTGGGAGGGGCCCTCAGTCACCCAACTGTAGAAATGTGTACCTGGCTTCTTCTGGAGCTGGAGAAAGAAAGAAAGAAAGAAAGAAAGAAAGAAAAAAAAGAAAGAAAGAAAGAAAAAGAAAGAAAGAAAGAAAGAAAAAAAGAAAAGAAGAAAGAAAGAAAGAAAGGCGTCATTCTGGGCACATCACACTCTAATGCAGGGTTTCTCAACCTAGGTTCGACGACGGGTCTGCAGAAATTCCCCAGAGATCGTGACTGAAAAAAATTCCACCTATGCACTTTTGGCAGAACTATAGAGCTTAGCTACATGCTTTTGTTTTTGTCCAAGATACATTTGTTTACAAAAATCATTTTTAATCCTACACAAGGAGTTATACCTAATTAACAATTTGTATACTAACCATTTATTATTATTCTTGTCGGCAGCGGCGAGTTTACCTCTATTTGTTGAACTAACAGGAAAAGCACTTCTTTTTCTACCTACGCTCATTCATTCCTTTGCATGTCCCTTGCGGAACTTTGCCTCCCAAACAGCACTCCTGTAGGCCTCTCGGTTGTGAGCAAGATGGCCTGCTGCTGCTGCATCCATTTCCAGATCATCAACGATGTCTTGCAGCCATCTTCGTTTCGGTCTTCCTCTTTTTCTTTTTCCCATTATGTATCCTTCCAATACGGTCTTCTCTAAATTATCATGACGTTTAATGTGTCCAAAATATTTAAGTTTTCTCTCTTTAATCCTCTTTACTAGCCAGCCTTCTTCAATATTAAGCTCTTGTAGTATAGATATATTTGTTCTTTTTTGTGTCCACGATATTTGGAGAACTCTTCTATAGCATTTACATTCAAAGGCATTTATGTGTTTCTCAGCTGTTTTGTTAAGTGTCCTACGCTGGTGACTTTATTAGAACCGGTTTATTTTATTGTGCAGAGGAAAAGCTTTGAAGCGAAAAATGAGCGACTATAAATATTTTAATGAAGGGTTTCTACGGAGTTTTTAAGAAAAATAATATTTAAAGGGTTCCGATGGAGAGATAAAAAAAACGGTTCTGAAAGGTTACTCTAGTGTCCCGACGGGCCAAGTAAAATATGGGCACAAATATCATATCCTGTAAGTACATCCATCTTTACCTATATGCATAGAAATGGAACTGTATTAGTAAAGCATATGTCCGAGCATAAGAGTAGTGCACGCAAAAGTTAAAAAAAAACAACTAACTAACTAACCTACTTCTCATTAGTACATTACTGCCACTCTCAGGATAGCTCAGCTGCAGGAAAATTGCCTTCTCATGAGGTAAGTTACTGACCAGATTACATCACCGTTAAGACAGCCCGGCTGGAGAAAAAAGGTATCCGGTGGATTTGCATTTGGACACTTCCCTTGAGAATGTAGAAAATCTGTCTGAAGCAGGGGCATGCCAGTGTGCATTCTTCTCACCGTTGTCAGTGCATTATGCAACGATATAATACATGGGGTGGGTGGGTGGGTGGGGGTGTATTGGGGGAGAGGGGGAGGGAGGGAAAGCAAAATCATTAAAGCAGGGGCTGTGCCAGAGTTTGCAGCAAGTGAATGTTACATTCCTTTACCCTTTAATGGAATTGCAATTATCTTTTTTTTTTTTTTTTGGACTCTTTTCGCGAAATTATCCGCACAACTTGTTTTTAATTCCACGCAGTACAAAGAAAACTAACAGAAGTCCTAGCTTTTTAAAGTCTTTCTACCCGGCCTTCTCTTCCGTATATCCGGTAATTTGACAGATACAGGAAGGTAGGGTATCTATAAAATGCAACGTTGCCAGGAAGGCTTGGTAACACTATGAAATTGCCAGTTAGCCGTGTACTAATTCGAGGGCAAAGAGACACGAGTCTGAGATATGTGCTATTTAGCTTAGTGACCAGTCTATGGCCCAGTTTTGTGTGTGTGTGGGTGTGTGTGAGTGTGTGTGTGTGTAGTATTTGTTAATTTCCTGGAAGTTTCGTGCTCAGTAGTATTTTAGCCTACAGATACTGGACCAGTAGAAAAGTTTGTTCTTAACGGAGAAATGAGCGAAATAACGAATTTGACGGCAAAAACTAAAGCAATGAAAGAAAGAAGAATTGCGATACATTGTGCAATCCTACCAATATATATATATATATATGACATCATCATCATCATCAGGTGCCGTGCCGACTGGCGTTGGCTATTATGCTTCTCCAGATTACCCAATCCTTCATGCAGGCCATCAGTTCAGTTGGTGATCTCCTCTCACACCATCCCATCAGACTGTCCAGTATCATTTCTCTTGGTCTTCCTCTTGATCTTCTTCCTTCTATTTTTTTCCTTTTGTTATAATATTTTCAATTCCCCCTCTTCTCATTGCATGTCCTATGAAAGTACATTATATATGACAAGAAATACATTTTTTAAAACTGTAAAAAGAAGTGATTTTTCTTTTGCTCATTCTGTTCTGCACTGAAAGCCTAGCTTTCTCTGCCGCTCACCTCCGAAATACCTTTCCAACCCACCGAAAAACACGCAAAAAATATTCCTTATTCTCCCGAAATATTGGTAGGGCACTTTGATCTAAATATCATCTTTTAATGCATCGTTTTCTACATCAAACTGCATCTTTGTATTTCTTTTTCTGCACTTTTCCTTGTTCTTTTCTTCGTACTTCATACGCTTTACGAACGTAGCCTGCTCAGGAGAAAGAGGGGGTGCTGGTGTTTGTAGAGTCTCGTCTGATGAGTCGGTTCAGAAAAACCATTTCCTGTAGTAATAGGAAACTTATATTCTTATGACGTCTAAGGAACATTTGAACGAAATGAAAGACTAGATACGGCACATTAGTCTTAAGATTACAAGAGATACTGAGTAGTAATCTGTGCACTATTTCCTTGAGAGAAATAATATAATATAACAGAGGTCCTCCAGCCATGTTAATTAGCCATTGTTTACGAGTGTTACAGGGTAATGATTCCACAAAGGACAAGTCTGCTTACTGATGGAAGACCGCAGAACAGTGCACTAACTCCGTAGTACCAACGAGAACCTTGACGAATGGACGCCTCGGTGTGACAGGATAATTGGCCAGAAGCTTCCACGTTTTGGACTTCGACTCACAGTTAAACAAGACTTCGGACCATTTCGACTCTCGGTTAAACAAGACCTCGGACCATAGTTGAACAAAACCTCTACCCTCGGTTAAACAAGACCTCGGACCATGGTTGAACAAAACCTCGACCCTCGGTTAAATAAGACCTCGGACCATGGTTGAACAAAACCTTGACCATCTGTTAAACAAGACCTCGGACCACGGTTGAACAAAACCTCGACCCTCGGTTAAATAAGACCTCGGACCATGGTTGAACAAACTCTCGACCTTCAGTTAAACAAGACCTCGGACCAAGGTTGAACAAACTCTCGACCCTCGGTTAAACAAGACTTCGGACCATGGTTGAACAAAGTCTCGACCTTCGGTTAAACAAGACCTCGGACCATGGTTGAACAAAGTCTCGACCCACGGTTAAATAAGACCTCGACCCAAGATTAAACAAAACCTTGACACACTGCTAAACAAGAACCAGACTCAAGGTTAAACAAAACCTCGACACACAGTTAAAAAAGACCTTGACCTAAGACAAAACAAAACTGCACCCAGACACTAGACTGTGAAGCGATAATAGGCTGTTTTATTGCTGTGTTCTGGATAAATGATAAGGACTTAGCGTGTTTTCCAACAGTTGGGATTATGCCAAGCCCTGCTCCTTAGATCTGAACTGACCAATTGGAAAGAATGATTATCAGACTGTCATCTTATATAAAGTCTCTGTTTCAAGTTTTGTTTTGTTTGTTTTTTTACCCTTACCTCTAAAAATAGATTCATATTGACAAAGCCAAATTAGCCCATAGAATTATGTTTCAGAATGCACCATTTGTGGCCATAAAGCTAATCCAGAACATAGCCAATGTCCAAGCAGTTGATTTCTTTTTTCTAAAACCATGAATTGACGAAAATAAGAAAAGCCTTGTTTTCTCTGCTGCTCACCTATGGACTACTTTTCCAACCGACCTAAAACACATAAGCGATGTTTCTTATTATAACTTCAATAAACTTTTTCAGGCCCTTCTTGACTTTGCTTACATGGCTTACATGAGAAGAAACAACATAGCTTAAGTTTGTGAAGTGAGAGATACGACTATGTTATGACAGAATAGGGTATGACTGGCCGAAATGATAAGAATGTGGTCTGTCGGTCAGTTTTGGACGTAGGCATATGTTCGGCCGAGTCGATAGGGATCCGACCTGTCGGCCAGTCTCAGAGATATGGTAGGTACTTTGACTGCAGACAGAATACGTGAATCAGTTTGATTATTAATGTGACAATCTATCGAATATTATATTTACTTATATATTGCTGAATTTGCAAGACATCGTTGATGATCTGCACATGGATTCATCAGCAGCAGGCCATCTTGCTCATAACCGAGAGGCCTAGAGGAGTGCTGTTAGGGAGGCAAAGTTCTGCAAGGGACATGCAAATGAATGAATGAATTTACAGGTTATGTGTAAAAACGTTTAAATTCAGATTTACTATTGCTTTTCATATGCTTGTAATATTAGTACTATAATGATAAGAAATGATTGCCTTAGAATGAAAGCTGGGGGAACGAAGGGCAGAATGTCAGACAAAGCTCGCAAGTCCAGGTTTCTTCGCCCTTTGATACTTAAATTTATTCGTTCGTTCGTTTGCCACTGTACACCTACTTGAGCTTGCAATTTATGTAAGATCTTTCTTCGCCACTTCAATATCTTGGTGATTCTTTCCTTTAAAGAAAATCCATCCTTGCTTGTTCTTCTTTTGCTTATTTATGTTTTATTTTTAAATTATACTCAGGGGCCTAAATCACAAAACGCTCTACCAGAAAATGTTAACATGTTGAAGGGTTGTCATCACTGTGAAGGGTTACCATCACTGCAGGTCGGACAAATCCACAAATGCTTCTATCTTCTCCTGGGAAGGATGGGCTCTTTCCCGGTCGATGGACATTCGTTTTGGCTGCGAAGACGCACTCAAGCTGAGACAGACAGGGGTCAGCACCCCGTGACTGATAAACCATAGCCTCCCAAGACCCTATTCCACCTCCAAGCGGTGCCCCTGGGAAACAGACAGTAGTTTGACCAAGTGGATAGGAATCGCAGTGGGAAGACGAACCCATTCTTAAAATACGTCGAGCCGAAGTCGGGTGTGCTGGGCCGACAGGCGCGTAACTGCGACACGAGGCAACCACTGGCCCTTTTGGGGGGAGAATGGCGAGGAAGAAAAGGAAGCCCCGTAGCACCGGCGAGAAGCCTGGAGGATGGGAGGTGGCGAGGAGGATTTAAACCTACCACTATGCCTGAGACTGACAGACAGACCGGATCCCTGTCAGTTCGATCAATCATACACACACGTCAAAGACAGCCCACCAGACCATGTCCCTATCATTTCGGCCAGAGCTATCCGATTCTGCCATAACACATTCATATCTATCATTAATATAGTTTCAGAAAGGAACGGAAAACTGCACACTGGTACAAACTGGTCTCAGAGTATCCAGGGTGAGGCGGAAGGGGGTACTTTAAGGTCGATGGGTTACTGGACGCTTACCTAGAGAAGTCACCACGTAGTCGTAACCGCTTCTGGTGTGTGGGAAGTTTTTTTTTTTCCTGAAAAAAAAAATTCATTTTCGCATACAGGCAATCGCATCTCTTTCGCACAATTATTCACATACTAAGCAACCGTATCTTTACGATTTCACACAATTATTCACATACCAGGCAACCGCATCTATTACTATTTCACACAATTATTCACATACCAAGCAACCGCATCTCTTACTATTTCACACAGTTCTTCACAACCCAGGCAAACGTATCTATTACTATATCACACAATTATTCACATGCCAAGAAACATTCACATAATCACTCACGTACCAGGCAATCTCTTACTTATTTCACACATTCATTCACAAAGAGACGATCATATCTTTCACTACTTCGAACATTTAACTTTTTTTTTATTATTTGTTGAAGATTCACCGCATTGCACACCCGTCCTCCTCAAACAGTTTCACCCGTCGAACATTATTACTGTACTTCACATTCACATTTCTTCATTCGCTCCTCATTAATTCCATCCCTCTCTCAGCTACCCTGAAACACTCTCCCAGGACAAACAGCTGAACTAGCAGTCTGCACGCTCTTGACTAAACATATTGACCTAATCTAATTTTTTTTCTTCTAATTTTTATACACAAAGTTACACGAGACAGTTATAAAAATAGTAACACTTCAGCGGATAATACCATTGCTTCTCCCGTATTTGATCACCAAAAAAAACAAAACAAACGAGGATTGAAGCTATAAGCAGATGCTGACGTATCAAGCATAATACCCGAAACTGTAATGATTGTCACGTTGGAGAGATTTGCCATAAACATCCCGCTAGACTGGACAAAGAGACGGAACGAGCTGATTTAGACGGTCAAATGCTGACTCCAAAAAAAGGTTGTGATGTGTCCGAGAGAATTCTTTGCAAGAAAATGGTTTAGAGAATTCTTAGAGAATTATGTTCAAAGCAAAAAATCTTTCTTTTTTTTTTTCTAGGTGGAAGATTTTCTACCATTTATAAGATCTTCTTCTACACACGATTTTACTCCAGGGCGGAGTTGTCCTACTTATGCAAGGATTTTTATCTAACGCAAGATAAATTTCAGTGTGCAAGATTTTCTTTCAACCGCAAGAATTTTAAGTAATGCAAAATTTTGGCACTACTTTAGTATTTTATGTTCATTGTTTCTTCTTCTTCTTCTTCATGTTCTTCTTAAATATTCACCTATATTTTCGTTATTATTGTTACTCATTTCTATTTTCGTTACTTTTCTCCTAATTTATTAGTTCTCTCTGCCTAAATCGTTTCTATCTGTGGGCTATTTCTGTCTGTGTGTCACATCTATCTGTGAGTCATTTTTGATCTCTGGATTATTTCTGTCTGTTATTTTCAACTCTGAGTTATTTATATATGTGGGTTATTTCTATCTCTGGGTTATTTTCTATCTGTGGGTTATTTCTTTATGTTGTTTATTTCTATCTGTTATTTCTGTTCGTAGGTTATTTCTATCACTGGGTTATTTCTATCTCTGGGTCACTTCTATCACTGGATTATTTATATCTCTTCTATTATTTCTATTGCAATATTGTAACAGCAGGAAAAATAAAGGGAAGAAGAGCCAGGGGAAGACCGAGAGAAATGATGCTGGACAGTATGACTAGATGGTGTGAGAAGAGATCACCAACTGAGCTAATGGCCTGCATGAAAGATCGGGTACTCTGGAGAAGAATAATAGCCAACGCCAGTCTGCACGGCACATGATGATGATGATGATATCTATCACTGAGTTTATACTTCTCTCTTAGTCGTTCTTCCATTCTTTATGTTACTTTTTTTTCATTAGTCCTGGTCTTTTACTATCCGAAAGACTAATCAACTAAATACTACCGTTTTAACCCTTTGTAAGGAGGGGAAAAAGTAAGCAAGCAGTGACCCGGTTTTGATTGGAAATCCCACTGGCCAGAGACGGCCACGTGTGAATGGAAAATCCCCAGGCGTCCGGTCCGGCGATAACCAGGTATATAAGACAAAAGGGAGAAGTATAAAGGGGGATAAGTTGAGCTCGCGAAGGTAGCGACCAGTCGTGGACGAAGATGGTCAGTTTCCGAGAGATGGAGGCTGGCGTGTGTATTTTAGTTGTGCGCCTTTGTAAGCAGTATTGAACTCATGTTATTCAAGAAAATTTTATTTGTTTATGATTTTTTTAGTAACGCCCGTTAGAATTATATGGACATCATGTGCATCGGATTTGTGATTTTGTGATGTTTTATGGATCAGAGTTTTGTAAATACAAGAATCGTGATTTTATAAAAAGGATTGTTTTCGTATTCCTGTTATTTTATATATAAGGTGTGAACGTATGGTAAGGTCATCCTTCCACCCCTCGTACGACGGCGGCCAGACAAAATATAAAAGATTGAAATAATAATTCACATCAATCTAGAGCCAAAATCATTATTACTACATCTTTGCCAAGGATTCCATTGTTTCCAATTTTGTATTAGTATGGGAATCTCATTGTATTCGTCTTTACATCTTTTAGGCATTTCACCATGGCTTTTACTTTGAAGGTAAATAAAGAAGTTTTTATTATAAAATGTAGTCTTTCAAATCAACGAATCAATCAAAGGTCTGTAGCCCCTCCTTCGGAGAATACGTCGTAAGCAAAAGCTTTCTAATAATTTCTGTCTTTGGCCTTGTTGTCCAAGTTACCCCATAAGTCTCTCTGCTTTCAAAACCTTCATTGTACTTCTTCCGCGTATTCTCTGCTGTTCCCAGTTTTTACTTTCCTAGAGGGTTTCATGTCAAGGCTGGTTTTGCTATGCTGCCTCTCTGCTTTCTCAGTGTGTGTCACATCTATCTCCATTTCCTAGTTGTTAACGTATGCTCTTTCATCATCATCATCATCATGTGCCGTACTGAGTGGCGATTATGCTTCTCCAGAGTACGCGATCCTTCATGCAGGCCATCAGCTCAGCTGGTGATCTCCTCTCACACCATCCCGTCAGACTGTCCAGTATCATTTCTCTTGGTCTTCCTCTTGATCTTCTTCCTTCTATTTTTCCTGTTGTTATAATATTTTCAATGCCCCCTCTTCTCATTGCTCTTTACAGCTGAATAAATCCAAAACGGAAAAAAAAGAAATGCAGATAAGTTGTTGGAAATGCTCACAGAGATGATTTTTATGAGGTGATATCCACAAAAACCAGCCCCCACCCCCGAAGACCATTTACGGATTAACCACACCCGTGTGCCTAAGCTAATTTAGCAAAGGGTCTTGACCCTCTCCGACTGAAAGTCTCCATCTTCTAATTCATGAAACAGTGATCTGTATTTTTTTTTCTTAACTTTGACTTTAAGAGAGCCTAGGCTTAAGACTGTTCAGCTTAATGTTAACCTCAGGACCATGACTATTCAGCTTAATGTTAACCTCAGGACCATGACTATTCAGCTTAATGTTAACCTCAGGACCATGACTATTCAGCTTAATGTTAACCTCAGGACCATGACTATTCAGCTTAATGTTAACCTCAGGACCATGACTATTCAGCTTAATGTTAACCTCAGGACCATGACTATTCAGCTTAATGTTAACCTCAGGACCATGACTATTCAGCTTAATGTTAACCTCAGGACCATGACTATTCAGCTTAATGTTAACCTCAGGACCATGACTATTCAGCTTAATGTTAACCTCAGGACCATGACTATTCAGCTTAATGTTAACCATTAACACACACACACACACATGAAAGCCTCCTCAATGATGGAATACTGCAGATAAAAATGAGAGAGAGAGAGAGAGAGAGAGAGAGAGAGAGAGAGAAGACCACATGTCAAAATATATTCATGGAAATTATAAACAAACCCCCAGATATGGCACGCCTAACTCGTGACCTGGTACAGAAAAAGAAATACCTTTAGGCGCACAAGGACTTGAATAGGCGATGAGACTACAGAACTTTTATTACAAGTTCTTGTTTGCTAATTGTCTGTCAAAGCAAACTTTCTCTCTTCGTTTATTACCCGTTGATCTTTTCATGATAATGAACGCCATATCTTATGCAATCCTTAATGTTATTTTCACTTTATCATGATAACCTCCCTCTCCCCTCCCCCCACCCCCACTATAACGAATTTAAAAAAAATAATTAAATGATAAAATGTCTCGTCATGAAAGGCTTAAACATTATTGGCCGCTTCCAAAGCAACTCGTCGTTGATTGGCCAATGAGATGCACATACTTTAAAGCATTTTAAAAGACAGAACAAACCCCCTAGGCGTGGCTAAATTCTCCAGAGATAAACCTTCACAAACTCAAACGGGACAAGAATTAAACGTTAAAACGTCACAAATAAACGTAATTTAAAGAAGAAAGGACCGATGTATAAGCTTAGAGAAAAAAAAATACTGCTCTGAAAAATAACATAGAAAGAACTGAAACTTCCGTGTGATTTAATTAATTTTTTTATATTATTCCTATTTTCTTCTTATTTCTTTGCTTAAGCACGATTTTGATGTGCTTTGAAAAAATGTCTGATACTGTATTCTGCTGCTTCAAACACTAAAACTTATATTTTGCGGCTTGAAATATCAAATACTCTGTTCTGCAACTTGAAATACTATGGACTGTATTCTGTGGCTTGAAATGTCAAATACTGTCTTCTGCGGCTTGAAATACAAAAAACTCTATTCTGTAGCTTGAAATACCAAGTACTCTGTTCTGCGGCTTGAAATACCAAATATTCTGTTCTATGGTTTTAAATATCAAATATTGCGCTATGCGGCTTGATATATCAAATATTTGTTCTAAGACTTGATAGAAACCCTCAGATTTTATGTTTTAATTCGAGAACTCAGAGAAAGACCAAAGAGGCAGATGGAAGCAAAACAAGAGAGAGGATCTACGAAGTATTTATCTGGAGCCATCGAACAGTTCTGTAAAACTGTTACATTCACAGCATTTATAACGTCATCACTGTCTTGTGGCCTCTCCCTCTTTTGTTAAATACCACTGCATACAGCTAAGTTATCATCATGCTATGTGTAATCACAGGATGCTATATGTACAGTTCTCTGTCAGTGGGCCCCCACACGGAACAATCTCAGACAACTTCAGCCGGGGTCGCCATATCTTGGGCAATGGCGGTGAAGTTTGCTGAAAGAAGCATTGCGCCTCCCTGCTTTTTAGCTAAACTCCCAAGGTCTGGAAAAACAGTCGCTGGAATCCATATTCACCATCCGATGTGCCGCGTACTCCTCAACATCTTCACCGCATCGGCTGCAAAGAACATCCTGGTGGCGGATGTAGAAGGTAGAACAACCACAACATATCTCCTTGTCTAACGTTATCAGATAAGTTTGTTTCAAACTTTCTAGTTTGTTTTTTTTAATCCGTGTCTTGCGTTATCAGATAAATTTGTTCCAAATTTCCAACTTTCTTATCCTTGTCTAGCGTTACCAGATGCATTTTCTCAAACGTTTCTAGTTTTTTTTTTATCTTTGTCTAGAGTGATCAGATAAATTTGATCCAAGTTTCTAGTTTTCTTATCATTGTCTTGCGTTATCAGATAAGTTTGCTCTACATTTTCCAGTTTTCCTATCCTTGTCTTAAAGCAGTGTAAGAGTTTTCTGACCCACTACTCATGCACTGCTTCTAGAGCCCTAGGATCTCTCTTTAATTGGTCCTTCTGACTTTCTTTCATAACCTGGTTCTTTTCTCCCACCACCTTTTTTCCACCGTCTGGGTCCTGGATCGTGCACTGGCTACCTCGTCCAACAACCTTTTTCCACCGTCTGGGCCCTGGATCGTGCACTGACTACCCGTCCCACCACCTTTTTGCACCGTCTGGGTCCTAGATCGTGCACTGGGTACCTCATCCCACCACCTTTTTACATCGTCTGGGCCCTGGATCGTGCATTGGGTACCCCGTCTCACCGCTTTATTCCACCGTCTGGGCCCTGGATCGTGCACCGGCTACCCCGTCCCACCACCTTTTTCCACCGTCTGGGTCCTAGATCGTGCACTGGGTACCTCATCCCACAACCTTTTTCCACCGTCTGGGCCCTGGATCGTGCACTGGGTATCCCGTCTCACCACTTTATTCCACCGTCTGGGTCCTGGATCGTGCACCGGCTACCCCGTCCCACCACCTTTTTCCACCGTCTGGGCCCTGGATCGTGCACCGGCTACCCCGTCTCACCACTTTATTCCACCGTCTGGGCCCTGGATCGTGCACCGGCTACCCCGTCTCACCACTTTATTCCACCGTCTGGGCCCTGGATCGTGCACCGGCTACCCCGTCTCACCACTTTATTCCACCGTCTGGGTCCTGGATCGTGCACCGGCTACCCCGTCCCACCGCCTGCTCGCTGGGTCCGCCTATGACACTATTTTAGTCTGTTTTCCCCAACTGTCTGTAGTCTGTAGTACTCCTGGACTAACACATGAGAAGAAATCTGTATTCCAATTAACGATTCTAATTTTCCTAGGAAACCCGGACCTAATGAGATCTCTAAACAAGTCTGAGGACGATGAAAGTTCCTCTCGCGCTGTGTATCCATGGGCTTGACATCTTCATCTATGCCACCATCTTTGTTTACGCTGCACTTTAATTATGTGGACGAGTTTATGTCTTGTATGAATGAAGCAGACTCTGTAAGAGAACTGTTGCTAGCTGTGGTTTTTTTTTTCAGGGTATTTTAAAATTCCTTTCGCTGCTTGTCATTTCCTGTTTTTTTTTTAAAATTGCTATTTTTAAATGCTCCCTAGCATCTGGCTTAACATTGTCCCTTTGTTATGTTTTCCTAGCATTTAATTTACAATTGTCCGTTTGTTACGTTTTCCCTAGCATCTGGCTTACATTGTCCTTTTGTTATATTTTCCTAGCATATAGCTTACATTGTCCCTTTGTTACGTTTTCCTGGCATCTGGTTTATAGTGTCCTTTTGTTATGTTTTCTTAGTATCTCGCTTACATTGTCACTTTGTTATGTTTTCCTAGCATTTGTCTTATATTGTCTCTTTGTTGTTTTCCTAGCATCTAGCTTACAGTGTCCCTTTGTTATGCTTTCCTAGCACGTGGCTTACACTGTCCCTTTGTTATGTTTTCATAGCATCTAGATTACATTATCACTTGCTATGTTTTCCTATCATTTGATTTAAATTATCGCGTGCTATGTTTTTCTAGCATATAGTTTACATTGTCACTTGCTATGTTTTCCTAGCATTTAGTTTACATTGTCACTTGCTATGCTTTGCTGGGATCTAGTTTATATTGTCACTTGATAGGTTTTCTTAGCGATTGATTTACATTATCACTTGATATTTTCCCCAGAAATTAGCTTATGTTACTGTCTTGTTACGTTTTCCCATTATCTGACTCACATTTGTTTAGTTTTCCCAGCATCTGACTTACATTATCGCCTTATTATGTTTTTCCAGCATCTGGCTAAAATATTCACCTTATTATGTTTTTCCAGCATCTGGCTAAAATATTCACCTTATTATGTTTTCCCGGCATCTGGCTAACATTATAACCTTAATATGTTTTCCCAGCGTCTGGCTAACATTATAACCTTAATATGTTTTCCCAGCGTCTGGCTAACATTATAACCTTAATAAGTTTTCCCAGCGTCTGGCTTACATTATAACCTTAATATGTTTTCCCAGCGTCTGGCTAACATTATAACCTTAATATGTTTTCCCAGCGTCTGGCTAACATTATAACCTTAATATGTTTCCCCAGCGTCTGGCTTACATTATAACCTTAATATGTTTTCCCAGCGTCTGGCTTACATTATAACCTTAATATGTTTTCCCAGCGTCTGGCTAACATTATAACCTTAAATGTTTTCCCAGCGTCTGGCTAACATTATAACCTTAATATGTTTTCCCAGCGTCTGGCTAACATTATAATCTTAATATGTTTTCCCGGCATCTGGCTAACATTATAACCTTAATATGTTTTCCCGGCGTCTGGTTAACATTATAACCTTAATATGTTTTCCCAGCGTCTGGCTAACATTATAACCTTAATATGTTTTCCCAGCGTCTGGCTTACATTATGACAAAAAATGTGCTTAGCAGTTATTCTAAACTCTTATTTCTCACCCGAGTCCTGCTTCTGTATGTCATGAGGTATTTTCCAGTCATTACATTTTTATAATTTGCAAATCTTTTTTTTTTAATTTCATTTTCTAGTATTCCTTGACTCGGCCTATTAAAAACACATTAAGCTGTCGTGGAACTGCTGCTTGTATTCTGATATTATTCTCCTTGTTATTTTCCATTCCCCCCCCCCCCCCCCCCCCCCCCGCCCCCCGTACTTTATTAACTGTTGTTAAAATTTTCCAGGTTTTGATCTGAACATTTTTAACAGTTGTTGTTTATCCTCATTTTCTTAATAGTGACCTACCATGGTCGTAACATCCCCTCCTCCCTCCCCCTACCCCCCCTCCTCCCTCCCCATAACCCCCTCCCCCGCGGCCCCCCCCCCTCCGTTCTATTGGAGCTTTTGTTCCATTGTATCTCTCACTGTATCTCACAATTCTTGTGCTGGTTAGGAGAATATATTCATCCAAGAGAACCTCGGCCAGATAATTGCTGTTTCTATGTTTCTTTGCTGTTTCGTTATTTTCGTCTTCCCTGATAAAGGCATTTCGCTGAAATATTTGTTTGTTATTGTCTATTTTACGTTTCTACGCGTTTATTTCATTGTCTTTTTTTTTTGATACTTCTTTTCACTTTAAGTTCTTTTTATATTCTTAATTATATCACGCAGCTCTGACTATTTCTGCTTTAGCAGAGCCAGTTCTGTCGCAGAACTCTTCTTCTTCTTCTTTTCATTCTCCTTGAAACTCTGAGAGCTGGTGTTCTTTGCAGCAGATGCTTTGAAGATATTGAGGCACAGCATCTTGTCCGCTACCGAGCGGGGTCACCGCTGAGTGCTGTTTTAAAAACCGAGGGCGTGCAGTGCTTCTTTAGCAGACTCCACCGGACGTGGACTATGGCGATCACTGCCCCTTTAGCCAGGCTAAGCCAGTTACTGGGAGTATCCACGAAAAGGTGGGATGGAGTCTTCGTCAGCAGTGGTTCCCCACCTCTGATGTTGGCATGTCAGCTGTGAGTCTGGCTGCCACATCGGACAGCTTCTTCGCTCCCCACCCACCCCCCCCCAAAAAAAAAAACCGCAGTGCTCAGCTCAACTATCCTTTTATTTAAGGTCCATATCTAACGCCAGATCGTCAAATATTAGTATATAGTGCCCTTTATATATATATATATATATATATATATATATATATATATATATATTCATTAACTTGCATGTCCCTTGTGGAACTTTGCCTCCCTAAAAGCTCTCCTGCAGGCCTCTCGGTTGTAAGCAAGATACCCTGCTGCTGATGCACCCCTTTGCAGATCATCAACGATGTCTTGCAGCCATCTTCGCCTTAGTCTTCCTCTCTTTCTTTTTCCCATTATGTACCATTCCAAGACGGTCTTCTCTAGATTATCATGACGTTTAATGTGTCCAAAATATTTAAGTTTTCTCTCTTTAATCCTCTTTACTAGCCAGCCTTCTTCAATATTAATTCTTCTATATGGATATATTTGTTCTTTTTTGTGTCCATGATATCTGAAGAACTCTTCTGTAGCATTTACATTCAAAGGCATTTATGTGTTTCTCAGCTGTTTTGTTAAGTGTCCAGGCATATGTTGCGATGGGAATGATGCATGACCTTAAAAATCTTATTTTTGTAGTTCTGTCTGTTCCTCTCCACAGATTCTTTAGTTATTTTACTTTCTGAAGAGCGATAGATGTCCTCCTTTTAATTTCCCTCATTGTATCTCCATTATTAGTTAGTAGTGATCCAAGATATTCAAAACTCTCCACTTCTTCCAGTTTTTCCTCATTGATACATATTTCAGCTACCTTGTTTGTTTTGTCAGTTGTCATCAATTTAGTTTTCTTCGCATTTTTGCTCTTCGCTGTTCTTACAGACTGACATAATTAGTTTTTTTCATTCCTTTTTTGTGTTGTGGACAGTAATCCTGTGTCATCGGCATATCTAATCTAATCTCTGGTATTTCATAACCTCCAATTGTTATGGCATCGTAATATTCTTTGTCTACATTTTCTCTAATATTATATACATACATATATATATATATACATATATATATATATATATATATATACTGCTTGGCCCTTTAGAACTACACTGATCTTTGATCAACTATTGCCTAACGCTTTCCCAATATTAGTCAGCGTTTCACCATTTCTTTTTAGTGACTGCTTTATTATTTCCACTTTAGTTTCATTTGTAATCGTTTTCCATTTCTGTGATGCATCACTTTTTTTGTCCATCACATTTACGCTTTAGTGCTATGGTTATGTAGGTTAATAAAAAAAAAATTAAAGCCAAGTACAGAAAGACATACGAGACATGATGTTAATGTCAACGTGCTCCGACTGGAAAGACCGAAGTCTGTGTATCCTACCCGGGGCTCACGAACCCCCTGTAGACCCACAATGTACTGAAGTGTGTCGCAAATTAGAGCCCATCTGTTATTACAAATCCACCGTATGTAACTCGAATTTTAAATATAACAGACGCTACGGGGATTGGATCGTAACTATGAGTTGAACGTAAATCGAATGTTCGTAAATAGAGGATCTGCCTGTATTAGTTTAAAGTCCAGTTTTATATGAAACTCTAATATACTAGAGTTAATAGTGACAAGGTCATGCTGTCTTTAAAAACAACTGGGTTACAGTGACATTTTGAGTGCATCAAAATGCAGCAGTACATTATCTGGTCTGGACTGGATCAACAAAGGAGAGACAGGCAGTAAACATGTTGACGAGGCAACCGACTAATGAGATCATTAAAACAAGGGTTCTAAAACTCTGAGATAATACTACCACGTAATTATTGTTGTAAATTTATGGTTATAATCGAAATATTTTTGGAAACTTTGCAATGAAGTCTGAATTTTGACTTTCGTGGAAACTCAAAGAAGGGAAGCTGGAAAATGGACTGCTACAAAAATGTAAAAGTTTGAATAAGCTAGCCAAGGATGCAAGAGAACACAGGCGTGCAGGTTTCTAGTCCATAGTAAGCAGAATTTGTAATCATCAGAGTTTAGAATTCAGTTTTAGAAACTAACAGACTAACTCTTCTATACTAAACTGATTTGAAATATTTTTGTGACATGGAAAAGTTGGTCCGGTGTACCACACATGCAATATAACTTGAGACCTGGAAGTAAAGAGACAAAAAAAAAACTTAGAAATATAGACAGGCAGAATCTTCTTCTTCCTTCTTCCACGTTCTTGGTCAAACTAAATCAGGAGTCTGCTCGGTAGGATGAAGTCCACAATCTTCTCCAGGTCCTCTCTGTAGCTCCACGGCTTCCGCCTTAGGTCCGAGCCCTGTGGCCATGTCTGTCTGGGCCCCTGTGGCTATGTCTGGCTGGGTCCTTGTGGTAATGTCTGGCTGGGTCCTTGTGGTAATGTCTGGCTGGGTCCTTGTGGTAATGTCTGGCTGGGTCCTTGTGGTAATGTCTGACTGAGTCCCTATGGCCATGTCTGGCTGGGTCCTTGTGGTAATATTTGGCTGGGCCCCTGTGGCCATGTCTGGCTGGGCCCCTGTGGCCATGTCTGGCTGGGCCCCTGTGGCCATGTCTGGCTGGCAGATCTGTAAAATTTGAGCACTCTTTGAGTACATGTTCTGGAGAGATTTTTTTTCCCTATTTCCTTTTGTTTGAAATTATATATAAATTGCTTTGAATAGTATCATTCATGAAAGAAGGTTTGAAAGGGACGAAATTTTCAAACTATTCTCAGGTGATAGCAGCAACAGAGTAGTATTTCTGTGACCAGATACCAGACTTTATATTTGGAAAGATTAAGGAACCTAGGGAAACGATGCGCCACGTGTGTTGAATTTCGGGGATGAATGCGTGAAATACGATGAAAGTTTCATGGCTATGGGTCTTCCCTTCTTGGTCGGGCCGAAAACTTTTCAGCACCCACTCGTATACACTTAAACTTGAGATACAGCTGAGCTCATCTTCCATACTGACAGCACTACTGGAATGCGAAGGTTTTCGACAACAAGGCTTCCTCTAAACGCCAAAGACGTGACTGAACTGTGGTTGTTCTTATCTTGATGTCTAAAACAAGATGAAGGAGGAAATGAGACAAAGGATATATATCTCAAACTGGAAATGAAAAAGAAAAATACTTCAGAAGTAGCATGACTGATAACAAGAATACTCTCATTCATAACTGCTCTTTGTTCTATGGTTATACCTTGAAACGAAGAAAGAGAAACATATTACTTTAGTGTACGAAAGCCTTGTTGTTCCCTGTTTGCAAAAATGTATTTAGATTTGTCATTACTGGCACGTCTTTTCTGAAAACTAAGAGATGTTTCATTGTAATACCTACAGTATGGAGTGGGAAAACTAAATCGCCATGGCTTCATGAACAATAAGTTAGAAGTTATAATTGATGATCAGGTTGCCCATCAAGTATCATGGAACTGAAGATCAGGTTGCCCGTCAAGTATCATGGGACTGAAGATCAGGTTGCCCATCAAGTATCATGGGACTGAAGATCAGGTGGGGGTGAAGACCCTGTCCGATGAGGCAGTCAGCGACCCATAGCTGATATGCCAGCGTCAAGGTTAGCGAACCATAGCTGACCAAGATCCTATCCCACCTCTCCGTTGGTACGCCTAGTAACAGGCCTAGCCTGGTTAACTGGCAAAGGATCACCAAAGTCCCCATGGTTGTGCAGTCTGTTAAAGAAGTATTGCACACTCCCTGCTTTTTAGCTGTACTCCAGGACTGAAAAAGTAGCTGCCATAACTCACTCCCACACCGATACAATGCTGTGCCTCAACACCTCTACAGCATCGGCTGCACAGAACACCAGCTCGCAGTTACAGGGAGTTCGTATAAGTACAAATACAAGTGAAGATCCGGTTGCCCATCATAAGTACAACGGGGTTGATGATCAGGTTGCCTATCATAAGCGTCATGGTACTGAAGATCAGGTTGCCCATCATAAGTATCATGGGACTGAAGATCAGGTTGCCCATCATAAGTATCATTGGACTGAAGATCAGGCTGCCCATCATAAGTATCATTGGACTGAAGATCAGGTTGCCCATCATAAGTGTTATTGGACTGAAGACCAGGTTGCCCATCACAAGTGTCATAGGACAGAAGATCAGGTTGTCCATCAAAAGTATAATGGGATTGATGATCAGGTTGTTCATCATAAGTACTATGGGACTGAAGATAGACTGCAGATCAGGTTTTCCATCATAATTATCATGGGACTGAAGATCAGGTTGCCCATCACAAGTATCATGGGACGGAAGATAAGGTTGCCCATCATAAGTATCATTGGATTGATGAACAGGTTGCCCATCATAAGTACCATGGGGTTGAAAATCCGGTTGCTCAATATAAGTGTCATGTGACTGAAGATAAGGTTGCCCATCATTAGTGTCATTGGGCTGAAGATAAGGTTGCTCATCATAAGTATCATGGGGCGGAAGATCAGGTTGCTCATCATGAGTATCATAGGACGGAATATTAGGTTACCCATCATAAGTATCATGGGACGAAAGATCAGGTGGCCTATCATAAGTGTTATGGGACTAAAGATCAAGTTGCCCATCATAAGTATCATGGGACTGAAGATCAGGTTGCCTATCATAAGTATCATGGAACGGAAGATCAGGCTGTGCATCATAGGCATCGTGGGACTGAAGATCCGGTTGCCCATCATAAGTAGCATGGGATTTTTGATCATGTTGTCCGTCATAAGTACCATGGGATTGATAAGATTGCTCATCATAAGTACCAAATAACTGATGATCAATTTGCCTATCATAAGTATCATGGGACGGAAGATCATGATGCCCATCCTAGGTATCATGGGATTGATGATCAGGTTACTCATCATAAGTATCATGGTACTGATGATCAGATTGTCCATCATAAGTATCATGGGATTGAAGACTGAATGCTGAAGACGTGATAGAGACACCAGGTGAGACAGATTTGCCTGCCCTTCACAAGAATAAACGTAGCCATGAGATGACAGCGAAATAATGGTGTATTTCAGATTCACATTTGTAAGACAGCAGATTCTTTCACTGATTTATATTCACTTCCATATGACAGTAGATGCACTTACTAATTTATATTCACTTTCATAAAACAGTAGATTCAGTTACTAATTTATATTCATTTCATAAGACAGTAGATTCACTTACTGATTTATATTCACTTTCATAAGACAGTAGATTCACTTACTGATTTATATTCACTTTCATAAGATAGTAGGTGTGCTCTTTGATTTAACAGGAGATTCACTTGTTTTTCTATTTTAACAGTCTTGTAAACAGATAGTGAATGTCTGAGACAGTGTTAAGGTTGAGAAAGAAGGGTGGAATGTTAAACAAGCCTAGCCTTTTGTCCACACTCAGAAAATACATATATACATACGTACATACATGCCTTTGAATGTAAATGTTACAGAAGAGTTCTCCAAATACCGTGGACACAAAAAAGAACAAATATATCTATACTACAAGGCTGGCTAGTAAAGAGGATTAAAGAGAGAAAACTTAAATATTTTGGACACATTAAACGTCATGATAGTTTAGAGAAGACCGTATTGGAAGGATACATAATGGGAAAAAGAAAAAGAGGAAGACCGAAACGAAGATGGCTGCAAGACATCGTTGACGATCTGGAAATGGATGCAGCAGCAGCAGGCCATCTTGCTCACAATCGAGAGGCCTACAGGAGTGCTGTTTGGGAGGCAAAGTTCCGCAAGGGACATGCAAAGGAATGAATGAATGAACATACATGCATACATATCTACATACATACATACATACATACATACATACATACATACATACATACATACATACGTACGTACATATTCCTTGCAGTTTAAAAGGATTTCACTGTCAGTGTACGTGAGAAAGTAGCATTTAACTGAATCTCGTGCATTTAGTTACTTTACTTTTTGTGAAGGTATAAATAACGAAGTAACTGTCTTGTTCTTTTACATTTCATTCATATTACTAATGTAGCCGATATTACTGAACAATTGGAAAGAGTTAAAGATGAGCAATGCAGAGGGCGAAATATTAGACGGGACTGCGTGCTATTTCGTCAGTAAGGTAAAGTAACGTCATTAAGGCATGTTTGGGATACGGTGTTAGGCCCGTTATTTCCAAGGCCTTCGGCACATGAAAGTGTGATATGGTCAGCATCACGCCTGGTCGCATTTACCTTCCCAGAATTCTCTGGTACCCGTTTTAGTTTTAAAGGCTGGAGTGGATGCCAGGGACCTTTTTGGTGTGGTTAGACCAGAATAAAAAAATCCCGCTGCTGGGGTCTGAACTCGATACCACCGTATTAGTAAACCGACCGCCTGACCACTCAGCCAATGAAATTCTTCACCGTTTCAAAATAAAATTCATTCATTGAATCATCGCTTTACAGTCCTCACAGATGTAACAATGGAAGAACAAAGCGCAGAGCTAATGATAATTTCTCTTAAGAACGGAAGATACGAGGGGTGATTGATAAGTTCTCGGCATAAGGTACAAATACTTGAAACATACAGTTGATTTTAGGTGCATTTGTAGATCAGGTTAATGCAAGATTAAACACCAAGTTTCAAGAAATTAACTGCAACCAGTTTTTTTTTACAGGCTACTGAAGTGGTAAGGAGTGGCAGAAATTGAGAAAATGGATAAAAATTTCTCATCGAGCAGTCATTCGCTACCTCTGCATCAAGGCCTTATCATCGAAGGCGATCCATGAGGATATAGTGGAGACTAGGGGAGAGTGCCCCTTCTTACAGCACAGTGAAGAAACGGGCAGGCCAGTTCAAACATGGAAGGGAGAGTCTGGAAGATGATCCCCGTCCAGGAAGACCAAGAACGGTAACCACCGATGAACCACAGGGGAGATTCCATGACATGATAATGGAAGATCGATGACTAACTGGGCAGTGCATTGCTATTGAGTTGGACATCTCCCAGGAACGTGTTCATGCCATTATTCACAATGATCTTCAAATGACAAAGGTCTCCGCTCGACGGGTCACGAAACTTCTTAAAGCTGATCACAAACGACAGCGTTTCAACATGTCACAAGACAATCTTGGACATTTTTCTGCAGATCCTGAATATATATGGATGAGACTTTGGTTCATCATTTTCAACCAGAAACCAAAGAACAGTCAAAGCAGTGGAAACATCATGGATCCCCACCTCCAAAGAAAGCAAGGGTGGTTCTGTCTGCAGGCAAAGTGATGGCTTCCATCTTTTGGGATTCAGAAGGTGTGCTATTGGTAGACTATCATCAAAAGGGCAGAACGGTCACCGGGGCCTATTACGCTAATCCCGTGAAGCAACTGCGGGTCAAATTGAAACGAAGGATATTGACGAGAGGAGTCATGTTTCAGAAGACATTTCTCCAATTCACAAATGGGCGGTGGCAATGACTGCCATTCATGAATGCGGCTTCCAGCTTCTTGAACATCCTCCTTATTCCCCATATTTGGTCCCTTCGGACTATTACCTGTTTATCAAACTCAAAAAGGAGCTCAGTGGTGGCAAATTTGCTTCAGTTGATGACGTCATTCATGCTGTAGACCACTTTCTACTGGCACAAGATGCTGACTTTTACAAAGAAGGGATCCGTATGCTCCAGGATCGCTGGACTAAGTGCATAAACTTGCAAGGGGACTATGTTGAGAAATAACCCCCCAACAAATTGTTCACAAATAATCCGTTGTAATTTATGCCGAGAACATATCAGTCACCCCTCGTATATACATGTGTGTAGAGGCGTACTGGATTAATCGGCGTACAGCGAATGAGTCTAAATAGAATGTCACACACAGTCTAGTCCTGCGATATTACAAGGGACATCACTCGAAACTTCGCAACTGAAGGATAAAAAAAAAACAAAATGTTATCCTGTGTGTACATTTGTGAATGTGAATATCCGAATGAATGCGTGTATGATCGCGAGTGTGATAGAAATGTTTGTTGAGGGATAATGCCTACACGTAAGGACAAATACGTTGTGCCGTCCCTTTTCTCATTTATCATCATTTTATCTGAGCTGATGTTTGGCATCCGAGCGATAATAAACGAGTTTGGGTCATACATTTATTTCTACTCCTGCCATTGTTACTCCCGGAAATAGCTTCCATTTATAATTCTCCAAAGCCTAAGAGATCACCCTAAAGAAAACAAATGCACTAGACAAAAATAGCCCGCTATTACGCTTACTATTAAAGAGGATTCTTTACAAGATCAGTCGTACGTTCTAAAAGTTTTTGAAGATAATTGCTGCTGAATAGATGAAGACCTATGTGACTTTATTTTACTGTAAATACTAAGTACTATACGCACTATGCTATACGTAATACTAGTACTATAAAGTACTGCGCACTTGTTCTCTTTTCAGACGCCACAAAAGGTATAAGCTTGACTTTCTAGTGGGAATGATAGTACAGCGGTTGTTTCCCTTTGCCTTCCGTTCGGTTCATCCGCGGTTTTCTCCGCTTATCTTATATCTTATATCCTTCCCTTGCCGTTAAACGTCACATAGGGCTCGCAAAGTAGTTCGCCAATTTTTCTTGTCTTCGGCGAGTCTTTCAACCTCATCAAAGGATTTTATGCCTGTTAATTTCGCCTCTCTTAATAATGTCCTCTTCAGAGTTTCACGCGGTCTGCCCCTTTTTCTTCGGCCTGTTGTGTTCCATTTGATAGCTTATTTTGGGATTTCTCCGCTAGCCTTTATCTAAAGAAGCTACCCCTCCCCTCCCCCCCTCCCCCCTTGCACGGCAGCAGGATACCTGTTTTGACCTGCTGCTTTTTTACATTCAGATATTCACAGCTGACCTCTGTATCTAGGGAACATAACATCATCCACCTCCCACTACCCAGTGAACCCACCTGACACAAAAGCAGGCTTCTCTTCAGCAGATGATGGCAAGTACAGAAATGAAATAAAGTCACGAAGTAGTTAAGGCAAAGAAAGTTTGTTTCTTTTTATGACACGAAGAAGATATTAACAAATAAGAACACGCCTTAAAAGTGAGAAAATGAGTATTGTGGGGTTATATAAAATCAATATTGATGCATATTTGTGAAACTTGGGCAGTTAACAAAAAGATGATAACGCATATAAAAGAGGAAGCAACAGAGATGCGGTTTTGGCGAAAGATGCAACAAATGGCCTGGACAGACAGAAAAAACAACGAAGAGGCCCTCAGAGAACTTTCACAACAAAGCAAACTAATCATAATTTTAAAAAAAACAGTCAGGATATCGTGGGCATGTCAGGAGAAGAAATTAGAGTCTAGCAATGGCTGAAAAATTTAGAGAGAAAAGCCAAGAGAAAAATAATCTCACTAAACTGAGCACGTGGAATGAGAAAAGGGAGAAGCATCTGAAACAACAAGGATCGTGCAAGATGGTGAAGCATGATCTTATGGGATATCAAGTTTCACACCTGGATTAAGCCGCTTTAGGCATATTTCACCAGTATGGGTGTATATTGGTCGTGGCCGGCCTCTAGAGCAGAGGTGCCGTGGTACGAGTAGCTCTCGCCGCGATACTACTGGACATATCGGTTAAACTTCACTTTATCCTTTCAATCACCTCTTCACAGCGGCGCCGCCCGGCAACCCTAGCCACATTTTCGCATTTTTTTTCTTTGGCCGGGAGGAGCTTCGCTCCACGCGCGGCGGCCGAAGAATCTCGCCAGTAATGTCTCAGATCAACTCCTGGGTCAAGCTGGTCTAGGCAATCTGTCCCGTATGGGTGTGTACAGGACGTGGCCGGGCTCTAGAGCAGAAGTGCCTTGATTTGAGTAGTCCTGACCTCGAGACTACTGGTCACTTCGCTTACTCCTTCACCTTTTCCACGACGGCGCTGCTCAGCACTCCAGTCGCATTTTTCTTCATTGGCCGGGAGGACCCCTACCCCACGCACGGCAGCTGAAGAATCTCGCCAGCAACGGTAGATGAGCTACCAAACATGACTCTCATCTACCCAAAACGTCTGGTTTTCTGTTTTAAAGGCACATAGGGATATGGTGTTAGTGACCATATTTTCCAGGCGCCAGATATTCGCCTTCGCCCCCTTCTCCTGTCAGTCTGAACAGGTCTGCCACGCGAAGGTCAGGAGCTGGACTTGACTGTCAGAGGCTGTTTGAGACGCACGCCTTGGAGACATCTAATTCGAGTCGATAGCGTATCCACCACCCCACTTTCGACTATAACAATCCTTAGAACCACTTGGAGTGACAAACATTAACACATGGATCATGACATATTCTAAACTTCACATGGATCATGACAAATTCTTAACTTCACGTGGATCATGACATATTCTAAACTTCACATTGATCATGACAAATTCTTAACTTCACATGGATCATGACATATTCTAAACTTCACGATATTCTCACTTAGCGTCCCGCTCTTGCTTTTGCTGATGTAATCAAGGCTATAGAGAAAATAAGGAAAGAAAATAAACTTATAACTGTAAGCCATTAGGTGTATTGTTGTCATACATGTCTGACTGGGAACCACTTTCTTTCCATGTATTTTCAGTTTTATAGACATTGGACTCACTGCGTGCCATACTTTTTCCTCTTGTTTATATACTTTTTATCTATAATAAAACCCTCAGATGCCGTCTCAGTTCGTGAAAGGATAACCGGTTTTCACTAGTTTCTTTAAAAAAGAATATAACATAACAGATCGGCGATTCCCAACTTTTTAAAAATTTCGCGGACCGCTGAAGTCAATGATGTTCGCTGCAGCCCCCCTACACTCCAACACCCCCCCCCCAACCTCCCACGCCCATCCCCTCCCCCACATCGCGCCATTAGCCACTAAAATAAAACCTTCACATAGACTTAAAACTCCGTTTATTTTTACTATGCAAACCCTCACAAGATCTTTGTGAACCTCTAACTTTGAAAAGCCCTCTAACCACGTCTCCTACACAATATCCCTCATTAAGGAGAGCCTACATTTAGGTTCCATCCTTCATGATAGATAGAATGTAACAATCTTGAGAGCACAGAATCTCCGGACAAAAATGCATTTATAAAGTCTCTCCCTCATTCATGTGCATTTTTTAAGGTTTCATATCCGTACGGTTAAACTCTTAACGTAGAAACTTGCATTCATTACTCTGGCATTCAGCTCTCCAACATTAACAATAGACCTTATAAAAAAAAGCATATAATCGTTTGTCGTAGGATGCATTACACTAAATCTATCTTTTAATCATTTATATTCATTTACACTCTTTTTATCATGTTATTTTTAATCATTTATCTTTTATCTTCCTTTAAATCACACCTCGCCATATACTACGTCTCCCCCCGCTCCTCTTTTTTTGCTTTCAATAAATTTAACGTTACGCTACGCATATCATCATCATCATCATCATCAACTCTGTTTGTGCTTCCCCCTCCCCCCCCCCCAAAGAAGGCTGGATGCGCGCGGTCCTCCAACTTGCTCTGTCCTTTCTGCGCACGTTCGCAGATGCATCAACATTCATCTCCTTGTGTTTATCTATTCATCATTCCAAGCTAATAATTTGTCCATCTATTCAGCTACAGATAAACACAGAAGCAGTTAGATATACACTTTATATCTTAAGCACGTAGCTAAGAGGAAATAACAGAATTAATATATGCACGGGCATTATATCTATCTATCTATCTATCTATCTGTCCGTGCGTCCGTCAGTCTGTCTGTTGTCTGTCTGTCTGTCTGTCTAACAACTTGTCTGTCTGATCACCTGTCTACCTACATATCAGTTTACTTATCCATTTACCTGTGTGCATGTCTGTGAAAAGCTACTCTTACTATTTATTAGGATTTGGGAAGGTCCCAGAGGAATGGAAAGAAGCCAATCTTATAAAACTCCATAAGAAGGAAGATATATTAGAATGTAAGAAATATAGAAGCATCTTCCTGCTCTAAGTACCCAGCAAGGTCTTCAGCAGGACCTTGTTAAGTAGAATTAAAACATCAGTAGATAGTAAACTAAGAGAAGAGCAAGCAGGTTTCAGGCAAGGAAGATCCTGTACTGACCACATTGCTACAATGCGAATAATAGTAGAACAGTCAATGGAGTGCAATTCTTCACTCTTAGTTACATTCATTGATTACAAGAAGGCATTTGATAGTTTAGATCGCAGAATGCTATGGAAACTACTGGGACGCTATGGTATCCCAGCCAAGATAACAAAGCTTATAAAGACCATATATGAAGGAACAAATTAAAGAATGGTGCATGGAGGAACTCTCACCGAAAGTTTTAAAGTGGAAACAGGCATGCGGCAGGGATGTTTGCTATCACAATTCCTATTTCTTCTAGCAATTGACTGGATCATGAAAACTACCACACAAGAGAAAATAAATGGGATACAATGGACATTGTGAAACCAATTGGAAGATCTTGACTTTGCAGAAGATGTGGCACTTCTGGAACACAGCCACACATAAATGCAAGAGAAATTTCAAATCTTAAGCAAGAATTCAGCTAAACTGGGACTACATACTAACAGACAGAAAAACAAAGATAATGAAAAGTAATAGTGCAAGCAATAGCCTCATGGTAAATGAGGGAGTGCCAATTGAGGAAGTAGAGTATTTCACATATTTAGGCAGCATAGTGGATAAATATGGAGAACGAAAAGGATGTTAAAGCTAGAATAAACAAGGCCAGGACAGCATTTACCCAACTTAACAAAATATGGTCATCTAAGAACATCAAAACAAGAACCAAACTTAGGCTTTTCAATACAAACGTAAAGACTGTCCTACTATATGGTTCAGAGACATGAGTTATGACCAAGACAATACAGCAGAGGATACAAACATTCATGAACTACTGCTTGAGGAGGATTTTAAACATTAAATGGCAGGACAAGATCAGGAACGAGGAGGTCTGGGAAAGGGCAGGACAAGAACCTATGAACCTACAAATCATGTCTAGGAAGTGGAGGTGGATTGGCCACACTCTGAGGAAACCCGACACCAACATAGCAAGACAGGCACAGACATGGAATCCTCAAGGAAATAGAAAACGAGGAAGACCTAGACTTACTTGGAGAAGAGAAATTATGACAGTGCTCAGAGACAATGGATACACATGGAAGGAAGCAGAGAATAATTCCAAGAACAGGAATGACTGGAGAGCCTTTATCCGCGCCCTGTGCTCTCAAGGGAGTGAAAGGCGATGATGATGATGATGATGATGATGATGATGATGATGACAATGATGATGATGATGACGATGTCTGAGTACGTCTAAATCTTCCTCTTTGTTTTACTTGACACAGGAACACGGGGAACTTAAGTAAACCACTTACAAATGTATTCTATAAAATAATCCATTTGCAAATGTATCCTATAAGGTAACACACTTACAAATGTATCCTATAAGGTAACACACTTACAAATGTATCCTATAAGGTAACACACTTACAAATGTATCCTATAAGGTAACACACTTACAAATGTATCCTATAAGGTAACACACTTACAAATGTATCCTATAAGGTAACACACTTACAAATGTATCCTATAAGGTAACACTTACAAATGTATCCTATAAGATAAAACTTACAAATGTATCCTATAAGGTAACACACTTACAAATGTATCATGTACATTACCGCCAGCACAGATCAGTATATTCTTTCACATCCATATTTCACTTAGAGCAGTAGTTCTCAAACAGGGGCCGGTCAAAGGAAATATTCACAGAGGAGGGCGATAAGAGAAAAGGAAACAGGAGATACCATCAATTCCTTTTCACTGCTGGAGGAACAGGCAACATATGGCACTCTTCCCCTCTCACATCCTACTGATCTGTACCAGTAAAGAGGCAGAATATGAGAATTTATTCTTGAAGAACGTCGAAGTATTAGTAAACGAGGTAGCGTCTACATGTTTGCGTGCATGGGGGCCTTAATGACGTGGCCTGGAAGGCCGGGGGGGGGGGGGGAAGGGGTGGCAACCAAACAAAATTTTTGAGAACCACTGGTGTAGATGTTGGTCACGTCGATCATTCATATATTCGAATGGTTACGTTATATAAACCAGTTTGACGATCCAATAGTCATTAATCTTTCAGTTAAAGGGAAAAACATAATTTTAAAAAAAAATGAAAGTGAAGACGAAAATATGGAAAAACCCAGCAATGATTCCAATTTTTAAATTTAACTCTTTAAATCCTAAAGTACTTCACACGCTCTGACAGAATATATTTTATTGAGAAATTCTAGTAGAAAGAAACTAGAAGGAAGTTATTCTATAATTTAAAAGTATTGATTGGGTTAGAAATGTGCTGCTTTTTCATTTATATGTTCAAAAAAAAGAAACTCAACACTACTGAATGGACATCAAATTGCAAACTTGTATCAAATTTTTGTTATTTTACGGAATTAATGTTTCAATCTTGGCATGAAGAAACTTGAAGACTTTAACAATGAAATCATTAAATTTGGTTTGGACTTTTATTCATTGCTACTCAGGCCTCCGTTTCAGTAAGGTGTATGGCCTCCTCTGGGCCGTATCAGAGAACGACATCTCCTTGACATGGATCCGACTAACCGTTGGATCTGTTGTTGTGGGTTGGCTGCCCACTCTTCCTTCAGTGCAAGAGACAACTGTCGGAGATTGGTTGGCGCCACGTCTCACTGGCGGACTTGTCTGTTGAGTTCATCCCATAAGTGTTCTGTTGGGTTCATGCCTGATGAAATGGATGGCCACGGAATGGTCTGGAAATTGTTGTCAGTGAGGAAATGGGTGGTGAGTTGTGTCACATGAGGTCGAGCGTTATCCTGCTGAAAAATCGACCCTGGTGCAGATAGAACTGGAAGGACGTGAGGACGAAGAATTTCAGCGATGCATCGTTGGGCACTCAGACGTCCTTCAATTTGCACAAGGTCACTTCTTCCCATGAAGTTAATCGTCCCCTACACCAGTACATCTCCACCATCATGTGGAGGAGCCTCATCCACGAAGTTCTAGGCGCAGTGCTCATGGACTCTGTCGTAAACTCTTTTGCATCACTCGTGTCGCTGGAGCAGAAAGACTGATTCATCACTAAACCAAACTCTTCTCCAAACATTCGCAACGGTCCATTGACGATGCTGGTTCGCCCACTGCAGTCAGTTCTGGCGATGCCGGTCCGTAAGAACAGGACCTTTGTAGGGTCTTCTAGCTCAAAGACCAGCGTCGTGCAGCCGGTTTCTGATCGTTTGATTTGAAATGCGATGAGCTGCTGTCATTGACCGGACTGTTGAGGACGCAGATGCAAATCGATTCCTGAGGTGACGCAGCCGTATGAAGCGGTCTTCGGCAGGAGTTGTGACTATGGGTCTTCCACTGTGTGGCCGGTCTGCAGCTAAGTCAGTTTCTTGAAATCGTCTCCAAAGGCGACTAATGGTGCTTCTAACCACATTAAATTGTCTGGCCATTAAACTTTGTGACTGTCCAGACTATAGACGTCAAATGTTGATGAGTCGTTGTTCTGTAGTAAGATGAGCCATACTTGCGCATTACATTTTCAAATTAACTGGTTCGAGGTGCGTCAATCTTTTATAGGCATTCAATAACATGGTCAGCGAGTTTTGTGTTCAGTAAGTTTCACGGGATTCTCGTGAACCTGTCATGAGGTATTGTCAAAAAAGCTGTTTTAACCAGTGTCGCTTTTCTGTGCTCATGAATCATTTGCTGAGTACAATTCAGGTCAGCACGTGAATTTGATGCCAAAGTGAACATTTCAGGCAATTTGCCCTTGTCTGATCGGCAAACTTCAGTTTAAATCGCAAAATCGCATTTGTTGCGTTTCTTTTTTTTTTTAACAGTATATTTAAACGTTGCTAAATATCGGTCTAAGCATTGGTGTGCTTAGGTGTACAAGATGGTAGTGTTGTTTTAGAATGACAGAGTTTCTTTAAGGCGAAATAAAGGAAAATGAAAATCCATTTGTGACTTTTTTTAAGGATGAACAAAGAGAAAACTGCCTCTTTTGTAATTATAAAATTATAATTGCTGCGCGATTTTGTTTTTATAAAACAAATATTCTACCGCGTTTCAAGCTTGTGCCGTTGTAGAAATCTTTATTACAGAACACTGAATGAATTTCAGAACTGCTTTCGTTGTTTATTTCATTATTCTGTTTTGTACAGAAAACAATTCATAAAAACAGTGGTCTCGGGAGCATGAACTACCAGTGTGTCTTACAGTAGAGTTATAACAGCAAGTAAAATTATATTTTATAAAATTTGAGAACATAAGACCTTTTTTTTTCTTTTTAACGAAAAATGATTCTACGTATTCAGAAACTTCTATAATGGGGTGAAAAACAGTTTTTTTTTCTCTTGGTTCTTGTAGATTTAAAAACAAAATTATATTATTGTTATCTGTTTATTTTCATGCCGTATACGTTAGTTTTTGACTGTTTAAGGTAGCCTTTTATGTTATTATTGATTTTCTCAGATATTATAACACGATATTTTAAAAAAGTTAATTCACATTTAGATCTTGTAAAGATCGATGTTTATGCCTTCACTTAAAAAAAAAAACAAAGCAAAACATTTTTCTTCGAGGAAAAGTTTTTGCTTTCTGAATGAAATATTTAGTAACAGTCGAAATTAAGAATATAATTTAATATAGAGTTTTTATGTATTAGAAAGTCCAATAGACTGGGCGCATCCATAACCCTTGGAGGAAGAAAATGATAGAGATTTGAAATTTGGTCAGTGAACTTTTTTTAAAAAATAATTTATATTGTAGTCTCAGAATATGTTCTACAGATCCACAGCTTTCCGTCTTTCCATCATATTTTTCAGTGTTTTTTTTTTCTATTTCATTTTTGCCATTATTTCTAGATGTTTCTCTGAATCTGATCTATGGGTTCTCGGCTTCCTTTGAGATTCTGATATAAATAAACATCAACATTTGTATGAAATGTGTGTGTGTTTTTGTGTGTGTGTGTGTGTGTGTGCGGGGTTGGGGGGTGGGGTGGGGGGTCTTCTTGAAGAAATCTATGGACAGGACGTGGCTCTAAAACACCACATAGATGGCGTACGTAGCGAGATTTCGCGAGATATTAAATCCAATCGAGGGAAGATTAACTGGAGCAGGTAATGGAAATATAAATATTTGAAAATGAAACAAAATAGTGTCCTGGACTTGAGATAACTCGCTATAATAGCCATTAGGACTCAGTTTTCGATTATCTGAATTCCATATTCGGTTTTAAATAAACACGTTGAATGAAACGTGTTTGGGTTCCTCGGGAACGGCGCCGGGAACTTAAAGACATGAACGAGCGTCATTAATGCTTCGATGTTCTTCAAGAACAAATTCTCATACTCTGCCTGTTTAGTTGGGGGGGGGGGGGGGGGGGTGCCATATGTTGGCAGTTCTTTCAGCGTTCTCTGTCTTAAATTTATCGTTAGATCAATGAAAGTATATGCGCGTAATACACAGCAACATACATACATCTGTAGCAAACGTATATAGTTACATAAATCTGTGTCCGACATATATAGTTACATAAATCTATGTCCGACATATATAGTTACATAAATCTATGTCCGACATATATAGTTACATAAATCTGTGTCCGACATATATAGTTACATAAATCTATGTCCGACATATATAGTTACATAAATCTATGTCCGACATATATAGTTACATAAATCTATGTCCGACATATATAGTTACATAAATCTATGTCCGACATATATAGTTACATAAATCTATGTCCGACATATATAGTTACATAAATCTGTGTCCGACATATATAGTTACATAAATCTATATCCGACGTATATAGTTACATAAATCTATGTCCGACATATATAGTTACATAAATCTATGTCCGACATATATAGTTACATAAATCTATGTCCGACATGTATAGTTACATAAATCTATGTCCGACATATATAGTTACATAAATCTATGTCCGACATATATAGTTACATAAATCTATGTCCGACATGTATAGTTACATAAATCTATGTCCGACATATATAGTTACATAAATCTATGTCCGACATATATAGTTACATAAATCTATGTCCGACATATATAGTTACATAAATCTATGTCCCGTGGCATCTGGATTTCTTATGGGTTTTGACGTATTAATGCTTTCGCATTTCTAGTCCACTACCGCATTTGAAGTAAAGATTCTAGCACATGTCCTCGCTGTCTTTGTCTTTCTAGAGGAAACCTCAGATGCTTATTTTGTTTAGGCTGGGTTGAACCCAGTGCCGATCGGTCTGGAAAAAACCCCAAGTGCCCTTTTTTTTAAGGCTGGGTTGAACCAAGTGCTAGTCCGTCTGGAAAAAAAATTCTACTACAGTTGCATTTTTCTTCTTCTGTCTTTCTGAAACTCCCAGTCCGTGCTCATTGCAGCCGGAAGCAGGGAGGATGTTGAGGTGCAGCATCGTGTAGGAATGTAAGCGGATTGCAGCCGCTATGGTTTTTTTTTCCGTACCTCAGTGGAGCTAAAAATGCAGGAGGTATGTAATACTTCTTTAGCAGACTCCACCACCCTAGTGACTATGGCAATCCCTACCTCGTTAGCCAGGCTAGACCCTAGGAGGGTACCAAATAACACTAGGGGCAAGGTCAGCGTCGGCTGTGTTTCGCTAACCCTGACGCCAGTATGTTAGCTGGGGGGTCGCTAATAATTAATAATATGTGTGTAATGATGAATGGCGTGTCATGACTGTATGTCGAGACCATGAATTATATGTGTATGTGTAGTATGCGATTTGGTTTCGCAGTGCAGTGCGACACAATTAAGTTATCGCTCTTGAAGAATGAGCTCAGAAGTGAGCAGTTGTTTCATGTGTAGATCGCCAAGAAACGAAGCAAGATCGAGTGCGGCTATGACTGCCGTGTCCTGCATGGAAGATTCATGGCCATCTGATTAAGGTCAGACTTTTTGGATTGTGACAGGAAATTTGTTCAGATGCGTAACTGTTATGAATATTTGTGCGTTCGAGATAGTAGTGTCTTGGAGGAGTGTGAATGATGTTTGTCGGTACTGTAATGGTTAATGTAACTGTATGGTATGCTGTAGTATGTTGGTTATAGCCATGTTTATGGACATCAAGCTGCCCGAAGTAAATGATTTCTTTTTAATGTTCAATGAGGTTTTTGGTTCTTGGAAGGAGACTATAACTTGGAGTGGTGGTTAGGTTTAGTTACGCTAATCAGCTTTCTGTAAAGCACAAAAGGACCTGGCAGAGGAGAGCCGTGGAACAACGTGATGGAGATAAAAGTAGAACTAGAACTAGCTGGAAGTACCTGTAACACTTCTGATGGAGATAAAATTAGAGCTAGAACTAACTGGAAGTACCTGTAACACTTCTGATGGAGATAAAAGTAGAACTAGAACTAGCTGGAAGTACCTGTAACACTTCTGATGGAGATAAAAGTAGAACTAGAACTAGCTGGAAGTACCTGTAACACTTCTGATGGAGATAAAATTAGAACTAGAACTAGCTGGACGTACCTGTAACACTTCTGATGGAGATAAAAGTAGAACTAGAACTAGCTGGACGTACCTGTAACACTTCTGATGGAGATAAAAGTAGAACTAGAACTAGCTGGACGTACCTGTAACACTTCTGATGGAGATAAAAGTAGAACTAGAACTAGCTGGACGTACCTGTAACACTTCTGATGGAGATAAAAGTAGAACTAGCTGGACGTACCTGTAACACTTCTGAAGTAAGAAACAACGAAGTTTTCACAAAGTAAAGTGATTCAGGGCAGTGTTCTGCGCTCAGCATTGGCAAAATAACAGACGCGGCACTTTAGACGTAAGATAAAGAAAAATGACAAGATGATCATCATCATCACGCGAACCACGGACCCCGGCAGGAAGAGCAGCCGCCTAGCCACAAGAAACCAGCGCCCTATCCGCTCTGCCATCTGACACCTCCAAAGATATGGTGCCGAGTCTGTGACGCGGCTGAAAGTCCTAACACCCGGAGAAGAAACTAGGTCGCGACACAGAATTTTCGTCGCTTAAATTCAATTTCCCGCATCCACCCAGTCTGAGACATAAACATACACACACGGTCTCTTGCTCTTTGTCCGAGTATTATCCTTTTATACTCTACTTTCTTTCTCCTAGCTACACCTTCCTACCGCCACCCTCTTTCCATCTCTGGCATCATATTGGTGGTTATAGGGTCTTGTCCTATTCACCAGTTTCACATTTTCTCCCTGCAGGTATTTATGTTCTTTCATTATCTCTCCGCTTCACCTCCCCCTCCCCCCCGACACTTTCTTCTCTAGCGGCTATCATGTTTCTATGGCCTTTCCCCCCACCCCTTTCTACCACTTGTTTTCCCCCTCTCTCTCCACCTCTTTTTTACGATTGGCTCTATCGGGTATCCTTTGTTGGTCCGCTTGGTCCTTCTAAGACACACACTTCTCTGCTGTTTACCTTTGGAGGAGGCCAAATTCAGATAAGTTCTTCGTTTTTGTGTGTGTGTGTGTGTGTCTCGTTTGTGCATGTAATCCTCGAAAAAGGCTCACGCCGAAATATCGAATGCTGTATGTTTTTCATTTATACATTCTCATACTTTTTATTCGTTTTTTCTCACTTTACTCACTCCCTCCCTCACTTTGTAAAAGTGCACCATACACCTCTATCTACCTTTTTACAACATGTGTGCTAAATCAAGAAAAAGCAGTAAAACAATAGTTAACGATGAGGTGACGGGTAGTTCAGTTCTCGTTATGGGTACATAGTGTTGTTGAGCTGTGCTTAACGGGCAGCTAATGTGGAGCCAACAGAACGCAGACGTACAGAGGAGGGATGGGGGAATCTTACATATGGTGCCGGGTTACACTGACAGCAACGCCGTCTTGCTAGCACAGACATCTTACTTTCTCTTTATAAACCACGACGAGTATCACATTTTTGTGTTTTATAGACAACAGTGCCTTCCTGGATAGCGGAGGGAACACAGGTTGACAGCATTCTGTTCCCTACTGGACGCTCTTGGCAAAATGCTGCTGTGATTCGACAGCCTGTCTAGCCTGTCACAAGATCGATATGATTCCCTGTTAAAATGTACTTAATTTCGGAGTTTAGCACCTCTACTCCATCACTCCAGCTCCGACCCTCCCCTATCCCCTCCATCTCTTCTTCCCCCCCCCCCCCCACCACCACCAAAGTAAACAGACAACGTTCCCGCTCAAGTTCTTCAAACAGAACAGAACATCATCATCAAAGAACGTCGTTCACATTTATAGATAAGGCCTACGATAAAACCATTATTCCACGGCATGACTTTTCGTTTCCATTTCCAAGCTACCCATTCTGAATACCAGGATTTTATCCCTGTCAAGTAATACCAGATCATTAACCCTGTTAAGGAATATCAGGATTTTATCAAGTAATACCAGGATTTTATCCCTGTCAAGTAATCTTATCTTATATCTTATATCATTCCCGTGGCGTTAAACGTCACATAGGGCTCGCAAGGTAGTTCGCCAATTTTTACTGTCTTCGGCGAGTCTTTCAACCTCATCAAGGGATTTTATGCCTGTTAATTTGGCTTCTCTTAACAATGACCTCTTCAAAGTTTGCCGTGGTCGGCCTTTTTTTCTTCGGCCTGTTGTGTTCCACTTGATAGTTTGTTTTGGGATTCTCTGATCGTTTATTCTCATCATGTATCAACATATGTCCATATGTCAAGTAATACCAGGATATTATCCGTGTCGAGTAATGCATTTCGGACAGATGATCTAGGTCTACTTGTCAGCTTTCGTCCAGCAATTCGTAGCTTCATAAACCTACTTTCTTACTTTTATAACCTTGGCCAGACTTCCGTCGCTTATATTCCTCTTTTTTAAAATGAATATGTAAGAAATGACAACTCTGACTATCATCTCCACCTCCAACCGCGAACTTCTGCCAATAACCAGTCAGCACTTCGCATATTGCCGTAAAATACCGAAGACTCTCAAAATCTCTCGCTTGATTCTGTGCCATGCATTGCTGTTAAGTCTTTCATCATTCATTCATTTCATTCATTTGCATGTCTCTTGCGGAACTTTGCCTCCCTAACACCTCTCCTGTAGGCCTCTCGGTTGTGAGCAAGATGCCCTGCAGCTGATGCATCCATTTGCAGATCATCAACGATGTCTTGCAGGCATCTTCGCCTTGGTCTTCCTCTCTTTCTTTTTCCCACTATGTACCCTTCCAAGACGGTCTTCTCTAGAGTATCATGACGTTTAATGTGTCCAAAATATTTCAGTTTTCTCTCTTTAAGCCTTTCAGCATGAAACAAAAATGTAGAAACTCCACAAGAAAAATTATAACAAATGCATTCGCGACATTTTTATCGAGAAATAACCAGAGACCTATATTTTGTGTGTGTACATGTGGAATCACCAAATCAATAAATAAAATCGAATGCACTCAGTTAACTTTTTTTTTAAAGTCAAATAAAATGAGTCATTGCACTGAACGAAAAAAAAACAGCTTAAAAAAATGTATGCATCAACCTAGATCTTAGATACACCAAAAGAATCCGGAGATATTATTTAGTAATGACCGGAAAATTCAAGGGGGAAAAGGAAAGAGAAGAAAGCCAAGATAAAAATATCTCAGCGGACTGACCAAGTGGCATGAAAAGCCTCTGGACTAATCGGAAATACCAAGGACCGCGCAAGATGGAGAGCCATGATCGTCAACGCTATCCGGCAGGGCACATAACAATAATAATAATAATAAAGACATAACAGATCTAGACTTCAGAAAATGTGTTTTACATTGAATTTTCTGTGTGTCCGTAGAGGCATCGTTGATTTCATACTGCTGTAACCTTGAATCCGTGGGGGTGGGGTGGGGGGGGGGGTAGGGTAGGGGAGCTGTGTAATAAACACGCTGGAAATTCTTTCCTTTTTTAATGTAGAACGTGGCAGGGCAATGTTGAATAGCCTTCCTTAGAGACGAGTTGTAAGGGAACTGCAGAATAATAGTGGAAAAAGCTTCCTTTAAACTGAATTTGTAATGGAACTTCAAAATAATGTTGAATAGCGTTCCTCAGAGATAAGTTTTACGGGAACTACAGAATAATGTAGAGTAGCTTTCCTTCAAGCCGAGTTATAACGTAACTATAGAATAGTGTTGAATAACCTTCCTTCAAACCAAGCTATGAGGGAACTACGGAATAATGGTGAATAGCCTTCTATCAAACCGAGCTGTAAGAGAACTACAGAACAACGCTGAATAGTCTTCCTTCAAACCGAGATATAAGGGAGTTAGAATAGCTGTCCTTCAAAACGAATTATATGGTAACTAAAATAGCCATCCTTCAAACCGAGCAAACAGAGATTATGAACAGTTTGAGACAGGTACTACATAATAAATACATACCAAATATGTAAATAAATAAATACCACAAGCTAACATTCAGAGAGCCAAAGACAAGTATTGTGAAAGAATCATAAGCTCAGAATACTACTAATGTAAGCTTCTATTCAACTCATTATGGTTCCTTCGCTAATCCGGCCAGCAAATCTTCAAATCATTGAAGAGTCCTCGCTGGACTTGTAAGAAATCATTACAAAAGAAAAAAAAAGCTTTATGTTCGACTGAAAGATCCACTGTACAGACCCTTGGAGCAGTAATAACTTCGGATGAGAAACACAGAACATAAATTAGGAACAGAACAGCCCAAGCAAAGATTACGCTTCAGGAAATAAGAAACATATTATGCAAGGCATCAATGAATGCTAGAAAACGAATCCTACAGTGTTATTTTGAGCATATCTTATTATGTGGAAGTGAATCGTCGACAATAGGAAGATCCCACAAAGATCATTGGAATCAATAGAAATGTGGTTTGTCAGAAGAATGTTGTGAATTTCCTGGATAGCAAAGGTTACTACTGAAGAACGTATGAAAAGAGACAAAATAATATTGTCAACAGCAACAAACAAAAAAAAATACGAGAGAGACAATATACTTTCATAGGACACGCAATGAAAAGAGGGGGCATTGAAAATATTGTAACAACAGGAAAAATAGGTGGAAGAAGAACCAAGGGAAGGCCGAAAGAAAAGATACTGGATAGTCTGTCAAGATCGTGTGAGATAAGATCACAAACTGCACTGACAATCTGCATGAAGGATCGGGTACTATGGAGAAGCACAATAATCAACGCCAGTCCGCACAGCACATGATGATGATGATGATGATCCATTGTCTTTTCCTTGTCCTACTGGCCATCGGATGATGAGCTCATCGTTACCAATTTTCTTCTTTTTACTGGAGCGCATGATAACGGCGCGGATTCTCAGGCTGACAACTCTGGGTTCTTACTCCTCGCCCCCCCCCCAACCCCGCTGTCGTTTACTTCCGGTAGATAAGAGTTACCTCCAGTGCTCTGAAGTTCGTGTGTTTTCACTGAGACCTTCCTTCCAAAGAGAAAATTAGAACCGATGATGATGATGATGATGATGATGATGATTATCCTAAACCAGCCTGACATTTCTTCTATGACCTTCACCTGGATTTTGAGGTCACTCTTGCGGTTCTAAATTTCACACCTTATTATTCCTCTAAATTCCAGATCTCCGTTGGCATGGAGACACTATCTTGTTTACATCACGTGGTACCTCGTGCTTCCTTTTCTCTTACCCCCCTCCCCCCAACTCCTTCCTGGATCTTTCCATTGGCCGGCCACGTCTTGGCAGTCACTGCTGCACATGAAGATGGATACGAAAGAATATACTCGCATTTACCTCACTGGATACATTTGTAAGTGTGTTATCTTATAGGATACATTTGTAAGTGGATTATCTTATAGGATACATTTGTAAGTGGATTGTCTTATAGGATACATTTGTAAGTGTGTTATCTTATAGGATACATTTGTAAGTGGATTATATACAGATTCTAGAAGCGTCCTGTAAAATTTGGGCGTCCCTATAGAAAACAACCCGTACCTTACCTACGGATAAAAGGGTGGATGGAAGACTGTGAATTACGAATGAGGAATACCTGCTGGGGATGGAATCCCTGGGGGCGAGCTGTCTTCTCGTCTTCATGGCTGAACATATGAAAAGGAACCCATGAGGATGTTTCTCTCTCTCTCTCCATCTCTCTCTCCATCTCTCTTTCCAACTCTATCTCTCCATCTCTCTCTATCTTCATCTCTCTCTCCATCTCTTTCTCCATCTCTCACTCCATCTCCCTCACTCCATCTCCCTCTCTCCATCTCTCTCTTTCTTTCCCTCTCCCTCTCTCTCCATTTCTCTCTTTCTCGCCCTCTCTCTCCATCTCCCTCTCTTCATCTCTCTCTATCTCCCTCTCTCCATCTCTCTCTCTCTCTCCATCTCTCTCCATCTCCCTCTCTCCATCTCTCTCCATCTCCCTCTCTCCATCTATCTATCTCCCTTTTTCCATCTCTCTATCTCCATCTCTCTTTTTCTCTCTCTCCATCTCTCCATCTCCCTCTATCCATCTCTCTCTCCATCTCCCTCTTTCCATCTCTCCATTTCTCTCGTCATCTCTCTCTCCATCTCTCTCTTTCTCTCCCTCTCTCTCCATCTCTCTCAAATCTCTCTCCATCTCTCTCAAATCTCTCTCCATCTCTTTCAAATCTCTCTCATGTTTCTGATATTTTGGCCTTCCTGTAACAACAATATGGTGCTTACCTTCTGCATTTTAGTTTACCTGTGATATTTTTTTTTCGTGGACAGACTTCACGAACAGCATGGAGAAGTTTCACGAGCAGCATGGAGAGCTTTCATGAGTACCATGGAGAGGTTTCACGAGCAGCATGGAGAGCTTTCGTGAGTACCATGGAGAGGTTTCACGAGCAGCATGAAGAGGTTTCATGAGTACCATGGAGAGGTTTCATGAGCAGCATGGAGAGCTTTCATGAGTACCATGGAGAAGTTTCACGAGCAGCATGGAGAGGTTTCATGAGTACCATGGAGAGGTTTCACGAGCAGCATGAAGAGGTTTCATGAGTACCATGGAGAGGTTTCATGAGCAGCATGGAGAGGTTTCATGAGCAGCATGGAGAGGTTTCATGAGCAGCATGGAGAGGTTTCATGAGTACCATGGAGAGGTTTCATGAGCAGCATGGAGAGGTTTCATGAGTACCATGGAGAGGTTTCACGAGCAACATGGAGAGGTTTCATGAGTACCATGGAGAGGTTTCATGAGCAGCATGGAGAGCTTTCATGAGCAGCATGGAGAGGTTTCATGAGCAGCATGGAGAATTTTTATGAGCAGCATGGAGAGGTTTCATGAGTACCATGGAGAGGTTTCATGAGCAGCATGGAGAGGTTTCATGAGTACCATGGAGATTGATTGATTGATTGATTGATTGATTGATCTTTATTTCAAAAGGGTTAAGAATTGGGCACGCAGGCCCGTCTGACATTCTGCCCTTTATCATACATCTTTCACTCTATTCCAGACATTCTACAAATATGCTGTTCATATAACAAACATAACAACATTGAATCTGAGAGACATAAAATAAAATATAACATTTACGTTTCGCTCTTACACATTCACTCAGTACAGAAGTAACTACATACATTATAAATGACTATCTACTAAACAAAATTTTCGGGACTATTCAGAAAACAATTAATTGTATTCGGTGTCTGTAAGAGCAGCTTAAGATAACTTTTAAGTTTTATAATTCATGGAGGCATGTAGTCGACATCAAATAGATATTGGGAAAGCTTGTAGTTGTAGGAAGGAGTATAATTTATATTTTTTATAGGATGGGAGGGTATTCCAAAGATGAGCAGCAGAATAACTAAAGCTTTTCTTGTAAAGATCAAGTCTAGGTTTTGGAAGACATATGTTGTTCAAGCGTTGGCTGCACTTTGGGTTAAATTTAAACAGGTTCCATAGATAAGGCGGGGCATGCCGTGAAAGAATTTGATGTACTAACTTGGCCTTGTTGAAGAGGAACCTGTTCTTAAGAGGTAGTATTTTGATACGTTTGTGATGATTAGTTGATTGTGCTTGATCTTTGTCACTAATAAGCTTTACTGCTCGCTTTTGGAGAGAGCAAAGCCTTTTTGTATTTGACACTGAGCAACCATCCCAAACTGTTGAGCAGTAGTCTAAATGTGTTTGTATATGAGCTATGTAGTATGTCTTCCTAGTGTCTTGATCTATGAAGTGCTTAATTTTAGCTAATTGGTATACTTTTTGTGCGATGAGTTTTGTTAGACATTGCACATGAGAGTTCCAGGTCAGATGTTGGTCAATAATAAGACCTAGTGTTTTGTGCTCGCTAACGTTTTCTATCTGTGATCACGTTTAAAAAAAAAAATCTTCCTTTCAGGCTCCAATTGCTTGTGTTTTGTGATTTAAATTGTGTCCGATGCTGGCATCTACAGGTCCTAAACAATGTCAAGCGCATTAGGGCCTTGACTTTCCTTACTATTGTGGATTGTAATTTTTGACACCAAAGAATCTCATCTGCTGCTGGTATGTGATTTAGAAAAAAAAGCTTGTAATGTTTTCTACATACAGATTTTCGTATTCACATTTATCTCTCATTCATTCATTCCTTTGCATGTCCCTTGCGGAACTTTGCCTCCCAAACAGCACTCCTGTAGGCCTCTCGGTTGTGAGCAAGATGGCCTGCTGCTGCTGCATCCATGTCCAGATCATCAACGATGTCTTGCAGCCATCTTCGTTTCGGTCTTCCTCTTTTTCTTTTTCCCATTATGTATCCTTCCAATACGGTCTTCTCTAAATTATCATGACGTTTAATGTGGCCAAAATATCTCTAGTAAAATTAATTATACAGTTATCTAATCATCTGAAAAAACAGGAGCAGATAATGATAGGAATCTGTGCATAGGCAGCCGTCAGGCAAATTTGATAGGAATATGTGAATAATCAGCCGTCAGGCAACTTTGATAGGAATCTGTGCATAAGCAGCTGTCAGACAACTTTGATAAGAAATTGTGCATAGGCAGTGTCAGGCAACTTGGACACTTTGGGGCACCTATCAGGGTCTGAAGAGGGCTGCGGGTTTTGCCATGTCCACAGGGATCAGGATCTGATGTGACCAACAACCTCGAACGAAGAAGAAGAAGAAGACACTTTGTGAAAATGAACAAGATTGATAACCTTGGGGGGGGGGCGGAATGGAGACAGAGTGCAGAGAAGTGAGAAAAGGAACATTGGCAAAAATCGGCTCTTGTACCACAGTCGGATCATATGTCCGAAGTGTCACGAGATAGGACAGTTGTATGAATTACCTGACTAAGCTAGAGTTTGTCTTAGCAATTTTTAATAGTGGAATGAACATGCCTTACTACCTGGGGTATTTAACTTTCGACCAATTACAGATCACTGTGTTTGGCCCAGGATATTCACACGGGATTTTAGTGTCCCAATAATTGCAGCCAGGGGTTTAGGCTATTCACACGGGATTTTAGTGTCCCAATAGTTGCAGCCCAGGGTTTAGGCTATTCACACGGGATTTTAGTGTCCCATTAATTGCAGCCAGGGGTTTAGGCTATTCACACGGGATTTTAGTGTCCCATTAATTGCAGCCAGGGGTTTAGGCTATTCACACGGGATTTTAGTGTCCCATTAATTGCAGCCAGGGGTTTAGGCTATTCACACGGGATTTTAGTGTCCCATTAATTGCAGCCAGGGGTTTAGGCTATTCACACGGGATTTTAGTGTCCCAATAATTGCAGCCCAGGGTTTAGGCTATTCACACGGGATTTTAGTGTCCCAATAATTGCAGCCCGGGGTTTAGGCTATTCACACGGGATTTTAGTGTCCCAATAATTGCAGCCCAGGGTTTAGGCTATTCACACGAGATTTTAGTGTCCCAATAATTGCAGCCAGGGGTTTAGGCTATTCACACGAGATTTTAGTGTCCCAATAGTTGCAGCCCAGGGTTTAGGCTATTCACACGGGATTTTAGTGTCCCATTAGCTGCAGCCCAGGGTTTAGGATATACGCACATTGACCTCATTACGACTGCGCATGTCTCGTAGCCTTTAACCCTAACCCTGTCTACTTGCGCAGAAATAAGGTCAAGGCGATGTGCACTGACCCTAATCTTATATCTTATATCATTCCCGTGCCGTTAAACGTCACATAGGGCTCGCAAGGTAATTCGCCAAGGATTTTATGTCTGTTAATTTGGCCTCTCTTAACAATGTCCTCTTCAGAGTTTCACATGGTCTGCCTCTTTCTTCGGCCTGTTGTGTTCCATTTGATAGCTTGTTTTGAGATTCTCTGATCGTTTCTTCTCATCACGTGACCAACATATGTCCATCTCCTTTTCCTGATCACCCATGAGACTGATTGTTGTTCAGTCATGTGTCTTATTTCTGCATTTTTCTTGAATTCGTTCCACTTGATGCCGAGTATTTTCCATAGGCATTTGTTTTCAAAAGAGTCTTAATTTCTTGTCTACATCTTTAGTTGTTTTCCAGCTTTCACATGTATAAATGAGGGTGGATATTACATGTGAATTGAAAAGTCTTAACTTGGTTTTTGTGCTTATAATTTTTGAATGCCATATGTTCTCAAGATTCTTGAAGATCGATACTGCTTCTGCAATTCTAATTCTAACTTCCTTTCTGGTGTCACCATCCTGGTCTATGTAGCTGCCAAGGTATGCAAACTGATTGACTTCTTCAACATCTGTCCTTTCTACGTGTATTTTTCCATTTTGATTAATGGGAAGTTTCATTATTTTTGTTTTGTCCTTGTTAATTTCAAGTCCTATTTTGCTAGCCAGTGAAGACAGGCTATCTGTTTTTTCTTGCATGGAATTCACATTGTTACTGAAAAGAGTTATGTTATCAGCAAAATCAAGATCTTCTAATTGGGTCCCATGTACCCAGCCAGTACCTGTGTTACCTGTGCAGCATTTTTTCATTATGAAGTATATTGTAATTCCAAAAAGCAAAGGAGACAGTATACATCCTTGTTTCACGCCTGTTTCAATCTGGAACCATTCACTCATTCCTTCTTCTGTTTTGACTGCACAAACCTATTTCATCTAGGTTGACATTTAATTGTGGGGCTGGTAAGTCGGTTTCAATGTTTATCAATTCTTTGTGGTCGATTAAGTATTTCTTTGCTTTTAGTCTTTACTTGATGTTAATAGTGTTCCAGTTTTGCTAAGGACTGGTCTTTCTTTAGATGTAATGGTACCTGTCAGTCTCTTTTGTGTGTTATATAAAGTTTTGCTATCTCCTGTTTTTGCTGCTTTTTTTGCCTCTTTCGCCATATTGTCTATGTATTCTCTTTTATCCCTTCTAGCTGAACTTTTTACTTTCCTGTCTATTTCTTTGTATGTTGCTTTCGCCAGATCTTTTCCAACATCTGTTTTTACAGTCAACATATCTAATTTGGCTGTTCATCTTTCATGTATGTACTTCCATGTATTTTCTGATATCCATGCTTTTCTATTTGGTTTTTTCAGTCCAGCGCTTGCTTTTGCTGCTGTGATTACGGCTGTGGTGTAAGAATTCCATAATTCATCTATACCTATCTCCTCTACTTCACTGGGTGTTTTGGAATGATTGGCAAGTTCCTGATTGAAATTGCTGTTAGTATTGTCTTCTTGTAGGCTGTGGCTGTTTATCTTTCTGTGTATTGATTTCTTGAGTTGGCTTTTCAGTTTTAGTTTTATTTTCCCTATACACAGGTTGTGATCACTGTTAACATCTGCACCCCTATAAGCCCTTACATCTATCAGAGATGTTCTGTATTGCTTTCTAATACAAAAATGATCTATCTGGTTTCTAGTTCTATCATCTGGAGATATCCAGGTTGTTTTATGTATCTCTTTATGTGTAAATATTGTGCCTCCAATGACCATGCCCTCTGTTGGACATAGTTCAATTAATCTTTCTCCGTTCTGATTAACCATGTCAATTCCTTCTTTCCCCATTTCTTTTTCAACGACGGTGTTATCTTTCCCTACCTTAGCGTTGAAGTCCCCTATAGCAATTAGGATGTCGTGTTTAGGGACTTTGTTGATGATTTGTTGTAGTTGGTGATAGAAATCGTCGTCTTTCACCTCATCATCTGCTTCGTTCATGGGTGCGTAACATTGTATTATTGTCATTCTTCCGTGTTTTAGGTTGTATCGTGCTCTTATTATACGACTGTTCACCGGTTCCCATTCTACAAGGCTCTTTGCTGCTACATTTGACATAATAATACCTACCCCCTTTCGATGTTTACCGTCCTCTCTGCCTGAATGTATTATTAACTTACCGTTTTCCGCCGATCTTTTACCTGCTTCTGGCCATCGCATTTCCCTATCTACTTAAAAATTAAAAACTTGGAAGGGATATGTTCATTAACGAGTACACTGCTGTTATGTGTCGGTATACAGTTTACTGTCTAAAAATCAGGTCGAGACACGCGCCTTAACCCTAACTAAAAGTGCACGAGCAAAATATCAGGTCAAGATATGCGCAGTGGACATTGCGAATAGCCTTAATCCCGAGACGAGGCTATGGTGCACTAAAATACTGCGTGAATGGACACTTTCATTCTTTTTTTCTCTTGGTTTTTCTCGTGTCTAAATTTTGTGTAATGTTTTTTTTTCTTGCAAATATTCCTCGCAGTTATTTTTTTTTACAATTCATTCTCGTCATTCTTGGCTGTTTACCACTGCAGGCAACTTTACTATACATAATAGCAACACATTTGTGTGCACTGGTTCTATTCATATATTCAGTTTTCTTTCTCTTGTGGGCCAATAATGACACGGAAGGAGATACAATGAACGAGGCTAGCCAGGAGAGGTTAAGGAAGAAAAAAAAGCCAAAATGTCAACCAAAATATTTTAATATTGCCAATCCGTTTGCATCTTCTCGTGTGCTCTGTTTTATTTGGCTTGTTAGCTATTTAACTCCCCGAAGACGGCAGCATTTTGTTGGTTTTGAGGCTTTATAAGATTCTATTTCCAAGGACAGATCAGGGGGTTAACAAAAATAAGCACACACTATGCCCGATCCTGCTCGATGGAAGCGAACGAGAAAGCAATTACCAGAGTTTATTTTCCGTCTTTTCCAATTGTGTTTTCCCCTCTTACGTGAGATTAGGAAAATAGTGCGGTGTTTTGTGCGATTGGAAAAATAATTATCTGTTTTATATATGCAATTTACTAAATGTCGCGAAGTTCGATTTGAAGCGCGAAAGAGCTTTCAGTGTGACAGTGTGCGCATAGAAAAGTGTTAATAGTGCAGGTTTAAGCGCTAACAGTGCAGGTTTGAGCGCTAACAGTGCAGGTTTGAGCGCTAACAGTGCAGGTTTGAGCGCTAACATTGCAGGTTTAAGTGTTAACGTTGCAGGTTTAAGCGCTAATAGTGCAGGTATGAGCGCTAACAGTGCAGGTTTGAGGGCTAACAGTGCAGGTTTGAGCGCTAACAGTGCAGGTTTGAGGGCTAACAGTGCAGGTTTGAGGGCTAACAGTGCAGGTTTGAGGGCTAACAGTGCAGGTTTGAGGGCTAACAGTGCAGGTTTGAGGGCTAACAGTGCAGGGTGAAATCGAAAATTCCAGGATGAAATATAACAGAAAGGAATGAGTCGTACTCATATAGTATTAAATACACTTAAGTCCATCTTTGAGGAGGGTGGATGGATAAAATCAAGATTTAGATGCAAGGTAACTTGTCTTTCAAAGTGAAGGACCAGTGGGGGGGGGGGGCGGGGCGGTGGGCGGTGGTATATGGGTGCTATAACCCCGTTCCAGGAAAACCAAGATAGAAGATGATGACGATGATGATGACAATGTAAATGCCATACCTTTATTTGCGGAGCTGACGGCGGTAATCAATGTTTTTTCTATTCATATCCTGTCACTGGAGGTCGCTATGGCCATAAATTTATTGCTGCATGTCAACATTGTGGCAGATGTTCTCCATGTTTCATGTGCACGATTTCGCCTTTTTTACGCATTTGCTAATAAATTATCTTCTGTGTTGCTGCGCGTACTTCAGTGAATCAGCGCTGCCTCCCAGCGTTTCAACAACGATGTTATTGCTCTGCCTTCCTGATCCCACAGACTTGCTCCTACTTGTGCTATCTCCCTGTAACTGCGAGCTGGTGTTCTTTGCAGCCGATGCCGTTGGGGTGTTGGGCGACAGCATCTTATTGGCGTGGTTGCGGGTTATGGAAGCAATTTTTTTTCAGTCCCGGAATATAGCTAAAAAGCAATGCTTCTTTAGCAGACTCCACCACCATGGGGACTACGGCGATCCCTGCCCCGTTAGCCAGGCTAGGCCTGTAACTAGGGGTACCAACGGAGAGGTGGGACAGGGTCTTGGTCAGCTATGGTTCGCTAACCCTACGCTGGCATGTCAGCTGTGGGTCGCTGATTGCCTCATGGGACAAGCGGCTTCACAGCCTGAAACTGCAGACAGGATCGCTCATGAGACCTTTCTAGCTGAAGCAGTGAGTGAGTTGAGCCACAGCATCGTGTCAAATTGGGAGGGGGGGGTGGATAACAGTGGATATTTTTTCCGTCTACGAGTGCAGCTAAGCTGTGGGGAGAGAGAGAGAGAGGGAGAGAGAGAGAAAGAGAGAGAGAGGGAGAAAGAGAGAGAAGGAGAAAGAGAAAGAGAGGGAGAAAGAGAAAGAGAGAGGGAGAAAGAGAGAGGGAGAAAGAGAAAGAGAGAGAGGGAGAAAGAGAAAGAGAGGGAGAGAGGGGGGAGAAAGAGAAAGAGAGAGAAAAAGAAAGAGAGAGAGAAATAGAGAGAGAAAGAGAAAAAGAGAGAGAGAAAGAGAAAGAGAGAGAGGGAGGGAGAGAGAAAGAGAGAGAGAAAGAGAGAGAAAAAGAGAAAGAGAGAGGGGGAGAGAGAGGAAGGGAGAGAGATGGAGAGAGAAAGAGAAAAAGAGAGATTGATTGATTGATCTTTATTTCAAAAGGGTTAAGAACTGGGCACGCAGGGCCGTCTGACATTCTGCCCTTTATCATACATCTTTCACTCTATTCCAGACATTCTACAAATATGCTGTTCATGTAACAAACATAACAAACATTGAAGCTGAGAGACATAAAATAAAATATAACATTTACGTTTCGCTCTTAAACATTCACTCAGTACAGAAGTAACTACATACATATATAAATGACTATCTACTAAACAAAATTTTCGGGACTATTCAGAAAACAATTAATTGTATTCGGTGTCTAAGAGCAGTTTAAGATAACTTAAGATAAGGAGCAGAGAGAGAGAAAGAGAGAGAGAAAGAGAGAGGGATAGAGGGATAGAGAGAGAAAGGGAGAGAGAGAGAGGGATAGAGAGAGAAAGAGAGAGAAAAGGAGAGAGAGAGAAAGAAAGAGAGAGAAAGAGAGAGATAGCTCAAACTAGTAACATTTCAAAGAACTACAAAAATAAGGAAGGGTTCGATAGCATAGCCTTTAAGTGCGTGCCTGTATTCGTGACACCTAGAAAGAAAAAAATGAAACCATGACACAGGGATTCCGCCTCTTTGATTTACTCCTACTAGGAGAGCCAGTCTGAGAAGCAAACGTACACATCCCAGAGGATAATGCGCTGTCCCTACGTGGCCAGGCGGCTGTCCGTGTTTTGAATGACAGCAGTTCAATTACTATTTTTTTCTTTCATGTCTAAGTTGCATTGTCTGTTATTTTTCTTATTTTCATGCCTAAATTTCATTGACTATCATTTTTCGAAGACTAACACTACAACACTATGCTAAATTATTTCATCTTTGGTTTCATTGAGAGAACCAATAAGAGGTTTCATTGAGAGAACCGATAAGAGGTTTCATTGAGAGAACCAATAAGAGGTTTCATGAGAAAACCAATAAGAGGTTTCTTGAACAGTAGGAAGATTTCATGAGCACCTAGAGAGGTTTCATGAGAGAACCAATAGGAGGTTTCATGAGAGAACTAATAAGAGTTTTCTTGAACATTTGGAAGATTTCATGAGCACCATAGAGAGGTTTCATGAGAGAACCAATAAGAGCTTTCATTAGAGAACCAATAAGAGGTTTCTTGAACAGTTGGAAGATTTCATGAACACCATAGAGAGGTTTCATGAGAGAATCAATAAAAGAGTTCACGAGAGAACCAATAAGAGGTTTCTTGCAGAGCTAGAAGATTTCACAAGCACCAAGGAGAGGTTTCATGAGAGAACCAATAAGAGGTTTCTTGAATAGCTGGAAGATTTCATTAAAACCATAGAGAGGTTTCATAAGAACAGTGGACAGGCTTAATTAGCACCATGGAGAGGTTTCATGAGAAGCATGAGGGTTTACATGAGAAGCACGCAGAGATTCCATGAGTACCTTGGTGAGGTTTCATTAGCAGCACGGAGATGTTTCATGAGAAGCGTGGAGAAGTATCATGAGAAGCATGAGAGGTTTCATGAGAACAGTGGACAGACTTCATTAGCACAATGGAGAGGTTTCAAGAGAAGCATGAGAGGTTTCATGAGAACCATGGAGAGGTTTCATGAGTACCTTGGAGAGGTTTCATTAGCAGCATGGAGACGTTTCATGAGAAGCATGGAGTGGTTTCATGAGTATCTTGGGGAGGTTTCATGAGTACCATGGGGAGTTTTAATGAGTACCATGGAGAGGTTTCATGATCAGCATGGAGAGATTTCATGAGCATACCGGAGAGGTTTCAAGAACAGCGTAGAGAGATTTCCGTTTTAATCTAGTGGACTCTCAGCTTATACTCGGTAAATAATTAAAGAATTTGAAAATGTTTATATATGTATATATATATATATATGTGTGTGTGTGTGTGTACTGTAATGTGGGGGAAAGAGACATAAAAAGGAGCTCAACCAATATATTTTTGATAGTCTCAAGCTTTTTTATCAGTGAACGATATGTACCATGGTTTGGCCATCCCTGTGATATGAGACAGCAGTCAGTTGTGAGATATTAACTTCCATAGGCAGTGAGATACAGAGCTGGTATATAGGAAGACAGAGATGGACAGAGAGAGTGTATATGTGTGTATGAGAGAAAGAAAGAAAGAAAGAGATGGAAAGAAATATAGGCAGTGAGAAATAGAGCTGCTAGAGAGAGAAACAGAGAGAGACACAGGGAGGGTGTGTATGAGAGAGAGAGCGAGAGAGAGAGAGAAAGAGAGAGAGAGAAAGAGAAAGCGAGAGAGAGAGAAAGAGAAAGCGAGAGAGAGAGAAAGAGAAACCGAGAGAGAGGTGGGGGGGGGGCAGAGAGAGCGAGAAAGAGATGAAGAGATAAAGAAAGAGACACAGAGAGACACAGAACGATGAAGAGAGAGAGAGAGAGAGATGAAGAGATAAAGAAAGAGACACAGAGAGTCACAGAGAGAGAGACAGAACGATGAAGAGAGAGAGAGAGATGAAAAGATAAAGAAAGAGACACAGAGAGAGACAGAACGATGAAGAGAGAGAGAGAGATGAAGAGATAAAGAAATAGACACAGAGAGAGACAGAACGATGAAGAGAGAGAGAGATGAAGAGATAAAGAAAGAGACACAGAGAGACAGAATGATGAAGAGAGAGAGAGAGAGAGAGATGAAGCAAAAAAGAGAAAGAGACAGGGAGAAAAATAGAAACAGAAGGGATCGATAGAGAAAAGACAGAGAGGAGAAAGAAAGAGGAAGAAAGAGAGAGAGATGAGAAAGAAAGAGAGAGAGGAAGAGAAAGAAAGAGAATGAAATAGGGCGAGAGACAGAGAAAGCGAGAAAGACAGAAAAGGAAAGAGAAAAAGATGAAGCGAGAGAAATAGAGAGAGAGAGAGAGATGAAGAGAAAGAAAGAGAATGAGACAGGGAGAGAGAGAGAGACGGTGAAACAGGAAACAGGGAGAACGGGCGAGAGACGGAGAAAGCGATAAAGACAAGAGAGAAACGACGAGAGACAGGTAAAGAGAAAAAGCCAAGAGACAGACAGAATGCTGCCGTGTTTGATATCTCTCACATGTAGTGTCCCAGCTTTCTAACAAACAAACTACACCCTGCTCAGCGACGAAAGCCTAAGTTTAATAAACATGTCAAACTAAACGAAAGAACTCCATCCAAAGGTTACTCTTCGTGTACACGGGGAGATCTGACATTCCACCTTTTATCTCTCTGCGTTCGAGCAGTTAACTCGATCACACATTCCCTGGAGACTTGATAGAATATTACTATACAATAATGAATATAAGTAAAAGTATGATTATCACACAGATTCAGTCTTTTTTCTTTTCATACATTCAGTTTTGTTTTTCTTTGCAAAAGTTACTTCTTGTGAAATATGCTCATTTTTTTTTCTCTTCGTGTTTTAAATATGGAAGAAAAAAAAGCCGTGGATTTTACGAATGGTAACAAAATACAAAACAAACAAACGATCAAACAAAATGCAGACAACGAAATGTTAGCAAAGAACAAGAAGGACACACTTTCCTGAAAGTCAGTGCTCCTCACAAAGTTAAAAATCTAAAGAAACTTTACTGGTAACTTGGTACATAAATCTGTTTCTCTGCTATCTCTGTTCTTCTATATATTCTGTTTCTATACCTATGAATACTTCGAAGTGGGAATGGGGAGAAGAGAAATATCATAAACAGTAAATAGGCTCAACCAAAATGCCCTCTAAGATTTTGTGTTTCATGCGCAAAATCTTCAGTCCGTGTGCAAAAGTATATTCTCAGAAAGAATTTTTTGCGTGCAGCTGTGCGGTGCAATGCCACGTTTACAGGGTATAATTTAAAATTCTCATAGAACAATACAGAACTCCAAAGAAAAAAAAATCTTGAAAACAAGCTCATTAAGTGCTAACATATTTTCCTTCGGCGCTACAGTTGAACAGAGAAAATCAGAAGATTGAAAAATAAAAGTATTTTATTTTATTTTTTTACGCGGCGTATAATCGTTTAGTTCGAGCTATGATTTTCTAGGGTACGCCGTCGCGCAGCTTAGAGGGAACATTGGGCTCAACCAGTCTGTACAGGGGCGACTGAAAGAGCAGGAAAAAGTTCAGTGAACCGAGTCAGTGAACGTATAAACTGGCAGTATTTTTTCACGTGTCTCAAGCACTCTTTCTGCACTTACCTCAGCAAAAGAAAAGAGTGGCTTCCAGTTGTTGGTGTGAATGTTGAGACGATGTGGAGGTGATCAGTTTGATCAGAATCAAACACATCAGTCCACACTTGGACGGCTCATTTCTTAGACTTCGACCTGTCTGTCTCTCGCAAGAAACTGTATTTGCTACAAACAAATTTTTTTTTAAAAACGGGCAAAAGCTCACAAATCTGTTCAATATGTTTTGCTAAATTAACCATAACCAGATGTCCAGGATTAAAAGTGGTTTGCACTTGAAACTCTTTTAATAAAGAAAAGAGAACAACGCATCAGACACACAATATACGCTTACAGCTCGCCATTTCTACTTTCTATTATGGCCCAGTGCCTTAGTCCAGTTCTCATGCCACATGCCGCTAACTCGTGCCTAGTTTGTTTTTTTTTAACCACAGTCTCTCGTGTGCCACACAATCAAGGACTCTCGACAGTTATTTGCATTTTCTGAAATAAAACGTTTTATCTCTAGCGAGAGGGCTTCTCCATCAATGTAACAGGTGTAAGGGAGATAATACGTGACCTATTCAGTTTTCCTCATACAGTTGAACATGTTGAATAAGACCAAAGAGGAGGAAAACAAACATAAGAACGCTAACGAAAGAACCTGTAAGGGAAATCGAGTGAGCATGCGCAGAGACGCGCGTAAGAATTGTAACGCGTGCTCCTTCAACGTGATAACGAGATTCTGTCGCTTAGTATATTACTTTATACACGCCAGAATGATCTAAATGATAGATGTTGGAGTGCACATCAATCCTAATAAATTAATGAGCGTTACAAATGTTAAAGTTAATCCGAGAATGATATTCATCACAGCAACTGACAGTTCAAAAAAATAAAAACTTGAGTAATAAGATTGGCTTATTTAAGAATCATATGCCTTGTTAACATGAAGAAGATACAAACAAATAAGAAAATGTCCCAAAGAGTGAGGGGAAAGAGTATTACAGTGCTATACTGGGCCAGTATGGCTATATGGTTGTGAAACTTGGACAGCTGACAAAAAAGATGACAAAAAGCAACTGGAAGCATCAGAGACGTGGCTTTCTGTGGAAAGATGCAACAAATACCGTGGACGGACAGGCAAAACAAACGAAGAGGTCCTCAAAGAAGTTTCAGAAGAAAAAGGGCAATGAAAAATTTCTTGATCGTGTCACGAGGACACAGCAGAAACTGGAGAACCCGGTAAGAACTGAAGAATTCAAGACAAACAAAAACAAAAGAAAAAAAAAAGACAGAGAAGGAAAAAACCAACAGAAAATATCTCAGTGGACTAAGCAAGTGGCACGTACAGAGAGAAGTATCAGAGTTAACCGGAACCACAAAGAAACAGCACAAGAAGGAGAAGCCAACGCTATCCTGCATGGCACATAATAATAATAATAATAATAATAATAATAATAATCGCCACAGTAACTGACAATCTAATTTTTTTTTAAATCTTGAATACGATGGTTGGCAAATTAAGGACGATATTGACCACAGTAAATAACAGTTTAGAGATAAAAACATGTAAGTAACCAGATCAGCTTATTAAAAATGATATCGACCACAGTAAATAACAGTTTAGAGATAAAAACATGTAAGTAACAAGATCAGCTTATTAATAATGACATTAACCACAGTAAATAACAGTTTAGAGATAAAAACATGTAAGTAACCAGATCAGCTTATTAAAAATGATATCGACCACAGTAAATAACAGTTTAGAGATAAAAACATGTAAGTAACAAGATCAGCTTATTAAAAATGATATCGACCACAGTAAATAACAGTTTAGAGATAAAAACATGTAAGTAACAAGATCAGCCTATTAAAAATGATATCGACCACAGTAAATAACAGTTTAGAGATAAAAACATGTAAGTAACCAGATCAGCTTATTAAAAATGATATCGACCACAGTAAATAACAGTTTAGAGATATAAACATGTAAGTAACAAGATCAGCTTATTAATAATGACATTAACCACAGTAAATAACAGTTTAGAGGTAAAAACTTGAGTAACAAGATTAGTTTATTAATAATGATATTCACCACAGTAACTGAAAATTTAAAAATAAAAACTTGAGTAACAACAATGGCCTAGTAATTAGCAGAGCAACGGGCCTGCGTGGTGAGAGAGTCGGGGAGGGTAAACAACGATTCCGGCACAAGACTGCTAGCTGGGACGAGGCTGAGACAACTGCTGCAGGAACTAGAAGCCACCATTTTTTTTCCAGCTCAGTGCAGGGCAAGGTGGCTTCTAAGTCTAAAGATAGTTTGAAGCGAAAAGGGAGGCAAATCAGCTTGGGCACTTCATATAATGAGAGCAACCACGAAGTTCAACCTGACCAGGCTTAAATATGGGCATAGGTATCAAATTACACACTTGGTGGAGAAGATGGTTTCCGGAAGAACTATGAGCTAGGATATACTGCATCCAAAAAGTGATGATATAAAGAAGAGAAATATGCACGTGAATGCGTCAGGGAAGATGCAGAGAATACAAAGGAGAAATCATCAAGGGATTTGATCTGGTAACTTTGGAAATTATAATCATAAGTTAACTAATTTGTTGTTGTTGTTGTTGTTGTTGTTGCTGCTGCTGCTGCTGCTGCTCCTGCTGTTGTTGTTGTTTTCCAAAATTCAAGTCCCAGAAGAAATGCCTACATGGGAGCAAATCAAAGTTCAAGAGGAAAAATCTACACAGGAGCAAAGCCAGAATCTAGAAGAAAGGTCTACATAGGAACAAATCCGGGGTCTAGAAGAAAGATCCACATATGAGCAAATCTAGGGTATAGAAGAAAGATCTACATTAGAGCAAATCCAAGTTCTGGAATAAAAATCTACATTAGAACAAATCTAGGTCCTAGAAGAAAAGTATACATTAGAACAAATGTAGGTCCTAGAAGAAAGATATACATTAGAGCCAATCCAGTGCCTTGAAGAAAGATGTACAGAGAAGCAAATCTGAGTTCCAGAGGAGAGAGATACATGGAAGTATATAGTCAGATATAATTTCCTACATACACAGAATTGGTGACATCAGCTATTGCTCCGTAAAGTTGCCAACCGCCCCGTATTATACGGAAACACGCAGAAATTTTAAACTTACCTCAGTGGAAATGTTGATATTTTGAAGAAAAGTCACTCTGTAAAGAAATGCAAGCAGGTTTGTGTTCTGATTAAAATTTGGGTTAAAACTTACATTTAAACTCCGCTACGGATATCGAAAAGAACTATCTTTTCGGGGGGGGGGGGGGAATGGGAGGACGACTCTTAGAAGTCTGTAAGTTAGATTATTTATCATTTTTAAAAGAATTATTATTATTATTATCATTATGTATCATATTATTATGTATCAATGAGGAAAAACTGGAAGAAGTGGAGAGTTTTGAATATCTTGGATCATTACTAATTAATAATGGAGATACAATGAGGGAAATTAAAAGGAGGACATCTATCGCTCTTCAGAAAGTAAAACAACTAAAGAATCTGTGGAGAGGAGCAGACAGAACCATTAATAAGATTTTTAAGGGCATGCATCTTTCCCATAGCAACATATGCCTGTGAGACGTGGACACTTAACAAAACAGCTGAGAAACACATAAATGCCTATGAATGTAAATGCTACAGAAGAGTTCTCCAAATATCGTGGACACAAAAAAGAACAAATATATCTATACTACAAGAGCTTAATATTGAAGAAGGCTGGCTAGTAAAGAGGATTAAAGAGAGAAAACTGAAATATTTTGGACACATTAAACGTCATGATAATTTAGAGAAGACCGTATTGGAAGGATACATAATGGGAAAAAGAAAGAGAGGAAGACCAAAACGAAGATGGCTGCAAGACATCGCTGATGATCTGCAAATGGAAGCATCAGCAGCAGGCCATCTTGCTCACAAACGAAAGGCCTACAGGTGTGCTGTTTGGGAAGCAAAGCTCCGCACGGGACATGCAAATGAATGAATGAATTATTATCATTATTATTATTATTATTATTATCGATGCTAGAAATTTGTGGATGTTTTTAATTTAGTTGTAACTGGCAGGATGAGTGTGGCCAGTTGCCTTCAAAGGCCCTCAACCTGAAAAGAAAAAAAGTGCTTCAAATCTTTCTTTTTAATTCCAAAGGTAGCAAATTATTTATCTGTAGGCCATTAAATATATGCCAGATAAGGGTCGTGAGACATTCTACCCGATTCAGAAAATAATGGAGTATTAGGGTTATACTTTCAGTTGGTGGTCTTTTTTTTTTCAGATTAGTCCTTGACTTTCTCTTCACAAATGTTATTTTTGCTTGCTCATCTAAACTTTTGCTGAGCTGTCACATTTATTTGTCTTCTGAACCAGATATACATCAAAGAGAAATAATGTGCAGTTTGACTAGGTCCTTGATATGGCTTTTATTTCACCCAATGTGACTTTGGCCAGAGAACCAGAGTTGGTCATTTTCCGTTCTGCCAATTTGGGGGTTTCTCCAACTTTTTCTAGATTGCTGTATCACGTAGGTCACGCAAAAATGGGTAAAAATAGATATCAGTCTAAAGATTTGAATTCTGCTTGACAGTCAGGCTTTTTATGTTTTCTCCTAGGGTTTACCAGTCTTTCTGCATTAATGACTCCAAAATCCCAAGACGAAACAAAGCAAATTTCACAATAAACACTGTCGGCTAGCCTTTATTATAAAAAAAAAAAAAACATTTACGAGATGACTATTTTTTTATTTTTTAGAAAATTAAAATTCCAAACTCCAAATTATGAAACAAAACGATGTATATGGGTTAGCTGCATATGTAAGCTGTCTTAAAAGCAGCGTCACTTAGATGAAGTACGGTAGAAACAGAGTACCAAAAAAGGAGCAAAATAACAGTGTCAAAGGAACGCACAGTTGTCACCAGTAGCATACCAAGGGTGACCAAGAACATCCCTCATCTCCTAGTGTGATCCTAGCAGCAGGTACATCTACTTCTTCCAGACGGCTTTAGACGTAGGGCTGGTCATTGTGGTTAGGCGCTGGACATGTTCAATGTGGTCGTTGATTATTAGGCGTTCAAGGTGGTCACCAGGGGCTGGAAGTGATCACTGGAGACTAGATATGGTCACAGAAGGTTGGATGTGGTCATTAGGTTCTGGGTGTGGTCACTAGAGGTTGGATGTGGTCACTAGAGGTTGGATGTGGTCAGTAGAGATTGGATGTGGTCACTAGAGGCTGGATGTGGTCAGTTAAGGTTGGATGCGGTAATCAGAGGCCGGATGTTGTCAGTAGAGATTGGATGTGGTCACTAGAGGCTGGATGTGGTTACTAGAGGCTGGATGTGGTCACTAGAAACTGGATGTGGTCACTGGAGGTATGTTCACCATGGGCTGAACGCCTTCACTAGACGCTGATCCTGTTCATTTTGAAATAGATGTGATCATTAGACATTAGACATGCTGACTAGGGGCTGGGTGTGGTCACTTCGAGCTATACATGGTCATTAGTAACTGGACGTAGTCACCAGGGACTGGACGTGGTAATTAGTGGGTGGAAGTGGTAACTGGGTGCTTGGCAAGGTCACTGGGCGCTGGAGGTGATCACTGGCCGACAGAACGTTAGCCTTTTAACTCCTTTCCTACCGAAGGAAAAATTTCAAGATCACGCAAGAAATTTACAATAAATACAGCAATCGACTTATTTTATTGCAAAAAAAAAAACCCCCAACAGCTTTCACTGTAGTTTAAAATTTGACTCTCCGAAACACGAAACAAAACCAGATATTTGTGATTATTTTATTTGTATTTGTTTTACATATCGATCCAAATGGAGAATAATAGGAAAAATAAGGTGCCATGGAGAGACCTAGGCGGTATGATCTTAGTGTCCATATTTTCTTTGACTTGTCGCCACACTAAAGGACCAGTGTGGTTAGCATCACTCTAGGCCACCTTTCCACCAGAAGAAGCCAGGTACCAGCTTCTACATCTGGGTAACTGGGGCGCCACAGGTCAGATTCAAACCGCCGATCTTTACCGTGAGAGACTAGTGCACTAACCACTTCGACATTCACACACTTAAAAATAGTAGGGATAGAATTTTTTTTTTTAATTTGAAAAAGAAAAGAAAAGAAAAAGAACAAAATATTTTCAATTACGGGGAGGTAATCAACCGCTTCATTTCCTTGTTCTGAGTTCAGCTCATGTCAGACCTTACCATTCCCTATCCATTTCAAAATCTCTTACCACAAATTTCTCTTCATTTCGATGGAAAATTTTCGAAAATTGCATTCATAAACAATGAGCACGCAATTCGATCATCAATACTTAGGAGACGCTATGAAGGGATTTGGGCGAACACGTTGATTACAGCTCGTAGTTTATCTGTCAATAATTCTGTTTTTCACCCTCTGTCGCTGTATTCGATAATGACGGGCCTCGTTTAAATAAACACTGTTGGAGAAGGTAATGATTTTAGGAATCGATATGTCCTAAAAGAACTCAGGCGAGTACTGAGTTTCGTGTGGGTGGAGTTCGTATATTCTGTTGTTTTTGTGCGCATGTCCGGAAGTGTTGATAAGGAAGAAGTTTTTAAAATGTTTGTACATATAAAAAAATTAAACAGAAAACATCAACCAAAGATGTTCTTGATAGGAGATATGTTTTAAGGAGGAAAAATATCAAAAGAACTGAGCGGGTATTTCTCTTCCAATAAACGAGCAAAACAAAACGAGTTTACATGCGCTAACATTATCTAACAACAAGAGAACACAAAGGACACTTGTCTATCATCGAGAGAATAGAACGGACATTTATCTTAGATTGAGAGAAGAAAACATTCACGTATCTTCCAGTTAGAGAAATAGAACGGACATTCAGAGAATAGAATGGACATTTACTTTAACCAGGCGAACAAAAGGAAGACTTATCTTTCCCAAAGAGAACATATCTTCCACGAAGAGAATATAATTGACATTTATCTTTCACCAAGAGAATATACAGGACACTAATCTTCCACCAAGAGGATATACAGGACACTTATCTTCCACCAAGAGAATATACAGGACATTTATCTTCCACCAAGAGAATATACAGGACACTTATCTTCCACCAAGAGAATATACAGGACACTTATCTTCCACCAAGAAAAATATACAGGACACATATCTTCCACCAATAGAACATAACCAACATAAGAAGTGCTTGGTAAATATGGTTTTAAAAGTTGATGGTCACTATAAAATGTGGTTTAGGAAGTTCTTGGTAACTCTATAAAATGTGGTTTAGGAAGTACTTGGTCACTCTATAAAATGTGGTTTAGGAAGTTCTTGGTCATTCTATAAAATGTGGTTTAGGAAGTACTTGGTCACTCTGTAAAATGTGGTTTAGGAAGTTCTTGGTCACTCTATAAAATGTGGTTTAGGAAGTACTTGGTCACTCTATAAAATGTGGTTTAGGAAGTTCTTGGTCACTCTATAAAATGTGGTTTAGGAAGTACTTGGTCACTCTATAAAATGTGGTTTAGGAAGTACTTGGTCACTCTATAAAATGTGGTTTAGGAAGTACTTGGTCACTCTATAAAATGTGGTTTAGGAAGTACTTGGTCACTCTATAAAATGTGGTTTAGGAAGTACTTGGTCACTCTATAAAATGTGGTTTAGGAAGTACTTGGTCACTCTATAAAATGTGGTTTAGGAAGTTCTTGGTCACTCTATAAAATATTGTTTAAAAAGTACTTGATCACTCTACACAGTGCGGTATAGAAGTACATAGTCGCTCTATAAAATGTGGTTTAGAAAGTACCTGATCGTTCCATAAAATGTGGTTTAGAAAATGCTTGGTCGGTCTATAAAATGTGGTTTTAAAAGTTCTTGGTTATTCTACCAAAAGTGGTATAAAAGTGCTTGGTTTTTATTGTTTAAAAAGTTCTTGGTCGCTCGACATAACATAGTTTTTTAAAGTTTTGGGTTACTCTTTAAAATATTTATATATCATCCTCTTTCATTCCAAAAACAACACTGGCAGATTTGGTAGAACATGCAGAACGCCTGCGCCAATCAACACTCAGAGCACTGTTTACGCGTCGTCTAAGCAATATCAACCAACGGCCTGTGTATAGTCCAACCCATGTTTTCAAAATTACAGACTACCTCCCTTCTAGCTTTTTTTTTTTTTTTTGCAAAACTTATCAACAAAATTTGCTCCGGCATATTTCTATGTCCCTTTTGCATTTGCGTGCCTTAAGAGTGTGAAGTGTTAACAGTTTTTACGATTCTTGGCCACTACGACACTTTGAGGTAGAGGGATGCCAGCACCTGTCCTCGCTGCCTTTGTTTTCCTAGAAGAAACTCCAGGTACCCATTTCTTGAGACTGGGCTGCTCACGGTGCCGGTGGGTCTGAAAATCCCACCCCACCCCACCCCACCCCATCCCCACCTTCAAGCGAGTGTGAAATTGAACCAGAGACCTGATTGGCAGGAAATCGTAGTAACCACTACATCACCGCGGCAACTACTCTGGCACAGAGTGGAACATAATTTATGAGCGAGAAAGTTCATATTATTTAACAATTAAAATAATATATACTATAATAACAAAAAAAATATGACACAAGGATCAGTAGATAAACTTCTTATTCTTCGTTCGCTTCTACCACCAAGACCGACCCGTGATCCTACTGAATTTACTCCTGTGGTCCTTTCTATCACTTTGTTAGGACCACAAGAGGTCCTGTGGTTCAGAGTATCGCGGGGGTTGGGCCTGTATTCTTGGTGGGTCGCACAGAAGCGAGATTGCGTGACATCGTGGTTTTCGTTGCACCAGTTTAATCTAGAGTTGGACTTTCTCGCCGAAAAACCTCGACGTGTTTTGGATTTCAGTATATCCCCACCGGGTGAGAGGTGGTTACCCATCCAATCCAGCGTTGGACTTTCTCACTGGAAAACCTTAGCGTGATTAGGATACGTATATATCCCAGTCGGGTGAGAGGTGGTTACCTATCTAGACTGCACTGGTCCAGTCTTCTTCTTTTTCTTCTTCTTCTTCTTCTTCTCTTCTACCACCAATACCGCCCTGTGATCCTACTGAATTTACGCCTGTGGCCCTTGTTAAGTCCCGTGGTCCCCCGTGTGATCCCCGAAAGGACCACACGAGATCCCCAAGAGGACCACAAGAGGTTCAGAGTATCTCAGGGCTTGAGCCTGTATTCTTGGTGGGTCTCAGAAGCGGGATTGCGTGACATCGTGGTTTTCGTTGCACCAGTTTAGTCTAGAGTTGGACATTCTCACCGGAAGACCTCGACGTGTTTTGGATATCAGTGTATCCCCGCTGGGTGAGAGGTGGTAGCCCATCCAGGCCAGAGTTGGACTTTCTCACCGGAAAACCTCAGCGTGATCAGGATACGCGTACATCCCGGCCGGGTGAGAGGTGGTTGCCTATCTAGACTGCTCTGGTCCAGTGTCTCCGACTTCAGCATTTTGTGGTCGTGGCCGCTACCCTTCCTAGTTGTGACCAGGATGGAGCTTTTGTCCAGGAGGACGAGTCCTCGCCACTAGTGACTTCCACCCCTGGGTTGAGCCGGTTTAGGCATATTATCCCAGTATGGGCGTGTTTAGGACGTCACCGACCTCTAGAGCAGAGGTACCTTGACATGCTTAGCCTTCAAGTTTCACCCCTGGTATGAGCCGGTTTAGGCATATTTCACCAGTATGGGTGTATATCAGGCGTGACAGACCTCTAGAGCGGAGGTGGCGTGACATGCCTGGCCATCAAGTTTCACCCCTGGTGTGTGCCGGTTTAGGCATATTTCACCAGTGTAGGTGTATTTCGGACGTGACCGGCCTCTAGAGCAGAGGTGCCGTGGTATGTGTAGGTCTCGTAGCGATACTATTGGACATACCGATTAAACTTCACTTTATCCTTTCCACCACCTTTTCACATCGGCACCGCACAGCAACCTTTATTTCTTTTCCGCATTTTCTTCCTTGACCGGGAGGAGCTTCACTCCACGCGCGGCATTCGAAGAGTCTCGCCAGCAGTGACTGGTCCAGTGTCTCCGACTTCAGCGTTTTCTGGTCGTGGCCGCTACTATTCCTAGTTGTGACCAGAACGAGCTTTTGTCCAGGAGGACGAATCTTCGCCACTAGTAAGGTACACCCCTGAGTTAGGCCGGTTTAGGCGTATTATTCAGGAATGGGCGTATTTAGGACGTGACAGACCTCTAGAGCGGAAGCACCATGAGTAGTCATCAAGTTTCACCCCTGGTTTAAGCCGGTTTAGGCATATTTCACGAGTATGGGTGTAGAACGGACGTGGCCGGCCTCTAGAGCAGAGGTGCCGTGGTATGAGTAGCTCTCGCCGCGATACTACTATTTGCACGGCAACCCTATTTGCATTTTCGCATTTTCTTCAAATAGCCCGGATGAGTTTCACCCCACGGGCGGCAGCCGAAGAATCTCGTCAGCAGTGTCTTAGTTTAACCCCTGGGTTAAGCCGGTTTATGCAGTCTGCCCCAGTATGGGTGTATAGAGGACATGGCTGGCCTCTAGAGCAGAGGTGCCTTGATTTGAGTAGCCCTGACCTCGAGACTACTGGTTACTTCACTTAATCCTTTCTTTCACCTTTTCTATGGCGGTACCGCGTGGCAACCCTAATCGTATTTTTCTTCATTGGTCGGGAGAAGCCCCACCCCACGCACGACAGCTGAAGAATCTCGCCAGCAGCAGGTTTTTAATCAGAGTTTTCCTTCTCCTAGATGAGCTACCAACCAAGACTCTCATCTACCAGAAACGTCTGGTTTTCAGGCGCCAGATATTCGCCTTTCGCCCCTTCTCCTATCAGTTTAAACAGTTCCACCATGAGAAGGGCAGGCCCTGGACTTTGACTGTCAAGGATATTTGAGACGCACGCCTTGGAGACATTTAATTGCAGTGGAGAGCGTATCCCCCACCCCACCTCAGGCTACAACAGTCCTTATAACCATCAGTAAATTATACTTTTAATGATATTATAATGATATTAATGAGAGTAAGAAGATGATTTCCTATCATTGATATTCTGGCATTTGTCTCGATAAAAATATATAAAATAGAGTTCTAAAAATAACAAGAGGAAACTTTTCTAAAAATTGATTAAAATTGTGAAAATCATGGAGATTATAAACACTTTAAACCTTTCGACAGAAATAAAGGAGTCTGTTATTCTCGTGTGACATGATGCTGTGAGATTAAGAATGATGATCTGGAGCAGTGGTTTTCAACTTTTTGTTTACCGTGAACCCTCTTTCCTGCTTGAGAACTACTGTGGATGTAACATTATGTTCGCCACTTTCTATGTTCGATTGTTACCAGCGCTAACAAACAACACAGTAAGGAAGGGGACAGGTTGGACATCGCTCCCCTTCTACTGGGGATGGCAAGACTGGGAATGTGAACACAGGTCAGGGTGAACTAGCGCGAGGCCGAAGAAGGAATACCCAGCTTAGTTAAGGAGGTGGGGTCTTGACTGGGGACGCCGATGTTTCGGCCGTGTGAGAGAGGTGCGGTTGTCATCTGTACCATCACGGTGTTAGCAAACGGCTTCTTGTGTCGATGTGATCAGCTGGACTTGTCTTTCGAGTATACGACTTCTGGATGAAGCTTGTTCCTGGTTGTCACAGTGGATACAAACGTCTAAGTAGTCCTAGATGTTATTAGCAGTCGCGTGTTAGAACCTAACAACATAACAGACAAACATTTGTTTGGTAGAACCTAACAACATAACAAACAAACAGTTGTGTGGTAGAACCTAACAAGAATAACAGACAAACATTTGTTTGGTAGAACCTAACAAGTATAACAGGCAACAAGCGTGATAGACAAACAGTCGAGTGGTAGAATCTAACAAGAGTAACAGGTAACAAGCGTGATAGACAAACACTCGAATGGTAGAATCTAACAAGAGTAACAGGTAATAAGCGTGATAGACAAACAGTCGAGTGGTAGAATCTAACAAGAGTAACAGGTAACAAGCGTGATAGACAAACAGTCGAGTGGTAGAATCTAACAAGAGTAACAGGTAATAAGCGTGATAGACAAACAGTCCAGTGGTAGAACCTAACAAGAGTAACAGGTAATAAGCGTGATAGACAAACAGTGGAGTGGTAGAATCTAACAAGAGTAACAGGTAACAAGCGTGATAGACAAACACTCGAGTGGTAGAATCTAACAAGAGTAACAGGTAACAAGCGTGATAGACAAACAGTCCAGTGGTAGAACCTAACAAGAGTAACAGGTAACAAGCGTGATAGACAAACAGTCGTGTGGTAGAACCTAACAAATGTAATAGACAAACACTCATGTGGTAGAATGTAACAAGCGTAATAACATAATAACACACACGCTGATATGTGGACCCTCTCATGTGAAGAAAAAGAAAAACGCAAAATAAATAGAATCAAGAAGGTCCTTAATTTGTTTTTAATAGAGTCAATTCATTTCCTTTTTCGTGGACCTCAGAAGTTCTACCACCGACTCCAGGGTAAAAGCGCTGATATGGAGAGTTGTATATTTGTTACGTTGTCTGTGGTAGAGAGTTTCCCACTTGCTTCCATTATCAAATAGTAGAGAGCTTCCCACTTGCCTTCGTTATCAAATAGTAGAGAGTTTCCCACTTGCCTCCATTACCATATAGTAGAGTTTCCTATGTACCTACGATACCAAACAGTAAAGAGTTTCCCACTTGCCTCCATTATCAAATAGTAGAATTTTCCACTTGCCTACATTATCAAATAGTAGAGTTTCCCCACTTGCCTACACTATCAAATAGTAGACTTTTCCACCTGCCTCCATTATCAAATAGTAGAGTTTTCCACTTGCCTACATTATCAAATAGTAGAGTTTCCCATTGCCTCTATTATCAAATAGTAGAATATTTCCACCTGCCTATTTTACCAGTTAGCAGAGTTTCCCATGTACCTACGATACCAAACAGTAAAGAGTTTCCCACTTGCTTACATTATCAAACCGTAAGGTTTCACCACTTGTCTACGTTACCAAATAGTAGCGTGTTCCATTTGCCTACATTATCAAATAGTAGAAAGTTTCCTACTTGTCTACATTATCAAATAGTAGAACGTTTCCTACTTGTCTACATTACCAAATAGTAGAAAGTTTCCTACTTGTCTACATTAGTAAACAGTAGAAATCTTCCTACTTGTCTACATTAGCAAATAGTACAGAGTTTCCATAAGAAATAAAAACCTTGCGTTTGTGAAAAACTTTTGCAGAAGTACCATGTACCTTCAACACCTAAAGGTTTAGTGAAGCGAGAATGAATGATTGAATGAATGAATGAATGAATGAATGATTTTTATTTGTAAAGAGTAAAGAATTGGGCACGCAGACCCGTCTTATATTCTGCACTTAATCACTTCATCTTTCGTTCTTCCCAAACACTCTGTTTAATACAAGTATACAAATTACATGAGAAAAAAAAACATATCAAAACGAGTGCAAAATTAAACTATTACATTCACAAATAGAATGGAAGGGGTAATTAATCTAACAAGATAGCGTGCGCGCGCATGTGCAGGCATATACACAAACAAAAATACATTTTCAGCACATTTCTTCTAACATGTATTCTTTAATATTCATTTAAAAAAGTTTCTAACAAGATCTAACAAGTTATTTTCAGAACTTGATGACGGGCGAGCCATGGGTTGAGAGTGTACTGGTTATTCTGTGGAGAGGCATATAGTTACAAGCAAGGAAATATTGAAAAAGGTTTGAGTCAGACAGACAGACACAGACAAATAGACTGACAGACAGACAGATATAGGTGGGTAGATAGGTAGGTAGGCAGGTAGGTAAGCAGGCAGGTAGGCAGGCAGGCAGGTAGGCAGGCAGGTAGGTAGGTAGGTAGGTAGGTAGGTAGGTAGGTAGGTAGGTAGGTAGGTAGGTAGGTAGGTAGACGGGATCTGCAACATGCCTACATTATCAAATAGTACAAAGTTTCCCGCACGTATACATTATCAAGGTACTAAAAATGTTAATAACCATTTAAAAAATAATTCAAATAATAATAATACTAATTTAATTAAAACAGAAAGAACGACATTAAAAAAAAAACTGCGTTTCAAAATTGACAGGACTCACTGCTTTTTTTAACTGGAAAACGACAAGATGCATGTTTTCCCCCCTTTCATAGCAGTTTAAAATTTCAGTTTCAAACTACGAAAAAAACTCGCATGTCCACAATTACAGTATTCATTTATTACAAAACCAAGCACGTGACTGAGTGCAACAACGATTTCTTTCCATATTCAAAATAAAATGAGGTACGGAGTTGTTGTAAAATCTGGCCGTTGACATCAAGTTAAATTTAAAGTAAAAGTAATAAATAAATAAAATGGTTCTAGGACTCATTGTCCTTGCATTTTATGTTCGTAGGTTGTCAGAGGTTTTCGTGATTCTGAGGCATTATTGTTTTTTGTCTTTTAGTCTCCGACATGTCAATGGATTTAGGACATGCAAATAACTGGATGTTTACACGAAACTCTTTTATTCGCTGTGCTATCTGGTAGCACAATAGTTCTCAACTCAAAGGTCAAGTTGTCAGGTTTTCTTGTATCCGTGGCCAAAGTTTCCTTCACTTTCCAAACACGACCCCGACCCCCCTCACCCCACCCCTGTTGCGTTTTTTAAAAACATTTTAATGATCTTTTCTCTGCTTCAACTTGATTTTTTTTCCTCCTTTTCCCTTGTTTTCAGCTCAGTCGTTAATCCTCCATCCTTTTGTCTTCTCGGGTCACTTGTTATCAATGAGGCGAAATAATGGCTTCCGGCAGCTCGAACGCTTTCGGTTCCATTTTTGCACAGAAGTTCTGTATAATGGCCTTGTCAAATATAGATTTTCTGTCCATTTTAAGGTACGATACGAGAGAATTATCGATAATCCTATACCAAGAGTTCGCGTTTAAAGGAAGAGAAGTTACTAAAAAAAAAAAAAAATTATAAAAAATGCTCCCAAAAACTCTTCAAAGCCGGAAATTGCGTCAATAGCGTTCGAGTTGTCAGATGTCAAAGGGTGCGTGCTTTTTTAGGTCAGGCGATTTCTTTGTCAGGAGGGGGTGAACGCGATGTGGATCAGTGACCTTTAGCTGACATGGCTAGTGTTAGGGTTAGGGAACCATAGCTGACCAAGACCCTGTGCTAACTCTGTTGGTACTCCCAACAACAGGTCTAGCTTGACTAACGGGGTAGAGATCCAAAGTTCCCATGGCAGTGAGGTCTGTTAAAGAAGCGTTTTCGCAGCCCTTGCCTTTTAGGGGCCTGAAAAAAATATAGCCTTCATAACCCCACTCCCAAGCCAGCGCAGTGCTGTGCCTCAACACTTTCACAGCATCGGCTGCAAAGAGAGCCAGCTCGCAGCTTCAAGACGGTCAGGCATTATTCTCTACCATATAACACTTTGTCAGACGTTACTCTCTACAGTATAACATTTTTGTTTATCTCTCTCTCTCTCTCTCTCTCTCTCTCTCTCTCTCTCTCTCTCTCTCTCTCTGCAAAGTGCATAGGGCACATGGGGCTTCCGCAAGGGTTTTCCACAAACGCCTGTCCTTTGCCTTTTTTCTGCTCTTGCCTAAATGAGCCCTCTGTTGCTCAACATCCTCTCTGTTGTTCTTCTCCATGTCTCTTTTGGTCTACCCTTACTTCTGTTCCCCTGTGGTGTCCATCTTAGTCCTATTTTTGGTAGTGAATTGTCAGTCATTCGGAGCACATGTCCCAACCATCGCCAGCCTCTTTCCTCAATAATTGCTGTCAGTGGGTTCATCTGCATTTCTGTCAACAAGGCGTTATTTCGTATGGTGTTTGGCCCAAATAATTTTCAAATTTTTCGTAAACATTTAGTCTGGAAAGAATTCAACTTGTTTTCTATTGTTTTGGTGATTTTCCAGCATTCACTTCCATAAAGTAGTACACTTAGAATATTTCTCTGAAATATCCTGACTTTCGACTTCATGTTTAGTTTTTTTTTTTTTCGATTTCCAGATAGTCTGCAGCATTGCAAAAGCCTGGTTTGCTCTAATAAGTCTGTTGTTGATGTCCTCTGTGTTGTCTCCAATTTCTACTACCCTACTACCAAGATATACAAATTCGTTGACTTCCTCCACAATCTTACTATATACTCTGATTTATCTCACTAGTCTAGACCAGTTGCGGTTACGTTACTCTTGCGAGGAAATGTTCCTTTTCGATATTTTTACAATAATCATCAATAATAAATACAGATGTGTCAGCTACCGAGTTTTAAGTACTCAGTCAAAAGATTATTTCATTTTATTGGTGGCCGAATACAGAATTCGAATATAGCAACAGATTATTGAAAAAAAAGACTACTCCTTAAATAATGGGAAAATAAAAATGATGTAATAATTATTACAAATGTGATACTGAATTTTAAAGCGGTTAGTTCTTAAACATCGTCTTTCACTTTTCAGATTGTTTGGAGAGATGGTATACACCAATTACAAATTTCTCTCTCTCTCTCTCTCTCTCTCTCTCTCTCACACACACACACACACACTGCAGTTATGTTCTTACTGCTTGCATACAATGTGTTTCCACCAAGAGCAGATAATCTCCAAAATACATGCTCTTATGTACAACTGTTTCCCCTTTACTCCTTGTAGAACATAGAACTACGCATTATAGTTACAATTTGTGGAATACAGTATTTTAGTAATTGGTATGACAGTATTGAGTCAAGGGTATCTAACTCTTTTCCCATCGCAACATATGCCTGTGTGACCTAGACACTTAACAAAACAGCTGAGAAACACATAAATGCCTTTGAATGTAAATGCTACAGACGAGTTCTTCAAATATCATGGACACACAAAAAAGAACAAATATATCCACACTACAAGAACTTAATGGTGAAAAGGCTGGCTAGTAAAGACGGTTAAACAGAGAAAATTTAAATATTTTGGACACATTAAACGTCATGATAATATAGAGAAGACTGTCTTGGAAGGGTACATAATGGGAAAAAGAGAGGAAGACCAAGGCGAAGATGGCTACAAGACATCGTTGATGATCTGCAAGTGGATGCATCAGCAGCAGGGCATCTTGCTTACAACCGAGAGGCCTATAAGAGTGCTGTTAATGAGGCAAAGTCCCGCAAGGGACATGCAAATGAGTGAATGAATCTAACCCTTGATATAACTCTAAATTATTGTGTTAGAGTTAGGCTCTTGCTTGTTTTCTCTGTCAGAATTCATGATTTCCAAGTTGGTTTTTTTTTTGCATGTGGAAAGTAAATGAGAGGAGAGAAAGGTTTTGGCTGTTGAGTGAGAAGGTAGTGTAGTCTGATCTAGTTGAGAAATGTAGTCGTGTTAAGTATGTGATAACTGTTAGCCAGCTTGAATTCTCATGGCGCTATCTCAGTAACTTGGCTAGATAGCAGCCTGGAATTATTTGTTATTGTGCATGTTTCGGAGACATCGTTTCCATATATTTTCGCCGTCAGCAATCACCATCATCATCACGTTTTCGCAATAAATGGGATGTGTGTGCCAAGGTAAAGCAGTCTTGATAAATATATCCAATGTGCCAGTATGTGATCGTTCTATATCATTGCAGGAAGTGTTTCGTCGTCTTCTGTATACAGGTAATAAGCGTGATAGACAAACAGTCCAGTGGTAGAACCTAACAAGAGTAACAGGTAATAAGCGTGATAGACAAACAGTGGAGTGGTAGAATCTAACAAGAGTAACAGGTAACAAGCGTGATAGACAAACACTCGAGTGGTAGAATCTAACAAGAGTAACAGGTAACAAGCGTGATAGACAAACAGTCCAGTGGTAGAACCTAACAAGAGTAACAGGTAACAAGCGTGATAGACAAACAGTCGTGTGGTAGAACCTAACAAATGTAATAGACAAACACTCATGTGGTAGAATGTAACAAGCGTAATAACATAATAACACACACGCTGATATGTGGACCCTCTCATGTGAAGAAAAAGAAAAACGCAAAATAAATAGAATCAAGAAGGTCCTTAATTTGTTTTTAATAGAGTCAATTCATTTCCTTTTTCGTGGACCTCAGAAGTTCTACCACCGACTCCAGGGTAAAAGCGCTGATATGGAGAGTTGTATATTTGTTACGTTGTCTGTGGTAGAGAGTTTCCCACTTGCTTCCATTATCAAATAGTAGAGAGCTTCCCACTTGCCTTCGTTATCAAATAGTAGAGAGTTTCCCACTTGCCTCCATTACCATATAGTAGAGTTTCCTATGTACCTACGATACCAAACAGTAAAGAGTTTCCCACTTGCCTCCATTATCAAATAGTAGAATTTTCCACTTGCCTACATTATCAAATAGTAGAGTTTCCCCACTTGCCTACACTATCAAATAGTAGACTTTTCCACCTGCCTCCATTATCAAATAGTAGAGTTTTCCACTTGCCTACATTATCAAATAGTAGAGTTTCCCATTGCCTCTATTATCAAATAGTAGAATATTTCCACCTGCCTATTTTACCAGTTAGCAGAGTTTCCCATGTACCTACGATACCAAACAGTAAAGAGTTTCCCACTTGCTTACATTATCAAACCGTAAGGTTTCACCACTTGTCTACGTTACCAAATAGTAGCGTGTTCCATTTGCCTACATTATCAAATAGTAGAAAGTTTCCTACTTGTCTACATTATCAAATAGTAGAACGTTTCCTACTTGTCTACATTACCAAATAGTAGAAAGTTTCCTACTTGTCTACATTAGTAAACAGTAGAAATCTTCCTACTTGTCTACATTAGCAAATAGTACAGAGTTTCCATAAGAAATAAAAACCTTGCGTTTGTGAAAAACTTTTGCAGAAGTACCATGTACCTTCAACACCTAAAGGTTTAGTGAAGCGAGAATGAATGATTGAATGAATGAATGAATGAATGAATGATTTTTATTTGTAAAGAGTAAAGAATTGGGCACGCAGACCCGTCTTATATTCTGCACTTAATCACTTCATCTTTCGTTCTTCCCAAACACTCTGTTTAATACAAGTATACAAATTACATGAGAAAAAAAAACATATCAAAACGAGTGCAAAATTAAACTATTACATTCACAAATAGAATGGAAGGGGTAATTAATCTAACAAGATAGCGTGCGCGCGCATGTGCAGGCATATACACAAACAAAAATACATTTTCAGCACATTTCTTCTAACATGTATTCTTTAATATTCATTTAAAAAAGTTTCTAACAAGATCTAACAAGTTATTTTCAGAACTTGATGACGGGCGAGCCATGGGTTGAGAGTGTACTGGTTATTCTGTGGAGAGGCATATAGTTACAAGCAAGGAAATATTGAAAAAGGTTTGAGTCAGACAGACAGACACAGACAAATAGACTGACAGACAGACAGATATAGGTGGGTAGATAGGTAGGTAGGCAGGTAGGTAAGCAGGCAGGTAGGCAGGCAGGCAGGTAGGCAGGCAGGTAGGTAGGTAGGTAGGTAGGTAGGTAGGTAGGTAGGTAGGTAGGTAGGTAGGTAGGTAGGTAGGTAGACGGGATCTGCAACATGCCTACATTATCAAATAGTACAAAGTTTCCCGCACGTATACATTATCAAGGTACTAAAAATGTTAATAACCATTTAAAAAATAATTCAAATAATAATAATACTAATTTAATTAAAACAGAAAGAACGACATTAAAAAAAAAACTGCGTTTCAAAATTGACAGGACTCACTGCTTTTTTTAACTGGAAAACGACAAGATGCATGTTTTCCCCCCTTTCATAGCAGTTTAAAATTTCAGTTTCAAACTACGAAAAAAAACTCGCATGTCCACAATTACAGTATTCATTTATTACAAAACCAAGCACGTGACTGAGTGCAACAACGATTTCTTTCCATATTCAAAATAAAATGAGGTACGGAGTTGTTGTAAAATCTGGCCGTTGACATCAAGTTAAATTTAAAGTAAAAGTAATAAATAAATAAAATGGTTCTAGGACTCATTGTCCTTGCATTTTATGTTCGTAGGTTGTCAGAGGTTTTCGTGATTCTGAGGCATTATTGTTTTTTGTCTTTTAGTCTCCGACATGTCAATGGATTTAGGACATGCAAATAACTGGATGTTTACACGAAACTCTTTTATTCGCTGTGCTATCTGGTAGCACAATAGTTCTCAACTCAAAGGTCAAGTTGTCAGGTTTTCTTGTATCCGTGGCCAAAGTTTCCTTCACTTTCCAAACACGACCCCGACCCCCCTCACCCCCACCCCTGTTGCGTTTTTTAAAAACATTTTAATGATCTTTTCTCTGCTTCAACTTGATTTTTTTTCCTCCTTTTCCCTTGTTTTCAGCTCAGTCGTTAATCCTCCATCCTTTTGTCTTCTCGGGTCACTTGTTATCAATGAGGCGAAATAATGGCTTCCGGCAGCTCGAACGCTTTCGGTTCCATTTTTGCACAGAAGTTCTGTATAATGGCCTTGTCAAATATAGATTTTCTGTCCATTTTAAGGTACGATACGAGAGAATTATCGATAATCCTATACCAAGAGTTCGCGTTTAAAGGAAGAGAAGTTACTAAAAAAAAAAAAAAATATAAAAAATGCTCCCAAAAACTCTTCAAAGCCGGAAATTGCGTCAATAGCGTTCGAGTTGTCAGATGTCAAAGGGTGCGTGCTTTTTTAGGTCAGGCGATTTCTTTGTCAGGAGGGGGTGAACGCGATGTGGATCAGTGACCTTTAGCTGACATGGCTAGTGTTAGGGTTAGGGAACCATAGCTGACCAAGACCCTGTGCTAACTCTGTTGGTACTCCCAACAACAGGTCTAGCTTGACTAACGGGGTAGAGATCCAAAGTTCCCATGGCAGTGAGGTCTGTTAAAGAAGCGTTTTCGCAGCCCTTGCCTTTTAGGGGCCTGAAAAAAAATATAGCCTTCATAACCCCACTCCCAAGCCAGCGCAGTGCTGTGCCTCAACACTTTCACAGCATCGGCTGCAAAGAGAGCCAGCTCGCAGCTTCAAGACGGTCAGGCATTATTCTCTACCATATAACACTTTGTCAGACGTTACTCTCTACAGTATAACATTTTTGTTTATCTCTCTCTCTCTCTCTCTCTCTCTCTCTCTCTCTCTCTCTCTCTCTGCAAAGTGCATAGGGCACATGGGGCTTCCGCAAGGGTTTTCCACAAACGCCTGTCCTTTGCCTTTTTTCTGCTCTTGCCTAAATGAGCCCTCTGTTGCTCAACATCCTCTCTGTTGTTCTTCTCCATGTCTCTTTTGGTCTACCCTTACTTCTGTTCCCCTGTGGTGTCCATCTTAGTCCTATTTTTGGTAGTGAATTGTCAGTCATTCGGAGCACATGTCCCAACCATCGCCAGCCTCTTTCCTCAATAATTGCTGTCAGTGGGTTCATCTGCATTTCTGTCAACAAGGCGTTATTTCGTATGGTGTTTGGCCCAAATAATTTTCAAATTTTTCGTAAACATTTAGTCTGGAAAGAATTCAACTTGTTTTCTATTGTTTTGGTGATTTTCCAGCATTCACTTCCATAAAGTAGTACACTTAGAATATTTCTCTGAAATATCCTGACTTTCGACTTCATGTTTAGTTTTTTTTTTTTCGATTTCCAGATAGTCTGCAGCATTGCAAAAGCCTGGTTTGCTCTAATAAGTCTGTTGTTGATGTCCTCTGTGTTGTCTCCAATTTCTACTACCCTACTACCAAGATATACAAATTCGTTGACTTCCTCCACAATCTTACTATATACTCTGATTTATCTCACTAGTCTAGACCAGTTGCGGTTACGTTACTCTTGCGAGGAAATGTTCCTTTTCGATATTTTTACAATAATCATCAATAATAAATACAGATGTGTCAGCTACCGAGTTTTAAGTACTCAGTCAAAAGATTATTTCATTTTATTGGTGGCCGAATACAGAATTCGAATATAGCAACAGATTATTGAAAAAAAAGACTACTCCTTAAATAATGGGAAAATAAAAATGATGTAATAATTATTACAAATGTGATACTGAATTTTAAAGCGGTTAGTTCTTAAACATCGTCTTTCACTTTTCAGATTGTTTGGAGAGATGGTATACACCAATTACAAATTTCTCTCTCTCTCTCTCTCTCTCTCTCTCTCTCACACACACACACACACACTGCAGTTATGTTCTTACTGCTTGCATACAATGTGTTTCCACCAAGAGCAGATAATCTCCAAAATACATGCTCTTATGTACAACTGTTTCCCCTTTACTCCTTGTAGAACATAGAACTACGCATTATAGTTACAATTTGTGGAATACAGTATTTTAGTAATTGGTATGACAGTATTGAGTCAAGGGTATCTAACTCTTTTCCCATCGCAACATATGCCTGTGTGACCTAGACACTTAACAAAACAGCTGAGAAACACATAAATGCCTTTGAATGTAAATGCTACAGACGAGTTCTTCAAATATCATGGACACACAAAAAAGAACAAATATATCCACACTACAAGAACTTAATGGTGAAAAGGCTGGCTAGTAAAGACGGTTAAACAGAGAAAATTTAAATATTTTGGACACATTAAACGTCATGATAATATAGAGAAGACTGTCTTGGAAGGGTACATAATGGGAAAAAGAGAGGAAGACCAAGGCGAAGATGGCTACAAGACATCGTTGATGATCTGCAAGTGGATGCATCAGCAGCAGGGCATCTTGCTTACAACCGAGAGGCCTATAAGAGTGCTGTTAATGAGGCAAAGTCCCGCAAGGGACATGCAAATGAGTGAATGAATCTAACCCTTGATATAACTCTAAATTATTGTGTTAGAGTTAGGCTCTTGCTTGTTTTCTCTGTCAGAATTCATGATTTCCAAGTTGTTTTTTTTTTGCATGTGGAAAGTAAATGAGAGGAGAGAAAGGTTTTGGCTGTTGAGTGAGAAGGTAGTGTAGTCTGATCTAGTTGAGAAATGTAGTCGTGTTAAGTATGTGATAACTGTTAGCCAGCTTGAATTCTCATGGCGCTATCTCAGTAACTTGGCTAGATAGCAGCCTGGAATTATTTGTTATTGTGCATGTTTCGGAGACATCGTTTCCATATATTTTCGCCGTCAGCAATCACCATCATCATCACGTTTTCGCAATAAATGGGATGTGTGTGCCAAGGTAAAGCAGTCTTGATAAATATATCCAATGTGCCAGTATGTGATCGTTCTATATCATTGCAGGAAGTGTTTCGTCGTCTTCTGTCTGTACAGTCGTATTGTAGATACCACAATGGACAACCAGCAGCATACAAGCAGAAGCAATATAAGTCAGCTAGAAGATTACACTGTTCATTTATTTATTATGGTCTGTATTACAAAGAAAACCCCGTTACAATTGGCACGAAATAGATATGTTCCATATAAATCCTATCATTTGAAGAATAGTTTTTGTTGAATTTGTCACAATGATTTCTCTTACTGGCTACTGATGTCTGTATAAATGTGAACGGGGCTTCCGTGAGGAAATTTTGTAAGCTTATACAAAACTTCACCCCCTCATCCACTCCGCCCCCTCCCCTCCCAAGCACTCCAGGGCCATCTTAAAATAGGGAGACCCCAGCCCCCAGTGTACCGGCTGAGCACACCCCTTCTCCTTTTTTGGTGGACCAAGTTCTTTGTAACTGCTTCTGATCTTGAACACGGGCGTGGAAGCCAATCTGGAATATATTTGAGTGACTTGATTAATTTCTCAGAACAGATCCCAGAAGCAAGGTTCTCAACTGGCTCCATTACCCGTGGAGAACGCTCTTATGACGGAATAGAAGTGGTGGAAAAAAGTTTGTTTAGAAACAGACCCCCCACCCCACCCCCGCCAGCTGGCTGACCATGATTCATTCATTCGTTCAAGCTTTACGAGCCATTGCGGCTCCTTGCTGCATACAAGACTTGTCTCCCTTCCTCTCTGTTCTTAGTCTTCTCTTGCCAGTTGTCTCCCTTCCTCTCTGTTCTTAGTCTTCTCCAGCCAATCGTCCACTCCAAGGGCTCGTACATTTCTTCCAGGGTGTCACGCCACCGTTGTCTCGGTCTGCCTCTTTGTCTGTCTTTGTTAATCACTTCTGTATAAGCCTTTTTTTCTTTGTCTGTCTATTCGCGTCCATCATCTCCAAGTGTCCCAGCCATCTTAATCTGTTGTTTTTCATACTGGTAGTATAAATGGAAACTGCAATAGCCTGTAAACTTCTTTGTTATTTCCGACTTTCCATTCTTGTGATACAGGATCTCTAATCGGTCCAAAAATTCTTCTCAAGATTCTATTTTCAAAGATTTGTTATTGTGCTTAATCTTGTCATCTTCATAGCTGGTCATAATAACTGAATTAAATTCCTTTTTTTTTAAAAACGAATCTCACTAAGATGCTTAGCTTTGCCATACCGCGGAAGACTTTCTACGAGTCAGTATATCCGGTGATGAGTTTTCTCGGTGTTAAAAGCTCTCTAAACGCGCAATAAACTGACTCTCAGTTTCACATCAACTAGAAGACATGATGTCCTCCGTTGTCCCCTTCATGTACTATACACAATACCACATTTCATATGGGTTTAAAAAAAGTCAAGATGTATCAAATTTCAAAATGTGTTAAAGAAATACTTAAAATATAAATCAGTTTCCTTATTTTTATGTTTTCTAACATTCTGTCTGTCAGATAGCTTTAACTGTCAAAATGGAGGACATATAAAGAGGAATTTTACTCAATGCTCACTTTTAAATATTTTTCAGCCAAAAAGAAACTATTCAGTCATTCGTTCATTTGCATGTCCCTTGCGGAATTTTTGTCTCCCTAACAGCACTCCTGTAGGCCTTTCGGTTGTAAGCAAGATGCCCTGCTGCTGGTGCATCCATTTGCAGATCATCAACGATGTCTTGCAGCCATCTTCGCCTTGGTCTTCCTCTCTTTCTTTTTCTCATTATGTACCCTTCCAGTAGAAACTATTAGAAAGGTTATTATTTGTCTTTAAAGTCAGAAGGAAAAAAAAAAAAAGAAAAATAACTGATGATTCATCTACACGAAATGCTGCGCTACAGAGTGTGCGACAATTAACCACATCAGAGTACTCAGATATCTTCTTAAATTATCGTGGCGCTTTGCAAAATGCTCCCACAACTGCGACTAATGTTTCATCGGCACTGTATCTGACTCCAGCAAGTTCTACCTAACTGAAAGCCAAGCTGGGCAAGAGAAAAAAAAAACCGACACCAGCGGTTCTCAGATCCTTTTTCTGCATGTCCCACATTTAAAAGTCTAACATTTCTGTCAGTTCCTTTCACAAAGTCCACCCCTTCTTACTTTTCAAACTTCCTCACAGCATCACTCTGCAACCCCTCTTCCCCAATCATCTGTTTCAACTTCTCCTAGCTAGGTCAATATTGCATCACACACTCTCTCTCCCTTCCCCGGTTCCCCATCCACCACCCCCAGTTACAACCCACCGACCACATGTCACAGGTCTCTATTTAAAGTCTCCACGTTCTACTAAATCCATTCCTGACACACACCGCTAGACAAGTCACACCTTACAATTTACAGCTATGTACTCTTTAGAAAAAAAAATTTTTTTTTAAATTATTTTTATTTATTTATTTATTTTTTAATTATTTTAAATAGCATTCATGTGAATCCATACTTTATCTCCTCTCTCTACTTCTTCGTCCTGTATGTTTTTGTATGATTAAGGCTCACGCCGAAATGTCACAACTTTGTAATCGTTAAGTAATAAAGCTGCTCCTACTTTTTCCTGTTTTATACATTCTAACATTTCTGTGGCCCACTAATAAAGCGCTTTATATTTGCAAGATATAAATCTAATTTTATAAAATGGTGTGTAATATTTTCTCTACATGTTTAACTGCATATTCATTGCTACACAAAAGTTCTTTTCATTTACCTTAAAGATGGCACTGTTTCCGGTTGGATAGCATGTCTATTCTGGCTGGAATAAAACAATTGGTGAGAATTATATTTCACTTCTGCTCTCTTGCAGAATCTACGCCCACTGTTCCCTAAAATGACATTGTAAAACTGCACGTTTCAGCAACACGGTCAGAAAGACGCTGGTGTCGCACTTCAAAACCGATGCCGTCTTTTTTATGTGTGTCACATTTCTGTTTGATGCTGGACCATCCTTTCTCCAATAGCCGCACGGTGGACATACTAATAAAGCGAGCTACAATTCTGCGACTTGCATCCGTGCAGTCTGCATCTAGGGCCGATGCATTGCGTGGAAAATGCGGAATAATTTTTTTATTGTATCTACTTTTTTTCTTTTTTTTTTCTCTCCCTGTTTTGAGACGTCAGCGCGGCCCCACAATACTCTCTGTCACGGCCCACCTTTGGGCCGCTGCCCATGGATTGAGAACCACTGCGCTATACTAATTTCCGGATTGCAAGTCCCAGCCGTCGCAAAGAAAAAGTATGCATAATTCTGCACCGTCTGCAGTTACAGACCATCTGAGTGTACGGTGCTGTATACACGGACAAATAATATGTGACACAGGAAGGAAGCATACAATGGAGCTATTTTGACTAATTAACCGTATTCTGGTCATACATTTGCGGGCTGGTTGTTTTAATATGCCCAGCGTGATGCCTCAATTTATTATTTTTTAGCACTGTTTTTAATAATTAAGGCTTTCATTAGCACCTCGTGGTCGATTTAGAAAGCTGGTCACGAAGGCACGAGAAAATACTCATACAATTAATAACCCACTTTAAACGAAACAAAAAAAAATAATAATAACTCTTTAATAAAACAATTAATTTACGTGGCACTTCCTTTGCTTTTCTTGATGTTAAAAGAGTTAAATCACAATATTTCATGACGCAAAAAAAAAAAAAAAACACAACACAAGAGTCTTGGAAATATTCATTTAGATTCTATATATGGCTTAACGTCAAACAGAGCTGGACGCAGCTGGGCTTTGAGAGAATCGGTCAAATGTCAGCCGCCCCACAGTTCTGCCAATGATAAAAATATGAATAGTGATTGAATCATTAATTTCGTTTTCAAATTCCTATATTTTTTTTTTTTGTCTCCTCCATCCAAGGATTTTTAAATAAATAGTTTTATATCAAAGAAACAATCCATTAGCTACAGAGACGCCAAGAGACCATCTTGTTCCGATTAAGAACGGGACACTGCAGACTACTGAGCCACCTGCGCCGACTCTAGATCTCTCTCACACGGACGCATGGCCCCGTGGGGACGGACCACAAACCCTAGGGCACGTGCTCTAAGAGTGTACAACGTTCACTGGCCTACGAAGCCGGACCTGGCCACAGAAGATGGACCTGGGGGGGTGGGAAGCTATGGGGCTGCCACGAGGACTTGGAGAGAAACGTGGGCTTCATCCTGACGACCCAGCACTTGAAGGAAGGAAGGAAGGACGGACGGAAGATAAGGAAGGAAGAAAGGAAAGAAAGAATGAGGGGAAAAAAGGAAGGAAGGAAGGAAAACAGTTCCAAACCTCTCAGTTCACAGTTAACTACAACTGATGTACCGAATATCTGATCTGAGCTTGTATTCTGCTGATAACAATGACATCCTGATACAACACACCAATGTTTAGGAACACACCAATGTTTAGGAACACACCAATGTTTAGGAAAGATATGTTACTTTCACGTCAAGTTTTTAACAATAATTAAGTGCTTTCATATTCAAACCTCTAGCAGTCTTCTCTCAGTTATTCATATTTGGTCTTCCATAAAGTCATGCATGCACATTTGAGAATAATACTTAGATTCTGGTATTTGGTTTATCATAATGTATTTTGTTTCTGACTGAGATGTAAGTGCTGTCTGCGTCAGCTGAGCATTTAATGCAGCTGATAGTGAGCTGGATTTGCATGGGAACGAGACAACTGTAACATGATTTCTAGTCAACCCAGTTCTACAAATGAGAACAAGACAAGTACATAGTTAACTGTCTCACTGACACAGGACAAGTATATATTTAACTGTCTCACTGACACAAGACAATAATATATATTTAACTGTCTCACTGACACAAGACAATAATATATATTTAACTGTCTCACTGACACAAGACAAGTATATATTTAACTGTCTCACTGACACAAGACAATAATATATATTTAACTATCTCACTGACACAAGACAAGTATATATTTAACTGTCTCACTGACACAAGACAAGTATATATATTTAACTGTCTCACTGACACAAGACAAGTATATATTTAACTGTCTCACTGACACAAGACAAGTATATATATTTAACTGTCTCACTGACACAAGACAAGTATATATTTCACTGTCTCAATGACACAAGACAAGTATATATTTAACTGTCTCAATGATACAAGACAAGTATATATTTAACTGTCTCACTGACACAAGACAAGTATATATTTAACTGTCTCAATGACACAAGACAAGTATATATTTAACTGTCTCAATGATACAAGACAAGTATATATTTAACTGTCTCAATGACACAAGACAAGTATATATTTAACTGTCTCAATGATACAAGACAAGTATATATTTAACTGTCTCACTGACACAAGACAAGTATATATTTAACTGTCTCAATGATACAAGACAAGTATATATTTAACTGTCTCACTGACACAAGACAAGTATATATTTAACTGTCTCACTGACACAAGACAAGTATATATTTAACCGCCTCACTGACACAAGACAAGTATATATTTAACCGCCTCACTGACACAAGACAAGTATATATTTAACCGCCTCACTGACACAAGACAAGTATATATTTAACCGCCTCACTGACACAAGACAAGTATATATTTAACCGCCTCACTGACACAAGACAAGTATATATTAACCGCCTCACTGACACAAGACAAGTATATATTTAACCGCCTCACTGACACAAGACAAGTTATATTTAACCGCCTCACTGACACAAGACAAGTATATATTTAACCGCCTCACTGACACAAGACAAGTATATATTTAACCGCCTCACTGACACAAGACAAGTATATATTTAACTGCCTCACTGACACAAGACAAGTATATATTTAACTGTCTCGCCGACTCCCTCCCAATCTGACATGATGCTTGCCTCAACACATTCGCTGCATCGGCTACAAAATAAAAAAAGCATTGGCTCAGAGTTTCATAGAGGTAGAACAAAAATATATATAAACAACTATGGTGACAACATTCTGCAGAACAATCATAATACATTTTATTTCTATAGCTGTATACAGTGCTATCATCTGGTATTCACACAAACTCTCTTTAGTTTTAAGCCACTCAAAATGATGTTTTTTTTTTTGGTAATTAAAGCACCCATCGCTGAAGAATTGTCATGCTTTATGAATTCACTGCTTACCAGACTTGCTACTTTGGTTATTAAACAATGCAGTAAATGTAAGCATAATGTCTGATGTAAATACGTACAAGGCGCATAAATAGAAAAACTTTCTGTCAATTTTACATCCATGGTAACATTAAAAGAGGTACACTTATTATGCTGTACATATACAGTGACGTACTGCTCTGCCACTTTAAAAAAAAAAAGTCTTAACTCTTGCTATGGTGGTGTAGTGGTTAGCCCACTTGCTTGCCAACAGGAAGGTCCCTAGTTCGATTTCACACTGGATCACAATCTTTATGCACTAACAGCACTGGGATCAAGCCAGCCTCAAGAAATGGGTACCTGGCAGTTTTCCTGGGAAAACAAAGGCAGCAAGGACAGGTGCCAGCATCCCTAACACACAATGTTGTATTGGCTTAGAAATGTGAAAGTATTCACACTTCACACTCCATAAATGCCACAGGACATAATCTTTATGCTTTTTTTTTTAAGAACCCAAAGCACTTACCATCTGGTCAATGGTTACTATACATTTTTTTTCTCTGGCTGGGTGAGTGGTTAGGTACTCTTATACTAATCCAGCTGTACAGGTTTCAAGTCTTGGCTGTGGGGATCCTTCTAGTACCACTACACCAAAAAAGGCCCTGGGGTCCATCCAACCTCTAAATGCGGGTACCAGAGAAATCTGGCCATGCCACATCACACTTTCGTGTCGGAAACAGGCCTAACACCATATCCCCAATATGCCTTAACAACACAGAAACAGGAATTTTACCTTTTTACGTTACACATTTTTTCAACTCTTCACCACTTCAAAAATAATTTACAGAACTTCTTTATGATTACTCCTTTTTGACCAGAATTGATACATGTCCCGTAGTAATTCTCACAGATGCAAGATCAGTACTGGAAGATCTTCAGTGCAACAAACTACCAGACCTTAAGGATGCCTTGTCAAAAATTAGCTTACAACATGGAGTCACCTTGTAGTGGGATACCAGGCAATGAGAAAGCTGACCGTCTGGCCAAAGAGGGCACTGAAATAGAGCAACCAGACATACCAATCACCTATAATTAGAAGAAAAGCATGATAAAAACCTACAGGAAGCCACAAACACCACCACATGATGACTATCACATGCTAAACAGAAAGGAACAAGTCACCATCTTACGTCTTCGAACAGGACACAGCCGACTCCAAAGTCATATGTATACAAAGTTTAAGGTTGGTACTACTAATTTATGTACATGTGCCCAGGTGCCCCAAACTGTGGAACATATCCTCCAAAACTGCACCAACTACGAGACACTGAGAAATAATTACTGGCCCAGTGAAACCACTCTAGAAGATAAGCTCTATGGTTCCATACATGAATTACAAAAAAACAGTGAAATTTGTCCAAGAGACAGGACTGCGGATATAGACAGACAATGCGAATGAAGATAAAGAAGAAGACTCCTTTTTGAAAAACCTTCACACCTTTTCCAATTTATTCTATTTATGCAAAAATCATATGCTCCACCATTATTATTATTATGACTTATAATCTTCTATACCTTTCATTATGACTATTATCACATATAAACCAATATATACTGTCGTCATGATCATTTTCACTTGTAATCCCTCACACTCTAATTAACCATAATTTTCACTCACAAATTCATACACCTGGTTGTGTATGATCTTTTGTTTGCGATTAACAGTTGCTGTGATGAATAACTTCACTTATAAACCCTAACATTTTACCATTACGACTGCATAGGTTTATAAACCCTTGCATTTTATTACTATGATCATACAACTTTATAAACCCCTTACATTTTTACCAACAGGATCACACAAACTTATAAACCTTTACAATTAATGATCATTATCAGGCTGTGTCGTAATTTCATCAAATAAACACTATCCTCGTATAGTTGGTTTCATTTTGACCCACAATAATCTTGTTAACTCCTGTACCTTCAGAGATCTGTTAAAATCTTTCAATATTAAAAAAAAAAAAAATTTTAAATCATCATCTTGATGAAAACCTTAAAAACAAAGTAAAAAGTTTCATCAGTAATCATTCTGAAAAGTTTAAAATTATCTTATTGTGGGAAATCTTGCCTCTGTGCTGCTTTTTTTTTTTTCTTGGTCTTAAAAACACACAAATTTATCCACATAAAGTGTTTCAAAAGCACATAGAATTTCATAATGGACAGCATCATGTCTCCTAAATTGAGTAATCCTGCACTGGGGAAGATGAAAAGGGAGCTTTGAAGAAAGTGGGTAGCAAGGGAGATAACACTGAAAAAAAACCAAACGGTTAGTAAACAATTCATGCCTTAAAAAAAAAAAAAAGGAAGAAAAAAAGAGGCACTTTGTGTTAGCAGACAATGATTTACAATTGCATTGCTGTTACATTCCATTGATAAGAAAAAAAAACCATTTTCGAATGGTTTCTTGTATCTTATGTACAAGAAAGGATGGGCAACTAATGACATCAGGAATCAGGAATGTGGCAGTTCATAAAACTATGAGAAACATTAATCTCACTCTTATACATAAATACAACACTCATTTTTTTAATGCATGTTCTTCAGTGAAGGACAACATGACAGACTGTGCAGACTGGCGTGCACAACAAAAGACGCTCTCTGTCAAATTATTTCTAAAAAATTACCTGACTGAAATTACAGGATGAGAAACATCACAGATCATTTTGCATTAGCTGAGATACAGTTGGAAAACAAAACAAAACATTGATAAAATCCTGAGTACATCGTTAAAAATGATGGGAGAAAGGCTTATCTGTTAATAAGTGTCTTCTTAACTAACAACTGTAAGAACACTGTTGTCCTGTTAACTGACAACTGTAAGGACAACATTGTCCTGTTAACTAACAACTGTAAGAACACTGTTGACTTGTTAACAACTGTAAGAACACTGTTGTCTTGTTAACTAACAATTGTAAGAACACTGTTGACTTGTTAACAACTGTAAGAACACTGTTGTCTTGTTAACTAACAATTGTAAGAACACAGTTGTCTTGTTAACTAAAAAATGTAAGAACACTGTTGTCTTGTTAACTAACAAGTATAAGAAAACTGTTGTCTTGTTAACTAACAAGTATAGGAATACTGCTGTCTTGTTAACAACTGTATGAAAACTGTTGTCTTGTTAACAAATAAAGCTTACAATGTAAGACCACTGTTGCTGTGTTAACACACTAAGATTATAAAGTACAAGGGTCATACCAAAAGTTGTGAGCAAATTTTTTTAAAAATCAGAATTTATAGAGAAAATATAAATGTATCACCTTAATCTGCATCCTTTACACTTCATGTAGAGGTCACACGATGTCACCATCATGTGTCACGTGACCATGTGGAGCAGAAACAAAATGGCAAGTGCTGAAGTTTTGTTTCATCAACGTGTTATTACTGAGTTCCTCGTTAAAGAGGAAATCCCCGCTGCTAAAATTCACCAAAGACTTCATCTTGCTTATGGAGATATGTGTATGGGTGCTAGCAGTATTAAGAGGTAGGTGAAACATTTCAAAGATGGAAACACGAGCATCCAAGATATGCCTTGCAGCGGTTGCCCTCGAACTGCCTCCACTGAACGCAACGTGGAAAGGGTTGATGGGATCATTAAAGAAGACAGAGTGCCACAGTTTCTGAAATCACTGTAACTCTTGGAACAGAACACAATGCAGAGCAGGAAATGACTGAAATCCTAGGCTATAGAAAAGTTTGTGCCAACTGGGTCCCACAGGAGAGAACGTCCAGAAAGCAGTGCGTCTGTGCCCGTAGGTCAGCTGGAACGGAATTCTACCGGGAGGGTATTTTCAAACTTGCTGTGTGATGGGAAAAATGTGTGCAGAAAAATAAAGATTATGTTGAAAAGTGAAGAAAAGGATGCAGATAAGGTGATACATTTACATTTTCTCTATCTATAAATTCTGATTTGTAAAAAATTTTTGCTCACGACTTTTGGTATGACCCTCGTAAGATCACTGCTGCATTATTAACAAAGTTTAAAATGTCAGAACATAGTTGCATTATAAATAAAGCTTACAGTGTAAGAATGCTGTTGCCTTGTTAACAAACAAAGCCTACAGTGTAACAGCCTTGCTGCCTTGTTAACAAAGTCCACAGTGTACCAACAGTGTTGCCTTGTTAACAAACAAAGCCTACAGTACAACAGCCTTGCTGCCTTGTTAACAAAGTCTACAGTGTACCAATGCTGTTGCCTTGTTAACAAACAAAGCCTACAGTGTAACAGCCCTGCTGCCTTGTTAACAAAGTCTACAGTGTACCAACGCTGTTGCCTTGTTAACAAACAAAGCCTACAGTGTAACAGCCCTGCTGCCTTGTTAACAAAGTCTACAGTGTACCAACGCTGTTGCCTTGTTAACAAAGCCTACAGTGTAACAGCCCTGGTGCCTTGTTAACAAAGTTTACAGTGTAACAAAATACTGTCGCCTTGTTAACAAGCAAAGCTTACTCCAAGAATTCTAACCACTGATCTTTTCCTACATCTCTAGTGCAGAGATGCAGTCCATACCAACACTTGAACAATAAAGAAAAATTTGCATAGCCACAGTTCTCAAAGATTTTATCATTAAAGAAACAGCAAAAAAAAAAATAAATAAATAAATGAAACCACTTCTTCTCAACCCACTCCAAACTTCCACAACACACCTGCAGACTCTTCACAGCATATGCCATGCCACACTGCTTGGCACCAGATGCCACACATGAATAAAAAACACATTATCACGCTAGTAACGACCCAAGCATACACTGAAAATGTGAAACTGTAGGTCAATGCTGTTGAGATAATTCATTTTCATGGCTCTTAACAACTGAACATTGTCTAATGCACAAGCTAAATTACACTGACATTATACATCTGAAGTATTACAAACATCATATAATACAGGGTTTCTCAACCAGTGTTGAATCTCCACCCCAAAGGGGGAGGGGGGAATGTTAGGGTTTTGGGGAGAACTGGGGACCACAGATTGACAGACTAACACTGTTGGAATATTTATCTACAATGCAGAGAGATCAATAATCTGACAGTATGAGTCTGTCAATCTGTGGTCCTAATTACTCCCCCTGAAGACTGAAAAAGTCCTCTTGGGGGAGGGGGGGGGGGGGAATTTCTCACTATCTGAGAACCCCTGATATAAAAACAAAACATCACAAATGAAAGACTTGTGACACCTAACAGAACTGTCATGGCTAGACAGAACCTACATCACAGATAAAAGCCTCACGACACTGACAAAGTGTTCACATGTACAAAGAGGCATCTGTGTAAGCCCCACCATACAGATATACCTAGCTCATTCATCACTCGCCGTGTGACACACACCATTTTTCAGGATACTGTTCTGAAATTAGTCATCTTGCCAAATTTCTATCACCTTTCACCTACCGTCCAGAAGACACGAAACTGAGCAATTGCTACCTATGACTAGTGTGACAGGAGATGCCTCTGCAAGGACTTAAATATCAGTGTGATAAAGAGCACAGAGCTGGGTTTCCTTCAACACTTCATGATCATGACCTGATTCTCATTTGTGCCTTTACAAAGATGGATTAATTAACATCACTCATATATGTTCTATCCCCGGTCCAAAGTCCTTCAGTACATTTAATAATCAGCATTCTCATGAACAGAAATCCATCCATAAATCAACACATCTAATAATCAGCATTCTTATGAGCAGAAGTCTGGCAGTAATTTAGCAAACATCTCACATGATATTATATTCTCATATAGTTTTAAAAAAAACATATTAAAAATGAGATCTGATAGCAATGACACTGTAAGCAGAATAAAATGACAATATGAAATGAGACTGCAGCATTTCTTATGTAAAAATATGAAGATGAAAACATCTCATGTTAAAAAACAAAACAAAAACAAAAACACAGGAAAGCTTGCAAAGAACAGAAATGAAAATATCTCAATCTAAAAGCAGAAATGAAAAAAAATGAAGCAGAAGTGAAAAACATCTCAAGCAAAAAAAAAAAAAAACACAGAAATGAAAACATGCTAAAATAGAAATTAAAACATCTTTAAAAAAAAAAACAAAAAACAGATGAAAACATGAAAAAAAAAAAGAAATGAAAGTATCTCAAGTAAAAATGAAAACATTTAAAAAAAAACCGAAATGAAAAACATCTCATATAAAAAATGTAAATGAAAACATGCAAAAAAAAAAAAAAAGAAGAAATAAAAACATGTCATGCAAAAACCAGAAATGAAATCATCTCATGCAAATAATAGGAAAAAAAATACAACAAAAAAAAAGGAAATGACATTTCATACAATTAAAACAAAAAAAAAAAAGAAATGAAAACATCTCATGCAAAAAACAGACATAAAATATCTCAGGAAAAACAAACATGAAAACATCTCATACAAAAAAAAAGTGACAACATCTCACGAAAAACAAATGACAACACCTTCATGCGAAAAAAAAAAAAACAGAAAAGAAATTAAGGCATGAAATGTGACACACTCAATATTCATTTAAAACACAAACTGCTTACATTTTTAAAAAACAAATTATCCACTAAACGAAATGGATAGTTCTTCTTATGACTGAACTATATTTTTAAAGTTTATGCTAAAATAAACCAATGCACTTAATATAACATGACATGGCAGGGAACAATAGAATACAATTCAAAACAGCACAATGCAATATAATACTGTGGGATATGTAAGTAGGTAATTAAATAATGTGTCACTTAAGTCACGACCTTGTCTCGTACATAGTTTATTTAAAGCTTTTGATCACTAAACATCACAGAGTTCATCAACACCACCATTCTGTTAACTGCTGCACAGCGTGCTGTGCCAGGTTGTGTGACTATTCCCATTTAGACAATGTATATCTGTTTGAATTAAGTGGTTTGGGTATCTGAACCGCATGAATCCAGTACAACCAGTGGCACGCGCATACAGTTAAAACATATCTGGATATAGGATGCACGGACAACCAACGAAAAAGTGTACAGCAAGACCAGGGAGGAAACACAAACCAGGCCCCTCATCTTGCTCTGAACGAAGTCTGAAACTCCCTGCGATGCTAATGGCATAACCAGACTGTTAAGAATATGTCTGTACTGCTGGCTTGCCAGGTTTAACCAACATGATATCCAAGTGCCAGTTGTCTCTTAAGACGACACCTCACCAACAGTGTTCCGGTTGCTGCTTCTCCTGTATTATCAAAAATCACCCTGGCCATGTATTATTCTACATTCAGGAGGTTATGTCAAATCTGGAAACCTATCACAGCAGTGAAGTCGTTAGTTATATCCAGGTTTCTGCCTTTATTAGGTGCTGGCATCAGCTGAAACTGAATCAGATCACCTCCATGAATCTCATCATCAGTCCGTTATCTCCAGGTTTTTGCATGCATGCAAAATACTTTACCAGCATTTCACTTTTTATTTGTTCATTTGTTATTTATCATCTTTCAGATGAAATGAGATGCCCAAGACAAGCAGCCAGCACAACCAGGAGGGACAGGCTAAGAAATGATAACATAAGACAATTGCTAGGAACTACACCATGCCTAAAATACACAAAGAAACAAAGAACTGAATGGTTTGGTTAACTAACGAGATTGACACACTTACAATCAGCTGCGAGGGCCTTTAGCCAAAGAACTGTAGGACTCAGATCAAGAGGAAGGCCCTGATAAAAAAAAGAAGATGGATAGGTAGTGTATAGAAACACTCGCAAATCATAGGTATGAACATCACAGAGGCCACACTCACGTGGCCCAAAAATTCCAACTGTATCTCCCCTCGAATCTTCACAGCACAGGAGGAAGGATAAGGTAAGGTATCTTTCAGATAAATTTGCAGCCCTGTTACTGGAGTGATATTATAGCTTTCTCCAGGTTTCTGATTCAGTCACTTACATTGTGCCTCTAGACAGGTTTAGCAACACTGTACTATACAGATAGGACCTTCTGCAGAATGCTCTTAAAACTGGACTCCACTTTCAAATAAACATTCATTTGTGTCTGATATTCTGAATCAGCATAAAATTCTTCTTCAGACAATCTCAGGCACTAACTTGGACATCCCTGAACAATGCAGAACTTCATCTTAGGTTCTCAGTATCAGCCATGCAGCTTGGTCCAGACTGGTACTGCTGATGGCCGCGTGTGCCTTCTTCGACCCTTGAATGCAGGACAGTCCTGCAATACATGCTGGGCTGTCATCTCTCCAGTGCCACAGATGTGCTCGGTGGCCACGCCTATCTTCAGCTGGTTATACACATATCTCAGTCTGCCATAACCTGTGAGCTCCTCCCAGTTCAGCTCTAAACAGGCATCATTTCTCCAACAGCCTGTTTGCTCTCTTTCCCAATTAATGTCTGGTTTTGATCAGTTTGTGGGTGGGCAATCAGTAAAAAAATGATAGACTAAAAATCATGGTCTGTTTGTGTCTTGCTATCAAGCCTTTTCTTTCACTGTATTTTCAGCTATGAATTTTCTGATAGTCACTGAAAAACTCACGGTCAGAAGATAAGATATAAGAGAAAATGTTTATATGTTGCTGTACTGGCACAGGAAATGAAGGACAAACTGGGCTCACTGGAAACAGCACAGGCCATACAAAACACAGATGCATCATCACATACACCCACCAGAACAGAACATGGTAAATGATTATGGGTTATATTACATATACTGTTCTGACTATCCTGTGCAATTCTCTCCACTTCTCACAGTCTGTGGCCAGCCTTTTTATTGTGCCCCAGATGCAATGCATGCTGTTCATTCCTGCTTCTACAATTCTCCGCCAGGTAGCCTTTGGTGGGCCTATTTCTTTTTCCCTTCAGCGTCCATTACATGGTTGTTTTAGCAATGTTGCTGGGGTCTCTATGTAGCACATGACCATCCCATTTCCAATGTTTTTTTCTGTTATGTAACATGCATATCTCCTTGTTCCCGCTGGACAAATAGGTCTCTATTCTTTATTGCTTGTGGCCAGTAAATATTCAAAATCTTTCTGAAGCAGGTTGTGTGGAATGAGACCAATTTCATATTCAGTTATTCTGCATCATTCTGCTCCATTGAGGAGAATGGATAACACAAAACTCTGGTACAGTTTTATTTTTGCTCTAGCACTGTATTGGGAGGACATTCAGGTGTTTTTAAGATTCATGAAAGATGTCCTTGCTTTATTTGTTATACTTTTTATTCTTTTCTTTCCCACTTCTGTATAATTTATGTAATGATCTAGTTCACTGTTTTTTGCAATTTCTCTAACACTATTATTCTCTTTACACAGTCCTGACAAGTCTTCAGACTTTACTCCAGCCACACTTATGTACCTGTTTACTATCATCTCCATCATTCTGTACATACTTACCATCATCTCCAACCTATTTACCATCATCTCCACCATTCTGTAAATACTTACCATCATCTCCAACCTATTTACCATCATCTCCATCATTCTGTACATACTTAACATCATCTCCACCATTCTGTACATATTTACCATCATCTCCACCATTTTGTACCTATTTACCATCATCTCCACCATTCTGTAAATACTTACCATCATCTCCAACCTATTTACCATCATCTCCACCATTCTGTACATACTTAACATCATCTCCACCACTCTGTACATATTTACCATCATCTCAGCCATTCTGTAAATGCTTGCCATAATCATCACCATGCATATAAATCAACATGAAAGCTAACCTGTCATCTCAGCCTGCAACCACACATTAACTTTTATAGAACATGTTACACTCATAGAAATAATTATCTCATAGAAATAATTATGTAAACAAACACTGAAAGCACCTAAGTACTAGTTTCACAGCATTGCATTTAAAAAAACAAATCACTGAATGAAGAACATCTCAAAAATGTAAAAGACTACAGACATGTATGTATACACATGAGACAGCTCAGAGAATACTGCAAAAGCATGAAGGACAGAACACCACAAAATATGACACAAAAAAAAAAAAAGAAGAAATGTTAGCATGATGCAGGTACAAACAAGAACAATTAACATAAATAAATACATAAATTCCAGTCCACTTTCTGAGAGATAAATCTCCTATGAACAGAAATGCTAAACCAGAAGGAATACCCTCATGCTTACATGTCACCTCTGTGTGGTAGATCTTACTACTCAAGTTCTGCATAGTTTTAATAACAGCACAAGAGTTGATAACATACCGGCACAAATGGTTACCATACATCTAAGAATATGCACAAAAATACACAGTCACTGCTGTAAAGTTGTGGAAAAGCAACTTGACACTTAAAAAACAGGAACAAGTTTTACTACAGTAACAAGATGACCGGGTACTCTGGAGAAGCATAATAGCCAACGCCAGTCGGCACGGCACCTGATGATGATGATGAACAAGATGACCAATGTTATATTTCTGATTTTTGAATTTGTCAAGAAACAGCAACATTAACTCTTTCTATACTTCGCGTCGCACTGTGTGATGATTCGGCGAACACTTTTTCCCTTGTGTACACGTCATGTGCTGGTAATGAAGTGGGCTCTAAAAATGAATTTAATCATACAATGCTTAAAATCTGGCCAAAACCGGTTGCAGAAATCGCTTCCGGCATGATACAAGCGTCAACATGAGGTCCAGCATGTGAAATGAGAGTCATGTTGTGATACAAAAATTAATTTTTAAAATGTTTTTCTAAGCTTATGGGCCACCGCCCGTGGTGTTGCCACGTTATTAGACTGTAAATTAACTGTAAATAAATAATTAATGTATATTTTATGTAAGGAAATGGTGTTTGTGTAAAATTCTATTCAATTTGGATATCAATGGACCCACTACATAGGAAACTTGAGTGGGGTAAGAGAGAAAACATTTGTCATCATAATTTTCCATTTTTTTCTTCTCAACTCTCCTCAATTCTTAGCTCTTTTTTTCTGTTATATACTAATATATTAATAACAATTTTATTAGAAAAACAATATACAACTTTTCTTATTTAAAAAAATGTATAATATGTCACACTGCAAATCAGACTATGCCTTTGTGATCTTTCTAAATGTGATAACCATCCCATTCCACATTAAGAAATTTACCCTACATTGGTCATTTGAGGGAAAAAACCCCATCACACAAAGAGTTAACAAAAAAACAAAAGGCAGAATGAAAAACATGAACAGGTCCTCTAAATAAAGAATTTTTTGTCAAATGATAACAGCAAACAAAGAGAGGAGAAAGGACAAAAGATGATATAAGCAAGTAAAGATCACTGCCAAAATGTAACAAGTTCAAAAGGACAGCCTAAGCTAGAACTCATTACTGTCATAGAGAATTAACGAACATTCAGTTTTCATAGTTATATATCTCCACATTACTATCGATAAGTGTTGCACTTGAGACTTAAAAAAAAACACATCCACTGTTTTTTTTCACTCAATTTGGACTGAAAAAAAAAACAACTCATCACTGTCATGGAGAATTAATAAACACTGACATAAAATGTGCTTTTGCTAGATACCAACTTCACTATAGCTATAATCAGAAAAAGATGGACATATGTAGGCCATGTGATGAGAAGAAATAATTGGAGAATACCAAAACAAGTTATCAAATGGAGCACAACAGGCCGAAGAAAAAGAGGTCGACCACGTGAAACTCTAAAGAAGACATTGCTAAGAGAAGCCAGTTTAGTGGGAATAACATACCTTGATGAAGTTGAAAGACTCACCGAGAATAGGAAAACTTGGCAAACAACTACGCGAGCCCTATGTGACGTTTAACTGCACGGGAAGGATGTAAGATAGCTATAATCACTGAACATCAAAGAAAATCTATCCTCCATATTATCATTCTCTTTGTAATTTAGAAACTGCTCTTCAAAAGTTCCATTCAGAACATGCCTGTTGCAGTCTTAGGAGGGGCATTAGCAATCAGTGGCTAAGACTGCTGCAGAAGAGACTTTTGTTGCTGACAGCTGTAGGAGCTGATCATGGTAAAGGCACTGCATGCCCTTGCCCCTAATCCTCATTACACGAGGGAGAACCAGAAAGTAAAGGAATCATACCCTTTACCACAGTTAAGAGTGAGCAAATGAAGATAATGTTTATATTACTTCTCCACATGGTCTTCCTGCAAGTCAATACACCTTCTACATCGTTCTTCTAGACTCTTTATTCCTTGAGAGAGAAAAGTTTTACGACTCCTTCCAAATCTAGATCTCACCACTTTCTTAACCTTATCATCAGAGGTGAACCTCTTTTTTAAGTGGACCAAAGATGTGATAAGGAAGATATTCAAACAGCAGCTACTGAACAGAATGTTATGTGTCCACTGCACTGGGATGTGGAGCGTCAAAGTGCTTTGTTGGTTACACTTGCTCTTCCCGCTTTAAACATTTACTTTTCTGATTCATTCTGTGTACTTCACGAATGACGGGTTTTCTGTAAATAATTTCTTATAAATGCTTTCATCTGATTTTTAACTCTGATGTTTCCAGTTCCAGAGTTTATGAGTTTTCACTCTTTTTCTTCTCTTGTGGCAGGTAGTGGAATATGCAGATGTTTTTTTTTTTATGCCAAAGACAAATGTATTGGGTCAAAAGGCATAGACATCGCAAGCAAGCCAAAACACAATGCTCTTCTGAGTGTAAACGCAGAAGAAAAGTTTTTTTTCTTCAAAATATTTTATGATAAATATAACAATAATAAAGTCACGGTTTTTCAAGGTTTGTTATGGACTCTTTCAGTCCTAACAGTGTTGGAACTGATTTGACCTTTAGCAAAAAAATAGTCTTTTTTAAACTTTAAAAAAACATAAAGAAATACTTAACCCACAGAAGACAAACTAAAAATCCCCTAATGTTAAAACATTCTAAATCCCAGAAGTTTTCCCACATTATGGCTTTGCAGTCTCAGCCAGCAGACCTTTTCTATCCCGGTCATTCAAGGATCACAACTCTTCATCTTCCACGGCCAAAAGAATGTTCCTGTCCTCCACATTGAGCCAATCTGTGAATTTCCTGATTAGCATTTAACTGCTTTTTCAGCCAGAATTTTTCCAATCTTTATAATCTAATTTAATCAATAAAATAACTTCATTTTTGCTTGAAACAATTACTCCTCCCCAAATCTGCAGCATTAAACTCAATTAAAACAACTTCATTATTAACATTGGGGGGGGGGAACACCACAAAATTATGATTAAATACCAAAGTCTTCAAAATCCAACTTTCTCAAAGAAAGTTAACAAGTTCAACTTGCTCATTTTAAACTTGCTAAATGCTTTAGAATATAAATACCTGTGTCTCTGAAAATGGCTTGGCACTACATTTATTAGTCCGATCACATATGATGGCATGTGAAGGAGAAAAATGGTTTGAACATAAACATGGCTTTTACTATCTTTGAATATGGCACTGAATGACGTGACTGTCAGCAATTAATGGAAGCTGCAGTGCATTATGTTGCTGAAGCAACTACTCACAATGACCTCTTCATTGCTATATGAAGAGTAATTGCATTCCTCAATTTCTTCTTTTTTTCTTCAACTTATTTTCTGCATCAGATACAAACTTATGTCCTCCATTAGAATATATCTTGAGTAGGCCATTACTATTTGAAGCAAACAATTTCACTATACCTTTCATCTAAAGTTCCCTTCATCTCTTTGAAATTTTCTTTTGTGTATTCTATGCTCTGGTGACACTACAGTGCTTTACTTATTCAATATCACATCCCTTGATTTCATCAACAACATTACTGATATTTGTTCTCCAAATACCTTATGTTTTTGTTACTAATTACACTTAGAAGACCCTTCATCGCAGGTCATTTAAGGCATAACTTGAATAACCCCAAAAGGCATACCTTTAATGGAACCCAAAGGCAAACCTTAATGGTCCCTAAAAACATACCTATAATAGTTCATCAGGGTACTTTAATGTTCCCTAAATGCATACCCTTTACAGTACCTTAAAGCATACTTTCAATAGTCTCTAAAAACAAATCCTTCATAGTTCCATAAAAATCCTTCATAGTTCTATAAGAGCCATTAAAAAAAACAAAACATTTTTTTTTGTTTTCTGTGTTTCCTACATACACAAACATCAGTGATGAAAAAAAAAACAAACAAAACAACATACTAATGTCAAGACATAAATGACATCTTATTAGTCTCCCAAACAGTGAAACACAGAGTTCACTTAGTTTTGTCAATAAATGTGTCTCTCAGTGCCCAAAAATACTGCAAATGATTTTACTGTAACTAGAAGAAAGAAATCAGTTCCCGTGGACTGGTGTAGACAACTGCATGCTTCTTTGATCATACCAAACAAAACATTAGACTAGTGACAACAACAATGGAAAGGAAATAAACCTGGAGTTGGGGGGGGTAATGACTGTGGAGAAAATGGGCCCAGGACATCAGTGATATTCTATGCAGCCACACCCACTGAACCAGGTGTCTGGGATACACAAACATTTCCAGACTGGCCTTTACTCTATGGAAGTGAATGCTGGAAAATCACCAAAACCATAGAAAACAAGTTGAATTCTTTCCAGGCTAAATGTTTACGAAGAATTAGAAAAATATTTTGGCCAAACACCATAAGAAATAACATCTTATTGGCAGAAATGCAGATGAAGCCATTGACAACAATTATTGAGGAAAGACGATGGCGATGGTTGGGACATGTGCTCCGAATGACTGATAACTCACTACCAAAAATAGCACTAAGATGGACACCACAGGGGAACAGAAGTAAGGGTAGACCAAAAGAGACATGGAGAAGAACAACAGAAAGGATGTTGAGCAATAGAGGGCTCACCTGGGCAAGACCAGAAAAAAAGGCGAAGGACAGGCATTTGTGGAAAACCCTTGCGGAAGCCCCATGTGCCCTGGGCACTTAAGGTTCAGAGAGAGAGACTGGCCTTTAAAAGGAAACATGCCGAAGACCAAGCCATGTGAATGAATTAGCTCAGAACTTTCACCAAAACTGAAAACACATTTTATAACCATATCCACCTCTTGAACAACTGAACAACATGAGCTCTAACCACTTTCTCCCTTTTACTTCTAATGTGTGATCTCTATATAAATCATCAGAATATTATTATTTCTCCAATTCTCCGCTATAACCTCGGATAGCTAGTTGTAACCCGGAAGATGACTAATGGGAAAAGAAAATAAAAATTTACCGTACTTGCTTGAATTTGTCACTTTCTTCATGTGATAATTTTACCATGCCTCAACAACTATTTCCCAGAAATCTACCATGAAACAAAATCTGACTCCATCCTTGCGAACACTACATGAAAACGGACAGGTTTCTACACAAAATCTGCTGACATCATGAGTCACATGCCTTAATTCTTAGAACTTCATTACCACACGTTTTGTATTGAATGCTATTGTGAACACAAGAGGCCACAAACAGACACCACAAGTAAGTTCTGCTCATATAAATAAAATATTAATGATTTCAAATGGCAGATAATGCCTGATTACTGCAATGATACTGTAATGCCATATATTTGTCTTTAATACTTTGCATATTTTAAAAAAAGGCAGTGTAACATTTGTGCACTATTCCCTTCTTATCTTTACTCAATGACTTAAGTTCTTACTTCAGAGCATGTATACCTTCAGCTTCATACAGAATGATATAAAAAAAAAAAACAACTAAAAATACGAAGAAAAATAAGATACAGAAATGGACAAATAAACCAACATGTTAGTTATACCAAAACAACATCACTACCAGACAGCATATGAAACAATGTATACCTGTTGGAACATGTGTCAGATATGCCATTCATGTGACAAAGGCAATAATCTGTAATAAGGAAAACCTCAGTCTAATAAAAACCAAGTTTGTTACTTACTGACCTTCTCTAAGCTACAGATGAAGAATATTTGTGACCATGTCTGTAAGCTATTTCATTTTTTTTGTGTGCCACGTTTGTGATTTTTAACTTACTAAACAACATCCATAACATGGGATCATTTTTTTTGTTTAATCAAAGACTTAATGCCACATTTTAAGTGAGAAATGATGTCAAAGTTATTTTTATCACTTAGGGCAGCATAACTGCAGAACAAAACCATATGACTGAAGTAACTACTTTATTTTTTGTTGAAAATCCATTTAAACAGCCCTTGGTAAGTTAAGATTTCTTCTTCTTCCTCCTCCTCAACTATTTGAGCCATTAAGGCTTGCTGCTGCAGACAAAAGTTCACCTCGATCCCTCCCTATTCCTAAGAAGTTAAGAATTAAATTTCCATATTTCTCCAACTCTGATATAAAGTTCACTGTTTATATATTTTTAAAAAATCTTATATTTCAACAGAGGCAGATATCTTAACTAGAGAAGCAATAAAAATCAGTAGCCACTGACTGATCCCACAGAAGCTACAGACAATTTTATCAAACAATAATAAACTTACAAACTACAAACCAGTGCACACTGCTTACTGAAACAAAGACACAAAGGCTTGGTGAATACGTTTTTGCCATTATTCACCCTTTGATGAAGAAGAACCTGGCACAGATCCCACATGCAGACTGTTCTGTACATTATTTTTATCAACACTACCACAAGATGATACTGTCCAAGCAGTCAACATGCTAAAATACGGTACAATATGTGGAACTGGATACTCAAACTGATTTGGTACACGACCTTCACATTTTGACTCAAAAAAGGCAAACAGCGGGAACCATACCCGTGTACGCTTGGCATCAGGGGCCATCAGTGCCCTGTTGTTGGCAAGTGTGTGGTAGTACATGAAGAGACGAGACGAAAGGTAGAATGCCATGAAAACATCAATAGAATAGTGCTCATGAGCTGCCAGCAAGAAGAAGATGCCGAAGAAGTTGAGAACCCATGAGACGATGTGCACGTAGTAATACTTTCTTGGTGTGTCTGCAAAAGAGATTAACAACAGATGAAATAAAATTATTTTTCTGGTATATCACGACTCATGATGTATGAAGTGTATCAGAAAATAAGAATGAAATTAGATGCTGGACATTATGTGGATTTTTTTTTTTTTGTCATCTGGCTGATGTCCTCTATGCAGCTGACAACTTCAGTCTTTAGCAGCTGAAACCTGTAATGAAGATCTTCAGAAAAATCTTGCGAAAATAGGCACCTGGACAAATCATGTGTGGGCTACTTTAGCCATCTTTAATTCCCAGGGCGAACATTAGAAATAAGCTTGCCAATAAGCTCCTGCTGGTCTGACCAGATGAAAGTAACTCAAAAGCTCCCATTTCTGGAAGTACAATATACAGGGTCTTAGCCCCCCCCCCCCCCCCCCGATAACTATGTCATCTCTCTACCACTGTTTTAAGTACTCCAAGGAGCTCACATCACAAAGGACCATTATTTATTACAAAATTCACATATCATGAAAGGACTATCATTTATCACAAATGGACCATTTATCATAAATGCTTGCATATCACAAAGGACTATCCTATTCACCACAAATTCACTTATCATAAAAGCTCACACATCACAAAAGAACACCATTTATTAAAATAGCTCATATATGAAAATCCAAGAAAAGATTACTCACATTCTGTTATAAAGAAATTTAACAAAGTGATGACTGATGTGTGCCCACTGAACATATAATCTCCACATGAACGAACTCCTTGCAGGGACATTCCCATGCCCTTCCATATTTCAAATGTCCGCTGAAACCGGGTGTACCAGTCACCGTAGTGCTGAAATTTCAGTCAGAAAATGTACAGTAACAGACAGCACTAATGTGGTGGCAACAAAGTTAATGTGGTGGCAACAAAGTAAATGTAATGCATTCTGAGCTCAGGTGAATCTCTGCAAGATTTTTTTTTCCCTCAATCTTTTGTGAGTGTTTTTCTATTGTTTTGACCTCTCTATTGTCCTTGACAAAGGCATTTTGCCAAAATTTTGAATTGCTTTTGTAATTTGTTTTTTTTTAAAATCATGAATCTTCTTGTTATCTCATAATACTATAAACATTTCCTTTCATCTTAAAACATTCTTTTTTAAAACTGCTTTCAGAGTCCAAATTGATGGTGAGAAACCAAAAAAAAAAAAAAAACAATAATGCTTTATGGTGTTTTCTGTTCTTTTTTTTTTCCTTCAAAACTTGGACAAATAATAAAAATAAAGATATTTTTTTTGGTTGTCAGAAGATCCTGCGACCACAGACAAGACGCTTCTGGCAGCTGACACTGTGATCATAAGCCTGGTATAGAAGCATCAAATATAAGACTCTAATACTTCAGTAGTTTTTCCCACTCGGAGTTGACCTAAAACATATCTCCTCAAACTCCTCACTTATTTAGACCAATTTTCCATGTGTAGGGACCATATTTCCTCAAACTCTTCATGGATTTACTCTAATATTCCATGTGTAGGACCTATATGTCCTCAACAGTTTACCCCAATTTTCCATATGTAGGGACCCTATTTCCTTGAACTCCTGATTTATTTCATTTTTTCATGTGTAGCGGCCATATCTCTTCAAACTCCTCACCGATCTATGTAAGATGAGATTCAGAGAAAACTGACACAGAACATCTGTCACTGAGACCCCATTAAACATTCATTTTAGATTAATAACCCAGATTAAAAGGAGGACAACTATTGCTGTTCAAAAAATAAAACAACTAAAGAAGGTGTGGAGAGGAACAGACAGAACTAAAGATTTTTAAGGGCATGCATCTTTCCCATAACATATGCCTGTGAGACCTGGACACTTAACAAAACAGCTGAGAAACACATAAATACCTTTGAATGTAAATGCTACAGAAGAGTCCTTCAAATATCATGGATACAAAAAAGGACAAGTATATCCATACTACAAAAACTTAATATTGAAAAAGGTTGGCTAGTAAGGAAGATTTAAACAGAGAAAACTTAAATATTAAGGACATATTAAAAGTCATGATAATTTAGAGAAGACCGTAGTGGAAGAGTACATAACGGGAAAAAGAAAGAGAGGAAAACCAAGGCGAATATGGCTGCAAGACATCGTTGATGATCTGCAAATGGATGCATCAGCAGCAGGCCATCTTGCTTACAACTGAGAGGCCTACAGGAGAGCTGTTAAGGAGGCAAAGTTCCATAAGGGACAGGCAAATGACTGACTGACTGAACCCAAATGCTACCCATTCACATTTACATTTTCTGCCTACCTTTCCCTGGCACTGTAAATGTCTACCAGGCACTGAAAGGGAGGTAATAAGCATAGTAAAACATCGCAGGAGGAAGATTGTGCCCATTAAGGAAAACATTCGGCGCATCAACACAAACCTGTGGAAAAATCAGCAGACAACATCATCCAGAAGACCCTATAAAATAATTCTCTCTTTCTTGCAGTCCTATCAAAATAAAACTGACTTTCACTTGAATGTCCATTTTTTCCTTAATGCACTGGCAACTGTGCACACTGGTGCACATTTTCTTACTCTTGTGGCAGTTCCAAGTGCTGTGTATAACTGTTATAACAAAGTTGACTGAAATGCACTGGAGTTTTATTTTGAATATTTAATCTGCTTTCCATCATGCTTCTCCGAGAATTCATAGAAATACTCGTAAATGTTTCACTTATCCCTTTTTTTTCCTCCCCACCATCTATATCTTTATGTGCCAACACTGACATTTATTTCAAAGAAATATCTATCCCAATGAGCAGAAATACCGAACATCATTTAGACACCGCCATGCTCATTATAAGATCTGCTTACTCCAACATGACTGCTGAGTTTTCTCCATTAAAAAGTCTGTTTCACCAGTACAAACTTGCAGCAACTGAGATTTTTTTCTTTCCAAAAAAATAATATTAATAATAAATATCCGCAGAAATACCTCTCTCTCTCCCACACGCAAACATCATCATCATCAGGTGCTGTGTCGACTGGCGTTGGCTATTATGCTTCTCTAGAGTACACGATCCTTCATGCAGGCCATCAGCTCAGTTGGTGATCTCCTCTCACACCATCCCGTCAGACTGTCCAGTATCATTTCCCTTGGTCTTCCTCTTGATCTTCTTCCCTCTATTTATCCTGTTGTTATAATATTTTCAATGCCCCCTCTTCTCATTGCATGTCCTATGAAAGTACATTGTCTCTCGCTTATTTTTTTTACAAGATTTTTTGGTCTCTCCAGCTCTTCTCATATACACGCCCATTAAAATATTACAGTACAGTAAACCTTCCATTTAATGGACTAATAGGAAGGAACGGGAGTCCATTAAACTAATCGAACAGCAGAAGAAGAATAATGCAGAAAAGGATGAAAGTGAACACGGGTGGTAGTTTACTGTAGCAACCTGATAGATTAGGCACTCTACAAGGGACCTATACAGTGTGACAGACAAAAACCACATATAAAACTTTAAGAAACAAACTATGGATATAACAGAAGAAAAGAATATCTAAAGTGGGCTTATGGGCTTACCATACATTAAGAGGCCAAATTAACAGGCATAAAATCCTTTGATGAGGCTGAAAGACTCGCTGAAGACAGAAAAAATTGGCGAACTACTTTGCGAGCCCTATGTGACGTTTAGCGGCACGGGAAGGATATAAGATAAGATATAAGATAAGATACATTAAGAAACCATGTACAATACAGAAAGAACTAAAGGAAGCGAGAAAAACATGGCCTGGGGTATCCTGTCTTGCTGGGGAACCCTTGCTGATGCTTTATGCTCCATTGACAGCAGTGAAGATCGATGATGATGATGATAATGAATGTTTTTTTCTTAAAAAATTAGAGAAAAAAAAAAACCAAAGAAACTAAACACTTAAATAATAAAACTGAAAAAAAAAAAAAATGACAGAAATTTAAAGTTATCCGGACAGTTTGAGATCAATAATCTTATAAAACATTAAATAAGAGATAACTACTGATGAAATCAAAGGAGATGCTGATTTTATAGTTCTATAAGGAGGGCAAAGTTCATAGTTTCCTCAAGGGTTTTTAAATGTCTGCCCCAAAAAGCTTGTTATCTCATGTCCATTCTGGCCAAACCTAGTAGTCTTGATCTGCTTAGCTGGACCCTGCTGTAAGGATGTTTTTAATTATGATTTAAGGTAAAGGTAACCATGTCATGCCTTAGAGGCACATACAGATACGGTGTTAGCACCCATATATATAGTTATAACTCTAAACGGTTAATGTGGTCAGCATCACACATATTGTGACTTATGACCTGCAGCAAATGGAAAAAAAAGTTATATAACAAAAAAACATTAAAGTGATAAGAGATGTCATAACCTCCTTCACATACTAACCTATGTCTGTGAAAGAAGAGCAGCATGAACCACATAAGCCCAAGCACCACACCGACAATCTCACAAGCCTCAAAGGCCCATGGCACGTATGGCATGTTGTCCAAAAATATATCTGGTAATGGAGGGTACTTGTCCATTTCTGGCACCCTATCATGAACTACCACCATGACGAAAGCTGTCAGCATAAACACCGCAAAAACGTATACAAAACTCAACACCGTTTTCCATAACTCTAGCGGTATATCGCACGCATCCGCCGACTTCGCATAATGTGCTTTACGCAGAAACACACTGCCTACATCTTCAGAATCTATGCTGTCTTGTCTAGGTGGTGATCCATGCTGAGGCAAGCTGGAATTACTCACAACTCTTCTTTCCCTTTTCCTTATATCCACATCTACATCCACACTGGCTGAACCTCCTGCTGAGAGCTTCGGCAAAGAATACACAGAACAAGAACGTATATCTTGTATATGAGCTGCTAAACGTTTAATATCTCCAAGAACCTCAAGCTGTAGAGGCGGCTGTCTCAGGTCCACTTCTGTAAGACTTAGGAGGACTTTACCATCAATCTGGTGTGTTTCTGTGAACAGCTCCACGTATTTGTCAAAACCAATTTCTCTTAACCACACACCAACATCACCACAAGTCCACATATGAACACTGTTCAATTTTTCCTCCATGTCTTAAAACTTCACCTGAAAACCAATTTCTCTTAACCACACACCAACATCACCACAAGTCCACATATGAACACTGTTCAATTTTTCCTCCATGTCTTAAAACTTCACCTGCAAAATAAGAATATAAAACAGTGAACCTGAAACAGTACACTAATAACCACACTTATTTACTAACAGCAAACAATGAACAGTACACTAACTACATCTGTTTAGAAACAGTAAGCAATAAACAGTACACTACTACATCTATATACTAACAGTAAACGATGAACAGTATACTACTTCATCTATTTACTAACAGTAAGCAATGGACAATACACTAACATCTATTTACAAATAGTAAGCAATGAACAGTACACTAATACATCTATTTACTAACAGTAAGCAATGAATAGTACATTACTTCATCTATTTACTAACAGTAAGCAACAGACAATACACTAACAACATCTATTTACAAATAGTAAGCAATGAACAGTACACTAATACATCTATTTACTAACAACAAATAATGTTACACTAACAAGCACACTTATTTACTAACAACCACACTTATTTACTAACAACTACAATTATTTACTAATAACCACACTTATTTACTAACAACTACATTTATTTACTAATATCTTACATCCTTCCCGTGCCATTAAACATCACATAGGGCTCGCATAGTTGTTTGCCAAGATTTCCTATTCTCGGTGAGTCTTTCAACTTCATCAAGGTATGTTATGCCCACTAAATTGGCTTCTCTTAACAATGTCCTCTTTAGAGTTTCACGTGGTCAATCTATTTTTCTTCAGCCTGTTGTGCTCCACTTGATAGCTTGTTTTGGTATTCTCTGATTGTTTCTTCTCATCAAACGGCTACATATGCCCATCTTCTTTTTTTGATCACCTATGAGACTGGTTGTTGTCTGCTCATCTGTCTTATTTCTGCGTTGTTCTTGAATTTGTTCCACTTTATACCAAGTATTTTCCTTAGCCATTTGTTTAAAAAAGAGTCTAATTTTTTTGTCTATTTCTTTAGCTGATTTCCAGCTTTTGCATGCATAAATGAGGGTGGATATCACTTTGAACTGAATAATCTTAACTTGGTTTTTGTGCTTATAACTTTTGAATTCCATATATTCTCAAGATATTTGAAGGACAATGCTGCTTTTGCAATTCTAATTCTAACTTCCTTTCTGGTGTCACCATCCTGGTTTATGTAGCTGCCATTCATTCATTCATTTGCATGTCCCTTGTGGAACTTTGCCTCCCAAACAGTACTCCTGTAGGCCTCTCGGTTGTGAGCAAGATGGCCTGCTGCTGCTGCATCCATTTGCAGATCGTCAACAATTTCTTGCAGCCATCTTCGTTTTGGTCGTCCTCTTTTTCTTTTTCTCATTATGTATCCTTCCAATACAGTCTTCTCTAAATTATCATGACGTTTAATGTGTCCAAAATATTTAAGTTTTCTCTCTTTAATCCTCTTTACTAGCCAGCCTTCTTCAATATTAAGCTCTTGTAGTATAGATATATTTGTTCTTTTTTGTGTCCATGATATTTGAAGAACTCTTCTGTAGCATTTACATTCAAAGGCATTTATGTGTTTCTCAGCTGTTTTGTTAAGTGTCCAGGTCTCACAGGCATATGTTGCAATGGGAAAGATGCATGCCCTTAAAAATCTAATTTTTGTAGTTCTGTCTGCTCCTCTCCACAGATTCTTTATTTGTTTTACTTTCTGAAGCGCGATAGATGTCCTCCTTTTAATTTCCCTCATTGTATCTCCATTATTAGTTAGCTGCCAAGGTATGCAAATTGGTTTACTTCATCAACAACTGTTCCTTCTATGTAAATTTTTCCTTCTTGATTAATGAGAAGTTTCATTACTTTTGTTTTGTTTTTGTTAATTTCAAGACCTATTTTGCTAGCTAAGGAAGACAGGGAATCTGTTTTTTCCTGCATCGATTTCACATTGTCACTGATAAGAGTTATGTCATCTGCAAAATCAAGATCTTCTATTTGGGTCCCAAGTACCCAATCAATGCTGGTTTTACCTGTACAGCATCTTCTCATTATAAAGTCTATGGCAATTCCAAAATGCTACTCTTTAAAAAACATTTACTAACAACTACACTTATTTACTAACAACTCATCATCATCATCAGGTGGTGCCATGTCGACTGGCATTGGCTATTATGCTTCTCCAGAGTACACAAGCATTCATGCAGGCCATCAGCTCAGTTGGTGATCTCCTCTCACACCATCTTGTCAGACTGTCCAGTATCATTTCTCTTGGTCTTCCTCTTGATCTTCTTCCTTCTATTTTTCCTGTTGCTATAATATTTTCAATGCCCCCTCTTCTCATTGCATGTCCTATGAAAGTACATTGTCTCTCTCTTATTTTTTTTGACAGGATTTTTTATCTCTCCAGCTCTTTTCATACATTCTTCATTAGTTATTTTTGCTATCCAGGGGATTCACAACATTCTTCTAATAAACCACATTTCTGCTGCTTCCAATGATTTTTGTGCAGACCTGCCTATTGTCCATGATTCACTTCCATATAACAAGATAGGTTCAATATAGCATTTTTAGGACTACTAACAACTACACTTATTTACTAACAACCACACTTATTTACTAACAGCCACACTTATTTACTAACCACACTTATTTATACCCATCTCAACTGACAAGAAAAAATACATAACATGAACATTAATCTTCTAAAACATTTTCAGAACCTTCATAAAATAACTGCTTTTCTGCAAGATCAAATACAACGGATTCTGGAGCATTCCCATCCTTATGATGCCATACATCGTATATATGACCTAGCAAATGGAATAACAAAATATCAAAGAACACATGACGACCATATAAATACAACTGAACATTTCTACTGGAAGAATGACACAACTTAAGATTTTATTCTAAAGCAGACAGTACATATTCCGTATATAAAACCTGTCATTCAATACTTTCTTTATCATTAGAAAACTTGCCGATGTAGGTTTATCTTGATCTATAGCAAATTCTGAAATAACGATCACAGAATATTGGTACAAAAATCTGAGCTGTCCCTAAAAGCGAAGGCCAACTAATAACATAACTACCCGTCAATTGCGCTCTTTATAGTTATCTACATTTGACCATCGATCAACTTTCTTTAATTACATGATTATTTGGATTCAGTCGGAACGTTGTAACTACCATAAATGTTACTGGGTGGTCAACTTCCATCCCACCTGCTGTCCATTTGGCCCTCAGTGAGTTTGTTTGTGATATTCGGCTACAGTCGTGGTTTACCAGGCGCCATCAGTTGATCTGCCTAGACAGGTTAAACATAGTATAGTATAGCATAGCATAGCATAGCATACTATAGTATACTATAGTATAGTATAGCATAGATGAGATAAAGAGACGAAAGCCACATCTTTCTCCGTCGGATAACTATGGCCTAAAAAAAAGGCTGTCCAGGTGAAGAAGATAATTAAAATGAGAAAACAATTTGGGAAGGGATGAATGAGAGAAGGTTCAGCGTGAATAAAAATCACTGAAAGGACAAGACTGCTCGCTTAAGATTCATAGATAAGGAAGCCACCAAAGCCCTGCAGCCATCACAGAATACGGATAGAAAGGGCTGGAAAATTAATCGTGATTCGTCCTCGGCGAGAATGAGAAAATGCAGCGAATTTAATGGGACTAAGAAAAGAAAGCTGGACATCAAATAGAAAGAACATGGAATTAGTTTGTTACAATGGCTTTTACAAAGGGACCCCCTATTATCACAACACCTGCTCGGTCATGTAAACGTCCGCGTCCGTACCAGTCCGTACCCGTGTTTTTTTAGCTGTGGCATCGAAGGAGTTAATGGGGCTAAGAAAAGAACAATGGGCATCAAAACAGAAAGAGGTATCACACGGGTAGTAATGTAAAGTATTTCAAATAACGCTGAACTATTATTTGCATGTTCCACAAATGACGTTAACAAGGGCCACATACAACAACAACAACAACACAACAGATAAAAACAGATGAAAAATTAAACACTTAGATCTTTAGCATCCTTCTCATAAGAAAGAGAGATACATAATGAATGCTTTCAGATAATGCGCCCAAAAGAATTAAGTGTCTAATATATATATATATATATATATATATATATATATATATATATATAGTGTTTTTATTTATTGTGTTGTTTTTGTATGTGGTCCTTGAAAAAAGCATGTAATTTTTTGATTGCTGTATGTTCTTCTTTTTATACGTCCTCATCTAACTTTCTTCCCTCTCATTCCTGTCCACTTTTCTCACTCAACCATAGACATCTGTCCGCCAGATAAACGTAGGCAAGCACAAAGCAGACGCAGGCTACTGACTGAGAAATGAGAGAAAGAGCGTATGATTAAAAAGTACATTACTTTAAACTGTAGATAATCTGCCAGTCCGAGGGCATCAGCCAACCTTCTGAAGGGAAACGGCATATGATGATGATTTGAGATAAGATTGATGCAAAAAGAAAAAAAAACACGCTTCATTGCCATTTGACAGTGTCACTGAGCAAAGATGAAAAAAAAACTACTGTGTTTATATCTAAAATGTTACAGGTTCTGAGAACGAGCGTTTCCTTGCAGTAAATTGGGAGTTTGAATAATCAGGTGGAGCCAACTAGGCACATTTTCCTTCTTTAGGATGCTAAAGATCTATTTACCGCAATCGAAAGTAAAACATGAATTTTTAAAACTAAATAATAAAAATAATGTTTAATTATTACAGACCTTATATTTTTGTATTTCTTGATATTTTCAGTCGAATTTGTAAATAAATTTTGTAAATACTTTAAAATTCCGCCAGTGTTAAAATCTCGTCAGCTATCACGAACTCTCATTCCGACATTTTACATCGGTGACCTTGTTCAGGTTTTAGGGTCTCGGGACACAGAAGTGTAAGAAACCGCCACGTTTTTTTTCTTGTGTCAACGCCCAGCTTAGTCTTGCTTGTACTTCAAGTTACTGCTCACTTCATAGTTAATTACTGCACACTTTAAAGTTATGCACATGTTACAATAGATCAGCAGATTTTATATCCTCGATTTATGCAACGAAGCTAGCTAGGTACGTGCCGGTCATGCTTGTGGAGCCACCCTGGCTCGGCCATAGAAAGCATTACTGTGTATGCTATTTTCATTATGGCAGGGTTGTAGATATTCTTCAATGCAGGATAGCAGAAATTACAGTTCTGTAGCTGTAAATTTTTTATATATGGCGGGTTTCAGGGTGCCTCTGAACTTGGAAACGATCGGCATGCATCTTGGATGGCGGACATGCCCCCCAGAAATCGGATGATGAAAGTCAATGTCAAATCGAGAATTTTCCTATTTCGAGAAGGGCGTAGGTTTAAAGCAAGTCATTTCGCAGATAATAAAAAATGAAAGGTAAACCAAGCAGGAAAATTTAGATTTGTATTTCATTTTTGTGGCATCAGAGGTCTTATAAAGTGAGCTACGCCCAAGTATAGGTCAGGGTAACATAATTCTACTCTGGGTGCTAACTTTTTTTTTTTTTAAACAAATTTTTATTTCAGAAAAGCAACAATGGCCCCTCCATCATATTCTGATCTCGGCAAGGCTGCAAGAGATGTCTTCAGCAAGGGCTACAGTGAGTGAAGTTGTAAAATATTAATTGTGAATTTTAGCAGCCAGATGTAAAAATATGTTAAATTCATGAAAAAAATTAACCTACAGATCATTTTTTAAAACATTACAAATTTTCACCAGTATTTAGGAAAATTCAGTGAATAGTTCAGCTTTCACATTTTTCAGAGGGAGAGAGAGAGAGAAGGAAAGTTTCTACAAATAAAAAAAAAAAACCAAAAAACTTTGTTAAAAAACCTAGGAATAGACACCTGCTTAGTGAAGTGGTTGAATCAGCATTGTTTTGTGGTGAAGATCAGTGGTAACTGAAGGCACCCTAGTCATGCAGTGGTAGAAATAAGTACATACTTCTTCCAGAACTGGGTAAGGACAGGTACCCAAGAGTGAAGCTGACATCATCCTGTTGCTTCTGACAAACCAAGGACATTATGAATACTAACACTGTATCTTCTAGGTGCCTCTTTGCCATGATAGGGTTGCCATGACCTTTTTTCTTTTGTCTTAGGAATTTTCAGAATAATTGTCTTACATCTGATCTGCAAACCCAGACACTTAAGAACTTTTGAGTGTTTTAAAATAACTTTTTTTTTTTCAGCTTTCAGAATTTTCCTTCTGTTTATCTGTAAGCAAAATTGTACATGTAAAACCTTTTCTTGTTGTTTAAAAAAAAACCCAGTGCATAATAAGCATTGATTTTAGTAGTTGTTTTCTGCTCATTATAACTAACTTTACAATTTTCAGATTGGGGCTTTTTCAAGTTCGATGCCAAAACTAAAACACAGAACAATGTTGAGTTCAAAGCATCTATCAGCTCTAACAGGGACACTGGGAAGGTGGCTGGAAACCTAGAAACCAAATACAAGTGGTCTGACTATGGTATGTGACCTGCTTCCCCACATTATTGTATGTTAAACATCTTCTCATGGTGGAGATTTTTTTTTTTTTTGCAGCATAACTATCATCTCTGACCTGTTATAATTCCAAATCAGACAGTATATATGTTATGAGAATGATATTTTTTAAACTTTGCTCAGAACAGTAGTCTTGATTGCCTGATTTGATTATCTGAATGGTCATGGACAAGTTAACAATACATGGTATCATAGCAGCATTCAAGTTATCTGTCTTTGCATATCAGGCATGTTGCAAAACTCAGAAGCATTGAAACAGTTGGAGTTAAAGCTCTTGAGGTAATGTGGGTTTATGTAGTGTAGAACTGTAGGTGATGCTGTTTTAATATAATGCTGGTTTATGTAGTGTAGAACTGTAGGTGATGCTGTTTTATTATAATGCTGGTTTATGTAGTGTAGAACTGTAGGTGATGCTGTTTTAATATAATGCTGGTTTATGTAGTGTAGAACTGTAGGTGATGCTGTTTTAATATAATGCTGGTTTATGTAGTGTAGAACTGTATGTGATGCTGTTTTAATATAATGTAGGTTTATGTAGTGTAGAACTGTAGGTGATGCTGTTTTATTATAATGCTGGTTTATATAGTGTAGAACTGTATGTGATGCTGTTTTAATATAATGTAGGTTTATGTAGTGTAGAACTGTAGGTGATGCTGTTTTAATATAATGTAGGTTTATGTAGTGTAGAACTGTAGGTGATGCTGTTTTAATATAATGCTGGTTTATATAGTGTAGAACTGTATGTGATGCTGTTTTAATATAATGTAGGTTTATGTAGTGTAGAACTGTAGGTGATGCTGTTTTAATATAATGTAGGTTTATGTAGTGTAGAACTGTAGGTGATGCTGTTTTAATATAATGTAGGTTTATGTAGTGTAGAACTGTAGGTGATGCTGTTTTAATATAATGTAGGTTTATGTAGTGTAGAACTGTAGGTGATGCTGTTTTAATATAATGCTGGTTTATATAGTGTAGAACTGTAGGTGATGCTGTTTTAATATAATGCTGGCTTGGGTGTAGTGTAGAACTGTAGGTGATGCTGTTTTAATATAATGCTGGCTTGTGTGTAGTGTAGAACTGTAGGTGATGCTGTTTTAATATAATGCTGGCTTGTGTGTAGTGTAGAACTGTAGGTGATGCTGTTTTAATATAATGCTGGCTTGTGTGTAGTGTAGAACTGTAGGTGATGCTGTTTTAATATAATGCTGGTTTATATAATGTAGAACTGTAGGTGATGCTGTTTTAATATAATGCTGGTTTATATAATGTAGAACTGTAGGTGATGCTGTTTTAATATAATGCTGGCTTGTGTGTAGTGTAGAACTGTAGGTGATGCTGGTGTTTCCTTGCTAGAAGTAAGTGGGGTTTCAGCAGGTGAGCAAATTTCAATCAACAGTGTCTGGAAAACTAATGTTTTCATTGAATGAGATGTATGACTTTTACACTGTGTCTGTTGTGGCCCCAAGTTCTCAGTGCAAATTTAAATACAAATTCTTGTTTACATCACAGTTCGGTGACTTGATAACATATGCTTTTTAACTACACTGGTCTTTATTTTCTTAATCTATTCATGTATTCCATGTTTTCACTTCTCTGACCACCTGTTGTCTAGTTATTTATTTATTTTTGTTTTAAAATGTACTTTTTCTCAGATTTCTTCAGGTTTGCCACTGTTTAGCATATCCTCTGTAGCAGAGTTCTGTGTGATGGAGGTTATATAACCGAAGACTTTTCTGTGTTCACATTGCAGGTCTAACATTTACTGAGAAGTGGAACACTGAGAATGTGCTTAATACTGAGATCAAAATTGAGGACCAACTTGCAGATGGACTGGAGCTTTCCTTTGATACTTCATTTGCTCCACAAACCGGGTGGGTTCCGTTGTCTGTTTTTACAATCTTATATCTCTACCTTATTTATCCGGCTGTTGTGACACAGAGAGCATTTAATAGGAATGAGGTACGTTCATGGCCAGTGGTGATTCATCAGCCCTAATATTAAAAAAAAAATATCCTGTCATGTCATTGAGGTGCCTGGGAATGTGTTAGTGCTATTTTCCTTCACCTGGTGGAGCATCGTCACTGGCTTGCCGTTACTTCCTCAGCTCCACAAAGCCAGATATTCATTTCTACAACCTGGGTGACAGGGCAGTCCTCAGCTACCAACTTTTTTTTTTGTTTGTTTTGTGAGAGACCAGCACCTAATATCGGAGAAGACGCACACACATACTCTCCGTTCTACTCACTCACTCACTGTCCATTCTAGTTGCTCCTCCTTTCACTTTCACCATCTTCATTCACTTTTTCTCACACTCAGTTCTCATTCTTTCTCTCTGCCTTGTCCTCAACATTTGTAAGTCTAATTTTTGTCTTCATCAAAAGTATTGTTTGAGTCATTGATATATATTGACATGTTTTCTTTTCTCTGTCGTGTCTCTTCAGAAAGAAAAGTGGTAAGATTAAGAGTGCCTACAAGACGGATTATGTTCACTTAAATGCTGATGTGGACTTTGATTTTGCTGGACCCACTCTCTATGGTGCTGCTGTGGTTGGGTAAAGTATATTTGCCATATTAATGGAGCATTTAGAAATCTATGAGAAGTATTGGTGCTTATTTTATAAAGTTTTGTTGTTTGGTTCTTAACTCTTGTCCTGCAACAAACAAACAAAAAAGTTCAAGGATGATACATTTTAATATACACATATGTAATGTGTAGTAATTTATCCAAGGAAATACCACTCCCGACCCGGTAAAACAGACATGCAGTAGTAGACAGTCAAGAGTAACTTTGTTCGCCTGAATGTAAAATAGGGGTTTCTTTCTTCTAAGTTTACTTTCTGTTGTTTGTCCCCTCTCCACAGCTAACAAATGCTTTTTGTCTTGTTTTTTTTATTAGTTATGAAAATTTCTGTTTGACATCTATTTTTTTTTAAATTTCTCTTTGTATTATGGTAATTAAAAAATAATGCATATTTAAAAAAATGTTATGGTTATGAAGAATTTTTTTTTCTTAATGTTGCAGCTATGAGGGATGGCTCGCTGGTTATCAGCTGTCCTTTGACACCTCCAAGTCAAAGCTGACTAGCAGCAACTTTAGCTTTGGTTACAACGCTGGTGATTTCTCATTCACAACCCATGTGTAAGTTTTGTTTTCTTCCCACATTTTTTTTAAAATTAAACATTAGAACAGTGGTACCCAACTTTTTTACATGCAAGGACAACTTTTACAACTACATATAAGTTACAGGTCATCATTTTGTATATAATATTGAAGTGTTATGAACCCTTAATTGTTTTTAATTCAGTGGACAACACATGATACCAGATTGATAATGCATCCAGTGACCAGGCCTTGGGGAATCACTGCATTAGAAGATAGATGGTGAGGGTCATATCTTATGTGTCTGAGAGATTGTGAAAGATTAGATCGGTAGTGGACTGTGTGTTCATTTAAAGAGTGCAAAGGTGACTGCATATCCATTCGTTCAGTCTTTATACATTGGCTGACAAAGCAACTACTATCCAGCACACTGTGGCATTTGATAGAGCAGCATTTTATCTCCACTCTCTGATCTGCTGCCAGATGTCCTAGCTGTGTTGCATGCAGTTCCATGATACCCATGTTGGATTCTTTTCCTAAGGTGGTCATTATGTGGCTGTTATATGGGTGACCGCAGCAGTAATCTATAGAGACTGTCCTCACATCCAAACCTAAGCACTAGAAACTTTTAGTCTGAAGGACTTGTCTACTTCCGCAGAAGACTGCTGTTAGAATGTCCTGCAGTGTTTATTCTTATGAGATTCATTTCACATTTTTGACATTCTTATGTGCTAGTTCAGAATTTTTCATTCCCTGTGAAGCCATTAAACTCTACCATAGCTAGCTCTGACTCCATGAGGAAAATTTAAGATAATTTTGTTTTTTTTTTTTTTTTAGTTGTAAAAGCATCAATTATTAGGATTGCCTTTTTTTTTAACGTAAATTAAAAAAAAACATTTGCTAAAGGCATAGCCAGAACATGCAAGTTTTTCCCATTTGGTTATAATTAATAAATGGAATTATTGCATGGTAGCAGATTAGATACATCTGTGTACATATGGAAGCACTTCAGAGTAAATTAACTCCGTTGTGAGTATGCACTTGGAGATGTTGACTGCTTCAGAGATCTTAGTGGTTTCTTATGGTGCCTGAGTGGTGTGGTTGTCTGTCACTCAGATTTTGGTGGTTCAAGTTTGGCTATAGGCATCACAACCACCAAGCGGTAGAAATAGGTACTTGACTCCTGGAGCTAGGGAAGGAAAGGTGTCCAGGCGTGATGCTGACCACACTATCCTCAAGAATACCACCAGCTCAAGGAAAATACAGGCATTAACATAATAATCCCAAAGTACATCTGTATCAGGGATACTTTTTTTTTTCAAATTACAGAGGAATGAAAGTACCCTCATAAAAGATACAGAAAGTTTTAATCATGTAACAGATCTTAGTCGTGTACAAGAATTGGGAAGTACTTCCCTTTCTCTTCTCTTCTCTTCTCTTTCCCCCCCCCCCCCAAGAGAAAATGGATCGTTGTTGAACCTGTGAATGCCAATGAGTTGTCTTTAAAAGAGAAGGAACAATAGATTCTAATAGACTGTGCTTTAAAAAAAACAAAATTTCAAGAGAAAGAAATTACAAAACTCAGATTGAAATATCCATGAAATACCCTGAAATAAGCAGCCAGACTTTGAAATTTTGCAACAACATATTCTTTAATTGTGCAAAGGTCACAGCTGCAATACTTTTGTTTTGTCTGATGGGTTGAAAAGAGTTAACATTGAATATACCAAATTTTGTTTTGTATGATGGGTTGAAAAGAGTTAACATTGAATATACCAAATTTTGTTTTGTCTGATGGATTGAAAAGAGTTAACATTGAATATACCAAATTTTGTTTTGTATGATGGGTTGAAAAGAGTTAACATTGAATATACCAAATTTTGTTTTGTATGATGGGTTGAAAAGAGTTAACATTGAATATACCAAATAATTTTGATTGATTTTTCAGAAATAATTCATGGGGAGAAGAGAAGTGGGCATTATTAAAGTTTTTTGTTGTTGTTCTTCCTTTATTTATTTTTTTTTTTCTTTTTCTTTAAGATGGATTGAAAGTTGACAGTGAATACGCCAAATCAGTTTTAAGTGATTTTTCAGAAATAATACGTGGAAAGAAGACAAGTGGGCATTATTAAATTATTTTTTTTTTGCGTGTGTGAGAGAGAGTGAGTGAGTGTTGCTTTTTTAATACAATTTTGTTATTTCATGTTGTTTTTATGTTGGACCTCTTGTCGCTGAAATAAGTTAGAAATACTTGTAAATGTCTTTGCTTCAGTAAGTGAAGTGTGGATTTGAACATTTAACTAAAGATCAAAGATGACTCATTTATAAATATAAACGTTAACTGCATTTTGTTACAGTGTGGTGAAAAGAAGAAAAAAACCAGCTTTGCCAGAATAATTAATAGACAGTGGAATTTTTTTTTTTTTCTGTTTCCTGCCAGTAGATATCTTTTATGTTCTTTTTTTTTCTTTTTTAAATATTTTGCCACAAAAAAAAAGAAAAGAAAAGCAGAAAAAAAAGCTTCTAAAGTTAACATTGTTTAAAGTCTGAAGTATAATAAAACATTGTTTAAAGTCTGAAGTATGGTAACTCACTGCTTGGTAGAATCTGATGTATGTAATTCATCCTGTTGTATATTGATATTTTATTAGTTCACATTTGTGCATTTTTAAATTTTTTTCAAAATTTGGGTTTTGTTAAAATGTTAATGTCTTTGTTTACTGAAATGTTCTTTATTTAGTTTTAACATACAACAGTTAGGTGTATAATAAGCTTATTTGGAGTAAAGATGACTGATATAGTCATGGCAGGGTTGCCAGAGGGCCTTTTTTTTTTTTTTTAACTGTGCTGATTTTTTCAATAAGCTGATCCTGGCTAGTAGCATAGGACTTATTGCATTGCTAAAAACCCGTTTCTTGGATCCATTCAGGGGTCACAAGCAAGCCCTTTGATCCACTCCTTATCAGGCATGATGCTTGTTGTTTCCACACCTTCTGTGCATCAGCTGCAATGAGCAGTTTGCAGTTTGAGGGAGAACATGGGCAGAAGCAGATGTCACTGTGTTCTGTGTCAATTCTTAATTGCAGTTTGATTGTATCTATATACTATTACAATATGTTGATTGTTACAGAAGCAAACACTATTTTGTCAGTAATAGGGCCATGTTTGAAATTACAGTAAAATTGCTTCAGCCATATGGGCATGTTGAAGTCTTTTTTGTTTTTAAGTTTTAAACTCTGTGATGCAGAAAATAATGCGGACACTCTCGTCCATGCCACACTTTTTAAAAAGCACGGGTCTTTATATGTATAGGGGGCAATTGTAAAAGTGAATGTAACCAATTATTTCCACATTAAAAGTATATGTATTATGCATCGAAGTAGCTGTAAATGTAAGATTTCATAAATGAGGAGGGGTTTTTTTTTTTTAACACTACCTACCATTGGCAAAGTCTAGATTGACTTGTCGATGTATCCGAACTTGTCATGTGATGATATGTGGCATACATAATGTCTGAAATAACCTTCTAACTGCTTTTCCAGTCCATCTAGTAGTCTAGATCTACTTGGGGTATGTTCACAAACAGTGGTCTAGTCATAGGGGACATGTTTGCCTTCAAAGCCACTCAGAAGTTGAATATTTTCGATAATATCAATTTTGAGTGCCATTTGAACCCCGTTGTTAATAATGCTTTGAAAATGGCGACTGGGTCACCAGACATGCACAGATAAAACGTGTACAGTCAGAAGTTGACACCGGTTTTTACACTGAAACAAACCAAAGGCCACTATAAGGACCTCAGCATCAATATGGCAAACCAGATGCAGCCATTTAATTGGCAATGGCATGGGAAGAGTTAAAGAAAATAACAAATTTGAAAAAAAGGTGAGGTTGATTATTAAAGAATGAATGAAATCATTTACAGTTTTTGAGACATCCTTTATTTAAAAAAAAACAAGTAAAGATTTACTGTTAAAAACAAACAAAAGAAAAGACTAAAGACATAATGAAATGGAGAAATTATCTTTGGTTTTGAGCTGTTAAAACACAAAACTTAGTTTCATCCTTTGAAACTTTGTACTTTTTTTTTTTTTTGACAGTAATGATGTTCAAGAGTTCACAGGATCCATTCATCAGAAAGTTAGTGACAACCTTGAGGCAGCTGTCAATCTTGCCTGGGCCGCTGGTACTGGCAACACAACCTTTGCCATTGGAGGAAAATACAAGATAGACAATGATGCAACCTTCAGTGTAAGTTGAGGAGGATACCATTTTAAATGCTCACTAGGACAAATGCTTCACTGTAGTTACTAGAAGCTTATTGTTGATGGGCTGCAGTTAGATAGCACCATATCAAATAGTGGGAACGTGAAGATTATGAAAAAAATGTTTAATGTGATCCAACACAATTAGAACATGGGTTATGACCAAGACAATACAACAGAGGATACAAACATTCATGAACTGCTGCTTGAGGAGGTTTTAAACATTAAATGGCAGGACAAGATCAGGAACGAAGAGGTCTGGGAAAGGGCAGAGCAAGAATCTGTGAACCTGCAAATCATGTCTAGGAAGTGGAGGTGGATTGGCCACACTGAGAAAACCCGACACCAGCATAGCAAGACAAGTACTGTCATGGAATCCTCAAGGAAATAGAAAACGAGGAAGACCTAGAAAGTTGGAAAAGAGAAATTATGACAGTGCTCAGAGACGAGGGATACATATGGAAGGAAGCAGAGAATAATTCCAAAAGCAAGGATGATTGGAGAGCCTTTGTCCGTGGCATATGCTCTCAAGGGAGTGAAAGCGATGATGGTGATGATGATGATGATGAAGACAATTAAAAAACATGATTCATTACCACTAGGTGAATTGTTGCTGAAACTTGAAAGAAATCTTATTCCGAAGGCCATATAGACCAAAACTCTCTGGTCCTTGTACCCTGTGCTGATGGTAAACTATCAGGATTTGCTTTCATAAGAAAAATGGATGAACCCAGAGCTGTAGCAACATGCACATGAAATCTGGCCAAGCCACCTGATGTCCAGAAATGAAGTTTTTGTCTCTTTTTCACTCTCAAAACCCACTGTTGTAAGTGGCCAGCTTGTCCTTGTTTAATTTAAAAAAAAAAAAAAACTAAAGCATTTAACAGAAATGTTAAATAGTTAAGCTTGTGAGCCACATTAGCGCAGTGGATTAGTCACTCGCTCACCGACTTGTTCCAGTCCTGACTCAAAAACTCTGATTCACCTAGCCTCAAGAAAGAATGGATATTTGGGTTCTGGAAAGAAGTTTGTGCTGATGGCGACATTAGTCTGTGGTTTCTGATCAACTGCTGAATCATGGCTCATATACTTCAGTTATTTTAAACTTGAAATTTCAGAAATCTGGTATTGTTTTATTAATCATGTGCAAATAAAAGGAATGTTTTATTTCTTTATAGGCAAAAGTTAACAACCAGAGCCATATAGGACTTGGCTACACACAGACTCTGAGAGATGGTATGTGGCTTGTTGTCTTTATGTCTGTGAAAAGTGTCAGAAAATTTACCTTAAAGACAAACTACAACATCAGTACTTTCATTTTCTTGCATTCTGAGTTATGTTTCAGCAGTAAGTGTATATCATCTCCAGTATTTTGCGACAATGTGTTTCAGATCTGGCGGATGGAGGAATAAGTATGAACAGTTTTCAGAATGTTCTGTTTTCATGTGTTCCTGTTTGTTCAAAAGTATTATGCTGTTATATTCATTCTTGGCAACTCCTGTTGGCCTATTTCAGTGTAACACATAAAACCACTTTTTTTTTTTTTAAGATTCTGTGTTAAAGATGTATTTTTTAATTGCAACAGTTTGTTTTTTTTTTAATTTAAACATTAAGATTTAATAAAAATGTAAATAATTGTTTGTTTTTTGTTTAAAATCCCCCAAAAGGTCATGTCTGGCATTGTGAAATAGTTCCATAGAAATTACATATGCTATACATATTAGCTATTATTTCTGTCTTTTGTGAATTGCATCCAATAATGTAATTGGTCAAGCATAATGTTATGAGAGAAGATAAGCTTATCATTTCATGGCTTGTGTGGAAAGAACATGAACAGTTATTAAATGTTAGTGACGAACGACATATTTTACCATATTGTGCTGGAAATTGTGAATGTTCATACAAGTTGATTTCAGAATATGAGGTCAGTTAACAACTCTTTTCCTGTTTAAGTATTTTTTTAAAATTTAGATGTTGGTATTTGAACATCATTTGTGTTCTAATGACAGAGTTAAGTTTATGAATAGAATTTGTACATTAACTTGCTTAAACAAATCATTATATGTGTGTGTGAGGCCATCATGTGTGGATCAGAAATGTGGAGTACAGCAAAGAAAGAACAACAGCAATTGCAAATCTTTGAGAACACGAACCTAAGAATAATTTTTAGGCCCATAAAAGATACCAACAGTAGAGAATAGAGAGCTAGAAAGAACACTGAACTGAACAGCTTATTTAAATCCCAATAAATTTTAAATGTCTTGAAACTGAATAGACTATGCTGATTGGGCTGTGTTGAAAGAATGGAAGAGAACAAACAAATTAAAATTATATGTGCACAAGAGATGAGAGAAACAAGGCCAAGACAGAGATGGAAAGACAACATAGAAGAGGATATAAAGGAAATTGGTGTCATCAACTGGAGAGAGAAAAATAGAAACAGGAATGGAGGCAAACTATCTGCAGCAGTGAGGCTTAGTGGCTTGGAAAGCTGAAGAAGAAGAGGCAGTAAAATGTATTCATCATATAAACAGCTCATGTAATAAATCTTTGACAATGCATATGAAAAGGACAAATAGCCATATATGTTGTTTTGTTGTTTTTTTTTTTCAACATTTGCTTTAAAATTGTTTAAGTTGTGTCTGTGTGTCAGTTTTGTGTTGACAATTTGGAAGTCTAATGTAATAGCTTGCTAGTAATTTAAACATTAGGGACAATACATTTGATTTAATTATTAAAATCTTCTAATTTTGATAAATAATACCATTACAGTATTTTGTTGAAGTATTTTGAGTTTTCATAAAAATTGAGTGAAGTGTTAAACTAGTAACATTGTTTCAGAAAATAGTTTAATAAAGTTAGAACCCAAATAGAAGAATAAAGATAATTTGAGAATTACTGAAAATGGTGAGAGCTATTATTGGCAGGATAATCTTTTTAAATGATAAATATTGGAACATTTTGTTTTCAGGAGTGAAACTAACTATTTCCTCCTTGATAGATGGCAAAAACATCAACCAGGGTGGTCACAAGGTAAGACTTTTAGAACCACTGCTGGTCTTTTTTTTCTTCTTCTTTGCACTGTTTGTTGTGATCATATCTCACATGTTTACTGCCATTAGTCATTTGAGGTTTACACATAGGAGTATTACTTTAAATGTTCTGTTCTTCAGTTGTGTGGAGAGTATAGTAAAATGATGCCATTATGCTTGAGGACAGTGTTGATTGAGAAGCAGTGTGTGTGTGTGAAGTGGATGAAGAAAAGAGGCAGTCCTTAGTACTGATGCAGGGGGAACAGGAATATGGTGGATTATGTGTTTTGGTATGGAATGTATGTGAAACAGCTTATATCATAGTTTGGCATTCAGTAACAGGGTTAAAATAAAGTGCTAAGATGCTTCAGGTCTGCATATGAACTGAAATAAAAAGGGGAAACCCACAAGGTGAAGAGCTGAAATATTTTTTTTGTTCTCCAGACAAGACTTAATTTTTTTTTAGACATAAATTCAGAGGATGAGCTTGGTCAGTTTCTTTTTACAAAAGCGCTGTCATCTTAATGCCAAAATAGTGGTTCTTAACCTAGAGTCCATGGACCATGAAGTGGATTGGACTCTTATTTAAAAAAAAGAAATGCTGGCGTCACATGTGTTCTGTTTGTTGTGTTATTTTTAATGTGTGGTCCATGGCTGTTCTCGGGCCAGAAAAGGAGACCATGGCCAAGTTTGTCAGACTCCAGCTTCCCACTGTTTAGGCAAGTGAGGGAATGTTGAAGATGGTGTGTGTGTGTAGATCCTTTCTATATGCTAGGCTTAACCTTACAGGGAGATGTTGAAGCGAGTATTTTTTTTTTTGGCTCTGGTAGAAAAAAATGATTCTTATATGCTGTGACAAATTGTTTTTAGTGATCTGTTGTATGTTTGTATTTTTTTCATTTCACGAGTAGTCTTTTTTTTTTTTTTCGTAATGGAAACTTTTTGAATTCTTTATTTTTGCCTGTTAATCTTATATATAACAAATTATATGCCTGTTTATCTTATGTTTAACACATAACTAGAAAAGCGAACAACAGCATTTGAAATAGATGGGCACTTAGAATATCATGGATATAACAAAAATCAGATATGCTAATGGGATTAGCTGCTGTAGAAAACTAGCTTGTAAACACCATTGAAATTAGAAAGCTGAGATAATTCGGCCACATCACACAAGATGCAGTGGTTTGGAGAGGTTATAATCGCCTTTCACTTCCTTGAGAGCATAGGCCACGGATAAAGGCTCTCCAGACATCCCTGTTCTTGGAATTATTATCTGCTTCCTTCCATATTTATCCCTTGTCTCTGAGCACTGTCATAATTTCTCTTCTCCAAGTAAGTCAAGATCTTCCTCGTTTTCTATTTCCTTGAGGATTACATGTCAGTGCCTATTGTGCTGTGTTGGTGTCGGGTTTCCTCAGAGAGTGGCCAATCCACCTCCACTTCCTAGATATGATTTGTAGGTTCTTGTCCTTCCTTTCCCAGACCTCCTTGTTCCTGATCTTGTCCTGCCATTTAATGTTTAAAATCCTCCTCATGAATGTTTGTATCCTTAAAAACTTATTTAACACTGATTAATTTAATATGTTATCTTTATATACAGAAAGTGACATACAAAGAAATAGACAAGAAAGTAAAAAGTTCAGCTAGAAGGGATAAAAGAGAATACATAGACAATATGGCGAAAGAGGCAGAGAAAGCAGCAAAAACAGGAGACAGCAAAACTTTATATAACATACAAAAGAGACTGACAGGTACTATTACATCTAAAGAAAGACCAATCCTTAGCAAAACTGGAACCTTATTAACATCAATTAAAGACCAAAAGCGAAGATGGGCTGAACACTTCCAAGAAATACTTAATCAACCACACCCAAAAGAACTGATAAACCTTGAAACCGACTTACGAATCCCCTAGATGAAATTACATTGCATGAGACTGAAACAGCAGTGAATTTGATGGCTAACAACAAAGCTGCAGGTGAAGATGAAATAACACCCAAAATGCTAAAAGCTATCAATAGTGACAACTACAGAGAAAGTTTAATAAGATTTGGAAAGAAGAAAAGGTTCCTTCTAAATGGAAAAAAGGAATCATTGTTAAAATACCAAAAAAAAAAAAAGCAAACTTAGTGACTGTAACAATTGGAGAAGAGTAACCTTAGTATCAGTTGTGTCAAAAGTATTTTGCAGCGTCATTTTGAATAGACTTAAAGATATAGTGGATACCACAATGAGAGAAGAACAGGCAGGATTTCGAAGGGGGAGAAACTGTCTTGACCAGATCTTTACTCTAAGAATAATACTTGAAGAACATATTAAAAAGCAGAAACCATTAATACTGAACTTTAAAAAGGCATACACAGAGATTCATTGTGGAGAATTTTAAGTCTATATGGAATACCATCTAAAATTGTCAACATCATTAAGGACCTCTACAGTGGGTAAGTTTGTGCAGTCAAAAACAGAAGAAGGGATGAGTGAATGGTTTCAGATTGAAACAGGCGTAAAACGAGGATGTATACTATCTCCTTTGCTTTTTGGAATTACAGTAGACTTCATAATGAAAAAATGCTGCACAGGCATTGACTGGGTACATGGGACTCAACTAAAAGATCTTGATTTTGCTTATGACATAACTCTTGTCAGTAACAATGTGAATTCCATGCAAGAAAAAACATAGCCTGTTTTCACTGGCTATCAAAATGGGACTTGAAATTAACAAGGACAAAACAAAAATAATGAAACTTAATTAATATGGAAAAATACACGTAGAAGGGACAAATGTTGAAGAAGTCAATCAATTTGCATACCCTGGCAGCTACATAGACCAGGATGATGACACCAAAAAGGAAATTAGAATTGCAAAAGCAGGATCGATCTTCAAGAATCTTGAGAACATATGGCATTCAAAAACCAAGTTAAGACTATTCAATTCAAATGTAATATCCACCCTCATTTATGCATGCGAAAGCTGGAAAACAACTACAGAAATAGACAAGAAATTAAGACTTGAAAACAAATGCCTAAGGAAAATACTCGGCATCAAGTGGAACAAATTCAACAACAATGCAGAGATAAGGCAGATGACTGAACAACAACCAGTCTCATGGGTGATCAGGAAAAGATGGACATATGTTGGTCAGGTGATGAGAAGAAATGATCAGAGTATCCCAAAACAGGCTATCAAGTGGAGCACAACAGGTCGAAGAAAAAGAGGCAGACCACATGAAACTCTAAAGAGGACATTGTTAAGTGAGGCCAAATTAATAGGCATAAAATCTCTTGATGAGGTTGAAAAGCTCGCCGAAAACAGGATAAATTGACGATCTACCTTGCGAGCCTTATGTTATGTTTTAACGGCACGGGAAGGATATAAGATAAACTGAAAGGAGTTGAACAATAAAGTCTCAAGTAACCAGTCTGTATAGTTAGATCAGCTTCTTCTTCCTCTTCGTTCGCTTCTACCACCAAGACCACCCTGTGATCCTAATGAATTTACTCCTGTGGTCCTCGATAGGTTCCGTGGTCCCCAAAAGGACTACAAGAGGTTCAGAGTATTGCAGGCCTTGAGCCTGTATTCTTGGTGGGTCTCAGAAGCGCGATTGCATGACACCGTGGTTTTCGTTGGTCCAGTTTAATCTAGAGTTGGACTTTCTCACTGGAAAACCTCGACGTGTTTTGGATATCAGTATATCCCTGCTGGTTGGAGAGGTGGTTGCCCATCCAGGCTAGAGTTGGACTTTCTCACCGGAAAACCTCGACGTGTTTTGGGATACCCGTGTATCCCCGCCGGGTGAGAGGTGGTTGCCTATTTAGACTGCCCCGGTCCAGTGTCTCCGACTTCAGCATTTTGTGGTCGTGGTCGCTACCCTTCCTAGTTGTGACCAGGACAGAGCTTTGGTTCAGGAGGACGAATCCTCGCCACTAGTGAGTTTCACCTCTGGGTTGAGCCGGTTTAGACGTATTATCCCAGTATGGGCGTGTTTAGGACGTGACCGACCTCTAGAGCTGAGGTACCGTGACATGAGTAAGACATCAAGTTTCACCCCTGGTTTAAGCCAGTTCATATTTCACCAGTATGGGTGTATATCGGATGTGGCCGGCCTCTAGAGCAGAGGTGCCGTGGTATGAGTAGCTTTCGCCGCGAGACTACTGGATTAAGCTTCACTTTATCCTTTCCATCACCTTTTCACATCGGCATCGTACGGAAATCCTAATTGCTTTTTCGCGTTTTCTTCATTGGGCGGAAGGAGTTTTACTCCACGCGTGGCATCCGAAGAATCTCGCCAGCAGTGTCCTAACCCCTGGTTTAAGCCTTCCAGGCAATTCGCCCGATATGGGTGCACATAGGACCTGGCCTACCTCGAGATCAGAGGTGCCATGATTTGAGCAGTCCTGACCTCGAGACTACTGATTACTTCGCTTAATCTTTTCTTTCACCTTTTCATAGTGGTGCCGCGCGGCAACTCCATTCGCACCTTTCTTCACTGGCCTGAAGGAGCCCCACTCCATGCACGGCAGCTGAAGAATCTCGCCAGCAGCGGTAGATGAGCTACCAAACATGACTCTCATCTACCCGAAGCGTCTGGTTTTCAGGCGCCAGATATTCGCCTTCGCCCTTTCTGCTATCAGTTTGAATAGTCCTGCCACGAGAAGGCCAGGAGCTGGACTTGACTGTCGGAGGCTATTTGAGACACAAGCCTTGGAGACATTTTATTGGAGTGGAGAGCGTATCCCCCACCCCACCTCCAGCTATAACAGTCCTTAGAACCACATCTGCATCAAAGGCTTATCATCGAAAGGTTAGATCACCAATCCACTACAAAGTAGTTGGAAACTATACCTTATCTAGACATAAATGGTAGAAACTATACCTAGACGTGTGTGGTAACCAGCTTTGAAATGTGGTTGATAGGCAGAAATATTTTCAGTTATATGGTAATGCTAAGGCTAGCTTAGGTAGCAAAGTGAGGTGTGCACTCTCCTTAAGGCACAGGTCAGTCCGATACAGCGGGTCTCCAAGTCGCCCATCTGCGGAAATAAGTAACTGGTTACTTCCAGAGTTGACGAAGGAAAGACAACTAGGAGTGAGACTGATTGCATCTCGTGACAACATTTCTTATGTATCACTATGGTATGATTTATCTACTGGTTTTAGATTATTTCAAGCTGTATGGTGGTAATAAGACCCATTCTTCGTTGTCTTTACCTCACTTCTTTGCCCCCCCCCCCACCCCCGGGAACTGGTCAAAACCAGACTCTCATATCTAGGTAGTGCCCCAGAGAACAGGTTTGGTGGTGCAGATTAGTTCGTTGTTCACTACAGCAGGTGGGTCGCTAGTTAGAGTAACGCCCCTTTGCTTACTAGCCCTACAACGCGATTGGCCTGTTACTCCTACTCCGCAACACATCTTGTGTCCAAATTAAAAAAAAAAAAAAATTCTTATCTAACCTACTGGCCACCTGGAAAGGAACATGGACAGAAAATCGTAGGCCACCCCAGCTGACGATGAGATTCATGTGAGCTGTCGAACCGCATCTAGGCCGTGGGGGCTTTTGCAGCCCGCGAGGTTACAATAAGAGTGTAATTTATTTGATTAAAAATACAAAAACACCTAAATAAACAGCCAGCTTTTCTCAATTTTTTACATTTCAAGCTGGCAAAAACTGGTTCATTTAGATGTGGCCCGCCATCAACGTTCACATACAGCTGTGGTCCTTGAGGTTTCTGAAGGTGACAGCCCGGACTTTGCATATCAACTGAGACTAGGGCGAAAAAAAAAAAAAAATTCAAACACTGGCATCTAAGATCAGCCCTCTCTCTCTCTCTCTCTCTCTCTGAAGAAGTTTCTCTGAACAACAATTCTTTCATTTCTATTCGAAAACAAAAAAAAGTGTCAAGATAATGGTGCATTCACTAAAGGTAGGAGAAAAGGCAGCATGAAGTAACTGGTTAAAAGACCTACATTCTTATACCAGTCCTGAAGTGCTCCGCTTGCTTTTAGTACGTTACAAAGCAGTATAGCAAAGAAAAAACACGCAAATATGTTTATATACGTTTTAATGCAGCATATCAATGGTTTCATTGATTATACTTTTACATAAAATAACTGCAAAGTGCACTGTATACTGGCACTTTTTTTCGTCTAAAATGAATGTTTTCACGCAGGCAGATACCAGCTGTAGGGGATTTTGCTGAACAGATCCTCTCATAGCTGATTCTGCCGACGTTAGATTTGCTCAGTCGACCACAGTAACAGAAAGGAGTGGTTTTGTGTTGCAAGGTCAGGTTTCCTGTAATCTTCTAAACTTGGTAGTTTGGTCCTCGTTTCCTACTCAAATAATGCTGCTGCCTTACGCGGAATTGCTCTCCGCGTGACCTGGTGTTTCGCAAGGCTTTCTTCTTCCCGGACCTTACGGGTGACTGAAAAATCTCGCTCTTACAACTATCGTTATATCTCGTTCTGTGACTGTCATTTTGGCCTCCTTTCCTCCAAAAGTTTGCCACACAAAACCTGCTTGGGAATATGGCTGCAATCTTTTCTTGTTATAAGCCCAGGCCAACTCGACTTTCTGCTGCTAAATGTTGTTAACATTGACAGGAGGTTAGCATTATTTACAATTTACATTATTTACAATTAAAACGCAGTGGAGTATCCTGGTTCTGGCCCCAGGTGGGTCGCGCTCCGCTACCACCGGAGAATTTTTCTACTTTGTGAATTCAGCCAGAATCAAAGTGGGCGTATACAATATGTCCTTATTTGGGTCTGCACGCAAAAGGCTGGAAGATAGATAAATGTTTAGTCGCGACCTGTGGATTCGTTGATGTACAGAAAAAGAGAACATTAGAGCACCAAAAAAGTCTCCAACAGGAGCCGCTGCAAAACTGCGTGTCCCCCCCCCCCCCTACTCCTCTTTACCAAATAGATTAGGCATTCCGTTTTTATTCGCTATGTCTCCTTACCCCCAGGGAAAAAAAAAACAGGAAGCACTCCGTTCCTTGCACCCCTGAGCTATACACCGATATGACCCCCCACCCCACCCCACCCCACCCACCCTATTTTAAGAAACTAACCTTTAACTGTTTACAAGTAATTTCTGTTCACTGTTTCTCCAGAGTACTATCTGTGTACTCGTTAAGTAATAAAGCTGTTCATTCTTTTCTCCTCTAGTTTATACATATTTCTCCAGGTATATCTTTCACGCCGTTGGGAAGGGCGGAAATTGCTGGTCACACTCAATACAATACGCCCACAGAACAGTGTATCTGGAATATCTACACATCAGTGTCGGGCGATTCAAGAAGCGCTGAAGCATGAAAGTACACAGAGCAAACAACAAGATGGTAAAATAAGAGAACGTAGTTTTGTAGGATTAGACCTCGAAAAAAAATCTTTAGTGAGATGTGAGAGAAAGAAAAAAGAGAATTACCCGGGATTCGAACACGGACTTTGGTCGGAAGAGCAGCCGCCTAGCCACGAGAGAACAGCGTATTAACGGACTGAGCCAACTTGCACCCCCCCCCCCAAAAAAAAAGGTGTTTATTGACATAGTCATTAGTAACTGTCCAGTAGACACGAGGGATCGTGACGCCCGGAAAGAAACGAGGTCGTGACACAGAAATTCCGTAGCTTAGATTCAGTCTCTCTAGCAGGTACCAACTTTTTAGACAAAAAGAAACGGTTTCATTTATAAAATTGTTCCTGAAACAAGAAGATGGCGTGGCTTTCTGCTGCCCGACATTTACGACTTTTAGAAGACCTCTGACTCAAGTCACTCTAAGGCAGTAGTTCGTCTATCCAAATAAAAACTGTGACGTACGAAAAGTTTCGTACTAAATTTATCAGCCCACCCAGGCAAAGGATCTAGCCAGATCCCAACACCCCCCCCCCCCCCCCCAATGACACACACTCTTGCGATGCGGGGAACCAGTGAGGAACTGCCACATTTGTCAGAGACGGGCGTCGATGTCTGAGCGAACGATGAAAAAGGTCCACGTCAACCTACATGAATCAGACTAAAGGGAAAAGACAACAGAAGATACTGATCGGTGTGGAAAATATTCAGATTGTATTGACCAGTAAACAACTCGTGGCCTTCAAAAGAAGGGTGAAAAATGCCGGAGAGGATAAATATGAATCGATGTAAAGAGGACAGAAGACGAATACTGAATCAGCTGAAGCCATGGTTTGACATTCGTTTACAGCATATTTGGGACTTTCCAGGCAATGGTACGATTAATGTTACCAAAACGTTAGTAGATACTTTATCTGAAGATATGAGGTGATATGAAGCCGTACACCGTAGTTTTAAGACTATTTCACGGGGGAGGGGGGGATACTGAAGTTGTTATCAATGACTGTCAAGTACTAAGTTACTGGTTTACTAAATATAAGTACACCTAAGAAAGGTCAGCTTACCTGGCAAATAAGATAACAATGGCCGAAGGCGGTAAAAGATCTTCAGTGAAGTACGTTCGCTATTTCTGCGTCCCCGCCAGGTCAACCACTGCAAAAGGTCAAGTAGCCAGGCATAGCTCAACGCCTTAATCTATCCATGACGGCCCTAATTATAAACTGCTATGGATAGTTCTCAACACCCGTATAACGGGAACACAAGTTCCCTAATAAGACATACTCGAATGACTGGAAAGTTCGCTTCACTTGTCAAAGAAAAGTTTAAGTTTAAGTTATAGCAGAAACATATTCTCAAACTGAGCTTATACTCTCTCTCTCTCTCTCTCTCTAAACCTTAAGTGCCCAAGGCACGTGGTGCTTCCGCAAGGGTTTTCCACAAATGCCTGTCCTTTGCCTTTTTTTTTCGCTCTTGCCCAGGTGAGCCCTCTATTGCTCAACATCCTCTCTGTTGTTCTTCTCCGTGTCTCTCCTCTGGTCTACCCTTACTTCTGTTTCCCTGTGGTGTCAAACTTGGGTTCGCGCTACCTTAGAGAAATTACACGACAACGTACATAACTTTCACAATATAATCATTACGTGAATTAAGTCCACAGATGGTTACTTTATACACAATGAAACCTTGTAATTTATCGTTGGCAATGTGTGACGACCTTTGAAACGAACCTATACAATAGTGGTTCTTAACCTGTCGCCCATTACCCAGGGGGACCAAAGGAAGGATTTTCTTTTGGGTTGGGGGGGGGGGAGGGAATGGAGTCCATAGACCAACAAGTGGCTTGGCTCAAGTAAAAATAAAATAAAATAAAGTCAGCATCATCTTGGTTCTGTTTCTTGCTCTACGTTTAAATATGGGATCCATACATGTTCTCAGACCTCAAAGGCGGTCCACGGCCAAAAATGATTATGAACCACTGCTCTTCATCATTGTACAGTGTGAAATCATTAAACATAAACATTAAACAGAGTGTGAAATCATTAAACATAAACATTGTACAGTGTGTGAAATCATTAAACATAAACATTAAACAGAGTGTGAAATCATTAAACATAAACATTGTACAGTGTGTGAAATCATTAAACATAAACATTGTACAGTGTGTGAAATCATTAAACATAAACATTGTACAGTGTGTGAAATCATTAAACATAAACATTGTACAGTGTGTGAAATCATTAAACATAAACATTAAACAGAGTGTGAAATCATTAAACATAAACATTGTACAGTGTGTGAAATCATTAAACATAAACATTAAACAGAGTGTGAAATCATTAAACATAAACATTGTACAGTGTGTGAAATCATTAAACATAAACATTAAACAGAGTGTGAAATCATTAAACATAAACATTGTACAGAGTGTGAAATCATTAAACATAAACATTATACAGAGTGTGAAATCATTAAACATAAACATTGTACAGAGTGTGAAATCTTGAAGACGATGTTCATTTTTATTACACAAGAACAGAGGATTGGTGATAACTGAAAAAAAAAAAAATCATACGGCGATGCTGACTATAAAAACGTAGACTTTGTTTGCTGAGTGGTATGTCAGTCTTTTGCAATGCTGCAGACTATATGGAAATCTAAAAAAACTAAGCATGAATACGAAAATCAGGATATTTAAGAGTAATGTTCTAAGTGGAAAATCACCAAAACCATAGAAAACAAGTTGAATTCTTTCCAGACTAAATGTTTATGAAGAATTAGAAAAATATTTTGGCCAAACACCATAAGAAATAACATCTTGTTGGCAGAAATGCAGATGAAGCCACTGACAGCAATTATTGAGTAAAGACGCTGGTGATGGCTGGGACATGTGCTCCGAATGACTGACAACTCACCACCAAAAATAGCACTAAGATGGACACCACAGGGGAACAGAAGTAAAGGAAGACTAAAAGAGACATGGAGAATAACAACAGAGAGGACGTTGAGCAACAGAGGGCTCACCTGGGCAAGAGCAGAAAAAAAGGCAAAGGACAGGCACTTGTGGAAAACCCTTGCGGAAGCCCCATGTGCCCTGGGCACTTAAGGTTGAGAGAGGAAGATGTCAGTTTCAGAATTGTGTATTGTGTGATACTGCCCGTGCTAGTTTCTGAGGAAAGCGCTCTTTCTCTTCTCTCTCTCTCTCCATTGAATATTTCCAAGCCTCGTAAGATCGTCCTGTATGAGCTTGTAACTGTGACGTCATCAACACCACGTGCCTAAACATCATGTAATGCCAACACACAGTACTTTCAGCCAACTACCTGACTCTAGGTTCGTGAACTCCTACCCCTTCATGACCACAGCACTGCTTCAACCAATATCAACCTCAAACCCGCCACAACCAGAAGGAGAAACAGCCGATCTTTATCACCGGCACCCACACTCCGCCACCACCATTTCCTCGTAGTTGTAATCATACTTGAAGCCGCCATCTTCGGTCAAGTAAACAACGGAGATGGGATCCAGCTTGGTTGGGACGCAGCAGGCTCGACTGGCTTTATCTGGGCTGCTCGTGTGCACGAGAGTCTGTAGGATGGCGTGTTTGGTGGGAGCCAAGTACTCGCTGATGGGTGCGTAGCATTTTCCTGTGCACTGGAAGGCCTGCAGAAAGATAAATATTTATTTATTCCTTTGAAGACTGCATGTTATAAGCGTCATCTATCATTACGGTTAAACAACTTAATGTCTGTATTACCATCATCTTCTTCCGCGTTCGCCCTAAAAAGGAAGTCCTAACATGGTTTTCGAGCAAGGCTACACATCTTGCGCCTTTCAACCCCAAAACATCCATCCTCGGGCGTGGCGAATATTTAGGACTGGATCTACTTTCTCATTTCGACCCCCTATTTACACAGTCAGGCTACCGTCCGTTATCAGGAGCACCAAACAGGGTCTTGGCCAGTTTCGGTTCGTTAAATCAAGCAAGCAGACACCCGTGAGTCGCTGACCCACTATTTCATTCAGCCTGAGTGCCGCCTTCTTTCTCAGAGAGCGAAGTGGGGTAGCAGGTGGCTCTACTACTCCTATAAAGTGCCTCATGTGCTCAGTGAAGGGAATACCAGGCGGGTAAGAGGCGCCTTAAAACCTCTCGCTCTCCCTGCCTTGCGGGTATGACAGAGAGTCCAAAGGCTGAGAGTCCGTACACAAACCGACAGAAGGCAACGGGAAACCACTGTTGTAGCTCCCAAGAACAATTATGCTTATTCCTAAAATGCTATACTGAACCTATCTTGTTATATGGAAGTGAATTATGGACAATAGGCAGGTATGCACAAAAATCATTGGAAGCAGCAGAAATGTGGTTTATTAGAAGAATGTTGCGAATCCCCTGGACAGCAAAAGTAACTAATGAAGAATGTATGAGACGAGCTTGAGAGATAAAAAAAAAATCTTGTCAAAAAAATTAAGAGAGAGACGATGTACACTCATAGGACACGCAATGAGAAGAAGGGCCATTGAAAATATTATAACAACAGGAAAAATTGAGGGAAGAAGATCCAGAGGAAGACCAAGAGAAATGATACTGGACAATCTGACGGGATGGTGTGAGAGGAGATCACCAACTGAGCTGAAGGCCTGCATGAAGGATCGTGTACTCTGGAGAAGCATAATAGCCAACGCCAGTCGGCACCGCACCTGATGATGATGACCACATTCTTTCTCCATAATAAGAAAGAGCGTCTTCCCTTTACTGTCTGTCGAAGAATGCGGTAAATTAATCCTCTGCCAAAAGGACCAAGAATGCCAGTTTGTCCTGAGTTACCCAAGCCACGGTAACTGGAGTAACGAGGCTGTTTAAAAAAAAAAAAAGAACTTCCTTCTCATCTTTAAAGAGTTGATCCTGGACAGGCTGCCACCTCAGCTGACAAAAAAAAAAATGTATATGCGGAACTAGTATCATTAGAGAGATGATGAGAAAGGGGGACGAGAAAGAAAGAGCAAAGCTAGAGCGGTCAGTTAAACAACCTTTTTTTCTTTAAATGTAAGTACAATTTAGCCTACTGTCATTTTCTTTTAGAAAGAGAGATGCCAGCCAATTTATGTTCATGCTGCACATGTTAATGTGTTCTGTTGCTGACTTCCCCTCATAATTAGCGGCCTTTTTCTAAAAGCTGGCTGTCAGAGTTCTGATAACACTGACAAGCCGAGAACAGTTAACTCAGAAATAAATTAGAAACTGAAAATCGCGAAAAAACTGGCCATTCGTTAAAAAAAAAAAGTTTGATACAAAATGGAGCATATCTCCGGAGAAAAGAAGAAGAAGAAATGGTGCCAAACGTGAGTACAATTTGATCGCGTAAATTACCTCTATTTACATGAATTTTGTAGAAAAAAAAAGAACAGAAACAGGCTGCCCAAGATGAAACCTGTCCGAAACCGTCAGAGAATTGATTTTTTTTTTTTGGGGGGGGGGGAGATATATAAATATTTCTCAATATCTGTGTGACAATATCAAATACTAGGCCAGGGATCTACGGTCTTACTACACTTTCATCAATGTCATAATCGATTTGACTTAGGTTTTTTTTTTAACTCACTGCCAGTGTCGTTGTCGATTTGACATTCAGTTATTTTTTAACTCATTGCACTGGACTGTCTCTCTTCTGTTTTCTGACACGAGTCGAGAAATCTACTGGTTCACCTTCAGCGAAGGTCAAATTAATTATATGCGAGTGCTGGAAAGTATCTCTGGGTCATCATCATTGCACTCCGGATGGTGCTCAGATTCCCCCCCCCCCCCCCCCCCCCAGCTTAACATATCAATCAGCGTCCTGCGGCTGACGGTTGCCTATCTTGTGTTGGCTGACAGGTTGTCTGGCATGTCCAGCATGCCTCTCCTTCCTGGCCGTGCCGATCTGTACTCCCAGCTCTCTCATTCTTAGCAGCCATGTAGACTCACTGCCCTCGAAGTCCTCCGCTCTGCCCGTCTCTCTGAGCGCGTTAACAATATCAGCTCGATCCAGTGGATGGCAGAGTCAGCCACCCTATCAGCTCTCTCATTTCCTTGGATGCCCACGTGACCGGGAACATAGATAAAGGTGACTCTGTGAATCGCTGATTTCTGCACAGACTCAAGCCACCGCCTTGCATATAGAACCTGGTTCGATATAATAACAGTATCACTACTACGCCTTACTTCGCCAGTAACAGCACAAATATTGGGTCACTAGTCACTTTCAACAATAAAATAAATTAAAACCCTTCTTTACAGTCTTCTCTGTTATTCGCTTGTGCAAAATTACTCCAATCGACAACAAACTATTCCCATTTTTCTTTTTAATGGACAAAAGAAAAGGAAGTCTATGGCGAACGAGTTTCCCATAAAAAATATAGTAACATCTTCTTAATGAAACAGCTTCCAAACAACAGTAGAACGACGTCTGCCTACAGGACGAAGCACATATGGGATACTGGACACACTGGTGGAAGTGTGTCTCGTAAAACGATAAACTGACGTAGAACGAAAAACGGGTCCTATTAAAGGGAGACCACGCCAAAGCTAACAGTTGAATGGGGGGGGGGGGGGACCCGAAGCATTTGCCCCGGAACTTGTTTTATGGCTTCTTTACCGAGCGTCGTTCCCCCCCCCCCCCCCCCCCCCAACAATTCCACACCAAAAAGCAAGACTGCACCAAATGGCGCCCGGTTCGGTCACGTGGCTCAAGCTCCCTGGAAACTATAAAGCTATATAGAAGCAAGATAACCAATCAGAAACGCCATAAAAAATAACACGCCTACCCTGACGTCTCAGATGCGAAAAAGCTTCCTCACATTCCACGATGTTCTATTTTTGGCCCCAGATTTATTCTTCTTGTTCAATGATATCATATAATTTATGGCACAAATTATTTATTGTGGTTTACCGCTTTCCTGGTTATGTACCACACATATCAGTGCCTCTGGTTATGTATCACACATATCAGTGCCTCTGGTTATATACCATACATATCAGTGCCTCTGTTTATATACCATACATATCAGTGCCTCTGGTTATATACCATACATATCAGTGCCTCTGTTTATATACCATACATATCAGTGCCTCTGTTTATATACCATACATATCAGTGCCTCTGTTTATATACCATACATATCAGTGCCTCTGGTTATATACCATACATATCAGTGCCTCTGTTTATATACCATACATATCAGTGCCTCTGGTTATATACCATACATATCAGTGCCTCTGGTTATATACCATACATATCAGTGCCTCTGGTTATATACCATACATATCAGTGCCTCTGTTTATATACCATACATATCAGTGCCTCTGGTTATATACCATACATATCAGTGCCTCTGTTTATATACCATACATATCAGTGCCTCTGGTTATATACCATACATATCAGCGCCTCTATAAACGGACAATTTGAGCTGGAGAAGTTTGAACGCGTGTAGCAAGATTCTTTCGGGAAAAAAAAAAATACCAGTAGTTTGGCCAGTGAACAGTGTCATCTTTGGGGAGTTTGGCGGGGAGCATCACAACGATGGTGGCGCCATCTCTGATGTTATATCTCTGCTCACTGATTCGCGTGCAGTCTTTATTTAAATACAGCTCACAGCTGTTATTCTCAAGTCCCTGTTTTAAATGAACCTCAAGTGTTATCCTCAAGTCCCAGTTTCAAGTGTAATCTCTGTTATCCTCAACTCCCAGTTTCAAGTGTAATCTCTGTTATCCTCAACTCCCAGCTTGAAGTGTAATCTCTGTTATCCTCAACTCCCAGTTTCAAGTGTAATCTCTGTTATCCTCAACTCCCAGTTTCAAGTGTAATCTCTGTTATCCTCAACTCCCAGCTTGAAGTGTAATCTCTGCTATCCTCAAGTCCCAGTTTTACGTGATGTCTTGTTCTCCTGGAATCATCCAATAAAGACTGGAAAGAGTTGCTGTTCAATACACAGGGATAAATCTTGACGTATTGTTACAGACAGCTTGAAAATCACTGTTAAAGGAAATGGACGAAGTGCGGTTTCTTGGTTTTCTATCTTGGAAAAGCTTTCTTTTAATTTATTACTTATAATTATTAATCATTAATATATTAATTATTAATAATACACACATTATTACTAATAATTTATTTCATTTACTCATCTATAAAACAAAGCTTTCTTGGTTTTCTTTCTTGAACGAATTCAAGAACAATGCAGAGATAAGACAGATGAGCAAACAACAACAACCTGTCTCATGGGTGATCAGAAAAAAGAAGATGGACATATGTTGGTCATGTGATGAGAAGAAATAATCAGAGGATCCCCAAACAAGTGGAGCACAACAGGCCGAAGAAAAAGAGGCCGACCATGTGAAACTCTAAACAGGATATTGTTAAGAGGGGGCCAGTTCAGTGGGCATAACATCCCTTGAGATTGAAAAACTTGCCGAAGACAGGAAATCTTGGGCAACTATCATGTGGGCCCTATGTGACGTTTAGCGGCACGGGAAGGATATATATATATATATATATATATATATATATATATATATATATATATATATATATTATATATATATATATATATATATATATATATATATATATATATATATATATATATATATATATAGCAAAACAACACAACCCCAATTCCTCAGAGAATTTCTCCCCCACCCTCCCACCCCCTTTGAAGTAGATGAGTAACAACCATTTCACGAGGCTGAACGTACTGCTCGCATGTTCCCGGCTGTAACTTGCCAGAGTTCCTTGCTGTTAGACTCCGTATTCTTTCTTATATGAATGGGGCCAAGTCCTGTCTTGTCCTTGACCGCCCTTGCTTGACCAGTCCGTCACGCTAGACGATATTGTATGACAAAAGCAGGGAAGCAGAAACACGAGCCACTCTTGCTGCTCACTGACACGGTAAAACAAGAACACATACAGGCCCGACAAGAAGGGTATTGAGGGGCCCCGAAGGGCCTGGTTGTTTTTCTTCCCTCTTTTCTTGTTCCAGACAAAATATTGGGGAGAAGGGGTAGGGGAGGGGTCGGGAACGATAGTAGCAGACCTTGGGGCCTAGCTCCCCAGGGCCATGTGTGTGTGTATGCATAGTTATGTATCACAGCAGGCAGAACGGCGGGCGACTGAATGACAATATGAACACAGTAGAGAGAGAGAGAGAGGAGAGAGAGAGAGAATAATTAGGCAGCAAAAAAACAGAGACAGTCATGAAGACAGATAAATAGACATGGGAAGAAACAGTTCTGAATAAACAAGAGTTCAGTTTTACCTGGTAACCTCTGGGGAACAAGATGACATTGTCCCACTTAATGTCCATCATGTTCACGTACATCTCATCTCTCTGGCAGCTGGCTCTCTTCTTCTTACTTCTCTTGAAACGGGCGCCGCCGCGGCTGAACAGGCTGTCTATGTGTCTCCGATATCTGACTTTTGTGTCTCTTTTCACTTTCCTCCACATTATGTCTTCGGGCAGTTTTACAGTTTCGCTGTCCGTGGACAATCTCTTTGCATGATGATCCATGAGCTGCTCGTATCTTTTCTGAAATCTGGAGTTCATGGCTCTTGATGTCAATAAGGCATCTTTCCTGTGCAACTGTGAAGCGAGGTACTCACTGGCATTGCTGGTATGTGAGTATTTCTCTTTAACGTTTGGGAATGTATTGCTGTATGCATTGTTAATCAGTTTATGGTCATCTCCTGTTGTGATACTTTGCTGGTAACTGGCGTGCAACAAAGTCTCCATTATAGAGTTTGCAAGTTTGTCTGAAGAGTCAGCGTTTACTGTTGCGAGAAATTCAGCCACGCCTTGGAAGTAATGAGCATCGGAAGGTGTCTCTTTGTCTTTGTAAACAATGTCAGCGTTTCTGTATCGGGCGTCTTTGTTCTGGAGATGTACGATATCTTCTTTTCCTTTCGCTGTGTCTCTTACAGTTCTCCGAAGAGACACCTGCTCCTGACTGTCTAATTTCTTTGAAAATAACACCAGAAGTGGGCCTTTTCCACGTTCAGTTTCTAGATTCAGTGCAAGGTAATCAAAGCCGTTTCTTCTAGAATCACAGGCGAGTTCACTGTTGGGAAGATCAGCGCTTTCGCAGACGTCAGCAACGAGTTCCAGCACAAGCCGATGGGAAGACGACCGCTTCCGTATGACAGATGTGAGGTTAAAACTTAACCAGGTATCATAGGCTTTCGCGGTTGCCTTGACAGCGATGTGTTCACGCTCTGATTCAGAGCTCCTTCCCTGATTGCTTTCGAAGACACTGATTCGAAATACCTGCCCTCGACTTTCGCCTGTTCTATTTCCAGACTGCGCCAGAAACTGTTGTTCGTTTTTTCGAGTAAAGAAAAGTTTAAGCTCTGCGTACTGAACAGCCTCTGTTGCTTCTGAAATGTGTACATCAAACACCAGTCTCTCCGGCCTGGATGCCTCGACTTGAGTATACTTCAAACAATCTGAGGAAATAATTTGTATATAAAAAAAAAATTATTCAGCTGTCGCCAAGGTTGTGATTTTGAAACATTATATACATATCAATACCGCGTAGCTTAAACAAAAATTTCACTGGCGACTCTTGGTCTTTTCCCGGCGTTCTGTGTCTTTGTTTCTGTAGATGCTTTGATGTTTTATGCCTTTTCTTTTGCTGTGTCTCGTATGTATGTATGAGAAGAGCGAGAGAAACAAACAAAAATCTTCTTAAAAGAATACGAGAGAGACAATGTACTTTCATAGGACATGCAGTGAGAAGAGGGGCCACTGAAAATATTATACCAACAGGAAAAACAGAGGAAAGATGAGCCAGGGGAAGGTCGAGATAGTTTGACATGTAGAGTCGGAATAGTTTGACGAGATGGCGTGAGATGAAGTCACCAACTGAAACTGATGACCTGCATGAAACAAAATAGCCAACGTCAGTGGGACCTGCACCTGATGATGATGATGATGTTGTTGTATCTCATAGTTTTCTTATGGCCCAAAGAACCCATGTGCCTGCGGCAAACAGCAACAGACTCCATTCCATATCCTAGAGTGTTGCCAGCTGCAAAGCCTACTCAGGCACGGGACCTGGCCAGACTCATACCCCCTATAAGAAAAGAAACTCTACGGTGATGATGAAAACCTGGAGACGAACTACCGCACTCGTCAGAAACACTGATATCCATGTCTGAGCGATCGACGATGGAGAAGAAGCTTTCTCTAAAAAAAGGTGTTTCACTACTAAATATCATATCTATCATCGTTATCAATCATTTTTCAACATCACAATAACAACAACAACAATGAATAACCGTATTGAGAAGTGTGGAGGAGCATGTTTTATCCAAAGTTTGGAGTTTTATTTGACTATCCATTGCCTCATTTGCTGGCTTTCTACCAGATGAAGTTATAGTATGCCACGGAAGCACTTATGGGATTACGGTGTTAGTTTCCATATTTCTCCTGACCTGTCGGTAAACTAGAGGGCGATGTGGTCAGCATCACGTTTGGCCGCCTTTCCTTTCCCCACAGAAGAAGAAGCCGGGTACCTATTTCTATGCCACCTGGGTGACTGGGGAGCCTCCAGCTGGATTCGGAACTGCCGATCTTCGCCTAAAGAGGCTGGCGCGTTACACATTTCACCACTCCGTCGCCTTTTTCACTAGGTCAATGTATCAGACCTACCACTTTCTGTCCTGACATGGCTGTGCTGGAGTGACATCGCAGATACTACAGTCAGACAACCACGGGCCCCTATCTCACCTCGCCACTGCTGCCCCTAATACCATACCGAGTCAGGCATTTATCTCCTTTGTGTTGCAATGTCTGAAGCCTATTTCGGGTCTTGACGCTGGCCACATAAACCCATTCCCAGCTCACCACGACACTTGTCTTCCAATATCTTCACTAAATCGGCTGTTACCAACACCCTGGTAGTAGTCCTTGAAAGATAAAATAAAAAATCTCTCTCCTATCTTCAGACCTTTCTCATTCCACTTGTCTTTCCTGTTTGCTACGATGTACTCACATCCTCTAACATGCTCACTAAATGTTGAATGTCTTATATTCCTAAACTCTGCACTCACGACCCAACTTCTAGACGTATTTCACGGCAACCTGTTTCTGTTTTATGATATCAAGATGGCTTCTGCAAAAAGACGATTTCCCGGTGTCATGTTGTAGCTAAATATATACACATCTGTGTTCCTCCGCCAGATAATAGTTCCTGTTTTGCTGTGTTCGAACAAATAAATGTATTAATTTTTTTCTCTTATACAATGGCAGATGTTCAGAAGTCCATTCTTTTTTATGTAATAGGTTTCAATTACCAATAGTTAAGCTGACAATTTTTCAGGCGATTTTCATTTATGGTTAATTATTATGCGTGGATATCACCACGGCTACGAACATGTAGAACAAACACAAACTCGCTCCACTCAACCTTACTTTGAGCCATCCTATTTCCCACTGGTCATTTATTCAGGGAAAACATTAGAACATATCTGCACGGTACGCTTAACTATATAGTACGGTACCTTTAAGAAGTTATGTATCACTTCAAAGTAATAATTTGTTTCAAAGTACTGCATCGTCTAAAACAACTGTTTTTCTTTTTCTTTTTTTCTTCCCCTGACAAAAGCTTGTTATGGAAATTAGACACAGAAGGTTCGCACACGCTACTTGCGCCATCATGTCTAACTAAATGTAAACAAACAAACAAACAAAAAATGGGTATACTGAACATTGCTGATGGGAAGACAACCGCCGGAAATGAAGAACCTATCTGGCTGCACACGCAACTATCAGTGAACGAGTAGAAAATAAGATATCGCTCGAAGATCAGCAAGGGACTCCTCCCACGATTGCAGAGAATGGAGGGGAAATGTAAGTGCACATACACACGAACATAGATGGGCAGAAAGACAACATACAGCCAAGTGGACAACAGTCAGGCAAAGCAGACAGAGAGACAGACCTAGAGACAGGCAGGCAGGCAGGCAGAGGCAAGCAGCCAGCCAGGCAGACAAGCAGTCAAGAAAAGACAGACAGACAGACAGACAGACAGACAAGGGAGCTTGTAGAATATAGAACTGAAAAGGTATTACACCAAATAATAATAAGAAGACATGAACGATGATGATGATGATGATAATGATAACGACGACGACGGCGAAGATGATGACGATGCCGATGCATAAAGAACAGAAGAAATAACCTACTGCTTCAGTGACTGGATTTCAAACACATATTTATAAGATTTGAATTCCTAGAAAGTCAAAATAAGAGAGCCAGCTAATTCGAATTCCTAGAAAGTCAAAATAAGAGAGCCAGCTAATTCGAATTCCTAGAAAGTCAAAATAAGAGAGCCAGCTAATTCGAATTCCTAGAAAGTCAAAATAAGAGCGCCAGCTAATTCGAATTCCTAGAAAGTCAAAATAAGAACGCCAGCTAATTCGAATTCCTAGAAAGTCAAAATAAGAGCGCCAGATACCAGATCCAGACCCTACAGCAGTTTCCTGCGCTTGTGGAAAAAATGTGTCTAAATCTCAGCTATTCCTCGCAAGATACTAACCCAACAGTATAGAGTGAATATTTATGATGATGGATATTCTGACATTATCTCGCTTAACAAGATAGTTTATCACGAGGTCCTGCCGTGAATCTTGTGTCGAGTTACGAGTTCGAGAAGATCAACGAGTCTCCCAAGGAATGTACTTGTACAGAGTCGTGCGCTTACATAGGCCGCATTTAGGACCGAGGTATCCGGCCGTTAGTCGATCTGGCCGTGTGTCGGTCAGTGCAGAGGAAGGTCAGATAAAGTACAGCTCATTACTACAGTATAACTTGTTTTAAACAAGAACAGACATGTTTACTCAGGGCCGACCCTAGGAATTTAGCCTGAACGTGTCGTAGCAGACCTTGCCGCCCCACCCAGATGTCAAAAATTAACATTTAATACCGTATTTTAAAATGCCGTTATGTTAAGTAAGCTTCATCACAATGTATGCACAAGAGATGAAGGAAACAAGACCAAAGGGTCGACCAAGACAGAGATAGAAAGACAACACAGAGGATGATAAAGAAACTGGTGTCAACAAATGGAGAGAGAAGATTAGGAACAGAGAGGAACGGAGGCGAACTTTATCTGCAGCAATGAGTCTTGATGGTTCGGAAAGCTGAAGAAGAAGAAGAAGAAGCTTAAGCTTCATCATGCCTGACCTCTCATTTTAAATAGCATTAATGACAATTTATAAATTAATGAAAAAAATAATATACTGCTCAAAAACATAAACCCAACAAATACGATGTTGCGATTTAAACTGAAGTTTGCGGATCAGACAAGGGCAAACTGCCTGAAACGTTCACTTGGATATTAAATTCACGTGCTGACATGAACTGTACTCAGCAGATGATTCATGAGCACAGAAAAGCGACACTAGTCAAAACAGCATTTTTGACAATAACTCATGACAGGTTCACGAGAATCCTGTGAAACTTACTGAACACAAATCTCACTGACCATGTTATTGAATGCCTATAAAATATTGACGCTCCTCGAATCAATACATTTGAAAATTTAATGCGCAAAGTATGGTTCATCTCACTACAGAACAACGACTAATCATCATTTGACGTTTACAGACTGGACAGTCACAAAGTGTAGTGGACAGACAATTTAATGTGGTGAGAAGCACCATTAGTCGCCTTTGGAGACGATTTCAAGAAACTGGCTCAATTGCAGACCGGCCGCGCAGTGGAAGACTCACAAGTCCTGCCGAAGACCGCTTCATACGGCTGCGTCACCTCAGGAATCGATTTGCATCTGTGTCCTCAACAGTCCAGTCAACGACAGCAGCTCGTCGAATTTCACATCAAACTGTCTTTGGGCTAGAAGACCCTACAGAAGTCCTGTTCTTACGGACCGGCATGGCCAGAACCGACTGCAATGAGTGAACCAGCATCGTCAATGGACCGTTCCGAATGATTATGGAGGGGGTGCGGGGAGACCACGATAAAACTCTCATTTACAGTATGTTACATGTGAGGACCTTCAAACTGTACATTAGGGTAGTTTTTTTTTAATATCGAATTTTAAAATCTTACTTGAAAAGCAATTTCAAAATACCCAAACATTTTTAGCAAAACAAACTCCCATAGAGACAAAAGAAATGAAAAGATCTCATTATACTGCGTGATGGCAAGTCGGGGTTTCTTTTGTGAGTTGTTTTATGTGTATGTGTACATATATGCTGCCGCTGTCAGAACATGCCAAACATGTGTCAATTGAGAAACAGTGATAAAGAAATACGTTTAAAAAAATTATACTAGTGGTTTTTCTAAATGGGGTTTAATGGATAAAATACAGAGATTCATTGTGGAGACTTTTAAGTCTATATGGAATACCATCTAAAATTGTCAATACCATTAAGGACTTCTACAATGGATATGTTTGTGCAGTCAAAACAGAAGAAGGGATGAGCGAATTGTTCCAGAATGAAACAGGCGTGAAATAAGGATGTATACTGTCTCTTTTGCTTTTTGGAATTGCAATAGACTTCATAATGAAAAAATGCTGCACAGGTAACACATGTATTGATTGGGTACATGGGATCCAACTAGAAGATCTTGATTTTGCTGATGATATAACTCTTATCAGTAACAATGTGAATTCCATGCAAGAAGAAACAAACAGCCTGTCTTCACTGGCTAGCAAAATAGGACTTTAAATTAACAAGGACAAAACAAAAATAATGAAATTTCCCATTAATCAAAGTGGAAAAATACACGTAGAAGAGACAACTGTTGACGAAGTCTATCAATTTGCATACCTTGGCAGCTACATAGACCAGGATGGTGATACCAGAAAGGAAGTTAGAATTAGAATTGTAAAAGCAGCATCAATCTTCAAGAATCTTGAGAACATATGGAATTCAAAAGTAATAAGCACAAAAACGAAGTTAAGAATATTCAATTCAAATGTAATATCCACCCTCATTTATGCATGCGAAAGCTGGAAAACAACTAAAGAAACAGACAAAGAAGTTAGACTTATTTGAAAACAAATGCCTAAGGAAAATACTCGGCATCAAGTGGAACGAATTCAAGAACAATGCAGAGATAAGACAGATGACTGAACAACAACCAGTCTCATGGGTGATCAGGAAAAGGAGATGAACATATATTGGTCACTTGATGAGAATAAACGATCAGAGAATCCCAAAACAATCTATCAAGTGGAACATAACAGGTCGAAGAAAAAGAGGCAGACCACGTGAAACTCTAAAGAGGACACTGTTAAGAGAGGCCAAATTAATATGCATAAAATCCCTTGATGAGGTTGAAAAGCTCGCCAAAAACAGTAAAAATTGGTGAACTACCTTGCGAGCCCTATGTGACGTTTAACCGCACGGGAAGGATATAAGATATAAGAATGATAATGATTTAACAACGGCCTTTTGAAGCCCATACTTGAGACTTACCAGTGACTTTTTGAAGCCCATACCTGTGACTTCAAACCATGCAAACGTGGACTTCTCAAGGAAATAAGGATCAAGAAAACAAAATACTATGGTCACATCAAAAGACACAACAAAACACTGAAGACCACACTAGAAGGAAAGGTATAAGAAAAAAGAGCGAGAGGTGGACAGAGATGTAAATGGAAAGATACCATAGGAGAGTAGACATGGTTACAGCCTGGCTGAGTGCATCATCAAGGCCAGGGAGCGAGGAAACTGGAGACCTTCGTGCCGTAAAACGGAACATGATGCTGATAATGATGACTAACATCTTGCCAGCGGCTTTCTGATGTCAATAACAGCGACTTGCTGGTGGCTTTCTGATGTCAATGACAGCGACTTGCTGGTGGCTTTGCTGATGTCAATGACAGTGACTTACCAGTGGCTTTCTGATGTCAATGACAGTGACTCGCCGGTGGCTTTCTGATGTCAATGACAGCGACTCGCCGGTGGCTTTCTGATGTCAATGACAGCGACTCGCCGGTGACTTTCTGAGGTCAATGACAGCGAGTTATCAGTGGCTTTCTGATGTCAATGACAGCGACTCGCCGGTGGTTTTCTGATGTCAATGACAGCGACTCGCCGGTGGCTTTCTGATGTCAATGACAGCGACCCGCCGGTGGCTTTCTGAGGTAAATGACAGCGACTCGCCAGCGGCTTTCTGATGTCAATGACAGCGACTCGCCGGTGGTTTTCTGATGTCAATGACAGCGACTCGCCGGTGGCTTTCTGATGTCAATGACAGCGACCCGCCGGTGGCTTTCTGAGGTAAATGACAGCGACTCGCCAGCGGCTTTCTGAGGTAAATGACAGCGACTCGCCAGCGGCTTTCTGAGGCGACTTTCTGAGGTAAATGACAGCGACTCGCCAGCGGCTTTCTGAGGTAAATGACAGCGACTCGCCAGCGGCTTTCTGATGTCAATGACAGCGACTTAACAATGGCTTTCTTTGTTCAAGTCAATGCTACTGACTCTGGGGCCCGATGTAACCTAAACCTATATAATGCATCTCAAACTATGTATACAGATGTAAACATACATTTTTTTTTTTACATCCACCGAGACTCTGTTCTTCGTCTAAAGACCAAACATGGCATGACTAACCCGCTGTTGCTCACCAGGTAATTAAAACTAGGAACGTGCTCAACGGAACAAATATAGATTTTCAGAGAGGCAGTAGAAGTCCTGCTTTTTGTGCTTTCAGGTTAAAAAAAAATTCAGCATTTAGGCCGACAACTTCCATTCATGAACAAGCTTTAGCCTGTCGTTATGCTTTTCAATCTTGAAAGGAGAGCTAAAAAGCAGGGGGCGTGTAATATTTCCATTACACAAAGAACATCAACTCGCAGTTCCGATGAGACTGAAGAAGAAGAAGAAGAAGAAGAAGAAGAAGAGAAGCAGAAAGGAAAGAAAGAAAGAAGCGTGCACTCGTTACTAAAACAAGCGAGAAACTTCTGTCTGGTTATGGTGGAGCATATTCTGCTGCAGCTTGTTGGAAAGACACACACTCATATTACCTTGTTATCAAAGATAAAGAAAACAATGAAATTTTCTATTATCAGTTTGGTTTTTTTTTTTAACCAGAAAAGTCGCCATCGCTAGGCAGAACAACACAGTATTAAAGTTTGTTATTTTATCCTTCAAAAAAAATTGCAGACAATCATTTCAGACGCGAGAGAAAGAAAGAAAAAATAAGAAGAAAATGACTGCGAATCCAACCCTGGACTCTGGTGGGACGAGAGGACAAAATATTAATTCTTTCATTCCCAAACAAAACCTGCTGTGCTGGTAGATCATGCACGCCTCTATGAATCAATGCCCGGAGCGATATTTTGGCAAATTCTAAATAAAATGAAAAGTATCGCATCTTTCAACCCAACCCATATTTCTGAATTACAGAAAAAACTTCCTGTTTCTTTCTACCAAAATTTATCATCAAAACTTATTCTGGAAGAATACAGCAATTAAATCAGACAGTGAAAGAGTTAACTCCGTCACGCAGTAACCCGACTTAGAAAGTTAATATATTTGGTACAGAAGCAAAACATCACAGTTCTACAGCATTCAAAACACGTACAGCAGTCACGCTCGAGCTAACACAGTCTTGCATTACCTGTGTCCTCGTTCAGGTTCACGAAGCCTGTCACGACAAAGTTCCTCAAAGCTTCATAATGAGTTCCAGACAGCAGTCGAAAGAGGTCAACTATGTACTCAGGAGGACTTATATGAGATGGCCTAAATTTGGATCTCTGGAATGGTACCGTCTCATTTACAGCTCGTCTGGTCCTCCGGGTTTTAGCGTGACGAATGCCTCGCTTCTTTGGAGACTGATGGCGTGAATTACGTAGTTGAGTTTCGTTACGTGTCAAGTTCTGCGCGTGAAGAAGTTTTCTGTCGACGGAGGTCTTCGCTTTTATTAATTCACCTTGTGATGCTGTCTTTGTTTTTTGATGAAAGTTTTTACGTAATTCGCTTTTTCTTTCCAAAACTTTCTTATGCTGTTGGAGGTGCCGCTTGGTCTCAAGGCCCGCATTTCTATGGATGCGAATCCCTTCTTTGTTGAAATTATAAACGCTGGTAGTTTTGAGCGGCACGACATCTTTACTGCCGTCATTTAAATTAACGGGAGCATCAAATGCAGGCAGGATTTTCGTGAATTCTCCCAACCTCCTCCTGAAAATGCCAGCGCCTTTCATGGTTTCTTCCAGATTTTCTGCGGTCAGTCTCGAAACACCAGCGCCCTCATCTCCGACTGCTGCTGGAAATGCAGGGTATCTCTCGCTGAAATAGTCCCTCGGGCTCAGTTTCCACTGCCGCTTTCTGGGCGTTTCATCTCTCACCTGATACCCTGAATCATCTTCAAGGGGCCAAGGCCAGCAGATTCTGAAGATGAACAATGGCGGCAAGAGAATGCGGTACAACGAAAGAGTCCTCATTATGAAATGCACATTACTTCTGTACGCAACGTATTCTTTAAACTGAAAATAAGCCACTGCCTTCAGCGTGCTATATTAATTTAAATGATTCCCCCGGGATTCTTCTGTACGCACTTATAAAGTGCCTCAGTTCCACATATTCGCGGGCTAGATCCGTATTGGTTAAAAAGTAAACAAGAGACTATCATTGATATATTTTTTTTAATACGAGAAATATTGTTTTCCCACCTGTTATTCTACCAGTTAGAGATCACGTGACATTAGATATCAAGACATCATGCAGTTCTGGCGTATGCCCGGAGATAACATTTAGCCAGGCCGTAGATCGAATTCGCCCTTGCCTAGAAGATTACCTGGTGTAGTAAATCGTACGCAAGGTGGATACTGTCTTCTCTGGCACTTTGGGAGAAGGATGGAATGCTTGCGCTGATACAAGCACAAATTCCATGATAAATTACATAAAACGGATGCAAGTGTGTATTAAGAAAAAGAAATGATTTTTTTTGTAACAGTCGGTAACAATATGTGTTGAATAGGGTGTTCAGCCCCATACATGTGACTGTAACAACGCCCCTGAGCCATTGTTTTATAAAATGGCTGCTATCAAGCTATGCCCCTTAAGTCAAGATACTCAGATATTCCGTGCAAATGACTGGCAAAGTGAATACCGGGAAACAGTGGGAGTACAGATGTGCGAGACTGGACTGAGAAGAGGAAATATGTAGCATTTGAACCGAGCGGATGTTTAAGGTTTTTGTACTGTCTGGTGAACATGTAGCCATGTGGTGCATTGAGTGCAAGGATCCTTAGACATGTCTTCGTCTAGTCAAGTTTTGTTTTGATGGATCTGATGGTCAGTGGTAGATTCAGCCATCAAGATTTGTATGGATGAACTCGTTCCTACCATTCTGATGTGCTACTTGCCTGATCATGCTTCATCAATCCATCATCATCATGATGCGCATAGTTAAATGTTCCGATGTTGTACAAGAGCGGCTTATTGGTTTACTCCAACGTTTATCGTTCTTGGTAACGATGTGAGATGTCGAACTTGGGGCCTGAAAAGAGTCTGCCTATCAGGAATGTTACTGTTATCGTGTTAAGCTTTTGTGTTACGTGAATTAAACCCTGAAGTGTCCCTTGCTACAGCAGAGAGAGAGAGAGAGAGAGAGAGAGAGAGAGAGAGAGAAAGGACAATAAAAAATCATGGATTTCATAAAACGTGGAGAAAATTCACGTGATAGATTATAATTTCGCTCATTTAATGTTTAATGAAGACCATTATGCAAACATAAGTTACAGCAAACTGTAAGAGAATGGCCTCGTTATAGACGAGCGGGTGATATCAACAAGTGAACCGGAAGTTTTTCCCCCAAGTAACATCAAGACAACCGAACTGGACATGAAATACAGCTAACATTTGCCATAGAAACAGCACAAGATGATGGTTGTGATAAAGTATAACGTACACCGACCTTTGGGTTTGTCAGTACATCGTATGTAACTGTTGGCAACCTTTGTGACCTTGCTGGAACCAGAACATCTTGATAATTTCACTTTGCTGAACAAACAAAATCGACCCCACCGCCATTTTCTCGCTTTCTGTTAGAATTATCTCCCCTACATTTCACCGTACTTCTATGATTTTACACAGGCAGGTGTAAATACTTTTCAGTATTTACTGTTTTGATATCATTAGTGCCTATATCTGAATCCACGTTCAGCTCTTCCAAATCATTTCTATTATTACACCTCATAACTCACCGGTTTCTGACTGCCCCAGATTTTTTGTAACTGGTTGCCGTAGGGAGTCAAGTGTGATGAGTGTATTGGAGAGGGTACATCAGAAGACGTCACCTGTCCACAATTACAGGCATCTACAGAACTAGAACACTCGTATGTGCACTGGTTTTCTGCTCCAACCTTTCAGATTCTGATGTGAAAAACGCAAGACCATACAGTTTCTTACAACATGGAGGCAACAGATGAAAATCCTGCTAAACTATTCTTTTGAGAAATGAGACGGATACATCAGAATATTCTACAATTTAGCTATAATTCGTTTGCAGCAGCCGGGACATTCTGAAGATCTGACTCCATAAAATGGGACTCGCAGGTTGTCACCTGAACATTGGTCGCCATTCGTACTTCTTTGGAGACCACATCTTGACCATGAAGTTGGAGTTTTGTTCTAGAATGAACTTAGAATATCTAACCTTTTCATCATCATTTGCTCATTCAGCCTGGGTGACAGTGGAAGCTCTAATGTTGTGACTTAAACTACAAATATCTAACTCGGTTTCTCTGAATTATTTCCTTCAAAATGTTGGTGCTCATTATCATGCTTTCCCCTTCATTTCCCAGAAACAGTGTTTCTGCTGGATAGTTTTGGAGGTAAAGGATGGGCCATCTTTATTGACCAGTGTGTTGAGGGACAGGGCCGGTGCTATCTACCATCAGGTTAACAAGGCAGCCGCGTAGGATGTAGACTTCAGAGGGTCGAAATAATGACCTTTTGGCAGGCAGGTTTATTTAGTTCAATTAGTCTGCGGTGCAAAATAGTCTGCCAGTGGTCGTGGACAACACTTAGTACTGCGTCAGTTCTAGCTCATGGTTTGAAGATCTCAGCTCATGGTTTGAAAATCTCAGCTCATGTTCTGAAGATCTCAGCTTATGGTTTGAGGATCTCAGCTTATGTTCTGAAGATCTCAGCTCATGGTTTGAAGATCTCAGCTTATGTTCTGAAGATCTCAGCTTATGGTTTGAAGATCTCAGCTTATATTCTGAAGATCTCAGCTCATGTTCTGAAGATCTCAGCTCATGTTCTGAAGATCTCAGCTTATGGTTTGGAGATCTCAGCTCATGGTCTGAAGATCTCAGCTCATGATTTGAAGATCTCAGTTCATGGTTTGAAGATCTCAGCTCATGATTTGAAGATCTCAGTTCATGGTTTGAAGACCTCAGCTTATGGCTTGAAGATCTCACCTCATGTTCTGAAGATCTCAGCTTATGGTTTGAAGATCTCAGCTCATGGTTTGAAGACCTCAGCTTATGGCTTGAAGATCTCACCTCATGTTCTCAAGACCTCAGCTCATGGTTTGGAGATCTCAGCTCATGGTTTGAAGATCTCAGCTCGTTGTTTGAAGATCTCAACTCGTGGTTTGAAGATTTCGGCTCATGGTTTGAAGATCTCAGATCATGGTTTGAAGATCTCAGCTCATGGTTTGAAGATCTCAGCTCATGGTTTGAAGATCTCAGCTCATGTTCTGAAGATTTCAGCTCATGGTCTGAAGATCTCAGCTCATGGTTTGAAGATCTCAGCTCATGTTCTGAAAATCTCAATTCATGTTCTGAAGACCTCACCTCATGTTAATGACCGCACAGTTCCTGGTTTATACAAGTGGATTGTGGGATTAAGTGAGCAGGGCAGGCTAATGGTCTTTTTTTTTGTTTTTGCTCTCACCCTTATCATAAAAAAGCCCGAGTGACCCAGTCTCACTGCAGTACAAAATGTCTATATAACAACTCGGTCTGCAATGGAATAATGATCTCAATAAATCTACAGTTTAACGCCAGTGTGTACGACCTTAAACAGAGCCGTTCTATAAAATACAGTAGGATCAGAGTTCTATAAAATACACTTAGATCAGATTTCATTTCCAGGATAGACATAAATTTAGACTTTCCACCAGAGACACTCGTATTAATTTCTTTCGTATTTTGGCAGCTTATTAGATTTTATGCTTTTTGATGCCCTCGAAGAAACCTTGGGGGTATAACTATTGGTTGTTTCTGTGGCCCCTTTTTTTCACTTCCTTTACTGATTCTTATATGTTATGCAAAACTATGCATTTTCTGTCCAGGAAGGAGAAGTGAACCCTTAAATCTATCTTAGACGCTGGAATTTAAAGAAGAAATTCGTTACTTTGTCTCTTCACCTACTTCCTTAACATTATGTTTACTTTACTTTTGCAGAAGAAGTTACTGTTTCCGGAATGAGCCGGTATAGTACATGGATTGTGCAGGAAAATACCAGACAACTTAACCTGATTAGTTTATAAAGCCAGCATCGTCTAGGAACTGTCGCAAGTGCACGCGCTCTCTAAGTGTTTTGCGTATGTCAGAGAAAATGGTAAACAGATCGGCATTTACGCCGCTGGGCTTCATGTTGCGCCCGTGGAGGCCAAGTGGAGATAATTCTCGTTGTGACAGAGACCAGAGACTTGATCTTAACGACATTACAATGCGTCGTAAAAGATTCTGGACAAAAGGTCGTGTTTCTTAAGTAAATCTAAAGAGTTGTACACGGAGTGACCTCAGTTATCTATGTCTTCAAGAAAACTTTAATCTTTGATTAGGAGCAAAACATGCTCCAAAAAATACATACAAATATGCAGACGTGGTTATTGCGATGCGGAAATCACCATGTCAAAACGATCTGACCCTCTTAACGACAATTTGTGCGAATACCCAAAGCGTTATCTCCATGCACTTTCTACAAAAATAGTACACTTCATGTTATATACCGGACAAACTCAGTGCCCTGCCTTAGTCTTTGTATTAGATCTTCATCAAGAAGTCTAGAAAGTCAATTCTGCGCGCTCCGTATCCGATACAGTGTTTTATTTTCAACGACCTTCACACTGGCAGGTTCAGATATGAAGACTGTGTTCCTTAGTTGAACGGAAATCAGCCAATCACAAACATCCGCTTGATTTACGATCCCTAGAAAGGGGTCTATCCAGTGCACCGCTCCAAGGACAAAAAGGCTTTCCTTGTTTTAAGGCAGGGCCTCAATGGGGGTCCCGTAGTGGATGAAAACAGAATGGCTAATCAATTCCTGCTAATAAAGGGGAGCGAGAAGAAATAATTTCGCACCACTTTCCAAGATTCTCATCAGAGACCCTGCATTAGTTCAGCCAGGCAAGGAAGAAGGAAAAAAAAACATCGCTGTTTGTCAATGTTTATGGTCCACAGGAAGTGAATTTATACCACACAAGTGCAGATGTTTATGGCCCACAGAAAGTGAAATTACACCACACAAGTGCAGATACACAGAACATAAAGTTATACCACACTAGTGCAGATGGAAATAATATCTGATATGTGTAAATGACATCTTTTTTTTAACACAGCGAATCGTACTCTCCGTATATTTGGAAGGAAAGAATTCCCAGAATAATTTTAATTGATGGAGAAATAGGAAATGCAATTTGGTTCACTGTTGTTATTATTATTATTATTTAAATTAATTACTCTTGAGTAAAATACTTCACCGACAACTGCGATATGGCATCTTTGTCAAGCACGAAGGACTTCAGGACGAAACTTGGTGGTGGCGAAACATGATTGGATAATTAAAAGGCCCCAGGATGGTCTGCCAACACACGACCGGTGCCAGTGACCACTGTAGTCTTACGGAGATACTTGCAGACACGTCCAGAGCGCGAAGACAATGCTCCCTTTTTTTCTAATTAACTATTCTGAAGGGTGCAGCCAGACCAGTCACTTGGCGCTCGCTTGTCATGAGTTTGTGACGCGCAAGATCCCCTTCCAATCAGTCTAGCTGCAAAAATTGGCACAAGTAAAATACATGCCTGCATAGCGAAACCTACTGGACTGGAGAAAAACGAAAAAGTAAATAGGACATCACGCAGGTGTCATCACCACAGATAAACCCCGAGGTAAAAAGTGGGTGAGCGATAACAGTTTATCCATTCATTCAGGTACAAAACTGTGTTTAACGTCTGACTCATGTAGATTCCTGAGTGGCGTAGCTGCTAGCGCGGCCTTCCCTCACGCGAAGGTGCAAGTCCGGATTCACAGCTGCAGAAAACAAATATCCGACTTCTGGATGTGAGGAAGGACATGAGGTCATGCACGATGCTGATCACGTGACCCTCTAATATGTGTGTGCCCCCCCCCCACCTCCAATCAAGGAAAATAGGGGCGCTAACACCATACGGCCAAGACAATGGTAATTTGTAAAAAAGTAGACTTCATATGTGGTTCATCACACATATATGGCATTTATAATGAATTCTGAACATTATGAATATAATTAAGAGTGTTCACACATAGCTTTCATTACGAAACATTGCTCTCGTTTATATATATATATAAACATTAGAATATTCTTTTTGTTCATTAACAGAACTCTTCAAACTCGGCAACAAAGAACGTTTATTACTGCTCATTCTAAAAAGCATTAATGCTGCATAAGTGTATACAGATATAGTACAGCTATATGGCTGTAAAATACATGTGGTTAATATCTCTCAAAGCGCTCATTGCATATTTAAAAAAAAAAAACGAAATATCACATTTTGAAAGCACTCACTCTAAAGTTAAGACTTAAACAACAAAACCTCTGAAGAATAAGGCTTCTTTCAGTTCAATTAAAAAAAAAACAGCAACAACATAAGTAATAAATAAAAACATTACACGTTTAAATACATCAGCAAGCCATCCTCTTTTGTGTATGGACAGCTCACTGAGCCACCAGCATCCACTCAAAATGTCTCACACAGATGAGTGTCCATGTGGCAGTGGAGTCCAGACTCCAGAACACATCCTTCGAGAGTGCCCAAACCATGGGGACCTGAGGCATGAGACATGGCGCCAGAGGACACAAGCTTTGGGGCTCCTATCAGGATCTGGAGAGGACTGTGAGCGCTGCCATGTCAACAACCTCGAACACAGAAGAAGAAGAAAAATCACATGTAAACTCGTAGTGAAATCTTCCTTTCGTGTGGAGAATTGATTGTTCACATTCAGAAGTCACTCCTGAAGTGTTTTTTTTTAAAAACATTAAAGAGTCCGTACAGTTATCATCAATATTACTTCCTTTGTTCTCTGCTTTTTCTAACGCTGCTTATAATCTGAGACAAACTTCTCTGTCGCTTACACAGCAGTGGTTCTCAAGCTTTTATGCCCCAAGAAACCTCTTCAACATAGATCAAAATGTCATTTCCCAAAGAATATCACCCAAAACTGTTGACTCAAAAGATGCATTCTGAACACCATGCATATAATATTCCAACAGACTTGAGTCTATTAACATACGGTATCAACTCCCCTCTGACTGAGAACCCGTTATGTGACGTCTCCCAATATGAGACTGTCAAGGCCACAACTGTTTCCTCCTCTCTTCAAGCACTCCCTCTGTCATTTCTGATTCACTGCAGGGGCCAGGATGGGCTGTTTTCTAATGCAGTGTCCACCTGACTTGTATCTGCTGACCTGTTCACTAGTCCATTATAGGAACTGAGATGGTCTGCTCAGATTCTCTGCAATAACTGCCTTCTGTGTGGGTGAAAAAGACCACAAGTCAAACTGGAAAGTGTGCTTACAGTGCTGTGTCTGAGCTCACCCACAGGAACAAAGAAGCTATCATCTCTGTAGATTCCAGTACAAAGATCTCTATCCGAGCAATGTTCCCTCTAAGCAAAGATTTGGCATGTGCAAAAATATTCCTGCATGAGCAATAATTATGTAATCAAACAATTTATGAGCAGTCAGTTATACAGGGTGTCTGTAAAGTCTGTGTGCAATTTTGAATATTTGTAACTTTTTACCTATACAAGACAGAATTAATCTGTAAAAAAAAAAAACATTTAGAAATCTAACGTGTCCTTGTGTAAGAAAATTAGACACATAAGGCTTCTAAATGTTTTTTTACAGGTTGCTCTATCATGTATAGATTCAAAGTAATAAATATTTAAAACTGCACATGGATTTCACAAACACTTTGTATGAATAACCTAAAATGTAATGTAAGTGAAAACAAATGAAATAAGCAACACAGAGCAACACCAAAAAAAACACATATGAGTGATTGCTCACACGCTCTGCTTAGCGGGAACATTGTATCCAGGAATTACAACTTAATTTCATGAACCTTTATCTCTGGCAGTGTTTCTCATAATTTAAATAAAAAAAAAAAAAAAGCTTTCTGTAGTCACCATCAGGAGTTCTGCAAGAAATGATGCTATGACTGCAGATTTGCACAGTAGTTTGTTTTTGCAAGCACCGTGTTTGGAATAGGGTCTTGACCAGTTCTGATTCTGGTAAGTCCAATAACTGCACTGCCACCTTAGTATAGTGATCTTAACTCTCTTCAGCATTTCTAACTAGACAACAACATCATCATCATCATGTAAAAAATCTGCATCTACAAACCTCCTAAAAGTATAGTTAAAAAAAAAAAAGAAGATATTCGGTGTTTTAATAATTTTAAATCATTGCAAAATTTCTTACAGAATTACAGCTGCTGTTTTGCAGAAACCTAGCACTTCCAATGTTGAGAACCACTGCCTGTGATCAAAGGTTCTCAAAAGTTCTCTGTAATTATCTGTCACAAGTATAAAAATATCCATTCTGTGGAAGACTGAATAATCACACTTTATGACCATTTCTGTCATTCTCAAATACTACAGAATGAGATAATTAAAAAGAAAAAGAAGTTTCATACTCACAAACAGTGTACAACACAAAACTGGCATTGGTGGATCTTTTTTTCTGGAAATAACTGAATCAATATAGTACCTACAGCATATGAAATAATGAAATCAACAGGTATAGCATTTATAGCACATGAAATAAACTGAATCAACATGCATAGATAGCACTTATAGCACATGAAATAATTGAGTCAGCAAGTGTAGACAGCACTTATAGCACATGAAATATTTAAATCAACAGGTATATCATTTATAGCCCATGAAATAACTGAAGTAGCAGGTATCTGTTTATGTAACACATGAAACTAGTGAATCAACAGGTACAGCACCTACAGCACGCAAAATAACTGAAGTAGCAGGTATCTGCTCAGATAACACAAGAAATTACTGAATCAACAGGTACAGCACCTATAGCACATGAAATAACCGAAGTAGCAAGTATTTGTTCATATAATGTATGAAATTGCTAAATCAACAGGTACGGCACCTATAGCACATGAAATAACCGAAGTAGCAAGTATTTGTTCATATAATGTATGAAATTGCTAAATCAACAGGTACAGCACCTATAGCACATGAAATAACTGAAGTAGCAAGTATTTGTTCATATAATGTATGAAATTGCTAAATCAACAGGTACGGCACCTATAGCACATGAACTAAATGAAATAACTGAGTCAACAAGTCTGGTACTTAAAGCACCTGAAATACTGTAGAACTTAACAGCAATCAACTGCAGTAACTGCAAGAAACCTACTCTGTTTTGCTATGGGAATCTGTATAATATATTTAACAAGGACAGATACAGACTACAAGAGAGCTTCTTTAGTAGCTCTTTGGCATCACATCTGAAGACAAATGTGGCCACATAAAGAATGTCAGGTGATCAGCAAACAGCAAAACTACCCAGCCTGGGTATGTGACAAACCACTACAACAAATGGTCCCCCATTTTACTTTTTGCTAATGTGGACCTTAAGGTAAGAGTGGTTGATATCTAGATCAGGGTTTCTCAACCTTGGGTTACATGCAAGTTCATAATGTAAAAGCACAAATGAAAATAACTGACCTTTGGAAAAGTGTCTTTTCTTTGTGACTTAAAAAAAAAAAGCATAGACAATTATTATGGGATTATGTTACCCACAGTTTACTGATCACTTTAACACATACAGAACTGAAGATATATATTTTTTTATACAGGTGTTCCATAAGGCCTGATATTTATTTAAAGGGTTCCTCTGGGTTTATAAGACTGGAGAAGAGTCCAAAGCATGTGCCAAAATGGCTCCCAGACTCTTGAACACATACTGCAGACCTGCTCCATATAGGGAGGCATTTGAGCCCAGTTATTGCCCAAAGAGAGGAGCACGGAGGAGAAACTCTGGAGTTCCTACTAAGACCTCTTGCTGACAGCAAGATTCATGGAGACAACCTGACTCCTTGTTTAGAAAGCTGAGCGTATGAAATTGAATGCAAAAGAAAATAAGGTTGGAGAAAGGCTGATACAGAAACAGATTAAAAACCATCTGGAGTGCTGAAGCTTGTGGTGAACAGCCACTGTGACAAGGCTGTGAGCTGGAGACCCAGTATCATAATCACTGGAGTCACTGTGACAAGGCTGTGAGCTGGAGACCCAGTATCATAATCACTGGAGTCACTGTGACAAGGCTGTGAGCTGGAGACCCAGTATCATAATCACTGGAGTCACTGTGACAAGGCTGTGAGCTGGAGACCCAGTATCATAATCACTGGAGTCACTGTGACAAGACTGTGAGCTGGAGACCCAGTATCATATCACTGGAGTCACTGTGACAAGGCTGTGAGCTGGAGACCCAGTATCATATCACTGGAGTCACTGTGACAAGGCTGTGAGCTGGAGACCCAGTATCATATCACTGGAGCTAAACTTGCTGTAAAAATGGGCATCTTACTCACTTTTATTAGGAAATTTGACTGTGAAATCAGAAAGTGTCTGCCAGTAAGGCAAGACACACTAGGATACACTGCACACATGCTATGAGTGCAGCACTGGATAAACAAATAATGACATAAAGATTAGTCACCTGTATGTGGTATGAAGACATAAAGATTAGCCACTCATATGTGGAAAGACTACATAAAGATCAGCCACTCCTTTGTGGAAGGACTATGCTATCAGCTGTTAAAAGCTTAAAGAAAAAAATTCTTATGACAAATCTTTAGAAAAAAGAATCAGAACAAAAAAAAAAGAAGTGTGCACCTGTTAAACCAAAAAACAGGAATGATTACAACAATTCTAAATGTGAAAGAGATCATAAACCAAAGATTACAAGGAATAAAATAAAAACCTTCTGGTTTTGCAGACAATATAAACTAATAATACAATCATACTGTAAATACTGAATTTCTTGCAGTTTTATGGCATACCACCCAATATGAAAATTTTAGCACATGTAGCACCATAAAAATTATTCTGCCACATTTTCTCTGCCATTTGTGGTACCAATGCTGATTGATGAAGTTCAGTTTCGTATACAGGGAAATATGAGGTAAGTAACCAATATGTTTAAACAATCAAGAAATTTTACGGCAATCAAATATCAATGCATCAAATTTGAAGATGAAATCATACATAACATTTCTGTGGAATGTTAACTTAAAAACAGTGCATCCTCATCAGGTAAATATTTTTGTTTAATCTTGGTATATGAACTGAAATGTCTAGCTAAACTGTGAATCAAGTTAGAATTTTTCAGTTCAGTTCTATGTATTAGTTCATTAGTGACCTAGAACTAGAATGTTTAGCTTAATATGCCATTCTGCTTAAACAAGTATCAAAACTATATTCAATGTAAATGAATATCAAAACTTGAGTATATATCTCAATCTGTTTATCAAAACTTGCACATTCAGCACAATATATGTATGAAAAACTAGAAAAATACTCCACTGAATTAGCATGTAAAAAAAAACTGGAAAGTTGAGATGTATCAAAACATGGGATATTAACTTAGTCTGTACATGAAACAAAGCTTAAATCTGATTACAAGCTTCAAAATCCAGGATAATGGCAGATCTATATTAACAACAGATTCTATGCAAGAAGAGCTGATGGTGAACAGAAGAGTTTCTTGAAAATGTCAGTTTCCCACAAGTTTCTACTCATAAACATATCCCATAATTGACTGACTGATCAATCTCTTGCTAACTGACTGATTGATCAATCTCTTGCTGTAGCCAAGACATTCCCATACTTCCTCCACTGCTCACTCCAGTAACTGATGTAAGTTGTGTGTACTAACTGCTCTCGGTGTGTGTTGATTGTGGGTTTTTTTTTTCACTTCCATCCACAGGGGGAGCTTACTCTTCCCTCGCCTTGCCTCAGCAAATCATCTTGCGAATGTAAGGGTTATTCTCCTATTCAAGCTCTTCAACCCCACAAACTTGTCCTTTCTAGCAGAAGTCTTCCATGAAACACCATTAACAAGCATATCTGAAATCATATGCTTCTTAATATAAACATTGTTTATCTTGTAACTATACTTTTACAACATAATATCACACACACACACACACAAAATTATGCATAAATTTGTCACTCATTCTCACAAATGACTTCCTGAAAAAAAAAACCCAACCCACCCATAAACACACACAAAAATGCTTAACCAATCCAGATTTTCCAACGATTTAAAAAAAAAAAAACATGACTAGAGGAGTACCCAAGTTCCTTTTAACTTTATATGCTTACTTATAAAAAATACACATGTCATGACATCGCTGACAAGAATGCTCACTAAAAATACTTCAATACATCAAAAGGTATTGGAAACACTGCCATTCCTCATACAAAAATAATACACCAAATTAATGCCCCTAAGCTCTTAGCATAAATAACAAACTCATGTTAATGTTTACAAGTATGCACACCAACAAGTAAATATTCCATAGCACATCAACAATAAATTCATATACCACTGCCCTCCTCACAAGCAAGCTCACTATAAATAAATATACCATGCTGTTATCTACAAGCAAGCTCATCTGAAATAAATTAATACAAGTATAAAATGATAACAGTTTTTAAATACACTAGTAACCCTTGATTCGACAGACCTCGATTTCCCAGATCACAGATTCACCTGGTGAAATTCTAGACAACTGAAATTGCACTATGCCACCATTACCCGGATGTCTGCAAGTACAGTAATTACTTTGACATACTGCACTTCTAACATCACTTATACGTAATGTATGTGCACTGTGTACACTGGAGTATGACTAGTTGAATTGATAAGAATGCAGTCTCTTATTTAGTCTTGAACTTAAAGTGTGCAATCAAATCCTCCCATTGCTAGAGATTCCTGTTGGTGCTGTGAAGTGTGTGCACTGTGATGAGACTCTTCTTTATAGGATGAGATCGGGGCATTTACAGACCTTTCAAACATGTAGTGATGACAACCCTTTTAAAGTTTTTTTTTTTAGTTTCTGAATATTATTAAATTAATCATGTTTACCATATGGGTACTATAAGGATAAAATGTTCTGTCAAATTTCAATTAAAAAAGAAAAATTCGATTCCCAATTCCACCCCCCCCCCCACCACAGTCTAACATATCAGAGACACCAGTATCACTCACAGTATCAGCTTAATTCAATCAGACCTGTACCATACTGAGGGCATACACATACATATCAACTGTAACTGTGGAAACTCATATCAACTGTAACAATTGGCACACATATCAACTGTAACAAGGGGCACATATATCCACAGTAAGTACACATATATCTGCAGTGATCACACATATCAGTAGATATATTAGCTGTAACTGTTGAAAAACATATTAGCTGTAACAGTGGGCACATATAATTTGACTGTAACAATGGGTATATATATATATCAACTGCAAAAGCAGATCTAACGTTTCAGACTCAAATAAACTAAAATATCTTACATTAAAGAAAATGAATCAGAAATGTAAAATATAAACAAAATTGCTGTTGCTGTATTTAATATCAGTGTTTTGATTATGTACAAAGCTAAAATTCAACAAATGTTATGCCTTCGGTTGAATTTGAATAAATGGTCGTGGCAATATGAGTTGTAGAACTGAAGGGAAATATCACACAGGAGGCAATGCAAGATTACATCAAAATAAATAGCAACAAATAAGATTTCATTACAGTAAGACTCACATGAAAACAATTTTCAGTGTAAGTACAGACATGAGTTATTTGCAGCTGATGACTGGAAACTCAAGCAATACGATGCCAAATGATGACAATCTGTCTAGTTTTTTTATTGATGAATTCACTTGAAAGCTTCGTAACAAAGTGCTATCACATTTGCATAATCATATCTGTTTAAATCACTGAAACGGATATTAAAAATAGAAAATTACATATTGGCATGAGACCATTATAAAAATAAATACAAATCTGCATATTATTTCTGTTCATACAGGAACCACATTTGGTAGAACATTCCAATATCTTGTCTATGAAAAAAAATAGGCAAATTTATCTGAAATCATCAATCGTGATTTCTTCTATACATAAATACTAATATATTTCAGTACACAATTTTTGTTTGTTCTGGACAACATGAGGTCATGAGATATGCTCCTCTGCCAAATGACAATGATGTTTGCGACAGGTCATGATGATGATTTTATGTTGTCACGGTGTCCCTCATTTTCAGCAGAATATACAAGACAAGACACTCACCCCACTAACTGGAATGCCAGCTTTCCAAACAGGCAAACAGACACCACCACAATGAGGAAGCATTTCATTCTCTACCTTGTTCATCAAGTCATCAGGGCACAGGATTATGTCATTTAAAAAAAACAGAACATATGTGCACTTACGACCAACTCAGGTGCCCAAGAGAATGCTTCTGCTGTCCAGCAAAGAGTTAAGAAAGAAGCTGAATGTTAGTGTTTACAAGCATGCACATAAACAAGTTAATATGCCAATGCACATCAACAATATGTTAAATATACCACTGTCCAACTCACAAGTAAGCTCACTATAAATAAGTATTTACTACTGAAGGCAATCAACTTCTGTAACAATAGTCGTGTGATATGTAACATTTTTTTTTTTTTTACAAAAGTATTCTGACAAGAATATAAAAAATGTACATTTCCCGTTCGCAGAAATTTATAAAAAAAATTACTGCAAACTGGAAATCTACATTTCTGCGGTCTGCAAAAATATGCAGCATCTGGTTATTTCTGAAGTATTGTGCCGTTGTAAAATAAATTAAGTATGACAGTTTCTGAGTACGAATGTCAAGAAAGTTCCCCATACAGCATTCGATATTTAGCAATTTCCTCTTGAAGTCTGACAGAATCAGCAACTGAAGCGGCACAGGACTCCTGCTCCTGTATCAATTCACTTTCTAACTCTTTTATCCGTTTCCTGAATTTATCCTGCAGTATTTTTATCTCATGATTGTGTCTCTCTTCCATGTCTGTGATCTGTGCCCTCACAGCTGCAACTTCCTTCTTGTGGCTGTCTCTTTTCTGAAACAACTCCTTCTTCAGTGCGGCTATCTTGTTAATAAGCAGCAGTCTTTCAGACTTTTCGTTACTTACTGTTTCAAATGCAGAGAGAGCACCTGATGCAGTTTCTGAAAAGATTTTATCTTGGCTGATTGAAATGCATGATGCACCAGAATCAGCCGTAGGTAAGCTGGGGGAAGGGAAACTAGCTTCGGTGTGATCAGTCAAAACATTCTTAGAGTCAACTTCCCTTAGGCTGAGTATAGTTTGGGGCAATTCTTCATCCTCCTCAAATACAATACCTGCAGGTCTTTTCTTCACACTGCTGTGTCTTCTGATCACTCTCTGTCCTGGAGACATGGTTAAGATATTGAAGTCATCCCTGCTGGAAGAAGAAGAAAGGACATTAGCAAGTTCTGACAAGCTTCTCTTTTTCCCAGGCCATGTCCCATTTGCACAGTGCATCTCATTCTGTGTCCCACTTGTGCTACATATCTTAAAGGCATCAAAGTCATAGTTTGTTATATTCACGCCATGCTCATCAACCAATATGTGGCCAGTGGATACTTCTTGAGAACCACTGGATCCTGCACCGTTGTTGGTTGATGAACTTGCGCTCAGGCCTGCTCCATCACTTTGGGCAATGGAAGAAACGGGTAAGATAGCAGGAATGTCAATGGTTCGAGACATGCGCAGCAAGTCAGCAGATGGTGCTTTCCTTTCATCCTTCCTGGTGTTGTATTCTTTATTAAAAACCTGGGGAGTTGAGACAATGAAATGGTAAAAATGTAAAAAATGTCATCACAGAACATGATCATTCCTTTGTATTCACACAATGTAATGTACTATCATGTGAAATTCTATATTCAAGAAAATAAGTCATATATGATATCCTACTGTTGGGTAATGGCAAAAGGAATGACTGGACTTTTTTATTTTTTCCGACCCAAAGATTTGTGAGTTTTCACTCTTTTCCCATGTACCTGCTAAAGGACTGTGCAGGACTATTTTAGTTATTCTTAATCTCTGAAATGTATGTCTATGATGGAGGAGTTTGATGTCGTCATCGTCGTCGTCATCATCATCATCAGTCCTGTTTTGTGTTTATTAATTATTTACTTATTCATTTTTTGCTTTTTTCATGCACATTATGTTCAATAACAAATGCTTAATATCTGTGACTGAATGAAAGTTGTATGATAAAGTGCACAGTGGTATACGGGCCTGCATGGCCAATTCTTAACCCCTTTGGAAATAAAGTCCGTTGGTTTGTTCCCCACAGAAGACTGGCTGCAGTGAATCTCCATTCCGCTCCTGTTATCTGTCTTTGTAGTGCACCCAGTCAAGCTGGTTCCTGCCCATCTCTTTATGTTGTCCACCCATGTCACTGTCTTCTTGTCCTCTTCCCTTTGATCTTGCTGTCATGAAGGATCTTTGATATAGTGTTACACAGTATTGATGGTAGCAGGCCATTTCAAAGATCCTTCCATGCACTGTAGTCCAGTAGGTGGCATTTTTTTTGCAATTTCTTCTTACTGCCTGTTGCAGTGTATGCGTTACATGAGCTCCGTGGTCACCGTATTAAATGTACAGCAGGAACAGAATCTATTTACTTCTCAATGAGAAATACATCACAAATGATTAAGTCGCTCCCACTTTTCCAAAAAAATAATAAACATGGACATTATTAAAAAAAAACAAAAACAAACATGTGTGATATATAACAAATAAGAATGGAAAAAGGGGAGGCTACTTGTTATATGTGACATTATTTCATAGACAATTTAGACAAGGTGGCTTTGTCAGTACAAACTGTATGAAATGTTTATCAGCTTCTTCTTCATTTTTAGCATTAACATTCATCCATTCATTTGAATGTTCCTTGCTGAACTTTGCCTCCCTAACAGCACTCCTGTAGGCCTCTCGGTTGTGAGCAAGATTGCCTGCTGCTGATGCATTCATTTGCAAATCATCAATGATATCTTGTAGCCATCTTCGCCTTGGTCTTCCTCTCTTTCTTTTTCCCATTATGCACCCTTCCAAGACAGTTTTCTCTAGATTATCAAGACATTTAATGTGTCCAAAATATTTCAGTTTTCTCTCTTTAATCCTCTTTACTAGCCAACCTTCTGCAATATTAAGTTCTTGTAGTATGGATATATTTGTTCTTGTTTGTTTCCACGATATTTGAAGAACTCTTCTGCAGCATTTACATTCAAAGGCATTTATGTGTTTCTCAGCTGTTTTGTTAAGGTGATGTCCAGGTCTCACAGGCTTATGTTGCGATGGGAAAGATGCATGCCCTTAAAAATCTTATTTTTGTAGTTCTGTCTGTTCCTCTCCACAGATTCTTTAGTTGTTTTACTTTCTGAAGAGTAACGGATGTCCTCCTTTTAATTTCCCTCATTGTATCTCCATCCATTATTAGTTAGTAGTGATCCAAGATATTCAAAACTCTCCACTTATTCCAGTTTTTCCTCACTGATACATATTTCAGCTGCCTTGTTTTTTTTGTTTTGTTAGTTGTCATCAATTTACTTTTCTTTGCATTAAGATAAGAGGTCTCTTCACTATTCTTAACATTAACAGTCGGAGGCAAAAAAAAAAAATAAGCAAATGAGACATTTGCTTCTTAAGTTAGTACTGAGAATGAAGAAAGTGACCAGAGTCCTATCTGCTGATGATGCCTGCGTTTCAAGAGCTTAAGCTGACAGCTGCACACACACAACAACAGTACAGCTCTTGAATGGGGCTTGCAGTTTAACATTTTCGCTTATGCTTTATTCATATGAAATATAGGTAAAGGTAAAATTCCCGTTTCCATACCACTAAGGCATATTGGGGAATACAGTGTTAGGCCCGTATTTTCCATGATCTTTGGCACATGAAAATGTGATGTGGTCAGTATCACGCCTGGCCGCTTTACCTTCCCAGATTTCTCTGGTACCCATTTACCAAGGTTGGGTGAACCCCTGGGCCGTATTGGTCAGAAAAAAATTTCCCCGCGCAGCTGGAGATTCGATCCCTCGATCAATCAGTTGCTAGACGAGTGCTCTAACCACTAAACTAACCGGTTCGGGGATGAAGAAATAGAGCAGAAAGAGAAAGTTTAAATTTACATGTATAATATATCACAATCTACAAGAAAAAACTGGGGTTGGCGGCACTTAGTATACATGTCCACACAGGTATTACCAATAACTACTGCAATGTATGAATTTGGTTCTGCACATAAAACAACAACATATGTCACACAAACCTTCCCATAGTAGTTCAGCAGCATGTACAATAAGTTTTGTGCTATGTCCGCTGTCAGCAGAAACAGCTTCGAGTTATCTTTGTCAAGGTGCCGCAGGATGAAGTAGCTGAACTCCGTACTGAGACGTATCACTGACATTTTGTTCTTTGATGAATGGCGCTCAACCTGTATATCAAATTTTAAAAAAAAAAAAGGATACCTACATCTCTGTGAAGATATAACTTCACTCATATGTTAAAAATGTTGTTTCATTGCCAGGAGAAATATTTCTCCTGGCAAATGCTAGAAAAAACTCAAGTGGGAAAAGAGAGGGAAGCAGAGAAAAACATCAGAATAAGCTAAACAAATGGAATGGAGATAAAACAGCTGGCAGATCTGATTAAAAACCCAAGGATTGTACAGAAGCATGAATGCTAAAGTCTGCCACGGCAGTAGCTGAAACAAAGAAAGAAAGACTGCTGGATTAAGAGGAGCTGTTCAAAGGGCCCGAGTAACTAAGGAATAAAAAATCGGACACGAATTTTCAATAGAGAGATTAAAACTATTATAACAAAGGAACACATGTCCTGCATTAGATGACTATAGACAACATTCGTTTAATCTGTTTGATTACGTCAAAAATACTAAAACATTGTCAATATGTTATGATATCAATGACAAAGCAGTTCCATTGTACATATCAATATGCAGAATGATTTATTTTATTTTTCATTTGAAATATTTTTAACAAACATAATTAACTGTTGCTCCTTCATTATGCCACTCCTTTGAAATAAGATATTCTCACCAGTTTTCTGCTGCAACATATATCAATATATATATAAATAAATAACTACAATTTCATACCCACCCACCCACACACACACACACATACACACACATCAGTCATCTGCATGTCCCTTGTGCAGCTTTGCCTCCCAAACAGTTCTCCTGTAGGCCTCTCGGTTGTAAGCAAGATGCCCTGCTGCTGATGTATCAATATCAACCATGTCTTGCAGCCATCTTCACCTCTCTTTTTTTCCCATTGTATACTCTTCCAAGATGCTCTTCTCTAAATTTTCATGATGTTTAATATGTCCAAAATATTTCAGTTTTCTCTCTTTAATCCTCTTGAATAGCCAACCTTCTTCAATATTAAGTTCTTGTAGTATGGATATATTTGTTCTGTTTTTGTGTCCATGGTATTTGAAGAACTCTTCTGTAACATTTACATTCAAAGGCATTTATGTGTTTCTCAGCTGTTTTGTTAAGTGTCCAGGTCTCACAGGCATATGTTGCGATGGGAAAGATGCATGCCCTTAAAAATCTTATTTTTGTAGTTCTGTCTGTTCCTCTCCACAGATTCTTTAGTTGTTTTACTTTTTGAAGCGCGATAGATGTCCTTTTAATTTCCCTCATTGCATCTCCATTTTTTCTCTCTCTCTCACACATATACACACACAAACACACACACATGCACACAAAAAATATTCAACAATAAATATTCCTTCCTTCCCCACTTTCTTTATCTCTATCTGGGTTAAAGACCATCAACAAGGAATCTCCATTTCCAGGTGCAGTCCATCTTTTTTATATCTGCTTCAAGACCCCCCGTTTCTAGGTCTTCCTTGTTTTCTCTTACCCTGGGGATTTCAGGTGAGATCCTATCTGGTTATGTTAGGGGCAGACTTTTAAAGTGTATGTCCTATCTGTCTCCAGCATCTTTTCCTTATCATTTCTTTCACTGTGGGTTGGTTCGTTTTCTGCCACAGTCCTTCATTGCTGATGTTATCTGGTCATCTAAATTAAAAGATCTTCCTTAGGCAGAAACAAATATCTCTCTCTCTCTCTCAACATTAAGTGCCCATGGCACATGGGGTTTCCGCAAGGGTTTTCCACAAATGCCTGTCCTTTGCATTTTTTTTCTGCTCTTGCCCAGGTGAGCCCTCTATTGCTCAACATCCTTTCTGTTGTTCTTCTCCATGTCTCTTTTGGTCTACCTTTACTTCTGTTACCCTGTGGTGTCCTAGTGCTATTTTTGGTAGTGAGTTGTCAGTCATTCGGAGCACATGTCCCAACCATTGCCAGAGTCCCTATTTGCATCTTGTGTTTAGGTTCCAGGAGGTCTGCGGTCGGGCTGGGGACTTCCAGTGGCTGGCTTTCATCCACAACCTTCATGGGCTCAGTTTCCTGATAAGCATTTCTCCTTCCACCTGCATTTGTTTTTTCCCTTGCTCCTGTTTCTGTAGCAGTCTGATAGTTTAACAATAAATATATGCACCAGTTATTCTGCCACTTACTGGGGCAAATATGCATTGGCAAACTGTTTACATCAGATTATACTAGCATGCAGTATATGAGAGTTGAAAAAAAGGGATGAAAAAATGACTTGGAAAGAAAATAAAAGAATATTTTTGGAAAAAGTTGGATTAAAAGGGGACTGTAAATATGATGATGCATGGAGCTGGGTAAGAGGAACTTGAAAGCATGAACTGGTGAAAGGCAAGTGACAAATGAAAAGAATACATTTTTGTGATGAAGAATTCTGAAGGTGAAGATTACAAATAGAATGCTGGATATGGAGATTTTATTGTGGGCACACATGAGCTGTATAACAGCCTTCCCCCATAATTAACCCTACCTGTTAGCAAGCACATACTGCAATGTAGAAATCTGAATGAAACTTATTCCAACTTATATGAGGTATACGAGGTGTGTCTAAAAAGTTTGATGAATGGTCCGATGTCTGAAAGGCAACATGGGCCAGGTGCTTGGCCATGCACATGGCTATCCAGAGACATGTCAAGAAGCGCCACCTAGTGTGGAGTACAGGTGACTGACAGGGTAAACTTGCCGCGGGTAGTTGAGAGGTAACGTCACAGTGCAATGGAGCAATGAGTGAACATCAAGTTCTGCTACAAATTGGGGGAAATGGTGATGGAGACACATGAAATGTTGTTGCAAGTGTATAGGACGGAAGCTGTGAGCAGAAAATGTTTACGACTGGTTCAAACGCTTTCACAACAGGAAGGAAACGACTGAGGATGAGCCACGTTCGGGTTGGCCATCAACAAGCAGAAACACAGACATGATCGAGCGAGTGCAACAAATGCTGGTATGAGATCAGCGACTGATCTACAAGTGATGGTAAAGGAACTGGGCATTAGCAAGGACATCCACAGTACTCCCCTGATCTGTTTCCCTGTCTGAAAAGTGTCATGAAAGATGCACATTTTGTGGACATGGCAGCAATCCAAGAACATGCGACAGTAGTTCTACGATCAATCCCTAAAGAGGACCTTTGCTGACAGTTTTCAGAATCTTTATGAACATTGTCAAAAGTGTGTTGTGAAGGATGGTGATTATTTTGAATTCCAATAAAGGTAATTTGTATCTTCTGTTTTGTTTGTTTTCTGATACCATTCACCAAACATTTCAGACACACCATATATAGTATGATTACTATTATTATTATGTGCCATGCTGGATAGTGTTGGCATACAGATATGATTGTGTCCTTCTTCTTCTTCTGTGTTCAAGTGCTGGATCATGCTAAACTGGAGGCCGGGTGGCCAGGATGAAGGCCACAGTTCTCTCCAGGTCCTTGCAGCAACCCCACAGCTTCTGCCTCAGCTCTGTGGCCAGGTCTGGCTTCACAGGTCGGTGAACACTGGACACTCTTGGAGCACGTGCTCTAGGGTTTGTGCCCTGTCCCCACTAGGGCATGTGTCCGTGTGAGAGAGATCTTGAGTTGGTGCAGGTGGTTCAGAAGTCTGCAGTGACCTGTTCTTAATCAGGGCAGGATGGTCTGTTGGTGGAGTCTCTGTAAGTGATGGATAGGATAAATATCAGGAGAACTGTCTATATTCAGCCTCTTTGCTCACTCTGTCTGTGCTGGGTTTTTTTTTTATTACAGTTTTGGCCTCTTTGTATGTACCACGATGTGTTAATCTAAAATATCAGAACTGTTTTGCTCTGATGTTTCTTGAGAAAAGAGCTGGACAACTTTAAAAAAAGTTTTTTTTTAAACTTTCATAAAAAAAAAATTACCTCTCTAAGAAAGCGGCAAATATACTTCAGTATTGCATAGTTTGGTACAAACTTAATTGCCTCTGCCAACTCCTGCACACAGGCATCACGTGCCTTGTCCTCCTCTTCATTTTTGAAATGTAAAGCAATACTCATGAACTTCTGAAAGTTGCTGCATGGGATGAGAGAGTCTGGAAGGCTTCTGAGGAATGTTTTCAGGACAGATGCAACAACATGGACATCTGTGCCCTCCTCCTCAAATTTAATCTTCTCCCCTTGCTCAAACCTGGCAACAATGGTCTTTGTCAATGTCCGATTTCCGGGCAACCTGAGGTAAATTGTGAATATAAGTTGGAGTTATAAACTGGCATGTCAAAACAGGCAGTGGGACAAACTGATAATCTAAACCTCAAAGATGTGGCAAATATCAAGTATAAAGTATTCAGAGAGATAATAATATATCATTTCCTGCACGACCAAATATAAATAGTAGATTCATGTCAAAAAGGTCCTGGGGTCCATCCAGTCTTTGAAAATATGTACTAGAAAAATCAGGGGAGGTAAATGTGGCCAGGAGTGATAATGACCATATCACACTTTCATGTACCGATGGTCTTAGAAATATGGGCCTAACACCAAATCTGCAATATGCCTTACTGGCATGGAAATGCGAATTTTACCTTTTTTATCTTTTAGATTCATGGGAACAACTAACTGCTAAAAACCTAAATACCATACAAGATTTATGAAATAAGAACAATTCTGGAAATAAAAAAAAATCTGTGTGAAGAAAAAAAACAAATTCACAAATAGTAAATACAGATTATCATTTCATCTGACAATCATTTATAACTACTACTGCTCCACTAGGATGTTATGTCATATAAAAGAAAGAGATATATCAGTTATGCTTGTTCTGTGTCATATAAACCCAAAAAATAATAATGGAGACCACAGTCCGGGGAGGAATCAGGCCTTATCTCAGCAGAGGGACAGTACAGGTAAGAGAGGGCAGGGGCCATTACTAAGTCAGCTAAGGGCCTGAATGGTGATTAATCCAATACTGCCTGGGGTATGACAAAAGTTGTGACTTTCATCTATCATTGTTGTCATCATCACCATCATTGTCATACAGGGTTAATCATAAGTGTGTAAAACATTTTAAAAATTCGCAACAAATAAACGACGTAATGGATCATGATTATTCTTACACCAAGAGAGAGAGAGAGAGAGAGAGAGAGAGAGAGAGAAAAAGTTTTTTTTTTTTTTTTAAATAAAGCCCATCTGCAGAGCTCCTGCAGCTAGGTGCTAGGAGGCAGCAGTAGTAAATATGGTGTTCAGTAAACGTGAGTAGTCATTTTGTGCTTTGGAACAAGCAAGAACCTCGTCTGTTGTGACTGTGCAGCGATGATTTCGAGTGGAATTCTAGAAGGCAGCACCTGTTTTCAACAGCATCAAGAAGTGGCATGCCAAATTCCAGGATGAAGGCGGGGGCTTCGCTGGTAAGCTTCTCTAACATGGTTCAGTTTCTTCGCTTGGTCCTGGACGTCCCTGCTGAGGAGCTGTGCACAGACAGCCTTCACCCTGGAATTTCGCATACCACTTCTTGATTTGGAGTAAATTTTGTTTTCATTATCTGGTTTGTACATTTGTGCACACATATAACCAAACGCTCCACTACTACCTCTTCTCTTCCCCCCAAAAATACTGTCAAGATGAAGTGTACTGAAAATCATAATGTACCTGAAGATTCCCTCCCTATCTAGTCCATATTTGTAGAGGTACTCAACACACTCGTCTATAATGTAAGGTATTTTTCTGCCTGCAAGATGTTCCCAATACAAGATTTCTTCAAGGGACTGGCAGAATACAGCTGTGTTGATTAAAAAAAAGATGTATTAAAAAATAAAAAGTTAATGCACTATATAAGCTTAAATCTTAGACTACTGTACATAACCCAAGACACACAAAAATCTTTTGTCACCATTTATCATGGTTGCCATGTTTCACTGGGAAATGACACTATGCCAATTTTTTTTCTTGTATTTAGTCCACTTCAAAAATTATTTGTAACTGTGGAATAAAATCATATGGTTGCAGTAATTTTTATATTACTTTTACAGCTCGTGGTAGCCTAAGATTTTATGATACATATTAAGATATATAAGATATTACATAATTAATACAGTCTGTACAGATCCTGTGGAGAGTGACGGGTTGCAGGATGAAGTCTGAAGAAGGTTCTCTAAATTGAAGACTGCCCAAACCTCATTCTGGATGTTCCAAAATGGTCTTATCATAATTCAATTTGGAATAAACTGGATTTCTGTGCCCGTCTTTCGTAAAAGGTGGATAAAAAAAAAAAAGCTAAGCATTTAATTTTTCATCTATTGTTGTTCTTTTTACATACTGTGTTGTTCTGTATATGTGATCCTTGAAAAATTTCAAAATTCAGACTCTGACCTCACTGCAATCGGGATAACTCCATATATGTTCCACCACATGCCACAGCATCCATCCAAGAGTATGTTTGCTAACAGTTCCTGTCAAATGTTGGTTTCTTACGATGTGTCTCCTGCTACACAGTTCAGATTTCATCCTCTTTAACTTGTCCTAGCTCCAGCAATCTCTTCAAATCTACAATGTTCTTCCATTCCCACACTTCATTTTTCTGCTGTCTGTCCAATACAGCTTTAGCAATGTCCTCCTTGTCCACTGTCAGTCTGCCATTTATTCAGACTGTCCAGCAAGTCTATCTGTCACTTCACTGCCATGTACTCCTGCATGCCCTGGACAGTAAATGACACCATTAACCACATCATGAGCAACTAGTCATTCCACTGCTGCTGACACAGCCTCAATTTCCACCCGCATGCTTGATGTGGTGACTTCAAAGGCTCCTGTGTCGCTACTCTTCCATTTCGGTAGACAACAAATGGGAGTCGTTCTTCATTATTTACAATATTTCTTCATTAATACTGCATTCCTTGCTTATACTGAGTCATCACTGTTGGACAGTTGATGTTCTGACTTACGGGTTGTCACAGGGTTTTTCACACACATAGTAAACCACACATGTACACACGGAAACGATACCACAAGAACATGCTTGCTTGCCTTGCATTGGCACACAAAAAAAAAGGCTTTTGATGAAATACTGGACTGCTGTACATTCTTTATTTATACGTGCTCATCTTGCTTTCTGCCATTCTTATATCTGCCCACTTTCCTCACTCCTCTATCTTTTGGTAAAACTGAACCATACACCTCCGTCTACTTCAGTACAGATCCTACCAATATGAAAGTTTAATGATGCATAAGTGTGACATGTACAGATCTGAGAAGGGGATATCATTCATTTATTTGCATGTCCCTTGCGGAACTCTGCCTCCCTAACAGCACTCCTGTAGGGCTCTCGGTTGTGAGCAAGATGGCCTGCTGCTGCTGCATCCATTTGCAGATCGTCAACAATGTCTTGCAGCCATCTTCGTTTTGGTCTTCCTCTTTTTCTTTTTCCCACCATGTATCCTTCCAATACGGTCTTATCTAAATTATCATGACGTTTAATGTGTCCAAAATATTTAAGTTTTCTCTTTTTAATCCTCTTTACTAGCCAGCCTTCTTCAATATTAAGCTCTTGTAGTATAGATATATCTGTTCTTCTTTGTGTCCATGATATTTGGAGAACTCTTCTGTAGCATTTACATTCAAAGGCATTTATGTGTTTCTCAGCTGTTTTATTAAGTGTCCACGTCTCACAGGCATATGTTGTGATGGGAAAGATGCATGCCCTTAAAAATCTTATTTTTGTAGTTCTGTCTGCTCCTCTCTACAGACTCTTTATTTGTTTTACTTTCTGAAGAGTGATAGATGTCCTCCTTTTAATTTCCCTCATTGTATCTCCATTATTAGTTAGCAGTGATCCAAGATATTCAAAACTCTCCACTTCTTCCAGTTTTTCCTCACAGGTACATATTTCAGCTGCCTTGTTTGTTTTGTCAGTTGTCATCAATTTAGTTTTCTTTGCATTAAGATAGAGGTTCTGCTCTTCGCTGTTCTTATGGACAGACATAATTAGTTTTTCCATTCCTTTTTGTGTTGTGGACAGTAACACTGTGTCATCAGCATATCTAATATATATATATATATATATATATATATATATATATATCTTCACATGGAAAAACTCACCAAGGATAGTAAACTTCAAGGATGATGATACAATAATTTAGTTATGTTATTTTATGATAGAGATTATGACACTGCAGTATTAACTGAAGCTCAGTCTAGCATCAGTACAAAGTGTAGGATGCAGGAACAATATTCAAACACATGCAGCCAACCAGAAAGCAATAATGTTAGGAGAAATATGGCAACTGGACACGTTTCTCATAAGCCCATGAGGCAGACAGTGAAAACAAATAAGACAGAGCCAGATTTTTTACTTTTTAACCCACTAAACACACTGTAAATCCCTCATTCCAAGACTCAGCTATGCCCATCTGTTTTCCATTCACTGAGACCACATGTTAACTATGAGTGAACTTGTGTACCTGGAAACATTCACTGGAAATTTACAGTATTTTTTTTTATGATATTTTCCAATATATTCATTGAATTTCACATAAAGGTTGACAAGTTGAGTTTTTCGTTTTTATAAAATAAACTTTAAAAAAAAATCCAATTCATGATTGTCTCTCCTTTTCTGTGCTACAGAACTAAACTTTTAAAAATAAATAATCAATATGTACGAAAAAGTACTAATACTTATCTGTATTTTATATATAACAGCATTAACCTTATCCTAGATACAATTAAAAATAACTTATCCCTGTAACACCACTGGCTGAACACACAGACACAACATATTTATCTGAGTACAGCCATTCCTAGCCACTCTTTGTCTGGTAGGGAAAAAAGTTAAGAAAACATACTTAAAAAACACATTTCTCTTAATTTCCTTCATGTTGCTACTTGTGTGTTGTCATTACTGTTTGGATTAACATGTGGTCCTGGCCACTGACAGAAATCTTGCTTCCCTTTCTTTTTCTTTAAAGATCTCTGTTTCAGTTCACAACCAACAGCACAGCTGTACATATTAGACCTCTGAAATCACGAAAAGAATATGCGAAGCCAAGACAGTGATCAGACAAATGAGAAATGTCCTATGTAATGCATCTCTATCACTGGCGAAGGTAAAAATCAAATTTCCATGCCATTAAGACATACTGGGGGATACAGCGTTAGGCTCCTATTTCCACAACCTTCGGCACATGAAAGTGTGACTGGTCAGGATGACGCTTGGCCGCAATACCTTCCTAGATTCCTCTGGTACCCATTTTTAGAGGCTGGGTGGACCCCGGGGCATTTCTGACGTGTACCAGAAAAAATCCCACCGCTGGGACTTGAACCCAGTATCACTGGATTATCTCTATCACCGAATTTTTTTTTTTTAAATCCTAAAATGCTACGAGGAGGCCATTTTACTCTACTGAATTTAGTCGTGAACAACAAACAGGTCAATGCAAAGACCACTAAGGCAACAGAGATGTGGTTTCTTAAAAGAGCGTTAGCAATATCATGGACAGTTAGGACAACAATCAAGGACTGTCTAATAAAAACAAAATGAAGAAAGGAACCTAATTAAATCTACAAGAAAATAACAGCCATCATTCACTGGACATGTAACGAGAAGGGAAGGACTTGAAAACATCAGGGGAGATAAAGAGAGGTAGGGGAATGCCAAGAGAAACAAACCATGGATAGTCTAGCATGATGGTACAATTAATAGTTACCAAATGAGCTGATGGAAAACATCAAGGACTGAGATCTATGGAGAATCATGACTGTGGACACCTGGCAGCACTGCAACTAATAATACAGTAATATATTACAGAATAACTTTTCACTTTAAAACTGTTTTAAAAACCCCCAGAATAATAGGCATGAAATATAGGCAGCTACCAGTTCAGGAATGGGCTCAAAAGAGCTGGACAGAGCACTCTGACAAAAAAAATAATTCAGAAAATAATGGTTTTTTTTTCTTCATTGAACGACTTGAGCCAGAAAAAAAAAAAAAAATCAATTGAAGAAGTGAAATATAAAGTCAAAAAGAGCACAATACTGCGATAAAGAAGACAGATGTAAATGAAAAAACAAAACAAGAAAGAATATTAAAATAACAAAAGAAAAATGCACACTTTACATCTCCTATAATTACCTCCTCCTTTATCCGCATATAAAGCTCTTTTCAAAGCCCTGACCCAGATCTGTTTCTCCTCTTCAGTTTCCGCACACAAGGATAAAGTCTCAGAACGCCCACTTTCATGTTCTGAACCAAATCAGAAAAAAAAAAAATTCATTATGTCAGGATTTTTTTTTAAAACCAAAATGAAATATAGAACTTTTTTCACAAAAGAGAATTAAAAAAAAAAAAAAGTGAAAACATAAAAGCATGAGAATTAACTCCAGTTCTGGACAACAGTGAAACAAATGGCACCACACAAGCCCAGCTTTGTACCTTTTCTGTTCAGTTTCTCATTTTTAATGTTGTTTTATCACCACTTAAAAAACTTTAACCAGAAAAAAAACACATAATATAGTGCATTCTTTTCACAGTTAAGCCCATGGCGTGAAAATAATTTTATTGCTGGAGTTTTTCAGGAATGAGGCAATGTATATTATTCTCAGATGCACCAGAGATACATCCTCAAGAGTCATGCAGTATCTGCTATACTTCTCAACATGGACAGCAGAATAAAATTAATCAGGGCACACTCCTATTTCAAATTAAGCATAGACAAGGTACACCCACTCAGTGGATATATTTGCTGCCCTCTGGCCCTTCGAAGCCGAAACAAACACCCCTGCTTTAAACAGTGAGTCTTCTGTTTCGAGAACTCCAAAAATACACAAGATATGAATCCTGATCAAACAAATGATATGGTGATGCGTCAATCATCTTCTTACATCTTACATCCTTCCTGTGCCACTAAACGTCACATAGGGCCAACATGGTAGTTCACCAAGATGTGATCATCAGCTATCCATAAAAAAGGAGCAAATCATTAAGACCATGATTAGGGGAGGGTAAAGGTCAGATAGGACTCACAGGAGCACAAAAATGAATCTTCAAACAGCTGTTATGTTGAACTCACATGAGCACAAAGATGAATCTTCAGACAGCTGTAATGTTGAACCTACATGAGCACAAAGATGAATCTTTAGACAGCTGTAATGTTGAACTCACACGAGCACAAAGATGAATTTTTAGACAGCTGTAACACTGAACCCATATGAGCACAAAGATGAATTTTTAGACAGCTGTAATTTGAACCTACAGGAGCACAAAGATGAATCTTTAGACAGCTGTAATGTTGAACCCACAGGAGCACAAAGATGAATCTTTAGACAGCTGTAATGTTGAACCCACAGGAGCACAAAGATGAATCTTTAGACAGCAGTAATGTTGAACTCACACAAGCACAAAGATGAATTTTTAGACAGCTGTAACACTGAACCCATATGAGCACAAAGATGAATTTTTAGACAGCTGTAATTTGAACCTACAGGAGCACAAAGGTGAATCTTTAGACAGCTGTAATGTTGAACCCACAGGAGCACAAAGATGAATCTTTAGACAGCTGTAATGTTGAACCCACAGGAGCACAAAGATAAATCTTTAGACAGCTGTAATGTTGAACCCACAGGAGCACAAAGATGAATCTTTAGACAGCTGTAATGTTGAACCCACAGGAACACAAAGATGAATCTTTAGACAGCTGTAATGCTGAACCAGCTTTCCTCTGAGGTAATGCTCAACAATTTTTACTCCAACAGGCTCCCATGGAAGAACTGTGTTAAGAACACACTTATCTTAACAGTCTTAGTGAGACAACGATCGAAAATTCATTGGCCCCAAATGCATAACAAAAATCGGATTTTAGAATGTAAGAACAATGGCCGCAACAATAAAAACTGCTCGGGTAATAAAAGAAATGGATAGATATCACTTAGATGTGTTGGGCATCAGTGAAATGCGATGGCTAGAAGCAGGGAAAAGAATGGCGGAAAACTGTAAGTCTCCAGCAGAGACGATGGGAACTACCAAGAAGGAGTGGGTATAATTATGTCATCTGCAGCAGCAAAGAGCTTTACAGAATGGGAACCAGTGAACAGTCATATGATAAGAGCACGATACAAAATAAAGCATGGAAGAATGACAATCATACAATGCTATGCACCCACGAACGATACAGATGATGAAATAAAGGACAATTTCTATTATCAACTACAACAATTTATCAGCAAAGTACCTAACCATGACATCTTAATTGTCATGGGAGACTTCGATGCCAATGTAGGAAAAGATAACACTGACATCGAAAAAGTAATGAGGAAAAAAGGAATTGATACAATAAATCAGAATGGGGAAAGATTAATTGAAATTAACTGGAGGACAATATTTCCACACAAAAAAATACTTAAAACAACATGGATATCTCCAGATGATAGAACCAGAAACCAGATAAATCATTTTTGTATTAGAAAACAGTTAAGAACATCTCTGATAGATGTAAGAGCACATAGGGGTGCAGATGTCAACAGTGATCACAACCTGTGTATAGGGAGGATTAGACTTAAATTGAAAAGCCAATACAAGAAAGCAGTACTCAGTCATAGCCTACAAGAAGAAAATATTAACAGTAATTTCAATCTGGAACTTACCAAACATTTTGCAGAACTCAAAGAGGTAGACAAGACAGACATAGATGAATTATGGAATTCTTACAGCACAGCCATAATCACGGCAGCAAAAACAAGTGCTGGACTGCAATCAACAAGTAGAAAAGCATGGATATCAGATAACACATGGAAATAAATACATGAAAGAAGAGCAGCCAAATTAGCCATGTTGAATGTAAAGACAGGTCTTGGAAAAGTTTTGGCAAAAGCAACATACAAAGAACTAAACAATAAAGTAAAAAGTTCAGCTAAAGAAGCAGAAAATGCAGCAAAAACAGGAGACAACAAAACTCTATATAACATACAGAAAAAGCTAACAGGTGCTATTACCTCCAGAGAAAGACCAGTCTTTAGCAAAACAGCCAACCTATTAACATCAAGTTAATAGATTGGCCGAACACTTCCAAGAAATACTTAATCGACCACACCCAAAGGAATTAATAAATCTTGAAACCAATTTACCAGTCCCACAACTAAATGTCAACTTAGATGAAGTTAAACTGAATGAAACTGAAACAGCAGTGAATCTAATGGCCAGCAACAAAGCTTGCAGGTGAAGATGAAATAACAGTCAAAATGTTAAAAGCTATTAACAGTGACAACATGAGCCAACTACAAAGAATGTTTAATAAAATTTGGAAAGAAGAAAAAGTCCCTTCTAAATGGAAAAAGGGAATTATTGTTAAAATATAAAAAAAGGCAACCTCAGTGACTGCAATAACTGTAAGGCTGTAACCTTACTATCAGTTGTGTCAAAGGTGTTTTGCAAAGTGATTCTAAACAGAATTAAGGATGTAGTGAATACTGCAATGAGAGAATAACAGGCAGGATTTCAAAAAGGGAGGAGTTGTCTTGACCAGATCTTTACTCTAAGCATAATACTTGAAGAACATATTGAAAAGCAGAAACCATTAAACCTGAACTTCATAGACTTTAAAAAAGCATTTGACAGCATACGCAGAGAATCACTGTGGAGAATTTTAAGACTATATGGAATACCATCTAAAATTGTCAACATCATTAGAGATCTCTATAACGGATATGTTTATGCGGTCAAGACAGAAGAAAGAATGCATGAATGGTTTCAGACTGAAACAAGCATGAAACAAGGATGTATATTATTTCCATTGCTTTTTGGAATTGCCACAGACTTTATAATGAAAAGATGCTATACAAGTAAAACCAGCATTGACTGGGTACATGGGACCTAAATAGAAGATCTTGATTTTGCAGATGACATAATTCTTATCAGTGACAATGTGAAATCGATGCAAGAAAAAACAGATTCCCTGTCTTCCTTGGCTAGCAAAGTAGGTCTTTAAATTAACAGACTAAACAAAAATAATGAAACTTCTAATTAATCAAGACGGAAAAATATATGTAGAAGGAACAGTTGTTGAAGAAGTTAACCAATTTGCATACCTTGGCAGCTACATAGACCAGGATGGTGACACCAGGAAGGAAGTTAGAATTAGAATTGCAAAAGCAGCATTGTCCTTAAAAAATCTTGAGAACGTATGGAATTCAAAAGTTTTTTTGAGCACAAAAACCAAGTTAAGATTATTCAATTCAAATGTGCTATCCACTCTCATTTATGCATGTGAGAGCTGGAAATCAACTAAAGAAACATACAAGAAATTAGACTCTTTTGAAAACAAATGCCTCAGGAAAATACTTGGTATAAAGTGGAACAAATTCAAGAACAACGTAGAGATAAGACAGATGAGCAAACAACAACCTGTCTCATGGGTGATCAGAAAAAGAGGATGGACATATATAGGCCATATGATGAGAAGAAACAATCAGAGAATACCAAAACAAGCTATCAAATGGAGCACAACAGGCCAAAGAAAAGAGGTTGACCACATGAAACTCTAAAGAGGACATTGTTAAGAGAAGCCAGTTTAGTGGGCATAGCATCCCTTGATGAGGTTGAAAGACTCACCGAGAACAGGAAAACTTGGAAAACAACTATGTGAGCCCTATGTGACGTTAAATGGCACGGGAAGGATGTAAGATATCAAATGCCCGAACCACTTAATTCTCTGATTTTCAATGTAAACACCACAGCTGGGGTAATAAAACTTTGTTAGAGAGACCAGGGGAGCAGAAGTAAGGGTAGACCAAAAGAGACATGGAGAAGAACAACAGAAAGGATGTTGAGCAATAGAGGGCTCACCTGGGCAAGAGCAGAAAAAAAGGCGAAGGACAGGCATTTGTGGAAAACCCTTGCGGAAGCCCCATGTGCCCTGGGCACTTAAGGTTCAGAGAGAGAGAGAGAGACCAAGCAGTTTTCTCTCATTGTATCTGGTAATAAAAATGATAATGATGAAGACAAACTTGCATAGTTTTCTTCAAACCCCCTTATGCCTGGGTGGCATAATTATTGCACCCATCTCTCATATGGAGGGCAGCGGTTCAATTCTGGCAGGAGGTCACCCAACTGTACAAATGGCTGCCTGGATCCTGAAAATGGGGAAGGGGAGGCAGCCAGATGTGGAGCTGACCAAACCACCTTCTACTGCACTGTCTGATGAAGGAAAATACATAACACAAAATCCCTGGCCTCTCTGTGAACTGCAATTCAAGGACTTCAGTAAGTTCCATCTTAAAAGGGAACATGCTCATCCCTACCATCTTTTGACACACTTGTTACATAGGCTGCGAGTGTTGTGAGAAAGGGAATTAGGGTCTTGGTAGGATCTGAACTTGTATTACAATGGACATCACAGACCTTCCTCCACCGCTGTGATATGACACATATGATCAACCTATGCAGCAGTTTCCAGGACTAAAGAACTTTAAAGGAAAAGAAAAGTTAAGGCAACTGACCTGTAACAATGTCAAAGTAACAATTTCTGGGATCATTTGAGTCACAAGGTGGTTCTACAATTATTTGTTTGTTTAGATTTATGCAGTCCTGCGTCTTCTTGTCTTCGTTTCGTAAGAATACAATCAGCAATTTGTCTGTGAGGATAAACCATCGTCGGCACCATGTATTCATTCGTCCTTTGCGTTTGAGCCAACCTTTTACAGGTTTGTCCTTTATGTGGGTACTCATTTCAGAAATCATGGCTAATTTCATTCCCCCATGCAGCCACACCTGATGAAAAGTGAAGAGGAACTTTTATAAAAAAAATGTTATATTATAAATTATCCTTACAATTATGGAGAACTATGATAAGAACCTGAATCTGTACTTTTCTGTTATCTCCCCATCAGTCTTTTCTTCACATTTTCAAAAAACGGTTAGGGCTTGCCTTGTTTCATTGATCTTACCTAAAATTTTGAAGTAGAGAAAGAGAACATAAAGTGGCAGGATAACAGAAGATAGGAGAAAATGAGGTTTATGATTTGTCACAAAATCCATTGCTGAAAAAGGGTAACTTGAAATTATACACAGAAGAATACTACGACACCATAAAAACTGGAGGTTATGAAATACCAGAGATTAGGTATGCTGATGACACAGTACTGTATTACTGTCCACAACACAAAAAGGAATTGAAAATCTAATTATATCAGTCCGTAAGAATAGCGAAGAGCAAAACCTCTATTTTAATGCGAAGAAAACTAAATTGATGAACACTGACAAGAAAGGCAGCTGAAATATGTATCAATGAGGATAAATTGAAAGAAGTGGAGAGTTTTGAATAGCTTGGATAACTACTAATAATGGAGATACAATGGGGGATATTAAAAATAGGACATCTATAGCTCTTACAAAAATAAAACAAAAGATGCTGTGGAGAATGAATGATCTTTATTTTAAAAGGGTGAAGGATTGGATGCACAGGCCTGTTTTACATTCTGCCTTTTATCACTCCATCTTTCATTCTTCCCACACTCTTGATTTAATCTCTCTCTCTCTGAACCTTAAGTGCCCAGGGCACATGGGGCTTCCGCAAGGGTTTTCCACAAATGCCTGTCTTTTGCCTTTTTTTCTGCTCTTGCCCAAGTGAGCCCTCTATTGCTCAACATCCTTTCTGTTGTTCTTCTCCATGTCTCTTTTGGTCTACCCTTACTTCTGTTCCCCTGTGGTGTCCATCTTAGTGCTCTTTTTGGTAGTGAGTTGTCAGTCATTCGGAGCACATGTCCCAACCATCGCTAGCGTCTTTCTTCAATAACTGCTGTCAGTGGCTTCATCTGCATCTCTGCCAACAAGATGTTATTTCTCATGGTTTTTGGCCAAAATATTTTTCTAATTCTCCGTAAACATTTAGTCTGGAAAGACTAAATTACATGAATAAACAAATGAACATACACACAATACAACACACATACATGCACACAAAGAAACAAAGAAGGATGTGAGATGACACTATGTGAAATACAAGTAATACAGATTACATGAAAAAAAAAAAACCTAAGAATGCAAGATGAAAATATTACATTCACAAATATAGGATAATAAACTACATAAGAGGTAAATGATCCAACAATGTAATGCACACACACATGTACATACACACATGCAAATACATTTTCAATGGAGTTCTTCTGATATTTCACTCTCGCATATTTACTAAGATAATTTGTAACAAGATACAAGATCTAATGTATTATATTTAGAACTATGTTCTTTTAGAAGGGAACTTGGTGGCTGGTGAGTCGTGGCATGAGATGCTATTAGATATTCTATGAAGGCACACAAGCCAGTAAATATTGAAAAAGGCTTGAGTTAAAAGATGAATTTTAGATGGCAGGGGAGGGTGTTCCAGAGCTGTATCACAGAATATGCAAGGCTTTTCTTGTACAGATCTACCCTGGGTTTAGGAAGAAGACAGTTTCTTAAACGCTGGCTATGTTTAATGATGGACATAAACAATGGCCACAAGTAAGGTGGAGTATTGTGTGACAAAATTCTATGAACAAACTTGACTTTGTTAAAAATAATTCTATATCTGAGGGGTAGAATTTCTAGTTCTATGTGCTGATCTGCTGTCTGTAATGGGAGGAACAGACAGAACTACAAAAGATTTTTAGAGGCATGCATCTTTCTCATTGCAACATATGCCTGTGAGACCTGGACACTTAACAAAACAGCTGAGAAACACATAAATGTCTTTTAATGTAAATGCTACAGAAGAATCCTTCAAATATCATGGGCACAAAAAAACAACAAATTATCCATACTGCAAGAACTTAATATTGAAGAAGCTTGGCTAGAAAGGAAGATTAAAGAGAGAAAACTGAAATATTTTGGACACATTAAACATCATGATAATTTAGAGAAGACCATCTTGGAAGGGTACATAATGGGAAAAAGAAAGAGAGGAAGACCAAGGCGAAGATGGCTGCAAGACATCATTGATGATCTGCAAATTAACGCATCAGCAGCAGGCATCTTGCTTACAACCGAGTGGCCTACAGGAGAGCTGTTAGGGAGGCAGTTTCGCGAGGGACATGCAAATGACTGACTGACTGATTTGTCACAAATTCTGAATAGTGTGGTAGGAATCAAAATGTGGCTAAAACTGTGTGGAGTTTATATATGATGGTAGAGGCGTATGTTTCAATTTTACAAAAAGAGAGCGAGGAAAGTGAGCAGAAACAAGAATGGCAGAAAGTAAGATGACAATATATAGAATGAACATACAACAATCCAATATGCTGGAAAATGTCTTTTTTCAAGGATCACATATAAAAACAGTACAACAGATAAAAATATGAAAATTAGATGAAAAATGCTTAGATTTTTTTATCTCTCTCTGAACCTTAAGTGCCCAGGGCACATGGGGCTTCCGCAAGGGTTTTCCACAAATGCCTGTCTTTCGCCTTTTTTTTCTGCTCTTGCCCAGGTGAGCCTTCTATTGCTCAACATCCTTTCTGTTGTTCTTCTCCATGTCTCTTTTGGTCTACCCTTACTTCTGTTCCCCTGTGGTGTCCACCTCAGTGCTATTTTTGGTAGTGAGTTGTCAGTCATTCGGAGCACATGTCCCAACCATCGCCAGCGTCTTTCCTCAATAATTGTTGACAGTGGCTTCATCTGCATTTCTGCCAACAAGATGTTATTTCTTATGGTGTTTGGCCAAAATATTTTCCTAATTCTTCGTAAACATTTAGTCTGGAAAGAATTCAACTTGTTTTCTATGGTTTTGGTGATTTTCCAGCATTCACTTCCATAGAGTAGTACACTTAGCACATTACTCTTAAATATCCTGATTTTTTTATATCCTTCTTTTAAGAAAGATTGGTACAAAATGTGCTCAGATAAACATAGGTAAGCACAAAATGAAAAACTGAAACATCTACCTCCGTCTACTTTCATTACTGGAACCAGTTTTACAGTCATCATTTCTCTTACCTCTGGAGTTTATACATGAACAGTGAAGAATGATGCACAGTGAGAGAGAAAGAGAGAAATGTGGGCTGCCAAAGTAATTAGTGACAACTGATGAATACGCAAAACAGCACGCATTAAATCTTCCAACAGACCAATACTCAGTGTTACATACATAAATACCTTCCTTTACTATTCACTGCCAGACAGTGAGGGACTGACAATAACCAATGCCCTAAGCCACGCCCCTTCTGCCCTATGCAGCCTATCTACAAATATACAGCCTGATTCCCCTCTAGTTGTAATCTCTACTTAGTTACTACATGACTTTGTATTACACAGACCAAACACAATTGATGCAAGGCTGTCTTATAGATAACAGAACGTGCTAGTGGAGCAATAATAGTTATAAATAATTGTCACGTGAAAGAATAATCTGTACTTTTTTTTCTTCTTTACATCAGGTCCCCTGTTAGACTTAACAGTGTTCAGCCTAAAGGCTAATCCGTCATTGCCGCTAGCACATCTTTATTTGTTAAAAAAATTCTATGCTAAATTTTGAAAGGTGTTAGTAAAAGATATACACATCGTGTGTATACAGTCAATATAAAATACATGAAACCACTGTCAGTGTGAAAAACTGGAATCAGCATCCTTGTCTGAACTGTGATGCAGACATTTAGCTGAGACTATATGGAAACAGATCACTCCAGTTAACAGAAATGACGACTACAGTAAAACTAGTCCTAGTAATAATCTAAAATATATAAACTAGGAAAAAAAGTAGGAACAGCTTTATTATTTAATAGTTACACAGTTGTAATGTTTTACAAAAAGATAGAAAGAGTAAAGACAGAAAGTTTGAAGATAGTGGACAGAAACAAGAGTGACAGAAAGTGAGATATATAAATATATAAGTGAGATATATCTTACATCCTTCCTGTGCCGTTAAACGTCACATATGGCTCACATGGTAGTTCGGCAAGCTTTTCATCTGCATCAAAGGATTTTATGATCACTAATTTGGCCTCTCTTAATAATGTCCTCTTTAGAGTTTCACATGGTCAACCTCTTTTTCTTTGGCCTGTTGTGTTCCACTTGGCAGCTTGTTTTGGGATTCTCTGTTTCTTCTCATCATGTGACTGATATATGTCCATTTCCTTTTTCTGATTACCAATGAGACAGGCTGTTGTTCACTCGTCTGCCTTACCTCTGTGTTGTTCCTGAATTCATTCCACTTTACATTGAATATTTTCCTTGGGCATTTGTTTTCAAAAGAGTCTAATTTATTGTCTATTTCTTTAGTTGTTTTCCAGCTTTCGCATGCATAAATGAGGGTGGATATCACATTTGAATTGAATAATCTTAGCTTGGTTTTTGTGCTCATAACTTTTGAGTACCATTTGTTCTCAAGATTCTTGAAGATCAATGCTCCTTTTGCAATTCGAATTCTAACTTCCCTTCTGGTGTCACCATCCTGGTCTATGTAGCTGCCAAGGTATGCAAATTGGTTTATTTCTTCAACAACTGTTCCTTCTATGTATATTTTTCCTTCTTGATTAATTAGAAGTTTCATTATTTTTGTTTTTTTCCTTGTTAATTTCAAGTCCTATTTTGCTAGCCAGTGAAGACAGGATATCTGTTTTTTCCTGCATCAATTTCACTTTGTCACTGATAAGAGTTATGTCATCTCCAAAATCAAGATCTTCTAGTTGGGTCCCATGCACCTAATCAATGCCTCTTTTACCTGTGCAATATTTTTTCATTATGAAGTCTATGGCAATTCCAAAAAGCAAGGGAGATAATATACATCCTTGTTTCAGGCCTGTTTCAATCTGGAACCATGTGCTCATTTCTTCTGTGTTGACTGCACAAACATATCCATTGTAGAAATCCGCAATGATGTTGACAATTTTAGATGGCATTCCATATAGTCTTAAGATTCTCTACAATGAATCTCGATGTATGCTATCAAATGCCTTTTAAAGTCTATGAAGTTCAAGATTAATGGTTTTTGATTTTCAATATGTTCTTCAAGTATTATTCTTAGAGTAAAGATCTGGCCGAGATAGCTTCTCTCTTTTCGAAATCCTGCTTGTTCTTCTTTCATTGCTGTATCCACTATATCTTTAATTCTATTCAGAATGACTTCACAAAATACTTTTGACACAACTTAGGTTACAACAAGGTTACTCCTCTCCAATTATTGCAGTTGCTAAGGTTGCCCTTTTTAAATATTTTAACAATGATTCCTTTTTTTCCATTTAGAAAGGACCTTTTCTTCTTTCCAAACTTTATTACACATTTTCTGTAGTTGTCTCTTGTTGTCACTGTTAATAGCTTTTAACATTTCAGCTGTTATTTCATCTTAACCTGCAGCTTTGTTGCTGGCCATTAGGTTCACTGCTGTTTCAGTTTTGTTCAATGTAATTTCATCTATGTTGACATCTAATTGTGGGATGGGTAAGTTAGTTTCAAGGTTTATCAATTCTTTTGGGTGTGGTCGATTAAGTACTTCTTGGAAGTGTTAGGCCCATCTTTGTTTTTAGATCATGGGTGCTAGTTTTGCTAAAGATTGGTCTTTCTTTGGATGTAACAGTAACTGTTAGCCTCTTGTGTATGCTGTATATAGTTTTGCTGTCTCCTGTTTTTGCTGTTTTATCTGCCTCTTTCATCATATTACCTATTTATTCTCTTTTATCTCTTTTTGCTGAACTTTTTATTTTATTGTCTAGTTCTTTGTATGTTGCTTTTGCCAAATCTTTTCCAAGATCTGTCTTTACACTCAACATGGCTTGTCTGCTTGTCCTTCATGTATGTATTTCAGCGTGTTTTCCAACAGCCATGCTTTTCAATGTTGTTTGCAGTCCATCACTTGCTTTTGCTGCTGTGTTATGAGAATTCCATGTGAGATATGACATTTAAAGGAAGAACATACATCTTACATCCTTCCAGTGCCGTTAAACGTCACATAGGGCTCGCATAGTTGTTTGCCAAGTTTTCCTGTTCTCAGTGAGTCTTTCAACCTCATCAAGGGATTTTATGCCCACTAAACTGGCTTCTCTTAACAATGTCCTCTTTAGAGTTTCACGCAGTCGACCTCTTTTTCTTCAGCCTGTTGTGCTCCACTTGATAGCTTGTTTTGGTATTCTCTGATTGTTTCTTCTCATCACATGGCCAATATATGCCCATCTTCTTTTTCTGATCACCCATGAGTCAGGTTGTTGTTTGCTCATCTGTCTTATCTCTACGTTGTTCTTGAATTCGTTCCACTTTATACCAAGTATTTTCCTTAGGCATGTGAAGAACATACAACAGTTTAATATTTCGGCAAAAGCCTTTTTCAAGGATCACATACAAAAACAACACAACAGATAAAAACACCCAAAAAAAAATATATATGAAAAATTAAAAACTTAGCTTTTTGGTCTCCTTGTAAGAAAGAGGGGCACAGAAATCTGTAAAACTGAACCTTACACCTATATCTACTTGATCACTCTAGTTACAAACTACAGATATTTATATGATCAAGGAAAAAATTGTGTAGTATTTTACTATTATTTTACAACGTACGTTCACTATGCTTACCCCACAGAAACACAGATCAGGATCCAAAATGTAGTTAGATTCATTGAATTTATATAAAGCTTCCGTCTTTGCCTTTCAAGTCAGGATTTTTTCCCCTCCGAAAGCCCAATAGTTAAATGTGCACGAAACTAATGTCCGAGCATAATCCTAATTATCACAACAAGAGAGAGAGAGAGAGAGAGAGAGAGAGAGAGAGAGAGAGAGAGAGAGAGAGAGAGAGAGAGAGAGAGAGAGTCATAAGTTGAGCTCCAAAAAAATATGCACCACTACTCAAGATCAGGAACGGGGAGGTCTGGGAAATAGCAGGACAAGAACCTATGAACCTACAAACCATATCTAGGGAATGGAAGTGGACTGGCCACATTCTGAGGAAACCCGACACCAATATAGCAAGACAGGCACTGACATGGAATCCTCAAGGAAATAGAAAACGAGGAAGACCTAGACTTACTTGGAGAAGAGAAATTATGACAGTGCTCAGAGCCAAGGGATGCAAATGGAAGGACGGGATGAATGGAGAGCCTTTATCCGTGGATTATACTCTCAAGGGAGTGAAAGGCGATGATGATGATGATGATGACCACTACTCCGCTACAGTTGTCCCTCTAAAAATGTACACAGGTTTAAATAAACACGTTAGAGGTCATGCAAATTCTGTGTCAGTGTATAAATCTTTCTAACACGTTTATAAAAATGAGCAAAAGGCGGAAACTCTCATATATAGCGAAGCAGTTTAACATCGTCATAGAAACTCCATTCAAATAAGTACTGTGACTTATTGAACATCTACTTATGTAAAATTTACTATTCTTAAACATTAAGCAAGAAATGGAGGCCATGGAAACGTGGTTCATATGAAGGACAATGAAGGTACCATGGACAGCTAAGAAAACCAACGAAGGAGTCTTAAGAGAGGCTGGAGTTAGAAGGCAAATTACAGCAAAGATCAGAGGCAGACAAGCGAGATTTGTAGGACATTTTCTGAGAAGAGGAAAATTGGAACACATTGTGGCAACTTGAAAAATTGAGAGAAGAAGAGATAGAGGAACACACACACACAGACACAGAGAGAGAGAGAGAGAGAAAGAGAGAGAGAGAGAGAGAGAGAGAGAGAAGTTACTGGATGGGGTGTCAGTGTTGCTAGGAAGAAAGTCATCGGCGGATCTCATAATCAAGTCTAAAGACAGGGAATTGTAGAGAGAAATTATCGTCTACGCCACGCAGCACGGCATTTGATTGAAACATTAAATGCACCTTGTTAAGATTCTGCAAGTTCTTAGTTATGGTAAATGAAATCTTATACAAACTGGACCAAAAACAGGACTCGTGTAATAAATGCTTCAAATTTCCCTCATAATCAAACAGGAAAAGCATAAAATACTTCAGAAATATGAAATTGCTATATTTGTCAATACACAATACAATAAAATGGCATGGATTGGACAAAGTGGCAACTGAAATTTTGGCTATGCGGTGGATGACACCATGTAAATGAATGACAACAAATAACACTCCAACAATCTAAAATACAAGTACTGTTCTATACTTTGAAACTAGAGAAAACATCAGAACCATTATGCAGCTTCGCCTTTAGTTTATATAATAGAAATAATCTCGCTCATAACGATAATCAGAACTACACATATAGTGATGACGTCACACACAACAAATTTTCCTCATTGATGAGTGTGCTAGCAGAACTGAGTGGAATCTTGTCTGACTCATTTTTTTTAAAAAATTGATTTCTTTTTTTTTTGTTCTCCAGTTCTATCCTTATTTACTCATTGGATAGATTCATATAGAGTAAGTACTTCTCTCATATTGACATTTAAATAAATGTATCTTTACTTGCACTGTGTGAAATTTTAACTCTAAACGTTATGGTATATTGTCTGCTTACTTCATCCGATAACCATGTCTAATGCCGGATTTATAACCTGTTATGTTAAGGTATAAGGACAGATCTGATCAGACCAGTAAACTCATTAGGCGTTTTTATTTTGTATGTTTAAAACAATTATTGAACTACATTAATTAACACGAGCTTTCAGTTTTAAGCTATCGTTTGTTATTATTACTTGTGCAATGCTAGTAATAATGCTATTAAAACTCACAACGCCTTTCAGAAAACATACCAAGTAGGTAGGGCACAAATGAACTCCTTTTTTTTTTGTGCTGCCGACCAAGCACTTTATAGCCACTTCAGAGAAAGACCTGCAGCAGAACATGAATAACTTAGCAAGGGCATGTAAAAGCTACAACATGAAGATCGTTACTAAAAAAAAAAAAATCATGGTTATTGTCAGAGAAGAAATCTAAACGAAGATCTTCCAGGACAATCAGCCTTTGAAACAAGTAAAGCATTTCAAATACCTCGGAGTACAGTATCATCCTCCAGGAGATTCAGTACTAAAATTGAGAACAGATCCAATAGAGCAAATAAGATCATTGGACACATGATACATTTAGTGAAGAACAATAATTAATGTATAAGTATATAACTATACACGGAGCCACTGCAGTAGAACTGTGATACCAAAATGTATAAACTAGGAAAAAAGTAGGAACAGCTTTATTTCTTAACGAGTATATGGTTGTGATATTTCGGCATGAGACTTAATCATACAAAAACACATAGGACAAAAAAAATAAATAAATAGAGAGAGGAGATAAAGTATAAATTCATATGAATGCTGTGTTAAAAAAAATTGAATAAAATAAAGTGAATAGAATCTGTGGCTTGTCCGACCCTGTGTGTCAGAAATGCACATAGTAGAGTGTAGAGAGTATTTAAATAGAGGCTTGGGAGTGTGATAGTTGGATCGTAACTGAGGGTGGTGGGTGGGGAAACTGTGAAGGGGAGAGATATGTGATTATAGTTAGGTTAGAGGGGTTGTAATGTGATGCTGTGAGGAGGTTCTGAACTATGTGTAACAAGTGAGAAGGGAGTGGAACTTAGTTGGGATGGATTGTGGAAGAGAAGAATGTTAGGTGTAGCTGAATAACAAGTTCAAACCATGTGGTTCCAGTGTCCCATAATCCTGAATGTAGCAGTTTTCAAGCACTAAGCAGCTTCTGTCATCTGCATGACATTGCTTGATGGCTGTTACCAGAAAGTCAGATTTGCCTCTGTGGTTGGGGCCATTGAAATGATTTGGGACTGGTTTTGAAGCATGCTGGGTGTTATCATACAGATGTCTGGGACCATGCAGAAACGTCTGTATGATATCACCCAGCATGCTGGGTGGTTAGGAACTTGGTCTACCTGTCAGTGGTATTGGGCTCAAGTCCCAGCAGTGGGAATTTTTTCTTGTACACCACACCACAAACCCCCAGGGTCCACCCATTTCTCTGGTATCCAAAAAATGGATACCAGAGAAATCTGGGATGGTAATGCAGCCAGGCGTGATACTAAGCGCATCACATTTTCATGTGCCAAAGGTTTAACAGGGCTAACACGGTGTCCCCAGTATGCCTTAATGGCATGGCTATGGTGATTTGACAGAGTTTCACAGTATCTTCTTATAATACTTCATATTCAAGTCATTTCTGTAATGGTAATGACAGGAACAGTTGAAATCAGAAGCAAAAAATAAGGAAAAAAAACAACAACAAAGTGTATTCGTATCCTGAGCTGTTTAATATGCTTTGTAGAAAATTATAGAAATAGGTAAACCACATCTTTCTAGTTTTGTTTCCTTCTTTGCAGATTACAATTTTTAATTGCTCCATAACTTAAATGTTGGGCTCTGGTCATTTCCAGCTGAAAATATAGTGGCTTATGCTATTATACATTTTTTTTTTTGGTGGTTTCAGAATTCTTTTTTGTGGTATTTGAAGAGTTATAGACATAAAAATATGCTGAAGAAGAAAATAAAATGAAAGTTGTTAGAAAAAAGTCTAGGGAGGAAAAGCAAGATGACAGCGGTAGTAATAATATGTGGACAACATCTGAAGATGAACAGAGGAAAGGCTCTCCGTTTGTGCCATTAGGGTGTTTGAGATTCAGTGGAGCAAGTCTTCAGTGCAGACATAACATAGATAATGATGTCTATGTTAACATTAATTCATTTTCTTAAAAAATGCGCTTGACATTGGACTATCTTGTCCATCGTATTCTTTTTCTTAATTAATATTTGGTAATGATGATGATAAATTTAATATTTTAAAATCTTGAAATATATTGTTAGGTTACCAGATGTGTGCAAAGAACTTGATGGCTGCTGAAGTATAAACCCCAACACACAGATTCTATTCGAGCTGAGGATTTGTCTTCAGTTGGCACAATGTTTTATACAGTGGAGGTGGGAGATTCCACTTTCACGATACTTAAACGCTACCAGCACCTCAGACCTATTGGTTCTGGGGCTCAGGGCATTGTATGGTGAGTTTGAGTTTGCCTTTTTTTATTTTCAGCTGGCATTTAAGAGGGCTGACCATGAAATTTTCTTTTGCTCCTTCTAAGCACAGTCATTTTGCTTTATGTACCTCATATTTGTTCAAATATTTGTTCATATTTGCTAAAGATCTTCAGAGATATATTAGACAAACATGTCCCCATGAAAGAGGTGAGAGTAAAACACCAGACGAAGTCACCTTGGATAACACCTGAAATACTACAGTTCATGAGAGAACGTGATCGGGCGCACAAAATCAAGGACTTTATGACCTACCGTTCACTCAGAAACAAAGTTCAATACTTAATAAGACAAGAGAAAAAAAATTACTTCAGGAATCTAATACAGAATAAATCAGACAGTAAATCAATTTGGAAAGCCATAAATACCCTATCAAATAAAAGAAAAGAATTTGATTCTCAAGCCATCAATCGTGCATACACTAGCGCACATATCAGTACACATTTCAGAGAAGAAATCAACGTTCTTAAATCATCAATATCAGCTCCTGTATGCGACTTACATGAACTACAAACATTCCTGGACAGCAGATGTACTGATTTTAAACAGTTACACATTCCATCTCTTAACCTTAAAAAACAACAATACAGCTGGGCTTGATGATATTAGTAATAAGATCTTACGTTATGCTGCACCTGTCATTTCACATACACTAACATATATTTACAACCAGTGCATTGCAAAATATTATTTTCCTGAGGCTTTTAAAACTGCTAAGGTGTATCCTCGCTTTAAATCTGGCTCATCTAACAATCTTACCAACTATAGACCAATATCCATATTATCGTCATTATCAAAACCACTCGAAAAACACATACACAAAATAACTCTACGACACATGCAAGAGAACAATTTACTCATAGACAGTCAGTCAGGCTTTAGACCCAATCATTCCTGCCACACAGCTCTTACCAAAATGACAGAAAACTGGTTAGTAAACATAAATGACGACAGACTATGTGGTTCCATCTTTGTCGACTTTAAAAAGGCATTTGATATGATTGACCACGATATTCTTGTAAGAAAAATAAAGACTTATAGACTGTACCCTGACCTAATAAAATTAATTGCATCGTTTCTTTCAGACAGACAACAGGTAGTATTCTTCAACAATTCTCTATCAAATTCTGCTAAAGTTGACACTGGTGTTCCGCAAGGTTCTATTCTAGGCCCGTTGCTCTTTGCTATCTATATCAATGATCTTCCGCTTCATCTTAAACACTCTTCTTGTGACCTTTTTGCAGATGATTGCACAGTCTACACCAGTGACTACGATTGTGTTAATCTAGAATCAACTCTTCAGGTCGAGTTATACAATTTAATTGGATGGAGCAAAAATAATGGCATGATTATAAACACAGATAAAACAAAATCAATGCTCATAACAACAAGACAGAAACTACAAAACGCAACAAAAACAACACTTCGGCTCTGTACAGAAACATCACAGATAGAAAACGTTAGCGAGCACAAAACACTAGGTCTTATTATTGACCAACATCTGACCTGGAACTCTCATGTGCAATGTCTAACAAAACTCATCGCACAAAAAGTATACCAAATTAGCTAAAATTAAGCACTTCATAGATCAAGACACTAGGAAGACATACTACATAGCTCATATACAAACACATTTAGACTACTGCTCAACAGTTTGGGATGGTTGCTCAGTGTCAAATACAAAGAGGCTTTGCTCTCTCCAAAAGCGAGCAGTAAAGCTTATTAGTGACAAAGATCAAGCACAAACAACTAATCATCACAAACGTATCAGAATACTACCTCTTAAGAACAGGTTCCTCTTCAACAAAGCCAAGTTAGTACATCAAATTCTTTCATGGCATGCCCCGCCTTATCTATGGAACCTGTTTAAATTTAGCCCAAAGTGCAGCCAACGCTTGAACAACATGTCTTCCAAAACCTAGACTTGATCTTTACAAGAAAAGCTTTAGTTATTCTGCTGCTCATCTTTGGAATACCCTCCCATCCTATATAAAAAATATAAATTATACTCCTTCCTACAACTACAAGCTTTCCCAATATCTATTTGATGTCGACTACATGCCTCCATGAATTATAAAACTTAAAAGTTATCTTCAACTGCTCTTACAGACACCGAATACAATTAATTGTTTTCTGAATAGTCCCGAAAATTTTGTTTAGTAGATAGTCATTTATAGTGTATGTAGTTACTTCTGTACCGAGTGAATGTTTAAGAGCGAAACGTAAATGTTATATTTTATTTTATGTCTCTCAGCTTCAATGTTAGTTATGTTTGTTATATGAACAGCATATTTGTAGAATGTCTGGAATAGAGTGAAAGATGTATGATAAAGGGCAGAATGTCAGACGGGCCTGCGTGCCCAATTCTTAACCCTTTTGAAATAAAGATCAATCAGTCAGTACATTGTTTTCACACCAAAGTGCTTGTGAGAATGAAAAGACAATCTTCCAAAAGGAGAGTGAGCAACTACTTTAAATACACACAAAGTTAATTATTTGAACAGGCCAAGATAGTAACCAAAGCTAGATGCAAGAGCAAGTGGGAGAAAAAACATTTAGACCACCACTTGAATGATACCTTGCTCCATTTGATTTGAGAAACATGTGAAGCATATGTGGCTGTCCCTGGTTTCACTCTAGGACAAACTATATGTATATATCACTAGCTTCAGGCTGATTCCTTCTGCAGACATTGTAAAGCTGATGTATAAAAATGTCTGCAGCCAGAAATCAAAGAATGTGTTTTAAAGTTCATGCTTTGGAAAGAGTTAAAAATGATTCTGATTTTTTTTTTTTTCTGTCTGACAGTATTTCCATTGGCATTCTTTTTTTTATTATCTGTGCTTCCATTTTCTCTTCTCTTTTCCTATCATTTTTTTGAGCCCTTAAACTGTCCATTTTCTCTTCTCTTTTGCTATCATTTTTTGGGCCTTAAACTGTTCATCCTTTATTTATGAGATTTATAAGCGTGCATGTAAGTTTTTTGGAAATGAAAGATCAGACCAGTTAGTGAGGCTAGTTGCAGCTTGAATAAGCAGCTGGACAGAAACAGATCAGACAGAAATCATTAATGTCTGGCGGGAGGGCCTGCAGGATGTCACATCTCAACACAAATTATGCTATGGGATCTCTTCTGATGAAATAGCTGAGAGTAAAGTGTAATGATGTTAAATACAAATGTTGTGTTTAAAAGCATAAGAAGAGTTTGTAAATCAGATGAGAACTGGCATCATCATGTGCTGTACACTGAGGGATGTATTAAGGGAGAGTGGGAACACAGTTTTGGAGTTGTGCAGAAAGTGATGACTCTGAATAGCCTCTTGGGGTTCAGAGGCCGTTGTTTTATGTTGCGTGCTTGATATGATTTACTGTTTATGAATGAGATTTATGATTTTAATTACATTGTTCAATTACCAATGCATGTCGCACTTTCCTGAGTTTGTCCTTTCTGCTTTGTGTAATAAGTGTAACATAGAATTTGTGATGATTTTCTTATAATTAGTTTGGTTTAAAACTAATTATTAAAACATGTCTTGTTTTGGGGTGTGCAATTTTTGTGTGGTGTCCTTTTAGTGTTAGTTAATATTTGTGTCATATAGTATTGTTTATTTCAAGTTAAGAGTTTTAAGAAAAATTTCAACTAGATTTTTCAGAGCTAGATAAGTATATTGACTTTATATGTCACCATAATACTCTTTTTATGTGTTTAATAACCATGTCTCACAAGCACAGAGTTATATATTGACTCTTTATGTCACTACAATATTCTTTTTTCTTTTTGTTTTGTCTATTTTTATCAGTCTCTTAAGTATAATGTTATGTATTGACTCAGTATGCCACTACAATACTCTTTTTTTAAAATCTCTTTAAAAAATCCGCCTGTCACTATCACAGTGTTATATATTGACTCTTTATGTCACTGTAGTACTCTTTTTCTTACTGTTAATGACATTCTCTTATTTACTGCAAACATTTTCATTATTTGTTTCAAGCATGTGATTGTCTTTAATTTTCTTTATTTATGTTTTGAATCGTCGCATTGTAAATTTGATTCTTTTGTACATCTCTCACGCATTGTTTTCAAATAATTCATTCACCATGAATACATTGCCTCATTCTTTGCATCTTTTATGCATCTCGAAACACATAATTGATAGTGTTAATACAGTTATTGTATTAATTTATTTTTAGGTGTTTTTTTTTTCTTAGTTTCTTTCAAGCTCTTTTTTTCTCTTTCAGCCACAGTGTGTGTTTTAAAAATGTTTCTTTATGACTGTTGCAAGGACTGCATTATTTTTATCAGTTCCCACTGTCCCAGTCTTGTTATTCCACTGTTGTTCCTATTTACTTTCCATGTTTCTGTTCAAGAGATTAAAAAAAGAAGTAATATGTGCTTCTTTTAATTTCATTCATTAGTTTGCTTTCATTCATTAATTTGCTTTCATTTATTGCTTTGCTTTCATTCATTGCTTTGCTTTCATTCATATTTTCCCCCTCACAATTTTATAGACCCAGTTTCAAGTTGCAGCTAATGGATGGTTGTCTTTTCTAATACAGGTTATGATTTTGATGTGAAACCTAAAAATTAGTTGTATATTGAGTTTTTTTTTCACATTTTGCAAATGTTGTAGAATAGGGATCTCAAACCCCCCCCCCCCCCCCCCCCCAAAGATCTAGTGCTGGGCCAAATGCCTAGCCCTTCCCTAAAGCTATTTAACAGCTTTTCCCCACGGTTGAATCCGATGCCCCCCTGGTACTTCCTTTTGCATCACCCAGTCATGTATCTCCCCATCGAAGAAATATTGTCCCATTTTGGAAACTATTGTTTTAGTCAGTAATTTTTTTGGGGGTCACCATTAGTAGATCTCTGTGTGTTAATTGGTTTCCATAGTTTTGTCTGTGATCGTTGAAGATTTGTCTTTTCCCATAATTCACTTCTTTGTAGAGAATGTATGATTACATCATGCGGGAGTGTTCCCGTGCTGAATAGCTATTGTCTTGGCCATGAGTCACTTGGTTTTTATATTTTCATCTTTGGTGTGTATAGATGTATCTAACGTTTATGATTAGTTTCTTCATTTAGAAAATCCAGCTGTGTGCTCTACCTAGAATTGTTCGCTCTGATGAGTTCTTGCTGCTGACCCTCGTAAAATTACATTTTCATTGAAAGCGGACACAGTTTATTGACGGAAATATCCCACTCCAAGAACAACGGTGTATCCCACGAATAGTAAAAAGCTCATATTCCCTTTCCATTTTTTTTTAAACATTGACCATGTAGTGACTACCGAAAGACCCTGGTTCTAAATCTGGCCCTGGTGCACACTACTAGCGTTTTCCGTGCCTCAGGAAGAAACACGGATGTTCAGTTGGGTGGCGGATTAAAAGCGCTGGTCTTGTTATGTATAGGGTGTATAGTTGTAAAACTGAATGAAAAACAGTATTTCCATGTACTTATTATGTTTCAAAATATAACTAAATGTATGGAAATTTTATAAATACAGAGTTTTTTTAGGGAAAAAAGAAGTAATGCAATGTTTTTAGACAATGATTGTGTCCAACTTACCATCGGATAGGTCTAGAGGTACAATACGTACCATCCGAGATGCGTAGATCTACCTGTTGATGTCGTATTGTGATTCAGTGTTGCATTATCGTATAATAATGCCTGAAATAACCTTCTAACTACTTCTCCAGTCGTTTAATATGTCTAGATCTACTTGGGATACATTCAAGAACAGTGGTCTGGTCACAGGGCATGTCCATACCCCAGTCTGCATCACCAAAATTTGAAATTTCTCTCAGGAAACTTCAATTTTCTCCCTCCTGACTAAGCACTCTTGGGCCATTTTGAAAAAGGTCACGGGGCATGCGCACTAAATGTTTACAATCTAAACGTTACACCGGGTTTTTAATGAAACGAACCAAACGTCGCTAGAGCGACGAAAGGCGCCACGTGAGAAAAAGTAACCGTAGTCTAAGCGACGAAGGGCATTGGAAGAGCTTGGTTCTGTGTTACGAGCGCCTGTAGTATGTAGCACATACGTGCCAGTTTGAAGAGAGAACATCGAAAACTCAGTACCACAGGACAGAGTAGAAGACATTAAATTTATATATGGTTTTTCTATTACATTTGGTGTCGTATATACAACTACTGTCACATTCATTCATTCCTTTGCATGTCCCTTGCGGAACTTCGCCTCCCAAACAGCACTCCTGTAGGCCTCTCGGTTGTGAGCAAGATGGCCTGCTGCTGCTGCATCCATTTCCAGATCATCAACGATGTCTTGCAGCCATCTTCGTTTCGGTCTTCCTCTTTTTCTTTTTCCCATTATGTATCCTTCCAATACGGTCTTCTCTAAATTATCATGACGTTTAATGTGGCCAAAATATTCAAGTTTTCTCTCTTTAATCCTCTTTACTAGCCAGCCTTCTTCAACACTAAGCTCTTGCAGTATAGATACATTTGTTCTTTCCTGTGTCCACGATATCTGGAGAACTCCTCTATAGCATCCACACCCAAAGGCATCCATGTGCCTCTCAGCCGTCCTGCCAAGTGTCCAGGTCTCACAGGCACATGCTGCGATGGGAAAGACGCATGCCCTCAAAAATCTTATCTTTGCGGCTCTGTCTGCCCCTCTCCACAGATTCCTTATTTGCCTTACCCTCTGAAGAGCAATAGATGTCCTCCTTTCAACCTCCCTCACCGTATCTCCACCACTAGTTAGTAGTGATCCAAGACACTCAAAACTCTCCACTTCTTCCAGTCCCTCCCCATTGATACATATTTCAGTTGCCTTGTTTGTTTTGTCAGTTGTCATCACTTTAGTTTTCTTTGCATTAAGATAGAGGTTCTGCTCTTCGCTGTTCTTGCGGACTGACATAATTAGTTTTTCCATCACATTAGGTGTCGTAATACAGCTGCTGTCACATTTGGTGGCGTATATACAACTGCTTTCACATGTGTCGTCGTATATACAACTGCTGTCACATTTGGCGTCGTATACAATTGCTGTAACATGTGGTGTCGTATATACAACTATTGTCTCAATCGGTGTCTTATACACAACAAATGCGGTTCACATTTGTCACCGTTTCAGCGATATTTAGTACAGAACCCTGCTGTACTTTTCAAGTAGGTGTTCATTTAAGGAAAGTTTCCTATCCCATTGTCTTTCCACAGGTCTTGCTCTGAATGTACATTGAGAAACAGAACATCTAGCTTCGAACATGCAGATAATATCGTTGCAGTCAATTTTTTTTTCTTTAATTACCTCATTAGCTTGTCCAGTTTTTCTGTATGGTATAGGTTACTACAGTTCTAAATAGCATTGTAGTTCATTGTGCTTTTTAATTTGGTTTGGCGTCCTCTTCATCAAGCAGTGCCTTCGTATAATACACACAGATTGCTGCCGTTGGCAGTGGGCAGTGAGGCTCTGAAGTTCCAGAGATTGACCAGTGTAGAACAGGCAGTGTTGTATTAAAGAACGTCATGACACGTATGAAACAGAGTCACTGCCTTCATTTGCCGAACCGAATCTTCCAAGTGACTCGAGTCCGGAGTCAGGAGTCTGCAACCCTACAAACGGGCATACACTGCATGGATTAATTATGGTAGTGTGTTCCAGATTTTGTTGTGTTCAGAAGGCTCATTTACCCTCTCAGAATCGACGTTACACGGTCCAGTGGTCGCGATGTTTTAATGATCCATCGCCGAATGTTGACCCCGACGGTTGCGTGATTGTTTTCTTCTCCCAGCCTGCACTGGATTCCCCGGGACATTTTAGATACAGTTCTTGCTCAAGTGAGGTATATTCTTATCATGCAAAACACACGCACGCACGCACGCACGCACGCACGCACGCACGCACGCACGCACACACACACACACACACACAGAGAGAGAGAGAGAGAGAGAGAGAGAGAGAGATCGTTTCCATCGCTCCAGTTCCTGTGGAACTTGCCATGGTCAGATACAGCAGAAACAGTACACACCAGCTGCAAGCGCCAGCAGAGAGAACTCTCTCTTTTTTTCGTTTTGTTTTTAGAATTAAAAAAAAATTTGTTTCTCCTTTTTTGTTCTATCTCTGTTAGACTTCGTATGCAGTTTACTATGCAGTAAGAGTTTCAGTGTTAAATCATAACAGTCAAGCAGTGTTTATCCCTAGAAATGGGCCAGGCTATAGCCGAGTCTCTTGAACATAACTAGTGGCTCTGTGTAGACGTGTTTTTTAAGTTATCTGTTTTTTTTTTTTAAATTTTCACATAAAAACCCATCCATGTAATTCCTCGTAAACAGTTACCACGAGGACACCTGATTTAGGAATTACATTTATTTATTTATACGTACAATCGAAGAGCAAGATTGAAAACAAAATATCGCTTAAATGCCCTGTTTTATTTATTTATATCATGAGGCTGGCGATTTGAGGCCATCATTAGCAATGAGTAGACCTGCTTCTTGGTTTTATTAGATTAGTCTGATATATAAATATATCTTCTCGCTATCTGCCCTGCACGGTCCTGGGAAAGCCAGTAATACCCGCATTGTGGGCGGTGTCGATTACTTTAAACATCAATTTTTTCCCTCTTAATAAGTTACGCCGAATGACGAGTACGAGAAGTTGCTTGAAGTAAACATTTAAATATGAAAGTTTTCGCAGGTGAACAGGTTTTGAAGCCGACTGAAGGAAGTAATTCTAGCAGTTTAAATGTTTTACAATCAAACGTATTCATTCATTTAAGATACGAGGGGAAAAAACCTGCAAGAGTTTTTTTTTTTAACCGAAGTCGCAGTTTCCTTTAAAATCACGTCTTTGTTGTTTCTGGGCTTTTAGTTTCTGTTATATTTGCTTATTTGTTGACTGTCTTGTAAGAACTGGGTGATATACATGTCAGTGGAACTATTTTTTTAACATTCTCTGGCAAATAACACTGACCAAAATTTTGGTAACTAATTATTAGAGCATACAACAACGTGGATGTCTCCAGATGATAGAACTAGAAACCAGATAGATCATTTTTGTATTAGAAAGCAATACAGAACATCTCTCATAGATGTAAGGGCTATAGGGGTGCACATGTCATCAGTGATCACAATCTGTGTATAGGGAAAATAAAACTAAAACTGAAAAGCCAACAATACACAGAAAGATAAACATCCACAGTCTACAAGAAGAGAATACTAACAGTTATTTCAATCAGGAACCTGCCAATCATTCCACAACACCCAGTGAAGTAGAGGAGATAGGTATAGGTGAGTTATGGAATTCTTACAGCACAGCCATAATCACAGCAGCAAAAGCAAGTGCTGGACTGAAAAAACCAAATAGAAAAGCATGGATATCAGAAAACACATGGAAGTACATACATGAAAGACAAGCAGCCAAATTAGCTATGCTGAATGTAAAGACCTGGCGATGGTTGGGACATGTGCTCCGAATGACTGACAACTCACTACCAAAAATAGCACTAAGATGGACACCACAGGGGAACAGAAGTAAGGGTAGACCAAAAGAGACATGGAGAAGAACAACAGAAAGGATGTTGAGCAATAGAGGGCTCACCTGGGGAAGAGCAGAAAAAAAGGCGAAGGACAGGCATTTGTGGAAAACCCTTGTGGAAGCCCCATGTGCCCTGGGCACTTAAGGTTCAGAGAGAGAGAGAGAATGTAAAGACAGATCTTGGAAAAGATCTGGCGAAAACAACATACAAAGTAATTGACAAGAAACTAAAAAGTTCAGCTAGAAGGGATAAAAGAGAATACATAGACAATATGGTGAAAGAGGTAGAGAAAGCAGCAAAAACAGGAGACAGCAAAACTTTATATAACATACAAAAGAAGCTAACAGGTACTATTACATCTAAAGAAAGACTAGTCTTTAGCAAAACTGGAACACTATTAACATTAACTAAAGACCAAAAGCAAAGATGGGCTGAACACTTCCAAGAAATACTTAATCGACCACACCCAAGTGAATTGATAAACCTTGAAACCAACTTACCAACCCCACAACTAAATGTCAACATAGATGAAATTACATTTGCATGAAATTGAAACAGCAGTGAATTTAATGGCTAACAACAAAGCTGCAGGTGAAGATGAAATAATACCCAAAATGTTAAAAGCTATCAATAGTGACAACATGAGACAACTACAGAGAATGTTTAATAAGATTTGGAAAGAAGAAAAGGTTCTTTCTAAATGAAAAAAAGGAATCATTGTTAAAATACCAAAAAAAAAAGAAAAAAAAGCAACCTTAGTGAATTGGAGAGGAGTAACCTTAGTACCAGTTGTGTCAAAAGTATTTTGCAAAGTCATTCTGAATAGACTTAAAGATATAGTGGATATCACAGTGAGAGAAGAACAAGCAGGATTTCACAAAGGGAGAAGCTGTCTTGACCAGATCTTTACTGTAAGAATAATACTTGAAGAATGTATTGAAAAGCAGAAAACATTAATACTGAACTTCATAGACTTTAAAAAGGCATATGATAGCATACACAGAAATTCATTGTGGAGAATTTTAAGTCTATATGAAATACCATCCAAAATTGTCAGTATCATTAAGGACCTCTACGGTTGATATGTTTGTGCAGTCAAAACAGAAGAAGGGATGAGTGGATGGTTCCAGATTGAAGCAGGTGTGAAACAAGGATGTATGCTGTCTCCTTTGATTTTTGGAAGTGCAATAGGCTTCATAATGAAAAAATGCTGCACAGGTAACACAGGTTGCATGGGACCCAACTAGAAGATCTTGATTTTGCTGATGATATACTCTTATCAGTAACAATGTGAATTCCAAGCAAGAAAAAACAGATATCCTGTCTTCATTGGCTAGCAAAATAGGACTTGAAATTAACAAGTTGAAATTAACAAGGACAAAACAAAAATAATGAAATTTCCCATTAATCAAAATGGAAAAATACACGTAGAAGGGACAGATGTTGAAGAAGTCAATCAATTTGCATACCTTGGCAGCTACATAGACCAGGATGATGACACCAGAAAGGAAGTTAGAATTAGAATTGCTAAAGCAGCATTAATCTTCAAGAATCTTGAAAACATATGGCGTTCAAAAGTTATAAGCACAAAAACCAAGTTAAGACTATTCAATTCAAATGTAATATCCACCTCATTTATGCATGCAAAAGCTGGAAAACAACTAAAGAAATAGACAAGAAGTTAAGACTCTTTTGAAAACAAATGCCTAAGGAAAATACTCGGCGTCAAGTGGAACGAATTCAACAACAATGCAGAGATAAGACGGATGACTGAACAACAACCTATCTCATGGGTGATCAGGAAAAGGAGATGGACATATGTTGGTCACGTGATGAGAAGAAACGATCAGAAAATCCCAAAACAAGCTGTCAAGTGGAACACAATAGGCTGAAGAAGAAGAGGTCGACCGCGTGAAACTCTAAAGAGGACATTGTTAAGAGAGGGCAAATTAACAGGCATAAAATCCCTTGATGAGGTTGAAAAGCTCACCGAAAATAGGAAAAATTGGCGAACTGCCTTCCGAGTCATATGTGACGTTTAATGGCACGGGAAGGATATAAGATACGAATTCTTAGAAAACAGACGATGTGCATACTGTATGTTTTTAATGTACATCAATGTTTATCGGTGGTCACAGTAACTGGCAATTACTGATAAACTACCGATTTTTAAAAAAAAAGATAAAAACCTACACTTCTGGCGGTCGTCGGTTACCATAGCCGGTTTATATTAGCCTAGTAAAAAGCAACCAGCGAAATCGGTTGGAGGATAATCGGACCAGTAGACTGATGATGTTCATTTTTACATTGAGGAGAAGCAGCCAGTTTTGACTTTAGTTCACCAAGTAAGAATTTTATATTAAATCTCGCCGCAAATAAGGTTGGGAGGGGGGATTCACACGACCATTTAATTTCCGCTGATGTTTGTAAGATGTTTTTAATTTTGAATAAAAAATAAAACTATGAAAGTACCGAGTACCGTTTTGATAAACTGATATTTCAGCACTAGGGAAAGACAGGCACAGCTGTAAAGGTTTCAGAAAATATTAGCGCGATCTCCGAGCTCCTCAGTTTTTTTTTTTTTTATTAAATGGTGTGTTTCTGAGTAGTACACCGACTCCATCCAAAGGTGCTTCCGACTCTTACTTTATTGTTTTTTTTTTCTTTCTACTCTCCAACTCTAAAAATGGTGCATTTATATTCGACTCCACCCAAGATTGCCACTGTCTCCACCCAGAATTGCCACTGACTCTGACTCCACCCAAGATTGCCACTGTCTCCACCCAGAATTGCCACTGACTCTGACTCCACCCAAGATTGCCACTGTCTCCACCCAGAATTGCCACCGACTCTGACGCCACAAAAGATTGCCTCTGAATCCACCAAAGATTATCGCTGATTACTACCAACTCAGACTTCACTGAATATTTCCACTGACTCTGACACCACCAAAGATTTCCATAGACTGACTCCACAGTATGGAAAATTTCCATATTGACTCCACAATAGATTGCCTCTGACTCTGCCAAAGATTATAGCTGACTCAGACTCCACGATTCCACAGCTCTCTATATTAAACTGCACGCTAATGATCATTGTATATATTTGTATGTTTGGTAGTCGTAGTCTCTTTCTCTCCCTCCCCCCCCCCCCCAATAGTGAAGATATGGCCAGGAAATTATTGATTACCGAATTGACCCACGCATTGATGTACTTGAAAATTGTTTCCTTAATATAATTTCCTAACACCAGCAACGGCCCCACACAGCCTTGCTCCACATTTGATGTTACGCTTCGTCTAATTTGGAGCGCCTCATTCCGTTAAACAGACACTGTCCTGTTTTCTGTCCCCAGCGCCGCGTGTGACACACTGACGAACACCAACGTGGCCATCAAGAAGCTCAGCCGACCTTTCCAGAATGTCACGCACGCCAAGAGAGCATACAGAGAGTTCGTGCTGATGAAACTCGTCAATCACAAAAACGTGAGTACTGTAGGATGTTAAATCATACCTGCGATGAGCAGGACATCATCCTATCTCTCACCCCTCCCCCACCTCCACAGTATTTTCTGCCGGTCTTTTACTGAGACTTTCTGTGTTACTAATGTCTTCTATATTGAATATCTTGTTTGTTGGTGAGATGTGTCTTATTACTATTTATAGCATGAACCAGTTGTAACTCGTCAAAAAGGAAGGAAAAAGAGCAGAGTTTTTTTTTTAGTTTTCTTTTTTTTTCTGAGGGGGTGGGGTTCAGTTAAATTTTATTGTCCCTTGAAAGAAAGAATGTCGCTACGTGAGTTAAAATCCCTTTAACACAGTTTTTGAGCTCTGCGAGCTCTGCCCACTACACTTTATACCTCATTGTTAACTTAAGCCTGCACATTGAAGCGAAACAATCTACTCAGGCAGTTTTCCTGCTGCCCCAGCTCTGTTACACTTTGTTCCACAGAAGTAAGATTATAGTGTTAGATATGAAATTCACGGAATAAACGAAAAATAAATGTTAACAATGAAAGTTAGTGCACGCAGTGACTTTATTTCTTTCTTATTAACTTATACACTTCAGTCTTTCTTTATGTTTTTTAAAAATAAAAACAATGGGACTGAACAAAGAGAAATATTGTTTATGAGAATTAAGTTTCATGTACAGGTATATCTCGAATAGTGTGAACAATAGGTCTCATAAGGGGATCGCATTAATTGAGTCCTGCCTGTTCATTAATTCATTTACATGTCTCTTGCGGAACTTTGCCTCCCAAACAGCACTCCTGTAGGCCTCTTGGTTGTGAGCAAGATGGCCTGCTGCTGATGCATCCATTTGCAGATCATCAACGATGTGATTGCTGTTTGGGTTTCCTGGTATATTTTCAGAAGATAGTTTACCATTGCTTTCCTTCCAGGCAGTGACTGTACTAGTCTACATTGAGATCATCTGCCTACCATCATAGAATGGTGACCATAACCAACATTATCTGTCGGCTGCTCTCTGTTATCCTGCCTGTGTTGTATGGTAAACCAGCTACTGTTGCTAAAGTTAGGATGGATATTGGTGTATGGTTTTGCTAGAAGTACGAAGAAAAAGAGATATAGAGAAAAAAAAAGAAAGGAATAAAACAGAACAAGCAGTATTTCGTCTAGATGGCTTCTTATGAAACACATTCCTTTCTCTGCCTCTCTGGGGCTGAATGAGAAAAGTGTAAGTTTTTTTTAGTATCATTCCGTTATTTCATTCTCATGTTTGATTTCACTGGGAAAAGTCATTGTGCAAAAAATACTGATTGTTTTCCTTGTTTATTTTGCTATAGCTTCCTATATGTTTTTCTGTTGTTTATTTCTATCTCGTTTGTTTTCTCTGGGAAAGGTCTTTGCGAAAAATATTGTTGTCCTTGTTTTGTTTGTTTGTTTGTTTTTTTTTTTTTGGTAATATCTTCTTACATGTCTTTCTGTTGTTTATTGCTTTCCTGTGTTCTTGATGCTACAGAATCTTCTGTAGTACGATAACGTTTTGGCAGTGTCTTAATGGTTTCTGCGTTCGTCTGTCGTCTGTGGTATTCCTGTCTGCCATTATTATTATTATTATTATTAGCGTCATTGTTAATAATACAATTCCACCTCTGTTTTCGTCGTCCTCATTATCTCAGCCCCACCCTGCTATTGTTTGCCTGGTGCCAAATAAACAAGTTCAGTTCTGTGACCTCTATGCTAATGGCAGTTAGGAGATGGTATAGTATTACTGCGATAATAATGCTAATAATCATTAATAATGCGTGCAACCAGAACCTCCCAGAACTTGGCCATGCATGTCCTAATGCCAGCCAGGGCGTTTTTTTTATGTTGAGGCTTTATACCACAGCACTGTTGTTATAATTGTTTAAGATTACGGCATAGAGTAATTGTTATTGTTAGGTTATGGCATAGGATAGTAGATAGTGTTACAGTTTGGTAGTCGGTTACAGAGCCCATAGAGTTGATGTGCAGTTGTGTTGCTTGTTTAATAGTTCCTCTCCAGGCTGCTTTGATTAGGGGCACTTCAGTAAGATGGGTTTAATTCACGTGACACAAAAAGCTTACCACGACAACAGTAACATTCCTGATAGGCAGACTCTTTTCAGGGCACAGGTTCGACATCTCACATTGTTACCAAGAACGATAAACGTTGGAGTAAACCAGTAAGCCGCTCTTGTACAACATCAGAACATTTAAATATGCGCATCATGATGATGATGGATTGATGAAGCATGGTCAGGCAAGTAGCACATCAGAGTGATAGGAACGAGTTCATCCATACAAATCTTGATGGCTGAATCTACCACTGACCATCAGATCCATCAAAACAAAACTTGACTAGACGAAGACATGTCCAAGGGTCCTTGCACTCAATGCACCACATGGCTACATGTTCACCAGACAATATAAAAGCTTAAACATCCGCTCAGCTCAAGTGCTACATACTTCCTCTTCTCAGTCCAGTCTCGCACATCTGTACTCCCACTGTTTCCCGGTATTCACTTTGCCAGTCATTTGCACAGAATGTCTGAGTTTCTTGACTTAAGGGGGATAACTTGATAGCAGCCAATTTATAAAACACTGACTCAGGGGCGTTGTTACAATCACATGCATGGGCTGAACACCCTGTTCAGAGCATACTGTTATATATGATCGTTGTGGCTTCCTTGGAGGATTGTGTAGTGCAGGTGGGTGTTGAATAAAATGGAATTAAGAGCAGAGATGTCATTGCTGGAAGGGCGCGACAGTTTCAGTGCCAGAGAAGGCCAGGAGCCTGTCCAACATCTTCATAGTGCTGTTGTTAGCATGCTGTTGAGCATGTTCAACTTGACTAACGGAGTAGGGCTCGGCGAGATCCATGTGATGACGGAGTCTTCTGAAAATAAAACCTCTTCGGGTCCGCTCTCGCACTTCAAAGAAGCAGCTGTTCGATAAATCTGTCCCCTATAAATCTCTACGCCTACAAACCCAGGTTTGCATTTATGTAAGGAGATACATTGGCTGATGATATAGTAATAGAAAACTGAATTGATAGTTCGTGTAAGCTTTTGATAGTCACTGCTTTACTGCGGGTTGTTCCAAGAGACAGCACTCACATCTCCGTCATTTTTTTTTCCTAATCACTTGGCTTGTCTTTCCATTGGTTTATGCTCGAGAGTTCTGATACTAAATAGGTGTTGATGTCTGCTATACATTTCATGGTCTCTGTCTTCTTAATCATCATCATCATCATCGTCGTCGTCGGCATCATCATCATCATCATCATCATGTCGTGACATCTATGTTACAAGAAGATTCCTTACTTTGAGTATTTCTTTAAGAGCGAAGTAAGGCGATTTCCATGCCAGCAAAGCGCGCCTGAAGACGCTGTCAGACTGGCAGTCAGCAACCCGTAGCTGAAATGCTATCGTCAGGATTAGCGAACCATAGCTAACCAAGACCCTGTTCCACCTCTCCGTCGAATACCCAATGTAACAGGCCTAGTCTGACAAACCAGGGCAAGAATCGCCAAAGGAGTCGTGGCGGCTGAACGTGCTAAAGAAGCATTGCACACACCTAAGTCTTGGAAGAGTTTACTGGGAATAAACATATATAAAAAAACATTAATAAAACTCACTCTTTCCTTCGCCACTTTTTTTCGGTCTTGCCAGCACGTTCAAATATCTCCTAATTTTTCTTCCCATTACTTTTCCATTTTTATGTTACTTGACTCTTTTTTTTTTTTATTCCCCCGCTAAAAAATGTTCCTGTCCATGTTCTCTGGTTTCATCAGCACTTTCTCCAGCAATATCTCTCCCCGCCTGCCCAGCATGGGAGGCAGAGATTGTCCCCCGCTCAGCCCTTTCGTCCTCCGATTTTTAAATCAATATCCATCACATTCCTCTACATGATCGATAAGAAGTGATTCTCATCTTCCTCTCTCCTCCCCCTCTCTCTCACTCACTCGCCCCCTCACCCTCCCTCTCTCTCTCTCTTTCTCTCTCTCTTTCTCTGCAGTCGTCGTATTTTCTTTTCCGAAGATGGGATTTTCTTCTGTCCCTGTCATCTGTTACAGGCCTGGACATTATATTAATTTGGCATTCAGTAACTTGACATAAGTTTTCCCTTAATCTTGTCTGTATCCTTTGTGGATCTTTCACTTTGAAGGTTGGTTTGACAAGCAGCGTTCATTGATTCATCCATTCATTCGTTCGTTCGTTCCCGCCTAGTTCTTGCTTGCTTGGTTAGTGTGTCCTGGAGTTCATATTGATTTTCATGAAAAGATGGAAGAGAAAAGAGTATGCTCCCTTTTTTACCTTTGTTGTTTAATACTATTACTTATAACTTTATCCGAAACATTTTTAAAAATGCACATCTCTTGGAAGAACAATATCCTTACATGTACAGACAAGTCAGTTGTCGAGCAAAAAATTCAGCAACTTCTGGAGAAAATTTAAAAGCAAGTGACTAGCTATATAAGCTCGAGCCAAGGGCAGCAGAATCCAGGGAGACCAAACAGATACATCTGCATATTTTCAGTCTTAGCAGCACTTACATCTTAAATCTTACATCCTTCCCGTGCCGTTAAACGTCAGTAGGGCTCGCATAGTTTGTCAAGTTTTCCCGTTCTCAGCCAGTGTTTCGACTTTATCAAGGGATGTTATGCCCACTAAACTGGCTTCTCTTAGCAGTGTCCTCTAAGTTTCACGTGGTCGACCTCTTTTTCTTCGGCCTGTTGTGTTCCACTTGATAGCTTGTTTTGGTATTCTCTGATTGTTTCTTCTCATCACGTGGCTTACATATATCCATCTTTTTTTTTTTTAATCTGATCATCCTTGAGACAGGTTGTTGTTTTCTCATCTGTCTTATCTCTGCGTTGCTCTTGAATTCGTTCCACTTTATACCAAGCATTTTCCTTAGGCATTTGTTTTCAAAAATTTCTCGTCCTTTTTATTTCCAGCTTTCGCATGCATAAATGAGGGTGGATATCACATTTGAATTGAATAATCTTAACTTGGTTTTTGTGCTTATAACTTTTGAATTCCGTATGTTCTCAAGATTGTTGAAGGACAATGCTGCTTTTGCAATTCTAACTTCTTTCCTGGTATCACCATCCTGGTCTGTGTAGCTGCCAAGGTATGCAACTTGGTTTACTTCATCAACAGCTGTTCCTTCTACGTATATTTTTCCTTCTTGATTAATGAGAAGTTTCATTATTTTTGTTTAGTCTTTGTTAATTTTAATACCTATTTTGTTAGCCAAGGAAGACAGGGAATCTGTTTTTTTCCTGCATCGATTTCACATTGTCACTGATAAGAGTTATGTCATCTGCAAAATCAAGATCTTCTGTTTGGGTCCCATGTACCCAATCAGTGGCGGGTTTACCTGTACAGCATCTTTTCATTATAAAATCTATGGCAATTCCAAAAAGCAATGGAGATAATATACATCCTTGTTTGACGCCTGTTTCAACCTGAAACCATTCACTCATTCCTTCTTCTGTCTTGACTGCACTAAAGCAGAATAATCCTTCACATATATTAATTTTATCATTTTCAGCCGTAGGCGGTCTCACTGAGGCAATAGGTTTCGAACTTCGTCAGCTTAGACAACGAGCAATCTCATTACTTCTGAATCTCACTGACGTAACTAGACAGCATTGGGCTCGCGTGCGAGCTTTGTGTTTGTGGACCCTCCATATGTAGAGTTATTACAGCGTTTTCAGGTATATAAATGTGGTCATGACGTGACTGCGGAAGGCGAAATCTATGTTTTTACGATGTTTTGCAGACAGCATAGAATAAAGGTGATTTATTTTGCACGTGAATAAATACTATACAAAACAAGACTGTGTACAATCTGTTCTGCTATAGAGCGATATTTGTCTTCCGAAGAACCTCGTCTTATACAAATTTGTGAATTTGAAAAAAAGCGCCTCATGGGGAAAATGGGGTTCAGAGGAAAACACGCAAACTTTATAAGTTAAAAAAAATAATCATGAAATAAAACAAAGCTATCATTGTATTTTCGGTAATATAGAAGTAATAAATAGACTAATGCTACAATAATTATGGTGCCGTACCTTAAAAGAAAGGCTTGACGTTTGCTTGTTGAAGGTTGTTTGCTGGTGAATTACTGTGAAGTGGACGAGGGAGGGTTGTTATCTTCTGCTCTTAGCTCCGGGTGAAATGACGTAACATCAGATGTGGATGCTTGTGCTTTGTCGCTCTCTTTATGTGCTTTTTATCTTTATGTGCTTTGTTGTTCTCTTTATGTGCTTTATCGCTCTCTTTATGTGCTTTTTCGCTCTCTTTATGTGCTTTTTATCTCTCTCTCACTCTCTCTCTCTCTCTCTCTCTCTCTCTCTGAACCTTAGGTGCCCAGGGCACATGGGGCTTCCGCAAGGTTTTTCCACAAATACCTGCCCTTTGCCTTTTTTCCCGCTCTTGCCCAGGTGAGCCCTCTGTTGCTCAACATCCTCTCTGTTGTTCTTCTCCATGTCTCCTTTGGTCTACCCTTACTTCTGTTCCCCTGTGGTGTCCATCTTAGTGCTATTTTTGGTAGTGAGTTGTCAGTCATTCGGAGCACATGTCCCAACCATCGCCAGCATCTTTCCTCAATAATTGCTGTCAGTGGCTTCATCTGCATTTCTGCCAACAAGATGTTATTTCCTATGTGCTTTTTATAGTGGTTAAAATACATCTAGTTTATGTTGCTTTGTTGGTGCTGTTTTTGTTGTGTTTTTTTTTCAAACAGCAGCCGCTTGTGTAGTTCTAGATTTGCCCCTCGTGTAGTTCCAGGTTTTCCCTGATACAGCAAGTGACTACACTGCTTCTTTAGCATTACAGTCTTCAAGCCACTGCAGCCACTTTTTCCACTACAGCTAAAACATCTGATAACTCATAGCTGTGCAGTGGTTAGTTGAGAGCCTTCAGCTTTTCGTTTCCGTCGTCGTCTTCGCCTACGTCTTCAACATGTTTATCTGCGATAAGTAGTGTCTTCAGTAGTAACTTCACCAGACTGAGCATCTAGACTCTCTTTGAGACTTCATATTCAACTTCCTAAGATCCCACCTGCTTTGCCAGTTGAACACAGCTGGCGTTGTTTTCTGTTATTTGCCTTAAATGTTGGAAATCTTCAGAATCACGAACTAAATGCGGGGTACTTTTCACTCGAACACGATGCAGGCATTATTTGCATACATCTTCCAAGCTTCCACAAGATTGTCGATGCAGTTTTGCATTATATTTCTTCCAGCAACATTCCTCATGAGTAGCATTGACTGACATCTGAAATGTTCGGCTCAAGCAGTACGCTTTAAATGTTGCAACCACACCTTGATCTGATGGCTGTAGAGAGGGGGCGTGATTTGTTGTTGTTGTTGTTGTTGTTGTCATCATAAGATGAATTTCACATTTGAATTGAGCCCAGCTATCATCGGTAGATGGCTTGGTGCATTATCCCTTAATAGCTTTAAAAGCTGAGGCTTTCTCGTAATAATTTTCTATTTCGCAAAAATGATTCGACAAATATTTCACGGGAAATTTGAGCTGACACCCATTTTTTTAAGCTATATAAAGGGGGGGGGGGTAATTTTTTCACAAACCTCAAAATAATTCATTTGTTGGTCCTCTCGGAACAGTACTTCGTCAGTATTGTTCATGACTGCTTCCAGCAGATTTTCTGTTTTAATAAGACGCTAAAGTTTCCGTAAATGAGTTTATGACTCCACTAGAGGCGGTGTAACTTGCTGTGTGGTCGTGGCAAAATCGTTCACAATCTTGCACTGTAAAACATACTCTGAAACTACACACGTCACATAAACAGACATGCACAAGTTGTAATGTTGTAGTGTTTGATTGGAAAATAACGCTGTTTAAATAAACATTCGACGGGGTATGTCAGCGTCACATGAGCATCCTAGTCCGGTGGTGGACTGGTAGCTTTTGTCCGATGCTGGCCATTCGCCTGCTCGCAGTTGTTGCCGTTACTTCACAGTTTCGTGTTTGAGTTGGACATTCGATAAAGAGAATATTGTGTGAACTCGAACAGATGTAAATATAATTATCCAGACATTGGACATACTTTAGCCGGAACACTCAAATCTGCAATCGCAGGAGCAGAGAACTCTGTAGTCGGTAGGAGGCGCTCTTAAACTGAAAACTTTTCCTCCATCTCCCCCCTGTCTCTCTATCTCTTTCTCTCTTTCCCTTTCACCCTCCATCTCTGTCTTTCCCTTTCACTCTGTCTCTTTCCTTCTGAGCCTCCATCTCCCTTTCACCCTCCCTTTCTCTCTCTTTCTCTCTCAGCTTCCCTCTCTCTCTCTTTCCCTCTCAGCCTCCATCCCTCTCTTTCCCTTTCACCCTCCCTCTCTCTCTTTCTCTCTCAGCCTCCCTCTCTCTCTCTTTCCCTCTCAGCCTCCATCTCTCTCTTTCCCTTTCACCCTCCCTCTCTCTTTCCCTCACACCCCCTCTCTCTCCTTCCCTCTCAGCCTCTCTCTCTTTCTCTTTCTCTCTCAGCCTCCCTCTCTCTCTCTCTCTTTCCCTCTCAGCCTCCCTCTCTCTTTCCCTCTCACCCTCTCTCTCTCCTTCCCTCTCAGCCTCCCTCTCTTTCTCTTTCTCTCTCAGCCTCCTCTCTCTCTCTCTCTTTCCCTCTCAGCCTCCCTCTCTCTCTCTCTTTCCCTCTCACCCTCTCTCTCCTTCCCTCTTAGCCTCCCTCTCTCTCAGCCTCCCCTCTCTCTCATTCCCTCTCAGCCTCCCTCTCTCTCTTTCCCTCTCAGCCTCTCTCTCTCTCTCTTTCCCTCTCAGCCTCCCTCTCTCTCCCGTGCACCCTCTCTCTCTCTCTCTCTTTCCCTTTCTCTCTCTCTCTCTCTCAGCTTCCCTTTCCCTTTCACCCTCCCTCTCTATCTTTCCCTCTCAGCCTCCCTGTCTCTATCTCTCTCTCTTTCCCTCTCAGCCTCCCTCTCTCTCTTTCCCTCTCACCTTCCCTCTCTTTCCCTTTCACCTTCCCTCTCTCAATTTCTCTCTCACCCTCTCTCCTCTTTCCTTTTCACCCTCCCTCTCTCTCTTTCCCTCTCACCCTCCCTCTCTCTCTTTCCCTCTCACCCTCCCTCTCTCTCTTTCCCTCTCACCCTCCCTCTCTCTCTTTTCCTCTCAGCCCCCCTCTCTCTCTCTTTCACCCTTCCTCTCCCTCTCTTTCCTTTTCACCCTCCTTCTCTCTCTTTCCCTCTCAGCCCCCTCTCTCTCTTTCTCTTTCACCCTCCCTCTCTCGCTTTCGTCCTCTCTCTCTCTCTCTCTTTCCCTCACAGCCGCCCTCTTAAACTGAAAACTTTTCCTCACTCTCCCCCCTGTCTCTCCATCTCTCTCTCTTTCCCTTTCACCCTCCATCTCTGTCTTTCCCTTTCACTCTCCTTCCATCTGTCTCTTTCCCTCTCACCCTCCCCCTCTCTCTTTCACCCTCCCCCTCTCTCTTTCAGTGACCTCTCAAACTATAGACCCATATCCATTCTGTCATCACTATCTAAACCTCTTGAAAAGCATATACAAAAGTTAACACTGCTCCACATGCAATTAAACAATCTACTAATAGACAGTCAGTCAGTTTTTAGACCAAATTACTCCTGCCACACAGCATTAACTAAAATGACAGAAAGCTGGCTGTCTAATATAAATGATGACACATTGTGTGGTGCTGTCTTTGTTGATTTCAAGAAAGCCTTCGATATGATTGATCATGAAATTCTTGCAAAAAAGCTGGAAGGCTATAGATTACACCCTGACTTAACAAAATTTATTACATCTTTTCTCTCAGGTAGAAAACAAGTAGTTTGCTTTAGAAACAAAATATCTGACTCGTCTGTATTCCTCAAGGCTCCATTCTTGGTCATCTTCTCTTTGCTACCTATATTAAGGACCTACCACTACATTTAAAGCACTCTTCATGTGATCTTTTCGCTGATGACTGTACTGTTTACAGTAGTGACTACGACATCAATAAACTACAGACAACGCTCCAAAATGATATAAACAATTTGATTAAATGGAGTAATAAAAATGGTATGTTGATAAACACCAACAAAACAAAATCCATGCTCATCACTACAAGACAGAAACTGCAGAATGCAACAGAAACTTCACTACAGCTTTGTGCTGGGACTAAGGCAATAGAAAATGTTCATGAACATAAAACCCTAGGACTCATCATTGATCAGCATTTAGCTTGGAATTCTCACGTACATAACCTAACAAACTTGATTGCACAGAAAATTTACCAATTAGCCAAAATTAAACACTTTATCGACAAAGACACAAGAAAGATATACTACATATCACACATACAAACACACTTAGATTACTGTTCCACAATCTGGGATGGATGCTCAGTCTCAAACACAAAAAGGCTCCACTCACTTCACAAGCGAGCATTAAATCTTATTTGTGACATACACCCAGTACAGACTGTAGATCAACACAAACAACTCAAAATTATACCCCTCAAAAATATAATCAGTTTTAACAAAGTTAAGTTTGTTCAGAGAATTCTGTCGCACAATGCTCCGCCTTACTTGTGGTCACTGTTTACGTATAACACCAGACATAGCCAGCGTTTAAAAAACTGTCTTCTTCCTAAACCCAGGATTGATCTGTACAAGAAAAGCCTTGCATACTCTGCAGTACAGCTCTTGAACACCCTCCCCTACCATTTAAAATCCATTGGTAATACTTCATCCTTTAACTCAAACCTGTTTCATTATTTACTTGCTTGTAATTATATGCCTCCATAAAATAACCAGCACTCTCTCAACACGTGACTCGCCAACCATCAAGTACTAAAATGACATAGTTAGAAAAGCAACTTGTTAGATATTGTTAGAAATTATTTTAATGTTTGTTAAAAAACATATGTTAGAAGATCTGTATTTACAATGTATTTTTGTTTATGTATATGTCTGCGTGTGTATGTGTGCGTGAGTGCTATTTTATTAGGTTAATTGCTTCTTCTCTTTTACTTTGAATGTAGTAGTTAAATCTTACACTCTTTTGATATGTTTTTTCCTAATTTAATTTGTATATTTGTACTAAATCAAGTATGTGGGAAGAATGAAAGGTGGGGTGATGAAGGGCAGAATGTAAGACGGGCCTGCATGCCCAATTCTTTACCCTTTAAAAATAAAAATTATTCATTCATTCATTCTCTCAGTCCGTCCTTTTTTCTCTCTTTCTCTTTTCCTTCCTTTCTCTCCTTCCCTCTTTTTCTATCACACCCTCTCTCTCTCTCTTCCCTCTCATTTAAATCTCTCTCACCCCCCCCCCCCCCCCGTTCTCTGCTTGAAGAAATAAATTTAAGAAAAAAAAACAATTAGGTCTGAATTTCACAGCCCTCACAAGGAAGTGAATATAAACAGATTGCTCAAGAAGCCGAATCTACGTGTAGGTGTTGGAATTTTTTATTTTTTAAAACAGGAAAATTGGCCTACTAGGGTTTGAAATAAACATTGCGCAATATCTCGGCAATCATACCACAATCTTCCATGCAAGAAAAAACAGATAGCCTGTCTTCACTGGCTAGCAAAATAGGACTTGAAATTAACAAGGACAAAACAAAAATAATGAAAATTCCCATTAATCAAAATGGAAAAATACACGTAGAAGGGACAGATATTGAAGAAGTCAATCAATTTGCATACCTTGACAGCTACATAGACCAGGGTGGTGACACCAGAAAGGAAGTTAGAATTAGAATTACAAAAACAGCATTGATCTTCAAGAATCTTGAGAACATACGGAATTCAACAGTTATAAGCACAAAAACCAAGTTAAGACAATCCAATTCAAATGTGATATTCACCCTCATTTATGCATGTGAAAGCTGGAAAACAACTAAAGAAATAGACAAGAAATTAGACTCTTTTGAAAACAGCTGCCTAAGGAAAATACTTGGCATCAAGTGAAACGAATTCAAGAACAATGCAGAGATAAGACAGATGACCGAACAACAACTAGTCTCATGGGTGATCAGGAAAATGAGATGGACATATGTTGGTCACGTGATGAGAAGAAACGATCAGAGAAGCCCAAAACAAGCTATCAAGTGGAACGCAACAGGCCAAAGAAAAAAAGGCAGACCGCGTGTAACTCTGAAGAGGACATTGTTAAGAGAGGCCAAATTAACAGGCATAAAATCCCTTGATGATGTTGAAAGACTCGCCGAAGACAGGAAAAATTGGCGAAATACCTTGCGAGCCCTATATGACGTTTAACAGCACGGGAAGGAAATAAGATATAAGAATATCTCGGCAGCTACATAGACCAGGGTGGAGACACCTGTAATGAAGTCAGAATTCGAATTGCAAAAGCAGCATTGACCTTCAAGAATCTCGAGGACATATGCCATTCAAAAGTTATAAGCACAAAAATCAATTTAAGATTGTTCAATTCAAATGTAATATCCACCCTCATTTATGCATAAAGAAATAGACAAGAAATTAGACTCTTTTGAAAACAAGTGCCTAAGGAAAATACTCGATATAAAGTGGAACGAATTCAAGAACAATGCAGAGATAAGACAGATGAACAAACAACAATTCTCATGGGTGATAAGAAAAAGAAGATGGAATTTTGTTGGTCAAGTGATGTGAAGGAGCAATCAGAGGACCCCCAAACAAGCTATCGTGGAACACAACAGGCTGAAGAAAAGGTTGACCACGTGAAACTCTAAAGAGGACATTGTTAGGAGAGGCCAATTCAGTGAGTATAACATCCCTTGATGAGACTGAAAAACCCACCGAGGACAGGAAATCTTGGAGAACAATCGTGCGGGCTCTATGTGACGTGTAGCGACATGGGAATAATGTAAGATGTAAGAATTCCGGTTAAAAAAAACAAAAGAAGTTAAGCTGATCTTATCAGAGGGTAAAATTTGAAATTAAAAGTTTCGGCCAAACTTAGTTTCGTTAGCGACATCCTGAAACACTTTCCCTCTTGATGACTGCTAACTGTGCAAGTGCATTAATATATAGATATTATCTGCAAGTGTGGAGACGCTCATTCTGCAATTAATGAAGGCGTAAAGTGGAATCCTGGTATGAATTATTAATTTAGTTCTCCTCCAAAAATGGAGCTGTATATATGAAAAATTGATGCTAAGATAGAGTGTTACGCCGTAGAACGTGGAAGGAATGACAAAGGCCAAAGCTTTTTTTCTACTTTAGGTCAACCGATCTTTGTTTTCCTTTAGCTGGATGATGTTTATTTCTCTCGTTTCAGTGCCTCTTTCCCCCCCCCCCCTCCATCCTATTTTCATCTTCTGGTTACACGGACATAAATATGGTTAGGAATGTAGTCATGGAAGACTGGTTTGGGATTGCACACGTGGAGCATATATGTGTTATAGTGAACAGATCAACGCCTGTTAATTTCAGTGCATATTACATTGGTAGTTTGCTCTCAGCACTATGTTGATGTGTCTGGTGTATCTTGGAAGAAGGAAGGTGTGGAGTAAGCTGCTGCTTTCTGGAGGCTCATGAATTTCCACTTGTATGGCTTCTAGGGCTCAGTTTCTGTTTCTGTTTTGTGCAGGCCGTGAAAACTGTCACAAGAATGAAGAACTCACATGCGTTTCACGTTCAAGTGTAGGACATGTGAACTAATACTGATATATATATATATAGTGAACAGTCATAGGCCCGTATTTTCCATGACCTTCGGCATATGAAAGTGTGATGTGGTCAGTATCACGCCTGGCCGCTTTACCTTCCCAGAAAAAAAATGGTACCCATTTTCCGAGGCTGGGTAAACCCCGTGGCAGTATTGGTCAGAAAAAAGATACTACTGAGCTGGGGATTCGAACCCTCGACCATTCGGTTGCTAGACTAGTGCTCTAACCACTACGGCAGCCTGTCCAAAATAGCAGAATATGTATTAGAAGGTGGAAACTGTAGGAATCACGAAGTTGTAGTCCAGGCCTTAGGAATAGTATATGCCCAAAGTTTGTTCTTAACATGCTGTCTGTTTTCACTTTCTTTTCTGTTGTTTGTATGTCTGTGACCGGTAGCAGACGTTTAGTTGAACCGTCAGATTTGTTTGTCATTTTCATTCACCGCAGACCACCAAAACAACTATTGTCGTTTTTTAAAAACCTTTTTATCACTAGTTTAACGAAATCTTCGGAGAGCCGTCATTGTCAGAAACAGTTATCACCTGTTGTGTTTTTATGTCCGATCTGAGAAAGATGTGTTTCGGCAGTCGTGTCCGTTGTTCGAGGAGCATTAGTGTCAGATGTGAAGCGAAGACTAAGTATAGCTGGTTTGTACAGGATGTATCACAGCAATCATAGCTAAGTAGATAGTGACTGATAAAGATATAGTCTCGATCGTGGTAAATCTGAGCGACTATCTGCCATTGTAGCACCCCTCCTGTCGTCTGATACACGCCCAAGAATGTCATGGAAGCCATGATAGTCTGTTGTCATCGGTATTACTCGGCAGACGAGCAAAATGACTGGTCCAGACGGGTGACGAGAAAGAGAGTATTTCTCTACGAAAGTAGGAGGAGGGGGGGGGGGGTGGAAAATGCATGAGTCCCATTTTCCGATTTTCTTAAATCCTCATAATAAATATGTGGTTGTTCCGTCATCTAGTTTCCGCTGTAGATAAATTCATAGCTTACAGTTCTTTCTCTGTGAAGATGTAACACAGAGTTTTTCTCGCATACTTGGCAAGTATAGCTTCTTGTGGTCTGGCTTTTACTTGTCCTTGTGAAGCAGTAGGTTCAAAACACGATAATTTCTTGATGAATTTTCGTGTCTTGCTTTTCGTATTCAGCTATAGTTTCTATGTTTTATGCCGTGTATCCAAAATCCCTTTGAATTTAGAACTTGGCTTATTACAAATAGCACAATGAACTGTGAAGAGAGTCCAAAGAGCACTGTAGAGCTGCGGACTTCAGTGTCTTTCCTGGCACGTTATTTTGGTAGTGTGTGTCGCTGACAAATAAGAACGGACATGCCGTACGTGGACAGCAAGCGGGGACTTCTCTTCACAGTACTACAACAGTGCTCAATCAGTCATTCAGCGAAGCCTCAAGTCACGGGCAGAGTTGTACCAGTCTTAGTGGTGGTCGATACCGTCCATCACTTTCCTCTCTCACCAAGTACGCACCTGTCGGTACCAGTCAGAGCATTTGACAAGATGGTGAATCGATGCTGCCACATTCAGAGCATCAGATGACGGCCTGGGCTGTCTAGCGAATTCCCAGACTTGGAGAATGAGGAAGGAGGGAGGAGGGTTGATGGAAGCTTCACTAATCATAACTTCCCTCCCTTTGCCTATCTATCCACCCTCCTCGAGCAGCGGTTGCCTCCAGAGAAGGCACTAATGTTTTGTAATGAAAGGCAGAATGAAAAAAATCAAACTCAATTGTGGTCATCAGAATGGGTTTTGTACTGCTGATCAAGTCGCTTAAGTGAATTCGTGCGTAGGGCGTGAATACGAGGTTTCCCTACAGAAAAGACTATCCAGTCTGTAGCTTCAGCTTGTGGGTGAATGGACCATCATTGGAGCGTGATAAATATCGATAAATCATTGGCTGACTCAGCTTTCCCCCCACACAAGCTTATCACGGGCACTACTCCACAAAGCTGTCCGCCGGGATGCTAATCTGGAGGCAGTAATGACGGCCAGTGGAAAGCACAGTGCTTTTGTTTTTTGTTTTGCCAAGCTTCTTTGGAACATTGTGCTGCTGCTCATGACGGGCGAGCTAGACGAGGCCTTCTCTATTCGACACTTCAATAGTCAGAATGATTCAAATGTCACCATACAAAAGGACTAGTTTTTTCCCCCCTTCTATTGACACTGGAACCCCGTCATGCAGCCTGTTACGGGCCAGAGCCCTCCCCTCTTCTGTGAGGACATTTTAGTAACTGACATAATGGAAGAGACGGAAATAAAATGAATCCCTGTCTGTAGCGACAGATTTCAATTATAACGAAAATTTAATAAAACCTGTGTCATTTTGTTGTACATTTTTGTTTGGGGGGGGGGGGGCACTATTTGGGCAGACTATTTGGGCAGAACTGAGAAACAACAGTATTAAAGTGGTTTTCCAGAGTTGTTTATTTATAGATAAATTCTCATTGCAGTACGAAATACAGTTTGCTTTTTTTTTTCAATGGAATACAAATATTTCCCTTCAAAAAATTATTTACAGAGAAAACGTTGAAGTCGACGAAAAAAAACTCAGTGAGAGGTGTCTTGAGTACGATATGAAGGAAGAAAAACAATTAGCAGTCGTTGTAGCACCGTCTTTTATTCTTAATGCACATATTAGCATGCACGTTACTAAAGTTTCACTTCATCTCTTAACAGATGGAGGTTAATAAGGATGATTTCTAGCAGTTGACCTTATTATGAGGGCCAGCGAACTTTGATAGGACTCAGTCCTACATCGAAGCATTTCAGGCAAGTCTTCGCTGGATATAACAACTGGCAAAGAAAACATTAGCTTAAAACACACACACAATCAGCGAAAGGGAAGGTTTGAAATGGGCCGTTGACGCACTTACTGTGTACAAATAATGATTGAAGCACAAGCTGTGTGGGGGGGGGGGGGGAAGGAGGGGGTGGTCCCATTTGTCTCATCCGAGAATTGGAAAAACAACTAAAAGTATAATTAAAGGAGATAGCTGAGTCTGAGTAGCCACCTTCCCTTCACCGGCTCCATCTCGGGCTCTCCCATGAGATGGACGGTAATCAGTGATCTATTTGGTTTGACGTGTCCTTCGCTTACGGGTACCGCTTTAAGCAACCGCCTGTTCTTAGTGGCGCAGTTTTCCACGAACAAGTGGCGATTGCACAGAGCACTGCTTTATCAAAACTCACATTGTGATAGATGACATTCTTTTAAAATGTTCACTTGTTAGTATGACATTCTTTTAAAATGTTCACTTGTTAGTATATAATGTAACCACGGTTAGAATTGTTAGGCTTAGCGGTGAACATTCTAATTTTAGAAATGTCGATTTTTTTTTTTTTTGGTTTCTCCTGGCTTCTTCGTTCGTTGCCAGTGGCAAGAGTGACGTGGGGTTTTTTGTTTTTTTTTTTTAAGTAAACGGTAATTTTCCTGCCGTTTAAAATTACATGTGTACTTTAAATGGCTGAGATGCGGTATTGGACTAGGTAAGATCTTAATGTACCGGAAACTTGCCTGATTGAACGACGACGATGTCGACCAGAAGTTCCGGAAAGATTTCCCCCCGTCATTTTAGGAACATACTGAGCAAAAGACGTCAGATTCCGTCACACGTAAATAACTAAAGCCACCGCTGCAGTAACAGTGCAGACAAAATCGTCGATAACCACAAGTTTTTTTTTTAATGAGGTTTTGCGTCCAGCATTTTACCCTGGCGTCAGACGGCGGTGTATGCTTCCGTTTTATACATAGGAAAGAAGAGAAGTTAGAGAAAGAAAGAGGAGCACAAAGGTAATGAAAGTCGAGAACAAACCAATATTTCGGCAAAATGGATTAAACAGGGGAAAATAAAACAGCGAGTTAAAGTAAGTCACTCGTTTACCCTCATCTCTCTAACGTGTTGTCAGAACGGTTTAGCAGTTGGCAGGTTTTTTTGTTTCCTCCCTGTAGAATTGTCGCATCAGCTGACAGAGATAGTAATGCTTCTTTCGTATATTCTAGTGCTTGTCTGTTATTATGCTGTTGACCTTGCTATGTCACGGAAAGATTAGAGAACTGAGGGCTGATCAGGACACAGTTGTACACCCATTTAGTGCTCGTGAAAGTGACCGTAGTATTGTCACGGGTGGGCTGTAGGAAGTAGGTATCAAGATGAGTCCAGTTGTGGTGGAGTTTGCTTATTAGACTTACTGATGAGGTCACTGTTAATTTACTCTTAGTTGCCCAGTGCCTGAGCTTATTAGGTTTACTCATGAAAATAAGTGAAGCCACTGTTAATTCACTCTTAGTTGCCCAGTGCCTGAGCTTATTAGGTGTAATCATGAAAATAAGTGAAGCCACTGTTAATTCACTCTTAGTTGCCCAGTGCCTGAGCTTATTAGGTGTAATCATGAAAATAAGTGAAGCCACTGTTAATTCACTCTTGATTTCCCAGTTCCTGATTTATATGGACAGGAGAACATGAAATATATAATCTAAGGTACACCAGCTTCGCCGTGGCTTTGTTTTATGTTTTATGTCTCAATTTAATGCATATCTGATTATGATCATTATTTTTTTTGTGCCAGTTCTTTCTTATTTTTCTTTAAGAGGAAAAAGGGGGTGGGGTGGGATGGAAATGGAGTGGCTTTTCTGTCTTTCTTTTCTTTCTTTTATTTTCTTTTTTTTTAAAAATTCCCATATTCTTTTCCCTTTTAAAAATTCCTTTTTCATGTCTTCAGCTTAACCTACCCATTTTTCTCTTGTTAATCTGTTCTGTTGTCTGTCTTTACTTCTATTCCCTTTGCCTAATATTCTTTTCCAGGGAGTTTTCTTTTTCCTTATTATTTGTACAGATGCTCATTTTCTCGTTAATTTCCATGAAAGGTTGATTGTCCTATTTCCATATTGTGATTACGGCCAGCCGATGTCTTCCCTGTTTTTGCTACATTGATTTTTGGGCTGTTGGATACTGTTACAAATTGCTGACGTCTCATTGGTGCACTATAAGAAGGTGATTACTTGTTATAGAGCTGAAGTGCAGGAACCTAGATGAGCTGTTTCAGCAACAAAACTGCAGCAGTGATTTGTTCATACACTGATCCATTTTATCCCCCGAATTTGCCCATTGCCTTTTTTTTAACCTTTTGGTTATGTCTTGTCTGTCTAATCTTCTGCCTCCCTGGAACTGTTATATCTTGTCTTGTCTAGTCTTCTGTCTCCCTGGAACTGTTATGTGTTGTCTTGTCTAGTCTTCTGTCTCCCTGGAACTGTTATATGTTGTCTTGTCTAGTCTTCTGTCTCCCTGGAACTGTTATATGTTGTCTAGTCTTCTGTCTCCCTGGAACTGTTATATCTTGTCTTGTCTAGTCTTCTGTCACCCTGGAACTGTTATATCTTGTCTTGTCTAGTCTTCTGTCACCCTGGAACTGTTATATCTTGTCTTGTCTAGTCTTCTGTCTCCCTGCAGCTGTGAGCTGTTCTTCTTTTCAGCTGTGTCGGCTTGGGAGCGGTTTATGGTAGCAGATTTGTCAGCCCCTGAGTGTCGCTGAAAAAAGCAGGGGGGGGGGAGTGTACAGTACATCTTCAGCTCAACTACTCAACTGCTCGGACTCAACTGCTGTGGGGGGTACCCTGCCTAGTTAGCCAGGCTAGGCCTGTTACAGGGGGGAGAGGTAGTGTGACAGAGAGATGGGAAGGGTCTTGGCCAGCTATGGTTCACCAGGCCTGATGCCAGCTTATCACCTACGGGTTGCTGATTGCAAAATGGGCAGCATATATGGTTATGATAATTCATGTTTTTAACTGCTTTTGTTATCTAAATAAAGATTATTGTAGTTTTATGTTATTACTGAGATGTCCACACATGTTTTATTGGCTTGAATTTGTTCATGTTTGTACTAAATGAGATAATGTCACGTATCCACCTTCTTGTTTTATTCCAGCTTTTCCCTCATGTACAAGAGGCTCTGTCCCTGGCTTACTGAATGGAAGAAACAGATTTGAGAAACATGTTGAATCTGTTCTTGTGTTTTATATTTCAGATAATAGGTTTACTGAATGCATTCACGCCACAGACATCTTTAGAGGAATTTCAAGACGTGTAAGTATTTGCAGTCATCATCATCATCATCTTCTTCTGAACTGCAGATTTTAGTCCTTTGCAATCTGTGCAGTGAAGATGTTGAAACATAGAATGGGTAATGGGTTACAGTGGGTTGTACCATGGGGGCAACAAAGCGAGCTTCTCAGTATGATCTGCCACCATGGGGACCACAGCAATAACTATCCTATCAGTCAGGTTGAATTGTTTGTAGGAGTACCACAGAGAGATAGAGTAATACCTTAACCAGTTGTTTGCTAGTTGTAATACCATAAAGTCTATGTAGAACAGTCATATTTTGTCAAGCATTAGCATTCAGTCAGCATTTTTTTTTTTTTTTGGTTTCAAAAAATGAACACGAGACACTTCTGCACCAAGTGGCTCAGTGCCACATTTTTTTTTTTTTTTTGGCCAGGCATTTTTCAGGTATGTTTTCCTTGGCTGTTTGTATCAGGTCAACATCCCTGCAAGCAGTAGGACCATTCTTTGTCATTGGTTATATATAGGGGATTCACATATAAATTCTGACATGGGATGTCTTCCACCATCTCCCAAAAGGGCATCCCTGGGAGAAAGACAAGTTCCTCATAACAAGCTATATGTGTATTAATGCTAGTAGTACAGAATATTAGATTTACAAGGAGCGTTCAGAAAGTAATGGACCACAGCATTTTTCTCAGGAACTGTTTATTCAAAAAGCATGAAATTTATACACAATATACATGGATATGTCATGTAAACATTGGTATTATTCAACATAATCCCCATCAACTTATACGGCATTATGCCAGCACAAAACAAGTGCATGTATTCCTAGCCCGTGCCATATTTTCTCTTGACTATGTAGCCATTTCTTCGCTACATGAATCACTCCTTTGTCATCTTCAGATCTTACCCCTTGGAGTGCATCTTTAAGTGGACCAAACAGATGGAAATCAGAGGGTGCCAAATCAGGACTATAGGGTGGATGGGGTAGTGCAGTCCAACCCAATTTAGTGATTGCTTCCCATGTTGCCAGACTTGTGTGAGGGTGCACATTGTTGTGAAGGAGAAGCAGGTCTACTGGATTCTTGTGCGGCCGAACTCTGCGAAAATGTTGATTGAGCTTTTTCTGTGTCTTAATGTAAGCTTATGAATTGATTGTCTCTCCTCTTGGCATAACATCCACAAGAATCACACATTCAATGTCTCAAAAGACAGTGATCTTTTCCAGCTGAAGGAGTTGTCTTGAATTTCTTTCTTTGTGGTGATTGCAGATGATGACACTCCATTGACTGTCTTTTTGTTTCAGGTTCAAACTGATATGCCCAGGTTTCGTCACCTGTTACGATTTTAGCCAAAAAGTTATCTCTCTCAGCATTGAAACGCTCCAACAATTCAGAAGAAATTGCTTTCCTTTGCAATCGGTGGTCATTTGTGAGACTTTGAGGAACCCATATTGCGCAAACCTTAGAAAATCCAAGAGCTTTTATAACTGCATTTGCACTACCATTTCTGACTGACAGCTTTAAGGCCAATTGTTGAGTAGTGATATGCCTATCAGTAAGAATAATGCCCTAAGTGCATTTCAACATTTCTGCCTTGGTGGCTGTGGCAGGACGTCCACAGCGTGTTCGATCATGAAACGCCTTATCTCAACTTATTGATTCTTTGATTCTCTGAACCCAGTGACTGACTGTACTCCTGTCGACTGCAAAACTTCCATACACATCACATAGATGCTTGTGAATGTTCACAACAGTTTCCTTCTCTGCAACGAGAAATTCTATCACAATTTGCTGCTTATACCAACAGGTTGCTAACACGCTTCCTTTCAACAGTTAGGGCAGCCATATTCTTTAGCCAGTTGTGGTGCAATTTGGTTCACACAATTGGCACATGCCATATTTAAAGTGTGCAAAATTTCGTGCTTCTGTCTTCATTATTAGCTGAAAAAAAACGATGTGGTGCATTACTTTCTGAACGCTCCTTGTATTTGATGAATGAATATATATAGTTTATTTTTATCGGTAGTGATTCAGTTGTTTTGTTTGTTTGTTTTTTTTAATTTCTGCCCTTTAATCTTTTGTTTGGAGGAAGCAACTTTTGTTCACTGTTTGTGGCTATGGCTTTGTTAAGTATCCCAGTTTTCATTTAATGCAGCAGGAGGATTAAATAATTATATATTAGGCTCACCTACCATGAATTTGGGCAAAGTCCCGTACACATGAGATTGATATTTCCGCGAATATATCCCATGTACAAGGTTATGGTTAAACAAACCAGTCCACAATGAAAGAAATGATAATAAAAAGATGATGGAGATGGATAGGACACACAATTTGAAAGCCTGCCACTAACATAACCAGACAGGCTCTCACCTGGAATTCCTAAGGTATGAGGAAACAAGGAAACCTAGAAACACCTGGCGAAGGAGTCTTGAAGCAGGAGATCACAAAGATGGGCTACACCTGGAGACAGGTAGAAGAAACAGCCCAGGACAGAAATAAATGGAGAGCCCTTGTTGATGGCCTATGACCCAGACAGCCGTAAAGAAGGCAGGGAAGGAAGAAAGAAAGGACAAGGTTGAGTGTTCAGGTGTACCAAACAGCAGAAATTTGTATATACCTTGAACAGTCCAGAAACTGGTCTTTGGAGTCATTTAATAATTTGCTTTGTAAAATGTTATTAATTGTTTCATATGTTAAAAAAAAAAACAGCAACATTGTCAAATGTGAATACTGTTCCTGTTTTTTTTTTTTTTTGTTCTCTTACAGTGTTCTTCAGAAGTTCTTCACATTTCATTGGGTTCTTTAAGAAGTCTTGTGATCTATGCCTCTTTGTTCTCTTACAGTGTTCTTCAAAAGTTCTTCACATTTCATTGGGTTCTTTAAGAAGTCTTGTGATCTATGCCTCTTTGTTCTCTTACAGTGTTCTTCAAAAGTTCTTCACATTTCATTGGGTTCTTTAAGAAGTCTTGTGATCTATGCCTCTTTGTTCTCTTACAGTGTTCTTAAAAGTTCTTCATGTTTCATTGGGTTCTTCAAGAAGTCTTGTGATTTGTGCCTCTTTGTTCTCAAAAAACACAAATATGAATGTGTTTTAAAAAAAAATCTCTATAACGCTCATTATTTTGTAAACCTTTTCACAGTTAACCCTTTTAGAGGCGTTGAGACCATCGTTATGCCATTGAAAAAGCCCTGACATTCGTTTTTGTGTTTTTGCAAACCCTTTTGAGTAATAATAGGAGAAAATACCTATTTGCTCTTGAATAATGATTTTTTTTTTTATCTGCTTTAGCCTCCGATGTGGCTTCCATGTTTTATCTCCTAAAAAGTATTGATCATATCAAGAGTTGTTTTCTCCAACACCATTATCCTCCCTTATATAAGGACTTCATACCAGATTGAAGCATATGCTGAAATTTGTCTGCCACACATGAATGAGCATCATTGTCCTCACAGATCTACAGTGGGCCTTGTCTTGTCTTGTCCTTCCTCATTTACTGTTAGATGTAGAGGTGAAGTGCAGTTGTCTCCCAATGGCTCATCTGTTGGCTTCATACATTGAGATGTTTAGGGACTCTGCTATACCATCGGTCCATCGTTTGCATGAGCAGTCATGTTTAAAGTGGGTATAGGGTTTATATGTTTTCTTCCTCTGAGAAATTTGTTTTGATTTCCAGGAACGGGAAATATGTTAAAGGTTGTTCTTAGGTTGCTTTATGGGAAACAGAGATGGGTTCATCTCATTCACTATGTTTTTTTTTTTCCCTAAGTTTCAGAAGCCTACACCTTTTGTGATTTAGAATTTTTGTGAAGAAAATGAAAAAAGTTGGTGGAGACCTTATTGCAAAAGGATTTTTCGTTCTACGTGGGTTGTGTTTGTAGGTTTCTGTAAGTCATGATCATTATCTTCTTGTGTCAATCTTTAAAGATTGATTGCAGTGGATCTCCAACTTCACTGTCTTTTGCTTCCATGATGCATCTGTCCAGACTGAGTTATTGTCCACCCAGCTATATCAGTGTCATTCTCTTGCTCTTTTTTTCCTTCAGTTTTCCCTCATTTATGGTTTTCATTGTTGTAATATTGCCTTTTTGATATGGCCAGAATATTTTGAGCTGTTTGGTTCTGTAAATACAATTGTAAATATATATTTTTCTTCCCTTACCAGTCTGTACTCTCCATCTCATTGTGTTGTGGCTTTTGATTGTTCAGACATGCATAGGATCTGTAGCTGTGGGAAATTGAGTGTGCTGATATTGATTGATTTTGCTCCTATAGCCAGACACTTTTGTTAGTTTTGTATAGAAAGACTGGCAGAACTCAAGTGGGGAGCTTTTTGAAGCTTGTACACATAAATTTGTGTACTTTATATGAGGATTGATAACACTCACTGTGTGAGTTTTTAAAATTGTCATATCTGTTCTGTTTATGCATGTCACTTTCAGTAACTGATTGTTTTTTTCACTGCGGAAATAAAGAAAATCAGATAAATTTTATGTGGAGTGTCTGCAAACAGGAAACTCTCATCAAAGAAGTGTTGGATTATTATAAAACATTGTAAGTCCAAGTAATTTAATCATTTTGCATTGTATTTAAAACTGCTGTTTCTGTGGTTATTTTGTTCCAGGTATCTTGTCATGGAGTTGATGGATGCTAATCTTTGTCAAGTAATACAGATGGATCTTGACCACGAGCGCATGTCCTATCTCCTCTACCAGATGCTTTGTGGCATTAAACACTTGCATTCTGCTGGTATTATACACAGGGTAGGTAAAATAATATACTTGACTCTTCATTTGTATTTAGCAGTCTTTATTGCTCAGAATCTTATCATTGAATAATCATTTGTTGTACCGGTGTAGTATATCTCTCTCTCTCTGAACCTTAAGTGCCCAGGGCACATGAGGCTTCCACAAGGGTTTTCCACAAATGCTTGTCCTTCGCCTTTTTTTCTGCTCTTGCCCAGGTGAGCCCTCTATTGCTCAACATCCTTTCTGTTGTTCTTCTCCATGTCTCTTTTGGTCTACTCTTACTTCTGCTCCCCTGTGGTGTCCATCTTAGTGCTATTTTTGGTGGTGTAGTATATAGGGTTACTGGATATAATGTTACATGGTTTGGTCCAGAGGGCTAGCTAAATGTTCTGATATACATGTCCAGTTTAATATTTAAGGATATGTTCTGGTTTTGAATTTAGGAATAGCTAAAGTAGCTAAATATGCTGTTCTCCCATCACGGTGATGGGCTCACATGCTCCAGTGATAGGAAGAACTATACTGGCGGAAACATAGCTACCAGAAGACCCACCCATGCTGAGCAGGTCAGTGGAGACGAAAGAGTCCTCCAGGTTGGAGGTTATGGTGTTAGGCCACCAACCTGCCAAATTTAAAAAAAAAAAAAAGAAGTATTACAGAAATACCATCAAGAGATTCTACATGTCAAGTCTTGGCGGGGCAGTGAGGGACTGCGGTAGTGATACTGGTGATGAATAGGGATGAAAACCATGAGGAAATCTCTGGACTCAGTCCTTGGCCATCCCCAAGCAGCATCTGAAAGAGGGGCAGATCATTGGGGAGATGCACATTAGAGGAAGAACTAGAGGAAGCTGGAAAAACATGGTTTGAGGTATCCCAGCTAGCTCAAGATAGGACTGGCTGGAGAACCCTTGTTGATGCCTTAAGCTTCATTGGGAGTACAGAGGACTGATGATGATGATGATGAAATATACTGTTATATACGCTTCTGTTTTACCATTTAAGGGTATGATGTTAAACTGTTACAGTTTAGAATTTAGGGATAGCTAAATATGCAGTTATACAGGGTGTTCCATAAGTAACTGTGCACTAACTCAGTATTGATTCCGGTATCATAGTGATATCTTAATATCTGCAGTATCTAGCCACATCTACCTGCCGCAGTCATTAAGATACCACTACAGTACCGAAATCAATACTGGATTAGTGCACAGTTATTTTCCAAATGCACTGTATATGCTTCTAGTTTAGTATTTAAGGATCTGTTGTTGGCCTGTTCTGATTTAATATTTAGGGGAGCTAAATATGGTGTTGCACTGCTGTGGTTTAATATAAAGAGATAGCTGAGTGATCATGTATTGTTCTTGTCCACATGTTAATTTGATCTAAACTAGGCCAGATATTGTAAGCAGATGATATTAACTGTCTGTCTGTTATATCACATTTTGTTAAACTTGATCTTTTTTTAATATTTGTAATAGGATTTGATCTTTTATTAGCAAATCCTTTTAAGGAGCTGTGAGAGAGATGAGTTATTCACCCTTGATAATGTTTTTTCTTCTGTTCCAACCTTGAGATGTCTAATTTCATCAAGTCTTCTGCTTTATTTTGGGAGTTATGAAAGTAAATATGAACATTTTTGCACATCTGACTCCAATGGCTTCTGTGATGTCTTTTATGAAATCAGTAATTGTTGTTGCTGTTGTTGTTGTTGTTCTTCTTCTTCTGGAACTACAAGCTGGTTTTCTTTTCAGCTGATGTGGTAAAGATATTGAGGCACAGCACTGGTTCAGATTTGTAGCAGGTTATAGTGGCTGTTTTTTTTTTCCAGGCACTGAGTGGAGCTGAAAGAAACAGGGTGTGCTTTACTTCTTTAGCAGACTCCAGCACCATAGGGACTTTGGTGATCCTTGCTCCATTAGCCAGGCTAGGCCTGTTACTGGGTGGGGGGGGGGGGGTACCAATGGAGTAGTGGGACAGGGTGTTGGTTGCCTATAGTTTGCCAACCCTGTGTCTAGCATGTTAGCTATGGGTACCTGACTGCCAGGCCAGTATCTTTGCCCCCATTATTGCCTGACATCACATTTAATGTCATTTCCATAGCATTATCTCTTCCTCCGTAGAGACTTAATACCTAAACTAAGCATGTGCTCCACTGTTACTGACTGTTTTGTGAACACCTGGACAGGATCTCAAGCCTAGCAATATAGTTGTCAGATCTGACTGCACTTTGAAAATTCTGGACTTTGGCTTGGCCCGAACAGCAGGCACAGGTTTCATGATGACACCGTATGTGGTCACAAGGTATTACAGGGCACCTGAAGTTATTCTGGGCATGGGATATAAAGCAAATGGTGAGATTGTCAGGGCATTGTTATGTTATTTTATAACATTAGTTATTGAGACAAAAGTGAGAAATTATATACAGATATATATATATGTAAAACCAAGTTAAGATTATTCAAATCAAATGTAATATCCACCCTCATTTATGCATGTGAAAGCTGGAAAACAACTAAAGAAATAGTTGAGAAATTAGACTCTTTTGAAAACAAATGCCTAAGGAAAATACTTAGTATAAAGTGGAACGAATTCAAGAACAATGCAGAGATAAGACAGATGAACAAGCAACAACCTGTCTCATGGGTGATCAGAAAAAGATGGACATATGTCGGTCATGTGATGAGAAGGAACAGTCAGAGAATCCCCAAACAAGCTATGAAATGGAACACAACAGGCTGAAGAAAAAGAGGTCGACCACGTGAAACTCTAAAGAGGACATTGTTAAGATAAGCCAATTCAGTGGGCATAACATCCCTTGATGAGATTGAAAAACTCGCCGAAGACAGGACGTCTTGGTGAACTACCGTGCTATGTGGCGTTTAACAGCATGGGAAGGATGTAAGATATATGATGTTGGTAAATAGAAAATGTCATACCCCAAATTACCCATTGCTTTAACAGAGGAAAAATGTTGTTTTTAGCAGCTTTGTTAAGTGATGATTTGAACGTTAGTGCAAGTCAGCTTATGAGAAATATTTATACATGACAAATTTTATACAACAAATGATTTCTCAGTGATGGTAAATGTGTGAAAAATTTCCTAATAATGTGACAGGTGATTTTTTTTTTTTTTTTTGAGTGACAAATCTTATAGATAAATGAAAATGATGTATGCACAAGAGGTGAGGGAAACAAAACCAAGGGGTAGACCAAGACAAAGATGGAAAGACAACATAGAAAAGGATATAAAATAAATTGGTGTCACCAACTGGAGAGACTAGATTAGGAATAGAGAGGAATGGAGGCAAAATTTGTCTGGAGCAGTGAAAGCTGAAGAAGAAGAAGACAGAACTTATAGTGTAAATTTTTTATTTTAATTTTTATGAATATTTATTTGGTTTAATGAAAAAAAAAAGTGATTATATATTGTGTTTTATTATGCTGACACTCAGCTGTGTTTTCCAGCATGTCTTGTCTTTTGTATCCTGTAATATTTCATTTTAGAGGTCAGGCAGTCATTAACAAACTGAAGTGAGGTGCTAAGCAGGTGTTTTAAATATAGCACAGGTTTCCCCAACCATCCAAAATAGAACATTTCTGTGAAACCTTTCATAAGCTGAAATGGTGTAAAGCAAAGAAGCTATTTTTGCTCTTTGCCTATTTTTCCATGAAAGTGAAAATCCTCTTCGGATGTTTTTGGTTAGTGAAAACGCATACTGGGGTAGGCAGTGGGATAGGTCTTTCATAAAAGCAGAGTGTTGTAACAAACTTTCAAAAAGTAGGTGACACCTGTACCTTCATTTTGTTGGAGACGTTTGAGAAAGTTGAAATATATATTTTTTAAATCAGTTTTGTAAACAAGATTTTCAGACATGTCTTGATATTAATTTTATTTCATGTTAATTAATTCCATAAAATTCATGGCCTTTAAAGATTCCCATCAGAAAGTGGCTGAGCACTGGTCAGGTTAAAAAAAAAAAACAACATAAAACACATCAAAGATGAAGTTAGAGCAGCCTTGAAACTACTTAGGAAAACCAGCCTTTTTAAATGATAGCTAAAGACATGTATCAGTGGTGACTAGGGCATAAAACAAGATGATGTTTATGATTACTTATAAAGGAAAGCAGATTAGTAACATGGATTACTCAAATGTCCTTTCTGTTGTTTGTTTTCTCCTCAGTGGATATCTGGTCCGTGGGTTGTATAATGGCAGAGCTTATTCGAGCAACTGTGATGTTTCCAGGATCTGATCGTATCTTTTCACAAGTAGCTAGTGCCTGTTAAATCAGCAGTTCTTAGATTTTTTTTTTTTTTAAACTAATGATGCCAACAAACTTCAGTAGCACTTCTGCAGAATCCTCTAGCACACCAGCTGGATATTGCTGTGTTTAAATATTCATTCACAAACATGTTTTTAATTTAGATTTTTTTTTTTTTAAAATATCATGAAGTTTTTATAGTTGTTGATTTTAATAAATTTGTCAAATAAAAAAGTGAGACTTGCACACAGTAAAGTGATAGAGCATAGTGGTTAGCCAAAAAAAAAAAAAACAAACAAAAAAAAACAACAAAAGCTCGTAAGATGTGAGAGAAAGAAAACATTCAAACCAAGGACTTCCATTACATTGAGCAGCCAGCTAGCCATAAGAGTGCAGAACATACTAGTCTTTCAGATATATAACCTATAGAAGATTGAGCACAGTGTTGTATGGTTAGCCTTTGAAAGATATAAAGTGCTGTAGACATAGACAGCAGAGAAAGAAAAATAGGCAATGGCTAGATGGCTGTTTGTCCTACTGAAGTCTGTGCTTCAAGTCAATCATTCACTTGATTTTTTTCTTTCTCTCACATCTATAGTGCATTGAAATGTTCAGAGGCTGACTATACAACTCTAATCTGTATCACTTTACTTGACTTTAATAAGGAAGCTCATCGATTAGATTCACAAAATCAGTCATATATGTTAGTCTCTGTAAAGAGTAACTTATGAATGCATGGGAACTGTAATCAGAATATAAACACTGCGAGGCATCGATCACTAGCTCAGACTGAGTAGACACAGGGAGAACTGCCTGAGAGGTTGTGCTCTTTCATCAATACAGAAAAATGATGAACAATGATTATTTATGAGAATGTGTTTTATTAAAAAAAAAAGCTGATTACAAAGTACAAATTTGACAGAGCCCTTAACTCCTGATCTAGACATTGATCAGTGGAACAAGATTATAGAACAGCTGGGCACTCCAAGTCAGGAGTTCATGTCTCGCCTGCAGACGACGGTGAGAAACTACGTTGAGAACAGGCCAAGACACACAGGGCACAGTTTCGAAAAACTATTTCCTGATGTGCTTTTTCCTCCAGATAGTGCGGGTAAGTTTCTCAGTGTGTGCTGTTGCCGTGCATTTTTGAGGCAGTCCTTGTGAGGTTCGAACTGTTTGGTATGTTTGTTTCTGGGCCAGATTCTTCGAAATTCAGGTCAAAATCATATTTGCTTGACTACAAGTACCAGGGATCTCCATTATTATTCTTTCCATCTGCAGAAGGGTGCAGTGTTTAATTTTGGTCCTGTCCATTCAGTTCTGTGGAACTGTTTGGGGTAAAAATTTTCCAGTACTTTCTGGTATCTTTTGTGCATCATCTGTGCTGAATATGATGATAAAACCATCTTGGTTTTCTTTATTTTCTGTGGCACACATGAAAAGGTGGGCAGAATCTTCTCTTTAATGGGGAAAGATTCTGTGCTGTAGTGATAAATAGGCTGTTCTTGTGTGGGAAGGGGGAAGAGGCCAAACAAAAAAAACCAAAAAACTCAGTTTTCATGATAGAGGAGTTTACTGATAAAGTTTTCTCCTTAGGGTCAGTTCTGGGAGTTCAAAGATAGCAGTCAGTGAGCATGCCAGCTGAAAAGTAGCCAATGTGTTATACTAGGAGGTTCAGAGCAGCTTCAGCAAATGAGAGCTTCAAAGCTTGCTGTTTACAAGGAAATGTTACAAGTGATTTCCCTGACCACTCCATAATCCTGTGTGAAGCATAGATGAGTTTATATAACTAGGACAGCCTTATTGATTTCTTTTAAACAAAATAACCTTGTTGAGTTTATGTGAACAAGACAACCTTGTAGAGTTCTTATAAACAGGACAGCCTTGTAGAATTGATATAATCAGGACAGTCTAGTTTATATAAATAAGATAGCCTTGTAGAGCCTTGTTGAGTTTATATAAATAAGATATCCTTGTAAAGTTTATATAAACCTTTTTTTTTCTTTATCCACAGTGTGCTGGTTATCAGGAACTTTTGAATATTTGAAAGGTGTCTTTTTTTTGTGTGTATTTGTCAGAACACCAAGGACTGAGAGCATCTGTTGCAAGGGATCTGTTGTCTAAAATGTTAGTGATTGACCCTGATAAAAGGATATCAGTAGATGATGCACTCATGCATCCCTACATCAATGTGTGGTTTGATGAGAGAGAAGTCAATGGGGTAAGTTGCCATGAGCTGGTATAGATGAATTACTTCTCAGAGTGAACTTGAGCGAAGATAACATTTTTGCTTAGCAATTCAGAAGGTAGAACATTACACTGAATGTTTATCAGCCAAAAGTACCAAGAGCCTGCAGATCTTTGTTAGCACCTGCCCAAGGAAGATCTTTCAGATTAGATAGCGTAGTGAGATATCATCATTAACTCTTTCCACTCACGTTACTTCCAAAAAATTCCTTAGTTTCTGATGACGCAGACATTTTGAGGAAGAAGGTCCTTGTATAAAAGTTATTGTACCAAATTAATTCCATGATCACCACTTGTATATCACACATTAAAATAAGTGGAAATGAATGAAGATTCTATAAATGAAGTTATTTGTCATTTAAAAAAAACAAAGAAAAGGAAAAAAACACAACTGGTGTGAAAAGATGGAACAGTTTTTTGGCACTAAAAAAATTTTAGGGCTAAGCAATAAAATCTACTTTATACTTACCTTAATTGTGTCATAATCCAATATAGAATATGTAGTCATTCAAATTTCAACTCAGAAAAATCAATATTTATGGATGTTTGTGACATCCAATAAATCTAACACGTCTATAGCTACGAGAAACATATAGTCTAGCCGGTTGGTGTGACCATTCTATCGCTCGATCTCGAAAATTACTTGCATTTTTACACTTCTATCATGATATCAAACATGGCTCCCTTTATCAGGCATGCTTAAAACACTAGTTTAACTTTGGATTCAGATGAGCTTTGACTGGTTAAATGAAAAGTTACATTGTGTTTTCAATGAAAGAAAGTCCAAAAACTTATAGGGCTATGTCAGTGGGAGAGCACATACTGCAAAGTGCCTTTTGTGGCTGACGAGAGTGGAAACAGTTAATGAAGAGCCATGACAGAAAACAAACCAACACACAATGGAAGAAATGATAATGAAAAGATGTTGGAGATGGATAGGGGATCCATCGAAAGCCTACCACAGACTAGACAAGCTCTTTACCTGAAATCCTCAGGGAAAGAGGACAAGGAAGATCTAGAAACATCTGGTGAAGGAGTCTCTGGAAGCAGAGATCAAAAAGATTGACTATAACAGATGGATAGAAAAAAAAAAACAGCCCAGAATAGAAATAAACTGAGAGCACTTGTTGATAGCCTGTGCCTCAGATAAAAGAAAAGAAGACAAGGAAGGAAGGGAGGATATTCACCAGAGTAATACTTCCTTGCTAGACACAGGGGATACCAAGCAAAGGATATGACGTAAAAGTACGGACATTTTGCTTTTTTTGCACTAACGTTCTTTCCTCTACCCATAACACAGTTACTGTTAATTGCCCATTTTTATTGTTGTTGTTGTTCGAGCTGTTTGTAAAAACACTATAGCAGTCAGAATCTCAGCTGCCTCCATGTGAGAAACCATGTTGTGATCACTAGTGTACATTATACTCTTCTTTAAGTGTTTTATTCGTATGTAAATTATTTAAATATTGTTATTTTTTAAAATGAATTCTTCTCTAAGCATCATTTTTTTTATAAGTGCTTTTTTGTTTAGGTATTGTTATTTTTTAAAATAAATTCTTGTTTAAGTACTGTTATTTTTTTTATAAATTCTTCTTTGTTGAAGTATTGTTATTCTTGTGTAACTTCACAGCCAGCTCCGGGTCCATATGACCATGCTGTAGATGAGAGAGAGCACACAGTGGAAGAGTGGAAAAGTAAGTGTAGTATGTGAGTTAACAGTGACCTTTTTCTTGCTCACATTGGACAAGTAGACTTCCATTGCTTATGATCTGTAGCCAGAAAATATTGAAAACTGTTAGAAGTCAGGTTGTGTGGAAAGATCTCTTTCCTTTTTTTCCTTTTTTTCTGGTTGTTCCCCACCATTCTGCTCCATATAGAAGTATGGACACACAGCTTTGGTACAACTTTATTTTGGTTCTTTAGTGAAAGATAAGAGAAATGGTGACTGCTGCAAAACTGGTTCAGGTAATAAAGGTAGGCAGAGGTTCAGTTTCCAAAAAAAAAAAGACAGAAAGAGTGAGGAAAGTGGGCAGGAGCAAGAGTGGCAGAAAATTATATGAGCACACTTAATTTTATTTCATCCTGCCATTTTGTCCATGTCTTTCTTACAAAGAGGATACAAAAAGAAGTCTTCAATTTTTCATCTGTTTTTCATGTTGTGTTGTTTTTATATGTGATCGTTGAAAAAAAAAGGGCTTTTGCTGAAATGTTGAATTGTTGTATGCTCTTCATTTATATGTGCTCATCTTACTTGCCACTCATGTTCCTGTCCACTTTCCTCACTCTTTTCTGTCTCTTTTGTAAAACTGTAGCATACACCTCTCTACATCTTTATTTTGGTTCTAGCGCTGTACTTTATAGTTACCGCTGGTTCTGTTGATACTTTGGCTTTAGTGCTGTACTTTATATCTAGTGCTGGCTTTGTTTATATTAGGTTGTTTAGCCACAGCTTATGTAATGATTACAGGTGTTATCTTTTTGAAGCTGTTTATTGTAATAATTTCTATGTGGCATTGTCAGTTTATCACTTTTTTTTTGTTTTGTTTTTTTTTTTCAGCCTTGATATACAATGAAGTTATGGAGTATGAAAACAGAGACAGAGGACAAGCTGCTATGCAAAATCATAATGGTATGAAATAGATAGTATAGGGAAAAAAGCGTTTGCATGGAGATAAAGAACAATTATTGCTAGTTGCTCTTGAGAAAAGTGTTATGTCGGGCAGGATGTTAATTTTATCACAAAATATGGGATCAGACCAGAAATGTTAAATCTGGTGAAGAAGATGGTTTACTTTTAAGTGGCCATGCTGACCAGCAAAGTAGCTTGTTGCAGTGTACTGTAAACTAACTGGTTGTATATACTTAGGCAACATATAGTGAAATCAGAGCATTGCCTGAAGTAGCACTGCTATGGCAGACAGTGTCAGCCCTGATACATTATTGTAAGTAACTGACAGAGTCTTTCACGCTGTGGAAGAGTAAAGAATGAGTAGCTAACTTAGAAAAGCTGTAGACAGAGAAATTCAGACAGGAAGAGAAAGAAAAGTAGAGAACAGCTTGAATCAAATTGTGGACTTAGATGAGCAGCTGTCTGGCAACAAGAGGACAAATTAATGTTAACTTGACCAATTAGCCATGAGGGCCGAGAAGAACTGCATCATGTGAGGAGACCATAAGGGTCAGGCTAGAGATATAAAATGCAGCAAGGCTGGACCTTGAATCACAGATGTGACTCATTATTTGTACCCAGTTGTGTTGATCAGATATTGGTAGAATTGGCTTTAAGAAAAGTTGCTGGTCAGAATGATGCCTTGAAGCTCCCATTAACATCTGACATGCACCTGCTGGTGTACCATCTTCTAACATGCAGTAATCCATACAACACTTTGTAAATAGCTTGTTCATGTATTACAAGATGCACATGCCACGTTTTATTTGTAACTGTTGAATTTCTTCTGTCACACGCAGTAGTTGGCAATGCTATGGAAACAGGAGCAGCAGCTGGAGACATTGCAGCATCAAGACCAGCAGCAGCAGCCTCTGCAACAAATTCACAGAACCATCATTAATGATGGCTTTAGCTTGTACATAGACCTCACAACAGGCCCACCTCATCTTTATCTTGACCATCCAGTCATCCAGTTTTCTTCCTGTAGATCACAGTAAATCAGTTGTATTTGAACACCCATGAATATTTTACCTTTTGTTTTGTTGTTGTTTTTTTTTCAGGTAAAGTTGCATTTCATTTTCAGGTGTGTTGTGTTTCATGTTACTGTAATAAGATACAAATCTCGTTATAATGGACTTCAAGGGGATTGGTATACTAGTCCTTTATATACAAAGTCTGTTACATCCAGAATAAAATATATATATATATATATATGAGTGAGCCAAGACCTGCATACCTGGTCTGTTATTACTGAGGCTCTGTTGCAAATGGAGTCCATTATAATGGGATTTTACTGTAATAAAAGAAACGGCGGAATTTAATATTCCAAAGAAATATCTTTCTTTTTTACATTTTTTTTTTTCAACCTCGACTAAATTTTTAAAAAAATGAAAATAGCAGCCACGGTTGATGTATTTAATGGGGTTTCATTTGAGATAGAACATATCTGATTTTATACGAATAAAACGGCAATAATCTTGGGTCGAGATTCTTAATTTTGAGTCAGGTGCCTGAAAGATGTAACTGCATACAGTGGCAGCCAAACTCTTTATGGTTGGATTTTAATTCAGTATTGGAGTTTGAAAGTGAAATGAGAGCATTACCGAGACAAGAGCCTGCTTGACATGGAAATAAGAGTGGGTAAGCTTAATAGCACTTATAACAGTCAGAAGATTATAGTACATGTAGTATGGGTACCAGAGAAATCTGGGAAGGTAAAGCGGCCAGGCGTGATACTGACCACATCACACTTTCATGTGCCGAAGGTCGTGGAAATATGCGGGCCTAACACTGTATTCCCCAGTATGGAAATGGGAATTTTACCTTTACCTTTTACATCTTATTCACTGTCAGTGATAAAAAGTGCTCAAGATAATTAACTGACTACAGTAATATACTTCCATTGCTGGGCTAGGTTATAATTAAATGTTGAACTATCTTTATTCTTACAGACAAATTTGTGAATTGCTGCCATGAATTGTGAATGGTTGATGATATTTGCTGGGCTAGTTCTAGTTAATGTTGAAGAACTGTATTTTTTTTTTCTCATAAGAAATCTTAATTACAGTTATGGGTTGTGAAAGGCTGAATAAGGAATTTGAATTTTTTAATCAGTCAGTGTTCTGAAGTGAGAGATGCAAAAGTTTCGTAAGAAGCTGGTGTTTAATAATTCTGCTTTTGTTCTGCCTGTTGCGGGGATATGGAAAATAATTGTCCAGTTTTTTGTTGTTTTTTTGTGAAATCTTGTGTAGAAAGAGTTTATACCATATATAGTATATATGACTGCACTGATTGTTAGTTAAGATGTTCTTTGCACCCTTATACAAGTAGGTAGACTTTAATAGAGTTTTAGTTGTGGATGGAAGTATTTAATCTTTTAAGTTATTAGACTAAGGCTTTACTCTTCTATATAATAAAACTTGAGTAAAGTTTCATGTGTACCATATTATGCACGGAGATTTGTCTTATCTGTATATATAGAAATAACCTGTGTGTGTAAGCTGTTTATCATTGATCATTTCATACAGTCTCATCACTTTGTGAATCATCAAACAAACCAACAACAACAACAACAACAACAAAAAGATTGTGTTCTGGTCATGGTAATGATGTGTTAAGACATTTGGTGGCGATCAGAGTGATAGAACATTTCTCAGTCTCTCCGTACGCATGTAGTTTATACTCAACAGATTCTTAATGATATTACATGTCCATAGATGTTGATTTTTTTGTTTTGTTTGTTGTTTGGGTTGATTACATTGATTTACTTGTTTGTTTGATCATTTGTAAATAGAACTGTCTTGTGCTTTGTGTTCACTGAATTTAAAATAACTTTGTGGTTTATTTGAATTGTTAGTCTCTTTGCCAGTAATGGACTTTGATGCAAAACCATTTGTCTTTTTTTAGTATGGAGTATTTTTTTTTAAAAGGTTCTACATTTTGTGAGAGAAACTCAGAGTTTAAGCCTCATAATATTTGTACTTGATAATGGTTTTGTTTTTTTTCTCATCAATTAAAAACTGAATATGCACAATAAATGTAATAGGAAATATGCACAGAATATAAGATATTGGTGAAAAATGTGTAACATATGAGAATAACATGCAAAATAAAAAATGTTAAAATGCAGAAGAATTATCATCATTGTGCTTGAGAATAGTTGATAAGTGCTCCAGGAAGTTTCTGGGGAGTGAGGAGGATCTGGACACAGCACACCACATGTCAAAGTGCTGTTGAGAACCCTGATGAGTCAGAGCCGACGGGCAGGATTCATCCCGGCACCCTTTAAAGTCCAAAACTGGCCAAGTCGATTCAGCCAGTCCTATCTCCATGCGAATACATGAAAAAAGAACAGTCCTACAGCAGCCCATAATCAAGGAACAGAAAAATATAATTTATTATAACAGACAGATTTGCTACAGTCAGCAGTGGTCCTTTGTGACGAGAGGAGGAGTTTGATAGGTTAAAAGAAAAGCCCCAAAAAACTGATACTGGATAGAGAAGCACGTTATTGTACACTCTACATTTATATTTATAGTCTCCTAGATTAATTGAAACAATTTAGTAAATCACTTGTTGAATCAGAATCATTTCTTATAATATTTTTTTCTTCTTCGGATTCCTCAAGCCTTCCTGTCAGGACAGTCTCAGGTTCATATACCTTTTACCTCTCCACTGAAACTCATTAACTCTTACTGTCCAGAACGACACTGTCAGTGCTTGGTGATATTTTTGTATGGCATGCTTCTGACACATATTGGGTACATGAAATATTTCACACAAAGCTCACCCACTTTGTGCTGAAAAATTTAGGAAAAAAAAATTAATTCCTGCACAGATAGAAAGTAATTCCGGACAGTAAGAGTTAAAACAATGACTACACCCATTGCTGTGTAACCCAGTTGCTGATAATAATCCCCAACTAAGTTACTATCTTTCTAACACTGGGTGAACACAACTATCGATGCGCACAAGCCCATCCAATTAAAAGTAAGATCAAATGTCACACTAGACCTCAGGCATATTCTTTCATATTGAAAAAAAAAAAAGACAACCCATTTTGATGTTCATGAATTCATTTAATTATTTTAGTGAATTTTTTTTTTTTAAATTGAATGGAAACATTCAAATGACATGATAGTAAACATAAACAAATACATTATCTCATTTAGCAATGTCCATATCGGTAAAGAGATTAATATATTCCACCAAATCCTGTATAAAGTGGTAGTCAGAGAAAAACTTAGTTTCTTGTCAGTGCATGTAAATTGACAATAAGAAATGTGATATTCTTCAGAGTTTTAAAAAACAAAAAAAACTTGCTTTGTATGTCTTGACTGGTTAGAAAAGTGATGTATGTAGTGTTGTGGCATTGTATTTATTATATATATCTTATGAAGTATTGACTATATATCAGGGGCATAGAACAGACTCTGGATTCTTTTGATGTGAAACAAACGTAAGTAGTAAGTAATTGTGAATCAAAATTCCCACAAAAGTATGGTGAATAAACTTTGTTATATTTCCCATAACCTGTAACAGGAATCTTGGCTTAGTTAAATTTACAACATAAGCCACCGGGACTGTAAAGTTACATCAGTTGTTAATCAGCAAACTGTTACGCTGCATTTTAAATACTACCCCTGTTGATATAATGCTCAGTGATAAAAGCTTTAACCTAATCTCAGAGCTACTGTACTATCCTGTATCCACTTCCCATGATGGTTGGAATTTATGGTTTGGCTAGGGTACGATCCCCAGTTTCAGAAATAGCCAAGATATAATACAAGTCTAAAAGTGAGTTCAGACTTATAGAGTAAACAATATTTTCATGCAGGGACATAACATTGTATTGGCTGTAGGTTTTGATATACCACATAAATAACTGCAGTGTTCAGAAAGCTAAAATATAGCAGAGAATGTAGTTGCAGTGTTTATAAATAGATAAGACTATACAGTGTCAGTTTTTTATATGCTCTGTTGATTAAGACTGGACTCTAGGCATGACCGGTCAACTTTTATAGCCCAGCATCTGATAAATGAGTCTAGAGTTTGTGGACTGTTAGGTCAGGGCCATTGTCAGTCCAGTGAGATGTTTTGTGAGGCACTGCAGTGGGTATGGTTTTCAATGCTTTTTTGTGTCCTGCAGCATGTTAAGAAGTCAAGGGCTGGCTTCAGTGTAACATCTGTACTTAGATGAGACTATGCAGTTTAGTTTTTCAGTGTAGCTTCTATATACACAAATATATAAGACTATCTAAATTAATTTTTCAATGTAACTTCTACAGGCTGAAGTGAAGATTCAGCATACAAATGTACAAAACATGAGAAGTAGCTTGCTGTATATAAGCAAACACATTGAAGTATATGATGTTCAGTACAATCTATAATATATTAACATGAGACACAGCCATGGCATAAAATACAAAGAATAAACTTTGTGATTTTAATTTGTGGTTATGAATGTACTGCAGATTGTTGTGTACCACAATACAGCAACATTATTCTGTATACCGAACTAACTGTGATGTTTTAGGGTCCTCAGGTGAACTATACTGTTTCAGGTTTTCATTTCTTTCATATTTATGTTGCTCTGTGAGACTGATAGGGCTGACTGTTCCAGGGTTTACAAAGCATGAAGATTGAGATGTTTGTAACGTTTGTTTATCTTACCTCACAAGATTGCTTTCAGCATCTAATAAGTGATTCCTTTTTCTTTTTTATTATAGAAGACTTTAATCCATTTCACTGATGTTCTTTTTCTGCCATGTTTATATTTTAGATTTTGTGTGGAAGCTGGAGATTGTTCCCAGACTGTGCTCTGAGGGCAGGTTATGGTTTCCAGATTGTGCTCTGAGGGCAGGTTATGGTTCCCAGATTGTGCTCTGAGGGCAGGTTATGGTTTCCAGATTGTGCTCTGAGGGCAGGTTATGGTTTCCAGATTGTGCTCTGAGGGCAGGTTATGGTTTCCAGATTGTGCTCTGAGGGCAGGTTATGGTTCCCAGACTGTGCTCTGAGGGCAGGTTATGGTTTCCAGATTGTGCTCTGAGGGCAGGTTATGGTTCCCAGACTGTGCTCTGAGGGCAGGTTATGGTTTCCAGATTGTGCTCTGAGGGCAGGTTATGGTTTCCAGATTGTGCTCTGAGGGCAGGTTATGGTTTCCAGATTGTGCTCTGAGGGCAGGTTATGGTTTCCAGACTGTGCTCTGAGGGCAGGTTATGGTTTCCAGACTGTGCTCTGAGGGCAGGTTATGGTTTCCAGACTGTGCTCTGAGGGCAGGTTATGGTTTCCAGATTGTGCTCTGAGGGCAGGTTATGGTTCTCAGATTGTGCTCTGAGGGCAGGTTATGGTTCTCAGATTGTGCTCTGAGGGCAGGTTATGGTTTCCAGACTGTGCTCTGAGGGCAGGTTATGGTTTCCAGACTGTGCTCTGAGGGCAGGTTATGGTTTCCAGATTGTGCTCTGAGGGCAGGTTATGGTTCTCAGATTGTGCTGTTTGGACAGATAATGGGCCAAGAGCTCGTGCCGGGTGGACAGGTAATGGTTCTCAGCTTGTACTCCGTGGCCAGAAGCATAATCTAGTTATGTCCTAAAATTTTACTCAAGAAATGCCAAGCAGCTGTGGCTGAATTCATATAAGTGTAATAATTATTGAGGTGTTGTAACTGATTTAATTCTTCTCACTGACCTCTTCTGTTAATATTTGCATAGTGCACTGTTTTTTTTTTTTTTGTTTGAGCTACATGGAGTGGGTCAAGTCATGGGTGAATCATGCAAGCCCTTACACTACATGTCACCAGTGAAATAATCCCTTGGTTGTCATCCTGCTGTCATGGACTATAAGCTCTTGGCGCTATCCTGAAAATATTGACTGCCCATTGTAGCTGTTCAGCATTGGAATATAGACGGTTGTGAAACCGTAGGATGTCTTGGAACTGGTTTTATTCGTAGTTCAAGTTTGGGGCATTGAAGTAGGAAATGTTCAGCCATTTCCACCTCATGATGATAGTGTCTGCAATTTGGGCTGTGAAGCCCTTGGATGAAAAATGTTAGAACTTGAATCTATGTATTTACATGTATATGCATAAGAGTTTTTGACACAGGAGGCTAGTTTCCTTTAGAATTTTGTACATTTGAAAGGATGATATATTCACCACAACCAGATGTATGAATTTTTATGCATTGCAGTTTTCTGTGAACTGAATAAGCTGTATGGAGGTTTGATATTTTCCTGTCTTACCTCACAGAATCATGGAATCTTAAAAGATGTATTAGTTTAAGCTACACTTTCTGTGTTTCTTATCATTTGCCATTTTGCTGTAATGTTGTTAATTAGAGACAAATCGTTTTTTGCACATGGTATTCATTATGATGAAAGAATCTGAGAGATTTCTGATGCAGTGTTTGTGTGGCAGTGTTAGAAGTGTAGTGTTGGGAGCGTAGTGTTTGTGGTCATAGATAAGCATGGAACATAGTCAGCATTATGTGGGTCAGAGTGAAGGTACATGTGAACTTTTTGTCAAGCTCAGGTTCAGTGTTTTCTGGAGCTCACTAATGAGAGATTTATTACAGGCAATAATGAGAGTTTGCTGTTAGATTTTGTTATTATAATGTATATAAATATTGATTTATTTGTGTATTTTTAGTGCATTTATGAGTAAATTAGACCTTATATAGATAGATAATTTTTTTTTTTAAAATTTCTATTACAATTGGTGTTTTTGGAGTTTTTCTTGGCTCAGAAATCTTCAGTTTATGTTGATGTGGAGTGATACAGTGAAATGTTGATTTTGATGTGATTTTAAAAATCCTTGGTTGTGCACATACATCATTTCAGAAGTGTTTACATGTATTTTTATGTTTACTGAATCTTTTCACCATGTGAAGTTCTTTCCTCATGTGTAGAATTTTTTTTTAGCTATGTGTTAGTCCAGATTTGTTACTTTTAATCATGATTACAGTTGTTACTACTTGTTTAAAGATGGGTCTGAAGCATGCTATGTTCAAGGTTTCTCTTTTTGTTGTTTGTTGGTGGGGGGGCAACCATGGTGCAGAATTAAAAAACCAGCCTGCATATACGATGGCAACTGTTCTAGGTAAGCAGCCATTAATCTTCCAACTTTGAAATGTCTCTGCCAGTGGATCAGGAAATCAGTATATACACTGTAAGTGACAGCTGAGCTAAAAATTTCATATTTTGCTCTTGGAAATGAAGTTTACATTTACAATGTTGCAGATATATAGTACGGGTTGTACCATAAAGTTTCATCATTAAATAAAACAGACATTGATGCTGGTGGAATCTAAATGCTATTGATTATTTGACAGTTTAATATAATGTATGCATTATGTTTTCAAGCCTAGTGATGAAAGAAATACTCAGTATAAAGTGGAATGAATTCAAGATCAACGCAGAGATAAGACAGATGAGTGAACAACAACCTATCTCATGGGTGATCAGAAAAAGGAGATGGACATATATCGATCATGTGATGAGAAGAAACAGAGAATCTCAAAACAAGCTATCAAGTGGAACACAACAGGCAGAAGAAAAAGGAGTCGACCACATTTTTAGGAGATAACAAATTAGCAGGCATAAAATCCCTTGATGAGATTCAAAAGCTTACCGAAAACAGGAAAATTTGGCGAACTACCATGTGAGCCCTATATCACGTTTTAACATCACAGGAAGGACTAAGATTTTTTTTTTTTTTTTAAAAGGTGTTTTTGGTGACAGAAAAGAAGCTTTAGGATCAGATTGCTTCTTGATATGTATATTTTTGTGTGTTTTTAAGTTTTTTCTTTTTATAAATGAAATGCCTGCCATATCTGAGGTACTTAATTTTGTGAGGTACAGCTTCATGTTTAGTTACTCAGAATCATGCTGTTCTTAGGGTTACAATGGTGTGTGTGTGTTTGGTCGTAATGATTGTCCCTCTTGTGATAGCAGCAGTGTTTTGTATTCAGTTTGTCATTCATTCATTCATTCATTTGCATGTCCCTTGCGGAACTTTGCCTCCCAAACAGCACTCCTGTAGGCCTCTCGGTTGTGAGCAAGATGGCCTGCTGCTGTTGCATCCATTTCCAGATCATCAACGATGTCTTGGTCTTCCTCTTTTTCTTTTTCCCATTATGTATCCTTCCAATACGGTCTTCTCTAAATTATCATGACGTTTAATGTGTCCAAAATATTTCAGTTTTCTCTCTTTAATCCTCTTCACTAGCCAGCCTTCTTCAATATTAAGCTCTTGTAGTATAGATATATTTGTTTTTTTTTGTGTCCACGATATTTGGAGAACTCTTCTGTAGCATTTACATTCAAAGGCATTTATGTGTTTCTCAGCTGTTTTGTTAAGTGTCCAGGTCTCACAGGCATATATGTTGCTATGGGAAAGATGCATGCCCTTAAAAATCTTATTTTTGTGGTTCTGTCTGCTCCTCTCCACAGATTCTTTATTTGTTTTACTTTCTGAAGAGCGATAGATATCCTCCTTTTAATTTCCCTCATTGTATCTCCATTATTAGTTAGTAGCGATCCAAGATATTCAAAACTCTCCACTTCTTCCAGTTTTTCCTCATTGATACATATTTCAGTTGCCTTGTTTGTTTTGTCAGTTGTCATCAATTTAGTTTTCTTTGCATTAAGATAGAGGTTCTGTTCTTCGCTGTTCTTGCGGACTGACATAATTAGTTTTTCCATTCCTTTTTGTGTTGTGGACAGCAATACTGTGTCATCAGCATATCTAATCAGTTTGTCAAGCCTGCCTAATTTGATGTTTGTAGCGATGCCTGAGCTGTGCAGACTGTGGTCTTGCCCATCGCTCAGTTGGGTTTGATTATATGAGAGAATTGTTTCCAACTGAATGATATTGGAATCATTATCTTGTCACCTGTGAGGTTGTGATGCAGCATGTTATTTGTGTACTGCTGTCACTCTTGGCAATCTTCTTCTTCATGTAATTACAGTGTTGGTTGCCTGCCACTGGAATCATAGTGTGGTTACTGAGTCGTATAGTGCCATGTCATCTTGGAACCACCTTATGGTTTGTTTTCAGGATGCAGTGTTACACTGGAAAGGACTTGGAGTATTGTGTATTGTTGTTGCAGTATCAGTGTGGAGTCTGCCTCTTATTGATTGGAAGTATCCATTGGGAGTTAGTGCAGCATCACTCATGTAGTCCCTGCCGTTATGGATTCACTCATAATAGCCACTGTTTTTTAGTGTTTGCTGTGCTACATTTTACTTATAGCTACAGCTGTTTAAGACTAGTGTTTTGTTTTTTTTTTTGGGGGGGGGGGGGGGGAAGGGGTTGTGCATCACCCGTCATGATGCCATTTTTTTTTTTGTTGCAAGAGGTTGTAAGTCTTAGTATTGTTCTTGTAATTATGATGCTGTCTCTTGGCGGTTGTAATGTTGTACGTCAGTTTTGGTGTTTCATTGCAAGTCTCAGTGTCATCTGTCTGTCCAGAGTTTGAAAATTGCCCTTTTACTTGCAATGTTATATGGACATGCTGGAGAATGGTTTCTTCCCATGCTAGTAAAATGTTGCAATTGAAATGCAAAATCAGCACAGGTAGGCTTTTTGTAATGCAGTTCAGAAAAGTTGTTTATGATAATTTTGAAGTTACCAGCAGAAAGCAAATTTTTAAAATTTTTTTTTGGGGGGGGGGGGGGGGGGTGGTGTTCTGTAGCATATTTTTGATGGTCATAATTATCATGTTGATGTAAACAAAAGAGAAACAGTCGATAGGTGACATTTTTTTATATGTATTGTGTGAACATGCTTACACTCAGGTTGTGGTACGTAGATCTTAAGTTGCCAGGTTGGAATGTCAAAAATAAAGCTTATAATGAAAATGTCCACATCTGCAACATTGTTTTTGTGCTTGGTCAGGTAGAGATGTTGTAGTGTGAATCATATATAATATTTTTGTCAAGTATAATTGTCCAGTCTTCTATGTTCACATGTTCTCCCACTGATCTGGTAGATGTGGTGTGAAACATTTGGTAGAGGAGGCAGAGCTGCAGGATGTGTTCAGGAGTCGATGGCTGTTTCATATGTGCAGTCAGCAGCGTGTGACAGGCCGAGCAATACAGGTGTGCTCACAGTCAGCAGTGTGTGACAGGCCGAGCAATACAGGTGTGCTCACAGTCAGCAGTGTGTGACAGGCCGAGCAATACAGGTGTGCTCACAGTCAGCAGTGTGTGACAGGCCGAGCAATACAGGTGTGCTCACAGTCAGCAGTGTGTGACAGGCCGAGCAATACAGGTGTGCTCACAGTCAGCAGTGTGTGACAGGCCGAGCAATACAGGTGTGCTCACAGTCAGCAGTGTGTGACAGGCCGAGCAATACAGGTGTGCTCACAGTCAGCAGCATTCTGTGCATAGTTTGAAGATGATGGTTTGTTATTGACATCAAAGTTGCATCTGATCACTAGATGGTGGGCCATGCTGGTCAGTCCATAGCTTCTTGTATTGACGCTTGATTAGTTTTGGCTTTACTGCATGAGACAAAGTGCTGATGTTTGGTCGCCTACTACTAGATCTGGCAAGTCTGCCAGCTTTTTCATTTCCCAACAGACCACAGTATGATGGGAGTCCAATGAACTACATTTTCCTGAGAGAGCATGCACAGCATTTGTACTGTGTCTCTTTCTATGTGCTGTGTGGGTGACAGCAGACTTTGTGTGATAGACTCGATGTCAGCATGGAAGATGAGGTGACTGCAAGTCTGAGCTATGTTGCTAGCTAGTCTGGCAGCTTCTAGTACAGCGGTGAGCTCAGTTTGGTTCATTGGTAGCCAGAAAACTGGCGGGTATGAAATGTGAAACAGTGTGGACATTTGGATATTGAGTGCTACAGCAGTTTCATAATTTCATGAAAATTATGTCCCAGAATATCTCTTGCAACTTAAATTCACATCAGTTGTTGCCAAGTTTAAGACTTTTTGGGTAGTTAAAGTCTATGCCTGTTTAATGTTAAAGTAATTACAAGCATATATCCATACTACAAGTAAGGAGGATTAAACAGAGAAAACTTAAATATTCTGGACATATTTTAAGACGTCATGATAATTTAGAGAAGACCGTCTTGGAAGGGTACATAATGGGTAAAAGAAAAAGAAGACCAAGGCAAAGATGACTGCAAGACATTGTTGATTATGTGATGCATCAGCAGCTGGGCATCTTGCTTACAACCAAGAGGCCTACAGGTGAACTGTTAGGGAGGCAAAGTTCCACAAGGGACATGCAAACGACAGACTGCCTAGCATTCACATCAATCATAGTGGTTCTACTTTCATTTCAGGTTATTTCCTTATGTACTTACTGTCACTTCCACTAGATTCAATGAGCTAAATTCGTAACTGCATAAAATTCAAAGTCTTGTCTGACAGCAGCCTGAACTATGTCTTATTGCAGTGGCTGATTTGGGCACATGCTAAATAAAGCTTGGGACCTCTCACACTTTCTGGTGTAGCTTTTTAACAAAGGGGACTTCCAAATTTTTATAGCTTACAGCCTTGTCATATTCCTATGGATGGTTGCTATCTGCTTGTCATATTCCCACAGTTGCTGTCTGCTTGTCATATTCCCATGGCCGCTGTCTACATTCAGTAAGTTCAGTCTCTCAGATCTTCAGTCAGTGATGTTTAAAGTTCTTATATTTTTTAAAATTTTGGCTTGGGAAAAATCTTTATTCCCCCATTGTTGCATATACAGCTTTGCCTGAAAATATTTAAAACCTTTTCATTTCCCTTGTACTTAACTTTTGTTCCTTTTGGTTGATGTGCAAAAATATAACTGTTCTCGCCTTTCCATGCTAAAACTGTCTCTCTCTCTCTGAACCTTAAGTGCCCAGGGCACATGGGGCTTCCGCAAGGGTTTTCCACAAATGCCTGTCCTTCGCCTTTTTTTCTGCTCTTGCCCAGGTGAGCCCTCTATTGCTCAACATCCTCTCTGTTGTTCTTCTCCATGTCTCTTTTGGTCTACCCTTACTTCTGTTTCCCTGTGGTGTCCATCTTAGTGCTATTTTTGGTAGTGAGTTGTCAGTCTTTCGGAGCACATGTCCCAACCATCTCCAGCGTCTTTCCTCAATAATTGTTGTCAGTGGTTTCATCTGCATTTCTGCAAATAAGATGGTATTTCTTATGGTGTTTGGCAAAATATTTTTATAATTCTTCGTAAACATTTAGTCTGGAAAGAATTTAACTTGTTTTCTATGGTTTTGGTGATTTTCCAGCATTCACTTCCATAGAGTAGTACACTTAGAACATTACTCTTAAATATCCTGATTTTCATATTTATGCTTAGTTTTTTTGATTTCCATATAGTCTGCAGCATTGCAAAAGCTTGGTTTGCTCTAGTAAGTCTGCTGTTGATGTCCTATGTGCTGTCTCCATTTTCTACTACTCTGCTGCCAAAGTATACAAATTCGTTGACCTCCTCCACTAACTTGTTATCTACTCTGAGTACATTTCTGTTGTTCACATTTTGCTTCATTAATTTTGTCTTTCCTACGTTGATCTTTAGTCCTATGTTGTTTGCATTCTGAGTTAGCTTGTTTATTTTATCTTGCATATCTTTGTGACTGCTTGATAATAGACAAATGTCGTCCGCAAAGTCAAGGTCCTCCAGCACTGTCAAGAGTCCATTGTAATCCTCTGCGTCTATCTGATGTTGCCCCCTTCATTAACCAGTCTACTGCCAAGATAAATAATGTTGGTGATAGTACACATCCCTGTTTCACTACTGTTTGTACCCTAAAGCTGCTGGAGGTATGTTCTCCACAGATCTCTTTGCACTGAAAACCCTCGTATAGGGCTGTCTACCTTTATAATAATCTCCGTTTTAAAATTCAGAAGTGTATCTGAGAAAATACATGAAATGATTTTTCTGATTAAGTCCCCACGTTATTCATTTCATAAATTTGGCGAGGGGCCACAAAAAATCCTATTTACTGAAGTTATTTCTTTAACTATCCATGTCTGGACAAACACAGGGCAATAATTCATGAGAACTACTGCCTCACCGCTGTCAACATGCACCTCTTCACATGAGGTGAGCTGGTGGTATTTTCATGCTGAAAGTCAACACATTACTCATGGGCATGGCTGCAAGTTTGTGGGATTTCTCAGACAACAACCTTGCAGTCTGAGAACTGCTGCTTGAGAAAAAGAAGACGAAGAAGTACAAAGAAAATAAACAAATAAAGAAAGAAAGAAAGAAAAAAAAAAAGATACAATGTTAAAACATCAAACGTCAACAGCTGAACGAAAATATATTCTCATTAAACAGACAGCATCGATACAAAGCAAGTCACACAGCATTGTTATAGTTATTTTACTTCCACTGTTCCCGTAACTGTACTCATACAACCAAACTCACAATCTCACACACAACCTCACCTCTCACAAAATGATTACATATTTTAACCCAATGCAGATCTAACTACCCCGACCTCCCCTGAACCCGCCTCGATTAAACCCACCCCTCCCTCTGTCAAACCCACCTCGCCCTCTCCCTCCGCGACCCCGGTCAAATCCACCCCTGCCTCCTCCTCTGCCTCTATCGAAACCTCCTCGACCACGCCCTCTGCCTCTGTCACCACCTGGAGTTTAGGAGAAAAACAAAAAAAAATGTCTCAGATGGAATGAAACTGCACTATAATGTGTGAAAAGGATATCTGAGCTTACTTTTAATTCCCTACACTGAAATATTTCAAGAATATTCTGCCACCAAGGCAGAAATGTTGAAATGCACTGAGGGCATTATTCTTACTGATAGGCGTATCACTACTCAACTGAAATATTTCAGTTTCATCAAACCCATATAGTAATCTGTGTGAAACATGTTTCACGTGTTTTCGTTTCCTTCACTGAAGTTTATAAACTGAAGGTAGATAAATTCTCGGTATAAAGTGGAACGAATTCAAGAACAACGCAGAGATAAGACATAAGCAAACAACAACCTGTCTCATGGGTGATCAGAAAAAGAAGGACATATGTAGGTCATGTGATGAGAAGAAACAAATCAGAGAAGCCCCAAACAAGCTATCAAGTGGAACACAACGTGCCGAAGAAAAAGAGGTTGACCACGTGAAACTCTAAAGAGGACATTGTTAAGAGAAGCCAATTCAGTGGGCATAACATACCTTGATGAGATTGAAAAACTCACCGAAGACAGGAAATCATGGCGAGCTACCATGTGAGCCCTTATGTGACGTTTAGTGGCACGGGAAGGATGTAAGTGTAAGATAAACATAGCTTTACCATGTCACATAAGCATCTTAGAGATACAAGTTTGTGTCCTTATTTTTCTTCTACCTATCAGCACAGCAGAGGGAATGTGATCAGCAATCACATCCCTCCACCTTTCCTTTCCCAGTTCCAAAAGTGTCAGGTACCTATTTGTACAGCTGGGTGACTGGGTCTTCTCCAGCCAGGTTCATTGCTGACATTCACCTGGACAGACAAGTGCACCAACTGCACACAAAGTGAAACCAAAAAATTTTTACCCAAAATCTTCACATTTTACACTATATCTCTATATATGACACACAAGTTCCAACATTTCCAAACTGTTAATCAATCAATCAAGTACCATGCTGCGTGGGCGATCATTTCTCTCCACAATTCCGCGTCTTTAGACTTGATTATGAGATCCACCGGTGACTTTCTTTCTAGCCACACTGACAGTCCATCAAGTAACTTCTCTGTCTTCCTCTGTCTCTTCTTCCTTCAATTTTTCCAGTTGCCACAATGTGTTCTAATTTTTCTCTTCTCAGAAAACGTCCTACAAATCTTGCTTGTCTGCCTCTGATCTTTGCTATCATTTGCCTTTTAACTCCAGCCTCTCTTAAGACTTCTTTGGTTTTCTTAGCTGTCCATGGTATCTTCAACATCCTTATGAACCACATTTCCATGGCCTCCATTTCTCACTGTACTCTCTTATTCATGGACCATGCTTCACATCTATAAAACAAAATTGGCTCAATGTAACATTTAAGTACTCAGAATCTTGTTTCCATTGATATGGATCCGTTGCACAAGATGTGTCTCATTTTCTTGAATGCTAACTTGGCCTGAGCACGTCTGCTTTTTATTTCGTTGTGACATTTCCCATCAGTTGTTATAATTGTTCCTAAGTACTTGAATCTATCAATTTGTTTCAGATTTGTGCCATTGATGGTAATGTTACATTTTGGTGGTATTCTTTTCTTTGATATGACCATCACTTCAGTCTTCTTTTTATTCAGGCTGAGACCTTTATTTTTACTTTCACGAACCGCGACACGTCCACAAGAGCCTGTAGCCCCCCCCCCCCCCTTTCACTTTTAGCAATCAGAACTGTGTCGTCTGCATATTTTAAGCTGTTATAGTTGTACCCGCCAATTGATATTCCTGGCAAGCTCTCTATACATTTTTCTTTAAGTTTTCGCTGTACAAAGAGAAGAGGTTAGGAGTTAGAACACATCCTTGTCTGACTCCCAATTTTATGTCTTGGAATGCCCCTATTTGGTTCTCAATCTTCACTGCTGCTGACTGCTGCCAGTATATGGTTTCTGATGAGTTTCAGATCTTTCCCATCTATGTTGATGCCTTCCAGCATTCTTATAATTTCTGTGCGTCTCACTTTATCGAATGCTTTAAGAAGTCTATGAAGCATAAGTATAGGTTCGTCTTTACTTCTATTGATCTTTCTGTCAATGTTCTCAATATATATATATATGGCATTACTTGTGCCTTTTCCTTTGACGAAGCCACACTAGTCTTCAGCGATTTCTGGTTTTATTTTGCCCCTGACTCTTCTCATGACAGTACAAAGCAGGATTTTGGTAACATGGCTCACAAGACTAATGGTTCGATGGTCTTCACATTCAACTGCACCTTGTTTCTTTGGTAGGGCAATGAAAACTGATTGCAAAAGGTCTGTTAATGCTCTTATATAAAACTGTAATGTTGTAAGTTTGACATAAATCACATTAGACTGATCATTAAAGTTACATAATTCATACTAAAGCCCACCTTACCTCCTCTTCATCATTAAAGTTACATAATTCATACTAAAGCCCACCTTACCTCCTCTTCATCATTAAAGTTACATAATTCATACTAACGGCCACCTTACCTCCTCTTCATCATTAAAGTTACATAATTCATACCAAAGACCACCTTACCTCCTCTTCCACCACCTCTCCTGCCCACTCCTCTCTGACCTGCTGGCTTTGGCAGGAACCTGGCTAATGGTAACAGTTTGGCTGGATCTATGTAAAACTGGCAAAATTAACAGCGAGAAATTTAATAAAATGAGTTGCCAGAGAGACGTGTTCGAAAAAATTATGTGTAAGCATGTATTGTTTTGATACATACTCCTTAGGGAGCAAAAGATGCTGTCCACTCTGGCAGCCAGTGACCCACAGCTGACATGCTAATGGCCAAGACCCTGTCCCACTTCTCCACTTGTACCCCAAGCAACAGGCCCAGCCTGGCCAATGAGGCAAGGACCATCAAAGTCCCCATGGTGGTGGAGCCTGCTAAAACTGCCACCATAAATGGCTTCCAGTCCAACACGTTGTGTCTCAACATCTTCACTGCCTCAGCTGCAAAAGGACACCAGAATGCAGTTCCAGGGAGACAAAGTAATTCTAATAACTGTTATACTGCACTTGAATTCAGACAAAACACAAAGAAATCATGTGACTCTCTGCTCCAAAAGAAAACATTTGCAGTGTGATGTCAGAAGACTGCCACACAAAACCTGCATATAATTCACACAATGTTTTTAAACATTTACTACCTATTAGCTTTGTCTTCACTTTAGAAAGTGAATTTAACTAAAGTTTCATCACATCACCTTCAGGCACCTCAACTAGATTGTGTGACGATTGGTTAAGGGTACAGGACAGACTTCAGCTAACAAAGGTTATTATACAGAAGGGCCGTGAATGTCAAGATTGGGCAACAGGAAGTAGTTGAACTTTGGGGTTAAGATCTCATCCAGCATCACTGTGGGTCTTCTGACACACTAATATATACAAATGACTCAGTGACTTCAAATAGCAGAAGTGGTTGGGGTTTTGTTGCCTGCCGAAATGGAAGAGGCATGGCACAGGGTTTGGGAGCCTCTGTAAAAAGTATGCAAATGGAAATTGAGACTGTGTTGCCGGCAACAGAATGGTTAGTTGCTCATGATATAGTTAATTGTGTCACTGTGACAGATTCACAGAGCATGCTTCGTAAGATTGAGAAGAAATTTCTTCAAAAAGAATGGGTTCATCTGTTAAGCCAGTCAACTGTGGCAAGCCTAATGTGGCTTTACTGCCCAGGGCATGGAGGAGTACATGGCAGTGATGTGGCAGATAGACTTGCTGGATAGGCTAAAATAAATGGCAGACTGACAATGGACATGGGGGACACTGCTAAAGCTGTATTGGACAGACAGCAGAAAAATGAAGTGTGGAAGTGGAAGAACAATGTAGATCTGAACAGACTGCTGGAGCTAGGACAAATTAAAGGTGCTGGCAGGAAATCCGAATGGTGCGGCAGAAAACGCATCATAACCAACATTTGACAGGAACTATTAGCAAACATACTGCGGCATGCAGTGGAGCATATATGGGGTTGTCCCGAATGCAATGAAGCCAGAGTCTGAAGTTTGATCCTCTGAACCTTTCATCATGTCAGTTTAGTTTTATTTTATTTTTTTTTATTTTATTCTGTGATTCAAAAACTTACTTTTGCTGACTTTTCAAAAGAACCCGCTTTCATGTTGTCTGATAATTTCACTGAAAAATACTGGAAAATGTTAAGGAAACTGTTCTTGTTCAGATTTCTTTAGAAGCACGAACTTTTATTTTTCGCAACTGAAGCTGCGCCGATGATTAGACGCAGGCTTCGTGCTGGCTGGAGGTGATCATAGTGGCTTGCTTGAAGATATAGAGCTGGCTCAAAAATACCCTGACTTCTCGTCAAACTCCACTACCGTGAAAGTAGCACTAAACCCTACCCCATTAGTTGGGCTCAAAGAGAAACATGAAGAGCAAAGATAACGTCCTAGCTGGCTCTGTTTAACCAGCCTCGAAAACCATGACAGCACTCTGACACAATCACAAGTATTATCCCCACTTCACAAGAGTCACAATATTTACAATAATTCTTTTTCTCCAAAACAACACTGGCAGACTTGGTAGATCTTGCATGTCTATGTATAGCAATGCTCAGGGTGATATTTAAGAAAAGTCTTAATAAAATGAAAAAAAAAAAACCCCCACATTTCTAATCCAGTCCATGTTTTTATAGAGTAACTTCCTTCTAGTTTCTGGCTTTTGAAATTTCTCAACAAAATTTATTCTGGCACAGCACAGAAAATAATTCAGGAATGAAACAGTTAAAGTCTCTAAGCATTAACCTAATTAACTTAATATTTAACCTGCCAAAACAACACCCATGACCAACAAACATTTTCTGTAATAAAAAAAATATAGACCACAACATGTTACATGAAAATGATTCTATACCTACTTTTAGCATTTTTTTGTAGTTTAAAATTACAAACTCCTGATTATGAAACAAAACTATATGACCAGTCATATTTCTTTTAAAAGTCTTTTTAAACAGCTCACACAGCAGGTTGAATATTTATAGTCTTGCACATCGCTGACGAGATTCTTCGGATGCCGTGTGTGGAGTGAAACTCCTCCCAGTCAATGAAGAAAATGCAAAAGAAGAAATTAGGGTTTCTGTGCGGCGCCGATGTGAAAATGTGATGGAAAGGATCAAGTGAAGCTTAATCGGTCCAGTGGTCTCGCGGTGAGAGCTACTCATACCACGGCACCTCTGTTCCAGAGGCCAGCCACGTCCGATATATACCCACACTGGTGAAATATGCCTAAACCAGCTTAAACCAGGGGTGAAACTTGATGACTACGTATGTCACGATACCTCCACTCTAGAGGTCGGTCACATCCTAAACACGCCCATACTGGGATAATACGTCTAAACCGGCTTAACCCAGGGGTGAAACTTAACAGTGGCTTCATCCTGGTCACAACTAGAAAAGGGAGTGGCCACGATCACAAAATGCTGAAGTCGGAGACACTGGACCAGTGCAGTCTAGATAGGCAACCACCTCTCATGTGGCGGGATGTATGCATATCCTAATCACGCTGACGTTTTCCAGTGAGAAAGTCCAACACTGGAGTGGATGGACAACCACCTCTCACATGGGGGAGGAGGAGGAGGAGGATACACAAGTATCCCAAAACACGTCAAGGTCTTCCGGTGAGAAAGTCCAACTCTAGATTAATCTGGTGCAATGAAAACCATGGTGTCACGCATTACCGCTTCTGAGACCACCAAGAATACAAGCCCAAGCCCAGTGATACTCTGAACCTCTTGTGGTCCTCTCGTGGATCTCGTGTGGTCCTTTTGGGGACCACCTGACCTATCGAGGACCACAGGAGTAAATTCAGTAGGATCACGGGGCGGTCTCGGTGGTAGAAGTGAACGAAGAAGAAAACAGTCTTGCAAGGTCAGTTTTCAGGCCAAAAATATTTTTCTCATAGTCGACAAAAAGAAAAAAAAAACATGAGAAAGATGATACAGAGAAAACTCAGTTTGGGACTAAAAAATTTCAAAGCAAGAAAGCTTTCTGAATTCTGTTGTTCTGGAGCTGGGAAGATATTATTAAAACAAAATCAAGAATTAAAATTATAATAATGAAATTAATTTACCTGGCCACTATTAACTTACACCACTTCTGCTCTTATCCCTGTAAAGATATACACTGCAGATGTTTACTTCAAGAACGCATGAAATCAGGCATTAACTCTTACCCAGCCTTGTGTTATTATAGTAACACTTCTGGTTTTTGACTCGAGTGCCCTGTGACATTATATTGCTACATGCTTCGTTTCATTAAAAAATCGGTGTAATGTTTAGATTGTAAACATTTAGTGGTTCTAAGGATTGTTATTCCCCGAGGTGGGGTGGTGGATACACTCTCCATTCCAATGGCGTGTGTCTCAAATAGCCTCTGACAGTCAAGTCCAGCTCCTGGCCTTCTCGTGACAGAACTGTTTAAACTGACAGGAGAAGGGGTGAAGGCGAATATCTGGCGCCTGAAAACCAGACGCTTCAGTTAGATGAGAGTCATGTTTGGTAGCTCATCTACCACTGCTGGTGAGAATCTTCAGCTGCTGTGCGTGGAGTGGAGCTCCTCCCAGCCAATGAAGAAAGGTGCAGATGGGGTTGCCATGCGGCACCACTGTGGAAAAGGTGAAAGAAAGGAATAAGCGAAGTAAACAGTAGTCAAATCACAGCACCTCTGGTCTGGGGGTCGGCCACATCCTAAGTGCACTCATATTGGGCAAAATGCCTGAACCGTCTTAACCCAGAGGTTAATAGTTTAACCCAGAGGTTAAGACACTGCTGCCGAGATTATTCGGATGCCGCGCGTGGAGTGAAGCTCCTCCCGGCCAAGGAAGAAAATGCGGAAAAACAATCAGGGTTGCTGTGTGGCGTCGATGTGAAAAGGTGATGGAAAGGATAAAGTGAAGCTTAATCGATATGTCCAGTAGTATCGCTGCGAGAGCTACTCATACCATGGCACCTCTGTTCTAGAGGTTGGTCACGTCAGATAAACACCCATACTGGTGAAATATGCCTAAACCGGCTTACACCAGGAGTGAAACTTGAAGGCTACACATGTCACGGTACCTCTGCTCTAGAGGTCAGTCATGTCCTAAACACACCCATACTGGGATATGCCTAAACTGGCTCAACCCAGGGGTGGAAGTCCCTAGTGGCGAGGATTCATCCTCCTGAACAAAAGCTCCGTCCTGGTCACAACTAGGAAGGGTAGCGGCCACAACCACAAAATGCTGAAGTCGGAGACACTGGACCAGGGCAGTCTTATTAGGCAACCACCTCTCACCCAGTGGGGATGTATGCGTATCCTAATCATGCTGAGGTTTTCTGGTGAGAAAGTCCAATGCTAGAATGGAAGAGCAACCACCTCTCACCCAGTGGTGATACACGGGTATCTCAAAACACGACGAGGTTTTCCGGTGAGAAAGTCCAATTCTAGCCTGGATGGGCTACCACCTCTCATCCAGTGGGGATATGCTGATATCCAAAACATGTTGAGGTTTTCCGGTGAGAAAGTCCAACTCTAGATCAAACTGGTGCAACGAAAACCATAGTGTCACGCAATCCCGCTTCTGAGACCCACCAAGAATACAGGCACAAGCCCTGCGATACTCTGAACCTATTGTGGTCCTCGAAAGGGACCACACGAGGGACCACGGGACATATAGAGGACCACAGGAGTAAATTCAGTAGGATCACAGGGCGGTCTTGGTGGTAGAAGTGAACGAAGAAGAAGAAGAAGTAAACATTTAGTGTGCATGCCCAGTGACCCCTTTCATCATGGCCGAAGATTGCTTAGTAACGAGGGAGAAAATCGAAGTTGTGATAGGGAATTTTAAATTTTTGGTGATGTAGATAGGGATATGGACATGTCCTGTGACCAGACCACTGCTCCTGAATGTATCCCAAGTAGATCTAGACATGTTTAATGACTGGAGAAGTAGTTGGAAGGTCATTTCAGACATTATTTTAGTGAGATTGCCCCATATCATCACAAGAAGAGATCGACAGGTAGTTCTAGGCATATGTAGTGCATCTAGACCTAGCTGATGGTAATTACAACACAACTGTTGTCTAAAAACATCACTTTACTTCTTTTTTTTTCCTAAAAACTCTGCATTTATGAAATCTTCATACATTTAGTTATTTTGAAACATAATAAGTACACTTTTAACATGGAAATACTGTGTTTCATTCACTTTTAACTAATATACCCCTATTACATATCAAGATCTGCACTTTTAATTGGTATAAATGGAATGTCAGGGTTTTTTCCTGTGGCATGGGAAGAGTTAATTACTTAGCACAATAATTCTAAACTTCCTGAAATGGAAAGGAGAAATAGCATAAAAAATACAATGCAGACTATGATTCAAACAAGAGATTTTGCACTAAGAATATATCAACAAAAGGACCCATTGAAAGGATACAAAGTCTTTAATGGGCCCAAATATTTCATCCACTTTGCCGATCTGTTGCTTGTTCTGCAGGTATATCGGAGCATTGAAGTATGGGATCTTATCGCTAACACTCTTACAAACCAAGTCTTCCTCACATGTGTGTGTCATGTAGCCAATTTCTGAAACAAGAACGGCCAAAACACTTCAGCTAATTATATAAATAAGCACAGAAAAATAAGAGGTATATAAACAACGTATTAGTGAAACATAAAAACAGAGAAATAAGAGTTAAACAATGTATTTGTGAAATATAAACACGGAGAAATAAAAGTTTTATGTCTTTCCTGTGTGAGGCCTTTCTCTTCGTGGTACTAAAGTCTCGTAAGTTTTGATGTTCTTCCTAAGATTATGTGCCACGCAAGATAGCACTAGTAACCACGCTTCTCTGGTGTTTCCCATCAATTCGGATGCTTTTCTTTTTTCCGTGCCACTTGATCAGTCAACTGAGACATTTTTTTTCCCCTTGGATCTTCCACGTTCTCTAACCTGTCTGTCATGACAAGACCAAGAAATCCTGAACTATCTTATTATACAAGGTGGCGCATGAGGTGGGTGGCTAGTTTGTGCACCATCCTGTAATTTTACTAGTTTTTATTGTATATATTACCTCTCACATCAAACTAATTGAGAAGTCTGTAACTAGGGTCTGCTTTAGGTGGTCACACAACTCCCAGCTAATGTGATGCCTATACAGTTTTCTCCCACTATGGTATCAGCAGTCAAGACCCTCGGTTTATGGTTATATATCCTATAATATTTGATGCTTGTATTTTTACATACACTTCACACAGGTCTATGCTTCATCTGCTTCCTTTCATTGTCTGTATGTTTTTATATTCATACTTTGCATAACACTTTTGGTAAAATTATCAGATCTTGAAGGGGGAGTTCTTTCAGCATAAAACTCTCATTTATATATGTTGACCTGAACTCTACTAATGTGAACAGAATACATGTTTTATACAAGGAACCTGAAAGTTTTTATATGTGTGTACATATGCTCTAAGCACATGAGGGTGAGTAAAAAGTAACTGCAAATAAAGGGATATAACTACTGAAAAATATATGAAAAGCATCAAGGGTGAGTCAAAAAGTCTTTTCATGTATTTATCAGTGGTTACATCCTTTGATATGAGGTTAAATTTTTTTTTACTCAACCCAATATTTATACTAACTGACGTAGACTGGAACAAAGTGAAAAATCTCATCCAGCATCACCGTGGGTCTTCCGTCACAGTAATATACATACAGATGGCCCAGTGTCTCTGAACGGCAGAACTGGTTGGGGTTTTGTTGCCTACCGAAATGGAAGAGTAGCGGCACAGGGTTTGGAAGCCTCTGAAGTCACAACTTCAACCATGCGAATGGAAACTGAGGCTGTTTCGGTGGCAAAAGAATGGTTAGCTGCTCATGATGTGGTTAATGGTGTCACTGTGACAGATTTACTGAATATGCTTCGTAAGATTAAGAAGAATTTGCTTTGAAAAGAATGGGTTCATCTGTTAAGCAAGTCAGCTGTGACAAGCCTAACATGTTTTTCTGTCCAGTGCATGCAGGAGTACATGGCAATGATGTGGCAGACAGATTTGCTGGACAGGCTAAAATAAATGGCAGACTGACAATGGACAAGGGTAACATTGCTAAGGTTGTATTGGACAGAGTGTGAGAAAATGAAGAGTGGGAATGGAAGAAAAAGTATAGCTGTGACAAAACTGCTGGAGCTAAGACAAATTAAAGATGCTGACAGGAAATCTGAAATGTGTGGCAGAAAATCCATCGTAAACAACCAACATCTGACAGGAACTATTAGCAGACATACTCTTGGATGGATGTGGCCGAGCATACATGGGGTTGTTCTGAATGCAGTGAAGCTGGAGTCCGAATTTTGAACTTTGAGTGAAAGCTGTACAATAAAGGGCAGAATGTCAGGCAAGCATCTGTTCTCAATTCTTCACCATTTTAAAATAAAGTTCACTCTTATTTGTGAGCAAGTTCAGCACTTTCCTTGTAACAGAAGTGCTAGGAAAGCCTAACTGTTGCAGAGATGCAGAATTTTATGATTTTCATGAGAAACTCAGTGCCAGGTGACTAAACAGAATGGGTTCAAGAAGGAAATATTACCTATAGCTAATATACTCTAACGTTCAAGTTAAGATTATTCAATTCAAATGTGATATCCACCCTCATTTATGCATGCGAAAGCTGGAAAACAAACTAAAGAAATAGACAAGAAATTAGACTCTTTTGAAAATAAATACCTCAGGAAAATACTTGGCATAAAGTGAAATGACTTCAAGAACAACGCAGAGATAAGACAGATGAGCAAACAACAACCTGTCTCAAGGGTGATCAGAAAAAGAAGATGGCCATATGTAGGCCATGTGATGAGAAGAAACAATCAGAGAATACCAAAACAAGCTATCAAGTGGAGCACAAAAGGCCGAAGAAAAAGAGGCAGACCACATGAAACTCTAAAGAGTTAAGAGAGGCCAGTTCAGTGGGCATAACATCCCTTGATGAATTTGAAAGACTCGCAGAGAACAGGAAAACTTGGCAAACAACTATGCAAGCCCTATGTGATATTTAATGGCACGGGAAGGATGTAAGATGTAAGAATATTCTCTTACATCAAACTGGCTCCATCAACCACGAGAGCTAGGAAGAACATGTAAACAAGGAAGCCATGCAGTGAGGCACTCAGGCATGAAATGAGGGCCAAAAGTCAAAAGATGCACAAAGAGACTGGATCTTGTAACACAAAACATGGCTTGTTACTGCAACTCAGTGTTTCCCATCCTTTTTGGATCATGTCTCACCTCAAAGATTTTGATGCTTTTACTCCCCCACCTCCCCCTGCATAATAGTCAACCAAGTTATAAAAAAGTGTCAGTCAGCCATTTGCACGTCCCTTGTGGAACTTTGCCTCCCTTACAGCTCTCCTGTAGGCCTCTCGGTGAAAAAGTTAATATAAATATATTCTAAATGCCCTCCCCCAAAAAATTCAAATTGCCACACATTGGGAAACACTGCTGTAGCTGATTCAGACAACCAAATAGTAACATCAGTCATGAGTGGTTGCTAAGTAATTTTTAGTACCAGCTGACACCCACCTGGATCAACAGTCTCCCAGCATAAAAAAAGAGGCTCCTACAATGGTACCCTCACTTATATATCGAACAACACAATACAATCTCAACCTCACATGTCTGCTACCCAAACGTTAACAGGGCAAATATTTTTCATAGTCTTACCCATGACCTCTTCTGGTGGCCCCTGATCTTGCCATCTATTACCTCCTCCTCGTCCCCCACCTCCTCTGTTTCCTCGAAATCCTAGAATGAAAGTAGATATAAATAGTTTATACCCGCTAATCTTCTCAGTATAATAAATAAATTCTTCAATAAAAGGCAGGCTGAGAACAGACAAGGTGACATCATTAAAGCTGTATTAGACACACTGTGAGAAAATGAAGGACAGGAATAGAAGGACAGTGTAGTTATAAGGAGACTGCCGAAGCTGGGACAAATTAAGGGTACAGGCAGGAAATCTGAACTATGTAGCCCCCCCTCCCCCCAAAAAAAAGCATCGTAAACAAACAATACTTGATGGGAACTACTAACAAACAAACTCTTGGGTGGATGCTACGGCATGCGGCTGAGAGTATATGGGGTTGTCTTGAATGGAATGACACCACAGTCTAAATTTTGAACCTTGAACCTGTTCAATATCCTTGTTAACCAAACAATGAAGATAGCAGAAATCAGACAGATGCACTTAGACAAAAAAAAAACTAAAAAAAAAACACATAGCCAATGGCAAAAAGGTCAGAATCCAGTAAGGACACCCGTATTAGTTATTAAAAAAAACACCACAAAAGGATATTTTTTTTCAACTCATTAAAACATTGGCAATACAACAACAAAGAAAAAAAAAAAACAAAGGCCAAAGACCAGTTAAGCTAAAAAAAAAAAAAACCAAACTAAATAATAACAAAATGGTGAAGCTGTATGAGTTTGAGAGTTGCATGCTGAAGTGTCATGGAGTAAAATAGTCACTTGGAAATATGAGCTACAGGCAAAGATCAGGACAAGATAACAAATAAAAAAGATGACCAAACCAACTGCATGCTGTTCTCCCCTCCTGCTGAATATCTGAATGAAAGTTGCATGATGAAGGGCAGAATGGAGACGGGCCTGCGTGCCCAATTCTTAACTCTTCGAAAATAAAATCTGTTCGTTCCTTCCTTCCTTCCTCATAAACCTTTCAGTGCTGAGAGAGCAGACAGACTTCTTGACAGGGCTTGGTAGTTTGTAGAGATATTTTAAGATATCTGTTGTCTTCTCCATCCACCTCCTGCGTGAAAGATCTCTCCGTTTCCTACAATTTTTTGCACAAATGTTTTCTGTGGGATATTGTATGGTGATAGCCATGTAATGTGAATGTACACAGCATATCACATGATTAGACTTATTTTTAACAAGTTTCACTGATGAACAAAGTACACATGCTTATTTGTACTTCTCTAATGAGTAAAACTACTGCTATCTCCTCTTCTAAAAAGTCTCACATTTTTTTTTTTTTTTTTTACAAAATTCATACACTCACCTCCTCCACCTCTGCCACCTCCCCTGAATCCACGACCTCCTCTGAAACTCATATTAAGAAACTGAAATGAAAAAAAAAAATAACATAAGCAAAAGTTTACATATAACAAAATGATGGCACCGTCTCTTACTATTTCCTACAATTCCAAGTGGGAATTTAACTCTTTCCGTGCCAGCTGTCAATTTTTAGATCCTTCCGGTTTCCTGATGCTTACCAACGACCGAAAAATCGATCATGGTTTGTTTCAATAAAAGATCCGGTTAACATTTAGATTGTACATATTTCGTCCATGTTTCCGGTGACACTTTTCAAAATAGTGAAAGAGTCCTTAGATACGAGCGATGCCGGGTGAGAAAAAGGAAGAGAAACATGGAAAATTTTCAATTTTTGATGATGTATATAGGGGTATGGACATGGCCTGTGACCACCCCACAGCTCTTGAATGTATCCCAAGTAGATCTAGACATATTTAGATGACTGGAGAAGTAGTTAGGAGGTTATTTCAGACATTAATTTAGTGAGAATGCAACACAGAATCACAATATGAGACTGACAAGTAGATCTAGACATCTCAGATGATAAGTAGTGCAGATCTAGACCTAGTCGATGGTAAGCTAGGCACAATCATTGTCTAAAAACACCACATTACTTCTTTTTTCCTAAAAAACTCTGCATTTATGAAATTTTCATACATTTAGTTATACTTTGAAACATAATAAGTACACAGAAGTACATGCAAATACTGTTTTCCATTCCATTTTACAACTATACCCCCTAACATATCAAGACCCACGCTTTTACTCTGGTAAGCAACTAAACGTTCACTTTTCTTCCTGTGGCACGGGAAGAGTTAAAAAAAAAAAGGTATACTGGCAATAGCCATCTAACACAGCCAAACCATTTGTTTCTGGATGTAGTGTAATACCGATGTTACTTTAATCTATGCCCTGGTGGAGTCGTTTCTTATTTGGTCTCTTCTTGTCACATTTAGCATTCTCCTTAAGCATCTCATTTCCTCCATGACAGTTTTCCTTCTGTTTCTGGCTGTTAGTGTCCATGTTTGACATTGACAGTACAGAGTTGGGAGGAAACTTTTTTTTTTTTCTGTTTCAATTGTGACGTATTTGTTCCATGAATGAATGAATAATCTTTATTTTTAAAGGGTAAAGAATTGGGCACGCACATTCTGCCCTTCATCACTCCATCTTTCATTCTTCCCACACACTCAATTTAATACAAATATACAAATTAAATTAGGAAAAAACATATCAAAAGAGTGTAAGATTTAACGATTAAAAGAGAAGAAGTAATTAACCTAATAAAATAGCTCTCATGCACACACACACACAGACATATACAAAAATACACTGTAAATACAGATCTTCTAACATATGTTTTTTAACAAACATTAAAATAATTTCTAACAATATCTAACAAGTTACTTTTCGAACTATGTCATTTTAGTACTTGATGGTTTACGAGCCATGTGTTGAGAGAGTGCTGGATATTCTATGGAGGCATATAATTACAAGCAAGTAAATAATGAAACAGGTTTGAGTTAAAGGATGAAGTATTACCAATGGATTTTAAATTTTAAATCCATCAAAATTCCATGAAGAACTGAATAGTACATTTCTACCAACTCTGACTTCATGGTGCTGGTAACAACAAAGTGTATCTGTATTTCAGTGTGCAGTCTCTTTGCATCTGCATTTCCTGCCTTCCAATCTGACCATCACTGCCTCATCAAATGCCCATGTGACAACTGCACTGGGAGTGCTCACTGCCCAAGTCATTTCATCCACTTTTATTTTCACTAGTGAATTTAATGCTGCATATTCTAAAGTTCTAATTTATCCTCATTTCACACAACCTGCCTTAGCAAAATGCAGTATATTCTCACTGCTGTCAATCGATAACAGAGATCTTTTTGCCCAATATGAACAAGAAGCAGCTCAATTAACAATAGTAAAAAAGACACCGGAATGGATTGGTTCAAAAAGATCCCGGAAACATCATTAAAATGATTATGTGATAGACACCTGAGGGAAAGAGAAAGAGAGGCCAACCAAAGACAACCTGGCCAAGAACTGAACCAGATGAGACCAACAGAGAACAACATAAATGAGACACAATGCAAAGTCTGGCTGCAGACTGTGAGAAACAGACAGAAGTTTTGTTGCCTTGCAAGGAGTACTAGATTGTGAACCTGCCCAAGGCATGAAAGGATGCATCCGGAATCCAAACTCCTGAAAGAACACTACAAGGATGCCTATTAATACACTCTTAAGCAGGCCAAGCCTTTTCCGAGATTTTGAGTCAATATCCAGCATCTGCAACACAAGTGAGATGCTTTAGAAGAATACTAAAAGTAGCAAAAAAGTCTATTGGCACTCTTGACACTCAAGTTACATGACGTAGGAGACAGTAAAATCCCTCCTATTTCATTTATACATATCATTACTATACAATTATGCACAGAATCGATGTAAATTCCTATATAAAATCTGGAAGTTCTTATGCTTACAGATTTAAAAACAAAGGCAGCCTCAACATTACAAACGGTCTGTTAAATTCAAGATCTTATATCTTTCCCGTGTCGTTAAACGTCACATAGGGCTTGCACGGTAGTTCGTCAAGTTTTCATGGTTTCTGCGAGCTTTTAAACCTCATCAAAGGATGTCATGCCTACTAAATTTGGACTCTTTAACAGTATCCTCTTTAGAATTTCACGTGGTCGACCTCTTTTTCTTCAGCCTGTTGTGTTCCACTTGATAGCTTGTTTTGGAATTCTCTGTTTCTCATAACATATAACTGAACTTAATTACTTACTGCATTCAGCACGCGAGGTATAAACAATGTAGGAAGCTTTCTTTGTTACTTTTCTTTACACATACCTAAATTGTAAAGATCTCCTGGTCTTCTTCTAAGTTACTCTTTGCTTTGCGCCGAGACTTTAGAAACATGTAAACATCATTTGTTGTGTCACACGTGCGCGTACACGGAAACAATTCTATTTCCGGTGTGTTATGTGCACGGATTCGTAACAAACTGCAAAAATCTATAATATCTAAATCTAAGCATTCCCCCCTCAGACGGAAAACTGTTTGCAAAAATAAGCCTATAGATATAAACTTGCGCTTTCACTGGCATTTCAGTTACTTTCAATCTATCTTGAATGCTTTTGCGAATAATCAGTCAGACATTTGCATGTCCCTTGCGGAACTTTGCCTCTCTAACACACAATAATTAGTGTTTAAGTATACAACTATACACGAGGCACTGCAGTAAAGTTGTGATACCAAAATGCATAAACTAGGAAAAAAAATAGGAACAACTTTATTACTTAACGTTTAGAGCGATGTGACGTTTCGGCGCTAGCCTTCTTCATGCAAACAATAAACAGGACAAAGAATCACAGAGGAGACAAAGTATAGATTTACATGAAGTTTATATAAAAGAAATAATTTTTTAAAAAATGAATGAACAATGGAACTTAAGTCTTGGAAGAACATAAGGCAGAACTCGTAAACGCAATGGGGTTCCGAAAAGTGGTTTTACGAGTTCTATCTTACATTCTTCCAAGACTCAGGATGAGTTACGATGTCTTGCAGCCATCTTTGCCTTGGGCTTCCTCTCTTTCTTTTTCCCCATCTTTCAACCACTGTTATATAAAATGTACTGAAGCTAGTAGAATACTATTATTTGTAATCTGGTGATAATTTTTAATTTTAAAGTGACATAGAATAAACAGCACCAAAAAAATTTTTTTCTAGTTATTTATTTTTGTGAAAGAATAATTATATCATTTTCACTTTCACGGCAGCACGATTAGTTCCTGTGAGCATTAAGTCTTTAAGTGACTTAGGCATCCATGCAGCTAAAAAAAAAAAAAAAAGGATAACCATTGTAAAGTAAGAACACACTGTTTATGCTTTTATAATTTCAATTATAAATGCATTGCATCGCTGGATTGTGAATCAATGACCATTCATCCATTTTGTCACTTTCAAATGTGTACCAATATGGATTTGGATTAAAATCTATTGCTTCGCATGAACTTACACACAAGGATTTTGCTCCTTTTCAGAATGAATTTGATGGAGAGTTTCTCCTGTTCAATAATGACTTCTCTGAGTCAGCAGTTGTCACTGACATATTCGTTTGTACTCGCTGTTCAAACCATAAAATGTAAACTCATTGTTTCATCCAAAAGCAACTCTCAAAGCAAAAACCATTGAAACCCAAGTCGGACAACATTGTTTTGGTGGAACCTATGCTGTTCTCTGAAGAGCTACCTGGCTATCATTGATAAATAGCGTGACCAGACCACCATGACTAATTCTCTATAATTCTTTTGCTGTAAACAGTCTCTTTCCATTGCAATTCAGCTACTCTTGGTATATTTATTTTTTTGTTAAAATTAGACTTTTGGCTCTCATTTGGTCCAAGTAGGTTCAAGCAGAGCCAGGTTTGGCCCAGGGGACAGTTACTATCAAGACCTTAAATCAAACAAGGACACCTCACATGAAAATCTCTAGTAAGAACAGAAGAAGAAAAAAGCCACTGGGACCAAGAAGTGCACCTAGCACACACACACACCCCCCCCCCCAAGCCTAATTCCAAATTCCTTGTTATTAAAATTTAAATTTTTAACTTCTTCTTGTTAGACATCTTTTATCATAGTGTGGTCTTTCAGTTGACGATTTTGTATTTCATTTGTTGTTCTAGCTAGATATACTCTGCATCTTCTTAATAAGTAATGACCAAGTACTACATCTGGACTCCATTCACCACACCACTACATAGTCCACAGCTTTGTCCAGGTTTTTCTTGCCAGTTTCAAAGTTCTGCTTTAAACTCCTTGGCCAGGTGTGCAAGCACTGGACATTCCTGGAGAACATGCCCAAAACTCTAGTCCTATTCTAAAGGGACATCTTGTTGTTCCTGTTATTAGTCACAGCAGACACCTGCTCAGTGGATCCAAGTAATGTCCGTATCAGTTGTTTCCACTTACGTTGGCAGGAGAATAATGTAGGACAATCTTTTATGGTATCCAGCCACATTTTTTTTTCTCTTACATGGGAACAATGCTTTCTGAGTTACTGATCATAACAGCTTTTCTGCCTCACAGTCCTATGGTTAATGTACCAAGCAAAGACATTATTTTAGAAGCATGGCTTCTACTTTACTCTTGTAGTTCATCCAGTCAGCCAAGACTGGTGCAACCACTATAATCTTACATCCTTCCAGTGCCAATAAACATCACATGGGGCTTGCATGGTAGTTTGCAATGTTTTCCTGTTTTCGGTGATCTTTTCAACCTCATCAAGGGATGTTGGCCTCTCTCAATAATGTCCTCTTTAGAGTTTCACACGGTCGACCTCTTTTTCTTTTGCCTGTTGTGTTCCACTTGATAGCTTGTTTTGGTATTCTCTGATTGTTTCTTCTCATCACGTGACCAACATATGTCTATCTTCTTTTCCTGATCACCCATGAGGCTGGTTGTTGTTCAGTCATCTGTCTTATCTCTGCATTGTTCTTGAATTCATTCCACTTTATACCAAGTATTTTTCTTAGGCATTTGTTTTCAAAAGAGTCTAATTTCTTGTCTATTTTTTTAGCTGTTTTCCAGCTTTTGCATGCATAAATGAGGGTGGATATTACATTTGAATTGAATAATCTTAACTTGATTTTTGTGCTTATAACTTTTGAATGTCATATGTCTGAAGATTCTTGAAAGTCAATTCTGCTTTTGCAATTCGAATTCTAACTTCCTTTCTATAGCTGCTGAAGTATGCAAATTGGTTTAATTCTTCAACAGCTGTTACTTCTACGTATATTTTTCCTTTGTGATTAATAAGACGTTTCATTATTTTTGTTTTTCCTTGTTAATTTCAAGTCCTATTTTACTAGCCAGTAGTCAGTGAAGGTAGCCAGTGAAGATGGTATCTGTTTTTTCTTGCATCAATTTCACATTGTCACTAATAAAGAGTTATGTCATCTGCAAAATTAAGATCTTCCAGTTGGGTCCCATGTACCCAATCAATGCCCGTTTTACCTGTGCAGCATTTTTTCACTGCAAAGTCTATGGCAATTCCAAAAGGCAAAGGAGATAATATACATCCTTGTTTCACGCCTGTTTCAATCTGGAAACATTCACTCATCCCTTCTTCTGTGTAACACTATAATACACAGGCATTATTTGTGTAACTAGACGAGTGACAAGTGAGATTATAAAAAAAAATACAAACTCAGAAATAAAACTCATGAAGACTTTCCAGCTTTCTAAATGTTTTATTATACATTCTATAAACAACATCAGTAAAGAAAAGTGTTTGCATTCAAAATTTTCATACAACTCTTATTCTTAGGTCCCGGGTTAAAAAACACTAACTTGAATGACTTTGCATGTAGGGCAGTGAATGATGATGACAGAGAAAGATCCAGTAACCTCCAGCCCAAAAGGTTGTGCCAGTCAAGCAATACTTACACATGTTCACATCCCACCAGGCATTTGGACTGCTTTTAATGATGTCCCCACTTGAGTGATGGGCATTAAATGTCAGTCAGTCTCTGAAACTAGTGACTGTTTGCCAGACAAGACATGGAAGAATATGTTGTATTCACATCTGTATGTGTATTTCAGGAAAACTGATGTTCACATATAAATTAATCTCATGTTAATAAAGAAAACAGCAAAAGAACTAAAGAAACTCCAGAGCTTTTATATACTGTATATTAAAAACAAAAACCCAACTATTTCCTAATTTTCTGTAACTGTAAAATTCTAAAACAGCATTAGATCAGATATGGTAACATTTAAGAACTTAATGAAACAATCTCAGAACATATAAAAACCTAAACATACTGAATTAGATTTAGATCTTAATTTCAGTAATCATGCCAGATTTTCTTCACTGATACATTTTTTTTAAACCCCAGACATAAAAGGCAATTAACAATAAATTAGAGATTTCAAAGTGGAAGGATGTTTTGGGCATGCATCTAATAAAAAAAAGTTAATGAAGGTAGACAAGGTTCAGTTTTACAAAAAAGATAGAAAAACTGAGGAAAGTTGACAGAAACAAGAACGGCAGAAAGCAAGATGAGTGCATACAAGTGAAGAACATGCAACAATCCAATATTTTAGCAAAAACCCTTTTCAAGAGTCACCTACAAAAACATCACAACAGATTTTAAAAAAACGAAAAACAGAAGAAAAATCAAACACTTAGCTTTCTGATCTCCTCCTCATAAGAAAGACAGGAACAAAATATGCCCATATGGATGCAAACTGGCTGAGAAATGAGGTAAATGAAGGATGACAAAGAATACTACATGTAAACAACAGGCAAAGTACCACATGTAAACAACAGACAAATGGTACCACATGTAAACAACAAACAAAGGGTACCACATGTAAACAACAGACAAAGGGTACCACATGTAAACAACAGACAAAGAGTACCACATATAAACAACAGACAAAGGGTAACACATGTAAACAACAGACAAAGGGTAACACATGTAAACAAAAGACAAAGGATACCACATGTAAACAACATGGTGTTATGACCCAGCTTGCTCCCACTGGATAGACAGGTAAAGGTAATCCTGTCATGCCTTGGAGGCACATAGAGATACGGTGTTAGTGCCCGTATTTTCCTTGACCTGTCAGCACACTAGAGGGTGATATGGTCAGTATCACGCCCGGCTGCCTTTTTCCTTCCCCAACTTCCAGAAAAAGTCAGGTATCCATTTCTAAATCTGGGTGACTGGGGAGTCTCTGGTTGGATTCGAACCCCAATCTTTGCCATGAGAGACTAGTACACTAACCACTTCACCGCTCAGACACCCATCAGATGCCTACAGCCTAAAGATAGTGTGGACAATCAAAGTGAGAAGACAATATGGGGAGGAGTGAATGAAAGAAGGTTCAGAAAGAACGGATAACAGTGAGAGGACAAGGCCGCCGGGTAAGCATGCCTAGATAAGGAAGCTATCAAAGCCTACTAGGGACTACAGAAGGATAGAAAGGGCCTGGAAAATTAACTAAAAAAAACTTTTTTAAAGTACAGTTTTCTCCTTGTTATTTTTTAAAATCACGTTTTTTAAAGTGCACAAATACATGTAAATTTCTGACGACAGCAATTTTCAATTACTGACAAAAAAAAAACAACAACAAAAAACTTTACAACCAAATATCATATCTAATTCTATCATTTGCATGTCCCTCATGCCTCCCTAACAGCTCTCCTGTAGGCCTCTCAGATGTAAGCAAGACACCCTACTGCTGATGCATCCATTCACAGATCATCAACGATGCCTTGCAGCCATTATCTAATTACGCTTTTAAATTATACAGCGAGATAACAATAATACGAGCCCTATCAAGACATCTATTTGTCCCCTCAACACCGAAAGGTATATAAGGAAGGAGACATGACAAGTCAAGAGTATTAGGCTTCAGTGATCACTGCTCTTAACCTGTTTTACACAAAAGAACTGATCACATGTTACAGTGACTGAATCTAAAACTGGAATCATAATTCTGAATCACTTGTCTCCATCTTCTCCAGCAGTCAAGTACTGGCTCCCGCTGGAGCCCTATCACCAGAATGAATTTTTCCAATTTCTCTAGGTAGTTTCAGCGCCCCTGCCACCCCCCACCCCCCTTCCAAGCTTGGTTTTGTTAACCAAATGTATATGACAGGAACGCTCTCAGAGAGGACATCCATAATGATGCTAGGTTTTTTTCTGCACAAAAATGTATACATCAAAACCCTTGGAGAATGTGTTCTAAGGCCCAAATCCTTGATATAGGTTTTACTGCACAAACGTGTGTACACGAGCACTCTCGGAGCATATCTACTATGACCTAAACTCAATTCTCATTTGGGTAATAATTATGTTAATGATACAGACCAATGAGTATGAAGATGCACAATCTAAAAACAAAAAAAATTCTACTCCCGATTCAACAAACAACTTGCCACTGTCACAACTAAAACAAGAAACTGACAGACAAGCACTGGACATGTATTATAAATTGCATTTTTTTTTTAGTGGTTTCACTGAATGTACTTTCTGTGGTTATTTCACCTGCAGCAGTAATCAAAGTACTTGGACAGTATCAGCACTATAATGGCTGTTCAACAGTCAGATTTTAAAATTAACAGTGGCTAAGACCACTAAGGATGACATCGTACAGATAACGTGTGATAAAAGAAACAAGCTTGTTTAACCATGGAATACAGACTTTTTCCATCTAAGCCTTTAGAACAAACCTTCACATTTTTAAAGATGATATATTATTTATATTCAGTAAGACTTGTTACTGATTCAGAATGTTACAAGATACATGGTATCTGAAAACTCGCTTGCCTTTATTCCAACAAACATCATCAGTTTCTTTTTCCGGCATTCTTACATGACAAATGCATTATTTTTTTCTTCCTGTCCAAAATAACAGAATCTGCATAGATGTTGCCTGAGCACAGCCATGACAAATTACATTCTATGAGTGAACTGAACAGGGTTCTAATCTTGTTAAGGCTGTTCAGCTAAATTAGCACTAAAGATAGGTTCTTGAAAACATACGATGAAGGGAACTGTCTACAAATATGAAAATGTAAATCTGCAAACAAGACACACCTGAGTAGGCTAAAAACATGATGTAAGTCTTAGTGAAAAGCAGAAATTCATTTCTATGGAACTATGTCCAACCTAAAATAGGGATATAAAAAACCCCACCCCCCAAAAACAGGATCTTACTTTATTCTGATAGCTAAAAATGTAGCAGTGAAACTATTGTAAAAAAAATATACAGAAAAAAGTACTAGTCACCAAGCTAATTTATCTTCTTCTTATCTGTCTACTTATGGCACTAGCATGGCTGGGAGTTTCAGACACTGGTCCAGAGCAAGGCAAGATGCCTCTCAATGTTATGTTTCCTCAGAGTGTCTTTGCCCCATCTATCCACTCTTTTCTTGATCATCTTCGCACTCCATATCCAGATGTTTTCGGGTTATATGCACATGCAGGTGGCTGTTCTGTATTCATACTAATTTATCAATAATCATAATCTGCTTTCAGAAGTGACACAGACTTCAATAAGAGAGTGAATAACTTTGTCATACGTTACCACTGAGCTGGTCAAAAGAACAAAGATGTCATAACCTGATGCTATATAAAAATTATCACAGAAGATGTCAGTGCACTGAACAAGTTACACAAAACCATACAATTCATATATACCCATGATATATATTACAAGTCATACATGGAAATATAACAAGATAAATAATACTCGATATTCATTAGGAACCCAGACACCAGAGGAAGAAAGGAATGAAGAAAGTGATTGTGAATTGAATCTGCTCTTCCACAGGGCAAGCAAGCAACTGCCTAAACTGTGAGACGAAACGCCACTGTAATAACAAGACTACAATACAGCTCAGTCCTATTATAGTAAAACATGATATTGCCATTTTTTAAGGTTTAAATGACTTTCCAGTTCCATAGAGGTTTTATGCGTACTGCCACAGTTTTATTGCTTGTGATAACATAAGTACAGTAATACCCTGCCCATAAGTGAGTAACGCATTTACATTTCTCATCTCTAGAGATGTCTAACATTAACCATTATTGGCTTCCTCCAATACAATGCTGCAGTCTTTCAACAACGTATTCATTAATGTGAGACTGCAGGAATAATTTTTTTCTACATATATGTAGTTACTTTCTGTGCTGAGTGCATGATTGAGAGCGAAAGATAAATGTTTTATTTATTTTTCTCACCTCTGTCAATGCTGATTATGTTTCTTACACACGTGGCATATCTGCAGACTGTCTGGAGCAGAGAGAAAGTGGTGTGTGATTAAGGACAGAATGTCAGAAGGGCCTGCGTGTTCCATTCTTAACCCTTCGGGAAATAAAAGATCATTCAATCAGTCAATGTTTACAGCAATATTTCTATGGGCAATTATCACGTTCACGGTGCTCTAGCACACAACACCTTACAGTGCTTGCTCTTCTTTCTCACATCACTCTCAATAATGACACTATCCGTCATTCATCCGAGTCATGAGCTGCTGGCTCTGGAGCGTTTTCACTTCTGTCCTCATTATTTTGGGACTCCCAAGAATTGCTGGCAGAATAGTCCTCCCCTGGGGTGTCTTCATCTGCATCCACCCCCTTCAGCTTCTTGCCCATTAACTTTGCCAGGCACTCGAATAAAGACTCATCTTCTCCTTTGTGTCTCTCCAGGTTCTTGTGATACACCATTATCAAGTCAAGAATATTTTCTGTCAAATGATAAAAAAATTTTAAAAAAAGATTCAAATATAATACTTTCAGTCGCTATTGTCCAACACAGTGGTTCTCAACCTTTTCTGAGCGTGGTCCTAAACTAACAATGGTACATGACCCATGAAAAAAAAAATTTTTTTTAAATAATGAAATTCAGCAAAAAAAAATTATTTCATTGAAAAATAGCAGGTGTGTGTTTGTTGTTAAGTCTGAAAACACAAAATCCTCAAAATTCTGTACATTTTTCTTTTAATTTGAACTTGTTATTGTTATTTATTTATTTCCCTTCACTTTTCTTTTTGGTTTTCTGTTGTTGCATTTACATTTTTCACAATATCGTTTTGCAATACTACCTCGGGCTCCTCATAATTTAGGCCGCAACCGGAGGATGGTAACCAACTATCTAAATGCTCCTGGCTTATAGAATATAAACCATTATATATACATTAATTAACTCTTCCCCTGCCAGCGTACTTATATGAACACTTCTGGTTTGTCCTGTTTCTGCCAATGTACTTATATGTACACTAGCTTTGTTTCACTAAAATCCAGTGTAACTTTTGATTGTAAAATTCTTCTTCTTCTTCGTTCGCTTCTACCACCAAAACCGCACTGTGATCCTACTGAATTTACACCTGTGGTCCTCGTTAGGTCCCGTGGTCTCCTGTGTGGTCCCCGAAAGGACCACACGAGATCCACGAGAGGACCACAAGGGGTTCAGAGTATTGCGGGGCTTTAGCCTGTATTCTTGGTGGGTCTCTGAAACGGATTGCATGACATCGTGGTTTTCATTGGACCAGTTTAGTCTAGAGTTGGACTTTCTCACCGGAAGACCTCGACATGTTTAGGATATCAGTGCATCCCCGCTGGGTGAGAGGCGGTAGCCCACCCAGGCCAGAGTTGGACCTTCTCACCGGAAAACCTCGACGTGTTTTGAGATACCCGTGTATCACCGCCGGGTGAGAGGTGGTTGCCCATCCAGTCCAGAGTTGGACTTTCTCACCGGAAAACCTCAGCGTGATTAGGATACGCAAACATCCCTGTCAGGTGAGAGGTGGTTGCCTATCTAGACTGCCCTGGTCCAGTGTCTCTGACTTCAGCATTTTGCGGTCGTGGCCGCTACCCTTCCTAGTTGTGACCAGGATGGAGCTTTTGTCCAGGAGGACGAATCCTCGCCACTAGTGACTTCCACCCCTGGGTTGAGCCGGTTTAGGCATATTATCCCAGTATGGGCGTGTTTGGGACGTGACCGACCTCTAGAGCAGAGGTACTGTGACATGCATAGCCTTCAAGATTCACCCCTGGTGTGAGCTGGTTTAGGCAAAATTCACCAATATGGGTGTATATCAGGCGTGACCGACCTCTAGAGCGGAGGTGGCATGACATGTCTAGCCATCAAGTTCCACCCCTGGTGTGTGCTGATTTAGGCATATTTCACCAGTGTAGGTGTATTTCGGACGTGGGCGGCCTCTAGAGCAGAGGTGCCGTGGTATGTATAGCTCTCGCAGCGATACTATTGGACATACCGATTAAACTTCACTTTATCCTTTCCACCACCTTTTCACATCGGCGCCACACAGCAACCTTTATTTCTTTTCCGCATTTTCTTCCTTGACCGGGAGGAGCTTCACTCCACGCTCGGCATTCGTAGAGTCTCGCCAGCAGTGTCTTAACCTCTGGGACAAGCCGGTTCATGCATTTCACCCGATATGACTGCACTCAGGACGTGGCCGACCTCCAGACCAGAGGTGCCATGATTTGACTGTTTGCTTCGCTTTATCCTTTCTACCACCTTTTCCGCAGTGATGCTGCGCGGCAACCCCATTTGCACCTTTCTTTGTTGGCCGGGAGGAGCACCGCTCCACGCACGGCAGCCGAAGAATATTGCCAACAGCGAGATTGTAAACAGTTTAGTGCGCATGTCTAGTGACCCATGTCACCATTTTGAATGTGTTTTTAACAAGAGGGGTCAAATGTTTCGATCGAATGGAAAAATATCAATTTTTTGTGTATGACTTTGGAGGTAAACATGTCCCCCTACGACTTTCATGACTTTACCCCAAGTAGATTTGGACTATTAGATGGTCTGGAGAAGTAGTTAGATAATAAATAAATTACACTTAGAAGGTTATTTCAGACATTATTATTATATTATATTATTTTAGTATGCCACACGACGAATTCGGATACAAGCCGATCTAGGCATCGCCGATGGACAGTAATACACAAATATCAGCTAAAATCATCACACTACATATTTTTTCCTTAAAAAAAACTCTTCATTTATGAAATCTTCTTACATTTGCAGATATTGTGATGCATAATACATACACAAAATACATGGAAATAATTTGTTAATTCACTTTTACAACTATACCTCCTATACATATTAAGGCCCGTGCTTTTTGTCTGGCCTTATCAGAATGTCCGCATTTGCTGCCTGCGGCACAGAAAGAGGTAACATTATACGAACCATACATAATATATTAATGGTTCTTTTTTTTAAAAAACTTTCTTCTGTGCACATCTTAAGACATAAACATGTATATAAATATAAACCAGAGACAACCTTTAACTTTGTTAACCCAAGCAACTTCAGCCACAATATTCCCTATCTTTGAGCCTCCGAGGCAAGATGACAGTTCACAGAAGATAACACTTTAATATGAGCTCCAGTATCACATCAGCAGGGTCCCCCCCCCCCCCCCACCAGATTAAAAGTGTGAAAATTTATTGTTCTGAGTAATCTTGATTTTTAGGTTAAGATATTCTATTTTGAGTAAAGTTATATAAGAGCTAAATCTAGTAAGATATTCCATTTTGTGTCAAGTTATATAAGAGCTAAATCTACTAACTATTTTGTGTAAAGTTATATAAGCTAAATCTAGTAAGATATTCTATTTTGTGTAAACTTATATAAGCACTAAATCTAGAAAGATATTCTATTTTGTGTAAAGTTATCTCTCTCTCTCTGAACCTTAAGTGCCCAGGGCACATGGGGCTTCCGCAAGGGTTTTCCACAAATGCCTGTCCTTCGCCTTTTTTTCTGCTCTTGCCCAGGTGAGCCCTCTATTGCTCAACATCCTTTCTGTTGTTCTTCTCCATGTCTCTTTTGGTCTACCCTTACTTCTGTTCCCCTGTGGTGTCCATCTTAGTGCCATTTTTGGTAGTGAGTTGTTAGTCATTCGGAGCACATGTCCCAACCATCGCCAGCGTCTTTCCTCAATAATTGTTGTCAGTGGCTTCATCTGCATTTCTGCCAATATGTTATTTCTTATGGTGTTTGGCCAAAATATTTTTCTAATTCTTCTTAAACATTTAGTCTGGAAAGAATTCAACTTGTTTTCTATGGTTTTGGTGATTTTCCAGCATTCACTTCCATAGAGTAGTACACTTAGAACATTACTCTTAAATATCCTTATTTTCATATTTATGCTTAGTTTTTTTGATTTCCATATAGTCTGCAGCATTGCAAAAGCCTGCAGCATTGCAAAAGCCTGGTTTGCTCTAGTAAGTCTGCTGTTGATGTCCTCTGTGCTGTCTCCATTTTCTACTACTCTGCTGCCAAGGTATACAAATTCGTTGACCTCCTCCACTAACTTGCTATCTACTCTGAGTACATTTCTGTTGTTCACATTTTGCTTCATTAACTTTGTCTTTCCTACGTTGATCTTTAGTCCTATGTTGTTTGCATTCTGAGTTAGCTTGTTTATTTTATCTTGCATATCTTTGTGACTGCTTGATAATAGACAAGTGTCGTCCGCAAAGTCAAGGTCCTCCAGCACTGTGTCAAAGGGTCCATTGTAATCCTCTGCGTTTGTCTGATGTTGCCTCCTTCATTAACCAATCTACTGCCAAGATAAATAATGTTGGTGACAGTACACATCCCTGTTTCACTCCTGTTTGTACCCTAAAGTTGCTGGAGGTATGTTCTCCACAGATAACTTTGCACTGAAAACCCTCGTATAGGGCTTTGATTACATTAACTATTTTATGGGGGAGACCATGCCATCTTAGGATTTTCCACAGTGCATCTCTGTTGACACTGTCAAAGGCTTTCTCAAAATCTATGAATAATGCATATGTTGTGCTATGCCACTCATTTGTCTGTTCTAATATTTGTCTAAGTACAAATATGTGGTCTATGCATGATCTCCCTTTCCTAAATCCTGCCTGCTCTTTCCGAAGTTTTTCCTCAAGTGTTGGTACAATTCTGTTGATGATTATTCTGCAAAAATACTTTACTGGTGATTGGCAGTAGGGTAATGCCTCTCCAGTTCCTGCAATCTCTGAGGTCACCCTTCTTTGGTAGTTTTACTATAAGCCCAGTTTTCCACTCCTCTGGGGCTTTTTCTAGATCCCAAATTTGTTGTAATATCCGGCAAAGTTGTTTTGGTGTTTCTGTTTCTTCTGCTTTCAACATCTCAGCAATCACTTCATCTTCACCTGGTGCCCTGTCTGATTTTAGCTTCTTTATCGCCTCCTTTACTTCATTTATTGTTATTGGTCCTGTATTGATGTTTAGTTCCGTAAAGTTATACAAGAGTTAAATCTAGTAAGATATTCTATTCTGTATAATGTCATGAAAGAGTTAAATCTAGAAACTCCACATTTTCTTTACATTCCCTGAAACGTTCAGAAAAGAAAGCAGCTTCTAGTTAATGGCTGTCTTATTTCTTGGTACAAAAACGGCTAACATTTTCATTCCTGCAGGATACAAATTCTTACATCTTACTTACAATATAAATTACAAATTACAATATACAAAATACAATATACAAAAGATAAAAAAAAGGGATACGTTAACTGAACATTACAAACTACTTCATGAACAAAGATAAAGGCAGACAGGTGTATAGCTCAGTTTTACAAATAGACAGAAAGTATGAGGAAGTGGACAGAAACAAGAGTGGCGGAAAGTAAGAAGAGCATGTATGAAGAACACACAACAATCCAATATTTTTGGCAAATTTCCTTTTTCAAGGACCACATAAAAAAAAAAATCAAATAAATACACAAAGAATAAATGAAATTTATGATAAAAGGCATTTGCTGAAATACTGGACTGTTGTATGTTCTTTATTTATATGTGTTGATTTTACCTTCAGCCACTCTTGTTTCTGCCCACTTTTCTCAGCCTTTCTATCTATTTCTAAAACTGAACTAAAAACCTCTGCCTACCACTATTACTACCACTATTACTGGACCAATTTTACTACAGTCATCATTTCTCTTATCTTCCATTGTGCACAAAGACAGAGCGGCAGCTGATTTATGCTCATTAAAGTTATCAGACAATCAAAAACTGTTTCATTAATTTATGAACACTCACTTATGCTCATCTTCATCTCCTTCAGAAACTCATACATCTGACCCATCTGATCACGGAGCGTAACGTCACCAAAAGTAAAATAGCAGATGTCACGGCCGGCTGCACTAGCTGCCATCATTTGGATCAGAGCTACAAAGGGAAATAAGAAAATCTATTGAATTAAAAAAAGTTCACAATAGTTTTATCTATGTAGCCTTCAATATGCTAATTAAACTGAAATTTTTTTTTTTAATGTGTCAACCATAGCTGAATCCTTTCAATTTAAAATATAAAAAAAAAAGAACTCTATTTTTCAGTGGAATATTATTCTCTAAACACTTAAGTCATTAAGTAATATTATTCTATATCTACTTAAGTCAGAAATGGTTTACAACATAAGTTTAATCAGCTGAAGCTACTGCGCTAAAAAAATTTTTTTTTAGCAAAAGAAAAAAGCAGGGGAGGCAGACAGTCTTTACAACTGATTATCTAAACATAAAGAGTCAGGGTAAATTATAATTTCACTTCCATGGTTTTTTAAAAAAAATATAACAGAACAATCACTTGATTTTCACTGCTACAAAAATGAATAAAAGTTGGCAATAAGAAAGCCAATCATCTGGCCAAAGATGGCATTGAAATGGAGCATCAAACATACCCATCAAGAAAATGTATAAGCTAGAAAAAAAAGTAGGAACAGCTTTATTACTTAACGAGCGTATGTTAAGTAATAAGGCTGTTCCTACTTCTTTCCTAGTTTATACATTGTTATCACAGCTTTAATGCAGTAGCTTCATGTATAGTTATATACTTAGTTTTTTATACTTATACACTAATTATATGTGTTTTAATAAACTTAAGAACAATATAATAAAGACCTGCAGGAAGCCACAAACACAACCATATGATGTTTATCATATGCTAAACAGGAAAGAACAGGTCTTCATTCTGTGACTCAGAACAGGTCACAACCAACTTCCAAGTCACATACAGAGGCAATTCCTCTCTTAATGCATGCGCTTAGCTTCCTCAAAATGTGGAACACATCCTCCATACCACACCAGCACTGATAAACAATTACTGCCCCAAAGAAACCGCCCAAGATCTTAGCTATGGTGCACAAATCTAGAGAGGTACTTAAAAAAAAAAACAATAAATTTGTTTAATTTATCCAAGAAAAAAATTGCAGAAAAAGGTAACAAATGCACATAAAGAAGAAAAAGTATAAAATTTAAAAAAAAAAAGGCAATACAGGTGACTTTTATGTTCATATACTGACTTTTATGTTCATATACTCGTACATCGCAAGAAAACAAGATGTGCTGTCCTCAGCTAATGGATTTTTCATATATATATTTTGAAATGTCAGCCATGTATTAGTTCCATCAAGTATCTTAAACGCAAACCACCTAACTCTTGATTACAAGCATTAACTAAATATTAAAAATGTAACTGGTGTCACTTACAGGTAAAATAATGCTTTCTGTGTGACGTGACAGGAAAACCGACTTCACTAAATCCCAAAACAACTGTCCTGAAGGTCAATCATGTACCACAGTTGAAAAGCACTGTTACAGGCCACTATAGACTAGAATTAATGGTGCCCTAAAGCACTGTTACAGACCACTATAGACTAGAATTAATGGTGCCCTAAAGCACTGTTACAGACCACTATAGGCTAGAATTAATGGTGCCCTAAAGCACTGTTACAGGCCACTATAGACTAGAATTAATGGTGCCATAAAGCACTATTACAGACCACTATAGACTAGAATTAATGGTGCCATAAAGCACTGTTACAGACCACTATAGACTAGAATTAATGGTGCCATAAAGCACTGTTACAGACCACTTCATTCATTCATTTGTTTCTATGTCCCTTGTGGAACTCTGCCTCCCTAACAGCACTCCTGTAGGCCTCTCAGTTGTAAGCAAGATGCCCTGCTGCTGATGCATCCATTTGCAGATCATCAACGATGTCTTGCACCCATCTTCGCCTTGGTCTCCTTCTCTTTCTTTTTCCCATTATGTACCCCTCCAAGATAGTCTTCTCTAGATTATCATAACATTTAATGTGTCCAAAATATTTAAGTTTTCTCTCTTTAATCCTCTTTACTAGCCTGCCTTCTTCAATATTAAGTTCTTGTAGTGTGGATATATTTGTTCTTTTTTTATGTCCATGATATTTGAAGAACTCTTCTGTAGCATTTACATTCAAAGGCATTTATGTGTTTCTCAGCTGTTTTGTTAAGTGTCCAGGTCTCACAGGCATATGTTGGGATGGGAAAGATGCATGCCTTTAAAAATCTTATTTTTGCCTGTTCCTCTCCACAGCTTCTTTAGTTGTTTTACTTTCTGAAGAGCGATAGATGCCCTTCTTTTAATTCCCTCATTGTATCTCCATTATTAGTTAGTAGTGATCCAAGATTTTCAAAACTCTCCACTTCTTCCAGTTTTTCCTCATTGATACATATTTCAGTTGCCTTATTTATTTTGTCAGTTTTCATCAGTTTAGTTTTCTTTGCATTAAGATAGAGGTTTTGCTCTTCGCTGTTCTTACGGACTGACATAATTAGTTTTTTCCATTTCTTTTTGTGGTGTGGACAGTAATACTGTGTCATCAGCATATCTAATCTCTGGTATTTCATAACCTCTAATTGTTATGGCACTGTAATATTCTCTGTCTACATCTTCTCTAACATTCCTCATTATATTTTCAGTATACAAGTTAAATAAGTAAGGCGACAATATGCACCCCTGACGGACCCCTTGTTTTATGTCAAACCAAGTTGTTTCACCATTTATTCTTACTGCTGCTTGTTGGTCTAGATAATTGTATCAAATGTTGGAAATCTCATTTTTTCATTATTTCCCAAAGTTTCTGGTGTTGTGCACAACCAAATGCCTTTGAATAGTCTATAAAAGAAATATAGATTCAAATTAAACTCTCTGCATTTCTCTATTATTTATCTTATACTGAATATATGATCTACTGATCCTCTTCCTTGCCTGAAACCAGCTTGGTCCGTACTGACTTCTATTTTCTTACGAAGTTTACCCATTATGTTTTTTAACAGAATTTTACTGGCATGACTAATCAGGGCAACAGTTCTGTAGTTTGTATCTAACCTTCCATGTTGCTGTTTGGGTTTCTTGGTATATTTCCAGAAGATAGTTTACCATTGCTTTCCTTCCAGGCAGTGACTGTACTAGTCAGTGACCATAGCCATTGTCCCTACATTGAGATCATCTGCCTACCATCATAGAATGGTGACCATAACCACTATTATCTGTCAGCTGCTCTCCCATTCCATCCACCACCTGTTCCCATGGCTTCACATCACCCTCATCGGGGGGCTATACGGGTACTCCACCTTGCCCAAGGGTGTCCCGTAGACTGACGGAGATAAGAAGGCGTTTTATTTCTCCTTCGCTAATCACTTACAGACCACTATAGACTAGAAGTAATGATGACCTAAAAAATCAGTCTCTATCACTTGTGGCAAAAGTATTTTGCAAAGTCATTCTGAATAGAATTAAATATATAGCGGATGCTGCAATGAGAGAACAACAACCAGGATTATGAAAATGGAGAATCTCTCTCGACCAGATTTTTACTCTAAGAATAATACTTGAAGAACATAATGAAAAGCAGAAACCATTAATACTGAACTTCATAGACTTTTAAAAAGGCATTTGAGTAGCATACACAGAGATTCATTGTAGAGAATTTTAAGACTATGTGGAATACTATCTAAAATTGTCAACATCATTAAGGATCTCTACAATGGATATGTCTGTGCAGTCAACACAGAAGAAGGAATGAATGAATAGTTCCAGATTGAAACATGCGTGAAACAAGGATGTATACCGTCTCCCTTGCTTTTTGGAACTGGCATAGACTTCATAATGAAAAAATGTTGCACAGGTATAACGGGCATTGACATGGGACCCAACTAGAAGATCTTGATTTTAGAGATGACATAACTCTTATCAGTGACAATTTGAGTTCAATGCAAGAAAAAACAGATACCTTGTCTTCACTGACTAGCAAAATAGGATTTGAAATTAACAAGGAAAAAACAGAAATTATGAAACTTCCCATCTTCCCATTAATCAACAAGGAAAAATATACATAGAAAGAACAGCTATTGAAGAAGTAAACCAATCTGCATACCTCAGAAGCTACACAGACCAGGATGGTGAGACCAGAAAGGAAGTTAGATTTGTAAAAGCAGCACTGACCTTCAAGAAACTTGAGAACATACAGAATTCAAAAGTTATAAGCACAAAAACCAAGTTAAGATTACTCAATTCAAATGTGATAGCCACCCTCATTTATGCGTGCGAAAGTTGGAAAACAACTAAAGAAATAGACAAGAAATTTGACTCTTTTGAAAACAAATGCCCAAGGAAAATACTCAGCATAAAGTGGAATGAATTCAAGAACAAGGCAGAGATAAGACAGATGAGCAAACAACCTGTCTCATGGGTGATCAGAAAAAGGAGATGGACATATGTTGGTCATGTGATGAGAATAAACAGTCAAATAATCCCAAAATAAGCTATCAAGTGGAACACAACAAGCTGAAGAAAAAGAGGTTGATCACATGAAACTCTAAAGAGGACACTGTTAAGATAAGCCAAATTAGCAGACATAAAATCCCTTGATGACATTGAAAAGCTCGCTGAAAACTTGGCACACTACCATGCGAGCCCTATGTGACATTTAACGGCATGGGAAGGATGTAAAATAAGACATAAAATCTCTTGAATTCTAATACTTAAAGATGTATAAATGAAATAAATTTACAACAAACTGTAACTATTGAGATTCTGGAATTAAGAACATTTTTATTCTTAAAATTCAGCATTTTTGTATCTTTTTCTTCTTTCTCCCAGGAACTGCCAGCTGATACTCTATGCAGCCAACGTTATGATGATGTTGAGGCACAGCACTGTGTTGGCGTGGGAGTAGGTTATGGCAGCTATTTTTCAGTCTTTAATTACAACTAAAAAAAAACCAAGGGTTGTGCAATGCTTCTTTAGCAAACTTCACCACCATGGGGACTATGGCGATCCCTGCCCTTAGCCAGGCTAGGCCTGTTACTTGGGGTACCAAAGGAGAGGTTGGACAGGGTCTTGGTCAGCTATGGTTCACCAACCCTGATGCTGGCATGTCAGCTATAGTTCACCAACCCTAATGCTAGCATGTCAGCTATGGTTCACCAACCCTGATGCTGGCATGTCAGCTATAGTTCACCAACCCTAATGCTAGCATGTCAGCTATAGTTCACCAACCCTGATGCTAGCATGTCAGCTATGGTTCACCAACCCTGATGCTAGCATGTCAGCTATGGTTCACCAACCCTGATGCTAGCATGTCAGCTATGGTTCACCAACCCTGATGCTAGCATGTCAGCTATAGTTCACCAACCCTGATGCTAGCATGTCAGCTATAGTTCACCAACCCTGATGCTAGCATGTCAGCTATGGTTCACCAACTCTGATGCTAGCATGTCAGCTATAGTTCACCAACCCTGATGCTAGCATGTCAGCTATGGTCCACCAACCCTGATGCTAGCATGTCAGCTATGGTCCACCAACCCTGAAGCTAGCATGTCAGCTATGGTTCACCAGCCCTGATGCTAGCATGTCAGCTATGGTTAACCAATCCTGATGCTAGCAAGTCAGCTATAGTTCACCAACCCTGATGCTAGCATGTCAGCTATAGTTCACCAACCCTGATGCTAGCATGTCAGCTATGGTCCACCAATCCTGATGCTAGCATGTCAGCTATGGTTCACCAGCCCTGAAGCTAGCATATCAGCTATGGGCCACTGATCACTCTAAAAATCAACATATGAACCAGTGTGTATAAACTGATTTTTGGACTGTATCCTTGCTTGTTTCAGCATCTCAGATCTTGGCCTCTCATGAATTAAACCTTTTTCATTCACCTGGGAAGTTTATATGGAATGAACTGTTGCAGCAATATTTAAATCTTACATGTATATAAGAATGAAGGTAACAGTGGCAGCTTATTTCACACAATTACAAACTTCAGAAGAGTATGTCAAATGAAAGTGCCTCTCCTAGGACATAAATTGTCAGAAGTTTGTGTCAGAAATGTGACAGGCTTGCGATGATACTAATTCACAGAGGTCATGATTCATACTCTACTTGCCTTTCAGCTGCTTGTCACCTCCAAAGGCTCCACACCCCCAGTTGCCTGTACACACTGCTGGCAGGTTATAAGAAAAATCACTTCCTTTGAATGCACAGTACGCCTGGGAATGAACATGTATCTTCCTAATGCATGATTTTAATATTTAAATCACACGGTTGATTATCACATATAAAAAAATCACATGACCATCTACTGAAAAGGTAATCCTCCTTCTGTGCTCCAGCATTATTATTGGCACTTTTGGTCTAAAGAGATGGTTTCTGAAGCAGGCAAATATCAAGTGTGAGTTTTGCCAACGATCATCTTCCTGAGCAGTTCCTCTCATGACTGACTCTACTACCAATGTTGGATTAGCATATTCAAGCACATTAACAGCGAGAAATATTCATGCTGCGAGGTACAGTTTCCTTGCACTTGCATCTTCTAACGTCAAGCCAGGTCACTCATTTCCTCCAAACGTCTCCGTACGACTTAGTCTTTTGCTAGAACTTCCAAGACCTCGTGGCTGATCGAAACATCTTACTTTGATGTTTTACAAACATCTTTTCATCTCAGTCTCAGTTACCATGTGGCCTCCTTCCTGCTATTAAGTTCACCGTACAAAACCTGCTTGGGATCATGGCTGTCATCCATTCTTGTTACTTGTTCCAGCCATCTCAGTCTTCTGCTGCTTAGCACACTGAAGAACCTCAGAGTTGATTATTCTATCTGGCCACTAGATGTTCACTGCTCTGTGAATGCAGCAAAGAACCTCAGAGTTGATTATTCTATCTAGCCACTAGATGTTCACTGCTCTGTGAATGCAGCAAAGAACCTCAGAGTTGATTATTCTATCTGGCCACTAGATGTTCACTGCTCTGTGAATGCAGCAAAGAACCTCAGAGTTGATTATTCTATCTGGCCACTAGATGTTCACTGCTCTGTGAATGCAGCAAAGAACCTCAGAGTTGATTATTCTATCTAGCCACTAGATGTTCACTGCTCTGTGAATGCAGCAAAGAACCTCAGAGTTGATTATTCTATCTGGCCACTAGATGTTCACTGCTCTGTGAATGCAGCAAAGATTTTAAGTTTTCTTTCTCCTGTAATCTTAACATCAATTCTTTCCTATTCTTTGTGAAATGTTTAGTTAGACAAACCAGTTATGGTGAGACAACCCTGGCAAAAGTTTTCTTAAACATGTGGCTCATGTTAAAACAAACTATATTACTATTTATACTTAGATTTTTTACCAGTTTGTGTTTTACTAGGTGTAACCTGACCAAAAAATGACAGAAAAAAAAATGAATTTTATAAACTTATAACAATGCACATATATATTATGTCATCTTCTACAAACTTCAAACACAACATTCAGAGTATCTTTAAAAAAAGATGAAAAAATAACACCTAACAAAACAAAATTTGCAAAATGAAGTCTAAATAAACTGGACTCTATATCAAGTCTCGATCTGAAGAAAAAATGCACATAGTAAAAAGCCCAAATAAAGTTATCAAATACAAGTTATGATAACTGCTTTCTTAATGAGGCTGCCCTGTTTCAAAAAGTCAGCCTAAATCTGACAATACCTTGTGCAATTCTCTAAAGACTTTATCCTTTTCAAACTGTGATTTGTACCCTCGAATAACAAGAGCATCCATGGCCACAACTTCTGTGTATCTTCTGCCCCACTCATCTCTGCAAAAAAAAACCCAAAAAACATATTAACAATAACACTCCTCTGAACACAGAAACATTTTTTTAATAAGTAAAAGATATTCATGAACATCAAATACAATCAGAAAGAGGTGAAGATATCATATAAAATAAATTATTAAACTGAATTTTTATAAAAATTATGGGTCGTCGTCAAATCATCATCATCATCACCATCATCCCTCTGTACTCCCTGCATCCAGCCAATCCTGCCTTCAGCAAGTTGGGGTACCTCAAACCATGTCTACCCTGCTTCCTTTAGTTCTTCCTGTAATGTGTGTCTCCATATCCCCGAATGGCCTGCTCCTTTTTCTTTTCCCTTGAGGTGTCCAAGTCAAGACGGTATGGAGACATCTTCTTTTTTTTTTTTTCCATTCATAGCATGACTCAATCTATGTATTATATAAATGACCAAGACTGACTGCTGCATCTTGAACCATCATCAACTGTAACATGACTGAAAATGACAAATTACAACAACCACACTGAAATAAGTCAGTGATGTTTTCAGCTTATCTAGAACAAAGCAAGAAAAACAAACAACCTTTCCGTTGTGTCCTCATAGTTTCCACTATACATAAATGTGCTGGAGTACCCCTGGTAGCTGCTGTATCTCTCACAACCTGCAGTCAGAAAACAAGATCTCAGTAAACATTCATGTTATCAAGATAATATGGGGATGATATGACAATATTCAGGAGATAATTTCTGTTTAAAAAATATGAAACAATAAGCACATTACAGTATAATTTATATTTAGGAAATAACCTCACATAAAAAAAAAAATGACAAAAAGCTCCAACATCTTTGTATTAGAGGAACTGGCAAGCAAAGATGACTGTTAGTGTGACAGTGGTGTCATGGTAAGCAAACCATAGCTGACCAAGACCCTGTCACACCTCTCCTCTGATGCTGTTAGTAACACGCCCTGCCTGGCTAATGGAGCACAGATCACCATGGTAACACACCGGCCTGTTAGGCCCACTTCAAATATCCTAACTGGCCACCCCACATCACTCCAAATTCAACACCACTGGTTGAGATTCAACATCTTCACTGCATCAGTGGCTAAGAGCAACCCACTCACAGGTCCAGAGAGACTGAACAACACCACCAAGAACATCATCAGAGGCATGGCAATACAATAAAAACTAAACAGAAGGGGAAAGTTCAAGGATAAGATCATGATGCAGACAGATGGACAATACCAGGAGATGTACATGAGTAAATTCTGTCTAGGTGCACTACTACAACTGTTTTTTATAATTTTGTATAAATAGGAAACTACGAGGCTTTGGTACAGTAAAGTAAGAGAACAAATTTTGTATGATTAGACCTCGAAAAAATCGTAGACAAAGCAGTTTAGTGAGACGTGAGAGAAAGAAAAATCACAAGGGAATTACCTGGGATTCGAACACGGACTCTGGTAGGACAAGCAGCTGTCTAGCCACGAGAGAACAGCGTACTATCGACTTATAGTTGGCTAAATTGCTTTGTCTACGATTTTTTCGAAGTCTAATCATACAAAATTTGTTCTCTTACTTTACACTACTACAGCTGGATACACAGTGAGCTGGTGCTTCATCATATGTTCTGAATATTCGGATATTATGAAACAAAGAAATTAAAGCTGTGTCCTAAATTATGCAACGTCACAACAGTTCTCCTCACCTGTCATAATGAGAACCTCATTATCTGTTAACACTTCTGTGAACAACCGTGACAAGATCATCTCCGGACAGATCAGGAACCGAATCTCCTCCTGTACCAACCCATGGCCCAGTACACCTCCACCAACATACTTGTTTGCAAAATCAGCCTGTGATAATAGGTACAATATACTCAATGTCCTTCAAGATTTCTGATCCTTTTTTTTTTTTCCACGCTTTTGTGTGTCTGCCCCCTCCCTCCCCTGTACCTGCTAATTATGTTTGTTACATGAACAACATATTTGTAGAATGTCTGGAATAGTGTGAAAGATGTATGATAAAGGGCAGAATGTCAGACGGGCCTGCGTGCCCAATTCTTAACCCTTTTAAAATAAAGATCAATCAATCAATCCCCTCAAAAACATTAAAATATATATCCCCATGTGCCTCAAGCCAAGTTACTACAGGAAAAATGACCTCTAGAAATCTGGCATGCTTTCTTCACCTCTTTGGTCAATGTGCCCTGTTCAGAAACTGCATAATCATAGCTCACTACAAACCACATACAGAGACATAGAAGCAGACAACAGACAAGAACAGGGTAATTTTTAAAAAAAACTTAAATAACTTTCACTTATATTAAACAATACTAATGATTATTTAGACATTTCCCCAACAACAACAACAACAACAAAGTTGTTCTTATTTCAGAATCAGAGATGCCAGTGATTTCTGGACAATGTAACACCAGAAGGTTCCATTACTTCCTACCCCAATGATATCTTCAGATCTTTCATTTCCTGACATACTTTTCTGTATGGAAATCTGCAGTACCATCCAATAATGAAGCACTCCTGCAGCAGGTAGGTAGATAAAATCCCTGTTTCCATGTCATTAAGGCTTATTGGGGATATGGTGTTAGACCCGTATTTCCAAGACCATTGGCACATGTAAGTGTGATACTCTTACAGTGTTATAAAAATATTCATCTGTTCTTATTCTTACTCATCATCATCATCATCAGGTGCCGTGCTGACTGGCATTGGCTATTAAGCTTCTCCAGAGTACACAATCCTTCATGCAGGCCATCAGCTCAGTTGGTGATCTCCTCTCACACCATCCCATCAGACTGTCCAGTATCATTTCTCTTGTCTTCCTCTTGATCTTCTTCCTTCTATTTTTCCTGTTATAATATTTTCAATGCCCCCTCTTCTCACTGCATGTCCTATGAAAGTACATTGTCTCTCTCTTATTTATTTTACAAGATTTTTTGTCTCTCCAGCTCTTCTCATACATTCTTCATTAGTTATTTTTGCTGTCCAGGGGATTCGCAACATTCTTCTAATAAACCACATTTCTGCTGCTTCCAATGATTTTTGTGCACATCTGCCTATTGTCCATGATTCACTTCCATATAACAAGATAGGTTCAATATAGCATTTTAGGTTTCGTTTTCTAACATTTATTGATAAGGATGTGTTGCATAATATGTTTCTCATTCTCTGAAATGCAGTCTTTGCTTGGCCTATTCTGTTCCTAATTTCTGTTGTGCATTTCCCATCTGAAGTTATTACTGCTCCAAGGTATTTGAATTTCTGCACCTGCTTTAGAATAGTTCCGTTTAATTTTATATTGCATGTTGGTGGATTCTGTTTCTTAGATATAACCATAGTCTCTATCTTTTTGATGTTTAAAGTAAGGCCTTTCTGTTCACTTCCTTTAGCGACTTTATCCAAGAGATTCTGCAGGTCTTGTTGGTTCTCAGCTATCAGCACTGTGTCGTCAGCATACCAAAGGTTATTAATATTGTATCCTCCAATTTGTATGCCTGGTTCTGTGATGATCATTCTTAGAATACTCTCGCTGTACAGAGAAAAAAGGTCTGGAGATAGTACACATCCTTGTCACACCCATTGTTTTATAGGTTGATATTTTCCAGTTCTATTTTCAACTCAAATTGCTATTTCTTGCTGCCAGTATAGATGTTTTACAATCCTCAGGTCTTTGCCATCTATAGTGATGTCTTCAAGCATTTTAATAATTTCATTGTTTCACCCTGTTGAATGAATTGGTGTAATTAATGAAGCATAAGTAGAGATCTTTCTGTACTTCTAAAGCTCTTTCTGTTAGTGTTCGTAAAGCATAAATGGCATTGTGTTACTTACTCTTACTATAATGGTTAAATTGCCAGTTTCATTGCTGAAAAGGATTTAAGTTTAAAACTTTTTCTTCTGACAACAAAGTAACTTATTGTTTGTTCACAAGCTTTTGATTTAGGCACAATCCCTACAAACATGGGACTTTTAGTGTGAACATATCACATTATTTTTCTTAGCTCATAACCTATGGTTGGCTTTTAAACAGCCTTTAAAAAAAATTAAGAATAAATTATTGAAACAATATGATTTTTGTTCCATAATTAATAGTTATATAATTTTAATCTGCTATAAATACAAAAAAAATCATGTCCTGATAAAAATCTGATAGCAGCAGTGCTTGACTGCAAAAAAATGTTCATGTCTCTGGTCTCATTCAGGATTAAACTCAAGAATATGGAATTTTTAATGTGAATATCTCATTACTTTCCTTAATAAACTAACAGCAGGTGTACAGTGTACTCTACTGTGCCTTGCACTGTATATCTGAAATTTCATATACTGAAGCCTGCTTCCCTAACACAGTATCAGGTAACCGTTTTTACAAGAATATCTGTAGAAGAAAATGGGTGCCAGAATACAACCAAGTAACTTCATCTCGAAAAGCTAGCTCACTACAGAATGCCTGTAGCACAAAGGAGTCAATATGTATACCACTCTCTTAACATTGAAAAGAAGTCCACTGTCAGTATGCCTTTTTTTTTTTTTTTTAACGGAGCCAATAATAACCTAGTCCAATATCTTGAAAAACAAGCTCACTATCTGTATGCCTTTTTTTAAAAGAGAGCTAGTAATAACTCAGTCCCATATCTCGAAATACAAGCTCACTATCTGTATGCCCTTTTTTTTTTTTTTAAAAGGGAGCTAGTAATAACTTAGTCCCATATCTTGAAATACAAGCCCAATATATGTATGCCCTTTTTTAAGGGAGCTAGTAATAACCCAGTCCCATATCTTGAAATACAAGCCCACTATCAGCTGCTCTTTTCTTGTCCTCTTAATAAAATATAATTCATACTCAGTTACCTGCAACATCCCCCATCCATCATCTTCAATGGTGCCAGCTGTTGATACATGTAGACTAGAAAATTTACTTTTTTCCAGCTTGGACTTCAACTCATATTCAAGAACACACTGGCGAGTGTAAGTCACTGTTCCATTTGGCACTACAAATGAGAGAGGGAAAGAGCAAAAGCAAATGATTTTGTCTGAAATAAAATTTTAATGCCAATGAACCAAAGAAAGCATCATGTGGAGAGAAATTATCAATCAAATTCACATGCATGGCATACAATGAAAATGGCAGCCTGGTTAGCAGAGTGGTTAAGTGCTTCATCTACTATTCCAGTGGTAGTGGGTTCAAGTCCCAGCAAGTGGGGATTTTATCTGGTACCACCACGTTGAAAAGGCCTCGGGGTCCACTCAGCCTCTAAAAATGGATCCCTGGGAAATCTGGGAAGGTAAGTGCAGCCAGGCATGGTTCTGACCACATTAGACTTTCATGTGACGAATGTCTTAGAAATACAGTATCCCCAATATGCTTTAATGGCATGGAAATGGGGATTTTACCTAATAAAATGACAATAATGATGATGATGATCAGTTCTGGCTGAATATTACACAAGAAACTGGTTTTCAAAATAGAACAATCCTAAAACAACCTATTTACAAACATGCAAGAAAATAAAACATGTAAGGAAACAAGCAAGAGATCTTTAAATCATATGAGCAAACAAGCAAAGAAATCTTTAAAACATGTCAGCAAACAAGCAAGAGATCTTTAAATCATATGAGCAAACAAGCAAAGAAATCTTTAAAACATGTGATGAAACAAGCAAGAGATCTTTAAATCATATGAGCAAACAAGCAAAGAAATCTTTAAAACATGTGATGAAACAAGCAAGAGATCTTTAAAACATGTCAGCAAACAAGCAAGATATCTTTAAAACATGTCAGCAAACAAGCAAGAGATCTTTAAAACATGTCAGCAAACAAGCAAGAGATCTTTAAAACATGTGATGAAACAAGCAAGATATCTTTAAAACATGTCAGCAAACAAGCAAGATATCTTTAAAACATGTCAGCAAACAAGCAAGATATCTTTAAAACATGTAAGTGAACAAGCAAGAGATCTTTAAAACATGTCAGCAAACAAGCAAGATATCTTTAAAACATGTCAGCAAACAAGCAAGATATCTTTAAAACATGTCAGCAAACAAGCAAGATATCTTTAAAACATGTAAGTGAACAAGCAAGACTCTCTAAAACGTGAGAAAACTAGCAGGAAATCTCTAAAAATATGTAAGAAAATGACCAGAAAATCTTTAAAAATATGTAAGAAAATGAGCAGAAAATCTCTAAAATGTGAACAAACAGGCAGTAAATCTCTGAAACATGTTAACAAACAAGCAGGAAAATCTGTAACATAAAATGTCTTACTTGAGTCTGTTACCCTCTGGAAGTAGTTGAAGATGCACCTAAATTTCTCATACTTGCGAGGAATGTGCGAGTCACTGAACAAACTGTAATAAAAACAGATACTAGTTACTACAAGTGTCAGTCACTGGGCTCTACATGCTGTACATGCTAGCCAACTTAGATATCAAGAAGCTCAGTTCACTATTCTTGTTTGCCTATGTGATGATTTTTCAATAAGTATGTATAAATTTGAAAACAAATGCCTAAGGAAAATACTCGGCATCAAGTGGAACGAATTCAAGAACAATGCAGAGATAAGACAGATGACTGAACAACAACCAGTCTCATGAGTGATCAGGAAAAGGAGATAGACATATGTTGGTCACTTGATGAGAAGAAATGATCACAGAATTCCAAAACAAGCTATCATGTGGAACACAACAGGCCAAAGAAAACGAGGCAGACCGCATGAAACTCTGAAGAGGACACTGTTAAGAGAGGCCAAATTAACAGGCATAAAATCCCTTGATGAGGTTGAAAGACTCGCTGAAGACAGGAAAAATTGGCGAACTACTTTGCGAGCCCTATGTGACGTTTAACGGCATGGGAAGGATATAAGATAAGAAGATGTATAAGTTGGACGGGGAGTGGTATATACGATGTGTTCAAAATTTCTTTCCTTACAGACCATTATTAAGAAAACAAGACATTTATGTTCTTTGCTTCAAATGTCATAAACGTACAATTTTTACTTTGTAACTGAAGTTTACTCTGAATGATCAATAGTTTAATATAATAGTTTAATTCTCAAACTATTTTGGGCTGCTACCCTAATCCTTCCCAGGCCACTTGTCATGTGCCCTAAAACTTTATTTTTGCTCATTTGTTTCTGATGCTCCATGCTGCTTCTTTTTCCCTAGAAAAACAAACAAACAAGCAAGCATGCATGCACACACACACACACACACAAACACTGATCTTCCTATGGCCCACAAGGAGGTGGTATCATTTACTTTTGATACCACTAATCTACACAATATCAAAAAGCACACTAATGAAACTCTTAATTCTATTATAATGTCTTGCTACGGGTTGCCACTCAAATGCTAGAACGAATGAGACAGACAGACAGATATAGAGAGAGAGACACACACATATACTCGTTTTCTAACTGAGGTCTTAGTACCCTACTAGTATAGATTTTCAACGAACTTAAATTCTCAGACTCTAAAATGTACAGGTACCCAGACAATACAACAGTTTGAAGACCACCATATCCTTCAAGACTGCCCAAACCATGCAGAACTGAGGCGTGAGACTTGGCCAGAAGATACAAGTATGGGGCAAAAGCTTTGGGGATTTTATCAGGATGTGGAGAGGACTGCAGGCTTTGCCATGTCAACAGAGACCAATATCTGATGTGACCAACAACCTCGAACGCAGAAGAAGAAGACCACTGACACTCGAATTTTATGGAATCAAATAAACTATGTATTTAGTGTGAAAAGAATGGGCGGTGATAGTGAGGATGAAGAATACTGATTGTAATAAGTGAACAAACCACTCCCAACCTTGACGAGAGCTTGTTCGCCATATAAGGAAGGAGTGGGCTACACTACACTCACACTCAGACCAATGCCAGACATACAACACTACACTCACACTCAGACCAACTGCCAGACATACAGCATGAATGGACATAAATGTCAACTTACATTCTCATAAGAAGCCTTTCCATGGATCCGTAAGAAAATAACACAAGTATCGGACCTTATAAGTCCTATAATGCTTCAAAAGAACTATTGTTACATTCTTCAGTTACAAGTAAACATACCTGAATCCATGGAAGGAAAACTCAACTCACATTCCATCACAAATTACTACACAATTTCCTAGAACACTTTCTAACCCATAATGATATCAAATCTCTCAACTATCTATAAAAATTCCTACTCAGTATAATCACATAACTCAATCACTAATCACAAGCCTGTCACTATGATTCTCACACTTCTATCTTCTATCCTAATTCCACATTCTAATCTCTCTCTCTCTGAACCTTAAGTGCCCAGGACACATGAGGTTTCTGCAAGGGTTTTCCACAAATGCCTGTCCTTTGCTTTTTTTTTTTCTGCTCTTGCCCAGGTAAGGTTTCTATTGCTCAACATCCTCTCTATTGTTCTTCTCCACGTCTCTTTTGGTCTACCCTTACTTCTGTTCCCCTGTGGTGTCCATCTTAGTGCTATTTTTGGTAGTGAGTTGTAAGTCATTCAGAGCACATGTCCCAACCATTGCCAGCATCTTTCCTCAGTAATTGCTGTCAGTGGCTTCATCTGTATTTCTGACATTCTAATCTCCATCTAAACAAATATCCATCCTATGTAAAAGTTCAGTGCTTAAATATCATCAACAATTTCTACTTTCCTATTTTCATGAACGTTTGTCCACAAGAAAGTCTAAACTTCATGAAAATCACCCATTTAAGACCTTGGACTAGTCTCTGAAAAAAACCTAATTTTAGCTAGTCATAAAAACAAGTCTAGAGAAAGTTCAATCAAAATCTCGGGATTTCAACGTCCAAAAATGACCTTCAGTAAAAAACTAACTGGAGATTCCAAATTTAATTTTTAATAAAAACATGTCAGGATAAAGACTGCTACTGCTCGAGATTTTCCAAGGTCTTAACTAAGCTCAAGTAAAAAAACATGTTCATCAAACATGATCATAAATCTCGGGATTTTTAAAGTGTCAAGATTGACCTTTCCTTTACACCAACAATCTATGTCATAATTAAATAAGGGCTTTAATCAGTTAGTCAAAATACCAAATTTACCATGGATTATATCCCTTAGACAGAATAAAGAACAGAATTAAAGAATTCTGTTACACACACATGGACGCGCGCACACACACACACACACACATTTCTTGAGACATTGCTCTGGTAATAATTATATAAGTAATAAGTAAGTTTTCCACAAAGTTACTGAAAAAAGTAACAGAATGATAAAATAATAATAAACTGACCAAGAAGATAAAGTAAGAGAAAAATAAACTGACCAAGAAGACTAAGACCTCCTATGCACACACACACACACACACAAAAGCATCAAGGAATCGAAACTTTCATCAGAGCTGAAGAAAGTAATCAAAGTTCTCATCTCAGCTCAAGAAAGGAATCGAACCTCTCATGTGAGCTGAAGAAAGTAATCGAACCTCTCATCTGAGCTGAAGAAAGTAATCGAACTTCTCATCTCAGCTCAAGAAAGTAATTGAACCTCTCATCTCAGCTCAAGAAAGTAACTGAACCTCTCAGCTCAAGAAAGAAATCAAACCTCTCATCTTAGCTGAAGAAAGTAATCGAACCTCTCATCTCAGCTCAAGAAAGTAATCGAATCTCTTATATGAGCTGAAAAAAGTAATCGAACCTCTCATCTGAACTGAAGAAAGTAAATGAACCTCTCATCTCAGCTGAAGAAAGTAATCAAACCTCCCACCTCAGCTGAAGAAAGTAATCAAACCTCCCATCTCAGCTGAAGAAAGTAATCGAACCTCTCATCTCAGCTCAAGAAAGTAATCGAACCTCTCATCTGAGTTGAAGAAAGGAACTGAACCTCTCATCTGAGCTGAAGAAAGTAATCGAACCTCTCATGTGAGTTGAAGAAAGGAAATGAACCTATCATCTGAGCTGAAGAAAGTAAGCGAACTTCTCATCTCAGCTGAAGAAAGTAATCAAACCTCTCATCTGAGCAGAAGAAAGTAATCAAACCTCTCATATGAACTGAAGAAAGGAATTGAACCTCTCATCTGAATGGAAGAAAGGAACTGAACCTCTCATCTGAACTGAAGAAAGGAATTGAATCTCTCACCTGAGCTGAAGAAAGGAATCGAAGTTCTATCTGAGCTGAAGAAAGTAAACAAGTACTACACAAAGGAGAGGCAAAACTATCTGTGAACTCACTTGCTGAAGTTTATATCTGGCAGACGAGCAAACTTAGGCCTGGAATTACGCCTGGGAAATGTGCAAAAAAATGCATTGGCCAAAAGACAGGCTATCTGCTGCTGGCTCAAGGTGATCTTCTTACTGCTTTTCTGCTTTAAAATTGGTAGCGCCTGATTGGTGGGGAAAAAAAAAGTAGAAGAAAAAAAAAATGGAACAAATCAACTATGAATAAAAACTGTCAGAATATCTTAACAACCTCCTCTTTTTCTCTGAGCAACTGCTGAATTCAGCAGCTTTCCGAGGCACTGGGGCTCATCGTTGCAGATAATAATTGTCTCCATTTCTCTTTTTTCTTGATCTTTGCCAACTGTCGATTTCAAGAGCATATATATTCACTTCCAGGTTGTCTCGCCATTGCTGTCTAGGTTTTCCTCCTGGTCTACCTTATCCATATCTCTCTTTGTCTGTCCTCTTCCTTTCTCTCTAAACCCCCAAGCCAGTTCAGTCTGTTGTTTTTCACCATGGCCGTTATAAACAAAGAGTTAAATAATACGTAGATTTCTTTGTTACTTCTTATCTTCCATTGCCATATTATAGTGTCTCTCACCAGTCCATAAATTCTTCTCAGGATTCTATTCTGAAATGTTTGTATATGGTTTTCATCTGATTTAGCTGTCTTAACTAAAGGCAAATATACTATATAATTATTTATCAACTCTTTTCATAATCACATTAATTCATTTGCATATCCCTTGTGGAACTTTGCCTCCCTAACAGCACTCCTGTAGGCCTCTCGGTTGTAAGCAAGATGGCCTGGTGCTGATGCATCCATCTGCAGATCAAAGATGTCTTGCAGCCATCTTTGCCTTGGTCTTCCTCTCTTTCTTTTTCCCATTATGTATCCTTTCAAGACAGTTTTCTCCAGATTATCATGACGTTTAATGTGTCCAAAACATTTAAGTTTTCCCTCTTTAATCCTCTTTACTAGCCAGCCTTCTTCAATATTAAGTTCTTGTAGTATTGATATATTTGTTCTTTTTTGTGTCCATGATATTTGAAGAACTCTTTCATAATCTACTGCTGAAAAAAAAAAAAAGATGCATATGGTCAAGAGTGATAAACTGTGAATTCTTTCTACAAATTTCCTCTGCAATTATTTAAAACTGTTCCACTAACATCAGTAATGTGTTGCAGAACTGCTATGATGTGTTCCACGATTACGTTCTGTGGGAGACAATGGTTCAAGAGAAAAGACATGCAATAAATAAAATCCAGTACATCACTGACTCCTTATGACCAGAAACCTCCATCCATCTTTTACCTGGAACTTTAGCATTGCAACATTTGTCTTGTGGGAAGATTACTGCCTACACTAATGTGTTGTCTTCAACAGAGTTTCCTGTTTTAAATTTCTTCAGGCCACATGATAAAAATAATGCATTAACTCTTTTTACACTTCTGGACGCACTTTGTGTGGATTAAGGGGTCGTCTTTTACTTTTGAAGTGCACAGCGCAATGGTAATGAGCTGGGCTCTAAATGTGAATTTAATCATACAATGCTTAAAATCTGGCCAAAACCAGTCTGTGACTTCCTTCTGGCCTGTTTAGCGTCCTGATGAGGCGCCGCATGTCAAATTTGGGAGACATGTTGTGATAAAAGAAATTGAAGTTTAAAATGTTTTTCTAAGCTTATAGGCCACTGCCGTCCATTGGTGTTGTCATGTTATTAGTGTATTGTAGACTCTAATTCTAGATAAATAATTAGTGTATATTTTCCATGAGGAAATGGTGTTTGTGTATAATTTTATTCATTTTGGATATAATGGATGCATTAGAGCAGATTAATGTGAGGGGTAAGTGAGAACATTTTTCTTCATAATTTTCCATTTTTTCTTCTCAATTCTTAGCTCTTTTTTCCGTTATATACTAATAAATTACTAAAAATTTTATTAGAAAAACAATTTACAAGTTTTTTTGTTTAAATTAATGTATAATATGTCATACCGTGAATCTGACTATACCTTTGTGATGCTTCTAAATACGATAACCATCCTATTCCACATTAAGAAATTTACGCCATTGGTCATTTTAGGGAAAAACCCCTAGTACACAAAGAGTTAAGGTACATAAGCCTATCGGTCAAAGTGAAAGTCGAATTAAAGTTAGGAAATCAACTAAAGAATAAACAGCATGCTCTGATGGTGGAAAGTGAGAAAAAGTGGTAAAATGGATACAATCTTATAGAAAACAACAACAACAAAAATTCAGTACAAACCTTGGGACAAAGTTCTGGCAGTCTAAGAGCCAAATTCTGCATCTTAGGTAGTAATTTAAGAAAAAAGTCTGTCTTCAGTTTCCTGCCATCTATACTGCTCTGAAATACAAATATCAAGATTTTTTTTTTTTTGTTGTTGCCAGACTGGCTACCTCTCATGTATTACAGAAACAAATGAGACCTAACACCAGATGTCATCTTAATCTTCAGGCGTCACGCTAGCAGAGGACAGCAATCAAGCTTCAGCATGTCTTTGGTGTTTTTAGTCAGATTTCTTTTTGTATCTCTTTTCTGTTCTCCTTCCTTCTTTTTGGTTTAAGCTTTCTTGTGTTTGTACAACATGTATCACTAATAAACTAATATTACCTAAAAGCCAACAGGCAATGAAGGAACTATTTCTTGTTAAATACCTGCTATCTATCAAAAAGATGTACTTGAATGCAAAAATGGCACACTACTGCTCTCATAAAAAAAATGCAAAATACAAGATATACACTAAAAGAAGAGGGAAAGACATGGTTTGAGGTAGCCTGACTTGTTCAAAACATAATATATCATAATATAATTTCATCATAAATTCTTCACACTCCTTCAGATGAACATCCTCTTTTTAACACTCACCCACCACAGACTTGGGCCTGATATTCTTGGGACAGACTTTCTAGTAATATCATAATTTTCCTTCATTTATTGAGTCAGCACACGCAGTGCAGTCTGGTGTGCCCTGACCTGTACGTAGATATGCTCTATCTTTGGGGGCTAGTTCCCCCTCCTCCCCCTAAACTCTTGCGTCAGTTAACCATTTTTATAGCTGCAAGAGCACAAAGGAAAAAAGAATGAAAACTCGTAAATCTGGGGATCGGAAAAGTTAAAAAAAAAAAAAAAGTTACTGCTGCAAGAAGCAGATCATTAACTCCTAGAAGACTAGGCTATCCATGCCCCCAGAATTCACTACCAAGCATCTGGCGACCTTTCCTCCCCAAGTCCGCTGCCTAAGGTTACTGTTTAGAGTAAGCACAGCTGGGTTATGTGAATTTTAAGCGTACTGCCTTAATACAGGACAGTGTTCAGAACAGGGCCTACCTTTACCAAATAAATGGCCTCGTATTCAAGAATGTTAACACTGAGAGAAGGGCTAGCAAAATAAACTCAAGGGCCCCTGTGGTGCCTGATCGAGCTATACATTCTATTTTCATCTCATGAGTTAGCTTCACTAGCCTATTTGCACTCACTAACCCACTATGCCTGCCGCCACCCCTATAAATAAACACCTGACAAGAGACACCTAACCTCAAAGAAGTGATGAAGGGCTTCAAAGTTCCAGCTTTTCCTGTAGTGTGGGTTGTATGAAAGAATAGCAGCCTGGAGGAATATATGCACATAGTTTTAGTCTCCAAATGCAGGTTACTGGTTTGTACACTTTAAACAAATTTTGTAAAAATTAAAAAAATATTTTAAAAACTCTCTCTCTCTCTCTTCTGTCCTTCCTCAGATCTAATCAAACTCAAAACTGCCCTAAAAAAATGTTTTAAACTTGTTAAAAATTATATAACACTGTTGTCTGCGTCAAGAATCGGGCAAGTGAACATGGCTGCATTAGAAAATGTTAAAACTAACAACAGTCCCGTTGAACAGCAGTGGGTCAAGACCCTGTCCTGCTTCCAAACATGCCTGGTCTGTCAAGATACTACGGCCCGGGCCAAAGAGGCAGAGATTAACATTATCCCATCTGGGGGTGCAGCCTGCTGAGAAAACTTCTTAGGTCCGGTCTGAGATTTAAAGAAAGTCTCCATCTGATATGACATCTCTGACACAAGATCTTGATCAGAAGTCAAGAGCTTTTGTACTGATAGCTAAAAAGGAGATGCAAAAATAAATACAACTGGAGTCACATCTAGAGCATCTTCAGTTTCTGTCTTCAGTTATTTCATAGTGAGAAAGTATCTCAAATATCTTCAGTTATTGTCTCCAGTTATTTTCAAGTTAGAAAGTATCTCCAGTATATTCAGTGTCTATTTCTAGTTATTCTAAAGTCAGAAAGTATCTTCAGTATATTCAGTGTCTATTTCTAGTTATTCTAAAGTCAGAACGTATCTTCAGTATATTCAGTGTCTATTTTTAGTTATTCTAAAGTCAGAACGTATCTCCAGTATATTCAGTGTTTATTTCTAGTTATTCTACAGTCAGAAAGTATCTCCAGTATATTCAGTGTTTATTTCTAGTTATTCTAAAGTCAAACCATATCTTCAGTTATCTCCAGTTATTTCAAAATCAGAAAGCCTCTCAAATATCTTCAGTTATCTCCAGTTATTTCAAAATTAGAAAGCCTCAGATTTCTTCAGTTATCTCCAGTTATTTCAAAATTAGAAAGCCTCTCAAATATCTTATCTCCAGTTATTTCAAAATTAGAAAGCCTCTCAGATATCTTCAGTTATCTCCAGTTATTCCAAAGTTAGAAAGCCTCTCCATACTCTACTGACGAAGAGACAACAAGCACATTTCATCTGAAAACTATACACTCATGCTTGTCTTCTGAAATTTTTCATCCCAGTTCAAACCTGACCAATGACTTTAGCAAGCATTAGGAACTTCAAGTGGATTACATCAGCTTCTGGTCCTGCTTCGTTCATTCCTTGCTTAGGCAGCAACAGTGAACATAACAGTACTTTTAATATACAAACTAATGTTTTGTTTGTAGCAACAGTGAACATAACAGTACTTTCATTATACAAACTAATGTTTCATTTGTAGCAACTGTGAACATAACAGTACTTTTAATATACAAACTGTTTTGTTTGTAGCAACTGTGAACATAGCAGTACTTTTAATATACAAACTAATGTTTTGTTTGTACCAACAGTGAACATAACAGTGCTTTTAATATACAAACTAATGTTTGGTTTGTAGCAACTGTGAACATAACAGTACTTTCATTATACAAACTAATATTTCATTTGTAGCAACAGTGAACATAACAGTACTTTCACTATACAAACTATTCATGTTTCTGACTCTCCTATATGATTCTTTTTTTTTGTTATTCTCTGTGCATTTATACTTTGTGCTATTATAACTCTGTTTACACAGTATGCAGACAATGCATCATACCTTCTGATACAACTCAGTGAACTCAGCTAAAAAAACAGGTACTGATACTTGTGTTAGGAAATGAAAACAGCAAAGGCTAAGAGCAGGCCTCTATCTCTAAGTAGCTTATCTCTTAAAAAAGGTGAACTCTCTAAAACAGAACCACTCTGAGGTATTTATAGCTTCTGAGCCACAAGATTGTAGTTCAGCCAAATTCAAGATCATGACTACCTAGGACAACAAAGTGTGCAGGGCATACTGCAGATTCTAAGGGCAAATAGAACTCTGTTACCTTGACCTGCTCCTCAAAGGCTGTATTATTTGTAAAGTTTAATGATCAACTTTAATGCAGCTGTGGAATTTATGCAGTTCACACTGTAGATCCCATATGAAAAGATCCACTTTTCTGAGAATATGGACAAACATATACTCCTGTGGAATCTTGGGAGTTAAAGGGTTAATGAGATATCATTACTGTTTGTACTTTAGTCTGTGCCCACAAGTCAGTACCTCTAATTCAAAGGAACCTGGAATGTTTCTTGTTAAGGCCTTCACAATTTCTTCCCACCTGGAGGTGACACGGTTTTTCTGTGGAAACTATTTTTGTAAATAAAAGCCCACGTGAATTCTCAAACATGAAGAGAAAGGTGGCACACAAATTAGCAACTTATTCATTTGAAAAATACCTGATACCAAAAACTTACCAAAAAAAATATAGATACTTCATTGCTTCATCTTGAGATTAAAATAGCTGAATAACACTAATTTTTGTTTTATAAAGGAATACAGTTTTGCTGCAATTTAAACTTTCAGTCAGTCATTTGCATGTCCCTTGCGGAACTTTGCCTCCCTAACAGCTCTCCTGTGGGCCTCTCGGTTGTAAGCAAGATGCCCTGCTGCTAATGCATCCATTTGCAGATTACCAACGATGTCTTGCAGCCATCTCTGCCTTGGTCTTCCTCTCTTTCTTTTTCTCATTATGTACCCTTCCAAGATGGTCTTCTCTAGATTATCATGACGTTTAATGTGTCCAAAATATTTAAGTTTTCTCTCTTTAATCCTCTTTACTAGCCAGCTTTCTTCAATATTAAGTTCTTGTAGTATGGATATATTTGTTCTTTTTTGTGTCCATAATATCTGAAGGACTCATCTGTAGTATTTACATTCAAAGGTATATATGCGTTTCTCAGCTGTTTTGTTAAGTGTCCAGGTCTCACACGCATATGCTGCGATGGGAAAAATGCATGCCCTTAAAAATCTTATTTTTGTGGTTCTGTCTGTTCCTCTCCACAGCTTCTTTAGCTTAATTTTTTAAGAGTGATAGATGTCCTCCTTTTTATTTCCCTCATTGTATCTCCATTATTAGTTAGTAATAATCCATAAAATTCCAAACTCTCTACCTCTTCCAAATTTTCCTCATTGATATATGTTTCAGCTGCCTTATTTGTTTTGTCAGTTGTCATCAAATTAGTTTTCTTCGCATTAAGACAGAGGTTTTGCTCTTCAATTTTAAAATTTACAGGCATGTAATACATCCTGAATGTATCATGATAAGGCACCAAATCTGCATAATTTCAGTGCAATACATAAAGAGATCTTGCAAATCTCACTATCTAAAAACATCTAACATGAGACTAGGTTTCTTGTCAAGTATATCTCCATTTGTGATAAATAATAACAGGAAACAGAAGAAAAAAAATAACAACATAACCAAATCTACACCATCTCAGGAACAGAACAGCTGCAATGAAAAGTTTCCTCGTGAGACAAGTAAGATAAAGGTAGCCCTTTTTTGACACAGAGGCACCTAAAGGACATGGGGGTAGTGTCCATATTCTCCTCAATCTTTCACAACACTGGAGGATGATGTGATCAGCATCGCACCTGGCTGCCTTTCCTCCAAAGAAGCCAGGTACCAGTTTTTACAGCTGGGAGCAAATGGGGCACCTCTGCCTGGATCTGAACCACCAACCTTTTCCAAGACAGACTAATGTGCTAACCATTTCACCACTTGGACTTCCAACCCTCACGAGAACAGAGCAGACCACAGACTGGCTTCTTCAAGCTCCTGTCAATCCAGCTTAAATCTGCCACATAACATCAGTCTTAACTCTTTCCATGCCTTAAGCCACTTTTTTACCAAAGTCGATTTTGACTCTACGTTAAGCCATTTTTTTGCCACATTTTGTTTCATATAACTGTAATTCTCATTTTGGTTCGCACATTAACAGCTTATGTCCCTTTACAAAATGGCAGAAGAATGCTTAGTTAAGACCGATTCGAGTGCAAAAAAAAGGAGTTTGTGATCGAGATATTTCAATTTTTGGTGATGTAGATAGGGGTATGAACATGCCCTGTGACAAGACCACTGTTCTTGAATGTGGTCCAAGTAGATTTTGACCTATAAAATGGACTGAAAAAGTAGTTAGAAGGTTATTTCAGACATTATTGTACTGAGTACGCCACATTCTGTGACATGACGAGATAGGATGAAGCTACAAGATCTAGACATCGTCAATGGTAGATCTAGACCTACTCGATGGTAAGTAGGACACAATTAACATCTAAAATCATCACACTGCTTCTTTTTTTCATAAAAAACTCTTCATTCTTACTTTTACAGCTATTTTGATGCATAATACGTATACTTATAATGTGGAAATACTTTATTACATTCAATTTTACAACTGTATCCCCTATACAGATCAAGACCTGCGCTTTTAACTTGGCACTGATCTGGACGTCTGTGTTTTTTTCTGTGGCACGTAAAGAGTTAAGAAAGTGATCTAAAACTGAAGAATGCCTGCAAGGTGAAGCACACTAGCACACACTGTTCAGACATAATCGCATACATGGGGGTGGGGGGGGGGACATTAATTTTTTTTTTTAATCAGTCTCTTATAAATGGGACCATGCTCACACTCACAATGGACTAACACATATTAAAATGTGGTCCTCAGTACAGAACCTGAAATCACAATGATATGCGTCTGTTTGATAACTGACTGATGGTCCACGTGCTGAAGCAGCATATAAAATGATGCATACTGTCAGAAATTCTATATAATCTTCAGGATTTAAGACAAAGGACTGGGCTGTTGTATTATCAAACTCACCAGAAGAATGGTTAATCAATCTAAAATGAAAGTTTTCAGTCAATTTATATTGATGGAGATAATGAAAAACCAATCACAGAACTTGTGAATGTGTCCAGAGTACAAAGACGATGATGATCATTTCTAACTTCTAAAACAGAAATATCACAAGGACAATCATAAAGTAAGATTACTCAATGGACATAAAACAAGGACTTTCAGAAGGTGCAAAACCATGGCACGACTTAAAACCACCAACCTCAGTGTGAGAGACAAGTGCACTGACTTCTATGCCTTTTAGATGCCCTGGTTACCTCAGTTTCTAACTATAATTTACCTACACTTACTCTCTCCCTGAGCTGCTCATCCTTCTCCAACCACTATCACTTTGGGAAAGAAAGTTCACTTTCCTTAGTCTTCACTTTTCAATGACAATTCACTATTTGATGACTAAAGAATGTAATTCATAAACCAAACATTTACCTGTGGCATCAGATTCTTGTTGCTGTATGGCATATATACATAATCATTGTCACCCCAGGTATCTTGAGATCCTCTATTAAAGGGCTTTAAGGGCACATCTCTGAACCCTTCAGTCTAGAAAAATATGAAGCAGAAATGTATGTCTTCCATACACAATTACTGTGTATGTTTTCTAAACACAACTATTATGAATGCCTTCTATACACAACCACTATGTATGTCTTCTGTACACAAATACTACGTTTGTCCTCTATACACAACTACTAAAATCAGCATGCAATACCTTGGTCAAGAGTAACAGAAGATTAAATTCTTGTTAAATCTGGAGTTCCATCACTAGGGTTACATCTGTGGTTTCAATCATACTTTTGGGGCCATCTCATACTTTCTACCTTGGGTCCATACCCTATAGCCTGATTTGGAAACATGGGTCCCATGGATAATTCATTCCTATGGTATTGAGACTGGACTACACGTCTGTGAAGGCTTTCAGATTTTTATGCAGAGCATTTTGAGTTAGCAAAGGGTTCAAAAGTTTTCTTTCTGTGTGTGTGTGTGTGCATGCGCGCGTGTGTGTGTGTGGGGGGGGGGTGGGGGTGGGGAGAGAGAGAGGGGGGCACAAAAGGCCAAAGATGCTGGAGAGAGAGGGTGGGCACAAAAGGCCAAAGATGCTGGAGAGAGGGGGGGGCACAAAAGGCCAAAGATGCTGGAGAGAGGAGGGGCACAAAAGGCCAAAGATGCTGGAGAGAGGGGGGCACAAAAGGCCAAAGATGCTGGAGAGAGGGGGGGGCACAAAAGGCCAAAGATGCTGGAGAGAGGGGGGCACAAAAGGCCAAAGATGCTGACTCTCAACCTGACAATCAGTAGCCCATGACTGACAGCTGAATATAACCCATTTCCCACCTCTCTGTTGGCACCCCCAGTAATAGACCTAGCCTGGCTAATGGGTAACAGGGTAGGGATCGCCACAGTCTTCATGGTGGTGGAGTCTCTTAAAGAAGTATTGCACACCCCCTGATTTATAGATCCGCTCAGAGACTGAAAAAAAATCCCACTATAACCCAATTCCAATCTGACATGCTGTGTCTCAACACCTTCACCAACATCATCATCATCGCCTTTCACTCCCTTGACAGCAAAGGCCACAGATAAAGGCTCTCCAGTCATCCCTGTTCTTGGAATTATTCTCTGCTTCTTTCCATGTGCATCCCTTGTCTCTGAGCACTGTCATAATTTCTCTTCTCCAAGTAATGATAAAAGGTGTCCTGGTACTCAGCTGGGATGTCAGTTCTGCAGCTTCCTTTTGGCTTTGACTGCATAATGTCATGTGCCCTGTTATCAGAGTCCCTTCCTTTTCCAAGACAAAGTTTCCTGGTCTTCCTCTCCATGTTTCTGTAACGCTCCAGTTTTTGATTTTTACAGGGAACAGGTCGTTGGCCTATCCCCCAACCTTCTTAGTCGCCTCTTACGACGTACGTGGAAGGTGGCAGTGGTCCTATTCTTTTCTCCCCAGATCTGAGCCCCGGTAATCACACAGGCAAACATCTTCACCACATGTGCTGCAAAAAAAAAAACACCAGTTCACAGTTCCTGGGAGAAAGAAAAAGATGAAGAAGCTGAACAGTTGTCTACAAAAAAAAAAAATGTTCAGCAGTCTAAAGCTGGCAGTTTTCTTGTTTCTTCTTCTTCTTCTTCTGATCTCTGGAACTAAAACTGTGCAGCTGACACCACAATAAGATTGAATAACAGATGGAAGACAGCAGTGGATTCTAGTGTTTTGTTGGAAGAACCAAGATGCAATCTTCATGGCAGACATCTTGGAAAACTTTAGAGATCCATAACTCCAAAGAAGTAATTCCAGCCAGTATATAAACCCTAGTGAACTGTCTGACACAGTTATTTTTGCTGTCACTAACAGTAGTCACACATCAGACAACATCAAACTGAACATTAAGAATATGTCAAAAGCATGATACACTGAAAAGAAAACATACTGGAATTTCCACAGACATTATAAAGTATGTCAAAAATATGGGCACAATGAAACACACTGGAATTTCCAGACATTATGAAGTATGTCAAAAATATGGGCATACTGAATGAAACACACTGGAATTTTCACAGACATTAAAAGTATGTAAAAAATATGGGCACACTGAATGAAACATACTGGAATTTCCACAAACACTTTATGCTCACGAGAAGGCTTCAGCGACTGTAACTTCATTTTATTCTCCCTGTAGCATGCCGGTGCCCTCTTTAAGTTCTTTATATCAACTCCCTGCATTACAAACGAAATACAGCAAAATGAAAAAATATTAGCATTCACCACATTTCCAAAAATTAAATAAGCAAACAAAAGGAAATTATGAGATGTAATCGGAAATTTTCTGGACTGGTTCTATTAATGAGAAAAAGCTCATCACAGTGCCCAGTGGCCATCATCACCCTCAGAGGAGTTCCTCTGTGCACGGATATATCAGTCCCGCACTCCTTCCATTGTCAGAATGTCTCCTGGAAGACAAGGTTGTTGAGCACCACCTGTGATTCCTCCATCTTGATGTCCTCAGTGCTGTTAAAGTATCACACTTCCATCTTCAAGTTTTGGGGACAGAAAGAGGTCACGGGGGAGGGTGTGTGTGTGTGTGTGTGTGTGTGTGTGTGTGTGTGTGTGTCCCCACACATATTATAGCACGGAGGTTCTTGAATACCACAAGTTCTGTGCACGGTGGGTGCCTAAGATGCTGATTCATGTGCAGATTTCCACAACCTTCTTGGTGCAGTATAATGACTAAGGATAAGTTTTCCTGGCGTGCGTCAGTACTGGGGACAACACCTAGATACATCAGTATGAGCATGAAAGCAAGAGGAAGTCTTCAGAATGGTGACAAAATGCTTCTCCAGTCAAGAAAGCAGTTCAAGTCTCAACCATCCACCGCTAAAATCCTGTTCACTCTTTTCTGGAATATGAATGGACCAATTCTGGAGCACTATCATGAAAATGGGTGAGACTGTGAATAGTGCCTGTTACAGCACAGTGTTGGAGGAGGATCTCAAGCTACCAACTGCAGAACTGTCACAGAGGACTTCTGTCTAAAAACGTTCTTCTCCTTCTTGATAATGCACATCTTCCTGTGACCGCTGCAATTGTTGACACCATTTGAAGATTTCATATCTTACAGCACTCTCCACACAGTCATGACCTTGTTCTCCCTATTATCATGTGTTCATACTCTAACTGAGAAGACAAAGGTTTGGGAGTGATAAAGAGAGGTCAAAGAAACTGCATTTCTGGAAGGCACAATTGAAAACTTTTTTCTGATGGAATAAAGAAGTTGGTGAACCAGCGTGAGAAATGTATTGAAAAGGAGGGTGATTATGTAGAAAAGGACATGATTTATATCTCTAATTTAGTTATATATATTTAAAATTGTCAATTTGCCATTACTTTTTGAATCACCATTATATATATATATATATATATGAGAAATTGCATTTATCTGTGTGGTATGCAACATGTAGATTGATTCATGATGTACATAAACTGTTTGAATGAATGTGTTTGTGTGCATGTGAGATCAAATAAGTCTGCGCAAGTGCAGCGTGTCACAATAGGAAGACATGGAGCAGAGAGCGAACGTTAAGTTTTGCTTCAAACTGAGAAAAATGTTAAAATGTGTGTATGGTGATGAAACCATGTCCCATACTGATGTTATCGAATGGTTTTTCCAGTTTTGTGAAGGCTGAGAAGACATTGTGGATGACACAAAGAGTAGCATTTGAAGATCGCCAGAAGTACCGACATGACTGCGAAAGTTTGACAGCTTGTGGCCTGCACTTGACAACATTGAAAATGATGGAAAAGGAGGCAGACATCAGCCAAGAAAGCATTAGGAGCATTTGGGGAAAAGGAAAGTTTGCTTGAAATTCTTCCTGCACAATTTGACATCTGAGCAAAAAGTGCATCAGGTGGAAACATCTCACAACTTCATTGCAATGGCGAATAGTGACCCAAATTTCCTGGATTCTGTTGTGACGGTAATAAGTCTTGATGTCTTCAGCTCAATCTTGAAATCAAAAGACAAAACATGGAATGTAGATCAAAGAACTCCCCGCAACCAAAGAAAGTTTGCCTTCAAACCCCACTCATCACATTCTTTGACAGTGACAGTGTGATTCACAAGGAATTTATGCCACAAGGTGTCACTTTCAATGGCCTCTACTACAAGGATGTCATGAAACATGAAGTGCATCCGTCATGAGAGACTGAATTTGATAGTGTTTGGTGACTGGCATCTTTTGCACAATAATGCCCCTGCAGGTTCTGCCCTTATGAAGTCGTTTTTGAAAAAAAAAGGGGGTCGCAGTGCTGGAACACTCCCCCTAACTTGCCAGATGTGGCTCTTGCAGATTTCATGTTGTTTCCCGAGCTCAAGTCGGCCCATACACGGAAGCACTCTGATGACATTCATTGGCACATAACTGCTGAACTGAACGACATTTTTTCCATAAAGTTTAAAGAGGCATTCCTGACTTGTATCATCATTGTGAATGTTGCATTGTGGTCGACAAAGATTACTTTGAAGAACAGTAGAAGAGATTTCTCCCCCCGGTATGCCTCCTGCTTGTGATTTGATCAGTCCTGTTTCTTTTTTTTTTTTAATATAAGGTGTTTTATACATATATATATCTTTCACTGTAGAAATTCATTATACTTATAAGCTCCTCAGGAATAAAAAAAATTAACATGACTGAGGAGTGACTGCACTAAACAAATAACAATTAAAAGAGAGAAACACACTTTCCAGAAGCCACTGCTTTCATCTGAAACTTTTGGTTTATCTTTTTCAATGTTCTTTTTCACAGCCCTGCCATCTTCTTCATCAGAGGACCTAGAAAGCAAAGAAGCACATGTGATAACAAACAATAACAGATGTACATTAGGGAAATGATATACACAAGATAGATTAGAGAATCATAAAATAAAAGAAATTTGAAAATTTTATGATAACCATAATGGACAGAAGCTGATGCAAAACAACATATTCACAATGGCTAATGAGCAGTTCAAACATAACCAGAGCAGGGCTTTACCCTTTGTCTTGTTGAAGCCAAGGACAAATAAACATGGATTCTTCAGCAGGATTGTGTAACTGTTGAACAATGAACTGTAGTGAGAATTCTTTCGGCAGTGGGGGAGAAAGCTGCTGAAGTTCAGTGTAGGATGTTGGTTCAGATCTGCATTCAGGAGCAGTCAAAAAGCTTCTTTCAAGGACTGAAGAAGCTAGTAGAACAATAAAAGAAATGCACTGACCTGCAGGAGACTATGTGGAGAACTGATAGAACCATTATGTTCATCTGCTCAGAGTTACTGATATTAATCCTTTCACTGCTATGGAAGTGTTCAGACGTTCCATTATATGAACATCTTAACATATCCCAAGACTTCTAACCCCCTTGTGCTAGCAACATGATAACTTGTTCTGCATTTTACCAGTCGCTGCTATCTTCTATAGTCATTCAACAATGGAGGAATCAGGGCAGCTATTTTTAAAAATATGAGACCTAGTTTCAGTAAGTGGGGCTTTTCAACAAGTCAGTACCAATGTTATTTTTGTCTAACAAGGCAGGAAAGGTTATCAGTACTATATGCATGTTCACTGCATTCCAGTGTTCCATCTTACATTACCTGTTATGCTGGTATTTTGTAATCATGTTGCATTTAGTATATTATAAAAAGTTTCTTAAACCATTGCCTGAAAATGAATTTGTACAGATTCTTAGAATTTCTTACAAAGTGCGACAGTGAAGACAAAATTAAAATATGTAATTCCGACCATGAACAAGACAATCAGAGCACTTATGCCAAGCCATGAACATCGACTGGATGACTGACAAGAATGAAAAAGTTGAAAATAAATGAATACTAGTTGAAAAATTCTCTGCCTCAGTCGGGGACTGTTTAATGTTTGTGTCTTGGGACAGCCTTTTATTACTTTTTGAAAATGCTGCATTTCTCAGACGACAGCACTAATGCCCATGGCAATCGATGTTACTGAGTCATTTCCCACCAACAGAATCTTCAACGCTGAAGGAAAAGAGCCCACTGACAAAGTGTGTTATGCGTGTAAAAAAATAAAAGGCTATGGCAAACAAGTCCAAAGACTTTGATGTTGCACTGTGTGTTATGTCATGTTTTCTGAACATTTCACACACAAAAAACCATAACTGAAAAGGGTTTTTTTTTCTGTCTCTTTTTATGTAGAAATCATCCTCTGACTGTTTCTTCTCATCACATGACCAACATATGTCCATCATCGTTTTCTGATCACCCATGAGACAGGTTGTTGTTTGCTCATCTGTCTTACCTCTGCGTTGTTCTTAAATTCATTCCACTTTATACCAAGTGAATCACTGAATGCATTAAAACTGTCAAGTTAAGACTGTGTTCATACTACTGAACGAACAACTACAGCATCTTTACTTGGTGACTCATTATCAAGGACTAATGCAAAGGACCATCAATAAACATTCTGTGCAATATTAACTGGCACAGGCAGAGAAGTGATTATGGGAGTATCTTGTTCGCGATGATATCGAGAATCTACTACTGAAATGAACGAACAACTGAATATGACCATTTTTTTTTTCCCAATATATAACTATAAAAAGAGATGTTTTATGAGAAAGCACAACTTTTTTTTAAAAATGAGAGCACATGTCCAGGAATTGTAGACCTCTTTTTTCTACTACAATGAACAGGCTGTAGTATTACAACAGCCTGTTACAAAGAATCACTGTTTCGAGACAGGGCAAGCTTTTCATCTGGTATGGTTTACATGGCCTGATGAGCACCTTCACTCCTTAAAAAAAAATTGTATGAGGTGCAGTAAATAAATTAGTTAGTTAGCTGATCCTCTGGGCCAAAGGTGGAGCATAGGGCGGAGGACAAGGCTCTCCATGTCTGGCGATTCCTTGCTACTTGTTTTAGATCTTCGGTGCAGTCAATAAATACCAGGATTGAATTTCCTGTGCTTGAACAGAGAGTAGTTATGACACCAGCTGCTATGATCATAACCCCCAATGTATGACTGACCAGTGTGCTGAATATGGGCAATTTGTGCACAACAGAAGTGATGCAACACAAGTTTTTTTTTTTTTTTTAAAGATGTGTTAAGCTCTGCAATTTGTGACATGATGGATTTCCATGAGCAGTACATTTACATCAAAATGGTCACAGAATGCTATCAAATGTTGAAGACAGCTTCTGGGGAACAGATTATGAATTATTTCAAGACATGTGAGTGGTTTTGCCAATTTATGGGTGGATAGAACAGTTGTTGATGATGATGAGCACCCAGTTCTACCAATATCCAGTTCAACATCAGAAATGATTCAGAAAGTGCATCACATTATCTGTAAAGACTGTCACTGAATCACTGATGAAGTTGGCCCCACTAGTAGGAATCAGTCATGGAAGCAATCGCAGATCTGTAATTGAGGATCTGGTGTTGTGGTGCATCACATCAAAGTTTATGCCCAGACGTCTGAGCGCTGACAAAAAAGCAGCAACAACTAGATGTTTGAAGAACATGCTGCCAATGACTCTAGCTTTCTTTCAAATGTCATCTGGGGTGATGAGACCTGGGTCTATGCTTACAACACAGAAACCAAACAACAATCCAGCTAATGGAAATGTCTGTAATCACCTCAACTGAAGAAAGCAAGACAAGTCAAGAGCATGCTGATGTTTTTTTGTTTTTTTTTTTAAAACAAGGAGCTTGTTTCTCCTGGTCAAACAGTTAATTCTGCTTTCTACTTCGAGGTCTTGGGATGTCTACTGGAGAATGTGAGAAGAAAGCAACCTGACAAATGGTGAAACAGGACGTGGCTACTCCACTACGACAATGCACCAGTACATGGTGCCCTCCAGAATCGATGGTTTTCGGCCAGTAACAAGAAGACTCAGGTGCCCCATCCTCCCTATTCACCAGACCTTGCACTCAGTGATTTTTTTTTTTTTTGTTTTTTTGTTTTTTTTTGTTTTGTTTCCTAACTGAAAATGAAGCTGAAGGGGTGAAGATTTCAGACAGTGAAGGAAATTCAAGCAGAGCCACAGGCTGTTCTCAATACGCTGGGAGAAAATTGACTTCCAGGAATGCTTCCGAAAGTGGCAGCACTGCTGGGACCACTGACAGGACTCAGAAGGGGGCTACTCTGAGGGTGATGGTGGCTAATGACATATAACGTCTTTAGTCTTAGTATTTATTGACTGCTTCTTGTATACTACCAACATTCAGCAGAATTTTTTTTTTTCCCAAATTATCTAAATTATTAGCTAGAGTAGTAATGGATGGACACAAAAGCCAGAAAGTACTTCTGCGACACGGTGTACCACAAGGAGGAGTCCTTTCGCCTACACTACTCCTTGTATTCATTAATGACCTGGTCAAGGAACTTCCCTATGGAATCAAAGCAGCACTGTATGCAGATGATCTGGTCATGTGGTGTACAGATGAATATGCGACAGTTGCTACACAGAGACTCCAAAGAGCAGCAGACATCTTGACATCATGGACAAACAAATGGTGTGTAAGTATCAACACAGAGAAATCAAGCACCACTCTGTTCACCCTCTCATCTAAACAGAAAGCAGGTAAGATCTTTGTAAATGAAATACCCTTAAGGATGGACAACCAACCCACTTACTTAGGAGTGACTCTTGACTCAAAACTGACTTGGAAGCAACACATCAACAGTGCAGAAGCAAAAGCCAGAAGAAAACTAGCCATATTAAGAAAACTGAGTGGGACTACATGGGGAGCTAGTGAAAGAATCCTCAAGAATGTATATCAGCAAAGTATTCTACCACATTTAGAATATGGCTCAACATCTTGGTGCACAGCATCAAACACTACGCTGCATAATCTAGACAAGGTTCAAAATCAGTCACTACGGATTATCACAGGTGCCATGAGGTCCACACCAATAGTAGAAATGCAGAAAATAGTTGGTGTTCAACCGCTAAAGGAACGTAGAGACACAAAGGTCATGACCATGGGAGAAAAATTCCTTAGCTCTGTAAGCCATCCCCTGAAGGAGAGATTCAATAACTTGGCATTAGGACGGCTTAAAAGAAGCAGCTTCATTCATCAGGCCAAGCGTATGCGTAAGCTGATACCTGACCTTCCAACTGTAGTCGCTCCATTATCATCTGTACCAGAGCATACACCATGGAAAGAAGCAGATTATACACAAATAACTATTCAGACTGAAGTGAAAGGTGTGCAGAATGGTGAGATGCAGAGCAGTCTTGTAAGATCAACAGCCACACTTAGTGTTCTAGATGACAAATATCCATGAGACACCTGGATACGTGTGTATACAGATGGATCTGCACATAATGCCATAAAGAATGGTGGGGCAGGAGCATATATTGAATATCCAAACAACACCATTGACAAGATTTCCATACCCACTGGTAAATACTGCAACAACTTTGATGCAGAAGTTAGGGCAATTATTGCTGCAGTTGAAAAACTATCAGACTCCAGAATTGATACATGTCCTGTAGTAATTCTCACAGATGCAAGATCAGTACTGGAGGCTCTTCAGTGCAACAAACTACCAGACCTTAAGGATGCCTTGTCAAAAATTGGCTTACAACATGGAGTCACTTTGCAATGGATTCCCTCCCACTGTGGGATACCAGGCAATGAGAAAGCTGACCATCTGGCCAAAGAGGGCACTGAAATGGAGCAACCAGACATACCAGTCACCTATAATCAGAAGAAAAGCATGATAAAAACCTACAGGAAGCCACAAACACCACCACATGATGACTATCACATGCTAAACAGAAAGGAACAAGTCACCATCTTCCGTCTCCGAACAGGACACAGCCGACTCCGAAGTCATATGTATACAAAGTTTAAGGTTGGTACTACTAATCTATGTACATGTGCCCAGGTGCCCCAAACCGTGGAACATATCCTCCAGAACTGCATCAACTACGAGACACTGAGAAATAATTACTGGCACAGTGAAACCACTAAAGAAGATAAGCTCTACGGTTCCATACATGAGTTACAAAAAACAGTGAAATTTATCCAAGAGACAGGACTGCAGATATAGACAGACAGTGCGAACGAAGAAGAAGAAGAAGAAGATCTAAATTATTGTTATCTTTCTTGTTCACATGGGTTATAATTCTCACTCTCAAAATGGCTTACAATTTGCTGTTTGATTGATCTGAATTGGAACCATTCTCAGCTGCCTCGTCATCTGAAGGGGAGCCAAGGCCATCTGAAAAATGGCCCAAAATCAAAAATAACACAATACAGAAAAAAAAAAAATCATCATGTACAACAAATAAATGCACCTGTTTCAATACTGATCAATTTTTTACTCATGATGTTTATCAAAATTAACTCTGATATGATAAAATATTCTCACATAACAGCCTTTAACTTCACACTTCTAAGCTGAATCTTGGTGTCTTTTTTGTACTGCATATTCAGTGCTGAAGGCAACACAGAAATATTTCAACAACATTCTCAGAGTGAGGTGTGAAGGATGGTTATACTGTACTGGCTGATGTCCCTCTTTTCCATGGATTTCAGTTTCATGGATTAATGTCTGTGTAAGTTCATGGATTAATTCCACTGTTTTACAATTTAGTTTCATAGATTAATGTCTGTGAAAGTGGACTAATGTAAATTTTATGATTTAGTTTCATGGATTAACGTCAGCTTTTTATGATTTAATTTAATGGATTAATGTAAGTTCATGAATTACTTTCACTGCTTTATGATATAGTTCCATGAAATAATGTCTATGTAAGTATATGGAATAATTCCACTGTTTTATGATTTAGTTTCATGGATTTTAATGTCTGTGAAAGTTCATGGATTAATTTCACAGTTTTATGATATTGTTCCATGAAATAATGTCTGTGTAAGTTCATGGATTAGAACAGGGATGACTGGAGAGCCTTTGTCTGTGACCTATGCTCTCAAGGGAGTGAAGGGCAATGATGATGATGATGAAGTTCATGGATTAATGTCACAGTTGTATGGTTTACATTCATAAATTACCTTGACCTTCTTGATCAGAACCTGAAGAATCATGATTCCTAAAATCAAGACAAAACAAAAAAAACTCACATAAAATAAACAAGACATCAGCTTGCAGAGCTTTTCACTGCACTCAACAAATTATCATACACATAATTATGGAATGTTAAGCAACAATCACCTATTCCCTATTAGTAGCCTTCTTTCACGCAATAACATACACCAAACCCAACCTGTTCGGTTTCCATCTGTTATCCCTACTGTTATTTCCCTTCTCATAGATCCTGGAAATGCTCCTCTGTATCAGTTTTAATAAAACTCTCATCTCTCTTGATTTTTTCAGCATTCCTTATTAACCTTGTCCACCTAATCAATTTTAACCCTAATGTCCCTAATCTTGGGTCTCATGAGCAAAGGGACAGTTCTAAAGAGATGACACTTCAACATGAATTCCCATGTCAAATCCAGTGTATTTATTCAAATGAGAATGTGACAGCTGATTACACTGAACAATCTGGACATTCATCCCTGCCTACTGTTTTCTCACAACGCCCACCTGTGCCACCTCCGAGTCTGTTGACTTCAATATCCTGAAACCAAAACTTCTGCTTTCTGGGGAATGAGGCGAGATGAAATTTGCAGATAAATTTGCAAACTGGGTTCTTCTGGTGTTTGAATATTTTAAGAGAAATAATGACAAAGGCATAATCTGATCTGTAGTATGAAGTATTCTACCTTATTCTGAAGAAGAAAAAATGTATTTTGTTTTTCAAATAAAATTTTTAACATTTTATTAGTATACAACAAAAAAAAAAGAGCTAAGAACTGAGAAGAAAGAATGGAAAATGAAGTAATAAATTTTTTGTCACTTACCCATCAAGTTAATCCACTGTAGTTGGTTATATAATTCCATAATGAATAAAAATGTACACAAACACCTGTTCTTTAACATATCTTCCAAAATTTACATGAAAATATGCACTAGTTATGCATTCACAGCAAACTAAAAACACCAAGTGGGTAGGTAATATTTACATGAAAACAAGTGGGCGGTCGTTGACTAATATTTACCAGAAAACAGGCCATTGTGTTTTGGTTTTTGTTTTTGTTTAAATTTGAAGCATTCTACAACATTTAATTTTTTTAATTACACAATCTCCAGCATTACTTATTGTGATATTACAGCTAGTACTAGCAAAAAGCTGAGAAGTAGTATCACCAGCTACCCTTCTAACACATTTTGCTGCTGGACCAAAAAAAAAAACAAAAGATCCTTTCAATCACTGCCACGTGTGCCGAAAATTTACAATTTCTACTACTACATTCTCTACACCACAGTCTAGACAATTTTAAATTAAATTCTGAACTTGTAATGCAGAAATATGCTGCTCTGGACGAAAGAAACTAGCACTGGAAGCCATATTTGTTGATAAACAAAGGCCTAGCAACGATAAACTTTGAAAAACTCGCTTTAAATGAACAAAGAATCGCTCTGTTTTCTGCTCAAACCATGCGCTTAATGTGGACAACTGAATTCCGGAAGGAAGTCAACTGCTGGTTTTAAGATACTTTGATTATTTTCAAAATTAGAGAGCTACAAACCATCATCGCGCCTATAAGTATATCGTAACAGGGATACAACCACGCAGGATGCGTGTCCAAATACCCAAAGAGTTAAGAATAAAGTGTGCCAAAAAAGTTATTCTTTCTGAGAAGATAACACTTAAAGAATCAAGTTAATTCTGAATTAAATCTTTAATATGAATTGGTATGATTTTTAACTGTATCATATAAGTTCACTGTCTTTACCTTTTTCCAGCTGAAGCAGACAAATTAGAAGTTTTGAACTCTCCAGACCCCGATGATTCTTTCATCAAACTGTCCCTGCCTGGTTCTACATCTATGAATAAGAACAATGCAAAGTGGAGGAAACTGACAGAATATAAACTCATAATGATAGACAGCACTTCCACGTCAGGGTCCTTCATCTCTGAGGTTATGGAAGTGTTATATATTGTGTTCAGGTATATCATCATTCTGTGCCATCTCCCCATGGAATGTTGGCTGCACTGGATCTCCATCTTGCACTGTGTATTCTTTTACAGTGCACCTGGCCCTGCTGGTTCCTATTCACCTCCTGATGTGGCCCATTCATCTGTCTAGATGACATCCTCCAGCTTTTTTTTCCTCCTTTTCTTTTGAGTGTAGTTTCTTTATATTACAAAGATTCTCAATAAAAATATCTCAAACCGCCAAGCTCTCACATTCTAGAACTTCTTTCTGTCTATGACATTTATTTCATTCCTCTCTATATCCATATTTCAAGGACCTAAATTTTAATTTAGTTTAAAGGTCTTCAATATATATATATATATATATATATATACACACACACTTTTTCCCCATTAGATAATCCATTATATTCCATTATGGTTACATGAATCGTGATTTTTGCTGTCTTTGACTTCGGAGTTTGTTTTTTTTTTTGGGGGGGGGGGGGTTTGCCTTTTCTTTCTCTTTCCTATCTGTTCTAGCCATCTTTTGTGGAACTGTATCGTACATGATCATCAATCTAGAACTTTTGCTACAAGTAAAACACAAGCATTCCAAGATCGTGGATGAACTTGTCAGTGCCTGAATATCTTACCCCTTAAACATTCAAAATCAGTTAAATACTTGGTGGCACCTAAGATCTGAACATAATCTTAAGTTTATAATCAAGATCTGAACATAGTCTTAACTATGCAGTCTAAATCTGAACATAAGACTATGTAATCTAAGATTTAAACATAGTCTTAACTTTGTAATCTAAATCTCAGCATAAGACTATGTAATCTAAGATTTAAACATAGTCTTAACTTTGTAATCTAAATCTCAGCATAAGACTATGTAATCTAAGATTTAAACATAGTCTTAACTTTGTAATCTAAGTCTGAACATAAGACTATGTAATCTAAGATTTAAACACAGTCTTAACTATGTAGTCTAAATCTGAACATAAAACTATGTAATCTAAGATTTAAACAATGCCACCACTATAAGCATTCATGGATGACACAACAGTAATAACAACCAGTGAAGCACAGGCACAAAAGATGTTAGAGCATTTGGACAGCCTTATCATATGGTGCCGCATGAGCTTCAAGCCAAAAAGTCAAGAAGCCTGTCACTCATAAAAGGGGAAGTGATAGAAAGATCCTACACAGTGGCAAATCAAATAATCCCGACTGTAGGGGAAGAGCCAATGAAGAGCCTTGGCAGAGTATATGATGTATCCATGAAAGACTCAAGTGCTGTGAAGCAGGTTATAGAAATGGCGCAGAATGGACTGAGCATCTTAGACAAAAGCAGGCTACTGGGTAAGTTCAAAATATGGTGCCTCCAGTTCATGCTGATTCCAAAACTGATGTGGCCACTACTCATTTACGAAGTAAGTACCAGCACAGTAGAGGCAGTTGAAAGAAAGATAAATAAAGCCATAAGAAAGTGGTTGGGCGTACCACCAGGATTAACTGATATAGCACTGTACTGCAAGAAAAGCAAACTGCAGCTGCCATTCAAATCTGTGGTTGAAGAATACAAGGTAGGGAAAACAAGACTTGCAATGATGCTACAAGAATCTACAGATCTGGTGGTACGAGAAGTGCAGCCAACACTTAAAACTGGACGAAAATGGAAAGTAAGTGAGGAAGTGACCACAGCAAGGGAAACGCAGGAGCTGAAAGAAGTAATAGGGTACACCCAGATCAACAGAAGGGGATCTGGTCATGGCGAAATCAAATGGTGGTCAAAGGCCTCCTGCAAGGAAAGAAGGGATATGATCATCAGTGAAGTAAGGAATTCAGAGGATGACAAGTGGGTCCAGAAGGCAGTCCAACAATCACAACAAGGGCAATGGACAACATGGGAGGAAGTCCTGCAGAGATCACTAACATGGAATGACATCTGGAAAATGGCACCCTTGAGGCTCAGCTTCATCATCAGAGCTACTTATGACCTACTGCCTATAGGCTCCAACCTATACAAATGGGGTGTATCAGAAGATACAAAGTGCCCTCTCTGCAATGAAAGGCAAACATTGGAACATGTGCCGTCAGCATGCAGAGTGTCTTTAGGGCAAGGACGGTACACCTGGTGACACAACAGAGTGCTGCAGGAATTAGTAGCCATCGTAGACAGGGCAAAAGATAAAGCAAATAACAGCAAAAGAGTTATGTCCCACCTAAATACTTCATAGGGGCTGGTACGGCATCAAATATTGAAATCAGGGACATTCCCTTACCATCACTGCTAGATGGTACAAATGACTGGGAAGTGACAGCAGACCTTCCAGGAAGAAGAGAGTACCCGACTGCCATCAAGAACACAGGAATGCGACCGGACATTGTAGTGTACTCCACAGAAAAACAGGAATTAATAATGATCGAGCTTATGGTCCCATATGAAACTAGAATAGAGGAGCAGCATTTATTCAAACTTGAGAAGTACAATGCTCTGTTCAAGCAACTGAGGCAGGGGGCAGGAATCAGGGCAAAAGTGATAGCCGTAGAAGTGGGAGCAAGAGGATTTGTAGCAACATCAGCATATGACCTATGTAAGCAACTGGGCATAAAGGGACAAGCAAGAGCAAGGGCACTGAGAAACCTTTCAGAAACAGCAGAAAAGGCCTCATGCTGGCTGTGGAGTATGCGAAACAAGTATTGGGAACATAAGCAATTTCATTTGCCACAATCAATACCAGTCCTCCGTAGCTAAATCGCTAAAGATGCACTTCAAAAGTGCAGTGCCAACTGGAAGATCACAGGTTCAATCTTAATATATAATATATATACAATATTTCAACAGCATTCTCAGAGTGAGGTGTGAAGGATGGTTATACTGTACTGGCTGATGTCCCTCTTTTCCATGGATTTTAGTTTCATGGATTAATGTCTGTGTAAGTTCATGGATTAATTCCACTGTTTTACAATTTATTTTCATAGATTAATGTCTGTGAAAGTGGACTAATGTAAATTTTATGATTTAGTTTCATAGATTAACATCAGTTTTTTATGATTTAATTTAATGGATTAATTAAGTTCATGAATTACTTTCACTGCTTTATGATATAGTTCCATGAAATAATGTCTGTGTAAGTTCATGGAATAATTCCACTGTTTTATGATTTAGTTGCATGGATTAATGTCTGTGAAAGTTCATGGATTAATGTAAAGTTTAATTTAGTTTCATGGATTAACATCAGCTTTTTATGGTTTAATTTCACTGATTAATGAAAGTTCATGGATTAATTTCACAGTTTTATGATATTGTTCCATGAAATAATGTCTGTGTAAGTTCATGGATTAGAACAAGGATGACTGGAGAGCCTTTGTTTGTGACCTATGCTCTCAAGGGAGTGAAGGGCAATGATGATGATGATGAAGTTCATGGATTAATGTCACAGTTGTATGGTTTACATTCATAAATTACCTTGACCTTCTTGATCAGAACCTGAAGAATCATGATTCCTAAAATCAAGACAAAAAAAAAAAAAAAACTCACATAAAATAAACAAGACATCAGCTTGCAGAGCTTTTCACTGCACTCAACAAATTATCATACACATAATTATGGAATGTTAAGCAACAATCATTCCCTATTAGTAGCCTTCTTTCACGCAATAACATACACCAAACCCAACCTGTTCGGTTTCCATCTGTTATCCCTACTGTTATTTCCAGTCTCATAGATCCTGGAAATGCTCCTCTGTATCAGTTTTAATAAAACTCTCATCTCTCTTGATTTTTTCAGCATTCTTTATTAACCTTGTCCACCTAATCAATTTTAACCCTAATGTCCCTAATCTTGGGTTCCATGAGCAAAGGGACAGTTCTAAAGAGATGACACTTCAACATGAATTCCTATGTCAAATCCAGTGTTATTTATTCAGATGAGAATGTGACAGCTGATCACACTGAACAATCTGGACATTCATCCCTGCCTACTGTTTTCTCACAACGCCCACCTGTGCCACCTCCGAGTCTGTTGACTTCAATATCCTGAAACCAAAACTTCTGCTTTCTGGGGAATGAGGCGAGATGAAATTTGCAGATAAATCTGCAAACTGGGTTTTTCTGGTGTTTGAATATTTTAAGAGAAATCATGTTACAGAAGCTGTAGATGATCAATTCTACTGGCTTTTTTTTGCCTTCATTGTCCAATATTTACTAATACAAATGTTCAAGTAATTATCAACTTCAAGTAAAGATGATCTGAAGGACTTATATACATATATATATATATTACAGGAATTTGCAAAATGCAAAACAAAGTGATCTGAGGTAGAAAAAGGTGATCAAGTTAATGTTGAATGTGCCCTTAAGGACTTAGCAAATGTGAAATGGAACAAGCGTGTTAAGAATAAAGTGTGCCAAAAAAGTTCTTCTTTCTGAGAAGATAACACTTAAAGAATCAAGTTAATTCTGAATTAAATCTTTAATATGAATTGGTATGATTTTTAACTGTATCATACAAGTTCACTGTCTTTACCTTTTTCCAGTTGAAGCAGACAAATTAGAAGTTTTGAACTCTCCAGACCCCGATGATTCTTTCATCAAACTGTCCCTGCCTGGTTCTACATCTATGAATAAGAACAATGCAAAGTGGAGGAAACTGACAGAATATAAACTCATAATGATAGACAGCACTTCCACGTCAGGGTCCTTCATCTCTGAGGTTATGGAAGTGTTATATATCGTGTTCAGGTATATCATCATTCTGTGCCATCTCCCCATGGAATGTTGGCTGCACTGGATCTCCATCTTGCACTGTGTATTCTTTTACAGTGCACCTGGCCCTGCTGGTTCCTATTCACCTCCTGATGTGGCCCATTCATCTGTCTAGATGACATCCTCCAGCTTTTTTTTTCCTCCTTTTCTTTTGAGTGTAGTTTCTTTATATTACAAAGATTCTCAATAAAAATATCTCAAACCGCCAAGCTCTCACATTCTAGAACTTCTTTCTGTCTATGACATATATTTCATTCCTCTCTATATCCATATTTCAAGGACCTACATTTTAATTTAGTTTAAATGTCTTCAAATTATATATACATACATACACACTTTTTTCCTCCGTTAGATAATCCATTATACTCCATTATACTGAATAGCCTCATTATAGCTACATGAATTGTGATTTTTGCTGTCTTTGACTTTGGGTTTTTTTTGGGGGGTTTTTTTTTTTTACCTTTTCTTTCCCTTTCCTATCTGTTCTACCCATCTTTTGTGGAACTGCATCGTACACAATCATCAATCTAAAACTTCTACTACAAGCAAAATACAAGCATTCCAAGATCGTGGATGAACTTGTCAGTGCCTGAATATCTTACCCCTTAAACTTTCAAAATCAGTTAAATACTTGGTGGCACCTAAGATCTGAACATAATCTTAAGTTTATAATCAAGATCTGAACATAGTCTTAACTATGCAGTCTAAATCTGAACATAAGACTATGTAATCTAAGATTTAAACATAGTCTTAACTTTGTAATCTAAATCTCAGCATAAGACTATGTAATCTAAGATTTAAACATAGTCTTAACTTTGTAATCTAAATCTCAGCATAAGACTATGTAATCTAAGATTTAAACATAGTCTTAACTTTGTAATCTAAATCTGAACATAAGACTATGTAATCTAAGATTTAAACATAGTCTCAACTATGCAGTCTAAATCTGAACATAAGACTATGTAATCTAAGATTTAAACATAGTCTTGACTTTGTAATCTAAATCTGAACATAAGACTATGTAATCTAAGATTTAAACATAGTCTTAACTTTGTAATTCAAAGAATGTATGACTTTTACAGATCAAGCTTTGCAAGATGTTTTCAAGAGACTGAAAACAGCTGTCTCATCCTCATAAACTCACACTTTTTCTTCTTCACTCACTAAAAAAAAAATGCTGCTTACTCACTCAAATAACCAACCATTCTCTCTCACTTATTTATTGTTTTGCTTTTCCATGCACATTATGTTAAATAACAAATACTGTAATGTCTGTGACAGAGTGAAAGTTGTATGATAAAGGGCAAAATGGTAGACGGGCCTGTGTGCCCAATTCTTAACCTTTTCTAAATAAAGTTCATTCTCTTTCATTAACATTTTCATTTCCTCATTCTCTCACTCCCCTACACAGGCACATATGTACACACATACACACACTCATACATCAAACATAATATTGTAAAAAACCTGAGACTTAAAAAAAAAAAAAAAAAGCATCATACCCATATTTTCATGATGATTGTTTAAACCTTCGCTTTCCGAACTCCTAGACTGTGGACTTGGAATTCATAGACAAAATTAACATGTCTTTTTATCAAAAAACACTGTGATGAAATTGAAAATTATTCAGAAATTATAATCTTGAAAAGCAATAAACATAATGTGAAGGATGAAATAAAGTAAAAGTAAATGATGGCCAATTTGGAATGTGAAAACGAAAAATCTGTGTCTCATTTCCACCTTTCCATATCAGTATCATTCTTTCGCTCCTTTTCTCCTAATGTACTTTTCTGCATATTTATTATACCTCTTATAATTTCTAGATAAAACTGTAATTATCTGATTGTAATTTCATATCTTTCTTCTATTTTAAATACTACTGTTCCTATCATTTATTTATTTTTTTTACTGTCTTCGCTGTATGTTCCATAACTCTGCATATGTACATTTATATTATTTTTATTGTCTCTGTTATATGCTCCATGCTCTGTAGTTCTATACGACATTAATGTCTCTGTTATATTTCATCTCTGTCTACAGGACCATACTGTTTGTTATATGTTCTATGCTTCTGTATGTCTACATCTATTGGGCTTTACTGTCTCTGTTGTATGTTTCATACCTCTGTCTATAAGACTTACTGTCTCTGTTATATGTTCCATGCCTCTGTACATCTACATCTATTGGACTTTACTGTCCATATGTTCCATGCCTCTGTATGTCTACATCTATTGGACTTTACCATCCATATGTTCCATGCCTCTTTACATCTACATCTATTGGACTTTACTACCCCTAAGTTCCATGCCTCTGTACATCTACATCTGTTGGACTTTACTGTCCATATGTTCCATGCCTCTGTACATCTACATCTGTTGGACTTTACTGTCCATATGTTCTATGCCTCTGTACATCTACATCTACTGGACTTTACTACCCCTAAGTTCCATGCCTCTGTACATCTACATCTATTGGACTTTACTGTCCTTATGTCCCATGTCTCTGTATTAGTGTATTTCACTATTTACTTTTGCTTTGTTCCACAACACCGAACAGACTGATTTATCCACAGAAAATATTTTGAGTTTGCCTACTGGGAGGTTGGGTTTAGTACCACAGAATTAATATAATTTTTATGTGAATCTCTTAAAGCACTAATACCCATGTGTACATTCATTTTGGTGTGCCTTACCTTTAGCCAGACATTCAACAATTTTACATGCACATTCCCCAGCAAAAGTGTATCAAGTACCAATTTCTGGATCTAGGTTTGTTGGAGTGCTCATAAGACTGAGGCTTCAATCCACAACCTTCTCACTAAAAGCCAGCTCACTGTGGCTCTACTGTACCTGTGCCTCTGTCTTATACTATTTTTGGCAAAGGAATGAAGTAACTGTGCCGCCACTCTTCAGGTATGACACCAGTGTCCAAGCTCTGGTTGTAATTTTCTGGTCATCTGCTTTACAAGGTTGTCATCAACTTCTTTGAGATGTCCATACCGGATGTCATCAGGGCCAGGTGCACCACTGTTGGCAGTCTTAATTATCTTTCTTACCTCCTTTACCTCCATCTGTTTGTACAAAACTCAATATTATGAAATACTGGAATCTATGAAACTATGGAAGAACAATATAGATGTGAAAAGACTGGTGGCAGAAAATCCGAACTGTGTGGCAGTAAACACATCGTAAATAACCAACATCTGACAGGAACTATTAGCAAACATACTCTTCAATATATGGGGTTGTCCCGAATGCAGTGAAGCCAGAGTCTGAATTTTGAACTTTGTCTTATACTATATTCAGTAACTAATAGACAACAAAATAACTGGTTAATCTAACGTACATTCCTGTCCAGATATTAATAATAAGACTATGAAAATGTCTGGCAGACCTTTTTAGAACAAACTCTTTCTTGCTGATGAAACTGTGTGAATTCTGATCACCTTCATCATGTTCTGTCTTTTTGCTCTTCAAATGATCTTCCATGTCTTTCTCTACAGTTCTGTCACCTTAATTTTAAAAAAAAAAATACTATACAAATATTTTTTTTTCCCTCATTACAACCACCGACCAAATTACATCAGACAAGTTTATAGTTCAAAATAAAGTTACATTATTTGAGTCTCCTACTTGCCCAATGTGAGCTAGAACATATGCATGCCACAACAGCTAAAAAAAAAAAAAGCTGAAAACTGATTGGTCATGTGCTCTGAAGAGACCCCAGAAACACTGCTAAAACAACTGTTTTGATGGACACCCGAGGGAAAAAGACAACGAGGATGACCCAAGGCTACCTGTCGGAGAACTGTGCAAGTGGAAATCAGTAGCATGCAGCACAGCACAAAAGTAGCTGCAGACCGAAAAGTGGAGAGAATCTGTTGCTGCCCTACAAGACACCACAGTGTGTACTGGGCAGTGATTGCTTGGCTATCATGGACATCGGCGGATGGATGCGAGTCTTGGTGAGATGTATACATTAATGAAGGCAACAAAATAACATAACTTTATATCTTGGACGGTGATTTGTCCATGACTTCCTGGGCCATTACAGCAATGTCTTGGCTTATCTTTCCAATGTTTGTAGGTGAGTGCTCTCAATGTCCATACAAACTTGGAATTTTTCTAGTAACCCATCTCTCTGTAACAGTTTGCTGCAGGCTCATACCTGGGATGGGAAGTGGGCCGTGGTGGGTTTGTTTGATTTCTGGAATGGACCTAGGACATAGGCTTCCTAGCAGCTCCACCACCATGAGGAATACATGCTGACCTTGCCCCCATCCTCCTTCATGCTGTTGATCTTCTTGACATTTCAATTTTTTTTTCTAAATCCTGTTTCAACATTTAAAAAAATAACTGCACATAAACTATGATTTACTACAGCTTATAAGTAGATAGACTATGACTTACTACAGCTTATTTGTAGATAAACTATGACTTACTACAGCTTATTTGTAGATAAACTATGACTTACTACAGCTTATTTGTAGATAAAGTATGACTTACTACAGCTTATTTGTAGATAAACTATGACTTACTACAGCTTATTTGTAGATAAACTATGACTTACTACAGCTTATTTGTAGATAAACTATGACTTACTACAGCTTATTTGTAGATAAACTATGATTTACTTGCACTTAAGCCCTAGCCTACTTGTACATACTGAGCTGAGTCAAATGTTCATCACGTGTTTGCATTATTTCACTGCTGCACAAAACCAAACAATATAATATGTACTTAGCAGTGTTCCTGGTGGTACTTAATGTTAATAACAATATAACTTCGTGCTTCAAAATACAGTCCATAACTTTTGATGGTTTTCTGCCATCAGCCTATGCGAGGAGTCTTTTGTAGTACTACTAGGGAGGTATTGAAATCAAGAAATCTCTCACAAAGTTCTAATGAACTGAATTCCTGCCTTTGAAGGAAGTGTGCCGCCATGTGGAATAGATGGTACTCAGAGGGTGAAAGCTCAGGATTGCATGGCGGATAGGGCAGGACTTTCAATTCCCTCCAATTCTGTGAGTTGTCCATGGACCACATTGGAATTAGGCAAATGGCGTGCTGTGCTGGAGAAGTACCTTCTTCCTGTTGATAAGTGATGGGTACTGGATGTACAGCTGCTTCAGTTGCTCGGCAGATTCCTATCCATGGAGCGACCAAATGGAACCAATTCCCAGTGCAGGAGGGCCTCAAAGTTCCACCAGATGCAAAGTACAGCCTTCTTTTCAGACCGGCCTTGTCAGACAGCCACCTCTGCCACTTGGCCTGCATGGGTACATGTGTTTGGGTACTGCAGGAACATCCACTTGTCATCCCCAGTGACAATACGGTGGAGAAACTTTGGTCATGCAAGCCTGCCAATAGTTAGTGACAGACGTCAACATGTCTCTGCGCTTGTTGGGGAGTGAGATTGTGTGTGTGTGGGGGGGGTGGGGGTGGTACACTGAGGTTGCGTGGTGCTGAAGCATAGCTTGTGCAAATGCTGAACTATGGCGCTTTGAGAAGGGCCCAGCTGGGCTCACAAGTGCCGAGTACTGGTACTGGGATTGTCTTCAACATCTTGGCACAGGGCTTCATCTTTGGTGGTTGAGTGGCGTCCTGATTTGGGCTTGTCTTTGACGTCAGTGTCCCCAGAACTGAATCTTTGGAACCACTTCCTTGCAGTGCTGTCATCATCTGTTCCTTCCCCTTCTACACTGAAAATTTCATAGGCTGCTGCAGAGGCATTCAGCCCTTTCTTCCAATACTGCCTCAGGAGGATGCGAACAACAACCTTGCTGTCCGCCATATTTCCTTCTGCTGATCACTTATCCTGCGGTTCATTGACTAAACATGGGTATGCATGCTTTTAGAATGGTGCAACCCATGATGTCAGCATGATGCTATAAATGCTAGTACACAACGGGAACCTTGACTGAAAGTAGCGTATTGAAAAACGTGACAAAATTTTCACTCACTGTAACAAACTAAAGATTACTCGCACATAAACTCTAACTTCTTTGTATATAAACTATAACTCACTTAATTTTCTCTTCAAACTGGACCTCTGATCTTCAACACGCTCTGGCTGACAGGATGAAAAATTCAGCTTAGTCTGAGTATACCTCTTTGACATCACGCATGTCCTGTAAAATATTTAAAAAAAGAATGTCAAGATTCATGGTGCAAGTCCTGATAACAGACCAAAAAACTGTCAAGATTCAGGGTGCAAGTCCTGATAACAGACCAAAAAATTGTCAAGATTCATGGTACACATCCTGATAACATACCAAAAAACTGTCAAGATTCATGGTGCAAGTCCTGATAACATACCAAAAAACTGTCAAGATTCACGGTGCAAGTTCTGGTAACTGACCAAAAAAGAAAATGATTCATGGTAACAGTGGTGGTGAAAGTAGATCTCTGTTAAGATAAACATTCTTACTTCTTGGTGCTGTAGTAGTGAATTTGATTACCTTTAACTCTTGTCCAAAACTTGAAGTACAAAAAGCTATGAATTTTATGCCTTGGAGTTCAGACCTATAAAAAAAAAAAAAATCCTTCGTAGTTCTATATGCACTGAGCTCAGTAGACTTGATCTGGTTTCTCCAATCCCCAGGTTTATTAATAGACTTGATCTGGTTTCTCCAATCCCCAGGTTTATTAATAGACTTGATCTGGTTTCTCCAATCCCCAGGTTTATTAATAGACTTGATCTGGTTTCTCCAATCCCCAGGTTTATTAATAGACTTGATCTGGTTTCTCCAATCCCCAGGTTTATTAATAGACTTGATTTGGTTTCTCCAATCCCCAGGTTTATTAATAGACTTGATTTGGTTTCTCCAATCCCCAGGTTTATTAATAGACTTGATTTGGTTTCTCCAATGCCCAGGTTTATTAATAGACTTGATCTGGTTTCTCCAATCCCCAGGTTTATTAATAGACTTGATTTGGTTTCTCCAATCCCCAGGTTTATTAACAGACTTGTTTTGGTTTCTCGAGCCTGTTGCCCTTTTACCAGATAGTGAACTGTGAAGGGTCTTTTCCAGTTGTTCTGTATCTCTGTACAGTAAGTCTGTAATGGAGGAGTTTGGAGGCAGAAGGTATTTTTGAAGATCTTAAAATGCATTGCAGTCCAGTAGGTGCTGATGGATGGTTTCTTCTCCAAGTTTAGTGGATATGACCCTAAAGATGATCACATGAAAAAAAAAAAGTATCAGTATCATGTCGAACAATCATGACAACTCAAAGATCTACCGTACAAATGTCCAGGATCTGAAACACTTGTTCTGCTTCAGTGTTCACGTTCTGACACATCCAGAGTCTATGCCCTGGGTTGAACGGCAGAAATTTATCCAGGTTTTCTGCAGTATCCCCACAGTGACCCCAAATCCCCGTGCCCCAAACTCTGTTGACTCCCTATAAATTCTGTCTCAAGTGAAGGGCCCCCCCTCCCAACCCGAATTCTGTGGATTCCCCATAGCTTCTGTCTCAAGTGAAGGGCCCCCCCTCCCAACCCAAATTCTGTGGATTCCCCATAGCTTCTGTCTCAAGTGAAGGGCCCCCCCTCCCAACCCAAATTCTGTGGATTCCCCATAGCTTCTGTCTCAAGTGAAGGGCCCCCCTCCCAACCCAAATTCTGTGGATTCCCCATAGCTTCTGTCTCAAGTGAAGGCCCCCCCCCTCTTCTCCCAACCCAAAATCTGTAGATTCCCCATAACTTCTGTCTCAAGTGTAGCCTCCCCCTATACTATGTCCAGTGATGCTAATCTGCATGTGCTTGCACACTCTTGTAATGTATGTTCTTGATGTCCGTTTTCACTCCCACATGGAAATTGATTTGTGAAGGATATTTTGAGTTGGTTTCAATGGCCAATGGAGAGTTTTGAATATCTTGGATCGCTACTAACTAATAATGGAGATACAATGAGGGAAATTAAAAGGAGGACATCTATTGCTCTTCAGAAAGTAAAACAAATAAAGAATCTGTGGAGAGGAGCAGACAGAACCACAAAAATAAGATTTTTAAGGGCATGCATCTTTCCCATAGCAACATATGCCTGTGAGACCTGGACACTTAACAAAACAGCTGAGAAAAACATAAATGCCTTTGAATGTAAATGCTACAGAAGAGTTCTCCAAATATCGTGGACACAAAAAAGAACAAATATATCTATACTACAAGAGCTTAATATTGAAGAAGGCTGGCTAGTGAAGAGGATTAAAGAGAGAAAACTGAAATATTTTGGACACATTAAACGTCATGATAATTTAGAGAAGACCGTATTGGAAGGATACATAATGGGAAAAAGAAAAAGAGGAAGACCAAGATGAAGATGGCTGCAAGACATCGTTGACGATCTGGAAATGGATGCAACAGCAGCAGGCAATCTTGCTCACAACCGAGAGGCCTACAGGAGTGCTGTTTGGGAGGCAAAGTTCCGCAAGGGACATGCAAATGAATGAATGAATGAATGATTCAATGGCCCACCAGTCTGCAACTCCCTTCCAGCATTTCTCAACCAAGGTTTCACAAGATGTGGCCAGAAGTTTTTTCTTCTACTGTATTCTGTGAAAGCGCTGTCATACAACGGGAAAAAAAAAAAAGACATAAATTACTTAAATTATTTACCTGAAACACTTGAGACCTGATGTTTTCTGAAATTTTGAACTCTTCTGGAATTCTGAAAGAATATATGGATATCATATTATGATAACACGACTACTGGTCAGAACCCTTGAATGAACACATTAATATATTTGCACCAAAATTTCAATTGTATAAAAGTGACTTCCTCACCACATTTTTCTGTACGATACTGCTTAGACATACCACCATGCCTGTAAGGTTGAAGTCTGAAGCAATTTTTGACTAAGTAAAACTCAGTACAAATGTACATTTATGGGGGAAACATATTGGGCAGCATAAAAAATCTGAAGCTGAAGGTTTGGCATACCAACCCCACAAATTTTACAAATATGAAACAACAAAGCTTTCGTACAGTGAAGTAAATGAACACAAGTGTTGTATGATTAGACCTTGAAAAAAATCGTAAACAGAGCATTTTTAGATGTGATAGAAAGAAAAATCACAAGAGAATTACCTGGGACTTGAACCATGGACTCTGGTAGGATGAGCTTGCATCTAGCCATGAGAGAACAAGATTATTAATGAACTGTGTTAGATAGGGTGATTATATAATACAGTTCATTAATATGCTGTTCTCTCATGGCTAGACAGTTGATCATCCTATCAGAGTCTGTGGTTCAAGTCCCAGGTAATTCTCTTGTGATTTTTCTTTCTCTCACATCTAAAAGTGTTCTGTTTATGATTTTTTTTTAGGTCTAATCATACAACACAGTCTTCTATTACTTTACCACACCAACCCTACAGCTCGTAATGCCACACTCAAGGGGGAGGACGCCTGTCCAATGAGGCAATCAGCTACCCATAGATGATATGCTAGAGTCTGGGGTTAGCGAATCATACCTGACCAAGACCCTGTCCCACCTCTCCATGGTACCCCTAGTAAAAGGCCTAGTCTGGATAACGGGACAGGGATCACCATAGTCCCCATGGTGGTGGTGTCTGCTAAAGAAGCATTGCACACCCCCTGCTTTTTAGTTGTACTCCGGGACTGAAAAAACAGCTGCCATTACCTGCTCTCATGCTGACATGATGCTGTGCCTCAACATCTCTACAGCATCGGCTACGAAAAAGAACAGCTTGCAGTTACAGGTAGACTGCACAAACAAACAATATACCACACTCCTATATTAACTTCATCACTTTTTTTTGCTTTCATCTCTGACATACATGAAACTAATATTCACGTGAACCTTTATTCATGTTCTCTTTATCACTAAAATGTTGTGCATATAGCTTTTTCTAGTGCACCTCACTTAACAGACAGACATTATCCAATTTCAGAATCCACTGCTTTCGACAAACAAAGCTTATTAATTACTGATCCAGTCACTTCACTTTCTTCTTCTTTTTTTTTTTTTTAAACCTAGATGGGTATCAGAAGCCCTGAAGTTTTCTGGGATATATTTATGGAAAATTAAAATCAAAATTTAATTCTTTTTTTACGCCACTGAGCACCCAAGGTATACTTCTCAGAGGGCAGATACAGCTGACACCTACAGCAGCTTTGGACCAAGCACTGGTTAGAAGTCTCATATCTGATTTGAAGTTCCATAAATACACTGCTTATGTGTTTTAATTTTGTGATACTGCCAATTTAAAAAAAAAAAATCTTGTTGAGTTTTTCCAATTTTGTAGTGAGAAATCTGTAAACTGTGTTTCAGCTCATACTCAACTTCTTAACAGATATACAGTTTTTTTTTTATTATTTTTTATGATTATTTGTTGGTTTGTTTTATCTTTCTTATCTTGCCCCTTTTTGAAGAAGGCATTTTGTTGAAATACTGGTTGCTTTGTAGTTTTTATCTTGTGTCTTTTATTTTCCTTACTTATCTGTTCTTAAAAAAAGACAGAGACTATGGTTATATCTAAGAAAAAGAATCCACCAGCATGCAGTATTAAATTAAATGGAACCATTCTAAAGCAGGTGCAGAAATTCAAATACCTTGGAGCAGTAATAACTTCTGATGGGAAATGCACAACAGAAATTAGGAACAGAATAGGCCAAGCAAAGACTGCATTTCAGAGAATGAGAAACATATTAGCTAACACATCTTTATCAATGAATGTTAGAAAATGAGTCCTAAAATGCTATATTGAACCCATCTTGTTATATGGAAGTGAATCATGGACAATAGGCAAGTCTGCACAAAAATCATTGGAAGCAGCAGAAATGTGGTTTATTAGAAGAATGTTGCGAATCCCCTGGACAGCAAAAATAACTAATGAAGAATGTTCAAGAAGAGCTGGAGAGACAAAACAATCTTCTTAAAAAAAATAAGAGAGAGACAATGTACTTTCATAGGACATGCAATGAGAAGAGGGGGCATTGAAAATATTATAACAACAGGAAAAATAGAGAGAATAAGATCAAGAGGAAGACCAAGAGAAATGATACTGGACAGTCTGATGGGATGGTGTGAGAGGAGATCACCAACTTAACTGATGGCCTGCATGAGGGATTGTGTACTCTGGAGAAGCATAATAGCCAACGCCAGTCGGCACGGCACCCGATGATGATGATCTGTTCTTATTTATAAGACAGCACCATAAACCTTCACCAGCCCAAAACTATGCACATTTGACTGATACTTACAACAACAACAACAACAACAACAACAAAATAACTTAAAATGCTGACACTGACCAAATTCAGAGAGTAGAATAAATACTAGCTCACACTAGATATACATGATTTTGGTTAAAAAAAAAAAAAAAAATTAGCTTGCTGAGATGAACCAAATGATATAGCTGGGGCACTGCTGCATAACCTGCTCCCAAACTGATATTATGCCCACATTTCAACATATTTATTGTGACGGCTACTAAGAACATTTTGCTGACAGTCTCTGAGATATAACAAAAACATTTTTTAAATGGCACTTTTTGTCATAGTAGATGGCTATTAAACAATTACATTATAGCCGTGGTGTAAATTTCTGAGCATTATTTGACTGAAGTATCTCTCTCATGATTGATCTTGCCAATATCTGACTTACATAATCAGCAATGTCTTTCTCTCTCCCCTCCCCCCCCCCCCCACTTTCTGGTCTTTGTCCTCAATTCTGGACATACAACTATGTACATTACTACAAAACTAGAACAGTACTACGGCCCATAAATTAAGTTTCACTACTTTTTTCTGTTTAAATCCGTACATCGATATGAAGACTTCAATCTTAACAGGACGCATTAGCCTAAGCTGTGATTGGAAACATGGCGATTCAGCAGAGTTGGGGGAATATCCAATTCTACATCATCTCCAACTCTCTGGGAGTTCATTTCTGGACTTAGAACTTATCTTATAATTCTTGCGTTTAGTGTTGAGGATTTTTTTTTTTAATGAAAAGGACAATTCTGACGATTTATATGACATTTTTCATTAAGTTTCAAAATATATGATCGTTGACTACGACCGTTACGATTGAAGTTAACTTTTGTTTATTTGAATGCGATTCAGCCATGAAAGCATATCTTTCATTTCAAAACCTGCTGTCCGAAAAGCTGCCTTGGCTTAGCGTCTGTGTAAGTTTAAAATAATAACAAAACATAAGATTGTTGTTCTAACATGAAAAAGAGAAGCTTGTGATACACTTACGTACCGAATCCTCCTGCTCTTTTTTGTGGGAAGTTCGAGGTGGGCATGAACCGAATTAGGAACCGGTTCTTTCGGATCTTGCGGTAAATTCAGAGAGCAATAGTGTAGACCAGTGATTCTTAATCCGGAGTACGTGGCAGGACGTTTAGGGCTTTGCGAGAAGTTGAATAATGGCAGAAAACAAATAACAGAATTATAATAGTAACAAACAATTTTTTTTGCTAATATGAAGGGGTACAATTTATGGAAATAGGATGCCAAGGGAAATGCAAGCGGAAGAAGGCTGGAAACCACGGGTGTAGACGGAACTGCTTCTGATGACAGGGATTCGGTTTGAAAGTCGTAACATCAAAACCACAAAAATGTAGCATTAACATTGATGGGATAAATCTGAAACAACTTGATAGATTCAAGTACTTAGGAACAATACATCGAGCCAATTTTGTTTTATGGGTGAAGCATGGTCCATGAATAAGAGAGTACAGCGAGAAATGGAGGCCATGGAAATGTGGTTTATAAGAAGGATGTTGAAGATACCATGGACAGCCAAGAAAACCAATGAAGAAGTCTTAAGAGACGCTGGAGTTAAAAGGGAAATTCTAGCAAAAGTCAGAAGCAGACAGTCGAGATTTATAGGGCATTTCCTGAGAAGAGGAAAATTGGAACACACTGTGGCGACTGGAAAAACTGAAGGAAGAAGAGACAGAGGAAGACAGAGAGAGAAGTTACTGGATGGGCTGTCAGTGTGGCGAGGAAGAAAGTCACCGGCGGAGCTTATAATCACTCAAAAGACAGGGAATTGTGGAGAGAAATGATCGCCTGCGCCACGCGGCGTGGCACTTGATTGATTGGCATTAAAACATTACAGTCATCGCGCAGTGTTGCTCTTCATCTGCCCCTTTCTCACACGGGCCTTCCTTGTGCAACAAATATTTCTTTTTTTTTCATTCAGTATTACGTCATCACCATTAGATACCGTGCCAACTGGCTGATGACCATTGTATATCTCCATAGTACCCGATTCTTCATACAGGCCATCAGTTTTGTTGGTGATCTCCTCTCACGCCCTCTCGTTAAACTATCCAGTATAATTTCTCTCGTCCTTTCTCTAGCTCTTCCTCTCTCTTCCCTGTTATTACAATAAACAATATTTTCAATGCCCTGTCTTCTAATTGCATGTCTTATGAAAGTATACTGTCTCTTTCCTACAATATCTTCAACTTTCCGGGCCATTAAGGCTCACTGCTGCAGATAAAGTTCGCCTCCATTCCTTTCTCTTTCCTGTTGGTGACACCAATTTCTTTTATGTCCTCTTCCATGTTGTCTTCCCATCTCTGTCTTGATCTACCTCTTTGTCTTATCATCTCTTGTGCATACATAATTTTCGTTTGTTTGTTCTCTTCCATTCTTTCTACATGGTCCACCCAGTCATATCATATATATGATGGATATGTTGAAGAGGTATTTGGCCAAAAGAATAGAAAAGAACTGTATTCATACCACTGACAAAAAGGGGTAACCTGAAATTATGTACAAACTACAGAACTGTTGCCTTGATTAGTCATGCCAGTAAAATTCTGTTAAAGATCATAATGGGTAGACTTCGCAAGAAAATAGAAGAAGAAGTCAATATGGTCCAAACTGGTTTCAGGCAAGGAAGAGGATCAGGAGGTCATATATTCAATATAAGATTAATAATAGAGAAATGCAGAGACTTTAACGTGAATCTATATTTATCCTTTATAGACTACTCAAAGGCATTTGATTGTGTACACCAGAAACTTTGAGAAATAATGGAAATAATGGGATTTCCAACACATTTGATACAATTAACATCACTGCTGTATCTAAACCAACAACCAGCAGTAAGAATAAATGGTGAAACAACAACTTGGTTTGACATAAAACAAGGGGTCCGCCAGGGGTGCATATTTAACTTGTATACTGAAAATATAATGAGGAATGTTAGAGAAGATGTAGACAAAGAATATTACGATGCCATAACAATTGAAGGTTATGAAATACCAGAGATTAGATATACTGATGACACAGTATTACTGTCCACAACACAAAAAAGAATGGAAAAACTAATTATGTCAGTCTGTAAGAACAGCGAAGAGCCAAACCCCTATCTTAATGCGAAGAAGACTAAATTGATGACAACTGACAAAACAAACAATGCAGCTAATATATGTATCAATGAGGAAAAACTGGAAGAAGTGAAGAGTTTTTAATATCTTGGATCACTGCTAACTAATAATGGAGATACAATGAGGGAAATAAAAAGGGGGACATCTATAGCTCTTCAGAAAGTAAAACAACTAAGGAATCTGTGGAGAGGAACAGACAGAACTACAAAAATAAGATTTTTAAGGGCATGCATTTTTCCAATCGCAACATATGCATGTGAGACCTGGACACTTAGCAAAACAGCTGAGAAACACTTAAGTGCCTTTGAATGTAAATCCTACAGAAGAGTTCTTCAAATATCATGGACACAAAAAATAACAAATATATCCATACTACAAGAACTTAATATTGAAGAAGGCTGGCTAGTAAAGAGGATTAAACAGAGAAAACTTAAATATTTTGGGCACATTAAACGTCATGATAATCTAGAGAAGACTGTATTGGAAGGATACATAATGGGAAAAAGAAAGAGAGGAAGACCAAGGCGAAGATGGCTGCAAGACACCGTTGATGATATGTAAATGGATTCATCAGTAGCAGGCTATCTTGCTCACAACTGAGAGGCCTACAAGAATGCTGTTAGGGAGGCAAAGTTCCACAAGGGACATGCAAATGAGCGAATGAATGAAATGTTGGGGGGGGGGGAATCGAAGCACCTATTAACATGTCTGGAGTGCAATGATGATGAACCAGATTATAAACCATAAACCACACACACACACATGCATGCACACACATATTTTTATATCTATTACACACACACAATTTGTTTTTGTCTCTTTCCCGTATTACTTAGTGAACATTTAGACCACAGTTGTCTTATATTTCTGTACTGCGCAGTTATTAAATGTGCCGATGTTACTGTTATTTGTTAGCGTTGATGAGTATAAATCCAAATACCTTGGAGCAGTAATAACTTTAGATGGGAAATGCACAACAGAAATTAGGAACAGAATAGGCCAACCAAAGATTGCATTTCAGAGAATGAGAAACATATTAGCCAACACATCCTTATCAATGAATGTTAGAAAACGAGTCCTAAAATGTTATATTGAACCTATCTTGTTATATGGAAGTGAATCATGGACAATAGGCAAGTCTACACAAAAATCATTGGAAGCAGCAGAAATGTGGTTTATTAGAAGAATGTTGCGAATCCCCTGGACAGCAAAAATAACTAATGAAGAATGTATGAGAAGAGCTGGAGAGACAAAAAACTTTGTCAAAAAGATAAGAGAGAGAGAGAGAGAGAGAGAGAGAGAGAGAGAGTGTACTTTCATAGGGCATGCAATGAGAAGAGGGGGCATAGAAAATATAACAACAGGAAAAATAGAAGGAAGAAGATCAAGAGGAAGACCAAGAGAAATGATACTGGACAGTCTGATGGGATGGTGTGAGAGGAGATCACCAACTGAACTGATGGCCTGCATGAAGGATCGTGTACTCTGGAGAAGCATAATAGTCAACGCCAGTCGGCACGGCACCTGATGATGATGATGATTATATTAATGTTCCCTCATAATATTGTTGTTGAAAGCCTGTATTTTTTTTTTAAATTACTGTTTCTAGACTTACTTCACATTACTGTGAAACTTATGTGTAAAAAGTGGTTCAATGATTTAATATCAGTTCTGTGTAGAGATACGTGGAAAAGCACAGGAAACTTGTCATTTCACTCATATTTACCACGGGCAATAACTCGAGGAATCAGTTCCAGGAACCGGATCCATGTTCACTGTACTTACTCTCAGGTACCCGAAAGAATCGGTTAAAAAAAAATAAAACGAGTTATGCCCATCTTTATGGGGAGTAATCGAAACATTTCCAATAACGATACCAGAACAGTTTCGTTTAGAGGATGTGGATAATTCCGTGCACGATACGTATTCTTGGAAATAGAAATTTCTAAATGTGTTATTTTGAAAAAAAAAAGTACCTATTATATATTTAGCCGGCAGTTATCAAATGAACAAGTTCTTTCATGCAGGCGTCCTCCCTCTGGTGACTAGAGGAAAGCCCCTCGGTATAATAAAGTTCATACATCCTTCTCATGCCGTTAAACGCCACGTAGGGCTCGCATGATAGTTCGCCAGGTTGTCCTGTTTTTGGCGAACTTTTCAACATAATCAAGAGATTTTATGCCCACTAAACTGACTTCTCCTAACAATGTCCTCTTTAGAGTTTCATGTGGTCGACCTATTTTTCTTTGGCCTGTTATGTTCCTTTTGTTAGCTTGTTTTGGATTTCTCTTGGTTGTTTCTTCTCATGACATGTCCATCTTCTTTTTAATAATAAAATTAAACAGTGAGCAACTGCATGCACAATGGCAAGGACAGCATACAGAAATAAATATCAAGGTTGATGTTGTTTCATTAGAACCCTGCGAAATATACTTTATTCACTCTGCAGATTGTCAAATAATCCTGCGATTTTTCTCACACTTTTCCCAGTCTTGAGGCTTTTTAGCTTGGACTTTATATTTCTTACGTTGAATGTCTGTTAATGTATGCTAAGATAACAGCATCCAGGGGCATGGATGAATGTATGGACAGATAGAAACTAACTCGCTCAAACACTTTCAGATGCATAATGATCTTGAACATGCTTATTTTTGGCAAGTCAGATAACTGCGAAGCTGAAAACAACGAACTCAGAAATAATCTCCAACACCAAGTAACTCGAGAAAAATTCACACTGGATATTAAAAAAAAACCACAAATCATGGCAGGCAGTCTAGTTTTACATTACAGTGAATGGACAAATGTTTGTGAGTTTTCAGTTGTTGTAGTATTTTCAATTAATATTAACAGTATGCTGACGACACAGTACTGATAGCAACAAGATCTGTAAAATCCCTTGCTAAAGGAAGTGAACAGAAAGGCCTTACTTTGAACATAAAAAAGACAGAGACTATGGTTATATCTAAGAAACAGAATCCACCAGCATGCAGTATAAAATTAAACAGAACTATTCTAAAGCAGGTGCAGAAATTCAAATACCTTGGAGCAGTAATAACTTCAGATGGGAAATGCACAACAGAAATTAGGAACAGAATAGGCCGAGCAAAGACTGCATTTCAGAGAATGAGAAGCATAATAGCCAACGCCAGTCGGCACGGCACCTGATGATGATGGTGATGTAGTACTAGATGTAAAGGTATATGAGGTATATGGTTCAGTTTTACAAGAGAGAGTGAGGAAAGTGGACAGAAATGAAAGTGGGAGAGTATAGGATGAGCATATATAAATTAAGAACATACAACAATCTAACACTTAAACAAACATTTTTTTCAGGGACCACATGCAAAGATAATACAACATATAAAAACATGAAAAATAATGGAAAAGTTAAATGCTTATCTCTTTGGTATTCTCATTGTAAGAAAGACAAAAAAAAAGGCAAGTATTAAATGCAGTAGTAAATAAGTAATAGAAAATTGCAATGCTAAAACTGTTAACAACAATAATGTTCCTGTGTCCATTCCTCTGTGGCCATTTTCTGAAAATGGATTCGTCATGCACTCTGGAAAGACCCCAGTGTTGTTGCAAGAGCAGCTTCACAATGGGCATTTGATAGAAAGAGGAAGAGATTCTGGCCAAAAACAACCTAGGTAAAAGGTAAAATCTCTGTTTACATGCCATGAGGCATATTGCGGATATGGTGTTAGGCCATATTTCAAAGACCTTCGACACATGAAAATGCGATGTGGTCAGTATCATGCCTGGCCGCTTTACCTTTCCAGATTTCTCTGGTACCTATTTTTAGAGGCTGGGTGGATCCAGGGGGAGTTTTTGTGTGTGTGTGTGTGTGTGTGCAGGTGGTACCAGAAAAAACCCCCACTGCAGGGACTTGCACCTGGGACCACTGAATTAGTAAACCTAGTGCCTAACCACTCAGCCAGCCACACCTCCAAAAGAGAAAAAAATCTAGCAAAAAAAAATAATGAAAATAAGGTTTACACCAGTTGCTATACAGAGGGAAAGTAAAGACAGTCAGATGTGATGCTCATCACATAATCCTCTAGTGTGCCAACATACCAAGGAGAATGTGGGTACTAACACCGTATCTTCTAGGCACCTCTATGGCATGATCCCTTACTGTTATCTTTTACTACATGGAGCCTGGCAGTAGATCACAGGTAGTGAAGAGCATATGTTGCTGAATTAGATGCCATAGTGTGTATAGAACAATGACTGGTTCATCAACCAGTCCTAAGACATTGACTGAAACACTGAGGGATATACTGAGGAGTGCTCATGGATTTGTTTGGAGTGCTAGTGATGCTTGTAACTACCTAAGAATGAAATATTAAACAGGTCTTGAAAAGTTAGAAATATAAGCATGACTTGTCTTGTGCTATCTCCCTGTAACTGTGGTGTCTTTTGTAGCTGAGGCCATGAGGGTGTTGATGCACAGCATCATACCAGCTTGGCAGTAGGAAATCTGTAATCATTTAAAGGATTAATGCATTCATTTTTCCTGAAGTACTAGATATTCACTACTGAATTAGATGATGATCTTCTTCTGCTTCTTCTTCTTCTACTTCTTCCTCTGCTTCTTCTTCTTCTTCTGCTTCTTCTTCTTCTTCTTCGGCTTCTTCTGCTTCTTCTTCTTCTTCGGCTTCTTCTGCTTCTTCTTCTTCTTCTTCTTCCTCTGCTTCTTCTTCTTCTTCTGCTTCTTCTTCTTCTTCCTCTGCTTCTTCTTCTGCTTCTTCTTCCTCTGCTTCTTCTTCTTCTTCTTCCTCTGCTTCTTCTTCTGCTTCTTCTTCTTCTTCTTCCTCTGCTTCTTCTTCTTCTTCTCCTTCTTCTTCTTCGGCTTCTTCTTCTTCTTCTTCCTCTGCTTCTTCTTCTTCTTCTTCTGCTTCTTCTTCTTCTTCTTCCTCTGCTTCTTCTTCTGCTTCTTCTTCTTCTTCCTCCTCTGCTTCTTCTTCTTCTTCTTCGGCTTCTTCTTCTTCTGCTTCCTCTGCTTCTTCTTCTTCTTCCTCTGCTTCTTCTTCTTCTTCTGCTTCTTCTTCTTCTGCTTCTTCTTCTTCTTCTTCTTCTTCTCCTCTTCTTCTTCCTCCTCCTCCTTCTTCTTCTTCTTCTTCTTCTCCTCCTCCTCTTCCTCCTCCTTCCTCCTCCTTCCTCCTCCTCCTCCTCCTTCTTCTTCTTCTTCTCCTTCCTCCTCCTCCTCCTCCTCCTTCTTCTTCTTCTTCAGCTTTCCAAGCCATTAAAGTTCATTGCTGCAGATAAAATTCGTCTCCATTCCTCTCTATTCCTAGTCTTCTGCCTCCAGTTGGTGACACCAATTTCCTTTATATCCTCTTCTGTGTTGTCTTTCTATCTCTGTCTTGCTTTACCCTTTGGTCTTGTTTCCCTCATCTCTTGTGCATACATAATTTTCACTTGTCTGTTCTCTTCCATTCTTTCTACATGCCCTAGCCAGCATAGTCTGTTCAGTTTCAAGACATTTATAATTCTGAATTAGATACAGAAATTAAATATTTAGTAAGGAATGTTAGAATATCTTTTTAAAAAATCATATCGCAAACTGAGAAATTAAAATTTGATGTAATATAGAAGACAACAATAGCCCACCAACAACAACAACATTTAACATTGCTTCTCTGGCAACATTCAAATAATGAAGGTCTGTTGTAGACCATTCCCTAGGCTAAAGTGCTCTACACTGCAGACTAAATGCCCATCTCCACAAGATAAAGGCTGCACCAACACTCCAATGGATGTGCCAAGATAGCCCCCAGACTCCTCAACACATTCTGCAGACCTGAACTAAATACGGAGACCTCAGAGCCCAGGTATGGCTCCAAGAGAAAAACGCAGAGAAAAAAAATCTTGGGCTCCTATGAAGACTTCCTGCTAACAACAGGATTCATGGAGGTGACCCATCTCCCTGTTTAGAAAGTTGTGCATATGAAACCGAATGCAGAACAAGAAGGCAAAAAAGTACCCTAAAGAAAGAAAAAGAATGGATAAAGTTACAAATGAAGCCTATTAGATTTCCTTGTCAGAGATGTCTGAATATTTTAGTATTAGCTCCATTAGTTTCTTGCACCAACATATAGTTTTTTTCACCAGGTCCTCTATAAAAAAAACTGTAAGTGGAAACTTGATTTGATCTTAGTTATCTGGCTCATAAAAATTTAACTGCACTATACATGAGGTCACATCTATGGAGGAATTCTTCTATCTGAAAAGGCTGAACAATAAACTGAACAGTCCGTTTTCCACAAGTACCTCATATCAATACAATAATGCATTAGACAGCCAAAAATTTGTGCCTTCTGACCATTGTTTTTCTGAACATGTTCAAATACATTTATGATAACAGAAGATTCACACATGAGTTTTGAAAAGTTTTATTTATAAAATATCACATCTTAATGTCATGTCTTGCAAACAGTCAAACAAATGCATACTGAAATCCACTTACCAAAACTTTCCAATTTGTCATACCACAAAGAACACTTATTTGTGAGCATAGCTAGGGAGTCCTGATTGTGTGGTTGGATGAGATAATATGATCAAACTTATATCACACAGGGAGCCACATTAGTGCAGTAGATTAGACACTGGCTTACCGGCCATATGACCCTGTTTCGACTTCCACTTGCCGCAGTGGAGGTCAGACCGTGGCTCGCAAAAAAACTCCCAAGCCTCAAGAAAAAATGGGTACAAGGGTTAATGCTCTGGGAAGGAAAAGGAAAGACGCCACCAGCTCTGGAGTTTGTGCTGATGATGACACTGGTCAGCAGTTTCTGGTCAAATGCTAACAAGGCAGCAGAGAACTTATAGTTTGACCATGTGCAATGATGTTGGTTCACAACTCATACCTTTCATATCAGACAATGGTTGGATGAGATAATGTGATCAAACTCACAGAATTCTTGAATCTGGTGGTTAAAATAGGAACATTTGCAACAGATTTTCTTTTTTTCAGCTGCAGCTACAGTTGCTGATTTTGGCATTAAAAAGTTTCAGAGCTACAAATTCAAAAGATAGTAAACATAAGTACATAATTTTCTTACAGCCCAGCAATCCTGAAAACAGAGTCTGTATTTTTAACTTTTGGTGATTCACTGTTAGGTGCCCAAACAGTGAAAAGGTTACTACACTTATCTCTCATGGCAAAGGTATCTGATTCAAATCCAGCCAAAGGCAACCCTGTTGCTAAATTGTAGAAATGAGCACCTTGTTTCCCTGTGGAGCTTGGGAAGGAAAGATGACCAGGCTTGATGTTGATCACATCACCTTCTAGTCTGCCAACAGGTCAAGTTAAGTATGGGCACTAATACCAATTACCCTTGGTGCCTCTAAGGCAAGACAGAACTACCTTCACCATTTTGCAATTTACTTCTATGGCAAAATTAATATTCATTACATTGCATGACATCTGCATAACCCCCTGGGAACAACTGTGTTAAGAGCACACTTATCTTAACATAGTGTTTATGAGACAGGGAACATAGATCTGTTTGCTTAAAAACTCTGACCTACCTCTGTAGCCCAGAAACTTGTAGCAATCAACACTAATTGTAATTGTTATTTTTGCAAAATGTAATGTCAGGTTGGTGGACAGATGGGGACATGGAGATCTCTAGTGGGGATGAGGGAAGTCTGGTGTGAAACCAATGAATCCAGGACGTGACAAGCCTATGGGTCTTTACAACAATGGCTATCAGAATGATGTAAACAAAACAGAGCCAGTAGACTATGGGTGGCGGGGAATGGATATCGTTGAAGCACTCATCAGATTCCTCATCTCAAAGTCAGAGTGTCTTTGTGGAACTGTCTCAAACCATCTGACATGGAGAAGGCGCTTAAGTACAGCCACCAGGGGCTGGAAAACAAAGTTTTGGCCAGGCCAGCCACACTGTCATCATGGCAGTCCGAGCAAGACCACAGTCTGCCCTAGCAAGGAAAGGTGCTGAAGTCGGAGTTACCCAGCCAAAAGGCGCATCGCAAAAATCAGGGTAACACGCATTATCGCTAATGAAATGTCTATATCTACAGTTTTCAAACATGGTGCTCGCCCTGTGAAGACTAACCAGGCAGGTGCAGTGCCGGGCCCCCTGCCTCGAAAGGGTCCACCCAATGCTACTGGAGGTCCTCTCAGTTCGTCTTGTGGAGTCAGGAGACATGAGAGTAGAGCTACTGGCCAAAAAATACAACAGAAGAAAATAGCCAAAAAGCAAGAACTTAAAATAATGCAGTGGAATGCTGAGGGTGTCAGCAGTGTTAGAGATGGCTATAGCAAAAAGGTTGAACTAGAGAACATACTTTTTGCAGAGCAGGTAAGTATATGCTGCATACAGGAGACACACCTAACCAAAGATGCCGCCTTTAAAATCAGAGGCTACCAGTGCTTTAGATCAGACCGACAGGACAGAAGAAAAGGAGGAGTACTCACACTTGTTAAGAATAACATCAGCTCATGTCAGGTGGGAGTGTACATGGAAGGAGCCGAATACCAGATGATCCATCTAAAAAGTAGTAATACAGATTTCCACCTCCTTAACTATTACTGTCCTAATGACCGCCCACTTGCTTTAGGAACAATCCCACACAAAGAGAGACTGATGGTCTGTGGTGATTTTAACAGTCATTCCCAGAGCTGGGGCTATGACCACATAGACAAGAGAGGAGAGGAAGTTGAGAGCTGGCAGGATGATAATGGACTTCTCCTGATCAACCAGCCAATGGATGCCCCAACATTTTACTCAAGGGCATGGCATACAAAATCAACACCAGATCTGGCATTCCACTCTCCAGATCTGAAGTGGAACATTACACGTGAAGTTGGAAAACAACTTGGAGGTAGCGACCATCGACCAGTCTTCCTGACAATAGAAAATGAACTCCTTAACACCAGTAACCCTCTCCCCAGATGGAACTATAAAAAAGCAAACTGGACAATGTACAGACATCGTACAGGTACCCTGGTGGGACAACTGTCCATAGAAGGTAAGGATATTAACAGCATAGTGAAGGAATTCAATGCTTGTATCCTTCAGGCCGCTCGTGAAACCATTCCCAGAGGAGCTCGCAGGGACTATAAACCATACTGGTCTAGTGAGCTGGGAAAACTCCATGATGACGTGGAAGCAGCTCGAAAGCAAGCAGAAAATAGACCATGCCAAGAACACCACAATAATTACCAACATTCTAAGGCCAAATTTCAGAGAGCAAAGCTGCAAGCCAGACGGGAAAGTTGGAGAGAGAAAACAGAGTCCCTAAACTTTGAAAAGGATGGAAGGAAACTGTGGAAACTAATCAAACAGTTAAATGATGAGAGTACTGGAAGAAGTACAAAGGTTACACTAATAGAGGATGGGAAAACTCTTACAGGTAAGCAAGTAGCAGATCACTTTGCTCGCATTTTTGCACAGGACTGCAACATTGATATCCATCCAGAGAAGGAGCGTACAGTGCGCATCGAGCCACAGAAAGAGGAGGAACAAGTCAGAAAAGTGGAGGTCATGGATGCACCAATCACACGCAGTGAGTTAGACCTAGCAGTTAGTAAACTGAAACCAAGGAAATCACCAGGACCAGATGGAGTGTCCAATGAAATGATCAAGAACCTGGGAATGGCAGCAATGGGAAAGCTGTTGGATATTTTCAATATGTGCTGGAGCACAGGTAAGTTACCTCAAATCTGGAAGGAAGCAAGCATGGTACCACTGCTAAAACCAGGGAAAAACAGTGATACTGCCTCCAGCTACAGGCCAATCAGTCTCACTAGCTGCCTATGCAAAACGATGGAACGCATCATTGACCTGAGGCTAAAATGGTACCTAGAAAGTGAAAACCTTCTCGTTCCACAACAAGCAGGATTTAGGCAGTACTACAGTACGGAAGATCAAGTGACCTATCTCTCTCAAGAGATTGAGGATGCATTCCAAGAGAAAAACCTTGTATTAGCAGCGTGGATAGACCTGAAGAAAGCCTTTGATAAAGTATGGAAAAAAGGTCTGCTGTGGAAACTAAGAAACTGCAATGTGAATGGAAGACTGTACAACTGGATAAAGTCCTATTTACACAATAGAAGAGCTAGAGTAGTAATGGATGGTCACAAAAGCCAGAAAGTACTGCTGCGACACGGTGTACCACAAGGAGGAGTCCTTTCGCCTACACTATTCCTTGTATTCATTAATGACCTGGTCAAGGAACTTCCCTATGGAATCAAAGCGGCACTGTATGCAGATGATCTGGTCATGTGGTGTACAGATGAATATGCGACAGTTGCTACACAGAGACTCCAAAGAGCAGCAGACATCTTGACATCATGGACAAACGAATGGTGTGTAAGTATCAACACAGAGAAATCAAGTACCACTCTGTTCACCCTCTCATCTAAACAGAAAGCAGGTAAGATCTTTGTAAATGAAATACCCTTAAGGATGGACAACCAACCCACTTACTTAGGAGTGACTCTTGACTCAAAACTGACGTGGAAGCAACACATCAACAGTGCAGAAGCAAAAGCCAGAAGAAAACTAGCCATATTAAGAAAATTGAGTGGAACCACATGGGGAGCTAGTGAAAGAATCCTCAAGAATGTATATCAGCAAAGTATTCTACCACATTTAGAATATGGCTCAACATCTTGGTGCACAGCATCAAACACTACGCTGCATAATCTAGACAAGGTTCAAAATCAGTCACTACGGATTATCACAGGTGCCATGAGGTCCACACCAATAGCAGAAATGCAGAAAATAATTGGTGTTCAAGCGCTAAAGGAACGTAGAGACACAAAGGTCATGACCATGGGAGAAAAATTCCTTAGCTCTGTAAGCCATCCCCTGAAGGAGAGATTCAATAACTTGGCATTAGGACGGCTTAAAAGAAGCAGCTTCATTCATCAGGCCAAGCGTATGCGTAAGCTGATACCTGACCTTCCAGCTGTAGTCGCTCCATTATCATCTGTACCAGAGCATACACCATGGAAAGAAGCAGATTATACACAAATATCTATTCAGACTGAAGTGAAAGGTGTGCAGAATGGTGAGATGCAGAGCAGTCTTGTAAGATCAACAGCCACACTTAGTGTTCTAGATGACAAATATCCATGTGACACCTGGATACGTGTGTATACAGATGGATCTGCACATAATGCCATAAAGAATGGAGGGGCAGGAGCATATATTGAATATCCAAACAACACCATTGACAAGATTTCCATACCCACTGGTAAATACTGCAACAACTTTGATGCAGAAGTTAGGGCAATTATTGCTGCAGTTGAAAAACTATCAGACTCCAGAATTGATACATGTCCTGTAGTAATTCTCACAGATGCAAGATCAGTACTGGAGGCTCTTCAGTGCAACAAACTACCAGACCTTAAGGATGCCTTGTCAAAAATTGGCTTACAACATGGAGTCACTTTGCAATGGATTCCCTCCCACTGTGGGATACCAGGCAATGAGAAAGCTGACCAACTGGCCAAAGAGGGCACTGAAATGGAGCAGCCAGACATACCAATCACTTATAATCAGAAGAAAAGCATGATAAAAACCTACAGGAAGCCACAAACACCACCACATGATGACTATCACATGCTAAACAGAAAGGAACAAGTCACCATCTTCCGTCTCCGAACAGGACACAGCCGACTCCGAAGTCATATGTATACAAAGTTTAAGGTTGGTACTACTAATCTGTGTACATGTGCCCAGGTGCCCCAAACTGTGGAACATATCCTCCAGAACTGCATCAACTACGAGTCACTGAGAAATAATTACTGGCCCAGTGAAACCACTAAAGAAGATAAGCTCTATGGTTCCATACATGAATTACAAAAAACAGTGAAATTTATCCAAGAGACAGGACTGCAGATATAGACAGACAGTGCGAACGAAGAAGAAGAAGAAGAAGACATCTGCATAATATGTAAGAAAATTCATCTAGCAAATATGTAACTTCAGTTACTCAGTCTTTAGAATAGCATTATCTAGCAAATGTTTTTTGCAACAGTTATTCACTCTTTAGATAAGTATCACCTAGCAACTTTTTAAACCAGTTATTTCAGTCTTTAGATTAATATAATCTTGCCAATGTTTTGCACCAGTTATTCAGCCATGACAGACAATGAACCTCATGGATCCAGATCAAAACAGGAGTAAGACGAAGATGCATGCGCTCCTCGCTTATTTTCCTGATCGTTATGGACTGGGTAATTAACCTAGGGGCTCACAAATCACCTAGAGGACTGCAACTTTGCAGATGATGTTGGTCAGCTGTCACATACCCAAAGAGACATACAGGAGAAGACAACTCTCTCTCTGAACCTTAAGTGCCCAGGGCACATGGGGCTTCCGCAAGGGTTTTCCACAAATGCCTGTCCTTCGCCTTTGTTTCCGCTCTTGCCCAGGTGAGCCCTCTATTGCTCAACATCCTTTCTGTTGTTCTTCTCCATGTCTCTTTTGGTCTACCCTTACTTCTGCTCCCCTGTGGTGTCCATCTTAGTGCTATTTTTGGTAGTGAGTTGTCAGTCATTCGGAGCACATGTCCCAACCAGGATTTAAGAAATAGCCAAATCAGGTCTGAATATACATCCAGACAAGAATGATAATGAGAATCAATGGAAAAAAAAAACAAGGATAGAATCTCAGTTGGTACAAGAGAAATTGAAGAAGTACAACAGTTTAAATATCTTGGAAGCCTCTTTTCAGCAGACAGCAATATTGAGAAAGAAATATTCACAAGAATTGGACAGGCATATCAGGCCTTTAACAAATTAGCAAACATAAGGAAATCTCCCATTCTTCATACAAACTTGAATCTCAGAATGTATAAATCCAATGTTCACTTCATTTTATTATATGCAGCTGAAACATGGAGAACCAGTCAGAGAACTGAAAGTAGACTGAGAGGATTTGAGAGAAGATGCCTCAGAAAAATTTTAAGAATGCACTGGGAAGAACACATGAAAAGTGAGGAAATAACCAAATAAACAGGCATTACTAAAGAGATCAAAAGATGAAGATGGAAATGGCTGAGCCACACACTTCAAATGGAAAGAACAAGACACCCCTTTACCGCATTGGCTTTGACACCTCAAGGGAAAAGAAAAAGGGGCAGGCCATTGGGGATATGGAGACACACATTACAGGAAAAACTAAAGAAAGCAGGAAAGACATGGTTTACGGTATCCCAACTTACTCAGGACAGACTGGCTGGAGAACCTTTGTTGATGCCTTATGCTCCACTGGGAGTACAGAAGGACTGATGATGATTCAGCCTTTAGAATAGTATCACTCATAACTGCTTTGAACCAGTTATTCAGCCATCAAAAGTATCATCTTGCAAATTCTCAGCAGCAGTCTTGTATGAGTTTAGAAATTAGCCATTCTTTCAAGAAAGTCTTTAGTGCCAACAATCTTGTTCTCCTGTTTAGAACCTGGTATATGATTAAATTTGCTGAGTATAAACATGTTCACTCAACATGTGATTTCTAGAGAAAGTTCATGTAAGGAAAATTGAATAAATCTGTCAAAAAAAAAAAATTTCTAAAGAAGTTTGAGCCCATTAGACACTAACATCACATCTTGTGGGTACCTCTATGGTGTGATACTTTACTGCGTCACAGACAGCGGAGAGCATAAACTAGATGTCATAGGGTGTACAGAACAATGATTTCAATAGCCTGAATCACTGAGGGACATTTAGAAGTTGGCTGCATAATTATGTATATGGAATAGGCAGAATGAGATCCAGCTGTACTGATTTTATGCAACTGCATATCTAACAACACATATGCCAATTACTCATACACTTACGCTCCATTTACATACTCACATTTTATAAATAATACTACATAATATGATGACGCATTTTCCTCAGTATTAACCTTCATAAGTTTGACTGTCATTCCCCATTTGTACACTCTACACTCATGTTAACTGGACTAGATACAACATTTGTTTTACTGCATAACAAACTAACTACTTGTATCCTCTGAAACTACTTGTATCCTCAGCTAGGATTACCATAACTGATCACTGCTATGTCCAGTGGTGAAATAAACTAGGTTAAAAGGCACATCCTTCCAGTATCTCTGGTGCTGTTATTATTTTACTCTTGAAGTTAATTCTGAAATTCACTCCTTCCACAACTTCTACAATTTAAAATTTCCTACATTCCAAGGATGAACAACTATAAAGAGGAGTCGAGTTCTTCACCGTGGAATTAGCTGGCAAGAGCTTTAACTCACACAACTAATGCTGAAATTTCATGTCAAAAAGTTCCTGGGTTTGCCTTTAGAATTTTAAATAAAGAGGTTGCTTTTCTGTGTGTGTTTTTTTTTTTGGTTGAGTTTTTTAATTGATTCACAGTAGTGGAGTCATATAGAGCAGACTTAATGGCACCCACAACTGGCTACAACCATATCATCATATTGTTTGAGAATGACATTTTCATTGTCATCAAAGTAGAGAAGGCTGATAGAGTAGAGTTTGTTTGGCACACAACAAGGCGTGTTTATATTCTTGCTAGCACCAAGAGCGTGGACTATGCTCTGAACTGTAGCGTGATTGGTTGGTTTCTGGCTTTGGCCTAATGGAAAAGGGCAATCGCCCGCACAATGATAGGCATTGTAACTGTTAGGAGATATAATCCATCCAGACCAGCCTATCTCTTCAAAGTCAACAGTCATCTCATAACGTGTGCACGATCGTTTGTTTTGGCGATATCGATACATATCATATGTCCTTTTCTTTCTTTCTCCGTTTCGAATTTTGGCACCACGTTTTGATCTGTTGGAGTGAAATGTGCGGTGATGGACGCGATCTTTCTCATTCAGCATTCGGACGGCTTCTCGGAATTCCTCAGTTTTCTGATGCTGTTTCTGCCACTGCCGCCTCATAATATCCTCCTTGATTTCCAGGTATTCTGTTGGAGAACAAATCAAAACAATTCTGATTAGATAATATATATACAAAATAAGGCATATTACAAACAACAGACACACCTGAAGCAAAATCAAAACTAAACATTAATACAGGACCAATAACAATAAGTGAAATAAAGGAGGCAAAAAAGAAGCTAAAATTAGCCAGGGGACCAGGTGAAGATGAAGTGACTGCTGAGATGTTGAAAGCAGAAGAAACAGAAACACCAAAACAACTCTGCCGGATACTACAAAAAAAAAAAAAAAATTGGGATCTAGAAAAAGGTTCAGAAGAGTAGAAAACAGGCCTTATAGTAAAACTATCAAAGAAGGGTTACCTCAGAGATTGCGGGAACTGGAGAGGCATTACCCTCCTACCACTCACCAGCAAAGTATTCTGCCGCATAATCATCAACAGAATTGTACCAGCGCTTGAGGGAAAACTTCGGAAAGAGCAGGCAGGATTTAGGAAAGGAGAATCGTGCATTAAATCACATATTTGCACCTATAAAAATATTAGAGCAGACAAATGAATGGCATAGCACAACATATGCACTGTATCCTGAGAAAGCCTTCGACAATGTCAACAGAGATGCCATCTAAGATGGCATGACCTCCCTCAAAAGATAGTGAACGTCATCAAAGCCCTATTCGAGGTCTTCAGTGCAAAGTGCTCTGCGGAGAACACACCTCCAACAGCTTTAGAATACAGACATGAGTGAAGCAGGGATGTGTACTATCACTAGCATTATTTATCTTGGCAGTAGAGTGGTTAATGAAGAAGGCAACATCAGATAAACGCAGATGATTACAATGGACACTCGACAAAGTGCCGGAGGACCTTGACTTTGCCGACGACATTTGTCTACTACTAAGCCGGCACAAAGATATGCGAGATAAAATAAACAAGCTAACTCAGAATGCTAACAACATAGGATTAAAGATCAGTCTAGGAAAGACAAAGTTAATGAAGCAAAATGTGAACAACAGAAATGTACTGAGAGTAGATAACAAGTTAATGGAGGAGGTCAACGAATTTGTATATCTCGGCAGTAGAGTAGTAGAAGATGGAGACAGCACAGAGGACATCAACAACAGATTTACTTGAGCAAACTAGGCTTTTGAAATCCTGCAGACTACGTGGAAATTAAAAAAAACAACTAATTATGAAGATGAAAATCAGGATATTTAAGAGTAATGTTCTAGGTGCTCAACTCTATGGAAGTGAATGCTGGAAAATCAGCAAAACCACAGAAAACACACTAAACGTTTATGAAGAATTAGAAAAATATTTTGGCCAAATACCATAAGAAATAACATCTTGTTGGCAGAGATTCAGATGAAGCCACTGACGGCAATTACTGAGAAAAGATGCTGGCGATGGTTGGGACATGTGTTCCGGATGACTGATGACCCACTATCAAAAATATCACTAAGATGGACACCACAGGGGAACAGAAGTAAGGGTAGACCAAAGGTGATATGGAGAAGAACAACAGAGAGGATGTTTGGCAATAGAGGGCTCACCTGGGCAAGAGCGGAAAAAAGGCAGGCATTTGTGGAAAACCCTTGCGGAAACTCCCGTGTGCCTTGGACACTTAAGGTTCAGAGAGAGAGAGAGAGAGAGAGAGAATACATACCTGTATAAAACTGCTGATTTTGGCACAACTATTGTTAGTCTTAAAATAAAACTGCAGTTATTATGGAAGATAAAAAAAAGTTCGAAGAGACTCGACCTTGCAACACAAACATTGTTTGCTACTACTGTGACCGATTATGCAAATCCAGCATCAGTAGAATCAGTCATGAGATAAGCTACTCGTTAAAATGATGCACAGAAACAACATCTAACTCAGTCTCATAAGACAAAGAAGGCTTGTTACTATTGTCATCATCATCATCATCATCAAGTGCTGAACCAGCAGGCATGCGTCTGCACAGATCTTGGATCTTGATATTTTTCATCAGCTCAGTTGGCGACTTTGTAAAGTGTCTTCACATTTGACTGGCCATGCTTGTTTTCTTCTCTTGGCCTTCTCCTACCTCTCTTTCCACTGTTTTGCTTCCTGCTGTTATGGTTTCAAATCCTGCCCTTCTCATTATATGCCTAACGAATGATGACTATAGTTTTCTTGTGGATTTAATTAGGTTCCTTTCTTGTTTTGCTTCTGATAGACAATTTTCTGTATGTCAGCTTTGCTGTCGGTGCTACAACTGTTGTAACATTTCCTTTTATCTGCAATACAGTGTATCTTGAAGTTTGTTTGTTTTTTTTTTTTTTTACAATTGATAGACAATTTTCTGTATGTCAGCTTTGCTGTCGGTGCTACAACTGTTGTAACATTTCCTTTTATCTGCAATACAATGTATCTTGAAGTTTGTTTGTTTGTTTGTTTGTTTGTTTGTTTTACAACTGATGCCATAGCAAAGATCTTCTGAAGCAGACAGTATTTTGTGAGCTATGGTGGATTTCTTTAATCTCTGCAATGGACCTATGAAATTGGGTTTCTATACAACTTCACTTTTTGTAGCTTGATGATCTTTTCTTTCTGGTCCGCTCGCACTATTGTTACAAGCAATTAAGCGAAATATAATCAAGGGACGTAACCATTGTAAAATTATGAGAATCGAGGGTGAGCCAGAAAGTTTTGTTTTTAATCTATTTTTCAATGGTTATGTTCCTTGATTTGCGAAAAAAAAAACCGGCTTCGTATACATATTGATGTAATGTTCTAGACTTTATCTTCTTGATCATCAATGCTGATCTGGGGGTAGAGTAAAGTATCTGTAGCTATGATGATCTGGGGGTAAAGTATCTGTAGCTATGATGATCTGGGGGTAGAGTAAAGTATCTGTAGCTATGATGATCTGGTGGTAGAGTAAAGTATCTGTAGCTATGATGATCTGGGGGTAGAGTAAAGTATCTGTAGCTATGATGATCTGGGGGTAGAGTAAAGTATCTGTAGCTATGATGATCTGGGGGTAGAGTAAAGTATCTGTAGCTATGATGATCTGGGGGTAGAGTAAAGTATCTGTAGCTATGATGATCTGGTGGTAGAGTAAAGTATCTGTAGCTATGATGATCTGGGGGTAGAGTAAAGTATCTGTAGCTATGATGATATGGGGGTAGAGTAAAGTATCTGTAACTATGATGATCTGGGGGTAGAGTAAAGTATCTGTAACTATGATGATCTGGGGGTAGAGTAAAGTATCTGTAACTATGATGATCTGGGGGTAGAGTAAAGTGTCTGTAACTATGATGATCTGGGGGTAGAGTAAAGTATCTGTAACTATGATGATATGGTGGTAGAGTAAAGTATCTGTAACTATGATGATATGGTAGTAGAGTAAAGTATCTGTAGTTATGATGATATGGTGGTAGAGTAAAGTATCTGTAGTTATGATGATATGGTGGTAGAGTAAAGTATCTGTAACTATGATGATCTGGGGGTAGAGTAAAGTATCTGTAGTTGTGATGATCTGGGATTAAAGTAATGTATCTACAGTCTAGTAATTTCCCTACCACTCAAGAAAAGACAAATATTGGCCAATGTAATGTATTTAGGAGCAAATGGCAATCCGTTTGTAGTCTATAATTTTTACATGGAACAAAAAAAAAAGTGGCGTCATTTAGAGATGAACTGCATGATATGACTAGATTTTTTGTTCTATATGAACACACAAAAAAATCAACGCTCTGTACTATTACTATTATTGTGCCCAACCTATATGGTTAGTTTATCATGTTGCAAATTCCACAGTTTGTAAGTCTTGGAACTGTTAGATATTTTGTTATTTTAGCACATTAATAACATCACTGTGTTCTGTACAGTGTATGTGTGTTTTTCACGGGACATGTCCTTTCCAGAACGTTGTCCCCTCTCACAGCCTCCCTAAATGCAATGCGGCCTTTAGCAAGTTACCAACATCTCACAGTGATATATTCACAGCCTCCCTAAATGCAATGCGGCCTTTAGCAAGTTACCAACATCTCACAGTGATATATTCACAGCCTCCCTAAATGCAATGCGGCCTTTAGCAAGTTACCAACATCTCACAGTGATATATTCACAGCCTCCCTAAATGCAATGCGGCCTTTAGCAAGTTACCAACATCTCACAGTGATATATTCACAGCCTCCCTAAATGGAATGCGGCCTTTAGCAAGTTACCAACATCTCACAGTGATATATTCACAGCCTCCCTAAATGCAATGCGGCCTTTAGCAAGTTACCAACATCTCACAGTGATATATCCACAGCCTCCGGGATGCCCTGAGTCCACCTGTGGCGAGGTGGGCACTTGTTTCATCTGCTATCAATCTGTCCAAACAATTGTGTCTTTTGATGTGATCTCGGCTTTCTAACTTTGATAGTGTTTATAAGCCAGTTTTCAATGATACCTAATCCTGTCAATATCTCTTTATTTGATTTTCTTTCTATCTATGGTATTCTAAGTGCCCTTCTGTAACATTTCATTTCAAGTGGCAGTTATTCTCTTTTCTAGTGATTTGTTAAGTGTTCACGAGACTGTTTAAAATCTCTAAATCTATATTACGCAGAGCCCTTTAACGTTAGTTCATAGCAGCGAAGTGCTTTAATGGTTTCTCATGGTGAAGTCAGAGAAGTCCAGTCAGAGAGGTCGGACAGGAGACGTCCAAGTCACCCAGCTGTAGAAATGACTACACTGCCTCTCTTGGAGCTGGTGAAGGAAAGGTAGTCAGCTAAGACCCTGACCATATCACCCTCTAGTGTTCTAAGAGGTATAAAAAATATGGGCACCAACATTACGTCCCCTCTGGGTGCTTTTATAGCATAACAGAGCTATCTTTACACCAAAAAATGCAGATATTTATATTTACATTAAAAACGTATGTCTGTCCATTACAAGTACAGGCGTTGGTATGAATATAATAATGGGGCCGAGAGGCTTAAACTTCTGCCTGGTGATGATGGTGGTTGATGAAGACGATGATGAATTATTTTATCTGACCGTTATATCGTCGTCGTCGTCGTCCCCCCCCCCCCCCCCCCCACTTTCGGAGCTTTTACAAGAACGCGGGGCAATGCCCCTTCTAAAAGAGGCTGTAAAAGCCGGTCTTCTTAAGACAAACACAACGTCAGTCCCAAAACGTGTGCGTTGTCTGAAAGCAACAAAAAAAAAAAAAAACCCACCTTCATCATCTGGGGAGATGTAGTTGGGATGTTTTCGTTGTCCATCATCTGTGAAGACAACCAGGATTGGCTGCTTGCTGTCATGGTGCTCGCTACGCTGGGCAAACCGGATGTGGCTACCGTTGACATGCGCGCCCGTGGCTGTTTCTGCAGTCACCAGAAAACCTTGAAATAAGAGTTACATAATCAGACATAAAACTGGACGGTTTTGTTTTTCTTCTGTAATCTGAAATAAGTTGATAGATTCAAGTACTTAGGAACGATTATAACAGCTGATGGGAAATGTCACAACGAAATAAAAAAAAAAAAACAGACGTGCTCAGGCGAAGTCAGCATTCCAGAAAATGAGAAAAATCTTGTGCAACAGATCCATATCAATGGAAACAAGATTCCGAGTACTTAAATGTTACATCGAGCCAATTTTGTTTTATGGATGTGAAGCATGGTCTATGAATAAGAGAGTACAGCGAGAAATGGAGGCCATGGAAATGTTGTTTATAAGAAGGATGTTGAAGGTACCATGGAGAGCCAAGAAAACCAATGAAGACATTTTAAGAGAAGCTGGAATGAAAAAGCAAATTATAGCAAAGATCAGAGGCAGACAAGCGAGATTTATAGGGCATTTCCCGAGAAGAGGAAAATTGGAACACACTGTGACAACTGGAAAAATTGAATGAAGAAGAGATAGAGGAAGACAGAGAGCGAAGTTACTGGATGGGGTGTCAGTGTGGCTAGGAAGAAAGTCACCGGCGGACCTCATAATCAAGTCTAAAGACAGGGAATTGTGGAGAGAAATGATCGCCTACGCCACGAGGGCATGGCACTTGAATGTACTCTACGTTTTTCGTTGACTGTTTATAAATCATTATTGTAGTTAACTGAGTGGGTGGGGGGGGGGGGCAGAGACGCTGTCAGTTTTAGCAATCAGCGACTCATAACTGACATGTTAGCATCAGGAGAAGCGACGCTGAACAAGACCCTTCTCACCTCTCCGCTGGTAACCTCCACCCCCCGTAACAGGGCTAACCTGGGTAAAAGGCCAGGGATCGCCGTAGTTCCCATGGCTGTAGTCTGTTAAAGAAGTGTTGTACACTCCCTGCTTTTTAGCTGCACACGGGAAATGAAAATAAGTTGCCATGACCCACTCCCAGTCAGACACTATGCTATACCTCAACACCTACAGAACATCGGCTACAAAAAAAAAAAAACAAACCAAAAACCAGCTGACAGATCTATGGAAGAAGAAGAAGATAACCTGAACTAGACGATGTATCCTGTCTCGATTTGTAATCCCCAGTTCCTTCTTTTCATGCCGCCGACGCCATAAAGCCTTTGATAGGCTGTCATGCCTCCTTTCTTCTAGAACTTACACTGATCAATCGCCCCATTGTGCGGAACTGTCCCGTATTTTAAAAATCTGTCTCGGAAATCGCATTACTTCGACCGGGACGCCTAAATGTTGCCTATTAAAAAGTGTTCCATTTTGTCTCGTATTCTCATTTTTAATCACTGTATAAATTGGGAATACCCAGGTTTTTTTTAAAAAATGATCTTAGTGGGAAATGCTCTATTTTGAAGAACACTCATTATCTACAGAGGTGTATAACAAGCAGGCTTGATTAACATATTTATAAATAAGATTATAAACCTGGCCTACTGGTTAAAATTTAAGGTTTGAACTTAAATTTAACTTTCCCACCCCGTCTCCTAAAGCCTGCTTGACAGGGTGTCCCATATTTGAATTTAGAAAAGTTGGCCAGATTACCTGAGCTCCCTGCGATACTTGACACTGAACGGAAAACCTTCCAACATTCCTAGTATTTTACAGGATTTAGAATTGCTAGGCTGATTCCAGTTTTCAAAATCATGAATCTAGGCCAGGGGTTGGTCAAACCGCGGGTTTTCGACATTTAATTATGCTGTTCGTGGAAATATTTTGCCCGAGTTACATTACAAGTAATATGAGAACTAAATGTAACAATTTCAAGCTCTCTCTTGTACTCTCTCTCTCTCTCTCTCTCTCTCTCTCTCTCTCTCATAGCTGTACTTGCATTAATTAATTTGTGTGTGAATATAAGTACCTGCATGTACTTTTGTATATGAAAAGTATTCATTCATTCCTTTGCATGTCCCTTGCGGAACTTTGCCTCCCAAACAGCACTCCTGTAGGCCTCTCGGTTGTGAGCAAGATGGCCTGCTGCTGCTGCATCCATTTCCAGATCATCAACGATGTCTTGCAGCCATCTTCGTTTCGGTCTTCCTCTTTTTCTTTTTCCCATTATGTATCCTTCCAATACGGTCTTCTCTAAATTATCATGACGTTTAATGTGGCCAAAATATTTAAGTTTTCTCTCTTTAATCCTCTTTACTAGCCAACCTTCTTCAATATTAAGCTCTTGTAGTATAGATATATTTGTTCTTTTTTGTGTCCACGATATTTGGAGAACTCTTCTATAGCATTTACATTCAAAGGCATTTATGTGCTTCTCAGCTGTTTTGTTAAGTGTCCAGGTCTCACAGGCATATGTTGCGATGGGAAAGATGCATGCCCTTAAAAATCTTATTTTTGTGGTTCTGTCTGCTCCTCTCCACAGATTCTTTATTTGTTTTACTTTCTGAAGAGCAATAGATGTCCTCCTTTTAATTTCCCGCATTGTATCTCCATTATTAGTTAGCAGTGATCCAAGATATTCAAAACTCTCCACTTCCTCCAGTTTTTCCTCACTGATACATATTTCAGTTGCCTTTATGAAAAGTATAGGTATATACTTTAAATTTAAACTTTGACATATATTTATATACCTATGAAAAGTATAGGTATATAAATATATGTCAAAGTTTAAATTAGTTTAAATTATGGCTTGATTGTTGTATTTTTAATATACTGCTTTTTCTATAAATTTGTTAGTTTTGAATGAACGTGAAAATGTAATTAAGTTTATTTCATGTAGTTACATAAGAGTGTGGAGATGGTGTATTATTTATTTTTGTAATCATTTAATTATTTCTTCATGTTTATTAAGCTCATTAACAAACGCTGAATGACTGTGACTGAATGAAAGTTGTATGACGATGGGCAGAATGTTAGACGGGCCTGCGTGCCCAATTCTTAACCCTTTGAAAATAAAGTATGTTCTCTCTCTCTCTCTCTCTCTCTCTCTCTCTCTCTCTCTCTCTCTGCGCGCGCGTTTATACTGAGAGTTCGTCGGATTAAATCTAATTTTATGGTGAGCAAATACGAGGGGCGATTGATAAGTTCTCGGCATAAGGTACAACGGATTATTTGTGGACAGTTTTTTGGAGTTGTTTCTCAACATTGTACCCTTGCAAGTTTATGCACTTAGTCCAGCGATCCTGGAGCATACGGATCCCTTCTTTGTAAAAGTCAGCATCTTGTGCCAGTATAAAGTGGTCTACAGCATGAATGACGTCAGCATCTGAAGCAAATTTGCGACCACTGAGCTCCTTTTTTGAGCATGGTAAACAGGTAATAGTCCGAAGAGGTCAAATATGGGGAATAAGGAGGATGTTCAAGAAGCTGGAAGCCGCATTCATGAATGGCAGTCATTGCCTCCGTCGACTTGTGAACTATAGCATTGTCTTGATGAAAGATTCCTCCTCTCGTCAATTTCCCTCGACGCTTTTCCTTCAATTTGACCTGCAGTTGCTTCACAAGATTAGCGTAATAGGCCCCGGTGACCGTTCTGCCCCTTTGAAGATAGTCTACCAATATTACACATTCTGAATCCCAAAAGATGGAAGCCATCACTTTGCCTGCACACAGAACCACCCTTGCTTTCTTTGGAGGTGGGGATCTATGATGTTTCCACCGCTTTGACTGTTCTTTGGTTTCTGGTTGAAAATGATGAACCAAAGTCTCATCCATAGTCACAAATTGCTGAAAAAACTTTTCACGATCTGCAGAAAAATGGCCAAGATTGTCTTTTGACATGTTGAGACGCTGTCTTTTGTGATCAGCTCCAAGAAGTTTTGGGATCCATCGAGCAGAAACCTTTGTCATTTGAAGATCATTGTGAATAATGGCATGAACACGTTCCTGGGAGATGCCCAACTCAGTAGCAATGTACCGCGCAGTTAGTCGTCGGTCCTCCATTATCATGTCATGGATTCTGCCGGTGATTTCATCGGTGGTTACCGTTCTTGGTCTTCCTGGAAGAGGATCATCTTTCAGACTCTCCCTTCTATGTTTGAATTAAGCTCCCCATTTCTTCACTGTGCTGTAAGAAGGGGCACTCTCCCCTAGAGTCTCTACCATATCCTCATGGATCTATTTCGATGATAAGCCCTTGATGCAGAGGTAGCGAATGACTGCTAGATGAAAAATTTTATCAATTTTCTCAATTTCTTCCACCCTTTACCACTTCAGTAGCTTGAAAAAAAAACTTAGTTGCAGTTAATTTCTTGATACTTGGTGTTTACATTAACCTGATCTACAAATGCACCTAATATCAACTGTGTGTTTCAAGTATTTGTACCTTATGCCGAGAACGTATCAATCATCCCTCATACATACAGGAATATAAACGAAAATTTTAATACTAGGTTGAAGTCGAGGATTAAAGACATTTCGGATCAGCAAGGATTAAGGAGGAATTGTGCTGGAGAAATAGTAATCCCACACGCCGGTGCTGACAATGGATACATATTATTATGTTGTTATATGTTTCTTAATATTTATGCATACATCCTACATCCTTCCCATGCAGTCAGGCGTCACACAGGGTTCGCAGTATGTTTCGCCGTGAGTCTCTTTCTCGGCAAGCTTCTGAAATCTCATCAAGGAATTTTGATGCCAATCATCTTAACCTCTCTTGTGAATGTTCTCTTTAGGGTCTATCGAGGTTGACCATTCTCTCCCCCCCCCCCCCCATAGATGTTTCCCATTTGATGGCTTGCTTTGGGATTCTCTGATTGTTTCTTCTCATCACGTGGTCCACATATGCCCACCTTCTTTTCTTGATCACTGCTGAGCCTGTTTGCTGCAAGCTCATTTCTCTTATCTCTGCTTTAGTCTTGAATTCGTTCCATTGTATACAGAATATATTTCTTAGACATTTGTTTTTGAATGCGGCCAATTTGGTCTCTCTCTCTCTCTGTCTCTTTTTCTCATATATATATATATATATATATATATATATATATATACCAGCTTTTGCATGCGCACATACGAATGGAATTTACATATGAGTTGAATATCCTAAATTTTGTTCTTGTGCTTAGGAATTTTGATTTCCATATTTTCTCAAGATTCTCAATGGCTGTTTTGGTTCTAATTTTTTTTCCTCGTGTCTCTTTCCTGTTCTACGTTACTTGCGAGATTTGCTTCTTCTATTGCTGTTCCTTCCAAATATAAGACATGAAATCCATATAATGATAAAAACGTGTGCGTGATATTTATTCGTGTCTTGTGACTATTAAAATTTGCTTCTGGGTGACGTAAAAGATAGCAGAAGATCTTTAACGCTTCTTCCGACATTCGTATGAATCTTTAGCGTCGATGCATATCGTAAAGCGAGAGGTGGGCATAAGATCAACAACCTTATCTTGAGATTCATCTAGAGGCAACTCTAGATAGGGAAAAAACCAACCTTTACGGAAACTCGCATCAAATTCAATTGAGCACCGAAGGTACCAACTCAGATTAGCCAAAAGAACACATTCATCGACGCTAAATATGTGACAAAGATCAGATTCTGGAATATAAGAACAATGGCCGCACCATCGAAAACTGCTCATATAATCCAAGAAATGCATAAATGTCATCTAAACGTCATGGGCATCAGTGAAATGCGATGGTCAGAAGCAGGAAAAAGATCGGCCGAAAACCGTAAGTTAATCATACATTCAGGCAGAGACGGTGGGAAATATCACGAAGGAGTAGGTATAATTATGTCGACTGCGGCAGCAAAGAGCCTTACAGAATGGGAGCCAGTGAACTGTCGTATATTAAGAGCACGATTCCAAATAAGACACGGAAGAATGACACTCATACAATGCTATGCACCCACGAACGGTGCAGATGACGAAATAAAAAACACTTTCTATCACAACAACTCATTAACAAAGTTCCTAAACACGACATCTTAGTTGTCATGGGAGATTTTAACGCCAAGTTAGGAAAAGATAACATGGGCATCGAAAAGGTTATGGGGAAAGAAGGGACTGATACGGTAAATCAGAACGGAGAAAGATTAATTGAATTATGTCTAACAAAGGGCATGGTCATTGGTGGAACAGTATTTCTACACAAAGAGATACATAAAACAACATGGATATCTCCAAATGATAGAACCAGAAATTAGATAGATAATTTTTGTATTAGAAACCAATTCAGACCATCTCCGATAGATGTAAGAGCATATAGGGGTGCAGATGTCAACAGTGATCACAATCTGTGTATAGGGAAAATAAGACTAAAACTGAAAAGCCAGCACAAGAAAGTAATACTCAGAAAGATAAACAGTCAAAGTCTACAGGACGAAAATACTAAGAGTAATTTTAATCTGGAATTTACCAAACAGTTCGTTGCATTCAGTGAGGTAGAGGAGACAGATATAGATGACTTATGGCATTCTTACAGCACAGCTATGATTACAGCAGCTAAAACAAGTGCTGGACTGCAAACAACAAACAGAAAAGCATGGATATCAGATAACACATGGAAATCCATACATGAAAGACGGGCAGCCAAATTAGCCATGTTGAATGTAAAAACAGATCTTGAAAGAGATTTCGCAAAAGCAAAATACAAAGAGCTAGACAATTAAGTAAAAAGTTCAGCTAGAAGGGATAAAAGAAAATACATGGTCAATATGGCGAAAGAAGCGGAGAAGGCAGGAAACAAAGGAGACAGCAAAACTTTATATAACATACAAAGAGGCTAACAGGTACTATTGCATCCAAAAAAAGACCAATCTTTAGCAAAACTGGCACACTTTTAACATCAAGTAAAGACCAAAAACAAAGATGGGCCGAACACTTCCAAGAAATACTTAATCAACCACATCCAAAAAAGAACTGATTTACCATTCCCACAACTAAATGTAAACCTAGATGAAATTACATTGCATGAAATTGGTAAACAGCAGTGAATCTAATGGCTAACAACAAAGCTGCTGGTGAAGATGAAATAACAGCCGAAATGTTAAAAGCTATCAATATAGACAGCATGAAACAACTACAGAGAATGTTCAATAAAGTTTGGAAAGAAGAAAAACTCCCTTCTAAATGTAAAAAAGGAATCATTGTTAAAATACCGAAAAAAAGGCAACCTTAGCTATTGCAACAACTGGAGAGGAGTAACCTTACTATCAGTCGTGTCAAAAGTATTTTGCAAAATTGTTCTGAATAGAATTCGAGATATAATGGATGCTGCAATGAGAGATGAACAGGCAGAATTTCGAAAAGGGAGAAGCTGTCTCGACCAGATCTTTACTTTAAAAATAATACTTGAAAAACATATTGAAAAGCAAAGACCAGTAATCCTGAACCTCATAGACTTTAAAAAGGCATTTGAGAGCATACACAGAGAATCATTATGGGGGATTTTAAGAATATATGGAATACTATCTAAGACTGTCAACATCATTAGTGACCTCTGGATATGTTTGTGCAGTCAATACAGACGAAGGAATGAGTGAATGGTTCCAGACTGAAACAGGGGTGAAACAAAGATGTATATTATCTCCCTTGCTTTTTGGAATTGCATTAGACATCATAATTAAAAAATGTTGCAAAGGTAAAACTGGCACTGACTGGGTAAGTGAGATCCAACTGGAAGATCTTGATTTTGCAGATGACATAACTCTTATCAGCGACAATATGAAATCAATGCAAGTAAAAACAGATACCTTGTATTCAATGGCTAATAAAATAGGACTCGAAATTAACAAGGATAAAACAAAAATAATGAAGGTTCTCATTAACGACGAAGGACAAATATACGTAGAAGGAACAGCTGTTGAAGAAGTAAACCATTTTGCATATCTCGGCAGCTATATAGACCACAATGGTGACACAAGAAAAGAAGTTAGAATTCATATTGCCAAAGCAGCATTGACCTTCAAGAATCTTGAGAACATATGGCATTCAAAAGTTATAATCATAAAAACCAAGTTAAGATTATTCAATTCAAATGTAATATCTACCCTCATTTATGCATATGAAAGCTAGAAAACAATTAAAGAAATAGACAACAAATTAGACTCTTTCGAAAACAAATGCCTAAGGAAAATACTCGGTATTAAGTGGAATTAATTCAAGAACAACGCAGAAATGAGAGAGATGAAAAAACAACAGCCTGTCTCATGGTTGATCAGAAAAAGAAGATGGACATATGTCGGTCATGTGATGAGAAGAAACAATCAGAGAATCCCAAAACAAGCTATCAAATGGAACACAACAGGCCGAAGGAAAAGAGATCGACTACGTGAAACTCTAAAGAGGACATTGTTAAAGAGAAGCCAATTCAGTGGCCATAACATCCCTGGATGAGATTGAAAAACTCGTCGAAGACAGGACATCTTGGCGAACTACCATGCGGGCCCTATGTGATGTTTAACGGCACAGGAAGGATGTAAGAATTAAGATGTGACTATTAACCCTCTGAAGTCTATCGTATGTGACTCTTACCATAACTCTTTCACTCCTGAATTAATTTCTATTCTCTGCCAGAATAAATTTTTATAATAAATTTTGGTAGAAAAAAACTAGAAGGACATATAATTTTAAAAATGTGGATTGTGTTAAAAATCTGTTGTTTTTCGTTTCACTTAGATTTTGTCTTAAATATCGGTCTGAACATTGATTCACATAGGTGTGCAAGATCAACTAATCCTTCTAGTGTTGTTTTGGAGTAAAGGTAAAGGTAAAATTCCCGTTTCCATGTTATTAAGGCATATTGGGGAATACTGTGTTAGGCCCGTATTTTGCACGCGAAAGTGTGATGTGGTCAGTATCACGCCTGGCCGGTTTGCCTTCCCAGATTTCTCTGGTACCCATTTTTAGAGGTTGTTTTGGAGTGAAAGAGTTAATTAAGCAAGTTTGATCACCCGTCACATAGACCAGCATGCTTCGGGAGCAACAGATATCAAGATTTTTAGACTGGAGTCACTATGAAGACTCAAACTCGAAAGATGACGCTCGGCAACGCAACTCGCGGCTCGAAAGCAATACGTTGTGTCTCAGCTTGATATTTGCCATGAAAAATTTGAACGTCAACACTCCAAACATCTCATAACATGCAAAGCCCATTCTGGAAGACTGCACGATTATTGAAACTTTACCATTCAAATAACCAAACATAGTAACCTGATAAATTTTACATTTGTCTTTTCTCACCAGGGGCATCTGTTTTCTCTTACTTTATCTATGTTACTGCTCTCTGATGAAGGAGCTGTGTGAAAATATTGCATGTTGTCTTGTTACCGAAGTAACTCTTGCTCCAGTTTTCATCGCCCCTAAAGCAAAAATTATTAATATTATGAACTCCACAATGCCTATGCTTAATGTGGATTTTGCAGGCGTGAATCCGTATACATTCTTCGGAGCATCGGTATACATATATCCACACTATACAAGACCGTTATAATACATATATCCACACTAAACAAAGCCGTTATAAAGTTCTGATGCAGTACTTTACTTGTCACATTAATTACGAAACTAAGTCACAAAAAAGTGGCAAAACTTTACTAACCTTTCTTAAACTTAGAACACATGAGAATAGTTTCTATAAATAGAAAACAAAAATGGCGCGTTACAGCGCCGGACGGTAGATAAACAGACAGAAAAACCATCTCCAGGGTTTTCGATCTATTCTGCATGATTTTGGAGTTTATGTATAGAAATATGCCATGCTGGTCTAAAAGACAAACCATTCTCAGAACGGTTTCTAAAGAAGATAGTATCTTCCTTTCACCCATGGAAGGCCTGAAACTAAAGGTAGTAGTCACGTAGGTTTAGAAAGAATAAACGATGTAGTCGGATCTGATTCTGGCCTAGGAACACTTGTCCCAACTCCTACTCTGGATCATGTCAGAACATCTTGACCCACCGCTCAAGAACGTCTTGGCCAAGTGTCTTGCCGAGGTTGTAGAGCTCAGACCAGCCGATCCTATTGACTATCTGGCACGATGTCTGTACCGACACTCCGGGTCTGAAATTGCTTACCACAATAAGCGTATAATGATCACGGAGATGGAGCTGGCCCGGCTGCAGCTGGAAGAAGAGCAAGTGGGTAGGATGGAAAGGTTAAGTGAAATGAGAGAAACTATAAGAGTTCTGAAAGGGATACTGGACGAGCAGAAGGCGGAGCGCGCGGGCTTCATGAAACGAGAATCATCCGTTCTGCTTGAGAATCGAACAGCACGTGACCGTGCCGACAGCATGGCGGGTCAGAGTTCACGTGGTTTGACCAATCAGCATGACCGAGACATCTCACAAAATGTCAGCACAGCGCAGACCAAAGCAAACCCCAGTACAAAAACATCAAAAAGGAAGATGTCGAAAAAAAACTCAGAACAAAATCCTGGGACATCCGAGGGCAGGATGACAGACTAGTAAAACTTTTCGCCGTATCGACGGAAAATCCTCTGCAAAATATAAGCCAGGTAAGGATACAGTCAGTCAGTCATTTACATGTCCCTTGCGGAACTTTGCCTCCCTAACAACTCTCCTGTAGGTCTCTCGGTCCGTGTGCAAGATGGCCTGCTGCTGCTGCGTCCATTTGCAAATCATCAACGATGTCTTGCACCCATCTTCGCCTTGGTCTTCCTCTCTTTCTTTTTCCCATTATGTGCCCTTCCAAGACAGTCTTCTCTAGATTATCATGACGTTTAATGTGTCCAAAATATTTAAGTTTTCTTTCTTTAATCCTCTTTACTTGCCAGCCTCCTCAATATTAAGTTCTTGTAGTAAATATTCTGGACACATTAAATCTCATGATAATCTAGAGAAGACCGTCTTGGAAGGGTACATAATGGGAAAAAGAAAGAGAGGAAGACCAAGGCGAAGATGGCTGCAAGACATCAATGATGATTTGCAAATGGATGCATCAGCAGCAGGTCATCTTGCTTACAACCGAGAGGCCTAAAGGAGAGCTGTTAGGGAGGTAAAGTTCTGTAAGGGACATGCAAATGACTGAGACTGACATAACTCTTACCGGCAGTGAAGAAAAAAGTATCAGCAAAATGCAGACGTCGATAGACATTTTATGGGAGAAAACAGTGACAACACTAATTGTGGGTTTTTGTTTGTTTGCTTGTTTGTTTGTTTGTTTATTTGTTTGTTTGCTTGTTTGTTTGTTTGTTTGTTTGCTTGTTTGTTTGCTTGTTTGTTTGTTTGCTTGTTTGTTTGCTTGTTTGTTTGTTTGCTTGTTTGTTTGCTTGTTTGTTTGTTTGCTTGTTTGTTTGTTTGCTTGTTTGTTTGTTTGTTTGCTTGTTTGCTTGTTTGTTTGTTTGCTTGCTTGTTTGTTTGCTTGTTTGTTTGCTTGCTTGTTTGTTTGTTTGAGTACAGAGGGTGAAGGCGCTGTCCGATTAGACAATCAACGACCCATAATTAATGTTAGCGTCAGGGTTAGCGAACCATAGCTGACCAAGACCATGTCCCACCTCTCCATTGGTACCCCTAGTAACATACATAGCCTGGCTAACGGGGCAAGGATCGCCATAGTCCCCATTGCACACCCCGTGCTTTTTTTTAGCTGTACTCCGGGACTGGAAAAAGTAGCTGCCATAACCCGCTCCCACGTCGATATGATGCTGTACCCCAACGCCTCTACAGCATCGGCTGCAAAGAACACTAGCTCGTAGCCACAGGGAGATAGCACAAGACAAGACAAGTACACCAGAACTGACTCAATGCAAAATAAAGATATCATGCATTCAGTTGAACATGTTAGTGCCTGTTTAAAATAATTGTTCCCATTATTCTCAGCGTTACCCTCGTAAACTTAGCATGCAGTGAAAACATTTGTAAACAGTCGCTTTACTAATTTCTTTGTTACTCATGTCTATTTTGTGCATAATGTTCATCTTTTTCATGTTCACTCTGTTCATGTTATCAGTCCATCTGATAATTATCTTGACGTAGTATTCCATGGACAGGAAGAAAGACAAAGGAGCAAGAACATAGATCAGCGGATATTTAAACGAGAAACAAGAAGAAAACATAAGAATCAGACAATTAAAATATTTTGGCTATATCAAGAGGAATCTATCTATATAATTTTCTCTGTCACACAGTTTCTATGTCATCATGAACTGTTTCTTGTCAAAGGGCAGTAAATCTTCTTCTTATATACTTCCCGCGCCGCTAAACGTCACATAGGGCCCGCATGGTAGTTCGCCAAGATGTCCTGTCTTCGGCGAGTTTTTCAATCTCATCAAGGGATGTTATGCCCACTAAACCGGCCTCTCTTAACAATGTCCTCTTTAGAGTTTCACGTGGTCGATCTCTTTTTCTTCGGCCTGTTGTGTTCCACTTGATAGCTTGTTTGGGGATCATCTGATTGTTTCTTTTCATCATATGACCAACTTAATCTTCTATTATATTTTTAGAATGTATAATTATAATATTTAGAATATTTACTACAAGAACTTAATATTGAGGAAGGCTAGCTAGTAAAGAGGATTAAACAGAGAAAACTTAAATATTATAATTATACATTATTAATTATACCCTGTCCCATGAGTGATCAGAAAAAGAAGATTCTATATTCTTATTTTGAGTTTTAATCTTGTCAGTGCTGATTGTGAGTTTTAATCTTGTTAGGAATGACTGTGAGTTTTAATCTTGTCAGTGCTGATTGTGAGTGTTAATCTTGTCAGTGCTTCATTAATTTGCATGCCTTCTTTCTCTCAGAGCTCAAAGACAAACAGGCACGTACCGAAATTGTCGGTTATTCCCATTTGCCAGTCGAAGACGGCACTGGTCACATTGAACACGCACCAACCATGCGCATGCGCACTGACTCTTCGGGCGTCCAATAAACGCAGGCCTTTCTGAGATACCATGTCCTTGGCGTCAAGAACTTGATAAACTTTTATCTGAAATAAATAATACGAAGATATAAAGATGACAGTGTCTCTAAATAAAGCTGTTATATAAACAAGTGCACGTTTTCTTAAAAGCAACATTATTTCTATTTTTTTTTTCTTTTAAATTATTTTAAAATGTTTTGCCTTGTTTCCTTCCTCATATACCTTTCATTGCTCAAGGGTCAAATGGACGTCTTGACTGGAGTTGGCGATTTGGGTCGTATAAGAGGATATTGAAAACGGGTAGATGGCAAAGCAAAGGAAACTGATAATTAGAGGCTGTCAAGTTTTTTGTTTTTTGTTGTTTTTTTAAGGAAAGGAAAAGAGGGGAAAAAAAGTATTCTAAAACTAAATCCCACACAACATTCAATACAGGAAACTTTCAAAATGAAGGCGCGATGCCAAGTAACGTCTAGACACTGCAAAAAAGTAGAAGTTAAAATTCCCGTTTCCATGCCATTAAGGCATATTCGGGACTACGGTGTTAGGCCCGTATTTCCGCGACCTTCGCCACATGAAAGTCTGATGTGGTCAGTATCGCGCCTGGCCCGCATTTACTTTCTCAGATTTCTCTGGTACCCGTTTTTAGAGGCCGGGTGGCACCCCGGGGTCTTTTTTCGGGATTTATCAGAAAAAAATCCCACTGCTGAGACTTGAACCCGGTACCACTGGATTAGTAGACCGAACAGCCTAGACACTGTGCTTATATGTGGCTGCGAGTGTAAGAGAGGGAACAAAAAAGTGAAAAGTGCTTCATTGACAGCGAGTTGGATCCTTCATAGCTTATGGCTTTTGTAAGAAAAATCTTAAAATTTAGTCGCAAAGTGGCAGGAAGAATAAGCCACAGTGGGCTGTTTTTAAACTTTGCAGAGCGAAAATAAGATCGGCTTTCTTGGCAAATTTCACCGCCATACGGAGCTCTCTAGCACCTGTCTCTCTGGCCAAGTTGTTGTTTACAGAAACCGCAATGCCAAAGTAGCGCATGGCGGTTCGGGTTGCTGTCGGCCATGACGACTGGCCATTTGTAATACGGCCTGCTCAGCTTCCGTCTCTGAATCAGTTGATTACGGTTAAGAACATCGGATTTGCCATTCGCGATAGTTTACTACTGCCAACGACTCTATGAACTCAAGTTCTGCGAATAATTTACTACTGCCAGAGACTCTATGAACTCAAGTTCTGCGAACAATTTACTACTGCCAGAGACTTTATGAACTCAAGTTCTGCGAACAATTTACATCTGCCAGCGACTCTATGAACTCAAGTTCTGCGAATAATTTACTACTGCCAGAGACTCTATGAACTCAAGTTCTGCGAATAATTTACTACTGCCAGCGACTCTATGAACTCAAGTTCTGCGAATAATTTACTACTGCCAGCGACTCTATGAACTCAAGTTCTGCGAATAATTTACTACTGCCAGAGACTCTATAAACTCAAGTTCTGCGAATAATTTACTACTGCCAGAGACTCTATGAACTCAAGTTCTGCGAACAATTTACATCTGCCAGCGACTCTATGAACTCAAGTTCTGCGAACAATTTACTACTAACGGTGATTGCATGAACTCAGATCCCACAAATATTCCGGCCATTCATGTTAACTCAGATTTCACGATTTATTTACTACAGACAGCCAATCTATCAAATCATTTCCAGCAAATAGTTTATTGTAGACAGCTAGTCTGTCAAATCATTTCCAGCAAATAGTTTACTACAGACAGCCAATCTATCACATTATTTCCAGCAAATGGTTTACTACAGATAGCCAGTCTATCAAATCATTTCCAGCAAATGGTTTACCGCAAACAGCGAGTCTATCAAATCATTTCCAGCAAATGGTTTACTTCTTAATGTACCTTACAGGTGCATGTTATACATTTGGCGGTGCTGCCGACCCAAACCGTCGGGGGCACTTAGGACATAATGATAACAGCAGACAGTGGGTCTATCACGCAATTTCCGAGAAATCTTTACTACAGGCAGTGAATCAGCAGACTTGTCCGTGGGAAAGTTTACTCTGTCATACTGACGGCGATCAAACCAACTCAAGTTCTGCGGAAAAGTTCCGTGTTAATTCCGTTGTTAAATTCATGATGTTGAAGAAAATAGGCCGGATAACTGGAAACCTTGAACTCCAGGTTTGTTAACTTAACACAGCTGGCCCAGGTAAAGCCAGCTTTTCAGGGCCGACAAATCAAAGCTGTCCGTTACCCCTAATCTTCCAGTTTGTGGAGACCTCCCCCCCCCCCCCCCCAGTTCCTGACTTCGTCACTCTGCTAACGGGGTAAGACTCGCTCTAATCTCCGTGGTGGTGGAGTCTGCGCAGAAGTTCATTTCTTTGGTCTACTCCCTGTTTTCAGATAAGCCCCCACCCCCCCCTACTTTCTGTTTGACAAAGATGCTAATAGCGCGACATAGCCTTCTGTTCTTGCCTAATTCTTGTTTAGAAACTCTCACACATTCTCTTATATCTCTGTCTGTCTCTCTCTCCATCAGACATACGCAAAGTCACTTGATAAATCATCGTTTTAGGAATTAGCATGTATTTTTAACAAATCCTTCTCTCCTAGCTGCCCCCGATGTTTTGGGTCGGCGGCAGCACCGACTGAGAACGCGCACCTGTAAGGTACATTAAACAGTGCGCGTAGGCATGCTGCATTTAACTAACGCATTTCTTCTTTAAATTCAAATGTTGAACTTATGGGAGCGCTAGGGGAAACAAAAAACAGAGAAAGAAAGAAAGCTAGTTCTTATGCGCAATGTATTACAGGTGTAGTAGTAATTTCTAACCAGTCTGTGTGAAAATACAATAGGAGAGAGCCATCGGAAGATTGGTATCTCTCTCACTTACCATGTGCTAAAGATTGGTATCTCTCTCACTTACCATGTGCTAAAGATTGGTATCTCGCTCACTTACCATGTGCTAAAGTCTGGTATCTCTCTCACTTACCATGTGCTAAAAGCAGATATCTCTCTCACTTACCATGTGCTAAAAGCAGATGTCTCTCTCACTTACCATGTGCTAAAGATTGGTATCTCGCTCACTTACCATGTGCTAAAGATTGGTATCTCTCTCACTTACCATGTGCTAAAAGCAGATGTCTCTCTCACTTACCATGTGCTAAAGATTGGTATCTCTCTCACTTACCATGTGCTAAAGACCTGCATCTCTCTCACTTATCATGTGCTAAAGACTGGCATCTCTCTCACTTATCATGTGCTAAAGACTGGCATCTCCCTCACCTGTCATATGCTACGGCATGTCATATTTCTTACTTACCATGTGCCGATGAAGGTTTTCTGTCTCGTATACTCTGTGGTAAAGAACTGTTCTCTAATTTTCTTTAACTTGTAGTTTTTCTTTAAGGCTGTCTCGCCTATCATGTGCTAGAAGACAACTCTTGAACTCGCTATGAGCTCAGGAAATGACAACTCTCTAACATACTAGGAGCTTAGGAAAGGACAACTCTCTGACTTACTATGAGTTTAAGAAAGGGCAACTCTCTAACTTACGATGGGCTTAAAAAAGGACAACTCTCTAACTTACTGTGTGCTTAAGAAAGGGCAACTCTCTAACTTACTATGGGCTTAAGAAAGGACAACTCTCTAACTTACTGTGTGCTTAAGAAAGGACAACTCTCTAACTTACTATGGGCTTAAGAAAGGACAACTCTCTAACTTACTATGGGCTTAAGAAAGGACAACTCTCTAACCTACTATGGGTTTACGAAAGGGCAACTCTCTTACTATGTGCAGAAGAAGAGCAGGGCTTGGACTCGCCATGTGTAAAAATGACGCCCTGGAACTCCCCGTGTAAGGTGAGAGGTATATCCCAAGTGTTAAGAAACTGTTTCGGCCATTCCCGCTCTCGTTCGTCTCACGAAGAACAACAAATAAACAAAACACACCGTGGGCCGAAGAAATCATGTATTTATGCACGGTTAATCAAGTTAAAAAATTCTAAACTTTATAAGTAAGTAAAGTAAAGGTAACCCTGTCATGCCTTAGAGGCACATAGGGATATGGTGTCAGTGCCCATATTTTCCTTGACCTGTCAGCACACTAGAGGGTGATATGGTCAGTGTCACGCCTGGCTGCCTTTTCCTTCCCCAACTCCAGAAGAAGTCGGGTACCCATTTCTACAGCTGGGTGACTGGGGTGCCGCCGGCCGGATTCGAACCCCCGACCTTCGCCATGAGAGACCAGTGCACTAAGAGCCTTGTCTTGTCTTCTACCCCACTAGAACTGCTAGCTGGTGCTCTGTGCCGTCGGCGCTGTGAAAGTGTTGAGGCACAGCATTGTGTCGGTTTGGGAGCGGGTCGTAGTGAGTATCTGCTTCTTTTAGCAGATTCCACCGCCATGGGGACTATGGCGATCCCTGCCCCGTTAGCCAGGCTAGGGCTGGTACCGGGGGGTGGGGGGGGGGGAGGTACCAACGGAGAGGTGGGACAGGGTCTTGATTAACTTTGGTTCTCCAGCCCTGAAGCTAACATCTCAGTTACGGGTTGCTGACTGCCAAAACCGGACAGCGTTTTCAAACACCCCCCCCCCCATCCCACCCCATGGAAACAAACCTATTACGTGGCAAGCAAATGAGAAAGGGGAGTAAGCCAAGTTACACCTGATACGTGGCAAGCAAATGAGAAAGGGGAGTAAGCCAAGTTACACCTGATACGTGGCAAGCAAATGAGAAAGGGGAGTAAGCCAAGTTACACCTGATACGTGGCAAGCAAATGAGAAAGGGGAGTAAGCCAAGTTACACCTGATACGTGGCAAGCAAATGAGAAAGGGGAGTAAGCCAAGTTACACCTGATATGTGGTAAGCAAATGAGAAAGGGGAGTAAGCCAAGTTACACCCGATACGTGGCAAGCAAATGAGAAAGGGGAGTAAGCCAAGTTACACCTGATACGTGGCAAGCAAATGAGAAAGGGGAGTAAGCCAAGTTACACCTGATATGTGGCAAGCAAATGAGAAAGGGGAGTAAGCCAAGTTACACCTGATATGTGGCAAGCAAATGAGAAAGGGGAGTAAGCCAAGTTACACCTGATATGTGGTAAGCAAATGAGAAAGGGGAGTAAGCCAAGTTACACCTGATATGTGGTAAGCAAATGAGAAAGGGGAGTAAGCCAAGTTACACCCGATACGTGGCAAGCAAATGAGAAAGGGGAGTAAGCCAAGTTACACCTGATACGTGGCAAGCAAATGAGAAAGGGGAGTAAGCCAAGTTACACCTGATATGTGGCAAGCAAATGAGAAAGGGGAGTAAGCCAAGTTACACCTGATATGTGGCAAGCAAATGAGAAAGGGGAGTAAGCCAAGTTACACCTGATATGTGGTAAGCAAATGAGAAAGGGGAGTAAGCCAAGTTACACCTGATATGTGGCAAGCAAATGAGAAAGGGGAGTAAGCCAAGTTACACCTGATATGTGGTTAGCAAATGAGAAAGGGGAGTAAGCCAAGTTACACCTGATATGTGGCAAGCAAATGAGAAAGGGGAGTAAGCCAAGTTACACCTGATATGTGGCAGGCAAATGAGAAAGGGGAGTAAGCCAAGTTACACCCGATACGTGGCAAGCAAATGAGAAAGGGGAGTAAGCCAAGTTACACCTGATATGTGGTAAGCAAATGAGAAAGGGGAGTAAGCCAAGTTACACCTGATACGTGGCAAGCAAATGAGAAAGGGGAGTAAGGCAAGTTACACCTGAAAACAAAGCGAAGTTTAGACGGAAGAAATATGAAGAGACAAGACTTCTCCCGTGTGGGACTGAAGACTGGAGACGCGGCTTTGTTTTAAAATCGTTGAAAGTTATCCAGATTAGATCCAACCTTGTTAGGATGATATACAGTAACAGAACAATTAGACCCACGAACTCATGGAATTAAGAATAAACTTACTAGCCATTTCCTCGTTTGTTTGTTTGTTTGTTTGTTTGTTTGTTTTTTCATCATCGTTTTCTTCTACAAAAGGCATCGTTAGAATGGAAAAAAGCGATAACGATGAAAAGTAAAGTATGAAAGACTGAGATACTCTCGAAGTCCGAAAAGGACGAGGATGCAGAACATCAACGCAGTCAGCCCAGGACAAGACGGATCTCGCCCAGTACTTTCTGTTCAGTCTGGAGCACAATAAAAAGTAGGATCGACGTTTCAGATGACGCCAACCACACTTTCGCGCACGATGAGGGTAAAGAACAGCGGATTCAGCTCTCCATCAGCAGTAGTTCAGCTGACATGAGTATAGATGAGCCGGACAGTAGAGGTTTGATGGCATAAAAGATCCTCCGGTATGTATGGTCCAGAACGTACACAGAATTAACCAAAAGGAAACTTCTGGTCCATATGAGTCCCTAGAAAATAAGTACAAAAGTTAACATCCCCAGAAGATAACAGTATAAAAGTTTTAACAGACATGAGATTCTAGTTACGCAAGAAAATCACAAAGTCATAAAGGAAGCTGGCGAGATCTCCAGGAATAAAAACAAAGCTACAAAGTATATGAAATCAGAAGACATCAGTCCTGATGACAACTTACAGTTTGCACTTCTGTGAGAGAGACGTGCAGAAGAGCACAACCATCCATATACAAATAAAAACAACGTTCAGCTGTATCAGTAAGCGAAACCAACGAGAGACTACTCTGCCCGAACTTCTACTCGATCATCTTGTCTTAGTCGTAAGCATGTAGAACTGAATTTTTACATTCCAGAATTACTCTACATTTTCTTGCATATGGAACTAAGTTCACTGCTTTTTATTCATTTCTGGATTGTTTACTCTTGTGAGTATAGTTCATTATTTTCACCTTTGCAACATCAAGGACAGGTGGACAGGTGGACAGAGTATATCGGTGAGCTATATGGAGGAGAAAGACCAGAATTAACACCAGATACTGAAAACTGTGAGGGACCACCAATACTTGAAGATGAAATCATAGATGCCATCAAACACATGAAGAAAGGAAAAGCTACTGGGCCTGATAATATAACAATAGAAGAAATAGAGGCACTAGAGGAGACAGGAATAAAAATAATAACCAAGTTACTGAATGACATTTACAACAGTGGTTATATTCCCAGTGACCTGATTAAATCCACGTTTATAGCACTACCAAAGAAACCAGGTGCAAAGGAATGTGACGACCACCGGACTATCAGCCTCTCGTGTCACATAACGAAGCTACTTCTGAGAATAATCATGAGAAGAACAAGGAAAAAGATAAAAATGGAAATAGCAGATGAACAGTTTGGATTTGTTGAAGGAAAGGGAACACACAATGCCATTTATGCTTTACGAACACTAACAGAAAGAGCTTTAGAAGTACAGAAAGATCTCTACTTATGCTTCATTGATTACACCAAGGCATTTGACAAGGTGAAACATAATGAAATTATTAAAATGCTTGAAGACATCAATATAGACGGCAAAGACCTTAGGATTGTAAAACATCTATACTGGCAGCAAGAAGCAGCAGTTCGAGTTGAAAATAGAATTGGAAAATATCAACCTATAAAACAAGGGGTGCGACAAGGATGTGTACTATCTCCAGACCTTTTTTCTCTGTATAGCGAGAATATTCTAAGAACAATCATCACAGAACCAGGCATAAAAATTGGAGGATACAATATTAACAACCTTCGGTATGCTGACGACACAGTACTGATAGCTGAGAACCAACAAGACCTGCAAAATCTCTTGAATAAAGTCGCCAAAGAAAGTGAACAGAAAGGCCTTACTTTGAACATAAAAAAGACAGAGACTATGGTTATATCTAAGAAACAGAATCCACCAGCATGCAGTATTAAATTAAACGGAACTGTTCTAAAGCAGGTGCAGAAATTCAAATACCTTGGAGCAGTAATAACTTCAGATGGGAAATGCAGAACAGAAATTAGGAACAGAATAGGCCAAGCAAAGACTGCATTTCAGAGAATGAGAAACATATTGACCAACACATCCTTATCAATGAATGTTAGAAAACGAGTCCTAAAATGCTATATTGAACCTATCTTGTTATATGGAAGTGAATCATGGACAATAGGCAAGTCTGCACAAAAATCATTGGAAGCAGCAGAAATGTGGTTTATTAGAAGAATGTTGCGAATCCCCTGGACAGCAAAAATAACTAATGAAGAATGTAGGAGAAGAGCTGGAGAGACAAAAAACCTTGTCAAAAAGATAAGAGAGAGACAATGTACTTTCATAGGACATGCAATGAGAAGAGGGGGCATTGAAAATATTATAACAACAGGAAAAATAGAAGGAAGAAGATCAAGAGGAAGACCAAGAGAAATGATACTGGACAGTCTGACGGGATGGTGTGAGAGGAGATCATCAACTGAGCTGATGGCCTGCATGAAGGATCGTGTACTCTGGAGAAGCATAATAGCCAACGCCAGTCGGCACGGCACATGATGATGATGATGATGAACATCAAGGAGTCTGCATTTCCTGTAAGGTCCTGCCGAGCATGTGTAAGAGATATGTTCGCCGGTGATATGACGACTTGTTATTATATCACAGTACGATATCATACGACCTATGTAAGCAACTGGGCATAAAGGGACAAGCAAGAGCAAGGGCACTGAGAAGCCTTTCAGAAACAGCAGAAAAGGCTTCATGCTGGCTGTGGAGTATGCGAAACAAGCATTGAGAACATAAATAATTTCGCTTGTCGCGGCCAACACCAGCCCTTCGTGGTTAAATCGCTAAAGACGAACTTCAAAATTGCAGTGCCAACTCAATCCCTGGACAATAAAAGCAACAACTCGCAAGACTTCTGGGAGTCATGACCCAGAGGGGCCCACCTCCCCCCCCCCCCCAGAGTGTCTTTAATAGGGCCGAAACACTTGTCTGAGGGGGGGGTGCTTCCTCTGATGATCTGAAGGAGTTGTGTTGTTGTTCCACTCTCTATAGTAAAGAGTTTCCTGCATACAGTACCAATCAAGACCAAAGCTTCATGGCGATGTTGACAGTTTAAGGTGGACTGGTGCGCTCTTCGGGGATATCCAAGTTGATGTTTGAGACTGTTCCAAGCAGGAACACATTGGTGAGCTTCATTTTTCAAACGGCCAAGAACTGGACTCACAGGAACATCTGATATTCCGCCCTTCTAAGAATAAAAAAAACCCAGAAAAAACCGAGAATATAATAAGAACAGGAAGACACAAGAAAAATAAAATTTCATGCCATCGCTTGTTCCAAACTAAGGTTTGAGGGATCTGGTAACATGAGAAATTACATGACCCGACAGCTGTCCTGTTTTTTGTAATCAAAGATTTATGTAGAGGTCGAAGTTCTTTTTGTTTCTCGACATTTAAGACATAGTTCTTCTACCCGCTAACTTTAACTGCTCAACAATTTCACATGTTACGACATCGGTTTAACAACAACAGCAGCAGCAGCAACAACAACAACAACAGGTCACAGTTCTTTGGGGATCACAACCTGAAACACTACATGGAGGAAAGTACAAGGACTGTAACTCACCAGAACAGTGTGCGAGGTCGCTGGCTCATGGTGTTGGGTCGGCCCGGGTCTCATCTTGAACAAATGAAACTCCGCCTGCAGCACTTCTTCCGATACTTCCAGGTAGGAAATGTTGTACTGAAAGTGCATTCGACGGATGGAATCTGAGGGAAAAACAAACTAAGACTGAAACCATGTGTGTTTTTCTATGTCCAGATAACGTTTCATTTGTTAGAGGCATGTGGATATTGTGTAACAAAGATTCTGTAACATACACGTGGACGTTTATATTATATAATTTGGTAGAAGGCGATGAAGATTTACTCGACTTTTTTTTCACAGTAGGACTTGTACATTCCACAAGAGGAAAAAAAATGAAAACTCGGATGGGAAAAGTCAAAGTCAAAGTTCCACGGTAAGGTGGGCTTGAAATCAGAGTCTTGAAGTCAATTTCTGTAGATAGGATATGAGTTGACATAGTGGAGTCAATTATGTTTATAAGAAATTCTGAATGGAAGAAACAACTGAAATGCAACAGCGAAACCAGATCCAATACACCAACTACAAAGACATCAGCAAACCATCCTCTTTCGCATAAAGACAGGCCATTGCAGACTACTGAGCCACCTACATCGATTCAAAATGTCTCACACAGACGAGTGTCCATGTGGCAGGGGAGTCTAGACTCCAGAACATATCCTTCAAGAGTGCCCAAACCACGCGGACCTGAGGCGTGAGGCATGGCCAGAGGACATAAGCTCAGGGCAAAAGCTTTGGGGCTCCTATCAAGACCTGGAGAGGACTGCGAGCTTTGCCATGTCGACATGGATCAGGATCTAATGTGACCAACACCCTCGAACGCAGAATAAGAAGAAGATATAAGAAATCAATGTCAAGGGAATTAATTTAAAACTTATGTGAAGTAGAAGTTGAAGACCGTGTGCTTCCAGGAAGTCGAAGAATTCATGATAATCTCAGTGCTGTGGCCGGAGTCTCGGTTGAAACTGGAGGCCCTTTTTTTTTCCTTATTGGCTCCAGAGTTCACGGAATCAACTATTTAAACTTGGCTTTATTGCATATTCGTATTAGACAGGGGTTCTGAAACTGGGGTATCCATGCACCCTTTAAAAAAAATAGCGCTGGTGGCACATTTTAACAATACTGAAATTTCTTAAATTATACAGAGTAACAGAATAACAAATACGGTTTCAACAGCTATGTCGTTGATTTACACGATTATGCGCGTGTATTTGTCACGACTAGTTCAGCTGTTGATATCCTAGCAAATATACCTTGCAGGTTAAATCAGTGACGCCATATGTCACGATCTTAACAAACGCGCAAAGGACAGTTCCGTGTATAAATGTCGGCCGGTACCTGTTGAGACAGACTGGGAAATGAAACAATTACGTCATGTCTTGAGGCCTTGCCACTTGGGATGTATCGCTTTTCCATCGCCTGTTTATCCGACACAACAAAAATCAAGACACCCGCACGTGCCGACATCTGTGGCCTGGAGTTATAGACAGCCAACACTTCACAGATGTCTCCAGGGATGGTAAAGACGTTTTAGAAGAAGAAACAGCTGGGATGCGAAAACTGGAACACGTGGCACCTACATAAATAGATATGTTGCACATGAGGAATCAATACCACAGTCTGGAATTATAAAACCTCACGAAAATCCGTGGGCCGATGAAGAGTTCCTAGCAGCCTGTTCGCAGGTGTTTGCCATATGGAGGAGGCCCGCCAGAAAATGTTAATCTGAATGTTTTGTGTTAAACCTGCAGCCATACGATGATTTTCAGCAGTGTTAGTTTGACCTCCCGTGGGAGTCTAACCACACACGTGTTTGTTCGGAATGCTAAAATGCATAACTTTTGTCCACAAACAACAACAAAAAAAAACAGAAAAGTTTTTGTTTCTAAATATCGAAATACTTTTCTCTTAATTCTGGAACGAACTGCCCCGAGATAATAGAACTAATAAACGATTATTTATGTACGTCTCTAATTTATACATTATAACCGATATATGTATACACACATATATATGCATGTGGAAACAGTGAAGTCTACAATCGGCTACACTTAGAGACAGTTAACTATACAGTTGGCTACAATAGGTAAAGGTAAGGTAAAGGTGACCGTGTCATGCCTTGGAGGCACATAGGGATATGGTGTTAGTGGCCATATTTTCCTTGACCTGTCAGCACACTAGAGGGTGATATGGTCAGTATCACGCCTGGCTGCCTTTCCTTCCCCAACTCCAGAAGAAGTCGGGTACTCATTTCTACAGCTAGGTGACTGGGGTGCCGTCGGCCGGATTCGAACCCCCGACCTTCGCCACGAGAGACCAGTGCACTAACCACTTCACCACTCAGACACCCAGTTGGCTACAATAATAGACAGTTAAGTCTACAGCTGACAACGCTTATAGATAAGTCTACAGCTGGGTATGCTTATAGACAGCTAAGCTCACAACTGGTACGCTTATAGACAGCTAAGCCTACAATTGGCTACACTTAAAGCTACCTATGTCTACAGCCGGCTACGCTATGTCTACAGCTAAATATACAACCAGTTACGCTTATAGGCAGCTACATCTACAACTGGCTACGCTTACAGACAGCTAAGCCTACAGCCGGTTACGTGTATAGACAGATACGTCTACAGCCGGTTACATGTATAGACAGATACATCTACAGCCGGTTACGTGTATAGACAGATACATCTACAGCCGGTTACGTGTATAGACAGATACATCTACAGCCGGTTACGCTTATAGACAGATAAATTAATAATCGAATAAGTTCGCATTTCGAATAAGTTTGTAACTAACGCAGTTATCTACGAGTTTTATTAGCTACGTTTTTGGAGGCCTACAGTTTGTTTTTTCATTTATTCTGTGTTCTTTTTGTTTCATTTCTTATTCTTCTTCTTCTTCTTCTTTCTTCTCAACATACAGCTTATTCAGAATGAAGCAGAAATCTTTCACAACAATAAGCTACTTCTATAGTGTGCTCCAAGAAGTATTGTTTCGGAGCCACATGGATTGACATGTCTGCCATATGCAAAAGACGGAAGTTGGCATTGACGCGATATCGCTTTCTCCCTCCCCCTCCCTCTCCCCCGTTTTTCTCGTTTTTGCTCCTCGATACTGACAGTCAATGTTCTTGGACACAGGTAATAACGATATCAAGCTGCTGTGTCTTCTCCTATATCCTTGGCGTTACAAGAAGATGATTCAATATCCTCCGAGGAAGAGATGTTACACCTGACTTTTCTGTAACTTCATCTTAACAAGAGGTCACAGCAGCCCCTGTCGTGTTTTGGCTGGCCTGTTGTGGTACAGCCTTGTTTCAGCAATATGGGTTACAGCTTTGACCAGTTATGTTTGACCAGTCTTGATCACAGAATCCGCTCCTCAGTACTCTTTTTTTTTCTTCACTGTGCTGCATGAAAAGGAACGGCCAAGTCACAAGCGAGTTGGCAACGTCCTCATCCGTCAACACTTAACGAGTTGGCAACACTCCCCCCGCATCCACCAGGACTTGCTCTTCAGCTAGAAATAATACCATACGGTTCCAGTGCATGTTGTGGAATGCAGGACAGGAGACTGCAATCATAAGATTTTGTTTAAATATACATACTTCTTCTTGGACTCCTACCAACAGGCATTGCCATGTTTTAAAACGCCCTTTGAAGATCTGCAGTCAACTATCCCAGAAACATAAGTTCACCACATGTTTTTTAAATGGCTTCCACCTGCAGACAGACATTCCAACATGCAAATTATATCCGCATGTGTGTTGGTTTTTTTTTTTTTAATCGTAAATTTTTGTCTCCACGTGGATAATCCTTTTCTCACATCTTGTTTCACTTGCCCTTTCAGAGGTAGTTCTAGCTGACCCGAAGAAGTCCCTGCGATGATCGTCCACTTTGCTCATTGGGGGGTGAAACATTCCAGCTTCTGTTCTGAGGGGGCTCACGTCCAAAAAGATCGTGTCTGATTTTTCGTTTGTCTAATCCAGGGATCGGCAACGTGATCTCATTCTTACAACTTACATCCTTCCCGTGCCGCTAAACGTCACATAGGCTCCGCATGGTAGTTCCCCAGTATTTCCTGTTTTCATCGAGTTTTTCAATCTCAACAAGGGATGTGATGCCCACTGAAATGGCCTCTCTTAACAGTGTCCTCTTTAGAGCTTCACGTGGTCGACCTCTTTTTCTTCGGCATGTTGTGTTCCATTAGACAGCTTGTTTGGGGATTCTTTGATTGTTTCTTCTCATCACCTGACTGACTTGTGTCCATCTTCTTTTTGTAATCACCAACGAGACAGGTTGTTGTTTGTTCATCTGTTTTATCTCTGCGTTGTTATTGAATTTGTTCTACTTTATACTGAGTATTTTCCTCAGACATTTGTTTTCGAAAGAGTCTAATTTCTTCTCTATTTCTTTAGTTGTTTTCCAGCTTTCACATGCATAAATGAAGGTGGATATTACATTTGAATTGAATAATCTTAACTTGGTTTTTGTGCTTATAACTTTTGAATGCCATATGTTCTCAAGATTCTCGAAGGGAAATGCTGCTTTTGCAATTCTAATTTCCTTTCTGGTGTCGCCATCCTGGTCTATATAGCTGCCGAGATATGCAAAATGGTTTACTTCTTCAACAGCTGTTCCTTCTACGTATATTTGTCCTTCGTCGTTAATGAGAAATTTCATTATTTTTGTTTTATCCGTGTTAATTTCAAATCCTATTTTACTAGCCATTGAAGACAGGGTATCTGTTTTTACTTGCACTGATTTCACATTGTCACTGATAAGAGTTATGTCATCTGTAAAATCAAGATCTTCCAGTTGGGTCCCATGTACCCAATTAATGCCCGTTTTACCTGTGCAACATTTTTTCATTATGCAATCTATGGAAATTCCAAAAAGCAAGGGAGATAATATGCATCCTTGTTTCACTCTGAAACCATTCACTTATTCCTTCGTCTGTGTTAATTGCACAAACATATCCATTGTAGAGGTCTCTAATGATGTTGACAGTCTTAGATGGTATTCCATATATTCTTAAAATTCTCCACGTGAATCTCTGTGTATGCTATCAAATGCTTATTTTAAAGTCTCTGAAGTTCAGGATTACTCGTCTTTGCTTTTCAATATGTTCTTCAAGTATCACTCTTAGACTAAAGATCTGGTCGAGACAGCTTCTCCCTTTTCGAAATCCTCCTTGTTCTTCTCTCATTGCAGCATCCACTATATCTTGAATTCTATCCAGAATAACTTTTCAAAATACTTTTGACACAACTGATAGTAAGGGTACTCCTCTCCAGTTATTGCAATCGCTAAGGTTGCCTTGTTTTTGGTATTTTAACAATGAATCCTCTTTTCCATTTAGAAGAGACCTTTTCTTCTGTCCAAACTTTATTAAACAATCTTTGTAGTTGTCTCATGTCGTCACTATTGATAGCTTTTAACATTTCGGATGTTATTTCATCTTAACCTGCAGCTTTGTTGTTAGCCATTAGATTCACTGCTGTTTCATTTTCATGCAATGTAATTTCATCTGGATTGACATTTAGTTGTGAGAATGGTAAGTCGGTTTTAAGGTCTATCAATTCTTTTGGGTGTAGTTGATTAAGTATTTCTTGGGTTATCGGCCGTCTTTGCTTTTGGTCTTTACTTGATGTTAATAGGGTTCCAGCTTTGCTAAGGATTGGTCTTTCTTTGGATGCAATAGTACCTATTAGCCTCTTTTGTATGTTATATAGAGTTTTGCTGTCTCCTGTTTTTGCTGATGATCTCATCACTGGACTCCCAGCTCTCTAAGTCTTAGCAGCGATGTGGATTTACTACTCTCAAAGTCCTCCTCTCTGTCTATTTCTCTGAGCGCGTTAATAATATCAGCTCGATCCAGTGGTTGCCCATCTGTGATGATGGCAGAACCGACTAACCTAGCAGCTCTCTCGTTTCCCCAGATGCCCGCGTGCCACGTGACATAGATGAAGGCTACCGTGCGACTCGTTCATTTCTGCAATGACTGTATCAGGTTATCTCGTCGAAACCTTACTAGTGGACAAAAAGTGTTTCCAGGAAACGTTCAAAACGATAATTATAGTGTTAATGGTGATAAAGATAATGTTAATGACGAAAATGATATTTTAAAAAAGCGACTTGTAGACCTAAATGTAAGGGATCAAATATGCCTTTAAATTTGTAGCATACCAAAGAGTTTTGAGGGAAAACCCCTAGAAGATTCCTCTGGATAGTGGAGCTCTCCCTCACCATTACTTCCCACTGCATTTTGTTATCAGTCTTATCTTGAGTATCTTACCATTACTTCCCACTGCATTTTCTTATCAGTTTTTATCTTGAGTCTCATTTCATTAATCGTGATAGTGAGCTGTAAGTTAACAACAGAGTATAGATGTCCGCTCTTATGCAAAGGACTGGTTATGCTATTGGTGATAAAGATCCTACTTCTCACTCATCAAGAGCTCATTAGAAGCACGCTGTGTAACAAATGACTGGGCCAACGAGGCAGTGATCGACGTAGTGGTGGTTCTGCAGTTCTCTACGAGAGTATCATGTCATCTCTTTGTGTACGTTCCTGAAACTTTTAACGTCAGCTTGCATATTCATATATCTCGACCACCATTAGCCCAAAAAAAAAAATAAAACAAACATTTCGGGCTCTTAGAGTCCAGAATGACAACACAAGCAACAGAATGGAGCTGATTGGCCAGGCGATCATATCTTTGGCCAGCAACACCGGGACGACGTTAGTAAACTGTTATGAGAACTCTGGTTGAAGGACAGTTAGCAGGTATCTGGCGGAGACAGGAGTCGGCGGAATGATGTAAACGAAAATATGAGGATCTAAACAAGCGTAACTAAAACACTATAATCGGGACTGTTTTGTTTTTCTTTTCCCCATGGTTCAGTTCAGTATGCTACATTTTGATTTGAATCAATGTATGAAAGTAGCAGATGAACCTTCTGGACTGTATGTGAAAAAAAAAAAAAACAACGAATCCTCAAGAAACCTGAAGACAAGCAGTGCTTGCTGCGACTGTAATTCATAAAGTGACAGCCCAGCACGCGCTGTAGCGGTATTCTTAAAAAAAGGGGCAAAATCTGGAGCAAAGAAAGCAACACAGTTTAGCCAAGTTCTGCAGGAATGTCTGGAGGGAGGGAACAGTTAGTCCTTCAAATACTCGCAGTATTCGAGGTGTGTCTAAATAAAAAAAAAAAAAAGCGAACATTTGATATAAAGACGTGAGTGCTCATTTGACAACATTGTAGGCGCTGTCCGCTTCGAAGTAATCAACTCTGCTGTCCATACAGTGTTCCCGTCGTTTCTTTCATCGTTGGAATCCTTCCTGGAAAGCACTTTTTGTTTCTTCTTCTTCTTCTCCTTCTTCTTATTCTTCTTCTCTCCCTGAACTACAAGTTGGTGTTCTTTGTCGTCGATGCTGTAGAGATGGTTAGGCACATCATCGTGTCGGCTTGGGAGTGGGTTATGGCATATATTTTTTCAGTCCTTTGGTGCAGCTAAAAAAAAGGCAGGAGGTGTGCAATGCTTCTTTAGCAGACTCCACCACCATGAGGACTATGGCGATATCCACCCTGTTACCCGTTAGCCAGGTTAGGCCCTTTACTGGGGGGGGGGGTACCAGCGGAAATGTGGGACAGGGTCTTGGTCATCTATGATTCGTCAGCTGTGACTCTAGCATGTCAGCTATGGCAGTCAGAACGGACAAGGTCTTTGTGAAGTTCTCTTATTGTATTTTTTAAAAAATGTATTCGAAGAACAAAAGTGTATCAGAGTAAGAATTAGTCACATGTGATTCTCTTACTTCAGCTGTTGTACAGCACTGCGCTATAATTTATCCAAACGATACAGCACACTAGGTTTATTTTTAGTCGGCGGAAGACAAAATATGCAACGTTGCATATTTCGTTTTGTTAACAAATAAAACTACATCCACATTTCTTTTTTTTAAATTAATCATTATATTTCATATAGTTCCTGCAGTGATTCCGTATATATTTACAAGTATGTATGAGAGATTTTTCAAAGTCCGCTTTCACTTTCGGCCGCCAGTAGTGGTAGTAAGCAGTGCCTGAATTAGGCAGAAGCTAAACAGGCTAGAGCTTAAGGCCTCGCAATCCGCATGACCTCAGATACGACGTTCGACACAAAAAAAGAAAAAAAAAACGAGACTGACCCTATAGCTTGGGAACCGAGAGTGAAAGAGGAGAGACTTGTTTCAGAGGATGTTGTAACATATTACCGTAAGACAAGGCTCAGCTTCATCGCTTTACTCAGCACCAGCGGGGGCGTGTTCAAATACGAGACGTATACCTACGCTCGGTCGGAAAATGGCAGAGGCGAGACTGAGCAGCGAAAAATGGCAAAATTACAAATGTAAAATAGTAGATTAGCTTGGTTAGAAAAGAATAGATTTTGAAACAGTATAAGGAAAATAAAACAACAACAACAACAACAAGTTTCTTCTGAAGCTGAAGATATCCAGGACAGAAACTTTTCAATTATTGACAGAGGCTTACAGTGATGAGTTCTTGTCTCATGCACGATTTTTTTTTGTTTTTGGAATGGCACAAACGATTTTTGGAAAGCAGAGAAAGCGTGGAAGATTATGACCGTCAGCTGGATTTTGCACCAAGATAACGCGCCAGCCCATAGCGTTTTGTCTGTGAGGCAGTTTTAAGCATATAACATCACCATATTCGTCAGCCATTGCTTCTTGTGACTTCTGTCTAGTCCCAAAGACCAAGTTGCTGCTCAAAGGAACTAATATTTTTGTCAGCAGAAGATGTGAAAACAAAGTGACGAAGGTCCTCATCAGCCTTTCAAAAAATTATCTGCAGAATTATTTTGAACGCTGGCAGCATCGTGCACAGCTTTGTGTCAACTCATATGGGAATTATTTTGAAGGAGATTGAATTAGAATTTCTCACTGGCCACCCAATGTCCTGTTTTTGGTGTAACCTTTAACGGGGGGGGGGGGGGGTAGGGGGAGTTGGGAGACAAGCTTCATATAGCTTAAAGTGCCATGGCGTCTGACTTCAGCACTGATGGCAAGGACAGTACAGAAACCACACAACCAGTTCAGTTTCGTAAATGAAATTTATTATTGGAGCGATAAATAACTTCAGTTTAGCTATTTTTTAATAGCAGTACACCACTTAAAAATGTCACAAAAACTTGTTATAATGACATTTATGCGTTCTACAAAAATACGCTAACTTGTGTTACTCCCGTAGTGTAAATGAGAAGATGCAAAGTTTATCACAATTTAATATTGTACTTGAGTAACCGATTTATATACAAAGGTAGAGAAGTGTGCAGCTGTAAACTTTTCTAAATATATTCGTTAGAAATGTTGGACGTGTTTCAGAAATGTAATTTATGATTTGCATATTTTTTTTCCTTTCCTTCAAATCAGAACCACTCCTCATGAAAAGGGGGGGGGGGGGAGAAGAAAAAAACGAGAGAAAACGCTGACGAATAAAACGCACAAAGATAATAAAACTCTCAGGTTTCACAACCAAATTAACTTCCCAGTCTAGCTGTTGGCAAAATTAGCTGTCATACATTCTGAAGTCCATAAGCCAAGTTTACTGTTTGCCCCCCAAGTAATTTGTACTTTTCAACGCAAATACACCAAACTACCATCATAAATTCTCGGTACGGACAACGAAACAGCTGCAGAAAAACGTATAGGATGATAAATACCTATTTGCGCGTTGTAAGTCGTCACTTGGAATACATTTCTCCTTTAAACCGGGGGTAATGAAGCTGCTGGATGTTTGACGCTCGAAAATATACATCTTTGAACATTCCTGCCACGAAAAGTATGCGCGCTTTCAAAGCAAAAACTTTCTTCTAGACACAGGCTGAGCCAGAAGTACCCAGGATGCATTACAAGACAGGAAGGAAAAGCTTTATTTCGTATCTGTATGTTCCGTTTTCTTGCTTCGTCTTCTTCCCATCATCCTCTATCATTCTGATAAACATCCGGTTGTGTTGTTGCCTCTTTCGTTCTGTTGGGCAACCGAGCGTTGGAACTCAGTAAATTTTTATTAAATCTTCGCATTTCTATGCGATATATTTACCACATCTTCGAGTATATTATAATTCCATTGTGGCATAAGCTTTCAACTAATTGTTTTCTCTATCTTTTACATTAGGGCTGTCGTTTCATAACTCTTCTGCGTGTCTACATTATAGTTATTTATTTCTTGCATTGACTTTTCAAGATTTTCTTTGGTCTTTGTCTCCTTCATTTTTATAAGTTTCTGCTGGATTACTCGAGTAGTTTTTTCTCAAATAGTTTTCCATCCTTCGTTTTGTAAGCTTCTGTTGGTTTACTCGAACAGACTAGTACATACTGACCTGTCTTCTCACCCGTAACATGGCAGGCTAGTGATCCGGTAATGCTACTCTGCAGTGAAGTAAGAATCCGTTTAAAAAAATGGCAAAATTACAAATGTAAAATAGTAGAATAGCTTGGTTAGAAAAGGATAGATTTTGAAACAGTATAAGGAAAATAAAACAACAACAACAACAACAACAACAACAACAACAACAGATGAATGATATTCTAGACCAACACGTAAACATAGACACACCCGCGCTCGCTCGAGCGCACACATGCCCACACACACGTGGTGATTCAGATTCTTAAAAATCTATTTCTTATTTTTGTTTTCCCAAGCGTTTTATTCTTAAATTTCTACACAAATTCCAAAAGTTGCTGCTTTTACTTGACTGTTCATTTTGTGTGTTTCCCCCCCCCCCCCCTTTCTTCACCAGCCATATTAGTTTCAGGTATTTAGTGTGGTCAAAGTCATTCCTCACGTTTGTCTTTTCTTCCGAAGAATTAACACACACACACACGCACACACGCACGCACGCACGCGCACACACACACACACACACCCAAAATTACGTGACAAGAAGTAACAAAAAAAAAAAGATGTACAACAATTGCAAACCTTTGAGAACAAGATCCTAAGAGGAATCTTTAGGCCGATAAAGGATACCAACAGTGGAGAACGGAGAGCTAGAAAGAACACTGAACTGAACAGCTTATTTAAATCACAGAGGCTTATAAACGCCTTGAAACAGAACAGATGACGATGGCTGGGTCATGTAGAAGAAATAGAAGAGAGCAAGAAATGAGGGTAACATGATCGAGAGGCGGGCCAAGACAGAGATGGACAGACAACATAGAAGAGAATATACAGGAAATTGATGTCACCAACTGGAGAGAGAAGATTAGGAATAGAGAGCAGTGGAGGCGAACTTTATCTGCAGCAACAAGCCTTAATGGCTCGGAAAGCGGAAGAAGAAGAAGAAGATTATGATGATGATGATAAATAACAAAGAAATCTACACAGTGTTTAGCTCTTCGCTTATAACAGCCGTCATAAACAACAGTTTTCTAAGGTGGCTCGAGGATTTAGAGAGAATGGAGGATAGACAAACAAAGATGACCTATACAGAAGTGCTGAAAGAGGTAGACTTTGACGACGATGGCGAGATAACCCAGAAGACGATACACGCGCTCTTGGAATCGACAACTGGCAATAAAAGGTCAAGAATAGAAGAGGAACTGAGATGTGCTTTGCCTGCAGCAGTGATCCTCAGTGGCTCGGAAGGTTGCTGGATTCAACAGCTGCTCAAAGAAGACGTGACAATCTTTTAGAATGATAAATGTAACTTTAGTCAGTGTAATATTTCTCTAATATCTGGACGTCTAAATATTTTTATATGAATTCAGATATGGGCGGGTTTAGTTAAGTGTAATTATTTACATGCATATTATTTAAAAACTGTTAGCAGCATGAACAACCGAATCAATATCCAAGAGTTATCTCGGACTGAAGGTCCTGATCTTTGCCTCGGTTCTCAGCCGCTTTCATTCATCACGGTTTTTTGTCTGCGCTTTGGAGTACGTACACCTTGATGAGATCATCCTTCACATGAGAAAATGGTGGTACTTGACTGGTGTCATCATAGTCTTTTCCCGTCACTCCCTTGGGAGTTTAGACATAAAGTTTCTCCAGCCATCCCTGTTCTTAAATTTATTCTCTACTTTCCTCCATGCGTATCCCTTGTCTCCCAGGCAGTTCCGGGCCTTCCCTGACTTCTGGTTCCGGGGGGGGGGGGGGGCTCTATGTTATTGCCTGTCTTGTTACGCTGATGTCTGGCTTCCTTAGTACAGCGTGTGGCCGACCCACCTCCAGTTTTTGGGCATGACTGTCCAATGTGTCAAGCTGATAACGTTTTTAAAATTTATGAAGATACGATGATTTTGGTACTTAGCTGCTTACACGTATATTAACAATAATGTAATTCAGCAGAAGCACCGCAGGCAGGCATAGACAATTTATAACCAGAGTCAAACGTACAGCAGAAAAAAAAAACTTTACCTCTGTCAGGAAAACTCCTGATGACGTTAGAGTTGTAGGGCCCGCTGGCTCTGGTTAGGCCCCCAGTGTCTGTGATAGATGCGTACAGGTCCTGCATGTACTGCGGAGGTGACCTGTGGAACTTCTTCCGCGGGATGCGTGATATCCCAAACACTCTGGACAACCTGGTCAAGGCGTCGGGTTGATGGAGCGAAGGATTAGACGCCGATGACTGCGAATGTAATGAAGAAGGTGACAGGTGAGACATGGGCGGAAATGCCGCGCCTGGCGCTGAATGTACCTGGTGTTTTCGCAGAGCCGTCGAAACGGTCACAAAGATGAAAAGTGATAGCAGATGCTTCCATAATGTAGTCACGTAAAACAGCCGTTCGGACACGCGCGACTGCCCCGTTTTCATACTGACCACTTGACGCCTCAGGCTGTACCTCCTTCCTGATGAGACACGGTCTTGGGAAATCATGAATCCTACACAGAAGCCCCCCACTAAATACACACACACACACTACACCATGGGTCTAAGCACTCTTAAATTTTATTCCAAGCCGGATGTGTTTAGGTATGCCATGCCCAGATGATATCCACACCACAGCCTTCAATCCGAACGCAGGCATGACTCATCAATCAAACAATCTCCTGCAAATCCGACGCCACAGATCGATCTCGCTGGAATTATGAATACTTCCCCTTAAACAGACGTTAGCTCGCTTCTTTAAACTCTAGTAAAATATTATATTAGTAACATCTATGGTAACACTGCCACTTTTAGTTATAAAAACATCAACATGCTGGCCCAAATACTTATACACGCCGGGCTCGTAAAGAAAGTTTTGTAATAAATTTCATTAAGTGCAGCACGTTCTTTTTCTTTTTTTTTTTTTCCTTTCGCAGACGAAAGCTTAAGAGTTTACCATTCCTTGCTTCAGATAAAACAGACTAGCATGAGTAGCTGAAGATAGAAATGCGTGACGGAGGGTCAGACATTTCACACTCAGAGAAGATCGCGCGCGCTGAGGCTTATTTGTCAGCGAGTGTCAGCTCACCTGCTGTGAAAATCTCACACAAGATGCAAACACAATCCCCCCTCCCCCCCCCCTTCCACCCTCGGGCGTACTCAATGAAGGATTGAATAACAATGGGTGCGAGTGCTAGAACTCGCATCACATCCTCTTTCTGAATTTAGACAAAGGAAAAGCATTGCTCTCACAGCTTGCAACTGCCAAGACTGGAACGATCCTCTCTTACTGAACGAGTAAAAGAACAAACCCAGTCATCAGTTTCCTGGTTTTAAAGTCATTTTCATGTGGTCAAGATGTCATTCTATCATTTCATGACAGCAAAGGTAAAAAAAAAAAAAATGTGAATTTTAACATGTGAAAAAATTCCCGGTTTTAAAACAAGAAATATGGAAACTTGCAAAGAAAAGTTCCGACAAGCAACTCATTGTAAAACTATGTGGTTCCAAATCCACAGGCTTGTTAAAAAACTAAAATCCATCGTGTGGAGTCGAGCAGAACAAGCGGAGACAGGTGATGGGGGCTGGAAGTCAGTCATGCGCAGTGCACGTTTAACGCGGTGAGAGCGCGAAAGGAGAAAACAAGACTGATCTGCGTGGGACAATATTGTGTAACCCGAGTCCCCAGCAAGTCTAGTCAGTCTTCCCAGTTGTTGATGGATGTGAGAAACAGTCTAGTCTTTCTAGTTGTTGATGGAAGTCAGAATAGTCAGTCTAGTCTTCCCAGTTGTTGATGGGTGTGAGAAACAGTCTAGTCTTCCCAGTTGTTGATGGATGTGAGAAACAATCAGTCTAGTCTTTCCAGTTGTTGATGGATGTGAGAAACAATCAGTCTAGTCTTTCCAGTTGTTGATGGGTGTGAGAAACAGTCAGTCTGGTCTTCCCTGTTGTTGATGGATGTGAGAAACAGTCAGTCTAGTCTTCCCAGTTGTTGATGGATGTGAGAAACAATCAGTTTAGTCTTCCCAGTTGTTGATGGATGTGAGAAACAGTCAGTCTAGTCTTCCCAGTTGTTGATGGATGTGAGAAACAGTCAGTATAGTCTTTCCAGTTGTTGATGGATGTGAGAAACAATCAGTTTACTTTTTCCAGTTGTTGATGGATGTGAGAAACAATCAGTTTACTTTTTCCAGTTGTTGATGGATGTGAGAAACAATCAGTTTACTTTTTCCAGTTGTTGATGGATGTGAGAAAGTCAGTTTAGTCTTCCCAGTTGTTGATGGATGTGAGAAACTGTCAGTATAATTTTCCCAGTTGTTGATGGATGTGAAAAACAATCAGTCTAGTCTTCCTAGTTGTTGATGGATGTGAGAAACAGTCAGTCTAGTCTTCCCAGTTGTTGATTGATGTGAGAAACAATCAGTCTAGTCTTCCCAGTTGTTGATGGATGTGAGAAACAATCAGTTTAGTCTTTCCAGTTGTTGATGGATGTGAGAAACAGTCAGTTTAGTCTTCCCAGTTGTTGATGGATGTGAGAAACAATCAGTTTAGTCTTTCCAGTTGTTGATGGATGTGAGAAACAGTCAGTTTAGTCTTTCCAGTTGTTGGTGGATGTGAGAAACAGTCAGTTTAGTCTTTCCAGTTGTTGATGGATGTGAAAAACAGTCAGTTTAGTCTTTCCAGTTGTTGATGGATGTGAGAAACAGTCAGTTTAGTCTTTCCAGTTGTTGATGGATGTGAGAAACAGTCAGTTTAGTCTTCCCAGTTGTTGATGGATGTGAGAAACAATCAGTTTAGTCTTTCCAGTTGTTGATGGATGTGAGAAACAGTCAGTTTAGTCTTTCCGGTTGTTGATGGATGTGAGAAACAGTCAGTCTAGTCTTCCCAGTTGTTGAAGGATGTGAGAAACTGTCAGAATAATTTTCCCAGTTGTTGATGGATGTGAAAAACAATCAGTCTAGTCTTCCCAGTTGTTGATGGATGTGAAAAACAATCAGTCTAGTCTTCCCAGTTGTTGATGGATGTGAGAAACAATCAGTCTAGTCCAGTGGTTCTCAACCCATGGGCCGCGGCCCAAAGGTGGGCCGTGACAGGGAGTACTGAGGTCACGCTGAAGTCTCAAAGCAGCAACAGCAAACAAAAAAAAGTAGATACAATAAAAAATTACTCTGCATTTTTCACGCAATGCATACTTCACGCCCGAAGACATTAAAGCGTAGGATTGGATTCGTAATCCTTTTCAGTCTCCATTCTCTGAATTAACCGATCGTGCACAAGAAGAATTAACCGAACTGTCTAGCGATCGCACATTATAAATCAAATTTAACGACCCCGCTGTGGATATCTCTTCCTTTTGGTGCACTGTTTCGCTGGAATATCCGTTTTTGTCAGACCTGGCGATAAAAGTTTTTCTACCTTTTCCAACAACTTATTTATGCGAGTTTCATTTTCTCCATTGACTGCGTGAAAACCAAATATTGTTCAAGAATGAACGTGGAGGATGGTCTTTGAGTGTTTGTCACAAATTCCAGCCAGAATAGACATACTATCGAACCGGAAAAAGTGCCATCTTGAAGGAAAATGAAAAGAACTTTTATGTAGCAATGAATATGCAGTTAAACACGTAGAGAACATATTACATACTACTTTATAAAATTAGATTTATATCTTGCAAATATAAAGCACTTTAGCAGTGGGCCGTAAAAATGTTTGACTTTTAAATGTGGGCTGTGCAGCAAAAGGGTCTGAGATCCGCTGGTCTAGTTTTACCAGTTGTTGATGGATGTGAGAAATAATCAGTCTAGTCTTCCCAGTTGTTGATGGATGTGAGAAACAATCAGTCTAGTCTTCCTAGTTGTTGATGGATGTGAGAAACAATCAGTCTAGTCTTCCTAGTTGTTGATGGATGTGAGAAACAATCAGTCTAGTCTTCCTAGTTGTTGATGGATGTGAGAAACAATCAGTCTAGTCTTCCTAGTTGTTGATGGATGTGAGAAACAATCAGTCTAGTCTTCCTAGTTGTTGATGGATGTGAGAAACAATCAGTCTAGTCTTCCTAGTTGTTGATGGATGTGAGAAACAATCAGTCTAGTCTTCCTAGTTGTTGATGGATGTGAGAAACAATCAGTCTAGTCTTCCTAGTTGTTGATGGATGTGAGAAACAATCAGTCTAGTCTTCCTAGTTGTTGATGGATGTGAGAAACAATCAGTCTAGTCTTCCTAGTTGTTGATGGATGTGAGAAACAATCAGTCTAGTCTTCCTAGTTGTTGATGGATGTGAGAAACAATCAGTCGAAATGTTCAAAAAAAAGGTGAAATACGATCTCTACCCTGAACTGGGCATACCCGCACAAGGAAGGAGAATGATATCTCTTTCTTTCTCTCTCTTCCATGCCAATCAGGCGTTGGTCGTCATCGATTTCCACAACCATCTGTACTTTGCTTTTTCTGTAAGATGTGTGATGAACCGTGGACTATGCCACTTTAAAAAAAAAATCCGTCAAGTGTCTTGTTTCTTTGTCTTCCTCTGTCCCTTCAGTTTTCCCGTTGTCACTAACCGTATCTAAAGTTCGGCAAAGAATGGTCAGGTAATGAGAACCGAGTCATTCCATATCAACTTAACCAGTAAAGGACGAGTCTTTCCCTATCTACTAACCAACAAAGGGCGAGTCGTTTCATATCTACTTAACCAGTAAAGGATGAGTCTTTCCATGTCTACTAACCAATAAAGGACGAGTTTTTCTATATCTACTTAACCAAAAAGGACGAGTCTTTTCATATCTACTTAACCAGTAAAGGACGAGTCTTTCCATATCTACTAACAAATAAAAGATGAGTCTTTCCATATCTACTTAACCAATAAAGGGCTAGTCTTTCCACATCTACTTAACCAATAAAGGGCTAGTCTTTCCACATCTACTTAACCAATAAAGGGCGAGTCTTCCCACATCTACTTAACTAATAAAGGGCTAGTCTTCCCATATCTACTTAACCAACAAAGGGCGAGATCTTCCATATCAACTTAACCAGTCTTGGCATAGTGGTTTGTACTATCGTTTTTCATGCGGAGATAGATAATTCAAGTCCTGCCGAAAGCGCCCCAGTCGCCCAGATGAGGAGATGGATGAGGTGGCCAGGCGTGGAGCTGGGTGCCATCAGGTCAAGGAGACTACTGATAGTTCTGACTGATGCAACTATTACTGCGGTATGCCTATAGAGAATCTTGGGAGTAAGCGACTATCATTGTCTGCACTACCATCTCAGAGTGAAAAAATACGAGCAAACGTTTCTCCGAGAATGAACCAAGTAGCACAGCTAGGAAACGTTCATAGAAGCAACAGAAACTTGACACTTCCTTCTGACGATCCGGGCAAATGGGTGAATATTTTCCCTTCCATTAGTTTCTTTGTAAAAGGTAGCTCTGTCATGCCCTACAGGCACACAGGGATATGGTGTTAGTGCCCATATTTCCCTTGACCTGTCAGCACACTAGAGGGTGAGGGTGATGTGGTCAGCTTTTTGTGTGGAGTTAAGAAAAGTAAAACCAGAAACATATGTTTATGTGGTTCCATTGTGTGGAGTTAAGGAAAGTAAAACCAGAAACACATGTTTATGTGGTTCCATTGTGTGGAGTTAAGGAAAGTAAAACCAGAAACATATGTTTATGTGGTTCCATTGTGTGGAGTTAAGAAAAGTAAAACCAGAAACATATGTTTATGTGGTTCCATTGTGTGGAGTTAAGAAAAGTAAAACCAGAAACATATGTTTATGTGGTTCCATTGTGTGGAGTTAAGGAAAGTAAAACCAGAAACATATGTTTATGTGGTTCCATTGTGTTGAGTTAAGAAAAGTAAAACCAGAAACATATGTTTATGTGGTTCCATTGTGTGGAGTTAAGGAAAGTAAAACCAGAAACATATGTTTATGGTGTGAAAACTGCCACAATATATAAATCACACAACACTAAACGCAGGCTTTAAGTAAAAGTTTATTTCTCGCTACTCAATTAATGTTCACAAAAAAAGCAAAAAAAATATAAAACACAGAGTAATCACGGAGCAACCACAATATTAGCGTACAACTTGACATGCACCCCAGGTGAACTTGGCTCTTAAACGTCTTTTCTTGTCCGTCAGTCTATTTCTACATCATCTGTGCATCACCTGGTGAAGTAAGACAGACATACGTGAACCAGTAACAGCTTACAGGAACCGTAAGTTTATGGCTAGGAAGTAGAAACATTAAGTTTATGGCTAAGGAGTAGAAACATCAAGTTTATGGTTAGGAAGTAAAAACATTAAGCTTATGGCTAGGAAGTAGAAATATTAAGCTTATGGCTAAGAAGTAGAAACATTAGGCTTACAGCTAGGAAGTAGAAACATTAAGTTTATGGCTAGGAGGTAGAAACATTAAGTTTATGGCTAGGAGATAGAAACATTAAGTTTATGGCTAGGAAGTAGAAACATTAAGTTTATGGCTAGGAGGAAGAAACATTAAGTTTATGGCTAGGAGGAAGAAACATTAAGTTTATGGCTAGGAGGTAGAAACATTAAGTTTATGGCTAGGAGGTAGAAACATTAAGTTTATGGCTAGGAGGTAGAAACATTAAGTTTATGGCTAGGAGGTAGAAACATTAAGTTTATGGCTAAGAAGCAGAAACAGCAAGTTTATGGCTTGGAAATAGAAACAGGAAGTTTATGGCTAGGTAACAGAAGCAGTAAGTTTATGGCTAGGTAACAGAAGCAGTAAGTTTATGGCTAGGTAACAGAAGCAGTAAGTTTATGGCTAGGTAACAGAAGCAGTAAGTTTATGGCTAGGTAACAGAAGCAGTAAGTTTATGGCTAGGTAACAGAAGCAGTAAGTTTATGGCTAGGTAACAGAAGCAGTAAGTTTATGGCTAGGTAACAGAAGCAGTAAGTTTATGGCTAGGTAACAGAAGCAGTAAGTTTATGGCTAGGTAACAGAAGCAGTAAGTTTATGGCTAGGTAACAGACGCAGTAAGTTTATGGCTAGGTAACAGAAGCAGTAAGTTTATGGCTAGGTAACAGAGGCAGTAAGTTTATGGCTGAGACACAGTATGTTTATGACTGTGAAGGAAATTATAAGCAAACGATCTCACATTTTTCATTGAGAGCTCCGGTAAAAGATGAGCTATACAATGGAATTTACAATAACACGTCCTCCCCAACGCATGGAAACAGAAATAAAAATTTTGCAGACATTTTTTAAACTGACCAAAAAAAAAAAAGTTTTATCAAAGAGGGGAAAAATTTATTAATTTGCGCAAGAGCAGCGCTACGGTAGTGAGATGGTTTCTTAAGGAAGGAACTCCGGAAGGACAGAGTCAATCCAGATGAAACTTGCGTTCGTGCGCTGACTCTGAAATGATGGGATGTTTGGCCGTAAGAGAGACACGCCCGACTATGCTGTACGCAGTCAGTTGTTAGTAAGACATCAACAAGACTTTCAAGGGAATACACTAACTTGTGTGGGGTTACATGATGCCATCAACATGGGACTACATTAGGCTATAAACGTGAGGGGACTACATGAGGCTATATACGTGGGGGACTACATGTGGCTATATACGTGGGGGACTACATGAGGTTATAAACGTGAGGGGACTACATGAGGTTATAAACGTGGGGGAACTACATGAGGCTATATACGTGGGGGACTACATTAGGCTATAAACGTGAGGGGACTACATGAGGTTATATACGTGGGGGACTACATGAGGTTATAAACGTGGGGGAACTACATGAGGCTATATACATGGGGGAACTACATGAGGTTATATACGTGGGGGACTAGATGAGGCTATATACATGGGGGAACTACATGAGGTTATATACGTGGGGGACTAGATGAGGCTATATACGTGGGGGAACTACATGAGGTTATATACGTGGGGGACTAGATGAGGCTATATACGTGGGGGACTACATGTGGCTATACGTGGGGGACTACATGTGGCTATATACGTGGGGGACTACATGTGGCTATATACGTGGGGGAACTACATGAGGTTATATACGGGGGGACTACATGAGGCTATATACGTGGGGGACTACATGAGGTTATATACGTGGGGGACTACATGAGGTTATATACGTGGGGGAACTACATGAGGTTATATACGTGGGGGACTACATGAGGCTATATACGTGGGGGACTACATGAGGCTATATACGTGGGGGACTACATGTGGCTATATACGTGGGGGACTACATGAGTTATATACGTGGGGGACTACATGAGGCTATATACGTGGGGGACTACATGAGGTTATATACGTGGGGGACTACATGTGGCTATATACGTGGGGGACTACATGAGGTTATATACGTGGGGGACTACATGAGGCTATATATGTGGGGGACTACATGAGGCTATATACGTGGGGGACTACATGAGGCTATATACGTGGGGGACTACATGAGGCTATATACGTGGGGGACTACATGAGGTTATATACGTGGGGGACTAGATGAGGATATATAAGTGGGGGACTACATGAGGTTACATACGTGGGGGACTACATGAAGCTATATACACGAAGGATTACATGAGGCTAAATACGTGGGGGACTACACGAGGCTATATACACTAGGAAATCTGAGCTGAATGCAGGTAAAAATAATCTAACCATTACAAAATAGTCTTTATATAATTAATTTTTCAAACCACATAATTTGAAATGAATAAAAACTGCTGTGATACAATATTAACCTATGTGGCCATATTAAAATAATATTTTTGTAATACGTAAGTCTGGGTAATTATGTTGGTGCGGTAGGTAACATTTTGTCTGCATATTAATTCATATTTCTGTCAGTGGTATAATAATAATAATAATAATAATAATAATAATAATAATCTACAACTGGATTACATGAGACTACATACAGTTATATCCGTGGGACTGCGAGGACTATACGCGTTGCACTACCACACGGTTTATATGCGTGGGGTTTAATAAAGCTTTACTGCGTAGGACTTCGTATGGCTTATATGTGAGGGACTACTAATGTCTTATTTACGTAGTGCTCATTCATTCATTCATTTGCATGTCCCTTGCGGAACTTTGCCTCCCACACACCACTCCTGTAGGCCTCTCGGTTGTGAGCAAGATGGCCTGTTGCTGATGCATCCATTTGCAGATCGTCAACGATGTCTTGCAGCCATCTTCGTTTTGGTCTTCCTCTCTTTCTTTTTCCCATTATGTATCCTTCCAATATGGTCTTCTCTAAATTATCATGACGTTTAATGTGTCCAAAATATTTAAGTTTTCTCTCTTTAATCCTCTTTACTAGCCAGCCTTCTTCAATATTAAGCACTAGTAGTATAGATATATTTGTTCTTTTTTTGTTTCCACGATATTTGAAGAACTCTTCTGTAGCATTTACATTCAAAGGCATTTATGTGTTTCTCAGCTGTTTTGTTAAGTGTCCAGGTCTCACAGGCATATGTTGCGATGATGCATGCCCTTAAAAATCTTATTTTTGTGGTTCTGTCTGCTCGTCTCCACAGATTCTTTATTTGTTTTACTTTCTGAAGAGCGATAGATGTACTCCTTTTAATTTCCCTCATTGTATCTCCATTATTAGTTAATAGTGATCCAAGATATTCAAAACTCTCCAATTCTTTCAATTTTTCCTCATTTATATATATATTTCAGCTGCCTTATTTGTTTTGTCAGTTGTCATCAATTTAGTTTACGTAGTGCTACAGACTACAAAAATGTTGCCTTGATTAGTCATGCCAGTAAAATTCTATTAAAAATCATAATGGACAGACTTCGTAAGAAAATAGAAGAAGAAGTCAATATGGTCCAAGCTGGTTTCAGACAAGGACGAGGATCAAGAGATCATATATTCAATATAAGATTAATAATAGAGAAATGCAGAGAGTTTAATGTGAATCTATATTTATCTTTTGTAGACTATTCAAAGACATTTGATTGTGTACAACACCAGAAACTTTGGGAAATAATAGGGAAAAAAAGAGATTTCCAAAACATTTGACACAATTAACATCACTGCTGTATCTAGACCAACAAACAGCAGAAAGAATAAATGGTGAAACAACAACTTGGTTTGACATAAAACAAGGGGTCCGTCAGGGGTGCATATTGTTGCCTTTCTTATTTAACTTGTATACTGAAAATATAATGAGGAATGTTAGAGAAGATGTAGACAAAGAATATTACGATTTACTTCAAAAAGTAAAACAACGAAAGATGATGTGGAGAGGAACAGACAGAACTACAAAAATAAGATTTTTAAGGGCATGCATCTTTCCCATCGCAACATACGTCTGTGAGATCTGGACACTTAACAAAACAGCTGAGAAACTCATAAATGCCTTTGAATGTAAATGCTACAGAAGAGTTCTCCAAATATCATGGACACAGAAAAGAACAAATATATCTATTAAACAAGAGCTTAATACTGAAGAAGGCTGGCTCGTAAAGAGGATTAAGCAGAGAAAACTTAAATATTCTGGACACATTAAACGTCATGATAATCTAGAGAAAACCATCTCGGAAGGGCACATAATGGGGAAAAAGAGAAGAAGACCAAGCCAAAGATGGCTGCAAGACATAGTTGATAATCTGCAAATGGATGCATTAGAAGCAGGGCATCTTGCTTACAACCGAGAGGCCTACATGACTGCTGTTATGGAGGCAAAGTCCCACAAGGGACATGCAAATGACTGACTGACAGGCTACATACGCGAGGCCACATAAAACTTAAAACGCGTGTGGCTATACGGGGGGGGGGGGGGGGGGGGGGCCGCTTTCGTGCGCGAGGCCATATCAAAATCTTGCACACGGGGGACTATACAGCGGCTTCCGCGCAGGGAGCCACATCAAAATCTTGCACACGGGGGACTATACAGCGGCTTCCGCGCAGGGAGCCACTTCAAAATCTTGCACACGGGGGACTATACAGCGGCTTCCGCGCGCGGAGCCACATCAAAATCTTGCACACGGGGGACTATACAGCGGCTTCCGCGCGCGGAGCTGCATTAAAATCTTGCACACGGGGGACTATACAGCGGCTTCCGCGCGCGGAGCCACATCAAAATCTTGCACACGGGGGACTACACGAGGGCTTACGCGCGAGGAGCCACATCAAAATCTTGCACACGGGGGACTATACAGCGGTTTCCGCGCGGGGAGCCACATCAAAATCTTGCACACGGGGTACTACACGAGGGCTTACGCGCGCGGAGCCACATTAAAATCTTGCACACGGGGGACTACACAGCGGCTTCCGCGCGGGGAGCCACATCAAAATCTTGCATACGGGGGACTATACAGCGGCTTCCGCGCGCGGAGCCACATCAAAATCTTGCACGCGGGGGACTACTCGAGGGCTTACGCGCGCGGAGCCACATCAAAATCTTGCACACGGGGGACTACACGAGGGCTTACGCGCGCGGAGCCACATCAAAAACTTACACACGTGGGACTACATAAGGGATTACACGCGCGGGGTCACATGAAACTTATACACGTGGGTCTACATAAGGCCGTACACACGTGAGACTACACAAGGCTCATACACGTGGGACTACACGAAACTCACATACGAGGGACTAAATAAGGCTTTACGCGCGTTTAACCACACGACCCTAACATACAACGGTCCAAGCCACGGCACTCTGGTACACTGGCACTTGAAAGAAATGGCCGCCTTCTACGCTGCACTCCACCGATCACTCCACCGATCACTAAGTGCATTCGCGTCTACACCAAGGCGCCTCTGAGTGACATATTGGCATGTTCCACAGTTACACCTCCACGATGTTAAAAGAAAAAAAAAACTCTGTTTAAAAAAATTCCCAATTTGTTTTTGCCGCGTTCAATCCCAGGGAGCAACCTGGTTACGTGCCATCACTTGGCTAGGAAACGTTCCCAGAATGCCACTGGCCACAGCTCTACGAAAACGAAGAATATCCGATAGCGAGACGGGGATTGTGTGTGTACAGCAAAGACCTACGTCTAGAATACTCGGTATGGACTGACCAAGTGGAATGAAAAAAAAAAGAAGCATCTGAACTTATCAGTAAACGCTAAGGATATCAAATATGACAGCCAGCGCTGCCAGGTGTGGCATGATGTGTACGTGTCCCTCTAGAGTTATTATTACTATTAACTAAATAATATTATCAGTGTTGCTATTATTACTGTTATTGTTACTTTTATTACTATTATTTTTACTGTTGTTATTATTACTATTACTGCTGTTGTTGTTACTACTACTACTACTATCATCAGTATTACTACTACTACTACTACTACTACTACTACTACTACTACTACTACTACTACTATCATCATTATTATTATTACTACTACTACTACTACTACTACTACTACTACTACTACTACTACTACTACTACTATCATCATTATTATTATTACTACTACTATTAACACTGAACAGATATGTATAACCACAAAAAAAAAAAAAAAGAAAATGGCACAAAACTCTTACAGTTACCACCATCTACACCAAAATCCACCACACGCAACAACCAACTATTTACGTTCACTTAAAAATAATTTTTAAAAAATGTATACATATATAACAAATCAAAGAAAGTTGGTGCCATGGAGAAGACTGAAACTGGTTTCACTTTCTGTGTATTTCGCGTGATTGACGGCCGTGCACCGACTCAACCTTTGACATCTTTCGCACCTGCGCAAATAATACACAAGTCTGCAGCTACTTCCTGCGGGTGGAACCAGCAGTGAGGAGAAAAGGGGGGAAGAGAGAGAGAGAGAGAGAGAGAGAAATTGGGAATGCGGAGATGAAGGAAAGAAAGAAAGAAAGAAGAAGAAAGTAAATTCCATACATCAGCTGGAAGATGTGGCAAATTCCTCGCTGTTATCATCGTTGACTTGGGCAAGACGTTACTTCTTTGGCAACAAGAACGGGGGGGGGGGGGGGGGTGTCATTCTTTTCTTTCAGAGATTTCAAGCAACCCCCCCCCCCCCCTTCCTGCACTATACTATTCCGCACATCAAGTTTGTTGTGTCTCGAATCACATCTCATGTTCCTCAAAAAACAAGCCCGCTGTTTCTCACGCCGTGTCTATCATTTATCAAATCACGCCTGTTGTCTCTGAAATCTAAGTCTGTTATGTCTTAATGTAAAGTTGTTTTTTTTTTTCAAATCAGTTATGTTGTTCCCCCGACTAGGCTTCAAATCTGGTCTGCTGTGCCCCGGTATCAGTTCTGTTGTTCCTCAAATCAAGGCTGATGTTCCTCAAATCATGTCTACTGTTCCTCATATCAAGGCTGATGTTCCTCAAATCATGTCTACTGTTCCTCATATCAAGGCTGATGTTCCTCAAATCATGAGTACTGTTCCTCATATCAAAGTTGATGTTCCTCAAATCATGTGTACTGTTCCTCATATCAAAGTTGATGTTCCTCAAATCATGTGTACTGTTCCTCATATCAAAGTTGATGTTCCTCAAATCATGTGTACTGTTCCTCATATCAAAGTTGATGTTCCTCAAATCATGTGTACTGTTCCTCATATCAAAGTTGATGTTCCTCAAATAAGACGTGATGTTCCTTAGACCAGGACTGTATCTTTGTTTTCCTGGCACACCTAGGTTATCTTGACCAGACTCCCCCACCCCCACCTCACCCCAATGCTTTCACTCACAGACAATCAAAGATCAGTGCAGAAGACAAACAAAAAACACGCCAGTAACAAAGAAAACAAAACAACAAACAAAATCTGTAAAATGATCACACAAACACACATACAGCAAGTAAAACTGATCATCACAGAATCCACATCTACTATTCAACGACCACTTAGTTTTGTGTGCGGTAGCAGCAAGTGTTATAGTGAACTTGTTACTCAAGCTGAGGGGATTGGATTGTTGACCAGCTCAGCTTTGCATCAGACAAAGTGTTTGTTAAAAAAAAGAAAAAGGGGCACCAGATATCTGTCTATAAAAAAAGGAAGAAGAAGTGTGCCGTGGGTAGCTTTACTATGTTTCTCTTATATCTATATAATGTTCTGTTCAGCTTATATAATGTTCTGTTCAGCTTGTTTCCTATGTTATTCATGTACTTGTTTCTTTCCTGTCCTGTCTTTCCTTTATCTCTGTATTTCATCACTTTACATAACAGGCTCAAAGGGGTCTTGACTGTTCTGAGATTAAATACTCACATATCACATAAAGGACAGTGGATTAACCACACAAGGGACAGTGGATTCAAATCCAATGAGCCTCAAGAACTGTTTTTTTCTCAGAAGCACACGAGTCATGTTCTTCTCTGTTCGACAAAACTAGGTGTCAGATCTTAAAATAGATAATATTTGCCTTCATGGTAAATGGGAAGATAAATGCGGCAAGGCGTGATACTGATAACATCACATCTTCATGTGCCAGAGGTCATGGAAATACAGGCCTGCCACAGTAACCCGAATATGTCTTACTGGCATGGAAAAGGGAATTCTACATTTACCTTACGTATAGTAAGCCACATCAAAATACATAGTCCACATGGCTGTTAGCATATTGAGGAAAGCAATAAATTCACACAAAAAACATACACAATTCTTTGTGAAATTTTAAAAACATATCTGCCTAATTTATATGAATTAGTTCACCTTTTCTGGTTCACCCTCGACTCCCTTGTGTTTTATCCTGTTTTCCAAACACTGGACTGATCTGTCTAACACTCACACAGTTACCAATTTAAAAAAAAAAATATGCACACACAAAGAGACTTACAGCAGATGGGTCATTTCAGGTTTGTTTCAGGCTGTGGGTATCGTGCTAACATCTCATTCACTTGCTTGCTTGGTCTAAGAGTGGAACCTTTGGCAGGAAGGCCTTTTGCTGCCCTTTCCACTTGCTCTTTCGCAGCTTCCTGCACAGAATAGAGAAAAAAAAAGGGGGGGGGGGGGGTCACCACTACAATGATCAGAGCCAGTATATTACGGTTACTATGATGTTACAAGCCAGGGCGAAGACACCCTTCGATTCGGTGGCAACACCCTTCGATTCGGTGGCCAGCAACCCATAGCTGACATGCTAGCACTAGGTTTAGCAAACCATAGCTGATCAAGACCCCTGCCTCACATCTCCGTTGGTACTTCTGGCAAACAGGTCTAGCATGGCTAACGGAGGCGGGGATCGTCATAGTAGCCCCCTCCCGAGGTGTTGGGAGTTTGCTAAAGAAGTCTTGCACTCATCCTGCTTTTGAATTCCACTCAAGGACTGGAAGCTGCCATGGCCCGCTCCCAAGCCAACATGATGCTGTGTCTCAACATCTTCAGCACACTGGCTGCAGAGAGCACCAGCTCACAGTTCCAAGGAAACGTGCTGTAGGTTCTTGATCTCACAGGCACAAATTCTGCCTACAGACATATGAGAAAGATCCAGCACTCTGTGATTCTACAGGAAATATTACTGTCCCATAACATTACATACAATTAAGAGGAGCATCAAATATCTCCTAGAAGACCTACTTGTAGAATCTACAGTTTAGATGTAAACCAGCCCCTCAGCTCCATCAAGAAAAAGAAAGTTATCCTTCTTTGGTCATGTTAAACGACATGATGGTCTACAGAGAATGGCAATGGAAGGTAGAGTTCCTTGGAAATGGGGATGAAGGCAGCTAAGGAGTGTAACCCAGTCTCCGCCAGTATACATATGCCCTTCTCTCTGCATGCATACACGTGTGTGTGGCATTGTAAGTGTTCCCTTTAACTCTATGTAAATGATCGAATTTGTAGTGAAAAGACATTGAGTAAAATCCTTCGGTTGTGGTCATGCATGCAGCAACTACAGGAACACCCTCCATGCAGGACACTCAAGAGCAGGCAGCAACACCCGTTGGTGAGAACACATGGGGTTATTTAATGCAGGACGATGAAGACTAACAATAAACAAAACTGTCACAAAACATGACAACACTGACAATGACAGGCAAAGGTGATTCTTTCCATCCATGCTCTGCTTACATCACATAGATAAATACAGCCATCAATCACAGCAACACACTCCGGCCAGCCATCTTCACATGTCCATCATATGCCATTCATTTTCCAGGTCTCTCACTCAAATAACTACTTTCTTAACTCTCCCCTCCCCCAAAAAACACAGACCTATGATCACATGGCACAGAGTGATGCTATACTTTCTACCCATCTTTGTTCATTAAGTTCTGCAACCCATACTGCTATAGGAGACAATGGGTCCATGTTATCACTGACAATCTAAAACACCACACTCACTGAAGCAGGAGTCCTGGCTGGACAATGAGACATTTTTAGACTGGCTATTAAGAGCACAACATTCTGCTCATGACATTATACATAAAGAAGAAAACATACGAAACATATACCACACCTCTTCATTGTTCCACAAACTACACTTCAACAGCTTTATTTCATCAAACAAAAAATGTGCTGGATTCTTAAACAAACAAACCACAAACAACAAGACAGCCACAATCATAGCAAGTATTCAAATATGTTCATCGTTTACAAAAGTTCCTGCAGAAACAGAGAGAGAGAGAGAGAGAGAGAGAGAGAGAGTGAGTCTGTTTTTGTTTTATATATGTAAACATACCATACCTCATATGATGATATATATTGGGGTCTCTAATGCTTCATCCCCTACGGCATTCGCTATGGGACTATCTTTACCTTTACCTTTTTATATGTAAACATACACACAACACAGACACAAGAAGAGTCTTGAAGAGGCAGTCAATAACACACTCAAATATCCAACATGATGATTGTAAAAACGGGGGGGGGGGGGGGGGGGAAAGGAAAGAATCACCAGAGCTAGTATGGTCGGTGAACCAGAACTGGCCAAAACCCTATCCCACCACTCTGAAGGTGCTCTCTATCTGCAGTTAACTCTAACACCACACCCCCCCCCCCTACTCATCTTTCAGCAGTTAATCCAACATATCCTAGCATGTTTTTTTTCCCCCCTCTCTTACCTTAAATGAAAAGCATTTTAAAAACTTTATTCTGAGAAACATAATGAAGATTTTGCCAATAAAAAAAATATAAATAAGACACTGATGTTCAAACTTGATAAAACTAACACAGGTTTACAGCAGGTGCAGACACTTGTGCAGAATAATTCTGTCACTGTACATTGTAAAGAATGATGTATGACTGTGTATGTCCTTGTAACAGAGAATCTAAAGCTCTTGGAAGATGTGATAAAGATTTTGCATTGCTAGCTTCACAATGGATGGAGAATGAATGAATGAACGAACTTTATTTTCAAATTCTGAAAAATGGCACAGGCAAGCCTGTCCAACATTCTGCCCTTCACCTGCTTCAACTTTCACTCTAACATAATCGATCAACATTAACCTAGAACAGTGTTTCCCAGGCTTGCTGCTGCCTCCATTTCTCCTAGGCCATATCCTCAACTTATCCCTTATGTACTGCTCATACAACGACTTACTAAACTAGGATATGCAATACACAGCTAAAAACTTCAGCAAGCAAACCAGTTTATTTAACAGTGTGAAGGAATACATTTATAACTCACATTCTGCATTATTTTCTCAACTTTTAATGTGATGGATGAGTTTCATGTAGGGGCACAAGTTTCTTAATATCAGGTAGAGAAGTGCTAAGAAGTAAGGGCATTACTGCCCCCCCCCTCCCCATCTGCTGTTCTGTTTTCCCCTGATACCCCCCTCCCTCAGCCCCCTTACTGATTCTTTCTCTTCCACTTCCCCCAGTCCTTTCCAACGCCCACAGGGGGGCATTATCGCCCACTTTGGGAAACACTGATTCAGAATTAGTATTATACACATAGAGACTGCAGACAGACTAGCTAGTAATGCTGCAATATAGGGCAAAGAGGCACTGGACATAGACACCACCCTGAATGCTTCTTCACCCAAGCTGTGGCTAAATTATGAGATCAAGAGTGAAAATAATAGTCATTACAAGCACTTGAAGGAGCTAGGAGTAATCTTCTTCTTCAGCATTTGAGGAAAGTTGGTCACACTAAATCTGCAGCCCTGCTGAAATCCACTATCTAATCCAGGCTTGAGTGGCTACCCCATAGCTTTTCATTTGGTTCCTCTCCCCTGGGCCAGATCTGTGCTCGGAGGTTTCAGCGGGTTGGACGGGTTTGCAGGATGTGTTCTGGCGTCTGGATACCAAAGCCTCAGGGACACTCATTTTTGTGTGACATTTTGAAGTGACAGAAATGGCTGAGAGGTCTGTGGTATCCCATTCTTAGATAAAAGATTGTGGTTTGCTGGTATCTCTGTACTAGGAGTAATGAAAGGATTGGGAAATGGGAGCCCACTAGCAGGACATTACAGACTGTCTCAAAATCAACTTCTGATTACAGACTGTCTCAAAATCAACTTCTGATTACAGACGGTCTCAAAATCAACTTCTGACGAGGACAATCACCAAAGTTATATTGCTGAAATAGGGAAGGTGCCAAACATGGATGTGTCCCAAATGCTATGATACTGATTCCTGTAAATAACAAACTAGCATAATATGCATATACAGAACAATAATAAATTTCAAATATGATCCACAGAACCTTTCATTACTTCTAACAAGGCTCCACTGCTATGGGACACAGATCTTGAGTCTGACCAGGTTTGGCTCAGATTATAGTAACAAAATTGGTCTGCTTATTATGACAACTGTCTGGATGGCCCCCATGATAGTATCAAACAACACCTCTTCATTCCCCTGTAATAAGTTCTATTTACAGCACAGACTTGCTATTTTATACACTTATTATCATCACAGCACAATTTTAACCCTGAAGTACCATGACATTTTGGTCTAAACAACAGCTTCCAACTGCTTGTTTCAAACTATAATCTGTCATTTTGCTATCAGTAAACACTCTCTAGTATTTTAAAGGATGTTTGAAATCATCTGTCTGACATGGTTACTTTAAAGATAGTGCAGGCACTTGAAGAAAAAAAAAATAAGAAAGCTCTAAAAGATTTTTATTAACACTATGAAACTAATGGTTGCACTTTGGATAAAACACCCATTAGTCCAGAGCATCTTTTGAGATGGACAGCAGAACTGTGAGACGATCACAGACCACATTCATTTAAACAATGTGTAATATGTGTTGATTAACACTGAGTTAGATACAGGATCCAGACATCTGAACTAAGCATTGTGCAGAACTTACAACAATGCATCTTGGCATATAAGATTCTGCTACAGAGCATTTCAGCATATATGATTCTGCTACAGAGCATTTCAGCATATATGATTCTGCTACAGAGCATTTCAGCATATATGATTCTGCTACAGAGCATTTCTGCTTATATGATTCTGCTACAGCGCATTTCAGCTTATATGATTCTGCTACAGAGCATTTCAGCATATATGATTCTGCTACAGAGCATTTCAGCATATATGATTCTGCTACAGAGCATTTCTGCTTATATGATTCTGCTACAGCGCATTTCAGCTTATATGATTCTGCTACAGAGCATTTCAGCATATATGATTCTGCTACAGAGCATTTCAGCATATATGATTCTGCTACAGAGCATTTCTGCTTATATGATTCTGCTACAGAGCATTTCAGCATATATGATTCTGCTACAGAGCATTTCAGCATATAAGATTCTGCTATAGAGCATTTCTGCTTATATGATTCTGCTACAGCGCATTTCAGCTTATATGATTCTGCTACAGCGCATTTCAGCATATAAGATTCTGCTATAGAGCATTTCAGCATATAAGATTCTGCTATAGAGCATTTCAGCATATAAGATTCTGCTATAGAGAATTTCAGCATATAAGATTCTGCTATAGAGCATTTCAGCATATAAGATTCTGCTATAGAGAATTTCAGCATATAAGATTCTGCTATAGAGCATTTCAGCATATAAGATTCTGCTACAGCGCATTTCAGCATATAAGATTCTGCTATAGAGCATTTCAGCATATAAGATTCTGCTATAGAGCATTTCAGCATATAAGATTCTGCTATAGAGAATTTCAGCATATAAGATTCTGCTATAGAGAATTTCAGCATATAAGATTCTGCTATAGAGCATTTCAGCATATAAGATTCTGCTATAGAGCATTTCAGCATATAAGATTCTGCTATAGAGAATTTCAGCATATAAGATTCTGCTATAGAGCATTTCAGCATATAAGATTCTGCTATAGAGCATTTCAGCTTATATGATTCTGCCACAGAGCATTCAAACTGTAAGATCCTGCTACAGAGCATTTCAGTATACATGATCCAAAACAGAGGCACTGCAGCATTTAAACGAAAACTACAGAGGCACTTCAGCACATAAGATTTTGGTTTGGAGCACTTCAGCTTACAAGAATAACTTGCTTATCGCACCACTTGAGACTTCTGGGGGCAAAAAAAAGTTAAATATTTCTTTATCAATAAGAAGAAAAATGCCCTAGGTGATATTATCATAGATACTGTACCAAGCTTCCAGAAGGGGGAGAAAAGAATGAAAAATAAAAACACTCTGACATTCAACAAGGAATTTTTATATATTTAAATCATCAACTTTTCCCTTTTTAAAATTTTTTTAACCACATTGCAGCCCAGAGTTATCTCTAATTCCCACCCTCATTTCCAAGCTATTGTTTTATTTGTCTGTACCGCTGACAGTTACAGAAACACTGGGATTTCCTAAAAAATTATTCTAAAGCACAGGTAGTAAGTATCACTATTACACCACAGACCTGTATCAACATGGCATAAAATCTGGGAAGAATTCACATTACTTTCATACACTCTAGAACCATTATCACTGTCGCTTCTGTCGGAACCTCCACCTTCCCAGCCCTCAACTCTGTACCAAGTTATGGAATTAACTCCTTCCAACCACTAGAACCACATTCAAACAAATCATCAGAATCATTCAAAAGTCATTTTTTTCATCTGTGCCAGAACAATCAGACAAGAAATAAGAGCAAAATCTGGCCAGCAACTGTATCCGTGTCATCCAAAACGTTCCCAGCCACTGAGAACAAAATGTCACCTGGTCAGATCTTGAGAATCATGTTTCCAGCAGCTCAGAATCAGAACAGATAATTCTTTTTTTTTTTTTTTGTTCGCACAGAAAAGACAATTTATTGTACTAGCTTTGAAATTTAAAAAAATACCAGCAAGTTAAAATAATTATGAACAACTTTCATTAAAAAGGCTGAAAAGGACACCCCCCCCTCCCCATGATCCCTATCATCTGTCAACAACATTTGGAAACGGAATGCCCCGTTGTTGGTCACGGAGATTTTAATAAACAGCTAGAACTTTAAGAAAACTGTAAGGGACAACACAGATGAAATAAATGTGGCATAAGACAGCCATAGGATTTACATTTGTGTGCTATTATTTAGACCATTCCTAGGTGATGCACCGACAGTAATGCCAAACGGCAACTGCAGTGTTGAATTAAAGTCAAGAAAAGGCAAGGTAAAAGCCAGTTTTCTAACGACATGGTGAAGAAGCTACCAACAGAGAATATCCTCAACTAATAAACAAGAGAACACCTTTATCGGTCAAAAAATGAACATCACAGTGCCATAAGGAGTCAATTGACGCTAAGCATATGAGACTTGGACAATAAACAAACATCTGACCAAGTAGCATAGGAAAAGATAGACAACCATTTCAATCATTTTACAAAATTGCCAGCCATGATCAATAACAGTCTGGCATTAAAAAAAAAAAATGCAAACAGGCAATAACTTCCTATAGCCTGCACTGATTGGAAATGACTGCAGTAAAAAATCATTCAAAGACTGGTACTACCATAAAGATATAAACAGTATTTCAAAAGTCTGCACAAGACAAAAATAACTATTTTAATACAGGTATAATTTTAGCATGTTCGAAACAATGCTTGCATACAGTAAAGTGCTCAAGAAAAGTATGTATAATGCAGTGTTTGAGAAAAGTATATATAATACAGTGTTTGAGAAAAGTATGTATAACATAGTGTTTGAGAAAAGTATGTATAACATAGTGTTTGAGAAAAGTATGTATAACATAGTGTTTGAGAAAAGTATGTATAACATAGTGTTTGAGAAAAGTATGTATAACATAGTGTTTGAGAAAAGTATGTATAACACAGTGTTTGAGAAAAGTATGTATAATACACTGTCTGAGAAAAGTATGTATAATACACTGTTTGAGAAAAGTATGTATAATACAGTGTCTGAGAAAAGTATGTATAATACAGTGTTTGAGAAAAGTATGTATAATACACTGTCTGAGAAAAGTATGTATAATACACTGTCTGAGAAAAGTATGTATAATACAGTGTTTGAGAAAAGTATGTATAATACAGTGTTTGAGAAAAGTATATATAATACAGTGTTTGAGAAAAGTATGTATAATACAGTGTTTGAGAAAAGTATGTATAATACAATGTTCAAGAAAACTATGCATAATACAGTGTTCAAGAAAAAGTATGTGTATCAGGATCAGCAGTTCTTAGATACAGGAAAGATATATAAACATTAGCAACATCTGTTTTTTCTCCAACATTTTACCTGTTTTAGTACAGGACTGGTTTTGTGGCCATTTATCACTTTGGCTGTTTACCATTTATCAGAAAGCACCAATCCATTATCACTGTTCTTAGATGCAGATCAACAGAGCAATCTATCCAGCTGTCTTGTGAGGTTGCAACAAATTCTTCCCAGTTCTCACACTCCACAATCAGACTCTGCATGGCAATCAAGGTGTGGCACATGTCCATTTTAGCTTCCTTTTGTCGAGTATAAGACTTCAACGATAACCGTGAATCGGTATCTTTGACAAGAACAAAGGAGGGGAACTTGGGCTGGTGAAAAATGAACAACTAATCAAGAGCTCAAGACAGATGGTCAACCAGCACAGAGCGGATGTAATCAGTTACAACATGCTTAACGAGATACTGAAAAAGATATCTATGCGCTTAAAGATTCATCTGGAGTGCATGGATGACGGTTCATTCTAACTAACTTGCCAGCTTAGTTAACTTCTCTTCCTTTTTTCAATTAGGTGCCCATCACACTGCCCATGCTAGTAATTGTGGTTGGGTTCAAAGTTCAAAATTCAGACTCTGGCTTCACTGCATTCAGGACAACCCCATATATCCTCTGCAGTATGCCACAGTATCCACCCAAGAGTATGTCTGCTAATGGTGCCTGTCAAGTGCCAGTTGTTTATGATCCACTTTCTGCTACACAGTTCGGATTCCCTGCCAGCACCATTAATTTGTCCTAGCTTCAGCAATCTTTTTTACAGCTACATTGTTCTTCCATCCCGGCTCTTCTTTTTCCCATAGTCTTTCCAATATGGCTTTAGCAATGTCCCCCTTGTCCACTGTCAGTCTGCCATTTATTTTAGCTTGTCCAGCAAGTCTGTCTGCCACATCACTGCCATGTACTCCTCCATGCCCTGGACAGTAAAGCCACATTAAACCTGTCACAGTCGATGGCTTAACAGATGAATCCATTCTTTCTGAAGCAATTTCTCCTCAATCTTATGAAGCATACTCTGTGAATCCATCACAGTAACACCATTAACCACATCAATGGCAACTAGCAACACTACCACTGACACAGCCTCCATTTCCAAACCCTGTGGCACTACTCTTCCAATGTAGCAGACAACAAAACCCCAACCACTACCGCTGTTTCGAGTCACTGAACCATCTGTATATGCTACCGCACGGTTGGGTATTTTCAGTCAGCCAAAGATATTCTCAGCAGCACATAAAAGAAGCTTCACTTATTCATCCACCCCTAATGTTAACATGCCAGTGTAATCACCAATGAAGTAAGGCATAGAAGCAATGCTGAAAAGAGAGGTTAAACAAAAATGTTAAAATATATTTCAGAAGAAGCAACAATACCTTTGATGCTGCAGTACATTTGAGAAAGATCTCAATTTCTGGTCCACAGGCATTGGGGGTGAAATCAGCCCTCTTCCAGCAATCCATCATTCTTGTCATCTCATTCACGCACTCACCTCCTGCAAGATGTACATGCATCAGGAGACTGTGAGAATCTGAACATTAAACATCTATGCTGATCTGCTATCAAATTTCATACATATTTCCAAGACATACTTGTTCTTGTTCTACTCCTTGGAACTGCAAGCAGGATGTTCTAGCTGATGCAGTGTGGGTGCTCAAGCACGACTATCACACTGAACAGGAAATGCATTATGGCAGCTATTTCAGCAGATCTGGAGTGAAGATAAAAAGCAGGAACAGCTGCAATGCAGACTTTATCACCATCGGGACCAAAGCAATCCCTGGCTGTTGGTCAGGCTGGGCCTATCACTAGGAGCACCATCAGAGGGATGAGACTGGTAGGCCTATCACTAGGAGCACCATCAGAGGGATGAGACTGGTAGGCCTATCACTAGGAGCACCATCAGAGGGATGAGACTGGTAGGCCTATCACTAGGAGCAACAATCAGAGGGATGAGACTGGTAGGCCTATCACTATGAGCACCATCAGAGGGATGAGACTGTTAGGCCTATCACTAGGAGCACCATCAGAGGGATGAGACTGGTAGGCCTATCACTAGGAGCACCATCAGAGGGATGAGACTGGTAGGCCTATCACTAGGAGCACAATCAGAGGGATGAGACTGGTAGGCCTATCACTAGGAGCACCATCAGAGGGATGATACTGGTAGGCCTATCACTAGGAGCACCATCAGAGGGATGAGACTGGTAGGCCTATCACTAGGAGCACAATCAGAGGGATGAGACTGTTAGGCCTATCACTAGGAGCACCATCAGAGGGATGAGACTGGTAGGCCTATCACTAGGAGCACAATCAGAGGGATGATACTGGTAGGCCTATCACTAGGAGCACCATCAGAGGGATGAGACTGGTAGGCCTATCACTAGGAGCACAATCAGAGGGATGAGACTGGTAGGCCTATCACTAGGAGCACAATCAGAGGGATGAGACTGGTAGGCCTATCACTAGGAGCACAATCAGAGGGATGAGACTGGTAGGCCTATCACTAGGAGCACCATCAGAGGGATGAGACTGGTAGGCCTATCACTAGGAGCACCATCAGAGGGATGAGACTGGTAGGCCTATCACTAAGAGCAACAATCAGAGGGATGATACTGGGTCTTGGCCAGAAATGGTTCACCGGTCCTGACAACCATGCCATCACACTAGCACAGTCACTTCTCCCACTTCTAAAATGCACAGCAAAATTTATAAAATATTTAGCTAAAATGAGATTAAAAATATGACACTGAAATTATAAAATTAAACTATTTAACTGAAGGACTGAGAAAATAACACCAAACAGTGGAAATATCACAAACAAACAGAAGGGTATGATCACAACTATCATTTAAATGCAGTAAAAGATCACGTCTCTCCAAATATCATGAGCTCTCAATCTTTCCATGAGTTCTCAATCTTTCCATGAGTTCTCAATCTTTCCATGAGTTTTCAATCCTTCCATGAGCTCTCAATCCTTTCATAAGCTCTCAGTCCTTCCATGAGCTCTCAATCTTTCCATGAGTTCAATATTCATGACTTTGTATCATTCTGTTCACGTAAGAAGAACCAAACAACACATTATGAGAATAATGAATCCTTACCACAAACAGCTTTGACATGGACTCTACAGGGTAAAGGAAGCACGGGATGCCCCAAAGAGACACAGAGATGCACAGCAGAGAAAATGCTGGCAAACAATGGACTAATATGGGAGACAACCTACAAGATAGCGAAGGACTAACAAAAGTGGAAATCTCCTACAAGAAGTTACCCCATCTGTCTCAAGACATAAAGTACAAAAAGGAAGAAGAATGAGGGAAAGCAAACAACTGTGTGTGCTCTGTTAATCAATAAAACTGCTCCGATCTTTTTAAAATAGTTTATCTGAAACATTACCTGTTACTTTCTCCCTCAAACTCATTTATATTCCCAACTGTCCTAATGGGGTCCTTCCTTTCTCATCCTGTGCTCAATAAATATCTAAAAGTTTCTTTCTTTTTTTTTTTTAATTCCTGGGATTTGAAATCAGTTCCATTATCACTGGCTTCTCTCATATATTATCTACATATGATATCTCTGTGGTCCATGCCAGTCCGGCACTGGTCTTCACTGATTTCCACAACCATCTATCCTCTGCTATAAGATGGGTGTTGGGTCTTCACTGATTTCCACAACCATCTATCCTTTGCTATAAGATGGGTGTTGGGTCTTCACTGATTTCCACAACCATCTATCCTCTGCTATAAGATGGGTGTTGGGTCTTCACTGATTTCCACAATCATCTATAATTTGCTATAAGATGGGTGTTGGATGTGCTCAGTGCTACTCCTTTAGTCAGTCAAGTATCTTGTTTCTTTTGTCTTCCTTTTCCCCTCTAGTTTTCCTGTTGTCACTAATGTTCTAGATCACCTCTTTTCAAAACATATCCTACAAATCTGAATTTTGTCACAATTTCTCTCTTTTGCCCAGCCTCGCTCAGAACCTTATCATTTGTTTTCTTTGCTGTCCATGATATTCTCACCATTCCTCTTAGGAAACACATCTCTGCTGTTCCAGTAGATTTTGAGTGCCTTTGCTTGCTGTCCATGCTTCATGTCCATATAACAATAATATGGGTTCAATGTAGCACTCTACAAATCTCTTTCTGGTAGATGTTTGAGAAGCCTTGTTCAGAATAGGAGAACAGAACACTGGAGAAAAGGAAAGAGTAATGATGATGATGACATCTCTCTCTGAACCTTAAATTCCCAGGGCACATGGGGCTTCCGCAAGGGTTTTCCACAAACGCCTGTCCTTTGCCTTTTTTTTTCCACTCTTGCCCAGGTCAGCCCTCTACTGCTCGACATCCTCTCTGTTGTTCTTCTCCGTGTCTCTTTTGGTCTAACCTTACTTCTGTTCCCTTGTGGTGTCCATCTTAGTGATATTTTTGGTAGTGAGTTGTCAGTCATTCGGAGCACATTCATGGGCTCAGTTTCCTGATAAGCATTTCTCCTTCCACCTGCATTTTTTTTTTTCCCTTGCTTCTGTTTCTGTAGCAGTCTGATAGTTTTTTTACTAGATAGGGTTGCTGGCCCTATGCCGAACCCTCCTTATTCACCTTTTACAATCATGCGTGGTAGGGTACAGTGGTCCTATTCTGATGATGATGATATGTGTGCATATTAATATGAAAAGGAGAACCATAATTGGAAGCATGCAATCTCTGAAGCAGTCAGTGCCTTCCCTGGGGTGCAGGGTGGGGGCGTGTGCAAGGGGTAGTACCTCACAGAGAGGCTGCCACTCTCAGTTGTCTGAAGGGTCTTGATCCTATTTGGTGTCCCCCCCCCATGCCTACCTAGATCACATGTGGCCCAACAAGTCTGCTTGTGTACGGAAGCACAAGGCAGCAGCAACAACTAAGATGCTTTGGGCATGTCACGAGGCATAATACTATCCTCAAGACCCTTCTTGAAGGCAAGACCAAAGGAAAGAGAACAAGAGGGTGACAATGACACAGATGGGTGGGCAACATCAAGATATGGACAGGAACCGGCTCAGCCGAGCGCACTACGAAGGCAGGAAACATAGCAGGCTGGAGATTCACTGCAACCTGGTGTGGGCAGATGGCACGAGATGATGATGATGCTGGCAAGTGCTTTCTCTGCTGCACTATATGTAAGCACACAGGATGCTGAGTATAGCAAGTTATCTACCACACAAGACAACAGTATCCTGAAAGTAAGCCCTAACAGTCTATACAAGTGAAGGATACACAAACATATCCTTAGCAATGTGCAACCTCAGTATCACACAATGAAAGGTTCTTACATATTTGGATTGCTTTTCATTTTAGTTTAGTCATAAATGGAATTTTTTCCTTAAAACATTCTTTCAGAGCTCGAACGCTTTCAGTGAGGTTCTAGAGTCAAAATCCGTGGACTCCTCTAATTGGATGGAATTATACAGAGACAGGGTCATATAGTCCGATTTTGAAAAGAAAATTAAATGTGATGTGCGCAGATGGTTTTGTTTCATATTTTGGCATTTATACTTTTAAACTGCCATAAATGCTAAAAACAAGAATCACATCACTGCTTGGCTAAATGTGGTGGTGATGAGGAATGATAACAAGAACTGTTTGTGTACTAATTCTAAGAATTAAAATGTTTGGTCAAAAACACAGGGAGGATGCACTTAACAATGGTAAGGAAAACTTGCAGTTAGCCTAGACCAGTGTTTCCCATCCTTTTCTGGATCATGGCCCACTTAGCACCTCAAAGACTGACCGAGATATCTAATGACTTACTCTGACCGAGAGACCTAATGACTTACTCTGACCGAGAGACCTAATGACTTACTCTGACCGAGAGACCTAATGACTTACTCTGACCGAGAGACCTAATGACTTACTCTGACCGAGAGACCTAATGACTTACTCTGACCGAGAGACCTAATGACTTACTCTGACCGAGAGACCTAATGACTTACTTTGTACTACCATTTTCCCGGACTTGACCTCATCCTTCAGAGCAGGAATACGAACGACCTTGTATTTGTAGCCAAGATTTTTGTAGTTTGTGAACTTCTTCAGAGGTGCTGTTGTGAAAACTGCATCGGTCAGCCTCATCTTCCGGCTTCTAGCTGAGTCAGACAAATAAAACTGATGTTTAATTTTCTAAATACATCCCTCACTTACTTGATCTATGTTTTTCTCAGTCAGTGTGTGCTTTTACACTCAATTTGAAAATTCTTGAATGTCAACCTAAACTTTAAAATTCAAGTGACATGTGTGTGTGTGAGTGAGTGAGTGAGTGAGCAAGTCTCTGCACTAGCTGATTCTTGCTATAAGAAAACCAACATGGTGTGTTTATGTGCTCTCCTCTGCCTGCAGAAGCAGAAAACTGCCACTGTAACACACTCTCCATTCAGTAAGAAGTGCAGGGATTTTACTGCAGCCTTGCAAAACTACTGCTCCGTTGATCAGCATCCAAGAACAAGGCTGGTGAGCTTCTGCTCAGCTGCACTACTTTCTAGTTTCTGATAAATGATAATGAAAAGTACTCACTCAATGCAACTGAAATTAGCTACTGAACCAATGATGGCAGGTATATTACAGACCCAACACTCCACGTAGTAGCATTCATGTAACAATCTAGGAACCATATCTGGAGACTCTGAGAACATAAACCTGTATTTCCCAAAGTGGATGATAATGCCCCCCCTCTGGGCCCTGGAAAGGACCATGGGGGGGGGGGGGTCGTAGAAGAAAAGGGGATAGTGGTGGGGGGGGGGGGGGGGGGCAATTAAGGAAAAATGAAGCAGCAGACAGGGGTGCAGTAAATACCTTCCTTAGCGCTTCTCTACCTGATGCTGAGACACTTGTGTCACTACATGAAGCTTATCTGTCACATTACAAGCTGAGAAAATAATGCAGTAGGTGAGTTATAAATGTAGTCCTTCATACTGTTAAATTGGTTTCCTTGCTGAAGTTTTTAGTTGTGCAAGGCATATCCTAGTTTAATAGGCCATTGCACGAATAGTACAACATTGGGAGGGAGTGGCACTGAGTATGTGGCCTGGGAGAAAAGGGGGCAGCAGCACAAGAAAGCCTGGGAAACACTGATGTAAACTGTCTCTCATTTAAAGCACACCTTTGCTAATCAAAATGGTTTCCCTCAGTTTTTAGTGATAGGAATTTTTTTTTTTTTTGCATCAAACCAAACTTAGTGATCTTATTGTCAACAGTTTCTAGGTTCTTAGAAAGGCTGTTCTGATATAACTGATTACCGAGCACACCCAGGAAGCAGGTATGGTCTTGGTTTTGCAAACCAAAAGCAGATGCTGCCAAGCATTATATGGTGTGACAAGACCTAAACAGTCTAAAGAAAAGCAACTGTAATCATGCTATAAATGCAACAGCAATCAGTACTACATCTATTTTCTCATTTATGTTGTTTCTTGTGTCGATTGTTATTGCATCTCTCTCTCTCTCTGAACCTTAAGTGCCCAGGGCACATGGGGCTTCCGCAAGGGTTTTCCACAAATGCCTGTCCTTCGCCTTTTTATCTGCTCTTGCCCAGGTGAGCCCTCTATTGCTCAACATCCTCTCTGTTGTTCTTCTCCATGTCTCTTTTGGTCTACCCTTACTTCTGTTCCCCTGTGGTGTCCATCTTAGTGCTATTTTTGGTAGTGAGTTGTCAGTCATTCGGAGCACATGTCCCAACCATCGCCAGCGTCTTTCCTCAATAACTGTTGTCAGTGGTTTCATCTGCATTTCTGCTAATAAGATGTTATTTCTTATGGTGTTTGGCCAAAAGTTATTGCATCTACAAACTACTTTTCTACAGATTTCCACTTGCTTTTGCGCCATGATTTCACGCTCTCATTTATGCTGCTTACTGGTTCAAAGGACTGTTATAGCCAGAAGTGGGGTGGGGGATACGCTCTCCACTTCAATTAAATGTCTCCAAGGCGTGCACCTCATATAGCCTCTGACAGTCCAAGTCCAGCTCCTGGCGGAAATGTTTAAACTGACAGGAAAAGGACTGAAAGGCGAATCTGGCACCTGAAAACCAGATGCTTCGGGTAGATGAGAGTCTTGGTTGGTAGCTCATCTAGGAGAAGGAAAACTCTGATTTAACTCTTTATGTGCATGTGGTCGAATTTTCGACACTTCCGGTGGTCCCTAGCGTGCGTATGGTCGAAAATTCGACATTGTTTGTTCCATTTACATTGTACATATTTCGTCCGCGATTCCGGTGACACTTTCAAAATGGAGAATGCGTGCCTAGTTACGAGCGATGCCAAGCGAGAACAAGGACGAGAAGCATGGAAATTTTTCAATTTTTGATGATGTAGATAGGGGCATGGACATAGCCTATGGCCACGCCACTGCTCTTGAATGTTTTCTAAGTAGATTTAGACATATTTAGACGACTGAAGAAGTAGTTAGGAGGTTATTTCAGACATTCATTGAGCGAAAATGCAATACGGGGTCACAATACGAGATCGACAAGTAGATCTACACATCTTAGATGGTAAGTAGGGGTAAGTAGCGCGAATCTAGACTTAGCCGATGGTGAGCTGGCCACAATCAGTGTCTAAAAACATCACATTACTTCTTTTTTCCTAAAAAAAACTCTGCATTTATGAAATTTTCATTCATTTAGCTACACTTTGACACATATTACGTATACGGAAGTACATGGAAATACTGTTTTCCATTCCATTTTACAACTATACCCCCTTACAGTTCAAGACCCGCGTTTTACTCCCGCACGCCACGACACGTCCATGTTTCTTCTGCCGCATGGAAAGAGTTAAAACCCGCTGCTGGCGAGATTCTTCAGCTGCCATGCGTGGGGTGAAACTCCTCCCGGCCAATGAAGAAAAATGCAATTAGGGTTGCCGCGCTGCAAAGCCATGGAAAAGGTGTAGGAAAGGCTTAAGTGAAGTAACCAGCAGTCTTGAGGCCAGGGCTACTCAAATCACAGCACCTCTGCTCTAGAGGCCAGCCACATCCTATATACACCCATACTGGGACAGACTGCCTAAACTGGCTTAACCTGGGGTTAAACTAAGACACTGCTGGCGAGATTCTTCAGCCGCCACATGTGGGATGAAACTCCTTCCGGCCAATGAAGAAAATGCAAAAATGTGATTAAGGTTGCCATGTGGTGCCGCTGTGAAAAAAGGTGATGGAAAGGATAAAGTGAAGTTTAATCGGTATGTCCAGTAGTCTCGTAGCGAGAGCTACTCATACCACGGCACCTCTGCTCTAGAGGCCGGCCACATCCAATATACACCCATACTGGTGAAATATGCCCAAACTGGCTTAACTCAAGGGTGAAACTTGATGACTAATCATGTCACGGAACCTCCGCTTTAGAGGTAGGTCACATCCTAAATATACCCATACTGGGATAATATGCCTAAACTGGCTTAACCCAGGAGTGAAACCTACTAGTGGCAAAGATTCGTCTTACTGGACAAAAGCTCCATCCTGGTTACAACTAGGAAGGGTAGCGGCCACGATCACAAAATGCTGAAGTCAGAGACACTGGATCAGTGCAGTCTAGATAGGCAAACACCTCTCACCCATCGAGGATATATGCATATCCTAATCACGCTGAGGTTTTCAGGTGAAAGTCCAACACTGGATTGGATGGGCAACCACCTCTCACCCAGCGGGTATATACTGATATCTAAAACACGTCGAGGTTTTCCGGTGAGAAAGTCCAGCTCTAAATTAAACTGGTGCAACGAAAACCAGTGTCACGCAATCCCGCTTCTGAGACCTACCGAGAATACAATCCCAAGCCCCACGATACTCTGAACCTCCTGTGGTCCTCTCTGGGATCTCTTGTGGACTTTTCGGGGACCACATGAGTAAATTCAGTAGGATAACGGGGCGGTTTTGGTGGAAGAAGGAAACGAAGAAGAATACTGCTTACTAAGACTGCTGGTTCCTCCTTTGTGATAAATGTGCAGGCATATGCACTGCTGTGTATGAGTTCATTTCATTCCAGAAGCGATGAACAATATTATTCGCACAATGTTTTTTCTCTACCGCGTTATTAGTATTTGTGAGGCTTGACTTTTGCTATCGCACCGGTAATCTTTTCCCCCCTCTTTTGTGAACTGAAGAACTCTACGTCCAGTGAAATTACTTTCTGCTATATCGTGAATGTCAACATTTTATAGCACACTAAAGTAAGAAAGCATTAAACCTTTCGATGAAACTGTAAACTGCGACCTAGTGTAACTTTCAAACTTTCATGAGGTGAAACAGCGGATACAGTCTCATTTTTGGCAAGGAAATTTTGCAGCTTGTCGTAATTTCTTTATCATCAAAAGATTTACATCCGGAAAGATGGCGATCACTAAGGACGCCGTCATGGGTCGGTTAATTGTACATTGTTAGGCGAAATTAAAACCCTAGCTTTCTGGAAAGTACAAGTTTGTCGATTTAGTACTTTACAGTTAAGTACACTCGTGAATGCAAGTGCGGACTGAACTGCTAAAGAATAACGTAATGGCTATTCCATAAAAAGATCTTGGATTTGAACTGGAAGATCTTGATTTTGCAGATGACATAACTCTTATCAGTGACAATGTGAAATCAATGCAAGTAAAAGCAGATACCCTGTCTTCAATGGCTAATAAAATAGGACTTAAAATTAACAAGGATAAAACAAAAATAATGAAACTTCTCATTAACTACAAAGGACAAATATACGTAGAAGGAACAGCTGTTAAAGAAGTAAACCACTTTGCATATCTCGGCAGCTACATAGACCAATATGGTGACACCAAAAAGGAAGTTAAAATTGTAATTGCAAAATCAGCATTGACCTTCAAGAATCTTGAGAACATGTGGCATTCAAAAGTTATAAGAACAAAAACCAAGTTAAGACTATTCAATTCAAATGCAATATCAACCCTCATTTATGCACACGAAAGCTGGAAAACAGCTAGAGAAATAGACAACAAATTAGACTCTTTGGAAAACAAATGAGGAAAATAAAGGAAAATACTCTGTATAAAGTGGAACGAATTCAAGAATAATACAGAGATAAGACAGATGAGCAAGCAACAACCTGTCTCATGCGTGATCAGAAAAAGAAGATGGACATATGTTTGTCATGTGATGAGAAGAAACAATCAGAAGAGCCCCAAACAAGCTATCAAGTGGAACACAACAGGCCGAAGAAAAAGAGGTCGACCACGTGAAACTCTACATAGGACATTGTTAAGAGGCCAGTTTACTGGGCATAACATCCCTTGATGAGATTGAAAAACTCGCCGAAGACAGGAAATCTCGGCGAACTACTACACGGGCACTATGTGACGTTTAGCGGCACGAGAAGGATGTAAGATGTGAGATTCCATAAAAAGATTATTACATTTCCTAGGAGATGAACTTTGACCCTTATCACGCCATTTCTATGCACAAGCTTCTTCGGCATATAGACGTATCAGTAACAAAGTTGTTACTTATAATAAAAATTGTTGAGTATTTGCCGGCTTATCAGAGGTATAGGCGTTTAAAACGCACCACATTTTACAGCGGAAGTAATAATTTTGGCACATCTCATCACGCATTTATTGAAGAAAAAAATAAATAGCAATAAGTCCGCAGCGCATAAAGCTTTTATGGGGTCCATTTTATTTTTAACGAAACAGACGAAAATTACTCGCTTCTTTTTTTGTTGCTATAGTTGTTAAGCCCCCCCCCCCCCCCCGCCGAATGGCACTGATATGATATATATTGCATCGAACTTTGTATATTAATTTACATATCTTTATGATTATCTCTAATTCATTTGTATAAGATAGATATCGTTTTAGGTCATTAACTTTGAAAGAAATTTTGTGATTCTGAACATGTGAAAATTCTTAACAAATGAAATATTTGGATATATTCAGTGTAATTACGTCACGAGCACAAGCAAAAGGTACTATATATAAACACGACAAACCTGGCTGGAGACTTGACTCAGAGCCCATAGTCGTATTAAGACTCACGATGAGCCAAGGCTTAGATGAGAAATTAGAGCCTGTTTGATTGGGAAAGCTTTTGGGTCTCGCGAGATTTCTCCAACAGCGCACAGCTGATTTGAGGGTTATGATGCTGGTGTGGTAAGGTAGGTGATGGCAGATAACTACACGCAGAATAAAACATCACCATGTGACTGGGGTAACTTCTAGTCTCTAGAGACCAGCTCATAGTCCGTCATACTGTTTCTTCACGCTTCCTGATACTCCTTACAGCATTCATCGTTGGCCGGGACGGGAACCGTGACTTGGAGTGCTTTACCAGTTAAAAAAAAAGGAATAGTCTCGCTGCTAATTTACTCATTTTTGAAATGCGCAGTGTATGATAACATGACTTGGGTGCGAAAGTGTTGTTTACTCATGCGTTAGCTAAGATCTGTGAAATATTACTGTAAAAAGCTGCATAAACGTCACCTTGCGTCAAATGATAAATCTGTTCATTGTAGCCGAATTTTAAAAAAAAAAAGAAAAATATGAACAATTTTAAATTTTGACTGATAGTTCTGGATAAAACAATTTTGTTCCCGCCGACTCTCCGATAGCTTTTCCGTGGGAAAAGACACTGGAAAGTTTCATTTCTGGCCAGTGTTTGCGACAAAGATTCATTGTAGATATCATCATGATCATCATCATCATCATGTACCTGAATTGTGTAATGTACTCTGGATATTTGAACCCCACGAATGTGAAATATTTTCATACTGAAGCTATCATGCGAAATATTGTCTTCGGATATTAAGCAGGTAATTAACAAGATTTTACAAAGCCTAATTTATTTTTGATGGTGTGAGAGGAGATCATCAGCTGAGCTAATGGCCTACATGAAGGATCAGTTGCTTTGGAGAAGCATAACAGCCAACCACACTCGGCACGGCACCTGTTGATGATGATGGTGATGAATTTATTTTTCGATATAGTCGGAAACAACTTTCAAACTTTTATAACAGTTGCTCTTAAAGTCTATCACCTTTATTACCTTTTTATCTCAAATTGTAAAACTACGGCACAACGAACAAAATTAATTACAATTACTTTTTTTTTTTAAGTTGGAATATACAGAGTGCATAATAAATCACGAAAGATAATTTCTCCGAATTGATTTACAGAGAACTTTCAGACATTTCTCACTTATTTGCGTTTTCATGCACAGACAATGATAATGTTTTGTGCATAGTTTAAGTTAGGGGAAAAAAAAAACACATTATCATTATTTCTCCAATCATTTTGACAGATAATAAATTTGACTGATCCTACAAATTTCGCCTTTCCTTATAGTAACATACCCTAGTGCCACACCCAACTCTCATATCAACACTAAATGTTTTTAAACCGATTGTGGTAAGCAAGCTTTAGCATGTCCGACCAGCAAATTCAAACAGCATTAATGACAATTTATAAATTAATGAAAAAACATCATAAGGCAAACTATAATTTTATTTTAAACTGAGGAACAGTTAAAAGAAAAGAGCGCATATATATATAATGTAGAAAGAAGAACTTTTTAACAACAAACAAAGGTTTGTGTATGTTTTAATTTTTTTGTTACCACATGTGTCTTAACGTTATTTGCACTTCTGTTGGCTGAAGCAGATATCAGTCAGTCAGTCAGTCATTTGCATGTCCTTTGCGGAACTTTGCCTCCCTAACAGCTCTCCTGTAGGCCTCTAGCAGATATCAGGCGTTAAAAAAAAAAAAGTTCCCTTGTCTGCATATTCACAAAATCAGAAAGAGATAGTATTTTTCTTACTGATTTCTTACTCAAAGATAATCATGGAAAGTCCTTCCAGTCGAGCGGAAATAAGTTTACTAATAACATTAACTTCACTTAAAACATAGCGCCATATAACAAGACAGCATAACAAAAAAGCCCCCTAAAAATTTCTGGTTTAAGGGGAAGTGTTTCAGCTTCATATCTTGCCCTTTCGTCGGCTGACTCATAGAGTTTTAATTGTTCAGTATGACTTGTGACCAGAGTATAATCTATAACCATGGTATAAGATTTAGCTTTCTGTAGCAGAGAAACCTTTTCTTTTTCTTTATCTCAGATAAGAGAGAGAGAGAGAGAGAGAGAGAGGAGGGGGGAGATCAATTACTGAACTCTTTTTCATTCGGCCTTTTGGCTAAGAGGTTTTTAAACCAAACACCCTCACCACCGCGAGGTGGTGCAATTATCTAGCAGCACCATGCGGTGTATGGGGGAAGAAGAAGAAGAAGAAGAAAAAAAGAAGAAGAAAGAGAGAGAGAGAGGAAAGGGGGGGGGGGGAGAGATCAGTTACCGAACTCTTTTTCATTCCTTTTTTCAAGATATTTGAACTTATCCTTGTTACTAACTAAAAGCCGATCTTTTGTTTTGTTTTTGTTTGTTTTGTTTTGTTCTTTTGGGGGGGGGGGAGGGAAACTTGTTACTAATTAAAGATTGACTTTATGTTAAGTTTGGGTGGGGGGTGTTTGGGGTGTGGGATCAAGTGCTATGCCGACTGGCGTTGGCTATTATGCTTCTCCACAGTACACGATCCTTCATGCAGGCCATGATCTCCTCTCACACCATCCTGTCAGACTGTCCAGTATCATTTCTCTTGGTCTTCCTCTAGATCTTTTTCCTTCTATTTTTCCTGTTGTTATAATATTTTCAATGCCCCCTCTTCTCATTGCATGTCCTATGAAAGTACATTGTCTTTCTCTTATCTTTTTGACAAGGTTTTTTGTCTCTCCAGCTCTTCTCATACATTCTTCATTAGTTATTTTTGCTGTCCAGGGGATTCGCAACATTCTTCTAATAAACCACATTTCTGCTGCTTCCAATGATTTTTGTGCAGACTTGCCTATTGTCCATGATTCACTTCCATATAACAAGATAGGTTCAATATAGCATTTTAGGGCTCGTTTTCTAACATTCATTCATAAGGATGTGTTGGATAATATTATGTTTCTCATTCTCTGAAATGCAGTCTTTGCTTGGCCTATTCTGTTCGTAATTTCTGTTCTGCGTTTCCCATCTGAAGTTATTACTGCTCCAAGGTATTTGAATTTCTGCACCTGCTTTAGAATAGTTCCGTTTAATTTTATACTGCATGTTGGTGGATTCTGTTTCTTAGATATAACCATAGTCTCTGTCTTTTTGATGTTCAAAGTAAGGCCCTTTCTGTTCACTTTCTTTGGCAACTTTATCCAAGAGATTTTACAGGTCTTGTTGGTTCTCAGCTATCAGTACTGTGTCGTCAGCATACCGAAGGTTGTTAATATTGTATCCTCCAACTTTTATGCCTGGTTCTGTGATGATTGTTCTTAGAATATTCTCGCTGTACAGAGATAAAAGGGCGTCTGTGTGGCAAAGTGGTTAGTGCACTGGTCTCTCATGGCTGAGATTGGGGGTTCGAATCCGGCCGGAGGCGCCCCAGTCACCCAGCTGTAGAAATGGGTACCCGACTTCTTCTGGAGCTGGGGAAGGAAAGGCGGCCAGGCGTGACACTGACCATATCACCCTCTAATGTGCTGACAGGTCAAGGAAAATATGGGCACTAACACCATATCTGTATGTGCCTCTAAGGCATGACAGGATTACCTTTACCTTTTTTTTACAGAGAAAAAAGATCTGGATATAGTACACATCCTTGTCGCATCCCTTGTTTTATAGGTTGATATTTTCCAGTTCTATTTTCAACTCGAATTGCTACTTCTTGCTGCCAGTATAGATGTTTTACAATCCTCAGGTCTTTGCCGTCTATATTGATGTCTTCAAACATTTTAATAATTTCATTATGTTTCACCTTGTCGAATGCCTTGATGTAATCAATGAAGCATAAGTAGAGATCTTTCTGTACTTCTAAAATGGGGGTGGGACGGTGTCATTAATTAAAGATTGACCTTATGTTAATTGTGGAGGGGGGGGGGTGGAACCGTGTTACTCATTAAAGATTGATCTTATGTTAATTTTGGAGGGGGGGGGGTGGAACCGTGTTACTCATTAAAGATTGATCTTATGTTAATTTTGGAGGGGGGGGGGGTTGGAACCGTGTTACTGATTAAAGATTGACCTTATGTTACGTTGGGGGTAGGGGGAGGGGTGGAACCGTGTTACTGATTAAAGATTGACCTTATGTTACGTTGGGGGTAGGGGGAGGGGTGGAACCGTGTTACTGATTAAAGATTGACCTTATGTTACGTTGGGGGTAGGGGGAGGGGTGGAACCGTGTTACTGATTAAAGATTGACCTTATGTTAAGTTGGGGGTAGGGGGAGGGGGGAACAGCACAGCGTTACTAACTTAAGACTGTACTTCCTAGCAGACAAGCTCCGAGAGCGGCAAGCTAATCCACATCCAAACACTGAAACAAACAGAGCCGTTACAACCAGCGAGAAATAGGAACCAACATTAGCTGTACTGGTATATTCATTCATTCATTCATTCATACGCATGTCCCTTGCGGAACTTTGCCTCCCTAACAGCACTCGTGTAGGCCTCTCGGTTGTGAGCAAGATGGCCTGCCGCTGATGCTGTACTGGTATAATAATGCACTTTTTTAAAATGAACTTTATTGTCAAAAAAAAAAAAAAAGCAGTGTATGACATGGTTTTCAAACACGAAGATGTACATAATATTTATGATCAACAACTTGTTATGAGAATGAAGGAGATCCGCAGTGACTTTTACAATGCCACGATGGGAAGATTTGTGGTGAGGACACGTCCTGTCGCCATCGTGTTTTGATGTACTTAAAGATGGTGTTGTTGGTAAGTACCGGGACAAGTTGTCGCCGGGGGGGGGGGGGTCGTTGCTTCGGTTATTACAAACAACAGCAGACCAGGCCAGAACTGACTGAAGCAGTATCCAACTCTTTTTTCATGAGTTAAGGGCAGATGTGCTCCTTACATCTTACATCTTACATCTTTCCCGTGCCGCCATACGTCACTTAGGGCTCGCAGTATGTCAGGCCATGAGTCTAATCTCGGCCAGCTTCTCAAACGTCGTCAAGGGATTTGATGCCTTCTATTTTAGCCTCTCTGGTCAGGGTCTCTCTCTCTCTCTCTCTCCTCTCTCTCTCTCTCTCTCTCTCTCGAAATAGGCCTCTTTCTATTTCCCAAGATGTTTCTCATTTTGATGGCTTTCCTCTGTGCTTCTATTTCTTCTCATCACATGACTCACTAAGGCTTTAAAACGGCAAAATTTACACACAATTCTTAATATAAAATACTTGCCTGGTTAAAAACCGAAGAATATTCTGCAACAGATGGAAGATTTATAAGAAAGTCCATACTCTCTATTTTTCAACTAATACATGTAAAATATGTTAATAATTTTTTTAAATATAAATTTTTCTGGAATTAGATGAGAAATTTATTAAGTTCCCTCCCTTCTATGTTGGACCGTATAGTCATGTACCGTGAGAAATTTATTAAGTTCCCTCCCTTCTATGTTGGACCATATAGTCATGTACCGTGAGAAATTTATTAAGTTCCCTCCCTTCCATGTTGGACCGTATAGTCATGTACCGGGACATGCGATATTTCATTGTTCTCTCGCGGACGCCTAGAAGGTGGTGATTTGGGGGGGGGGTAGAGGGGGGAGGGGGAGGAGGCGCTCAGCCTGCGCACTCCTTAGCGCCTGCTGTAGGCAAACAGCTCTTAGTGTTTTATTGTCTTAACAGCTCTTGTGCTTACCCAACCGCATGATCTCAAACTCTCCCCTTTCCTCCTTTTTGAGGTGCCACATATCAGTTCTCTGGGTATGCTCATGAATGAGAGAGAGAGAGAGAGAGGGGGGGAGAACGTGGGCCTGGCTGGGATAATTCAGAGGTATCTAGCTACGAGTTAGCCGTTAACATTTGGGCCTCTAGACTACACTTTTGGTCTATACCGCCAATCTTCTAATATATGGTTTACTTCCCCTCTAAGTAGAGTCTCTACTACTATTGTATGAGCTTGCATTACGCAACAGTACCCCACTGTCTGATCTTTAACTCTTCAACTAACTTGCTATTTACTTCATTAATCATTTTCGTGTAAATAAAGCTTATTCTGTATCTGCAGTTTTTCCCCCTTTGACGCCGGGGCCCCCTTACTCTTCCGGACCCCCCCCCCCCATCCTCCTCAACAAGGCATAAGGCTGTTCAAGATAAAAGGTAATTCACCATTGGAATTATCAACGGTAACCCAGTCTGATCTAGTAACCTAGTCTGATCTAGTAACCTAGTCTGATCTAGTAACTCAGTCTGATCTAGTAACCTAGTCTGATCTAGTAACTCAGTCTGATCTAGTAACCTAGTCTGATCTAGTAACTCAGTCTGATCTAGTAACCTAGTCTGATCTAGTAACTCAGTCTGATCTAGTAACCTAGTCTGATCTAGTAACTCAGTCTGATCTAGTAACTCAGTCTGATCTAGTAACCTAGTCTGATCTAGTAACTCAGTCTGATCTAGTAACCTAGTCTGATCTAGTAACTCAGTCTGATCTAGTAACCTAGTCTGATCTAGTAACTCAGTCTGATCTAGTAACCTAGTCTGATCTAGTAACTCAGTCTGATCTAGTAACTCAGTCTGATCTAGTAACCTAGTCTGATCTAGTAACTCAGTCTGATCTAGTAACCTAGTCTGATCTAGTAACTCAGTCTCATCTAGTAACTCAGTCTGATCTAGTAACTCAGTCTGATCTAGTAACTCAGTCTGATCTAGTAACTCAGTCTGATCTAGTAACTCAGTCTGATCTAGTAACCTAGTCTGATCTAGTAACTCAGTCTGATCTAGTAACCTAGTCTGATCTAGTAACTCAGTCTCATCTAGTAACCCAGTCTGATCTAGTAACTCAGTCTGATCTAGTAACTCAGTCTGATCTAGTAACTCAGTCTGATCTAGTAACCTAGTCTGATCTAGTAACTCAGTCTGATCTAGTAACCTAGTCTGATCTAGTAACTCAGTCTCATCTAGTAACCTAGTCTGATCTAGTAACCTAGTCTCATCTAGTAACCCAGTCTGATCTAGTAACCCAGTCTAATCTAGTAACTCAGTCTGATCTAGTAACTCAGTCTGATCTAGTAACCCAGTCTGATCTAGACACTCGCAGTCTGCTAATTTCAATCAGTTTGAAGGTCAGAAGGAACATCTTCTCAGTGTCTGAGAGACACAGAGGGAGAGAGTAGAGAAGGAAAAAAAGATAAGTTTTTGACATATTTTTTAAAATAAAAAATAAAATCAGTCACTCACATATCGAAGTCATAGAAAGGCGAGGTATGAAAAAGAAAGAAAAGGCATCACTTATGTCATAGAGACACATAGGGGATATGTTGTTAGTGTTCATATTTTCCTGAACTTTTCGATGTGGTCAGCGTTACGTCTGGCCCCTTTTCACACATTCCCCCCCCCCCCCCAAATCTCCAGAAGAAGTCCCGGGTACCAACTTCCACAGCTGGGGGTGACTGAGGTGTCTCCCGCTGCATTCGAACCGCCGACCTTCTCCGTGAGAGACACGTGCTCTAACTAGCTCGCGCCGCTCGGACGCCCCTGAGCTCAGTTAAGAAAAAAAAAAATGAAAGGCCCCGGGTCTTATCTGGAGCGTGCATGGAAAGGCCGACTTGATCTTAAGTACAGATATAAATGTCCATATTGATACTCTTCCATGTGGCCCAAGTTTCCACTCTTTGTCTCGAATACTTTGGAGCAAAGAATCGTCACAGTAAGAGCTGACCAACACCCTATCCCGCTTCTCCGACGCTCCAGGGAGTACTCGTGAGCCCTCTCATGCCTGAACTAAGAATTCTTCCACGCAATGCTACATTTGCTTAATAATAAATTAATAAAGACTGAACTCATATAATAACAGATTCAGTCAGTCAGTCATTTGCATGTCCCTTGTGGAACTTTGCCTCCATAACAGCTCTCCTGTAGGCCTCTCGGTTGTGAGTAAGATGGCCTGCTGCTGATGCATCCATTTGCAGATTTTCAACGATGTCTTACAGACATCTTCCTCTTGGTCTTCCTCTCTTTCTTTTTCCCATTATGTACCCTTTCAAAACGGTCTTCTCTAGATTATCATGACGTTTAATGTGCCCAAAATATTTCAGTTTTCTCTGTTTAATCCTCTTTACTAGCCAGCCTTCTTCAATATTATGTTCTTTTAGTATGGATATATTAATAACAGATTACTTCCCCACATATAGAAATGTCCATGCTGGGACGGTTTCAGGTTTAGTAGCTACTCATTGTCGTAAAAACTGGCCACAGCGCAAAATAGGTTTTATAATAATCTAGCACCGGTGCTGCATGGGCGAGAGTTGTTGAATCGGTAACAAAACTCTTCTCGATCTGAAGACGACTGCTCTATTCCCGGCCCTGTCGCCGCTACAGCTAGGACACGCTGGATTACAATACAGGCACATCTGTCAATTGGTGAAGGAAAAACTAAGATACCACATACAGCCCAACCCGAGAGGGAAAGAAATGCCTCACTTGTGACGGACTCACAGAGCAAGCCAGGGAAGATTGAAAGGAATTTTCTTAAGAGAGAACAGGTAAACCTGCTGGGACGCTCATATGTAAGGGGATTAACATGGATCTTCTGTCTAGGGCATGCGGGTGTGTGTGGAAATGAGTTGTCTGATAGACTGAGCTGGACAGGCCGAAATACACGGCGGGCTGAGAGTGGATATATGGCCACATTAGACAGACTGAAACACAAGGCAGGCTGAGAGTGGATATATGGCCACATTAGACAGACTGAAACACAAGGCAGGCTGAGATTGGATATATGGCCACATTAGACAGACTGAAACACAAGGCAGGCTGAGATTGGATATATGGTCACATTAGACAGACTGAAATACAAGGCAGGCTGAGAGTGGATATATGGTCACATTAGACAGACTGAAATACAAGGCAGGTTCACTGCTGGCGAGATTCTTCGGCTGCCAAGCGTGGGGTGAAACTCCTCCCGGCCAATGAAGAAAATGCGAAAATGCGATTAGGGGTGCCGTGCTGCGCCACTGTGAAAAAAGATGATGGAAAGGATAAAGTGAAGTTTAATTGGTATGTCCTGTAGTCTCGCGGCGAGAGCTACTCATACCACAGCATCTCTGCTCTAGAGGCCAGCTGCGTCCTATATAAACCCATACCAGTGTAAAATGCCTAAACCAGTTTAACCCAAGGGTGAAACTTGATGATTACTCATGTCACGGTGCCTCCGCTCTAGAGGTCGGTCACGTCCTAAACACGCCCTTACTGGGATAATACGCATAAACCGGCTTAACCCAGGGATGGAAGTCACTAGTGGCGAGGATTCGTCCTCCTGGACAAAAGCTCTGTCCTGGTCACAACTAGGCAGGGTAGCGGCCATGACCACAAAATGCTGACGTCGGAGACACTGGACCACTGCAGTCCAGATAGGCAACCACCTCTCACCCGACGGGGATATACTGATATTCAAAACACGTCGAGGATTTCCGTGAGAAAGTCCAAATCTATATTAAACTGGTGCAACGAAAACCACAGAGCCACGCAATCCCGCTTCTGCGACCCACCGAGAATACAGGCCCAAGCCTCGCTATACTCTGAACCTCTTTGTGGTCCTCTCGGGGATCTCTTGTGGTCCTCTCGGAGATCTCTTGTGGTCCTCTCGAAGATCTCTTGTGGCCCTCTCGGAGACCACAGGAGGACAACAGGAGTAAATTCAGTAGGATCACGGGGCGGTCTTGGTGGTAGAAGCGAACGAAGAAGAAGACAAGGCAGGCTGAGAGTGGATAAGGCCGTATTATACTGAAATACAAGGCAGGCCGAGAGTGGATAAGGCCTATTATACTGAAATACAAGGCAGGCCGAGAGTGGATAAGACCGTATTAGAAAGACTGAAATACAAGGCAGGCTGAGAGTGGATAAGGCCGTATTAGAAAGACTGAAATACAAGGCAGGCCGAGAGTGGATAAGGCCGTATTAGAAAGACTGAAATACAAGGTAGGCCGAGAGTGGATAAGGCCGTATTATACTGAAATACAAGGCAGGCCGAGAGTGGATATGGCCGTATTAGAAAGACTGAAATACAAGGCAGGCGGAGGGTGACCAATGCCGTATTAGATAGACTGCGCTAGGATTATGAAAGGAGTGGAAGGACAACGGGTGGACAATGGATGGACAATGGATGGACAATGGGTGGACAATGGATGGACAATGGAAGGACAATGGATGGACAGAGAATAATGAAGTTGGGACAGAGCAAGGGTGCTGGAAGAAAATCTGAACAAAGTGGTCGAAAACGTGTATTAAAACTAAATAAATTAATGTTTATTACAAGCTTTCGACCACTTAGAACGGAATATGAGTTTGTCTCGGCGGCAGTGTAATGGCTAGTTACCCATGATGTAGTTCATGACGTCGTTGTGATGAACTGGTAAGATTGAGAGAAAAAAATTGCTTGGAAAAGAATAGGTTCATCTGTTGAGCCTAACGTGGTTTTATTATTCAGGGCGTGCGGGGGTACATGGCAATTAAGTGGCAGATAGACTTGCTGGGACAGGCTAAAATAAATGGACAAAGGTGATATTGCTAAAGCCGTATTGGAAAGAATGCGGGAAAATTAAGAGCAGAAATGGAAGAACAATGTAATTGTGAAGTGATTGCTAGAGCTAGCTGGGACAAATTAAAGGTGCTGGTAGGAAATCTGATCTGCGTGGCAGAAAACGCATCGCAAAGAACCAACACATGATGGGAACTTGGATAGATGATGCGGCACGTGGTGGAACACATATGGGGTTGTCCTGAATGCAGTGACCTTAGAACCTTTTGTAATATGCAACCAACATTTGACGGGAACTATCAGTAGACAGACTTTTCCATGGATCTTGAAGTATGCGGTGAAAAATAAAATGGCATGTACCTTTGCTCCAGTTCTTTATACATATTGAACATGTATTCAGAACTGCCTTCCTCCAGTTCTGTATACATATTGAACATGTATTCAGAACTGCCTTCCTCCAGTTCTGTATACATATTGAACATGTATTCAGAACTGCCTTCCTCCAGTTCTTTATACTTATTGAACATGTATTCAGAACTGCCTTCCTCCAGTTCTGTATACATATTGAACATGTATTCAGAACTGCCTTCCTCCAGTTCTGTATACTTATTGAACATGTATTCAGAACTGCCTTCCTCCAGTTCTTTATACTTATTGATCATGTATTCAGAACTGCCTTCCTCCAGTTCTTTATACTTATTGATCATGTATTCAGAACTGCCTTCCTCCAGTTCTTTATACTTATTGATCATGTATTCAGAACTGCCTTCCTCCAGTTCTTTATACTTATTGATCATGTATTCAGAACTGCCTTCCTCCAGTTCTTTATACTTATTGAACATGTATTCAGAACTGCCTTCCTCCAGTTCTGTATACATATTGAACATGTATTCAGAACTGCCTTCCTCCAGTTCTGTATACATATTGAACATGTATTCAGAACAAGCGACTAAAAGTATTTAATCAACACAAAGTGTGAGAAGGAAGAATGAAAAGCAGACAAGGAAACATTAAATAGCGGAAACTGTCCTTCGCTTAGATTAGAAGGCCACTTCTAACTCCAGTAAACGTCTTCCTGTGATGTAGTGAGATGAAGTCAACTTCTAACTCCAGGAAACGTCTTCCTGTGATGAAGTGAGATGGCAAGGACTACAAACAGAACATGAGTTCATAGATTTTATCAGGAATCTTAAGTGGGTTTTAAACATTTTTATTTATTTAAGCACTTTTTAAAGAGGTTGGGCGGAGGGGGGGGGGGAGGAATTTATCATATCCTCCAGCACCTATGTAACCTCTTGGACGTGATGCAAAGCTTGTTCTCGTATTCTGTCCTGATTAATCCACAATCTCCCCTATATCACGTTTCATCATCATCATCATGTGCCGTGCCGACTGGCGTTGGCTATTATGCTTCTCCAGAGTACACGATCCTTCATGCAGGCCATCAGCTCAGTTGGTGATCTCCTCTCACACCATCCCGTCAGACTGTCCAGTATCATTTCTCTTGGTCTTCCTCTTGATCTTCTTCCTTCTATTTTTCCTGTTGTTATAATATTTTCAATGCCCCCTCTTCTCATTGCATGTCCTATGAAAGTACATTGTCTCTCTCTTATCTTTTTGACAAGGTTTTTTGTCTCTCCAGCTCTTCTCCTACATTCTTCATTAGTTATTTTTGCTGTCCAGGGGATTCGCAACATTCTTCTAATAAACCACATTTCTGCTGCTTCCAATGATTTTTGTGCAGACCTGCCTATTGTCCATGATTCACTTCCATATAACAAGACAGGTTCAATATAGCATTTTAGGACTCATTTTCTAACATTCATTGATAAGGATGTGTTGGTCAATATGTTTCTCATTCTCTGAAATGCAGTCTTTGCTTGACCTATTCTGTTCCTAATTTCTGTTCTGCATTTCCCATCTGAAGTTATCACGTTTACAGTAGTTAATAACAACAACCAAAAAAAAAAAAACCTTTCTTTCGTGCATGAAAATCTACCACGTCTTTATATAAAAAAATGTAACAAACATTATCCACGAGTATATTATCACATCCAGTCATAACATCTTCAAAATAAATGTCAGTAAAATAACAATTGTTCTATTATACCGCGTCCCTCGTGGATATTAACTACTGACTCTTTTCCTTTTAGAAGATAGTTTTAAAGAAGGACAATTTTTGTTGTTATGAAACTTGGCAATCATAATTTTCTTGAATAGCCGCCCCCCCCCCCCCCCCCCCCCCCATTTACAGTTGGTTCTGTTAATATTTTACTGATATAATCGGTCATAGTAGAAACAAACAATGCTCTGAGCAATTTGTGAACTATATTATGATTAGCACTATTCTTCTTCATCTTCTTCTTTTTCTCCTTTTTTTTCTTCTTCTACGTTCCATGGTTCCAGTTCAGACGTCTATATTTATTTGTCTAGATAAAGTGTGCCCTTACTGAGTCTTTCTTACTCTATGGAAGTGAGTCATGGGCAATCCTCATCAGACCAATGGAAAGATCACTGGAGGCGACAAACAGATGTGGTTCATCTAAAGAATGACAAACAGTGAATGTCTACCAGAAGAAGATGTAGATAGGAACCTGGTTAAATCCATCAGAAAACGGCAGTCAAAATTCATTGCGCATGTTATGAGGGCTTGAATCATCGTAACAACATTCATTCATTCATTTGCATGTCCCTTGCGGAACTTTACCTCCCTAACAGCACTTCTATAGGTCTCTCGGTTGTGAGAAAGATGGCCTGGTGCTGATGCATCCATTTGCAGATCATCAACGATGTCTTGCGGCCATCTTCGCCTTGGTCTTCCTCTCTTTCTTTTTCCCATTATGTACCCTTCCAAGAAGGTCTTCTCTAGATTATCATGACGTTTAATGTGTCCAAAATATTTAAGTTTTCATCATAACAACAGGGAAGATAAATGGGAAGAGATGCAGGGGAAGATCTAGAGAACAAAATAATGCACAGTCTAACGCGATGGCACAAAAAAAAATCACCAAGCTGATGAAAAAGATCAAGGGACTGAGATTTATGAAGAAACATGACCGCCAAGGCCTACGCCACATGATGATGATGATGGTGGTGGTGGTGGTGGTTGTGGTGGTGGTGGTGATGAAAGTCTGTCGTCTTTTGGAAGTTGTGTTTTTGGCCCCCCAGAGTTTATCTTTCAGTGTGACCACAGCTGGGGGTTGGGGGAGGGCTTGTTTCTTGGTAGAGAGGGAAGAACTGGAGGACGTGATCTGGCAGAGACGGAATGTCTGCCTTGAGGGGAGCTAGGGTTGACAGACCGAGGCGATACAAGTGTGATCGCAGTCAGGGGCGTCCCGGGCTTAGTCTGAAGATGGTCATTTGTTCCTGACAGGATATCTACGGCTTCTGGTCGTTGGATGGTGGACTGTGCTGGTCAGTTTATAGCTTCCTGAACATCTTCCATGACCTCATCTCGTTTAGTTTCATCTCATAGTCACCATTCTGATATTCTTTGGAGCTATCACGATAAGACAGAAATTTGAGAACTTGACAATGACTTGAAAGGGGAGGAGGGTGGAGAGAGAGAGAGAGAGAGAGAGAAAGAGAGAGAGAAGAGGGTGTGCCTTACTTGTTCTGGAGCTAGGGAAGGAAAGGCGGCCAGGCGTGATACTGACCATATCACCCTCTAGCGTGCTGACAGGTCACGGAAAATACGGGCACTAACACCATATTCCCCCCCCCCCCCGTGCCACTAAATCATGCAGGCTTACCTCTACCCACTCTATGTCCGAACTCTGTCGTACAGGCTGCCGAAGCAGCGCTCATTGTACCTTTTATTGTTTGCGGGAGCAACAGCCTGTATCTAAGATATAAAAACAGCATTGTACTTCACATGTACGCAAGTGTTTTTGTGTACATTGTTGTGTTCCATTGGGAAATTATTACAGTACGATTCTTTTGTTTAACGATTCACATTTTTTTGTGATTAATTTCCACACATGTACTATGCTAATTTGCATTGTGTTAATATTTTAAAGTGATGATAAACTTATCATCTTGTAATGTGCTACAGTATTGAACTGTACATAATATCTGATCTTCCCGTGTAATGACTCGCATATGGCCAAATCAACTTCCGGCCAGACGGCCGGTGCCAGATGCGGCCGTTATGTCGGCACACGGCTGTGTTAGCTTCAACATTCATTTAGCGCGACACTGAATGAATGAACCATTAAACCCACATGATAACCCCCCACCCAATTCTGGCTCTCCGTGTCACTTTTGAATCCGTGAAGTGAAAATGGTTGCTGTGTGTATAATTTCCGGCCCGTTGTTAAGTAGACGCCTCTTAGATGATACAACCGTCCAGAATGTGCCGTGTTTATGACACACTGCAGTTTGACTGCAGCCGCTGCGCCACTCCCCACAAAATAAAGTAACGTGTGGACGACGAACAACACACATCCGGTTAGCAAGCTAACTCCACTAGTTGTAACCCGTCCCAAAAGTGACGACGGAACAAAAACAAAAGCTGGCTGCAAAATTCATTTGCCACATTTATTTTTCCTTAAGACTCTGGTTTCACGAATAGAAGGCATTTGTATTACTTCCTTCCTCACACCCAAGCTCCCTCCATACCTCACCCACCCCATCACATAAAAACCCATCAGTAGTATGCAAGTACCGTGCCTCCTCCAAAAAAAAAACAAAATTTAAAATAGAAAATAGAAAATAGACCTCGCCAGAAAAAAAAAAACGAAGAAAAAATAGAATTACATTCTTGTGTTTTTCTTTCAGAATACTGAGCCATGTTCGCGAAATGTTTCACTGTTACAGTAGAATTAGATATTATAAGTATGAAAAGATATTTTATGTATATGTGTATCATTAAACATTTATTGTTATATATACAGGGGCAAGTAAGTGCATATCAAAGGACGAAACCACTGAGAAATACATGAAAAGACACACTTTCTCGGCCTCCTATCTTTCCATAAATTTTTAGTGGTTGCGTCACTTTATTTATGGTTTCTTTTTAATTCGCTTTTGTGTTTATTAAGTGCTTTTTGTGTCATATAAAAAAAAGTTTACGGTTTTGAATTCTTGTCATTGGTGAACCGTCAGGATAGTTAAGGCAAGAAGGACCCGCCACTGAAATAAAGGAAACACCATCATCATATCCAATAATATTTGATAATTTCCAGTTTTAAATACCAGCCATCCAACCTCTTGCATCTCCATCATCAAACATGTATATTTATTAAAATTTTAAGTATTGTTTCGTTGAAACAAATCATCAGTTTTAAAACTTCCTACCTACTAATGAGAAGAAGACGGGCTAGAGTGATATACCCTGTTTCCATGAACGCGGTGGTGAAGGAGATAGGTTTTTTATTTAGAGTTACAACTCGCCAGTTCTGGGTAAATGGCTAGCTATGCTTCTGTGATTAAAAAAAGTGGAGAATAAACTGTGCATGCCGGCATACTAAAGAAAGGAGTACGCAGAAAAGTAGATGTTTATATATATCTACTTTTCTGCTTACTCCTTTCTTTAGTATGCCGGCATGCACAGTTTATTCACGAAAGCAGACAATCATTTACACGGGCGACACTATGAAACTAGCTAGCACACTTGTATCGCCTTGGTCTGTCATAGACAGCTGTACACGCGGTCTAAGGCACGAAGATGCTTGTCAGTTTTAGCAATCATAGCTTATATGCTAGAATCAGGCTTAGCGAACCATAGCTGACCAACACCCTGTCCCATCTCTCCGTTGGTATCCCCCTCCCCCCTCCCCAATAACATGTCTAGCCCGGGTAACGAGGCAATGATCATCATAGTCCCCATGGTGGTGGAGTCTGCTAAAGAAATATCTCACACTCCCTGCTTTTTACCTGCACCTCTGGACTGAACCAAATAAAAAAATTGCTACATAACCCACTCTCATGTCGATAGGATGTTGTTCCTCAACATCTTCACGGCATCGGCTGGAGAGAACAGCAGTTCGGAGTTCCAGGAAATTAAAAGACAAGACAAGACGTGTGCCCGGAACAGGTCATCAGTCTCCACCAGATCACGCCCTGCAGTTTTGTCCTCTCCACTCTCTCTTCTAGCAAGAAGCCCGGCTCAAACTCTGGACACAGGGGGCCAGGTCACAGGGGGCCAGGTCACTGGGGGCCAGACCACAGGGGGCTAGGTCACAGGGGGGGTCATGTCAAAGAAGGCCAGGCCATAGGGGACTAGGTCATGGGGGGTAGTTCACAGGGGGCTAGGTCACAGGAGGCTAGGTCACAGGTGGCTAGGTCACAGTGGGCTAGGTCACAGGGGGCTAGGTCACAGGAGACTAGGTCACAGGAGGCTAGGTCACAGGGGGCTAGGCCATACTGGAAAATAAACTCTGGGACCAAAAGCGAAGAAGTACTCAGGAAAATGGAAATCTAATCTCCCAAAAAGATTAGAAGAAGCGCTCATTTTAATACACACGAATAGTTTTTGTTTTTTTTTTGTTGGTATACGTATATATAAGACTAAATATGCAAATATACACGAAACCACTGGAGTAGAGCTGTGATAACAAAAGTTAAAACTATTTAAAATAGAAATAGTAGCAGCTTTATTAATTAGCGAGCATATGATTGTAATGTTTCGGTTTACACCTTCATCATCATCATCATCATCATCGCCGATCACTTCCTCGGGAGTATAGGCCACGGATAAAGTTTCTCCAGTAGTACTTGTTCTTGAATTTGGCTCTCTACTTCCCCCCCCCCCCCCCCAAACCAAGTCTCTCACCATTTTCATAACTCCCCTTCTCCAAGTAGTTCTGGGCCTTCCTTGATTTCTATTTCCCTGGAGGTTCCATGTTAGTAGCTGCCTTGTTATGCAGGTGTCTGGTTTCTTTAGTATGTGGCCAAACCATCTCCACTCTTTAGACACGTGTTGTAAATTCCTGGACCCTTGCACAGCTGTTTCCCAAACCTTCTCGTTCCAGGCCTTTGTCTGCCATTTGTTGTTTAGAATCCTTCTCAGACAGTAGTTAATGAATGTTTGTATCGTACTTTGTATTGTCTTAGTCATCACTCATGTCTCCAAACCACCTAATAGGACAGTCTTTACATTTGCATTAAAGAGCCCGAGTTTGGTTCCTGTTTTGACGTTCTGTGATGCGATTGGACGGGTTAAACTTCCGTCTATACCGAGTGCTTGAGACCACGTGATTTCCGATCCAGGATTAGGATTCATCTTCAACCCAGCCGTCAGAGTGGCAACATGTAAAGCTAGGCTTGAACCAGCTACTGGTTCCAGGTTCAAGCCTAATGTATCATTCTACTCTAAGCCAATCTCCAAAAAAAGAAGAAGGGATACCCTGCATAATCTCTCCTGGGTGTTAGGAACTGTCTATAGATGTTTAGATCCGGTATAGAGCCATCTGGAGCTGTTTAGAGATGTCTGATTTACAAGCGTTCAAAATCATAGCTTCTACGAGATTTATAGTGATCCAGACGTATGGCGTGTCATAGTTTTAGAGTTTTTGTACCTGAGGAAAGCTGAACAATCGTCTGTTTCACTTGTTCTGCATCAGAATTTCTGGCTGTACTGGAGACAGGTCTGTCCTCAGTCAGTCAGTTATTTGCATGTCCCTTTCGGAACTTTGCCTCCCTGACAGCTTTCCTGTAGGCCTATCGGTTGTAAGCAAGATGCTCTGCTGCTAATCCATCCAATAGCAAATCATCAACGATGTCTTGCAGCCATCTTCGCCTTGGTCTTCCTCTCTTTCTTTTTAACCATTATGTACCCTTCCAAGACGGTCTTCTCTAGATTATCATGACGTTTAATGTGTCCAAAATATTTCAATTTTCTCTGTTTAATCCTCTTTACTAGCCAGCCTTCTTCAACAGTAAGTTCTTGTAGTATGGACATATTTGTTCTTTTCTCTATTGTCCTAAGGACAATAAACCCTGCTGTCCCTAGCAAATATCCGTTATATTCCAAGTCTGTTGTTGTTGTTGTTGTTGTTATCGTTATGATGGAGCGGAGAGCACATTACAGAATGGGAGCAAACTTTAGATTACGACACATGTAAGGACAATATGTCAACATACCTCAGTCTCCATATTTAGTCAAAGGACACGACAAGATGGCCGGGTAGGGGCAATAGGTCAAACACCCCAGCTGCACTAAGAAATCACAAGTCGCCCGTCCTCTTGCCACCCATTTCAATCTTTAGTTCCTGTCGCCAGCTCAACACAACGCATCTCCCACTCAAAACTTGCCTTACTGCTCTAACACAAATTGAAAGCACAGACACCCCCCCCCCCCCCCCCCATCATCTGGTTGCCAAATCACCAAGGGAGTAAGGAGATCTCCAGTTGAAAACCGCTGAATAATACTCATAAGAATGAGCGGACACTGTTTTAGTGACAAGTGTCCATCATAGAATACAGACCCGAAGAAACGTCTAAACCTCAACAACGAGGAGAAGATATTCTTGCACAGATGTAATTAGTTCAAACAAAACTTTTGCCGGATATTACCTTCTTTGTTGCCAGTGTTAAATTTTTTTTTTAATGAAAAAAAACTTATGTTAACGTTTCGATTACTCTCTCATAAAATTTGAAATTTTGCACTATTTTTATTCATGGAGCAAAGATTTGGTCCATGGCAGGTCTCCTTTAGAAGAATCCGTTTTCTTTTCCTATTACGTTGTCAGCACTACCTTTGGTGCGTCACATCACTGTTCAGAAAATAAATCTTCACAATTTTTAGATTAAGATGAATGCATATCTAGCCGTTGTGGTTGTCTGTCAGTTCGTTATTTCGGACCTTTTCGCCATAATTCCTCTTTTTCCTGTCTTCAGGAACGAGTTCTGGCCACTCTTGGTGTTTTGACCACGCTTTCTTAAATAGAGTGTTTTGACCACGCTTTCTTAAATAGAGTGTTTTGACCATGCTTTCTTAAATAGAGTGTTTTGACCATGCTTTCTTAAATAGAGTGTTTTGACCATGCTTTCTTAAATAGAGTGTTTTGACCATGCTTTCTTAAATAGAGTGTTTTGACCATGCTTTCTTAAATAGAATGTTTTGCCACGCTTTCTTAAATAGAGTGTTTTGACCATGCTTTCTTAAATAGAGTGTTTTGACCATGCTTTCTTAAATAGAGTGTTTTGACCATGCTTTCTTAAATAGAGTGTTTTGACCATGCTTTCTTAAATAGAATGTTTTGCCACGCTTTCTTAAATAGAGTGTTTTGATCATGCTTTCTTGAATAGAGTGTTTTTGCAATGGTTTGTTAAATAGAGTGTTTTTTCAATGCTTTGTTAGTGTTTTGGCCATGCTTTGTTAAATAGGGATTGTTTTTGCCATGTTTTTTAACTAGAGTGTTTTTGCCATGCTTTGGGAATTAACATTCTTGGTTTATGTGAAATGAGATGAACTAGAGCAGGAAGAAGAGATCATAAAGACTTCAAAATAATATATTCCGGGGGAAACCAGTATAGATATGGAGTTGGCATAATATTGGATAAAAACACAGCAAGAACCGTGAAAGGTTTCTGGTGCATATCAGACAGAGTGTTAATTGTTAAATTGCAGGGCCATCCAATAGACACAAATCTCACCCAAGTATACGCACCAACTTCAGAAAGTTCTGATGATGAGATAAAAGAATTTTACAACAATCTGGACATGGCAATGAAACAGCGCAAACCATGGGAGGTAAACTTTGTACTGGGTGATTTAAACGCAAAAGTAGGGACTGAACAAGACCAGGAAGCTTACTGTCAAGTATGGACTAGGTATCAGAAATACAAGAAGAGAGATGACTGAGTGAGCAGAAAAGAGTAAAATGATAATAGGAAATACTTGGTTTCAACAACACGCGACTATGGACATGGAAAAGCCCAAATAATAACATACGTAACCGGATAGATTACATTATGATCAACAGAAGATTCAGGAACTCACTAATATCCGTGAAAACAAGACCAAGCGCAGATTGCAACAGTGACCACATCCCAGTTGTAGGAAATGTGAGAACCAGGCTAAAGAGGTTAAAGCAGCTAAAAACAAAGAACTAGACAGAGACCTGTTACGGAAAGATAATGCAATACAAGAACAATATAGGACCATATTACATAATAGGTATAATGTTATAGAGAAGATTGAAACGATTGATGAACAATGGAATATGTTTAAAGACTATTCAACAAACATCTATCGAAATCCTGCCTCCAAATAAACGACATGCTAAACAAGGGGTGGATGACAGAAGAAATTTTACAATGAATGGATCGGAGAAGAAGTCTTAAGAAAGATAAAGATGAATATGACAAAATAAATAAAGAAATAAGACACAAATGCAATAAAGCTAAAGAAGAGTGGCTAGACAAGAAATGTAGTGAACTAGAGACACACCATCATGGAAACACAAGGATGTGTTCTATCTCCTTATCTCTTCTCTTTGTACAGGGAAAACATAATGAGAAACGTAGAGAGCTTGCAAGGAATATCAACTGGCGGGTACAGCCTTAACAACTTAAGATACGTAGACGACACAGTTCTGATTGCTAAAAGTGAAGGGGAGCTATAGGCTCTTCTGGACATCGTGGGTCGAGAAATTAAAAGTAAAGGTCTCAGCCTGAACAAAAAGAAGACTGAAGTGATGGTCATATCAAAGAAAAGAATACCACCAAAATGTAGCATTACCATCGATGGCACAGAACTGAAACAAACTGATAGATTCAAGTACTTAGGAACAATTATAACAACTGATGGGAAATGTCACAACGAAATAAAAAGCTGACGTACTCAGGTCAAGTCAGCATTCCAGAAAATGTGGAACATCTTGTGCAACAGATCCATATCAATGGAAACAAAATTCTGAGTTCTTAAATGTTACATCGAGCCACTTTTGTTTTATGGATGTGAAGCATGGTCCATGAATAAGAGAGTACAGTGAGAAATGGAGGCAATGGAAATGTGGTTCATAAGGAGGATGTTGAAGGTACCATGGACAGCCAAGAAAACGAACGAAGAAGTCTTAAGAGAGGCAGGAGTTAAAAGGCAAATTACAGCAAAGATCAGAGGCAGGCAAGCGAGATTTATAGGACATTTTCTGGGAAGAGGAAAACTGGAACACATTGTGGTAACTGGAAAAATTGAGGGACGAAGAGACAGAGTAAGACAGAGAGAGAAGTTACTGGATGGGCTGTCAGTGTGGCTAGGAAGAAAGTCACCGGCGGATCTCATAATCAAGTCTAAATACAGGAAATTGCGGAGAGAAATGATCGTCTACACCACGCGGGACGGCACTTGATTGATTGATTGATTGATTGTTAAATAGAGTGTTTTTGTCATGCTTTGTTAAATAGAGTGTTTTTGTCATGCTTTGTTAAATAGAGTGTTTTTGCCATGCTTTGTTAAATAGAGTGTTTTTGCCATGCTTTGTTAAATAGAGTGTTTTGCCATGCTTTGTTAAATAGAGTGTTTTTGCCATGCTTTGTTAAATAGAGTTTTTTTTTGTCATGTTTTGCTAAATAGAGTGTTTTTGCCATGCTTTGTTAAATAAAGTGTTTTGACTACGATGTGTTAAATAGAGTGTTTTTTATGCTTTATTAAATAAAGCGTTTTTGCTACGCTGTGTTACATAGAGTGTTTTGACCACGCTTTGTTACATATAGTGTTTTGACAATGCTTTGTTAAATAGAGTTTTTTGGTCACGCTTTGTTAAATAGAGTGACAAGAGATCTTATGCTGATCTATGACTTGTTCTGTGAGATGTTCTTCTGGTAAGTCCAATGGTAATTTCCGTCTGGATCATTCTTAGTTTTGTAAGGCAGTCTCTTCGACCCACTCGTGGAAATAGAGCACACAAAAAAAAACGCAGAAAAAAACATCGTGTTTATTTCATCCACGCGTGATTAATCTCTGGCCACATTCTAGTTATCGCAGATGTGAGGAAGATTGATGAACGTGTTGATTTTGTACTTCAGTGAAAATAGGACACACTTGATCCCGTATACACGTCATTTCTCTAATAGGAAACTTGCATATCTTTCTTCTGTGACACTCTATATGTAAAAACCTCGCCATAATATCCTGCTGTTTTAGCCGAATGTCACGTGGTTTGTGCGCTGTGCTCTCTTGGCTAAGATGCCTGTTTAATTTACTGAGTCCAGGGTTCAGATCTCACTCATTACTTAAACCGTCTCCGACCTTTAAGTGTTCCATGTCATCTTTGTTTAAGGTTCCAAAAACTTGTTCAGTTTTTTTCTACGGCATTTATTCTTCTTCTGCTTCGCTTCGGTTAAGCTGTGATATCTGTCGCCTTCGGTCCAACATGTCCGTCTTCGGCATGACGTATTTTAACGACCTGGTTTGGTGTCCCATTTCGGTCTTCTATTCACTCAGCCAGAATTTTGTCTGCCTCCATATGGGCACTATCAGGTCTTGATTCACTGCTGGCGAGATTCTTCGGATGCCGCGCGTGGAGTGAAACTCCTCCCGGCCAATGAAGAAAATGGGAAAAAGAAATTAGGGTTGCCGTGCGGTGCCGATGTGAAAAGGTGATGGAAAGGATAAAGTGAAGCTTAGTCGGTATGCCCAGTGGTCTCGCGGCGATAGCTACTCATACCACGGCACCTCTGCTCTATGAAATATGCCTAAACCGGCTTAAACCAGGGGTGAAACTTGATGGCCACTCATGGCACGGTACCTACGCTATAGAGGTCGTTCACGTCCTAAACACACCCATACTGGGACAATACGCATAAACCGGCTTAACCCAGAGGTGAAACTTACTAGTGGCGAGGATTCGTCCTCCTGGACAAAAGCTCCGTCCTGGTTACAACTAAGAAGGGTAGCGGCCACAGCCACATAATGCTGAAGTCAGAGACACTGGACCAGTTCAGTCTAGATAGGCAACCACCTCTCACCTGGCGGGGATGTATGTGTGTCCTAATCACGCTGAGGTTTTCCGGTGAGAAAGTCCAAAGCTGGACTGGATGGGCAACCACCTCTCACTCGGCAGGGATACACGGGTATCCCAAAGCACGTTGAGGTTTTCCGGTGAGAAAGTCCAACTCTAGGGTGGATGGACAACCACAACTTACCCAGGGGGGATATACTGATATCCAAAACACGTCGAGGTTTTTCAGGTGAGAAAGTCCAACTCTAGATTAAACTGATGCAACAAAAACCACGGTGTCATGCATTCCCGCTTCTGCGACCTACCAAGAATACAGGCTCAAGCCCTGCGATACTCTGAACCTCTTGTGGTCCTCTCGTGGATCCTTGTGGTCCTCTCGTGAATCTCATGTGGTCCTTTCGGGGACCACAGGGGGACCATGAGACCTATCGAGGACCACAGGAGTAAATTCAGTAGGATCACGGGACGGTCTTGGTGGTAGAAGCGAACGAAGAAGAAGAAGGTCTTGATTAACTGTGGTTTGCTTACCCTGATGCAAGATGTCATCAGCGGATCACCGATTAATAACTCGATGTCTTGTCTTGTCTTGAGCTATCTCCCTCTAACTGCGAGCTGTTGTTCTTTGCAGCCGATGCTGTAGAGGTGTTGTGGTACAGCATCGTATCGGCGTGGTAGCGGATTATGGCAGTTATTTTTTCAGTCCCGGAGTACAGCTAAAAATAGCAGGGGGGATGCAATGCTTCTTTAGCAGACTTCACCACCATGGGGACTATGGCGATCCCTGCCCCGTTAGCCAAGCTATGCCTGTTACTGGGGGTACAAACGGAAAGGTGGGACGGGGTCTTGGTCAGCTATGGTTCGCTAACCCTGACTCTAACATATCAGATGTGGGTCGCTGATTGCCTCATCGAACAGCGTCTGCATCCCCTCCCCTATCTCATTAAACTTCGGTACGCCGTTTTGCACCCCTCTCCTTTTTCTTCTTCTTCGTTCAAGTTCTTGGTCTTGCTAAATCAGAAGTCCGGTCGCCAGAAATGAGGTCCACAGTCTTCTCCAGGTCGCCCCACAGCTTCTGCTTTAGGTCCTAGCCCTGTGGGGCCATGTCTGGCTGCGTAAGTCTGTTAAAGTTGGGCATGTTCTGGGGCCCGTACTCCCCCCTCCCCCCTACATGGGCTTTCGTCTTTATGTGAGATCTTGAGTCGGTGGAGATGGCTCAGCAGTCTCAGTTCTTAATCGAGACAGAACCGTCTGTTGCTTCCTTTGTAACTAGCGGTTTTGATCCCGCTCTCTGCCTGCTCCTAGCTTTTTGGCTCACAGTAGCTGAGCATGAGTATTCTCCATTACAGCAATGGTTCTCTGATATTCATTTTCTTTCACGCCATTTCCCCACAGTGTCTCGTGACTGAGGCAAAACTTAATACTAGGCATAGTGAATTGAATATATAGCCGATTCATTGCTTCCACGATCCATAAGGTCTAACAAAGTGGAGGGGCGTCTGGAGGGGCAGTTAAAATAGAGGACTCCAGGGACAAACCGCAGAATAAGGTAGTGGCCCAGACAACATTTTGCATCAGCTTTTAAACAATTCCTATCTGAGGCCCTCTCTTAGTTCGAAGTCGCCTTACGATAGATGACACTTTTTATGGTACGCAACACTTGCCCGTTTGTTGTCGAGACTAACCAGATCTCCTTCCCTAAGTCCACGTTAACAGTTCAGGAGGGTTTCACCTGTACTTCATGCAATGTTATTTACGTTATTATGTGCAAACGTTGTGATATGAAGTATATAAGGGAGAACGGTTTACGCTTAGGAGATCGTTTTCGCCAACATCTTAACGGCATTTCTAAGAGGGCTTGGGCACCTGTGGCTAAACATTTTTGCCTTAGCAACCACAGGGGAAAACAGGACATTTCTGTTAGTGTGATCCGCTCTTGTTCTGCTAATGTACGATCTCGGAGGGTCCTAGAACAGCGCCTTATTTTCCAGGCTGACTGCCTCCACCCAGAGCTGGAATTAACAATGTCTTCAGCTTCCTTTAACTTCTTTAGTTTTCCACTTTTTTCTGCGATTTATACTCTACTTTCTTGTTTCTTTCTCCTAGCTTCCCTCCCCCTCCTTGCCGCCACCTTCTCTTCCTTTCTGGCGGCCTAGAGGTGTTTTTGCCCCTCCGGGCCCTGTCCTATTCACCAGTTTCATATTATCTCCATGCTTCCCTGCCTCTCCTCACAACTCCCCCACACCTGTTTCTCTAGTGGGTTACATATGTCTATTGCCCTTCCCCTTTTTCTCCCCCCACCCCAACCTGTTTTTCTCCGCCTCTTCTTTCCGATTAGCTTCATCTGCTTTCCTCTGTGGTTTCCATGCCTCGTCTGGTCTGAGGGACACGCATTCTTGTGTTCCTACTCTCTGGAGGATGCCACACAGATACGTTTTTCGTTTATTTATATGTTTTGTCTTGTTTTGTGTATGTAATCCTCGAAAAAGGCTCACGCCGAAATATTGGATGTTGTATATTTTTCATTTATACATTCTCATCTTACTCTCATGTTTTCTGTTCGTTTTTTTTCTCACTGACTCCTTCTTCCGCTTTGTAATGCTGCACCATACACCTCTATCTACCTGTATTATTTGACACAGTTTTACTGCAGACGCCATCCCTTTTATCTGTCTGAGGCCTTATTTGGTGCATGTTAAATCTGAACACAGCAATTTGAAATGCGAGGAAAAACAAAGCGCACGTCTGTCTTAGATCTCCAAATGTAAATGTACGTTATTAGCTCGAACAAGATCTGACAACACGAAGCCTGCATTACTAGTGCTTTATACCGCATAACGATATAAATCGAAGATTGCCATGGCGTCGATTGAACAACGGTTGCTTTAACATTACAATCTGCGTTTCGATAAGGGCGCCACTTCCTGTTTACTTTTAGGCTATAAATCTCTCGTCCAAGCCCTCGTTATCTTTACCTCCTGCTTTTACTACCACCACAGAACAGCTCTCGCCTCCTCCCCCTCCCTTTCACGATTTCATAAAGGCAAAAAAAAAAAAACAGTAGTGCATTTATACTTTTCTAATACTCTTTTATCCATAGCCTGAATCCTGTTTCTCTACCTGGATTTACCCTGTGCTTTCTCTAAGGTTCTTGGCACAGTCGCGCTGACTTACATATTGGTTTTCCTTTTTTAGCTCAGTTACTGAGTCTGTCTTTACTGAGTCTGTCTTTACTGAGTCTGCTTTGGTGATCAAGCTTTCCCAGAATTCCCAGCTCCGAGTGTTGAGCATAAGCCGTGTTGTCGTCCTCTGCCCTGCCATCTTGTTAGTCAGTCCAGCACCTTCTCTCCTGTCTACCTCGAACTCTTTTGCCCTTATCTTTCCCGTTGTCATAATGGTTTCTCTTTTTTTTTTTTTTTAGTTTGCATTGCCTTTAGAACGTGGCCTGTGAATCTGGATTGTCTGACTTTTGTTATTGCTTGCCTCATCTCTCCAGCCTCTGTCAGAATCTCATCATTTGACTACTTTTTTCCACGTTAATCTGAGCATTCGTATAAGGGACACCATTTCAGTTTCTTCCAGATGTCGTTGTACTCCATTAAGTTACTGAGTGGAAGTGTTTAAATATACTTCTGAGTGGAGTGTTTACATATACTTCTGTGCAGAAGTGTTTAAATATATTTCTGTGTGGAATTGTTTAAATATATTTCTGTGTGGAAGTGTTTACATATACTTCTAAGTGGAAGTGTTTATATAACAATATTTTTTTGATTTTCTATTATTGTTCAAAAAGATGTTCTTGGTCCTGTTTTATTATTCAAGCAGTTACTCTTTCCTCCTCACATCTCACATTGAGTTTCATATAAATGGCAATAGAGGAGGCCTCATGAACATTTCACTTTTTCATTTTAATTTGACAAATAATATCAATATGATCAATACGTATAGCTGATAACTCACTTGTAATAATAGGCATAGGCAAGATTATACACATTTCATTATTTTCATCATAGTAGCACGAAATCTCACAAAATCACAATATCATAATTCTCATAATTCTCATAATTCTACAAGCAGTATTTAAGCAGCGTTCACAATATTCAGTAATACAAAAGCTCTTGGTAACAATTACTGTACGATCTCTTGCTACACTAGTTCAATCTAACTCTACTTCTCTATCTGTTATGTTCTTCTATTAGACTACTTGTTTAGGACCTTTTGGTCCTCCTCTATCAAAATCTCTCTCTGCCTCCTCCTCTATCAGAACCCCTATCTGCTCTCCTCTCTCCTCCTCTATCAGAACCCCTATCTGCTCTCCGCCCTCCTTTTCTGAATCCTCCTCCCTTCTTTATATTCGTAAGTTCTGACCACGCCAAAACCGGTCGCAACTAGCGTCTTCGCTTTCTTCTCCGTCGTCTAATTGTTACCTCCCATTAACAAGTCCACCATCTCTTTCATGTTCCCTGCTTCGGGACCTAGTCCGTTCTCTGTTCAGTCTTTGATCTACTGGTCAATTGTTCCCCCTGGGCTACTGCATGTGCGCGCGAAGTCGCACCTCTCGAACTGGACCACTCTCACGATCTATCAGATCTATCGATACGGTTTTATCTTTGATCAGGTCTTTGAAGTACCGAGTATCCGTTCCTCGCTCCTCTAACTATCCCTTCTCTGCCCCCCAATACATTCTTTATTCCTGATCATGTCACTAATAATAATAATAATAATTATAATAACAATAACTATAATCATTACTTACAAGGCTATGCTACATTTAAATATGCTTCTGTGTGGAAGTGTTTAAATATATTTCTGAGTGGAAGTGTATACATATACTTCTGTGTGGAAGTGGTTAAATATACTTCTGTGTGGAAGTGTTTAAATATACTTCTGTGTGGAAGTGTTTAAATATATTTCTGTGTAGAAGTGTTTACATACACTTCTGTGTGGAAGTGTTTAAATATACTTTTTTGTGGAAGTGTTTACATACACTTCTGTGTGGAAGTGCTTACATATACTTCTGTGTGGAAGTGTTTAAATATACTTCTGAGTGGAAGTGTTTACATATATTTCTGTGTGGAAGTGTTTACATATACTTCTGAGTGGAAGTGCTTACATATATTTCTGAGTGGAAGTGCTTACATATACTTCTGAGTGGAAGTGCTTACATATACTTCTGAGTGGAAGTGTTCACATATACTTCTGAGTGGAAGTGTTTAAATATACTTCTGAGTGGAAGTGTTCACATATACTTCTGAGTGGAAGTGTTTAAATATACTTCTGAATGGAAGGGCTTACATATACTTCTGAGTGGAAGTGTTTAAATATACTTCTGAGTGGAAGTGTTCACATATACTTCTGAGTGGAAGTGTTTAAATATACTTCTGAGTGGAAGTGTTCACATATACTTCTGAGTGGAAGTGTTTAAATATACTTCTGAGTGGAAGTGTTTAAATATACTTCTGAGTGGAAGTGTTCACATATACTTCTGAGTGGAAGTGTTTAAATATACTTCTGAATGGAAGTGCTTACATATACTTCTGAGTGGAAGGGCTTACATATACTTCTGAGTGGAAGTGTTCACATATACTTCTGAGTGGAAGTGTTTAAATATACTTCTGAGTGGAAGTGTTTAAATATACTTCTGAGTGGAAGTGTTTAAATATACTTCTGAGTGGAAGTGTTCACATATACTTCTGAGTGGAAGTGTTTAAATATACTTCTGAATGGAAGTGTTCACATATACTTCTGAGTGGAAGTGTTTAAATATACTTCTGAGTGGAAGTGTTCACATATACTTCTGAGTGGAAGTGTTTAAATATACTTCTGAGTGGAAGTGTTTAAATATACTTCTGAATGGAAGTGTTCACATATACTTCTGAGTGGAAGTGTTTAAATATACTTCTGAGTGGAAGTGTTCACATATACTTCTGAGTGGAAGTGTTCACATATACTTCTGAATGGAAGTGCTTACATATACTTCTGAGTGGAAGTGTTTAAATATACTTCTGAATGGAAGGGCTTACATATACTTCGGAGTGGAAGTGTTTAAATATACTTCTGAGTGGAAGTGTTTAAATATACTTCTGAGTGGAAGTGTTTAAATATACTTCTGAGTGGAAGTGTTTAAATATACTTCGGAGTGGAAGTGTTTAAATATACTTTGGAGTGGAAGTGTTTAAATATACTTCTGAGTGGAAGTGTTTAAATATACTTCGGAGTGGAAGTGTTTAAATATACTTCTGAGTGGAAGTGCTTACATATACTTCTGAGTGGAAGTGTTTAAATATACTTCTGAATGGAAGTGTTTACATATACTTCTGAGTGGAAGTGTTTAAATATACTTCTGAGTGGAAGTGCTTACATATACTTCGGAGTGGAAGTGCTTACATATACTTCGGAGTGGAAGTGTTTAAATATACTTCTGAGTGGAAGTGCTTACATATACTTCGGAGTGGAAGTGTTTAAATATACTTCTGAGTGGAAGTGCTTACATATACTTCGGAGTGGAAGTGTTCACATATACTTCTGAGTGGAAGTGTTTAAATATACTTCTGAGTGGAAGGGCTTACATATACTTCTGAGTGGAAGTGTTCACATACGTACACACATGTGTTTTACGTTCAAAGTTAGCTGGGTTTTTTTTTCCTTATGGTGAATTTTGACTAAGATGGGTTTTCTATTAATCATTAACGGAACCTTGTCGTGGCGTGACCGCTTGCGTACCTAGACCAACCCCAGGAGCTATACCAGAGAGTCTTACTCCTGGCAGGTCCAACCAGGCAAATGGATTACGGCCTTGGAACGTCAAAAATATTATGAGATTTGGAACATGGAATATAAGAACCTCATATAGACAAGGGGCAGCTAAAGAATTAGCAGATGAACTAAGTAGGTATGACATGGATGTTACAGCATTACATGAAATCAGGTGGCCTGGAGAAGATATAACAGTCATAGGAGAAATGGTACTGGTATACGGAGGTATTAGCAATGGAAGACGTGAACATGGGGACAGGTTTTGCTGCCAAGAGAAAAGTGTGGGACTTAGTGATGGACTTCAGTGCCACCAATGAAAGAATCAGCAGCCTCCGCGTCAAGGGATCAAAGAAAAATATAACAATGATTAATGTGCATGCACCAACAGAAGATACAGAGGATGAAGTCAGCGACAAATTTTACAACACGTTAGAGAGGGTAGCATAGAAGACCCTGAAACATTATATACTGATAATACTAGGAGATTTCAATGCAAAGATAGGAAAGGAAGAATCACACAGATACTAGAGGATTCCAATGCAAAGATAGGAAAGGAAGAATCACACAGATACTAGAAGATTCCAATGCAAAGATAGGAAAGGAAGAATCACACAGATACTAGAAGATTCCAATGCAAAGATAGGAAAGGAAGAATCACACAGATACTAGAAGATTCCAATGCAAAGATAGGAAAGGAAGAATCACACAGATACTAGAAGATTCCAATGCAAAGATAGGAAAGGAAGAATCACACAGATACTAGAAGATTCCAATGCAAAGATAGGAAAGGAAGAATCACACAGATACTAGAAGATTCCAATGCAAAGATAGGAAAGGAAGAATCACACAGATACTAGAGGATTCCAATGCAAAGATAGGAAAGGAAGAATCACACAGATACTAGAAGATTCCAATGCAAAGATAGGAAAGGAAGAATCACACAGATACTAGAAGATTCCAATGCAAAGATAGGAAAGGAAGAATCACACAGATACTAGAAGATTCCAATGCAAAGATAGGAAAGGAAGAATCACACAGATACTAGAAGATTCCAATGCAAAGATAGGAAAGGAAGAATCACACAGATACTAGAAGATTCCAATGCAAAGATAGGAAAGGAAGAATCACACAGATACTAGAAGATTCCAATGCAAAGATAGGAAAGGAAGAATCACACAGATACTAGAAGATTCCAATGCAAAGATAGGAAAAGAAGAATCACACAGATACTAGAAGATTCCAATGCAAAGATAGGAAAAGAAGAATCACACAGATACTAGAAGATTTCAATGCAAAGATAGGAAAGGAAGAATCACACAGATACTAGAAGATTTCAGTGCAAAGATAGGAAAGGAAGAATCACACAGACACATCACAGGAAAGGAAAGTCTGCATGAAACATCTAATGATAATGGATGGAGATTAATAAATATGGCAGAAGCTTATGGAAGGAAAATAAGTAGTACACGTTTTCAAAATAAGAACATCCATAAACAAACATGTAAATCGCCCGATAAACTAAAATGCACCAACACAGGCCATGTTTTAATTGATAACAAGCACACAACAAACATACTTCAAGTTAGAAGTTACAGAGGGGCTGAATGCAGCACTGATAACTATCTTGTGGGTGATAGACTAAAATTCAGGCTGAAGACAAATTTTTATAGTAAATTAAATAAAAGCTCAGTAATTTAAAAAAAAAAAGAAAAGAGAAGAAACTAAAGAAAAATTCAGAAAAGAGCTAAACCATAAGATAACACAAGAGGGGAATGAAGAAAATAAAAGCACTGATGACGGATGGGAAGATATAAAAACCACCATAACCGGCACAGCGGAAGAATGCCTGGAAGTCAAGACCATAAATTTTAAAAAAAAAGAACTGGCTCGATGAAGTCTGCAGAAGGACAGTGATAAAGAAAAGAACAGCGAGACAGATAAGGTTGAATGACATGAATGACAAAACAAATGAAGTGCCACACACAGTGTAAAGAAATTCAAACAATTATTTGCCAACAAAAACGACAACATATGAAAGACATGGTAAGCGAGATGCAAACATGTCATTAAAGTAAGAAAACCATAGAATTCTATAAAGAACTGCGAACAGTAAAACAAGGGTATACACAACCTTTGTAGATCTTGAAGGATAGTAATGGAAACATGATAAATAATGAAGAGAAAATCTATACCAGATGGAAAGAATATTTTGAAAAACTTCTAAGCTGTGAAGAGCCTGTAAGCCCATTACCATGAGAAGAAATACAGACTTGTGAACCTGAAATAGAGGAACCAGACTTAGAAGAAGTAATCTACAGTATCATGTTTCTACGAAGCAACAGAGCAACTGGTTCAGATTGCATTTCTGCAGAACTGATTAAGGAAGGAGGTCTAAACCTACAAGAACAGATGCACTAATGCAACAAATATGGAGAGAAGAAAAACTCCCTAGTCAATGGAGAGAATCATTACTGATCCCAGTATTAAAAAAAAGGTGATAAGAGCAAGTGTGAAAACTACAGAGGAATATCTGTACTACAAACAAGCTATACAATACGATCTACTTTACTTTTAAAAATAGATTAAAACCATACAGCGAGAACATACTGGGAGAATATCAAGAAGGTTTTAGGAAGAACAGATCAACCTTAGACCAAATATTTTATCTACGTCAAAGAGCAGAAAAGTACTGGGAATATGGAAAAGAAGTATATAATATCTTCATTGACTTCAAGAAAGTTAATAGATAGGAGCAGCTTATGGGAAATTATGAAAGAATTTGAGACACCTAATAAGTAAAGAGGATTAAAGAGAGAAAACTTAAATATTTTGGCCACATTAAACGTCATGATAATTTAGAGAAGACCGTATTGGAGGGATACATAATGGGAAAAAGAAAAAGAGGAAGACCGAAACGAAGATGGCTGCAAGACATCGTTGATGATCTGGAGATGGATGCAGCAGCTGCAGGCCATCTTGCTCACAACCGAGAGGCCTACAGGAGTGCTGTTTGGGAGGCAAAGTTCCGCAAGGGACATGCAAAGGAATGAATGAATAAGTTAATTAATTTGACCAGAATATGCATGGAGGATGCACAAAATATAGTAATATATAAAGGAAGAAAATCAGAACCTTCTATATAAGAACTGCTTTAAAACAAGGTGATATATTATCTCCATTACTGATCAACCTAGTACTAGAAAAGGTAATCAGAAAAGTGAAAGAAGGAAGCAGTACAGAAGAACAAGCTAAAATACTAGGATACGCTGGTGACATCAACCTATGCAAGAAGTCGCCAATACACCTGAGAGATGTGCCACTAAAAGTGGTCTTGACCATTAACCAAGATAAGACAGAGTTTATGAAGATATCAAGAGACCAGGGGCAGAATGATCCAGATTATATAAATGTTGGATATATGGTCATTAGGAAAGCAGAAACATACAAATATTTAGGCACAACCTTCAACAGAAGCAACATAGTAAGCAAGGAAATTAAAAGCAGAGTACAGATAGGGAATAAAATATACTTCGCCTTGCAAGATCTGTTAAGATCCAAAATCCTGTCCCACGACACCAAATTAATAATAATCTACAAAACTATAATAAGACCAACCGTCATGTATGGATTAGAAACGTAGAGAAATCAAAGAAAGATGAACAACAATTGTAGATCTTTAAGAACAAAATCATATGAAGAATCTTTGGGTTTATAAAGGATACCAACAATGGAGAATGGAGAGCTAGAAAGAACAGTGAACTGAACAGCTTATTTAAATCCCAACGAATTATAAGTGTCTTGAAACTGAACAGATTACAATGGCTGGGGCATGTAGAAAGAATGGAAGAGAACAGACGAACGAAAATGATGTATGCACAAGAGATGAGGGAAACAAGACTAAGGGGTAGACCAAGACAGAGATGGAAAGACAACATAGAAGAGGATATAATAGAAATTGGTGTTACCGACTGGAGAGAGGAGACTGGGAATAGAGAGGAATGGAGGCGAACTTTATCTGCATTAATTAGCTTTAATGGCTCGGAACGCTGAAGAAGAAGAAGAAGAAGAAGAAGAAGATACAACAGATATTAGCTTCAAAAGAGTAGATAACTCAGTGTCGATGACAGAACAACCAAAATACTGTACTTACAGAATCTTGTGACAGATATAATCAACAAAGGCCAAGAACATGGTTCGGAAAAAAATTTAGTATTTCAAGTCTTGGCAATTAGCAGAGTAAAACAAAATCCAAATGTAAACACAAATATAAAAATAGAAACACTAGAGCAAAGTAACACATTCCAGATATAAAGAACACATGACAACAGAGAACGGAATATGTGAGCTGGAAATTAGCAGAAGAAAACGGAATATGTTAACTAGAAATCAGCAGAAGAAGAAAAGGTACAGGTAACATCTCCCGTTTCCATGCCATTAAGGCATATTGGGGATACGGTGTTAGGCTCGTATTTCAAAGATGTAATGAGGTCAGTATCATTCCTGGTCGCATTTACCTTCCCAGATTTCTGTGCTATCCATTTTTAGAGTCTGGGTGGACCCTATGGCCTTTTTTTTTGTTTTGTTTTGGTATAGGGGTGCCAGAAAAATACCCACTGCTCGGACTCTCAGTCAACCAGACTGACAACAGAAGAAAAGAAAAAGGCAAAGTAGACTTTCAACAAAAGGAAACAAGTTCTCACTTGGAAACACATAGCACTAACAATAATATCAGCAACACAGCAGCAGAAGCTAAGAGTTGTTAAATGCTGTGTATACTCAGTGATCTCGCTAGGGGTCTTTATGTAAGCCAGTATAGCTATACCCGTCGTTCACATTGCATGAAGAACTCTCCGAAATGGTTTTTATCAATACAACATTCGATATCTTATACCTTTTTTTATGTAAAATTAAATTCTTTACAAATCTAAATGGAAATTAAATGTTCGTGTGAATATCTTTTCGTTGTTGTTATTTTACTTGCAACGAGATTCAATCTCTACAAATGCTCACACGTAGAACCGGTCAAAACTGGCTGCTTCTCCTCCATGAGAATCAGTCTGCCGTCCGATTATCCCCCAACCGAATTCGTTGGTTGCTTTTTTAAAATATAATTTAAACCGGCTACGGTAACCGACGAAGGTGTCTGAGTGGCGAAGTTGTTAGTGCACTGGTCTCTCATGGCGAAGGTCGGGGGTTCGAATCCGGCCGGCGGCACCCCAGTCACCCAGCTGTAGAAATGGGTACCCGACTTCTTCTGGAGTTGGGGAAGGAAAAGGCGGCCAGGCGTGATACTGACCATATCACCCTCTAGTGTGCTGACAGGTCAAGGAAAATATGGGCACTAACACCATATCCCTATGTGCCTCTAAGGCATGACAGGGTTACCTTTTTTTTATTTTTAAGGTAACCGACGACCTCAAAGAGTATCCGGTTGCTGGGGGTGGGGGAGAGGGGGTGTTTCTTCTTTTTATTTTTTAAATCGGTAATCTACTGGTAGTTCCGGGTTAATGTGATCATTTCTGTTTACCTGAAACTTCACAGCGGCTTAGAAGCTTGAACATATAAATAATAAAATGGTGGGGTGCGGGGTGCGGGGGGGCTGGCATCTTTGGAATGTGGATAAAAAGAAGAATGGGGACGGTTTTTCGTGGACAGAAGAGAAAACAACAGCGAAGTACTAAGTCCATTCAAAATGAATGAGAAATAATGGTGAAAAAAAAACATAAACATCAGGCAGTTAAATATTTCAGATATATCACAACATACCAGTGAGGTACTTAAATATTTCAGTTATATCACAACATACTGGTGAGGCAGTTAAATATTTCAGCTATATCACAACATACCAGTGAGGCAGTTAAATATTTCAGCTATATCACAACATACCAGTGAGGCAGTTAAATATTTCAGTCATATCACAACATACTGGTGAGAGTTAAATATTTCAGCTATATCACAACATACCAGTGATGCATTTAAATATTTTTGTTATATCACAACATACCAATGAGGCACTTAAATATTTCAGTCATATCACAACATACTGGTGAGAGTTAAATATTTCAGCTATATCATAACATACCAGTGATGCATTTAAATATTTCAACTATATCACAACATACCAGTGAGACAGTTAAATATTTCAGCTATAGGGTGTTTTTTAAAGTCTCACTACATTTTCTATGAAAAAAAAAAAATTGAAAAATGAAGTAAATGACATCATCACAAAATATGCTAAAAAAAAGTCATTTAATTAGTTACAATAGTGACTGCAATGATACAACGCTGTTTTGGGTTAGCTGAAATGTACCACTGAAATATTCATTATAACAGGTGTTGGAAATGTCCATCACGGGCTTCAAGACATGACTTTAGACGTCTCTTCATATTGTCAAATACCTTGTGCAACGTGTCTGTTGTTATTTCTCGAACGGTAATTCTGATTGTTTCTTTTAGGTCCTCAATTGTTTGTACATTATTTTTGTAAACATTTCCTTTCAAGAAGCACTATAGATAATAATCGGATGGATTTAGATATGGAGAAGGAGCAGGCCAAATTCCACGAGATATTATGCGATTTGCGAAAATTTCTTCCAAAAAACCGTGTGTTGCTCTAGCTGTGTGTGCAGCTGCACCATCTTGCTGGAACCACGCTTCTTCAATTTCACGTTCATTCAGCTGTTTTAAAATAAAGGTGCCAGAATGTCAGTACGGTACCAATCGGCATTTATAGTGTTGTTGAAGAAAATTGGTCCAATTAAACGTTTTCTACTGACGGTACACCATACCCCAATTTTCGCATCGTGTAGCGGCGATTCGTGAAATGCATTGGGATTAACACTGCTCCAAATACGATTATTTTGGCTGTTAACATATCCAGATAGATGAAACCATGCCTCATCAGAGAAGAATGTTAAATCGAGAATTGACTCGTCTTCTTTAGCTAAAAATGCTTGAAACCACGTGAAGTAGTTGACTCTGGATTGATTGTCACACTCTTTTAGTTCAGACACAACAGAAATCTTGTATGGTTGAAAATTTAACCGATGTTTAAGAATTTTGTGCACTGTGCTCAGTGATACGTTCACTTCTTGCGGTATTTTCCTTAAGGACTTGCATGGACTTTTCATGATTCTGTCTTGGATATCTAGACATTTTTCTTCAGACACAGCAGGCCTCCTACCAGATCGCAGAGCATCTTCCACAGTTCCCGAATCACGAAACTTATTCCACAAATTTCTAACCGTAGTGCGATGAGGAGGTTGTTTATCAGGAAATTTAGCTATAAATCTTTGAACAACCATCCGTGTGTATCGACCGCCATTTCGAAACACTTGTTCAACCAACAAAATTCTTTCTTTCGTTGATATAACCATTCTGTTTTGAGTGCAAATTATTACACCAGCAGATGGCAACCACTCACTTCATTTTTCTTCACGATTGACTGTACAGCACATTTTATGACGTAATTTTCTTCATTTTTACATAGAAAGTGTAATGAGACTTTAAAAACACCCTGTATATCCCAACATACTAGTGAGACAGTTAAATATGTCAGCTATATCACAACACACCAGTGAGGCACTTAAATATTTCAGCTATATCACAACACACTAGTGAGGCAGTTAACTATTTCACCTATATCACAACACACTAGTGAGGCAGTTAAACATTTCACCTATATCACAACACACTAGTGAGGCAGTTAACTATTTCACCTATATCACAACACACTAGTGAGGCAGTTAACTATTTCACCTATATCACAACACAACGGTGAGGTGTAAAACCGTCCTGTAAAGTCAGTAGCCCCGCGTTGCGTGTTAAGATGGCAAATATGCACATGACACCGGGATACGAGTGTAAGCAGATGGATCTGCGCACAATGTGATCAACAATGAAGTGGCTGGAGCACATACTGAATATCCAAACAACACAAAATATCCATAGCAACTGAGAAATACTGTAACAACTCAGTCAGTCACTCATTTGCATGTCCCTTGCGGAACTTTGCCTCCCTAACAGCTCTCCTGTAGGCCTCTCGGTTGTACGCAAGATGGCCTGCTGCTGATGCATCCATTTGCAAATTATCAACGATGTCTTGCAGCCATAGTCGCCTTGGTCTTCCTCTCTTTCTTTTTCCCATTATGTACTCTTCCACTACGGTCTTCTCTAAATTATCATGAGTTTAATGTGTCCAAAATATTTAAGATTTCTCTGTTTAATCCTCTTTACTAGCCAGCCTTCTTCAATATTAAGTTCTTGAAGTATGGATATATTTGTTCTTTTTTTTGTGTCCATGATATTTGAAGAATTCTTCTGTAGCATTTACACTCAAAGGCATTTATGTGTTTCTCAGCTGTTTTGTTAAGTGTCCAGGTCTCAAAGGCATATGTTGCCATGGGAAAGATGCTGCCGCAACTGAAAAGCTATCAAGCTCCAACACTGATACAAGCCCTATAGTACTTCTCAAAGATCGGTGCTGGAAGCTCTTCAGCGCAACAAACTAACAGACACTAAGGGCGCGTTGTCGAAAACAATCTCATAGAACAGACACACTCTGCAGTGGATTTTGCCCCATTGAGACACCAGGCACTGAAAAAGTCGACCCAAAGAGGGCACTGAAATAGAGCAACCTGACATACCCCTCACCTACAACCTGACGAAAAACATGATAAAAATGTACATGATCATGCTAAACAGAAAGAAATAGGTCTTCATATTCCTCCTCAGAGCAGGAAACAGTCGACTCCGAACACGAACACACACACACACACACACGCACGCACGCACGCACGCACACACACACACACACACACACACACAAAAGCTTAGGTTGGCAGTTGTACTCTTTGTACGTGTACATAGCCACCCCTAAACTGTAGAACACATTCTCCAAAACTGCACTAGTTCTGAAACACTGAGACAAAATTACTGACCCAGTGAAACGGTTCACAAAGCTAAGCTCTGGGGTTTTATTTGGGAACTACAGAAATAAATTATTATTTAACTTGTATTCTGAAAATATAATGAGGAATGTTAGAGAAGATGTAGACAAAGAAAATTACGATGCCATAACAATTGGAGATTATGAAATACCAGAGATTAGATGTGCTGATGACACAGTATTACTGTCCCCAATACAAAAAAGGCATGGATAAAAAACTAATTATGTCACTCCGTAAGAATAGTGAAGAGTAAAACCTCTATCTTAATGCGAAGAAAACTAAACTGATGACAAATGACAAAACAAATAAGGCAGCTGAAATATTTATCAATGAGGAAAAATTGGAAGAGATGGAGAGTTTTGAATATCTTGGATCATTACTAACAAATAATGGAGATACAATGAGGGAAATAAAAAAGAGGACATCTATCGCTCTTCAAAAACTAAAACAACTAAAGAAGCTGTGGTGAGGAACAGACAGAACTAAAAAAAAAAGATAAGATTTTTAAGGGCATGCATCTTTCCCATCGCAACATAAGCCTGTGAGACCTGGACACTTAACAAAACAGCCGAGAAACACATAAATGCCTTTGAATGCAAATGCTACAAAACAGTTCTTTAAATATCATGGAGACAGAAAAGAACAAATATATCCATACTACAAGAACTTAATATTGAAGAAGGCTGGCTAGTAAAGAGAATTAAACAGAGAAAACTTAAATATGTTGGACACATTAAACGTCATGATAATTTAGAAAAGACCGTATTGGAAGGATACATAATGAGAAAAAGAAAGCGTGGAAAACCAAGGCGAAGATGGCTTCAAGACGTCGTTGATAATCTGCAAATGGATGCATCAGCAACAGGGTATCTCGCTTACAACTGAGAGGCCTACAGGAGAGCTGTTAGGGAGGCAAAGTTCCGCAAGGGACATGAAAATGACTGACTGACTGACAGAAGTAAAAGAGAATGGTCCAAGAAGCTAAACTTTAGTGCTTCATATGGGAACTACAGAAGTATAAGAGAACGGTCCAAGAAGCTAAGCTCTAGAGCTTTATACGGGAACTACAGAAATAAAATAAGAACGGTCCAATTTATCCGAGAGAGAACTGCAGATTTAGACAGTAAGTGCATAGTAGTAGTAGTAGATGTAGTAGTAGTAGTAGTAGTAGTAGTAGTAGTAGTAGTAGTAGTAGTAGTAGTAGTAGTAGTAGCAGCAGCAGCAGTAGCAGCAGCAGCAGCAGTGGTAGTAGCGGTAATAGTAATAGTAGTAGTAATAGTAGTTGTAGTAGTAGTAGTAGTAGTAGTGGTAGCAGTAGTAGCTGTAGTAGTAGTTGTAGTAGTAGTAACAGTGGTGGTTGTAGTAGTAATAGTGATGGTTGTAATAGTAATAGTAGTGGTAGTAGTAGTAGTAGTAGTAGCAGCAGCAGTAGTAGTAGTAGTAACAGTAGTAGTAGTAGTAACAGTGGTGGTTGCCGTAGTAATAGTGGTGGTGGTGGTAGTAGTATTAGTAGTAGTAGTAGTAGTAACAGTGGTGATTGTAATAGTAATAGTGGTGGTGGTAGTAGTATTAGTATTAGTATTAGTAGTAGTAGTAGTAGTAGTAACAGTGGTGATTGTAATAGTAATGGTGGTGGTGGTGGTGGTAGTGTAGTAGTAGTAGTAGTAGTAGTAGTAGTAGCAGCAGCAACAGTGGTGGTTGTAATAGTAATAGTGGTGGTGGTGGTTGTGGTAGTAGTAGTAGTAGAATTAACAGTGGTGGTTGTAATAGTAATAGTGGTGGTGGTGGTGGTGGTGGTGGTGGTGGTGGTAGTAGTAGTAGTAGCAGTAGCAGCAGCAGCAGCAGCAGCAGTAGTAGTAGTAGTAGTAGTAGTAAAAACCACTTTCGGGAAAAGTTCAAGGTTAAAAAAAAGAAAAGCAAGAGGAACGACGAGGACATGCATGAATGAACAAACATCAAGAGATTCAGCTTAGCTGCATGCTGCACGAGGACAGAAGCTAAAGACCCAAACAATCTCTTCCCTCGGCAGATGACAAGTGTTACTGCTGCTCTTGCTGTTGCTGAAGGTGATGATGGCACGGATAAAAAAATGAATTAATCCCGTTAATCACCTGATATTTGGATTAGTATCCGTGAGTCGAATCAAAACATCATAACCCACACACAAAAAAGACCACCAAAAGAATATGCTGTGACGATTACGTAACCTCCTCGTTTGGGATTTTGAAGGCCAGTATGATGCCATAGAAACATAGCAGGCAGCCAAAACCCCCAGTGAGTAAGGTAGGTATTCTTTCTCTTGTGACAGCTCAGACTTCCATCGTGGCCCTCGTCCTAATTCTGTTGTTAATATTTCATGACGTAAGACCCTCATTCAGTGTAAGACAAAATACAACTCAGTTATTATTAGACAGAAAGCTCCCACTCCAGCACAAGGACCTGCTCAAGGCCCCTAAAAGAGAAGCTCCGCGGCGATGAGAGAGTGGAATTGCAGCATTTGTGAGAGAGAAGATGATGTCTGGGTGAACGACGAAGAAGAAAGAAATCAGTACAAGATACATCACACTGTCACCATAAGACCAACGCTCAGTCGATAAGAAGTTCAGGTAGTTTAAGATAACATATTTTTTTTAAATCAGTAAAAAGACTAAGCTCTGCCAGTGTAAATATCACGCATAGATACAAAGACAACACGCATATATACAAAAACAACACGCATAGCTACAAAGATAACACGTACAGATACAAAGATAACACGCATAGCTACAAAGATAACACGTACAGATACAAAGATAACACACATAGATACAAAGACAACATGCACAGCTACAAATATAACACGTATGGGTACAAAGATAACACGCATAGATACAAAGATAACACGTATAGATACACAGATAACACGCACCTAAAATTTGGCAAGTAATATTCTGGAACAAAACTAAAGAAAACCACATACATTTTCTATGAAATTCATAGCCCACCCGTCAAAATGCTTTTGATCCAAGATTTTATGTTAGCCTCTCGCAATGAACTTCTTAAGCAAAACATGCAACTAACCTTGTAAATACTGATATATCCGCACTCACAGCTAACGCAACTTTTAAAATATAAATTATGCTTACGGCTTCAGTATAAAACTACCCATAACCTTAACTATATTTATCAAGGATTTTATTCACAAAATAAGAATTAAGTTATACTTGATCTGGGAATTTTAACTATTTTTGCCAAGGGATTATTAATATGACTGTTTACAGCTGCAAATTCATATACATGTGTATGGCAAATGCGAGGTTGACAAACGATGCCATTTTTCTTCCGTATAAGGTGTTAGTACAAAATAACAATGGCTATACGGTGTTAACACAAAATAACAACGGCTATAAGGTGTTAGTACAAATTAACAATGCCTATCTTGTATTTCCAGCATCAAGGTACCGTAATAATCTTACTGATTTTAAATAGTACCATAATGATCTTACTGATTTTACGCAGCACCGTAATAATCTTACTGATTTTATGTAGTACCGCAATAATCCTACTGATTCTACGTAGTACTGCAATAATCTTACTGATTTTACGTAGTACCGAAATAATCTTACTGATTTTACGTAGTACCGTAATAATCTTACTGATTTTACGTAGTACCGCAATAATCTTACTGATTTTACGTAGTACCGCATTAATGTAACTGATTTTACGTAGTACGGCATTAATCTTACTGATTTTACCCAGCTTTTTTTTTTGGTTTAAACATTCAACAGATTATTCATTCATACATAAAAGTAAAGAACAAAATGTTACAGTAAATATATACGGCAAAACACTAACTGCCTGGTAACAAATAAAGTAAGGCTATCGATCGAAATGCTGCTGGCTATTGGCTTTTTAAACAAATATTATTTTGGCCTGTAATCATAATTTAATCATTTATAATCATATATATTGCATTACATGGGTCGTCATGAGATTAGTGTTTCTCACGATTGATTCTGCCGTTCGGTTTTCTCATGATTCATTCTGCTGTTCAGTTTTCTCATGATTCATTCTGCCGTTCAGTTTTCTCACGACTGATTCTGCTGTTCAGTTTTCTCATGACTGATTCTGCTGTTTAGTTTTCTCATGATTGATTCTGCTGTTCAGTTTTCTCATGATTGATTCTGTCGTTCAGTTTTCTCAAGATTGATTCTGCCGTTCAGTTTTCTCATGACTGATTCTGCTGTTCAGTTTTCTCATGATTGATTCTGCTGTTCAGTTTTCTCAAGATTGATTCTGCCGTTCAGTTTTCTCAAGATTGATTCTGCCGTTCAGTTTTCTCATGACTGATTCTGCCGTTCAGTTTTCTCATGACTGATTCTGCTGTTCAGTTTTCTCATGATTGATTCTGCCAGTGTTTTGAGTTTTATGCTTGACCAGGTTCTCGGTATCATCGCGAACGAGTCACTCCTGCAATCGTTCCACCTCCTGTGCCAGTGAACATCGTGCAGAATGATTTAATTGACGGTCATTCATGTTAGTTCTTGATGATGAACCGCTGGGGTAATGACGCCATTTTAGTTACTACAACAATCCAAACGCGAAACTAGTCAGCGTAACTCTCGGCACGAACTCCGTAGCTAAGACGCCAACCTGAACCAGGACACACAAAAGGCCATCATAGTTCCCCGTTGGTTGAGAAGACATAACGAAGAATCATCAATGTTTTCTATGCGAATTTTGCAGCTCAAAGTGGTGCCACAGCACTAAGCTCAATAGTTCGGCACACAGAATCCATCTCCATCTTGAAAGCAATGACGACACTGTTGCTCATCTGACACGTGTGTCCGTTCCTGTTCGCACCACACTCGGTCAAGCAGAGAAGATCCATCACAGGACACAAGCACTTTCACCCGGCAGCGCAGAAATCCAGCTCCACGTGGAATATCATAACAATCTGAGTCCCGCTTGTGAGAGTGTGAAACGGTCAAACGCGACCTCACCGCCATTACTGAACCGGAAGTTCTCCACCGGTGGTAGACGCGCATAATCGATCACAGTAACAATAACGTGCAGTCTACTTACACTAACGTCTTGGCGCTTATAGTTTTGGCCCATGTTATCTATGACACTGCAGCCTTAAACACGCTCACTAACTTGTGTGGTGGCTTCCGTATTTCCCCCAGTTCTTTCCAGTCCTCGTAGGTGTGGGGGGAGGGAAATCTCTCATGGGCATCCGCTGAAAAAGTTTGAGAACCTCTGCTCTAATTCTTGCAATATTAAAAAAAAACAACAAAAAACATTATCGAATTCAAAGCTCTCTATGTAATCGCCTTCGACTGTGAGTACTCTACTAATCAGAAGCTGATTAAGAACGGGCGTTCCATCCATAGCTGGGCTGAAGCAGGAAGTTTGGGACTTGGCGCTGATGAATGGCACAATGTATCACAAGCCTTCTCACTTACGGAGGTCCGGGTATAAACTAATGAGCTTTGTGTAGCCTTCGTTTTTACTGCGACGAGCACAGAGCGGCAATCAACGGCAGCAACAACAACGACAGCAACAAAAGTAGTAGTAGCTGTTGTTGTTACAGTAGCGGTAGTCACCAGTATCTGTTTTCATAGTCGTAACAGCAGTATAAGAGGTACAAAGTATAAGTGATGGATACAGCGGCTCGTTACTGTTGTAGTTGCTTCTACTGTTGTTCTTTTAAGCTACTGTAGCAGTTTTAATATTTTCTGGTAATAATAGAGAACAAGCAACTATGAGTATTGCAAAGTCGCTGCTGTAGGTTCCAGTTATAGTTACACGAACGCTATTGCTCAAAATGTACACCAGAGATCAACTGACGGAACGCATGAGGTGGATGGACGGAGTTATAAAGAAACGAGAAACGCTTAAACTGATAATACGTTAGCCGCTGTTTACAAAAGGAACTACATCTGCTCAGTTGAAGTTCGGTACGTGATTGGTGGACAATTATCCAATGGCAAGGAAGAGACGTAGTGGGAATACACAGTTCCTGTAGCAGGATTCCAGTGTTGCGTGGAATCATTTTTGTATCAAGATCGGGATAAGAAAGTTGTAGGGAAGACTGACTGCAGTGGGCATCTTTTTTTTTTTTATTATGGATTCTTCGTTGGCTGGTGGTCGGTGTGTTGTGTCTCCTTGTAGGAAGATGATTGGCCGCCAACACTAGAGCACTGTCAGCGACTCTTTTGAACGCTGACTTTATCTCATATTTACGTTTGTGCCCTGTTATTGGTTTTTGTTGTTTGAGGTTTTCTTTTCACTGGGCAGCGGTTCAAAGGAGCTATCATAATGAAGGAGTGCCATAATGAAGGAGTGCCATAATGAAGGAGTGAAATAATGAAAGAGTGACATAACAAAGGAGTGAGGTAATGAAAGAGTGGCATAACGAAGGAGTGAGGTAATGAAAGAGTGGCATAACGAAGGAGTGAGATAATGAAAGAGTGACATAACGAAGGAGTGAGATACTGACAGAGTGATATAACGAAGGAGTGAGATAATGAAAGAGTGACATAACAAAGGAATGAGGTAATGAAAGATTGATATAACGAAGGAGTGACGTACTGAAGAACTAAATAACGAAGGCGTGACATAATGAAGGAGAATAACGAGAGAGTGACGTAACGAAGGAATGACAACGAGAAAGTGGCATAAAGAAGGAGTGATACACAGCGAAGGAAGGACATGACGAGAGAGTGACATAATGAGGGTATCATGAGGTAGATCGATTTGGTTTTTCTTCTCTCTATTTGACTGTCAGCGACTCATAGACTTGGCGAACCATAGCCTACCCATTCCTGTTTATTAGTCTGTATCCCCAGTGACGAGCCTAGCCTGGATAACAAGACAGGAATGGCCGTAGTCTCCACAGTGGTGGAGTCTGTTAAAGAAGTACTGTACATTCTCCTGCCATTTTTAGCTGCACTCGAAAAAGGGGGGGGGGTGAAAAAAAATAGCCGCCGTAACCCGCTCCCAGTCCGACACAATGCTCTGCCTCAATATGATCACGGCATCAGCTGCAAAGTTCCAGGTAGACTGAAGAAGAAGAAGACGAAGAAGAAGAAGAAGATCTAACTGTCACTCCGTCGTTATGGCACTTCTTCAATGCGGTATTTATGTCACTCCTTCATTACGTCCCTTTTTCAAAACAGTACTTAGGTCAATCCTTCATTTACGTCCCCTTTTCAAAACAGTACTTAGGTCAATCCTTCATTACGTCCCCTTTTCAAAACAGTATTTAGGTCAATCCTTCATTACGTCCCCTTTTCAAAACAGTACTTAGGCCACGCTTTCATTGTGTCATTTCTTCAATGCGGTATTTATGTCACTCCTTTAATACAGTATTTATACCATTCCTTCGTCTTGTCACTCCGTTATGTACCTTCTTCACTACGTTATTTATTTCACACTTTGTTATGTAACTTCATATTATATATATATATATATATATATATATATATATATATATATATATATATATATATATATATATTATAGATGTTATTATTTATAACGCCTTCGTTATGTCACTTCTTCAATACTGTATTTATGTCACGCCTACGTTACGCCACTTCTTCTATTTGGTATTTGTGTCACGCCGTCGTTATGCTACTTACCTGTGTTAAAACAGAGAAACAGCCCGATATATTTTCTCCTGACATTGTCTGGTTGGCACTAGTGAAGATCAATATCACTTTCCTTGTTTCTTCAATGCCGACTCAAAGGTCGGGAAAAAAAAAGGTTATGAAGTCCCTAGGCTGATCTATGCGTTGTAAGAACAACGTACGCGTTAAAAAGACGATAAGCAGCTTTTACTGTATGTGTCACAGCCGGTCGTGCTGTCTTGTCACAGGCTGTCAAAGAAATAGGATCTACCTCTGTGGTGTTGCTGCCATAAAGACGGGGGGGGGGGTGATTTAATCCCACACAAACGTCTTACACATCCTGTTAGTAAATATGTGTCGCATGTTATTGTATGTTGTATATATTCATGATTATGTGTTCTAAACCAGTTGTTCAAAAAAAAATTTTTTTTCTGGTTGTCGCTCAGGTCACTTCCCTAGCCCATCCCCCCCCCCACCCAGTTTTATTTTTCTCTTAAGTTTGTTCTGAGGCACCCTGACCTTCCAGCTCTCCTTTCCCTAGCCGCCCACCCCCTGGATTTTCCTAACGTCCCAAGGGGCGGTAATGTCCATTCTGGGAAGCATTGCTCCAAACTAAGAAAGAATTACATATGATATGTGGATATTTAACCTCAGTGGCCAAGTGGCTTGTGCACTAGTTTCTCATGGAGAAGGCTGGTGGTTCGAATCCAGTCGGAGGCGCCCCGGTTACCCAACTGTAGAAATGGGTACCTGGATTCTTCTTGGAGCCAGGGACTGAAAGGCGGCCAGGCATGATGCGGACCACGTCACTCTGTAGTGTGCTGACAGGTCAAGTGAAAATATGGGCACTAGCAGTGTATATATCAGGGTGTCTCCTCTCTTTAAATATCATTTAATGCAGTCTCCATTTCGTGCCATTAAGGTTTACTGGGGATAATGTGTTAAGCCCATATTTCCAAGACCATCGGCACATGAAAGTCTGATGTGATCAGTATCGCGCCTGGCCCTCATTTACTTTCCCAGGATTTCTCTGGTACCCATTTTTTAAAGCTGGGTGGACCCCAATGCCTTTTTTTTTTTTTTGGTATGGTGGTACCAGAAAAAAAAATCTCCACTGCTTTGACTCGAGTCGATACCACCGGATTAGTAGACCAAGTGCCTAACCACTCAGCCAACCAGGCCGCCATTTAAAGCATTAAATACCATTTGTTATGTGAACATGACCTACCTGGGAGTACTGGTGTCCGAATTCACCGACGAGGCAAGGTCTGTCCCACTTACCGTCCCAAAAAAAGGTTCCGGGGGCGCTGTAAACTATTCTATGTGTCACATCCAATATATCGACCGTTTTCTTTCTTTCTTTTTTGTTTTCTTATGGGCCATCATTAATATTACACAAGAGACTGAAAGTGACAATGAAGATTAAAGTGGTGCTGGAGACGTGAGGTCTAGGATGTGTCCTAAGCACAGCCAGCGTCGCGGAGTGGCAACAAAAGAACTATTGTTAGCTTTTCTGGGCATGCTTTTTAAAACCAGTGTACCAGGATCTTTCACTGTCACAGAAACATCAGGTTGTTTTACACGAGGACGGATTAACCACCACCCAGGCCTCTAGGCTAAATCTAGACCCTATCCCCTCCGACCCACACTGTCACCTTCATGATATATCACGTGATCCTTCCCAAGCTGTGATCTCTGATATTAGGCTACTTGTGTGACTTTCTTGGAAGGGCACATAATAGGAAAAAAAAAAGAAAGAAAGAGAGGAAGACCAAGGCGAGGATGGCTACAAGACATCGTTGATGAGCTGCGAATGGATGTATCAGCTGCAGGCCATCTTGCTCACAACCTGGAAGCCTACAGGAGAGCTGTCAGGGAGGCAAAGTTCTGCAGACTGATTGATGTGACTTTGTAATACTCAGGTCAAACAACTGACACGTCACTGTCTTTAGGATAACATACAGTGCCTAGGTAACGTACTAGTCCAGCAGTCATTGCTATAATCTTGATCCCAGGTCCTTTGTCCTTCTGGGCCCCTAGATAGGGCCTGTCCAGCCTAACTAATAACCTGCCGCTGGTTTTACATATGGCTTTCATATATGAATGCGAACATAATGGATATAAATGTCTTAATGGAAATTAATTAAATGGGTTCTCTTTGGTATTCGTATGGATTTTTAATCTTTATTTCAGATCTGGATATTTCTTGTGCAATCATATGCATATTTATTTTCATTTCAGATCTATATTTCATTTCGGGTGCCTTGGGTAGCGAAGTGGCTAGTGCACAAGCCTCGTATGGCGAGGTAGGTCCCTCTGATATCCAGCTGCAGAAATGGGCCCACTGACTCCATCTGATGCACGGGAAAGGTGTTGACCCATGTTCACACTCTGATGTGGCCTTTAAAGTCTCAGAAAACAAGGTAACCAAAGTAATTTCCTCTAGATGCGGTTTTTTGGTTTGTTTTTTGTTTTTTTTGCAAGATAAGATTATTTGTATTAAACTGATTTCCTTATTTGCTCTTACTGTTGTGTCGATTCTTCGCTTATTTCTAATCGACTGTTATAAAAGTTTACTTGGTCGATTCCTACACGGAGATGTCTGTTCTGACGCCAATGTTGTATTTTGTTTCTTTTTTTTTTTTTTTTGAGACAGATTATTATCATCTGTGCTAATGTTGTCTAAAATATCTCGATTAAAGGAAAACTTTCTGCACTGTGACAATTTACTACTCTTTACGACGCTGACATTGTTTTACAGTGTTTGTCAGCGATCCTTATCTTTAGACAAATAGTTGTCAATTTAACTTGCAAAAACAGATATGTAGAATTTAAGGGAAAAAAGGGATACAAGTATAAATGTAAGAAAGTAATGAAACAATTAACTTTATCAATAATCAGTTCCTGAATCAAGACGTGAAGTTATTTATATTTCCTACAATCAGTTCCTGAATCAAGACGTGAAGTTATTTATATTTCCTACAATCAGTTCCTGAATCAAGACGTGAAGTTATTTATATTTCCTACATTGTGCCATAATTTGTCCATTTTTTTTTTGGTCAGGTTTTACGGAAGGATATGGAGGCAGAGAGAGAGAGAGAGAAAGAGAGAGACAAAGAGACAAATAGAGATAGACAGAGAGACAAATAGAGATAGACAGAGAGATAAATAGAGATAGACAGACACAGAGAGATAGAGAGAGAGAGAGACAGAGAGAGAGAGATAGAAGGACAGAGAGATAGACAGAGAGAGATAGACACAGAGAGATAGAGAGACAGACAGACAGAGAGAGATAGGAGGACAGAAAGATAGACACAGAGAGAGACAGACACAGAGAGATAGACAGACAGACAGAGATAGAAGGACAGAGAGATAGACAGAAAGAGAGACAGACAGAGAGAGAGAGAGAGAGAGAGAGAGGAGTAGGAATGAAGAAAGAAACGCCGGCCTCCTCCCTCTTCAATATCCCTGGAAATGCAAGCTGGTGCTCTTTGCCGCCGATGCTGTGGAGATAATGAGGCACGGCATCGTGTCGGACTGGGAGTGGATCATAGCACCTTTGTTTTTCACTCACTGAACGCAGCTTTAAACACAAAAAAAAAAGCAGCGTGCATGCAATACTTCTTTAGCAGACTCCACCGTCATGGAAACTATGGCAATCCTTGGTCCGTTATCCAGGTCAGACCTGTTACTGGAAGTGCCAATGGAGAGGTGGAATAGGGTCTTGGTCAGCAATGGTTCTCCAGCCTTGACGCCAGCTATGGATCATTGGTTGCCAAAACGGACGGGGTTCTTTGCCCCCCCCCCCCCCGAAACACTGACAGTGTACAGTACATGGATCTGAACTTACCTCAGATGGTATGTAGCCTGGATGTGATTCACAGCTTGTTTCACCAAATGTTTTATTTCAAAGCATTCACTGGGTTGCTTGCTCGTATTGTTCGTGTATCTAAATGAAGGAATAAAGATCTAATCGTTAACCGCTAACCTTCTCTGGACAGCTATATATGTGCATGTGTCCGCCTCTCTTTCAATTAAGATCATATATATATATATATATATATATATATATATATATATATGTTTCTCTCTTTCAAATTATCACACAATCTAACTGCTTATTCAGTTACTTTTCTTTAACATTCATTGGCTAATTTAACAGAATAAAACAAACGCATATTCTAATACGCTGACTAATTTAACAGAATTATACAAACGCGTATTCTAATACGCTAGCTAATTTTATAGAATTAAACACAAGCATATTCTAATCAGAATATCCCTTACGGAACTTTGCCTCCCTAACAGCTCTCCTGTAGGCCCCTCGGTTGTAAGCAAGATGCCCTGCTGCTGATGCATCTATTTGCAGATTATCAACGACGTCTTGCAGTCATCTTCGCCTTGGTCTTCCTCTCTTTTTCCTATTATGTACCCTTCCAATACGGTATTCTCTAAATTCTCATGATGTTTAATGGCATATTCAAATATACTGGCTAATTTAACATTAATAAAACAGATGCATATTCTCACGCACTGGTTAATTTAACTGAATGGTCTTTTTAACTAGAGACATAAAATAAAAGTATAGTCCACTATCAGTATATAAGCCCGCCAAAATTTTCCCGCCAAAATATCGACCACTGAACGAAGTTACCCATTTCGAAAGGAAAAAAAAAACAAACAAACAAACTAGGAAACGGTACAATTTATCGACACTAGGCCCAGATATTTTCAAGGTCGCTTGATCGGTAACTTGCCCAGACATAGACCAGTTTCAGTATCTCCTCTCCCTCCCTTAAATCGAGAACTTTGCTTTAAAAAAAAAATCTCTCTTACTTCAAAACTGTGGTACATTCAACAGGTGCTAAATTTAAAACTATGTCACCGGATTTCCTATTGATCCAGGCACCATTATATAAAGGCGGAGAAAATTCTAAACTGAGTTAGAAGTTGCACTGACACAGCCCGTGTATTAAGTGAGATAATGTATAATAAATTAAATCACTAACAAATATTACGGATTTACATGTGAGGTTTGTAAACTGCGTCACTAGGGATATGTGATATTTACCTTTTCATTAGTCTGTCTTCTTCTTTTCCTACTTCTTCAACTGCTGCATTATGTTAAACTTGTAACCCGTTTTGGCAAGAACTTCAAAGCATTCTCCAGCAGTTCCTTGGCCTCACCCTCATGCCCAGCCCTCGTGGACAGGTCTGTTGATCAGGGCTGCAAAGCCTGGATGCTACTGGAAGAACAGGTACTGCTCTCCACTCCCGCATAGGTACTCTTCCCGCGTGTGTGGTTATCTTAAATCGGTTGGGATGACGAGTGTTATAACGGCTGGTCCTTAACTGAAACAGGATAGTATACCTGTTCCTTGTAGTTGATGAATTGAGTCATGTTTCTCTGCTTACACCAAGACCTGTCCCCACCACTGCTGTCAGTTTTCGTTTTTCGCCTCCAGGTAGTGGATCGAGTATAACAGTAATAAATGGATGTATTGTTTCATTTTGCTGCATCCTTTACAAAGTGTAACCTGTAACCAGAGACTGGCATCCCCGCACTTTGGGCATTCCCATGTGTGCTCCGCTTTCCCTTCCAACTCCCCACTGAAGGGAGCGCCTGCCGATGGACCCAGTCTCACACTGGTTGTGGATAAAGCGCGGTAAATCACTTCACTCAGAAGAAACATCCACTTTCCCTTTTTCCCCCCAGTTCGATCATCATCATCATGTCAGTCTACCAGATATCGTCATCCGTTCGCAGCCTATACAAGGTAGCTCCTCCTCCTTGTCCATTTTTAGGGTGCCCTTAATTGATGCCATGCCTGCCAGCTCTCTCGCTGCCTTTGTCTCCCGCATGATCTGGGCAGTAGATCCACCTCAAACAATGCGGCCATATTTTGCTATGAAGTCCACACGATACTTCGGCCGGCGCTACGGAGTACGTGCTGCATGGCCGATGCTGATTCCAACACCAGAAAGAAGCGCTAGGTCAACTACTTCTTCACAAACTGCATCAGCTTGTTCGTTTCAAGCAGTTGCACAAGGGAGAGAATGCTCTACATTCTGAAAGACAACTCAGATATGACGTGATTTTCTGCATGACTTGTTCACGGCGAGTCTTCTCAGGTGGTTCCAGCAGTGACTTAATATGTTATCGTATGATTTCATTTCTCCTTTATTCTGGAATTGTTCCATTTCATACAAACATTTGAAAATCACTGTGCAGCGTTGCGCACACATTCGAATATAAAATCGCACAAGCGAATACACATTCTCCCATACGATACTCCCTCCCTAGAAATTCTTATTCTGAAAGCTTCGATACCGTAACTAGGCCTAAGCTTCGCAAACATCCGGTTTTCCAAGAAAACGCATTTTATTGACTAATGAAGGAGTGGTGAGATTTTCCCGCGCCAAACGCCACGCAATGCGCGGGAACGCACAGACACTTAAACGCAAATTAATGCTATGACAACGGAAATGATAAAGTTGAAAAAAAAGAGAGAATCTTTTTAAAAAAAAGGGTTTAAAAGGAATGATACAACTGCTTGATATAAGGCGCCCAAAACGTTGACATATAGAAGAACGGGGGCGGATTTGACAAGGGGAAAAGAAGTGAAACAAATACATACTAGATAAAATGAAACCGACAAAAGAGAAAGAATATTTTAGACATACAAAGATGTATAATACTATAATAAAAAAAACGGGCTGTGATTGGCGAAAAGCAGCAAGAGATACACTTGGAGGTGCCATTGAGGCGCAAATCGGGTCCCTGGATAAATTACTATCGGCCCCTCTCTTCGAACGTGGAAAGTGTCTCTGGTAAGAAAAGGGGAGGGGGGCCAACTGTGATACAACCCTAGCTCTTCATTTCCTCCCGCCCCACCCCTACCCCTCCGCTCTCGCTGTGCCTGGAGATCGACAAGAAGAGGACAGGCTCTTTACGGTGGGAGGTAAAGGAACCAGCAAAGTTGGACATCCATTACATTCATACCATCCTGTGGAGGAGGCACAAGATGATGATAATACACAAATCTTAACCTTCACACACACATACATATACGCATACAAACACCATTTCTAACCTAGATTTATATCCACCCTACATTATATTAACGAAAGCAATACATGCATTATCTATACGGTTAGGCTATACAAATATCAACACCCAAGTGAATCGTAGCGCACAGTCAGGAAAATAATAAGGGTACAAAAGGAAAGACAAATGAAAAAAAAAGAAGCAGAAGAAGAAGAAGAGGAAGAAGAAATCAAGGGAAAGAAAATTAAAGGGCAGTAGGGTGTGGAATTTAATAGCATTACAGACAGTCGAAAAGTCCACAGCACACACACACGCGCGCGCACATACACTACCAAAAATTTAGTACCATGTTACATACCAGTTAAGCAGAATTTGTTTTGTGCATATCAATCCCACAGCGAGAAAAATCTAGAGATCTTTCACTGTGGATGTGGCACATGATGATGACAACATTCCATGTGAACAGGTAGAATAAAAAAACATGTAATAATCTCACGTGCAAGAGCTAGAAGTTTGTGCTATTTGTCTACAACATTCGAGCGAGACGGAAAGTGGAACAAGCAACATTTAGCTACAGCGCGAAACAACATGAATTCCAGGGAGAAGAAAAAAACCTCTTTCGGAGAATTCGTAGGGTGGGCATTTATATGGAAAGCCATAATCGAATACGTTTAGCATCGTGTCATGTTGACTGAGAAGATTATAGAGACTTGATGAGGACAGCTCAGACGAGAAAATGCACAAACAAAAATCACGAGTGATAAGGAGTCTGGTTTGAAAAGAATGACACTGACTTGAAGAAAAGGAGAACAAGGAAGATAGCGATTCTATTAATAAAAGTAAGGAAAATCTTTCGAAAAAATTATGAATAAAAAGATGTTTTTTAGCCACGTGGAAGGCGACAGAAGAAGCTAATATAAGAAAGAAAAAAAAAACGAATGACAGAACTAGCATAGAAAAAAGAAATTTAAAAAAATTGGAGTGAATAAAAGATTAAACGGTACAAAGATATCGGTTAAACGTTTTTAAAAGAAAAAACATTCGTAGTAGGTAATTAGGTAACTGAAATCAGAGCATATAAAAGTGTATGCAACACATTATGTAAAATTAGGTAACCGAAATCGGAGCATATAAAAGTGTATGCAACACATTATGTAAAATTAGGTAACTGAAATCAGAGCATATAAAAGTGTATACAAGACATTATGTAAAATTAGGTAACCGGAATCAGAGCATATAAAAGTGTATACAAGACATTATGTAAAATTAGGTAACCGGAATCAGAGCATATAAAAGTGTATACAAGACATTATGTAAAATTAGGTAACCGGAATCAGAGCATATAAAAGTGTATAAATACATTAAATAAAATTAGGTAACCGGAATCGGAGCATATAAAAGTGTATACAATCAATTAAGTAAAATTAGGTAACCGGAATTACAGCATATAAAAATGTATACAACAAATTAGTAAAAAAATGTTGTTAAATACACGAAGATAGTATTTCTGTGAGCAAACATCCCTGGGACGTAGCATTTGAAAAGAACTCTGCACTGGCACATTTCGTCTTAAGACGGGGTTTTGAAGCAGGCATCTATCTACTGTTGCGGGTTTTTGCTCATCATCTATTCTTCTTCAGCTGGTGTTCTTTGCAGCCGATGCGGTGAAGATGTAGAGGCACTGCATCGTGTCGGATTGGGAGCGGGTCATGACAGTTATTTTTTCTCTTTCCCTGAGTGCAGGTAAAAAGTTGGGGGGGGGGGGGCGTGCAATACTTCTTTATCAGATTCCACCACCATGAGGAGTGTGGCGATCCCTGCGCCACTGGCCAGGCCTGTTACTGCGGAGTACCAGTGGAGAGGTGGAACAGAGTCTTGCTCAGTTTTGGTTCTCCAGCCCTGACACCATTATGTCAGCTGTGGGTCGCTAACTGCCAAAACGTTTAGCGTCTTCCTTTTCTCTTGGCAGTTCTCATGGATGACCCTACCAATGCTGGATTTTGCATAATCGGTCTCTACCACATCAAGAAATGTTCGTGTTGCTAAGATTAGTTTCCTTGCGACTGCGTTTTTTTTTAAACATCAGGTATAGACCTCATCTCATCTTCAAATGATACTGTTCCCTTACGCAGAGTTGCTCTCCACGTGACTCTGTCTTTCACATGTTCTTCCCAGAACTGGCTCTGATGACTTACAAGTATCTTTATATCTCAGTTCAGGTCTACCACGTGGCCTCCTCCTCCGCCATAAGTCCGCACTACAAAACCTGCTTGGCTGCCGTTCATTCTTGTTACATCTCCCGGGCACCTCAGTCTTCTGTTGCTTAGTTCTGTCACCATCCATGGAAGCTTAGCACGCTGAAGAACCTCAAAGTTCATCTCGCCACTTGATATTCAGTATTTTGCGAAGACAGAATCGTGTTTGTGTGGGTGTGTGCTGTGTGGATGTGTGCTGTGTGTGTTTTCAATACATTATGCACATTTCAGACCATTATGAGACCACTTCTAAGAACATACAAGTCTATGAATTCATAAAAAAAACTAAAACTCTTTCTTACCTCTGTAAAAAAAAAAGAAACAAAAAAAAAACCAACTATACGCTCTGCCTTCTGTATGTTCTAAAAACGAATTTCAAATCGATTACATCCGTTATGGTGAGAGAAAAGATATGGCTAACATGAAACACACACTTGCTGTGCGTGTAACACTTGTACATGCGAATGTGTACGTGCGGAAATAGTCGCCAGAATGATGTCCCCGCCCCTCCACCCTTCCTTAAAAAAAATATACATTGTGGATCAAAATGGCTACACGCTTTTATCTGGTGTATGTATATGTATGTGTGTGCACGTTTCTCTTTACGTGGCAAATCTGAGATATTTTACTGATGATACAATGACGGAGATCTTGAAACGTAAACATAGTGTCCGACGTAGAATGGGATATCATATTTTTTTTTTTTGGGGGGGGGGGGGGGGAGTGGTTTTGTCTCAATTTTGGGAACGGATTCAAAATAATCGTACATGTTTCTAGTGACAGTTACACTTTGGAGGAGGATAGAGGGAAAGGAGAAGGCTTTGATTGATGAGGACACAGCATCCCCACGACAATGTCTCTCTAACATGAACATCCCCCCCCGACCCCCACAAACCATTCCAGTTACACCGGGAATAGTAATCTACCTGCATATATCTCGATAATCTTAGCTTTTTCCTCACAACGGCCGAGGTTTCCGACACAGTTGGCAACCCTAGTTAAGAGAACGGCAGTTTGCCTCAATATGGCGTGTTTACACACAACGTTACTAGTAAGCAACAATAGAAGACCTCTTTTTTTACAGAGCCTCTGTTTCTTTTCTTTTTTTTTAATCGCTCTTTCGCTCCCATTATTGCTAGTCGCAATCACCTGTCTAATGTATTCTTGCGTGAAATCAAACGTCTTCTTCTTCTTATTCAGCTTTCCGAGTCATTAAGGCTCATTGCTGCAGATAAAGTTCGCATCTATTCCTAATCTTCTCTATCCAATTGCTGACACCAATTTCCTTTATATCCTCTTCCATGTTGTCTTTCCATCTCTGTTTTGGTCTACCCCTTGGTCTTATTTCCCTCATCTCTTGTGCATACATCAGTTTCGTTTGTCTGTTCTCTTCCATTCTTTCTACATGCTCCAGCCAGCGTAGTCAGTTCAGTTTCAAAACATTTATAATTCGTTGGGACTTAAATAAGCTGTTCATTTCACGGTTCTGTCTAGCTCTCCATTCTCCACTGTTGGTATCCTTTATCGGCTCCAAAGATTCTTCTTAGGATCTTGTTCTCAAAGATCTGCAATTGTTGTTCATCTTTCTTTGTTGTACTCCATGTTTCTGATCCATACATGACGGCTGATCTTATTATAGTTTTGTAGATTGTTGTTTTGGTGTTTTAGGACAAGATTTAGGATTTGAACAGGTGTTGCACGGCGAAGTATATTTTATCCCCTATCTGTACTCTGCTTTTAATTTCCTCACTTACTGTGATGCTTCTGTTGAAGGTTGTGGCTAGATATTTGTATGTTTCTGCTTTCCTAATAATCTGCTAATTCTTTAGATGCCTCTTGTCTGTATAATCTTCTTATATTCCATGTTCCAAATCTCATAATATGTTTGACATTCCAATGTCGTAATCCATTTTTATCCGTCCAATTTCGAGGCTTCTCTATCTGTTTCATAACAATAATCTTTTTTTACGGGGGTAGGATCGTTGGCCCCATGCTCCAACCCCCAACTTGAAGGATCAGGGTGCAAGTTTCGTCTGACCCCTACCCGGGCAAACCTTCCCAGCTTGGTTGGACCTGCCACGAGTAAACCTCCCGCTGGTATAGCTCTGGGAGTGGTCTGGGTACGCAAGCTCTCACGCCACGACAAAGCTCCCGCACCGAAATGAAGCTTCTTTAAAAAAAAAAAGGAATTGATAATCATGGCAGCTAATTTCCTTTCATGAGGTTTATTATGAATCTGATTTTATAAACTCACAAAAAAAAAACCTACACTTGCCAAAAACGCTATGCGGGGAACCCCCCCCCCCCCCCCTCAAATCAGCACAACCTGCAACCTGTAAAGAGATTAACAAACGGTAAAGATAGTCCCACAGCAAATGCCGTAGGGGATGAAGGGTTAGAGACCTCATTATGCTGGCCAATCAGGGTATGAGGTAGGGTGGCCAGTTCCTTTCCTCGCTGCATTTCCTTCCCAGATTTTCTCTAGTACCCATTTTACGAGGCTGGGTCGACCTCGGGGCCTTATTGGTCGGATGGGTCAGGAAAAACCAGCCCTCCCAACAGGAAAAGAACATGGACGAGGCACACATGAGGATCGCCTGAAAACGTGTCTCTGTCTAAATAGATGAAAATATTAAAGCTAGAAGAAAGAAAGAAAGAAAGAATAGGAGAAGAAAAAGAAGAAGAAAAGGAAAAACCACGTTCAGCTTCCTCTTTTACAACTTGAGAACACGAGAGAAGGAAGAGAACCATATATGGACAGTCGTAAATGTCGATAACGATGCAAATAAAAGATGAGAAAGCGAATTTTACCTGTAATTCAGCAGAGATATTGTGATGTGTATGCGACAGTGATAATGTTAGTGGCAGTGGTAGTGATAATAGTAATGGTAGTGGTAACGGAAAGCTATAAATAAAGTTCTCCAAAACACCGCGCCAAGTCGCATAACTCATTTAACAATGTGGCGGTATCTTCCAGTTGCGTCGCTTTACGATCGACCCCAAATTGTTCCCCATAGGAAATGTGTTGCGCTCATTTGTGACGGTGGTTGTGGTGGCTGGGGGGTTGGGGGGGGGGGAAGCGGTGGCTGTAATGTGGGAAATAAGCATAATACAGAACGTGCACTGGACCACAACGAACCAGGATACGACACAGCTGCACGGTTTGACAACAGAAGGTTTAGGTGAATGTACAACAGCCTTCTGCTAATGTCGACCCAGGCCCAACTAATGTCGACGCAGGCCAGTGGCTAACTAGGCTGCAGGAAATCACTGGCTTTTTTTTCTTCCTTTTCCTTATTCATGTGATATCCGAGGCCATGCCTAGGTCCGTTCCTTTGTGCAGCCAACTCCGATGTGATAGATGTCGTGTAGGATACGGAGTGGGCCACGATCGCAGCCCTTTTTGAAGCAGCCTAAATCTTTCAGCCAAGCTAAAGAGTCCTTCTCCCCCCCCCCCCAAAAAAAAAAAATCTACTACAACAGGCACCACAAAAAAAGTGGTTGTCTCAAGTGTGGTTCGTTGGCTTTGGTATCCGCATTATCACAGACGTCTTATCACCCAAAACTTATAAAACTTACAAGCACCCCATAATAACAACGAAACAAAATAGAACAGTTCAATGTCAAATGTTGACCTGTTGTTTGTGTGTGTGGGGGCGGGGAAAGGAACAAAGATGACATTTATAAAACAAACTGGAAGATCACAAACTCACATGGAGCATACAAGATGAAGATGGCTGGATACAGTGGCTAATGATATGAAACCAATTTCAATCGAGAGAGAGAGAGAGAGAGAGAGAGAGAGAGAGAGAGCAGACATAGAAGAATACAGAGACTCGAAAAATTCCATGAAAGCGCTAAAATTCAGGAAGAAGAAATAAAAAGAAGCAAGAAAAAAAAAACACCAGACAAAGAACTAAAAATAGACCAGTAAGAACCCAAGCATGGCACAAGAGGAATGAGAATAGCAGCAACATTAAAAAAAAAAAGATGGAGAGGATTTCAAACGAAAGGCAAGACAACGAATCAAAACCAGAAAATAAATGCAACCGTTCCTAACAGAAACACCCTGGACCGCCCCATTTACTTAACCTTCAACGCCTGTCACGAAGGTAATTAACGAAATTCTATATGAAAGGTTCCACACTCCACAACACTGCAAACTCTTGCAATATTTTCCCCAACATTTTCGTTTCGTTTTTTTTTTTCTAATTGTTATTTTTAATGACACTATAGCATCTTGATAACATATATTTTCCCAACGTGCAGTGTTTTGTTTCATTTCTGTCTACTTGTATAAGGATTTATACGTTAATCTTTTTTAACGTAATAGCGTTGTTTGGATTCCAGTCATAATCGCCATCTTATTTCCTGTTTGTGCGGTTGTTGTCTCCACTTTTGTACGCCTTCCTGCCTTTGCCTCCATTTTGCCTTTCTCTCTCTCTCTCTCTCTCTCTCTCTCTCTCTCTCTCTCTCTCAGGGTAAAACTCTGACGAACTGTCTCATGCATCTCTATCAATGAACATCAGAAACAGAGTTCTAAAACGCTACATTGAGAATATCCTACTCTATGGGAGTGAGTCATGGACAATCAAAAGATCAATGCAAGGATCACTAGAGGCAAAAGAGATGTAGCTCATTAGAAGAACATCAAGAATACCCTACACAGTTAAGATGACAAACAGGGAATGTACGAAAACCAAATGTAGATCAGAGTCTAATTAAATCCATAAGAAAACTGCAGTTATCATTCATTGGACACATCATACGAAGAGGAGGACTTTGAAAACATCATAAAAAGAGGAAAGATAAAAAGGAAAGGAGGCAGGGAAATACTATGAGGAAAAAAAATCATGGACATTCTAACGTGACGGGACAACAACAAGAAGAAAACATAAACTGAGCTGATGACAAATACCAGGGACCGAGTTCTATGAAAAAGCACGACTGTCAACGCCTACAGGCATTGCTGCTGCTGCTGCTGATGATGATGATGTACATGATGATGATGATGATCTCATGTCCAAGTCAGATCTAGAATTATCTAATTTGTATTATATTGACGAGAGCTAAGTAAATTATGAAGATTTTTAGAATACTGTGACGTCCCTCACTCTCTGTTCCCAACCCATGCACCCCCACCCCCAACCTCAAACAAGGAATCGATCAGAGATCTTTGTAAACATTCTCTAGAATGTATGCTCCAATATGTATAGGGGAAAAATGTCAGGGCTGAATTCGCGGCATTCGTATAGTTTATAACAGTCTAGTACCAGTTATGTCCACATGTGTTTTCTTCGTCTCATATAGTTTATAACAGTCTGGTACCAGTGATGCCCTCGTGTGCTTTCTTCGTCTCATATAGTTTATAATAGTCTTGTACAAATGATGTTCATGTGTTCTTTCTTCGTCTCATATAGTTTATAACAGTCTGGTACCAGTGATGCCCACGTGTGCTTTCTTCGTCTCGTATAGTTTATAACAGTCTGGTACCAGTGATGCCCACGTGTTCTTTCTTCGTCTCATGTAGATAACAGCCTGGTACCAGTGATGCCCTCATGTGCTTTCTTCGTCTCGTATAGTTTATAACAGTCTGGTACCAGTGATGTCCATGTGTTCTCTCTTCGTCTCGTATAGTTTATAACAGTCTAGTACCAGTGATGCCCTCGTGTGCTTTCTTCGTCTCATATACTTTATAATAGTCTAGTACCAGTGATGTCCACGTGTGCTTTCTTCTTCTCATATAGTTTATAATAGTCTAGTACCAGTGATGCCCTCGTGTGCTTTCTTCGTCTCATATAGTTTATAACAATCTGGTACCAGTGATGTCCTCGTGTTCTTTCTTCGTCTCATATAGTTTATAACAATCTGGTACCAGTGATGTCCTCGTGTTCTTTCTTCGTCTCATATAGTTTATAACAGTCTAGTACCAGTGATGTCCTCGTGTTCTTTCTTCGTCTCGTATAGTTTATAACAGTCTGGTACCAGTGATGTCCATGTGTTCTCTCTTCGTCTCATATAGTTTATAACAGTCTAGTACCAGTGATGCCCTCGTGTGCTTTCTTCGTCTCATATAGTTTATAATAGTCTAGTACCAGTGATGTCCACGTGTGCTTTCTTCGTCTCATATAGTTTATAATAGTCTAGTACCAGTGATGTCCACGTGTTCTTTCTTCGTCTCATATAGTTTATAATAGTCTAGTACCAGTGATGTCCACGTGTTCTTTCTTCGTCTCATATAGTTTATAACAATCTGGTACCAGTGATGTCCACGTGTTCTTTCTTCGTCTCTATAGTTTATAATAGTCTAGTACCAGTGATGTCCACGTGTTCTTTCTTCGTCTCATATAGTTTATAATAGTCTAGTACCAGTGACGTCCAAGAGTGCTTTCCTCTCACACAGAAAGCATACGAGCAGTAGTGCCATTTCCTACTCTCTGTGCTATAAGCAGCCTCAGTCTGTAGCTATTTTACGGTGTCTTTGCTATTGTAACTACTTACTGATACAAAGCGACGCCATTTTTAACGTCTTATTACTTGTCTATATAATACAGAGAAAGTCAAGAAAAGACATAACATTACTTGTCTATATAACACAGAGAAAGTCAAGAACATATATAACATTACTTTTTATAACACAGAGAAAGTGAAGAACAGATATAACTTGTCTATATAACACAGATAAAGTGAAGAACACACATAACATTATTTGTCTATATAACACAGAGAAAGTCAGGAACATATATAACATTACTTTTATATAACACAGAGAAAGTCAGGAACATATATAACATTACTTTTATATAACACAGAGAAAGTCAAGAACAGATATAACTTGTCTGTATAACACAGAGAAAGTCAAAAACAGATATAAAGGTCTTAAAACTATTTTATCAAGTCCTCACTTTCAAGATATATTTACGTAGTATTTTTTAATGAACTATTTGCTTTCTGAGTTGTGGATTTTTTTTTCCACAGTTTCCACCACCAGAAAGTCCTCAGGTCGAAATATTGATTTTTTAAAATCGTGATAAGTATATATATATATCTCCCTCTAAAACGTTCCACTTTTCCATATTATAAAAATATAAAAATAACATTTTAAAATAAGAAGGCAACAACAACAGAAAAAAAAACAACAACAAAAATGATACATACCAGATCTCGTTTTCCTAAAAAAAAAAAAAAAATTTTCAGCGAACAACAATTTCAGATCCTGCTTTGAGCGACTAGCTGTCCCTAGAGCTGTCGCCAAACTGTTGGTGAAACCATGTAAGGGAAAATAGCGGCAGGGAGGTTGTTTTTTTTTTTCTTTCTTCTATTTTCCTTCTTTTTAACTACGTACCGAGAAGTTATATTGTATCGTCAGCGCGCGCGATTGGTTGGCTAATTTAGAGACATGCGCAGCCTGACCTGTATAAACTTGCATGTGTCATTCATCCCGCCTTCACCCCCCCCCCCCTTTTCCAACATTCTTCCACATAAAATATCGCCTTTTTTTTTTCTTCCCGTGTCTCATTTCAAAGAAAGTTTTTAATTTCCCTCCCAGCTTCTTTCTTTTTATCTGTCCATTGATTGAAATGTGCTGTGCACAACGTGATATTCTCATTCAAATCATCGCATTTCCTTTAACTTTGTACACGTGGTTTCTACTATTTCCCCCCCCCCCCTCTTGTTTTCAATACATACACACATTTCATACCATACCCCCGCTCCCCCCCCCCAACTCTCCACCCCCACCCCTTGAGTGAGGTTCAAATCATGCCCTCTACGGATCAAGGATATCCCGCCTGTATAATCACGGCCACAGAAAATATGAGGGACGTGTGCTCATAATGTGTTTACCCTGGCTTTTATAACACACCTCCAATACCCGGCCTGGCATGGTGGCTTCCAGCAGGTGACAGAGAGGGAGGGACGGTGGGGGGGGGGGGGGAAGGGGGGGAGGATGTTGAAACAGAAAGTTTTAAGAGATCAGAAAAAGGGAGGGGGGCGGGGTAGAGAGAGAGAGAGAGGAGAGAGAGAGAGTGAGAGAGGAGAGAGAGAGAGTAATTGAAAAACGAATTATCGGACGTGCACCGTTCTCTTATGCTAACAAAATGGGGAATGGAAGTGTGTGTGTGGGAGGGGAGGGGGAGGAGGAGGGGTACTGGATAAAGCGCAGGAAGTGAAGGTAACATACCCTGAATTAGTTTGGAATAAATAAATAAATCCGAACACTGTATTATGTCCTCGGTGTACAGTGCTAGTCGAGTGCCATCGTGACCTCTGTGTACTGACAGCAACGCCAGTTACGTCTAACAACTGTCCCAACAACTGGCCTAAATAAGATGTACAAACAAACAAACACTTTTTTTTAAAAACTAGCCTAGTCTTTTCTTGTCTCCCTGTAACTGTGAGCTGGTGTTCTTTGCAGCCGATGCAGTAGCGATGTTGAGGTACAGCATCGTATCGGTGTGGGGGCGGGTTATGGCAGCTACTTTTTTCAGTCTCGGAGTACAGCTAAAAAGCAGGGGGTGGGGGGTGTGCAATGCTTCTTTAGAAGATTCCACCACCATGGGAACTATGGCGATCTCTGCCCCGTTAGTCAGGCTATGCCTGTTACTGGGGGGGGGGGGGGGGTGCGTGTCAACAGAGAGGTGGGACAGGGTCTTGGTCAGCTTTGATTCGCTAACCCTTACGCTAGCAATTAGCTATGAGTCGCTAATCAAACAGCGTCTTCACCCTTCCCCCTCCCCCTCCCCCAGCCTAAGAAAAATTAACACAGCCTGCCTAAAAATAAAGATTAACACAACCTGTCTAAGAAAGATTAATTATTCCTGCACAAGAAAGATCAATTCATCCTTCCTAAGAAAGATTAACACAACCTGTATAAGAAATATTAGCACAGCCTGTCTAAGAAAGATTAACACAACCTGTCTAAGAAAAATTAATTATTCCTGCCTAAGAAAGATCAATTCATCGTTCCTAAGAAAGATTAACACATCCTGTCTAAGAAGCATGAAATGAAAACAGAAGACCTGCATACAACCACAGAATTACAAAAGGCGCGGAAGTAGCAAGAATGTGCCACTGAAAACCTATAGAAAATGACCATAGAAAGAGACACGTCTTAGTGTGCACCAGATTGCCATACATTGAGCCATGTCTTTTGTCATGCAGGATAATCAGAACACTGTAATGATCTTCGTTGGCAACTCGAAGGATCAAGGCAGAAATCGAGGAAAGTCTGGGAGAAGTCATTGTTTAAAAAAAATTACTTAAAATTATAATAATAACGATGAACAATAACTAGGTATATAATTTGAAAAGGATGAATGGAAAACATAACTTCTTCATCTGCGTTTCATGGTTCTAGCCTCAAATATCTATATTTATTGTCCACATAAGTTGTGCAGTCTTTTTGGAAGTCATCCTTTCAGCCCCAAAGTTTGTCTTCCAGTGTTGATCCCTATGCCCAGAGCGGAGTTCGGTCTTCTTTGTAGATTTGGGGAAGGTGGGGGGGGGGGGGGAAGCTGGAGGACATGCTCTGGAGTCTAGATACCTGTCCCTCATATGCAGACATGGGAATGCCACAGGCTGAGACAATGCGAGTGTGCTTACAAACTACAGTGCGTAATATGAACATGGTGGTTCTTTCTTGGCGAGAGAGTGGCAGCGTCTTATCGTTTGATGGTGGCTTGTGCTCATCATACCACAGCTTCTTAAACTGACGCTTGATTATAGTTTTGGCTTCTCTGTATGCGACAGGGTGGTGATGCTGTGGTTGCCTGCTACCAGATTTGGCAAGTCTGTCAGCTTCTTCATTTTCCAACAAATAATTAATTTAAAACAACATAGCCGTAAAGGAGGAAAATGAGAAGAAAGACAAATGAAGACTTCTGGGAAAGATAAAGGGCAATCCGGCAAAATGACGCAAACTTCCAGAACATCACAAACTGAGGCTGACTGACTGATATCAAGGAGTAGCAGCATCACTGCACCGAGGGCATTAACGTATTTGCTCCGATGCCCGTTCAGTTACCAAAGAAAGAGTGTCCCTGTCACGTATTGATTGTAGATTCGTCAATCTTGTCCTCAGAGAAGGGGACTTATGCTTCTCTCGCCCTGCCTCGCCTTACAGTGGAACTGAGGTGTTTCGGGGGAACTGAGGTGTTACAGGGGAACTGAGGTGTTACAGGGGAACTGAGGTGTTTCAGGGGAACTGAGGTGTGTGTTGGGGGGGGGGGAGGTCAAAGACTCAGCTCTGCCAGTAACGCGCCTGCAATCCAACACCGGCAGATAACAATGACAGATAACCCGGGGATCATTTTTCGTACACCTCGCCTACTAGCTTCATATTTCACAAACTTTCCAAGCACAGACTAGTTTCAGTTTGTAGAATCACCTTACCACGCTCTGCTTTCATCAGTGAAACGCTCTACTTGAAAGCCTGCTTTAAATTCTATAAAATGGA